>OX336389.2:694961316-697361316 GCA_946902985.2 Meconema thalassinum
AAAGGGTAAATAGAGTAACAAATAAAGAGAAATGAAAATGATACTTCCATATCAATTGTCAAGCATGAACTAATCTCTAGCAAAGTTCACTCAATACTATAAATAATAGTTTAAAGTGGGTGCAAAAGTGGGTGCAAAAGTGGGTGCATAAGTGGGTGCAAATGTGGGTGCATAAGTGGGTGCAAAAGTGGGTGATTAAGTGAATGCTATAGTGGGTGCAAAGGTAGGTACAAAAGTGGGTGAAAAAATGCCCCCCTTTTTGAATCTAGCTAAAGCCCCTTTTTTAATCTATTTTTTGAAATTTTGACAAAGGGTCTAAGTGCACTTTTGTTAATATCTCGCGAACCAGTCTCTGTTGACGGGTCCTTGTTGACGGGTCCCTGTGGGCGGGTCCTTTGGACTGATCCCTATGGACTGACCCATGCATTTTATCCAAATTTCAAAAAATAGATTAAAAAGGGGGCTTTAGCGAGATTCAAAAAGGGGGGCATTTTTTCACCCACTTTTGTACCTACCTTTGCACCCACTATAGCTTTCACTTAAGCACCCACTTTTTCACCCACTTATGCACCCACATTTGCACCCACTTATGCAGCCACTTTTGCAGCCACTTTTGCACCCACTTTAAACTATTATTTATAGTATTGAGTGAACTTTGCTAGAGATTAGTTCATGCTTGACAATTGATATGGAAGTATCATTTTCATTTCTCTTTATTTGTTACTCTATTTACCCTTTGGATGTTTATCATTCTCTTTTTAATACACCGTTTCAAACACTTATAAAGAAAAGCAAAAAGCAAGTCCAAGAAAAAAATACTGTGGCTAATGACAGTGCATTGTTTACTGAGCAAAGTCTAACTCCTGTTGATGTAAAAGTTATGTTTAATCCATCTTTCACGTCTCAAGAGCCATCAACATCGCAGATTATGCAAGAGGTAGTGTTGTTGTTTTAAGGGTGGAACTAAAAGGTTATCTGTCATCGATATGCAGATAGTTTTACCAAAGAAGAATTATAGGTGCTCTCCAAGTTGTTCATTTATTATGTGACAGTCAATGCCGTGAAAGAAATCTGGCAACTTATACCAACATCATGGACTATTTTATTTTTATTTATCGTACGGCTTTTAGTGCCGGGAGTGTCCGAGGACATGTTCGGCTCGCCTGAGTCTGTAGCTGCTTCCAGCGGAAACCCTAAAGGGTGAGCTACAAGTTCCGTTCAATTTCAAGTAGTTCCAACTTTCACCACCAGATATCAGTGATACCTAGTGGTGAATGTTGGAACTTTGATAGAGCGTTCTGACGAAATCTAACCTAACAAATTTTGCTTTACACAAGTTTAGTCTGTGAAAGGATCTTTTACATGCCATAAATCTATGACATGGGACCGCCGGCTTTACTTCCCCTCCGAAAGAAGGCATACTGAAGGATTTTTAACGCTCTTAAAAAATCCGACGACTTCGGCCGGGTTTGGACCCGCTATCTTGGGCATATCAGTTCAGCATGCTACCGACTACGCCACCGAAGCCGCTAATCATGGACTCAAGATCCTGGATAGTCTTACCAAAGATGAATTATTGGTGTTCTCCAAGTTTTCATTTATTTTTTGACAGTCAATGCCGTGAAAGAAATCTTGCAACATATACCAAACTCATGGACTCAAGACCCTGTGTTAAGTAAATACCTATTATTTCTTTGGATTAAACATGTAAAGAACACGACCTTTCTTATCGTCATAGTCATTATGCTTTAATACGTGTGGTGGATAAAGTATCGTTGAAAAGCTAAGCAACGTTTGACATCCTATAATGGCTCAGTGGGGGAGAGGTTGGCAGCCCTCATTGTGATTACTGCTATAAAAGGGAAGTTAGTGATGAGTGGACATGAACATTGAAAAGGATTGAGGAAATGGTATTTCTTTGTATTCTCTTTTGTAAAGCCATATATGTTGTGAAATAAAAACAAGGTTTACAAGATCACAATGTCTTTTAATTTTAAAATGGTGATAGCCATTTCTTTATTTTCATTTTTTTCACACATGAATATTTACAATTTCCACTTTTCATTTTTTTACATTCTCCTTGTTTAGTTTACACATTCTGTACATTTTTGTTGTTGTGAAATAAAAACAAGGTTTACCAGATCACAATGTCTTTTAATTTTAAAATGGTGATAACTATTTCTCTTTTTCACAAATGGATATTTACAATTTCCATTTTACATTTTTTACATTTCCCTTGTTTAGTTCACACATTCTGTACATTTTTTAAAAATCTTTTTCGTAATATACAAAAGCAAACATTTTACACTAAAATGTATTACTAATCTTATTTTTACTAAACTACAGTAGCCTAACATTATACATTCTACTTACAGTTTTTTACAACAAAAATATTACAATATAAAACACACTACAAATATTACAATAGAGTGATCATTATACTTAAGTAAAGTAATAGTCGTCAATGCGACTGTTTCCCCAAGCAAAAGTATCAAATGTGTTGGGTATAATGAATCGTTTGCTGTCTTCATTACTTAAAGCAACTTTGTTCAGCAAATTGGTATGTAGTTGATGATTTTTACTTCTAAATACACTCATGTTCTTATATAATACAGGTGGGTAACTAACTATACAGTTTTTATAATCACTTATATCTAACTCTTTACTAACAACATTCTTTTTCACTCCTTTTAATTTTTTTACTACTACATCATCAATTGTCATATAGCTGTATGATTTAGATTTTGTGCCTACAAAGGTGTCTATAATGACACCAGCACATTCATCCTTAAATTTCACAAGAACCTTTTTGTTTAATAGAGGTAAATGGCAAATATTATCCTCGGGATAGTCACTTGTATCAACCCTATTTAGCTCAGTTTTGATATCCTCGTAAAAATCATTAGTTTTAAACTCATAAATAAAAGAATCTGTGTCTGTGTAGAGTAATTTAGCATTATCAAGATAGTTCTTCTTTACATAATCATAGTGAAATTCATACATAAGTATTTTTGATAATTCCAGAATGGTGTAACCCACATATATGGGTTTGTTGTAAGTTACTTTAAGACGATTCATTTGTATTACAACTAAATCCTCATGAATAATTGAACAGCTATGAAAGTTAGGCTTGCTTATTAAGTTGCTCGCACCATACCTTTTACCATCATTCTCCCACTTTGTTATCAGCTTTACATCAAGTCGTTTATCAACATTCTCCATAGTCTTTCCAAAAACACTATTATTCATGAGTTTATAAAAATCTTTTTCAAACGCGTTTGTTGACTGTGTTCTTAAATTATTGTTTATATCAATATACGGTTTGAGCCATGCTGACTGATAAAATTGCAATACGCGATGAATTTTAGTTAATTTCAATCCATGCTGTCGACACTGTTTCAAGTTTTGATAATGTATTACATATTTACATTTATCATTTACATTAGCAATTAACATTTTTGTTCGTGATGTGATGTATGGAGATTTCATATTCTCAGGACAAAATGGTAAATCATTATGATCATTATGTAACTCTTTAGGGTACTCAAGATTTACTTCTAAAATATATCCTTTATCATCGTTATCATTAAGAGTGTCAACATGTAAGACATCAATTTCAGGTAGTGTCAGCCAGCGAAAATCTTTCAGTGGTAGATATTGACTCATAGCCCAACCATATTGGTTATTTGCATCGAGGTAGACAATATACTTTGACTCTTCACAAGGGTTGTAGCTAGGCATGTATTTATTATTCGCTTTAGAGTACCGTCCACTACATTGGCTTAATCCACCTCGAATTGATGATTTTATAAAATTGATCATGTGTATATCAGTCATTAATTCCAAATTTACTTTCGTTTTTTTCAACATTGAACTGAAACTTAACCCAGGAGCTGCGAAATACTGACAAGGATCAAGGTCATAAGTTTTCATACAAACATTCCGAAAATTTTCAAAAACATCTGCTAATGATAACACATCTGTCTTCAAATATATGTCTGAAAATTCTCCTAAAGTTTGAATGTGGAACTGTGTCCATACACGTTGTGCATGTAAATATTCCTGATCACTGATATGACTTGTGTTTAAGGAACTGTAAAATTCATCTTTCGGTGGTAAAGAACACTCCTCAAGACGTTCCACACAGTTAATATATTCATAAGGGAATATGCCCTTTTGACGAATCAAATTAAAATCATCTTCTTTAGGAAAGACACGTTGAATTTCAAGAAACTGATCTGATTTTAAATTACTAGCCAGCTTATCAAGACTACTCGAATTAAAGCGGGATGAATCTAAAAATCGCAGTTTAATGTTTTTTTTGCTAGTTTTGATGTATTTTGTGAACGATATGTATTGTTCCTTATTATTTGCAATAACATCAATTTTCACATCTGAAGCTCCAAATTCTTTAACGATAAAGTGGTTATCGTATTTGCTACCGTTGTGTAGAATGACCGGAATGAATTTACTTACTCTATAATTTAAATTACATTCTTGGTGAGCAGCACCACGATATTTTCCTGTTAAATGGTCATGATCGCGAACCCTGTCTGCATATAAACATTCACCACATATAAAACAATTAGTTTCAGTTTCAAAATTCATTTGCTCTAATGAAGTTAGTGGCTCCATTGGAATGATCGTATTTAAAATAGAGGATATACGGATGGCATCTTTCTCAAGTCTTTCCATAAAAACTTTAGGTGCATCAGGTCCTCTATAGAGCTCAAACTTATTTAAAGAGTCATCGTAACTACATTTAATATAATATGCAAAGCTAAAAGGTTCATGAATGTGAGTAGTGTTGGTAAAAGGTTGGGCTGAATTCGATGAACATGTATTAAATGGTTTTAGCAAAGCCTCGAAGTCAGCATATATAACAAATGGTACTCGAAGCTGTTTCTCATAATCCTTAAATTTTAGAATGTTATTTTTAGGAGTCGGTAATACCGTACACACATGATTACACCCCCATTTTTGATGTTGAGTTAGTTGGTCCTCTTTTCTGAAATATAGCAAACAGCCATCACACAACCACTTTTTAGTCTTATATTTTGATAGCTGACTACCAACAAGTCTACTTAAATGTTTTATCCAGCAATAGTGAGCATTTTCACCTTCGGTTATGTATAGTAAATTTACATGAGCATCCTTTTTTCCTGAGCATAATATAGAGGGCCTACTATACTCTTATTTTCAATTTCATAAACATTAATACTTACATTGTTCAGCTCTTCAAAACGTTGAATGTCTTTTATCACCATAGGAAATTCCATTTCTTTTAAATCTAACACTGAAGAATAGTTAGGATAAGATGATGTTCTCGCCACAGCCCTCACTGCTGGATAGAGAGCTGAGGTTACAGCCCACGCAAAACATGCGTCATCATTATTCATAACGTTCACAACAGCTTTCTTACGTTTGATCCATCCTGGCAAATCAATGTATGATGATGCTCGAAGGGGATTATATTTATTCACGTTGGTTTCTAAATAAAGTACTTCAACCAATGCCCAGCCTGACTCCCTTTCCTGGAACTCTTCACTCTTCACAATGATACCACTTGAAATATTTTGATATATATCACTAATATTAGTTGATTCGCTAACAATTATGTTTTTTGTATTAAAAGATTTGATATCTGTAATTTCACCTTCGCTCTCAGTTTTTACATGGAGTCCAAAAAGTTCAAAATTCATTTTAATTGTTTTATGCTCTAATAAAACATTACCTACCAAGCCAAACACAGTAGGTTGAACATTTTTTAAAAATGATTCAATACTTTGAGTTTTTTCTTTACTATAAAGTCTATAACTAGCAATTCGACTTTTAAATGCACTACCAATTTGTTGAACATTTCCAGAATTTCTTTCATGGCAAGTGTTATTTTTATGTTGAATACTGCGTAAATGTCCATGAATGATTGAAGAAGGTATATCAATATTACATACATCACAATGTGTTATTGAAGGTTCACCATTCTTCTTTCTTTTTGTTGCACAACTATTTTCACAATCTTGAGAACGTTTACGCTTTTGAGCATCACATTCATTTAAAGGTTCCGTGCTAGTTAATGGTTTTACAGATTTCAATTCCTGTTGTTCTCCATGCACTTCAACCATGTGGGATTGATATCGCTTTACAGCAGAAAATCCAAGATCGCAAACTGAACACGAAAATGGTGCTGAACTGACATGCTTTAGATTTACATGCCGTCCAAGACTATCCTGTCTGTTAAATGTTGAAGCACAATGACTGCCTACAAACATTTTCTGATTATGTTTTGTACTTGCATGACGTTGAAGGCTGTCAGGTCTTGAGAACTGTTTCTTACAGTCACCACACTTGAACATAATGATTACTTTCCAAGTTATCTATAAAAGAAAGAAATCATAAATGTTAATAAAAAATAAAACAAAGTACAATATAAATAGTTTAATTATATTCCAGTCAATGGTTATAGCAGGGTATTTAAATCGATCTGTGAACTCCTAGCAAGTCTAACTTCATGTAGTTCTAACTGGGGGTTACTATATACCACTGTCACTGACACCTAGCGGTGAACATTGGAACTTGATAGAGTGGTAGAAACCAGCGATCACCAGTTAAGTGTGACGTTATAGCTAGTCTTAAAGCAAGTCTAAACTTGTTGAACATGTCACGTGATAGAAACTAGCGATCGCTAGTTAATTGAGCTAAGTGTGACGTCATAGCCAGTTTTAAAACAAGTCTAAACTTGTAGAACATGTCACGTGATAGAAACCAGCAGCCACCAGTTAAGTGAGCTAAGTGTGACGTCATAGCCAGTCTTAAAACAAGTTTAAACTTGTAAAACATGTCACGTGATAAGGTAAAGTTAGGTAAAGTTAGGTTATGTTAGGTGAACTGAAGTTAAGTCTTTAAATATTCCCTCTGTCACTGACACCTAGCAATGAACATTCAGACTTAATAGAGTGGTAATCAAAATCTAACCTACAAAATTAGCTTTACACACCATGGTCAAGTAGTTCCAACTTTTGACTGCCAAATATACCATTTTCACTAACATGTAGTGGTGAACATTGGAAAATATCACTCTAACTGTTTAAAAGTTATTAGAGGGGCACTTACCTTTTTATAATTGATCAACTGCTGTCACTGAATTAACAGATTGTAGGAATCTAGTAACCTACAGGTACCCGATTATCTGTAAACAAATCAATCAATCAATCAATCAATCAATCAATCAATAAATAAATACATTCCAATCAAAAACTTCAACATCAATTAGTAATAAAAGACTACAATCCATTAATAATAAGTACTTACCATGCAAAATAATTTAATGATTTTCTACCAAAAAGCCTTTTTATCAACTCTTGAGCAGTAATAGAGCACTGTTCACTCAAAGCGAGTAATAAAGACTGACAGTAGGGAAATATATGACACCTCTCTTATATAAACTCTCATCGCTCGTGTCAGCAGTTTTTTGCAGATCATTGCAATTCCTTTCCCAATACAGCTGAGAGTCCAAAGTACACTAGGAACACCTGTGTGGTATCCAATGACTGCTGACTTTACATGATCATCACCCATTGTCTTGATCAACACCTGAGGTTTCAAATTACTGCAGCGTCAGTCATAGCAACCGCAGTGTGCGCTCTCTGGCATGTCAGCAACATGACACCGGAAGGAACACCTGTGTAATATCCAATAACTGCTAACTTTGCATGATCATCACCCATTGTCTTCATGAACACTTGCGGTTTCAAATTACTGCAGCGTTAGTCATAGCAACAGATCTGCGCGCTCTCTGCCATGTCTGTAATATGACACAGAAAATATAACAAGACGTCTTACTGCACGTGCCATCTCCACAGTTTTAACATATTAAGAACATGTATTATTCTCTTTCAACTACAAATGACTCCTTAGAACACATCCATCCACCAAGTTAGATCCCTTGTATGTTCACATGTATTTCATCACTTTCCTTTCATATCGTTATTCCATTATAGTAGTGGTGAACAACGTCAGTTCAACACACACACAAATGTAGTTAGGCCCTTTGACATAATTTAAATAAATGCATGGGCTAGTCCTTAGGGACCAGGCCAAAGGGACCCGTCCAAAGGGATCAGTCCAAAGGGACAAGGACTCGTCCACAGGGACCTGTCAACAAGGACCTGTCCACAAGGACCTGTCCATAAGGACTCGTCCACAAGGACCTGTCAACAATGACCTGTCAACAATAACCCATCCACAGGGATCCACTCCCCCACCCTCTTACAAAAGCCATGAGTGGGCATGCATAAAAAACAAACAAAAAACAAGCATGTTAATTCATAGTGGCTATCCACCGAACACATGCACTTTATGTAGAACAACGTTTAAATCCATATCGGCATTCAAACTCTCACATGTTGCAATTGGAAAGAGAGATTCTCTAAAAAATTACAATTTCACCCCCTAGTAGGGTAGATTTTATTTTTGGGGTTGAAATATGTTGTCCATTGGAAAGGGGGTGTTAGCCCGAGTTCAATGACACCTTGTACAAGTCTCTAGCCTGATTGGTTCGCGAGATATTGCCATTTTAGTATTTCAGCGGTGGAGCGGTGGCGGTGGTATTAGAACCCCTGCAAATACACTACCAATAACAATAATAATAATGTCTTACATTACGTTTTATTATTAGTGGTATTATTTAAATTATTACTACTTTAAAATACAGTATCATTGTTATTATTATTATTATTATTATTATTATTATTATTGTTATTATTATTGTTATGCACTTGTGCGTGTGTATTGATTTTTCTGAAAACCTATGTTATTGAGTGTGTGTATTTCTAATTGAGGCTAAGATTGGGAAAGGGACGGCCATGTGCTTATGATAGGAACCATCCCCACATTTGACTGGAGTAGAGACCACGGAAAACCACTTTAAGGATAGCTGAGGCGAGGATCGAAACCACCACTTTTAAGTTTTTCCTTAACATGTTAAGTCAACCCCGATCTATACCTCAGAAGAAAATTAGATTTCTTGGCAGAGCCGGGATCCATACCCCTACGAGATTGCAAAAACATCTAAAGGAATCAGGAAAACATTCGGCATGTTAAGCATCAAGAAAGCACCTGGACCAGGCAATAATAATAATTATTATGTTACATTCTTATTATTATTATTATTATTATTTTAGCGTATGACGTTTAGTGCCGGGAGTGTTCAAGCACATGTTCGGCTCCCCTGAGCTTGTAGCTGCTCCATTGTGGACACCCATTGGGTGAGCTACAAGTACCGTCGCGTGTGGAGTGTTGTCTGTGGAGGAAAGTGTGAATGTAAGGACGACGAATTGGAAGGTAGTGGCTTTGGCCTAAAGTTAGGGACCAACCACGGCATTTGCCTGGAAGGAAGATGGGAAATCACAGAAGATCATCTTCAAGATTGCCGGTGGGGGGATTCGAACCCCCTCGCCTCCCGGATGTGAGCGACTGCCTACAGCCACGCCGTAACGACCACGGCTAACTTACACATTATTGTTATTATTGGTATTATTATTAGGAAGAAAGAGTCAGTGACCGTGAGAAAGGAAATGTGGCAAGGGAAGCAACGTTGGTTTTCGCACCTAACTCTCTCCCAAATGACGGCCAGCGCCTCAATGCACTGAGATAACCTACCTGGTAGAATTAGTTATCTAATGATATGTGATGTAGCTCATGAAGAGGCACGATTAGACCCATACATGGACTACCTCCAAGGAAACGTACCCGAGTGCAAGCTAAGGAAATCCCCATCACAAAGTGGAAGGATCATTTCAAAATGACCTTCAACCTATAACAAAAAGCAAGTCACCCCTTAACAGACACAGCGTCGTACTCCTACGAGATTGATAAAATAACATCTAAAGAAATCAGGGAAACTATCGGCAATTTGAACTTCAAGAAAGCAGAAGTATATAAAAGACACACACGAGATCATCCACCAACTTGGAGTTGGTCTATTTAACTAATATCTAGTAAGAGAAGATATCCCAGATGGCTGGAGAAATCAGAGATAATAAGTAGTACCGTGAAGAACTAAATAGCCTATTTTCATAAATCCCACTGGTCTATTCCATTAAAATTCTCCTGTCTATTGCAAGGATTTTCCATGCGATATACTAAATAGCTTTTGGTTCACGACCTATGTTTTCACCAACACCATTACAATGAGAAGTTATTTGCTAAAATATTTTGCTTTCAATATCGGCGATTAAGACTCCTCCCGCGAGATGGAATCTTTCTGTAACCGGGATTTATTTTATAAATGTCAAATGCACGGCTTCTATGAATTACGAAAAGAATGCTACAGAATTTAGTGGCATTAGATAAGGATTGTTACAGTATCATACCCAGCATACGAATCGTCATTTCAATCGCCTGAATAAGATACGAGAAATAAGAAATACAAGATATTAAACTTTCAAATTGATGCATCTTGATTTTTTGAAAATAATTGAACATCATTAGATGTCTCTATACTAATCTCTGAGTAAAGATTCATTGTGCCGAGCTTCACTACACTCGAGTGATTAGAGGGCCAGGAAAGTTATTTGCAATATTTGAAAATCACTTCGACGCCATGATGTTTAGTATTTTTCAGGATTAGGGAAAGTCACAAATTTGTCTTTACTTAACAGTCTTCTAACACCATACAAGATTTCAGGTTGAATGCTTAAATAGTTTCGGAGTTATTGAGAACCAGTGAAATGCATCGTATGGACGCCATGTTGGATTGTTTTATATATTTGCTATGGAATTATATGCCAGCAGATGAATATTATAATCATGGCTCATCATACGAACCTTCATTTCTATCGTTTGTTTAGGATACAAGAAATATAGACGTGATTTTAAAAATTTAGCACAGCCACCATTTTGAAGTTCTTATAGAAATTGAATTAAATCAGACGTCAATATAAGCCTTGTATAAAAATTTACCATGATAACTGTCCATACAAATATTTAAATTTCGCTTCGTGGCCATGTTAAATTTGTGTTCATCAGGTTATTGAAAAGCCCATAGGTGATATTAGTCTATCAACATACAAAATTTCAGTTTGATTGCTGTAATAGACTCGCAGATATTGAGGACAATGAAAATATTTCGGATGATCGCCATGTTGGATTCTTCTATATGTACACTATAGAGTTATGCACCATTAGATGAAGATTATTGCCCAGGTTTATTATTCAAATGTTACTTCGATCGCATGATAAAGACACAAAAGGAAACTTAATTTTAAAATTTCGCACAGCCGCCATCTTACTTTTGTGAATAAAATTCAGTTATGTTATATGCGACTAGATTTATTCTTCTATAAACATTTAATGTACTGTACCCGTATTCCTTGAGTGGAATCCGCCAAAATCCGCAGATGGTGAAAGATTGCAGCATCTTGTAATTCCCGGCTAGAACAACTGCTAAGAGCTAGTGGAGAATACACTCAGGATGGGGTCAGCGGTCCTTAAATGTGCTATAGATAACAAAATACAAGGGTTTTGGGTTACTAACATACTCGGGAGAACGAGAAACAAACGTATCTCGAGCGCAATGGGATAAGGATCAGGTTGATGACGTCCCTACCACCTCTATAGCACACTATACTACCAATATACTACAAAAGATAATGCTCATTTCTATAAAACGAATCAGGGATGCGTAAGACACGTGCCTGCCTATTTATTCTCAAAACACGGTACAATAAATAAAAAGAAATCGTACTACATCTGCAGTATATTCAATCAATAACTCTCCTCCTCTCGCTTATCTAAATGAAATAAAATCAAACACATATTGGTAACAAATTGCTGTCCCCTATGTTACAGGAGTTAACAATTAAAATAACATATTTACGTTACCTAAATAGAAATAAAAAGTTACTCGTAGCGCACAGTGTGTCGAATCCCAATTCTAGGTGGAAAAATTAATAACTTCGTTAATAGTGCTGGGATTCTATTAAAAGTTGGCAAAATACCATTTTCGAGGTCGCTGAATCCATTTCGGGCATCGTCTAAAATGTACGATCTTCGGGGGTAAATATATAGGGGTGAGGGGTTAGGTGAGGTGTAAAAAATGACCCAAAGCAACACGAGAATCATCCATTTTTAGTAGTAAAAATCACGATTTAGATGCGTATATGATAGTTTATGACAGTGGTAAACATACTATTTAAAACTGGATAAAATATGAATAACAATGAGACTTTCAGTCAAGTTATCTTGTTACACCTTATTTGAGAGAATAGACGAAGTCACTGTATGTAAAATCATCCAGATTAAAAACGTATATTAAATTGTTATTAAACATAGAACAACCAATTATGCACAAAAATAACACATACTTTCTAAAAATAAAAAATAAAAATATTCGTCAAAATCAAACAATTTCTTTATAACAAAATGTAATTTTACAGTCCTGTTAATGACGTAGTTTTAGTAAACACACCTCACACACGAAAACAATATTATTTCTCTAGAAAGGCATGGAAATAAAGACAACATATATTGAATATTAGGCCTATTACTCCTATTGCTAATATAAAGAAAACGTCCATTCGTCGAGTAATGTTCTCATTAATCTCACTCCCCTTAATAATAGCAAAATGTCTAATGTTCATTCGTCACCTGATTCTTCTGTAGAGTCCAGAGCATCGTAGTTATTGCTATACTGGTCTTCATCATTTGATGTCAAAGTTCCTTGGGGGTCATTAAGTAACTCAATAGCTTCCATAGGTAGATTACCTATGTACGTGGCATTATTCTTCCTGCACTCTCCCATTTTTGTTAATATTATGGAATATCAACTTAATTTTGTTTCTTTGCTCCTGCACCTGAGTGCCAGTAAGAGTTGTAGGATCAAATTTATTCATAACATATTGAATATGACGTCTGTTCGCCCCTATTTACGACACGACCGCCACGCGTTGAAAAATTCTTCTCGCAGTAATGCCCACATAGTCATTGAAAATAAGAAAAGAAACCATCATGCACATTCGTGCACAACCAAACCACTACAGATCCTGAATCTACATTAAATTTTTCTATCGAATGGCGTTTAAAGTAAAGTGGCACTATGAGGCACTCATAAAGTACATAATTTATTTAATGCAGAAAGCTTGTATTACGCATAAAAGTGCGAATACATACCTCTTTTCACTATTCCATGAGCCGCAGAAGACAACACCTCGTTGAACTCACTAGAATCATAACGTTCGGTTCACTCCGACACCTCCTATCAAATGACCTGATAACTGCCAGGAAGACGTTTCAGCACCTATAACCTCCCTCCTACGCACCAGAGAGCGGAAAGGAAGACCGAAGGTCACCATCTGGTTTGTTCACTAACGAATGAGCCAGTTTTCGCTTTCATTTGCGACAGTGAATTTTTTCCACCTAGATATGCGATTCAACACACTGTGTAGCGTTGGCCTCCGCTATTACAATTACTATTCGTTACTCTATACAATCTCCAACTACTGTCTCCTACACTACTCCTGATCTATTTTAATATTTAAATAAAACATTCTTGCTTACTTCGATCGATTATTAAATATTTACATATCTTACACATCAATCCTCTTTATCTGTCGCTAAAATATAACCATATAGCCTACGATGCTTAAAAATGCATGAATTCAATGCAATAAACCCTCTTCAAATGCTTCGATACTTCTTCCACCATTCGATCTCCACTAGAATTGGTTTTAAATTCGGTAATACTAGTCAATTCAGGAATCTATAATCCATACAGCAAAGTAGAAATACTGTATAGTCTATGACTTCACTCTGGTCTGTTGCATACAATACAGATAATCATAATAATAATAATAATAATAATAATAATAATAATAATAATAATAATAATAATAATAATAATAATAATAATAATAATAATATCATTACATCCATTATTGCTAACCGAATTCGTGCGCATTGTGAGGAAAACGCCATTCTCGCAGAGGAGCAAAAGGGTTGCAGAAGGAATTCTCAAGGATGTAAGGAACAGCTCACTATTGATGCCGTGGCATTAGAGCAGGCCTGTCGTAGATCACGAAATCTTTATGCCTGCTTCATTGATTACCAAAAAGCTTTCGATTCCGTGCCTCATACATGGCTTATAAAGAGCTTGGAGATTTACAAGGTCAACCCTATTATAGTGAACTTCCTGAAGTGCGCAATGGTTTCATGGAGCACTGCCCTCCAACTTACAGTGGGTGGCACTCGTTTAACATCTTCATTAATACCGATTCGCCGAGGAATTTTCCAAGGAGACTCGCTAAGCCCACTCTGGTTTTGTCTGGCATTGAATCCTCTCTCGCAAATCCTGAACAGTAGCAACTACGGATTTAGTATTAAGGGTAATCATGGTGAAGCGTACAGGATGAACCATCTTCTTTACATGGATGACATTAAACTGTATGCATCAACTAAAGTGCACCTACAATATCTTATCTCTATCACTCAGAGCTTTTCTTCAGATATCCATATGCAGTTTGGTTTTGATAAGTGCAGAACACAGACTGTTATTAGAGGCTCGCACTCTGCACAAGGAATACATGTTGGAGAGGGACAAAGAAGTATTCAGCCGTTGGAGGAAGGCGCATTGTACAAATATCTTGGGTTCGCCCAGAGTACCCGTCTCAGACACGGTGATATCAAGAAGAACATAACTGAGCAGTATACTTCACGGCTTCGCAGTATTCTCTCTTCAAAACTTAGCGCTAAACATATCATTAAGGCAGTTAACACATTTGCAATGCCCGTAGTTACATACTCCTTTGGTATAATCAGGTGGACTCAAACTGAACTGCACGATCTGCAACGAAAAACATCGGTGCTTTTATCACGCCATCGTATGCACCATCCGAAATCAGCAACAGAGCGCCTGACTCTACCTCGGTCTGAAGGTGGTAGAGGACTGATAGACATCATGAACCTTCATACAAAACAAGTGACAACTCTGCGTGCATTTTTCCACAACAAAGGAGAAACATCCCCTCTGCATCACACTGTATCTTCAGCTGATGATAATTAAACACCGCTCCATCTGTCATCTTTAGATCCACCAGTAAAAGAAATGAAAACTACTGAATACAAGATCGGGAATTGGAAACAGAAGGCGCTTCATGGGAAGTTTCCACATGAGTTGGACCAGCCTCACATCGACAAGTTAGCGTCGCACGCATGGCTGACCCACTCGGTCTTCTTTCCGGAAACAGAGGGATTTGTTGTAGCTATCCAAGACCAAGTTGTTGCTACTCGAAGCTATCGGAAATTTATCATAAAAGATCCAGCAACAGAGAGTGAGAAATGTCGCCGCTGTGGCAAATGTAGTGAAACCATTCAACACGTCATATCAGGTTGTTCCCACCTTGCCAACACTGACTACAAACATCGACACGATCAAGTTGCCAACATTATCCACCAGAAACTGGCATTGAAGTACAAACTTCTTCAAAGCTCCGTCCCCTATTGGAAATACACACCATCTGCAGTACTCGAAAATGCCACACACAAGCTCTATTGGGACAGAGGAGTTGTGACAGATGTCGCAGTCAGTAACAACCGGCCAGATATCATAGTCATCAATAAAGTACACAAAGAGGCATTACTGATAGATATCGCATGTCCCAACACTCAAAACATCCAAACAACAGCTGCTACTGAAATATCTAAGTACACAGAGCTGGAAATTGAGGTAAAGCAGATGTGGAAACTTGATTCGGTGACTACCATCCCAATAATTGTATCGTGTACTGGTGTTATACCGAAAACTCTCCATAGTAGTCTATCAATATTGAATCTACACCCGCAGATATATATTGAACTTCAGAAGGCAGTTCTGTTAAACACATGCCATATTGTTAGGAAGTTCCTTGGTGACAATGCCCTGGCCGAATGCTCAGCAAAGCTCGATGATCCAGATGGAAATTTAGCTCATCCTACAAATGAAGCAGACTCGTGAAGAATGCGGGCACGACATGGATGTGAAGTCTCTGAACAGTGTAATCATGATTATCTCAGTACAGATGGTTCCTTGCTAAGGCCGAACCAGGCTGTAACAGAAAATGTAGCCGGTATTTGCCGTGATAATGTTGTTAAATAATAATAATAATAATAATACTCAACATCAAATAATAATAATTACCAGTGTTTCCTATTATCATTAGCTCAGAACCATTTAAATTATAGCCAACCTCAGCCATCATAGCGGTCAACTGTTCCTATCTGTTTCGACGTGATCTATTTAATATCTCTACCAACCCGTATGTCACGTCCATCAGAGTGACTTCAATGAAATCATAACAATCTCCTATTTAACTATTTTAACAGTATACCTCCCTCACATATTTAACTTAAGAACTCCGACTACCTGTTAACACAGATATCAACATCATTTCAATATCAATGTAACAATGCCGTACAGTACATTGCCATTACCGCAACACCAAACATAAATCTCCCCTATTTACTTGGAATACTTCATCAACCTTTCACAAAACAGTATATCGTCGTAGCTTCCAATATCAACATTATCAACAATGTGATCAACTCTCTCAACTTAAATAACCTCAGACATGACAAACTTCAAACCTCGTTCCTAACTGGTTGCAAATAAATCCACAATAATATCACTGTAAATTACTGGTTCTCTATTCATCATGATACAGTACTTGCAGGTAATATAATATTCTTAATAACTTCACTAGCTCTAATTCATCGTTTATTACTGTTGTTTCGCAACATTCTTAAATGTCAACAAGACATGCTTCTCATATGTATTCGTCGATACCCCATTTGTTACACTAAATAACGTTTATAACCTTCCTTCTATATTGTTAATAACATTCAAATGCTTAGATCCTTTCCTTCCTCACAACTTCTTACATTATTCACATATCCTTTGAGAAATGGTCGTCATCTGATCTGAAAATAAGTCGTCCTTTGATCTGAACTAAAGATCGTCTAGCTATCGTTCCAAATTGAATAAAATACAATACTGAAAATAATTCGAAAATCGAAGTATTAAAATAACGAAAATCAAAACGTGACATTATAAAATCTCCACAACAAGTTAAATACATCAAAATGCAAATATTAAAAACTCTAACCAAAACATCGAACCTAGACACTCCTACCTCGACACCAAAAATAACTAATCCTGTCAAAACCTAGAAATCCAAATCGAAAATAAGCAAAAATCCTACTTACAAAATCTAAAATTACGTAGAAAAACATCTAAAATGACAAACATAGAATACTGGTAGGATATTTTTATACATCTTCAAACTAGAAAAAAAATGGGACAGTGATATGAATTCTTGATTCTACTTCATGATGCGTAAAGTTGTCTAGAAGTGGCGATTCCAGCGTTGGATCTCATAAACAAGGTTTCCATCTAGTACCTTTGTTTATTGGTGATACCATAGGCACCTTCTTCGTACGCCTCCATCTCTCTCGTTCTGGCAAGCTCGCCAGACATCATCGTGGAGACACTTCTTACAATCAGGTGACATCTCCTCCTCAAACAACGTCTCTCGTACTGGAATTGAACTGGGTCCACCCTAGTTCTCTCGCACTGGAATTGAACTGGGTCCGCCCTAGTTCTGGCTGTCCTTCGATCTTCTGTTCTTCTTAAAATCCACGTAGAATTCATATGTGAAGTTGTTGTATCTATTTTACAGTCATCAATGGAAAATTATAATTTTGACGATATCTTGGGAGTTGATGGTGTCCTCCTCTCGATAACAGTTCGTTACGTCACTCCAGAAATCCTCGTTGTCTCTATAGGCTATGTTCCCACTGACATATTGTACTTAGCAATTCATCACAACTCCTTCCAAGTTATTCAAGATCATCCGTCTCAGTTTCATTTGTACAACCATGGTGGAAATAATATTCGTATATAAATGTTTATAGCACTTTGAAGTGTCCAGTTTATACGTCGCTAGTTGTACTTACAATATTTCGAAGTTACGTAGATTATTAATGGCGATGAATTAATTATCTTCGCAAGAAATAATGTTTTCTTGACGAAAATACTTCGTTTAATAATTTCTAGTTTAATGTCTTTACAATTTCTTCTTTGACAATGTTTTTCTTAACACTCACTTCCACTTATAAGCTTATGTGGGCACTCGTTATATATGTATAACTTCTTCTAAGTTCGAAATTTCCCAATTTCCGCAATTGTTCAATTACACTGTAATTACTTTCTTCAATAGTTCACTTTGGAACCCCCGGCATACATAACCGTAATGTGTCCTGCAATGAGTAATTGTACTTATTACTGTTACAATCGTGCACTTCCGCATTTTGATAAAAATGCGACCGTTCTCTGTCAAACTTCCATGAATAGAAGCCTCGAGTTTGCCTCCTAATCCCCCACTACCGCTCAAAGTTAGCATCATTATAAAAATCTCGCCCGACGAGTTGGCGGGTATTACAATTGTCCTCATTACTCTACAATGAGACTTCTGTCTTCTTATTTGAATATCGGACAAATTTTATAATAATTTCAGATGTATTCTTGGCAAGTAAAAGTACTTCCAATTAGCCTCTCAATGGGTAATGAGAAGCTTGTTAATTGCGCTAAATTTAATTTTCTCTATGGCTCTCGTAAGTCACGTGATTTATATCAACACGCTTATGACTTGTGTCACAGCCATCAGTCTTGCTGTGCGGGTTTCATAGACAGCCCCTGCCACGAGTCGAGTGTCGGCTACCTAGCATCAAAGAGAAACAAGTTTACGCCACCTCTAAGCTTGCATTTCCACAGCGAACATTCTGATTGGCTGGTTTCGTTGACTGGCACGATCCTTGTCTTCACGCTTAAGCGCGATTCCAGCCTCGACAAAATTTATCATGGGCTGCGTTTCATAACAGGCAAATAATAAATATTATGAAAAGAAAATTCGAGTACAGTACCAAGTTTCACTGCGATTGGTTGATTAAATCTTGAGCAATTGCCATTTACATATTTCAATTTCGCTTGGCCGCCATGTTAGCTTTGTACATAACATGGTTTTGAGCTTAGCATAGCCGAACTGATCATTTTATTTCCTATCACCACACAAATTTTAAGGGTGATATCAGTAGTAGTTTCGTTGATATAGTATGCCGGTTAAATATTTTGCACAGCCACCATCTTGCTTATATGAGAACAATTGAATTTAATTAGATGCCTGTAGATCAAATCCTGTTCAGACATATAGGGTATGAAGTATCACTGCACTCCGTTAATTTAATCTCGAAGAAATGCCATTTATTAAATATTTTTACATCGCTTGGCCACCATGTTGGTTTTGTACTTATCACATAGCTATACTTACCATTGTATTCTCTATCACCATACAAACTTACAGGTTGATATCTTTAACAGGTACGGAGATATACAATGCCGGATAAATATTTCGCGTGGCCGCCATGTTTGATTGGTGAAACGCATTCAAATATGAATGTCACGGTCGGGGTTGGAAGACATAGTACTATGTCCTTACCGAGTTTTATTAAAATCGCTCCAGCTGTTTAGATTTCATTTTGGTGGGGGGGGATCACACACATACGCACACATACACACACGGACAAAATGTGATCTGATAAGCCTATTTTTAGCCTATTTTCATTTATGAAAAAAAAAACAGGCTTATTTTATTGAAAATACAGAGCACAAATTGTGCATAGGGTTAATAAATGTGAATATACATTAGTGTTTTCACCTTCCACCTTCACAAAATTTCACAATGGAAGGACCCCGGTTCTTACATGTGATTATGTGGTACCGACTACATTGTTTACCACATAATTTACCAGCACAGGATACGTCTATGTCATGAAAGTACTCGGTGACGCACAGTTTATGGTGGTACCAATGTACCGCCATCGAGTTAACGAAGTGTCGTAGGTCTTGATTGGTGTCAGTCCATACCCTATTCGTCATGGCTTCCGTTATGTAAAATTCGAGCCAGATTTCATCTCACTTCTTCACTCTCTCATGCATTAGTCTTTTCCAGGCGTCCGTAGATGGTAGTCCTCTCTTCGTCCGTAGGTCCTCAATGAAGAAGTTCTCCTTGGCAAGTTCGTACACTAGTCTAGATTTTGCATATTTTGATAATCCCAGGGTTGCTTTTAGGAAGCGCGACTTCACTGCCTCGAGCGTCCTCAAGTCAACCAGGGTCAGTTTCTCCCAGATGATTTATATCCCGTATGTGGCGATGGGCGCTATTTTCGCGTCAAATAATCTCATAGCAGTTCCCAAAGACAGCTTCGTGAGTGATTTAATGTCATATATGGCTTTTGTTGCCGCCGTTGCACGAGACTTGATGTGGACTCTGTAGGCTCTAGCTGTTGTTTGCATTGTCAATCCTAAGTATGTGAATGTATTTACTGTCTTGAGGGGATTCAATCCTAGGTACAGTATATCCTGTCTCCCGAGGCCTCTCTGCCACCTTTCCGAAACGTCATTTTTACTGTTTTCTCTGTGTTAATTTTCATCTTGTTATCCTTTGCCCAAATGTCGAGATTTGTTATGGCTTTTTGCACATCATACAGGCTTATGAGATCACCTTTTGTCCGTGTGTGTGTATGATTTTGCGTATGTGTGTGTGTCCCCCTGTAATAACTTCCAAACGGCTGGAGCTAATTCAATTAAATTCAGTAAGGTTATAGCACCATTTTGGCCGACCCCAATCGTGCCCTTCAAATTTTATTACGAGTCACCAATCCAACATGGCAGCTGTGCTAAATATTTCACCGGCATTCTATATCTCCGAAACTACAGTATTACCAATATCACCATGAAATTTTGTACGGTGATAAACAGCACTACTAGAAGTTCACCTATGGGACCTTCAAAAACCTGTAATGTACAAAACGAACATGGCGGCCAAGTGAATTTGGAACATGTTAATAGACTTTTCTCGCAATTTAACCATCTGAGCGCCATGAAATTTGGTACAGTAAATGTTTATACACATTGTAATGCGCTGGCATCTACTTTAGTTCAATTGTTTACATAACCTCAAGATGGCGGCTGTGAGGAATTTTAAAATTAAGTTTCTTTTTCTTGTATCGTAATCATCCCATCGAAGTGAATGTTCGAATAATGAACCTACTCAATAATTTTAATTAATTGATGCATAACTCTATGGCCTATACATATAACAATCCTACATGGCGACCATCCGAAATATTTAGATGGTTCTCCATATCTACTAATCTGTTACAGCAATCTAACTAAAATTTAGTATGTTGATAAAGGCTATGGACGTAAGTTTACTTATGGGACTTTCAATAATCTGGTGAGCACAAATCCAACATGGTAGTGACGAAAAACTCAAATACTTGAATGGACGTTTCTCTTGATTTAACCATCCAAGCGCAGTGAAACTTGGTACAATACATGCTTATACATATTTTAATCCACTGATATCTAATCTATTTCAATTATTTTCATAACCTCAAGATGGCGACTGTGCGAAATTTTAATATCTTATCATGCAATTTAAGTTTGAATAATAAAACAACTAATAACCTTCATGTAATAGTACATAACTCTATGGCCTACATACAGTATATAAAAATACTACATGGGGGCCATCCGAAATATTTAGACGATTCTCAATATCTACGAATCTATTACAGCAATCAAACTGAAATTTTGTATGTTGATAGAGGCAATTAACATAAGTAGGATATATGAAAATAGGCTATTTAGTTCTTCACGGAACTACTTGTTTCCTTTACTGTATTCGTCGCATGGCTTAACTCTTCCGAGGCACTTCATTAGGTGATATCGGTAGCCGCCGTGCTGTAGTAATAGCTAAAGATTATTGTGGTATTTCCTTATACCTAGTTTCACTTGCATCGCTTAAATAATTTAAATATTTCGGATGGTCGCCATGTTAGATGTGTAAACATTTGCTGTATTATGTAAAACTGTGCTCGGATGGTTAAATCGCAAGAAAAGTCTATTTAAATGTTTTAACTTTACTTGCCCGCCATGTTCGATTTGTACTTAACAGTGTTTTAAAAGTCACATAAGTGAACTTCTAGTAGTGCCCTTTATCATCGTACAAAATTTCAGGGTGATATCAGATATCGGAGATATAGAATGCCACTGAAATATTTTGCTCTGACGCCATGTTGGATTGGTGAGACGATATAAAATTTGAAGGACACGGTCGGGGTTGGACGAAATAGTACTATGACTTTACCGAGTTTCATTGAAATCGTTCCAGGGAAGGGGGGGGGGGCGGACACACACACGGACAATCAGTATATTGTAAATAAGGAAACAAATTGGATCAAAATGAAAACAACGTGAAAAACATATGGTAACCGAAATTCCAATGCCTTAAATGTGTTCAATGATACTTCATCAATATTTCTGACTATTTTAAAGCTAAGCATGTAATCTGCAAGTACTGGTACTCGGAGAAACGTACGAAAGACAATGTATATGTGCTGGACAACGAACGCATTGGACGAACAGTTGTTTGTTTGTTTGTTTACATTTGATCCGGTGATGTAGGGATCGCAACTTGACCCGCTGAGACGCGGCGAAGAGCTGTCGCAGCGCCACCTGTCATGGCAGGCTGGCAAGCCAAGAGTGGCAGAAGCCAGTCAGCCGGCGTGCGGTGCAGCCTAGCTAACACGCCGAGCGTGCGAAGGTTGGACGCCACTGTACTAGTACTGTATGGCTTACATTTTATAACGTGTAATGGCGTGTACGTTAGTTCTAGTGGTATTGATTCCTCTAACATGTTACGGGATGATCCGAACTTTGTGAAACTTGGTATAAGACCACTCAAAATCTACCGATACACAAATCTTCAGCATAATTTACATAAATTGTAGATAGTGTGCTTGGCAATTCCTCAGAAGTAAATTCACCGAACACGTCACGGAGTAATCCAACATCTGTGCAGTCTTCAATAGTGAACCTATGCTGCAACTTAAACCTAAGATTACGTACTTGTATTGCTTCCTTGTAACAAATTATGGACTGTGAGCGAGTCGATTCCTGAAGTATGAATTCCCCTAACTCGTCAAGGAATGATTTGATATGGGTAAAACCTAGTATAGCGATCCATTTTATAACTTAAACCTATAGGTACATATACAGGGTCATTATCTATGTACGCGCGAGTAAACACGGCAAGCTAAGCCGGCTGTGATTGGCGCAGATGGCAAGCGCGTACGCGTTTCAGCCGTTGGTTAGCGCGCTCCGCTGACTCATATCGTTAGTTCACACGTGTTTTGCCATTCCTATGGAAGAGTATCTGCAAAGCTTAGTCGTAAGAGTTGCACGTTGAGAGTATTGTGATTACTGTGATTGTTGGTCATGCCTAGACACCAATTCACATTGTGCGAACGTGTGTATATCCTTAATTCGTATATGAAAAGCAGAAAGTCTTGGTCTGAAACAAGACGAACATTTCGAATCAAGTTTCCAGGAAGACCTGTGCCTAATGCCAGTGCAATTAGGAGGCTCGCTAAATGATTCAATAAAACAGGCTCCGTAAATAATAAAAAAAAGTTAACAGACAACGTTGTGTACTTAAAGACGAAAATTTTAGATGAGATTGTTGTCCATTATTTCATCGAAAGATATCAGGTGTGTGTTACAAGAGAGGGAGGACATTTTCAGCATCGCCTATGAGCACTGTAAGTACATATTAAAGAACAAGTTTGGTAAACGTGTGAATGTGCGCTCTTCACTGGCTGAACTGGGTACGGGAGCCCGCGATCATCGCCAGTCACAGCCGGCTTAGCTTGCCGTGTTTACTCGCGCGCACATAGATAATACCCTGTATTTATGGCTTAGGGCCTGTTTTCCAATCGCTGGGCAAAGTTCAGAGTAGCATACTCCCAGCATTAAACGCCATATTGTGTTTTTCAATCGCTAGGCAGCGCTGCCAAGGGAATAAATGTGGTGGGCAAGTTGCTCATATTTACTCGGTGCTATTTGTGCTGAATAACCATTAAACCTTTGGAGTAGTAACACTCCGTAAATACTTGTTGTTTTTCTCCTACCAGCTGTGAACACTTGATGATTTATATCATGGATTTGTTTTCTAATTGTATTGAATCTGTATTTCGTGTCTTGTTTTCGTTTATCGATAAGTGCTGTGATGGCTGAGCTAGAATTATATGCTTCGGTACGCACACAGGTGACGATAATAGTATACATTGCACGGCAGAGGAATATCAAAAATTTCAATGTTGTTTTCTTTGTCGTGTGGCCTCCTGAGAGACCCAGTGCAGATATTTCCAGTCGACGTCCGTGGGCGACCTGCGCGTCAGGATAAGAGATGGGGTGAATGAAACTGGGCAAGGATGTTGAGGGATACGGCCGTGGCCTGTCAGAAGCGGTCCCAGCATTTGCCTGGTGTTGAAAATGGAAAACCACGGAAAACCATTTCAAGGATGGCCGACGGTGGGGCTCGAACCCACGCGTCTACCGAGTCAGCAGAGAGCGTGGCCCCATGAGCGAACGCTGCGCTTTAGCCAGCGTAGGCACTGCTGGTGGTAATTTCAAATAACTCGTAGGCTATACTACAAAGCTTTGACATTCTTAAAATTGGAACGTATGTGAATTTTCGAACCGTTTCATGTTATTAAATACGGTACCGGTACTATGATTAATATGCCGCCTCCGTGGTGTATTGGTCAGCATGCTTAGCTGCCAACCCGGAGGTCCGAGGTTCGATTCTCGGCTCTGCCACGAAATTACAAAAGTGGTATGAGGACCGGAACGGGGTCTACTCGGCCTCGGGTGGTCCAAATGAGTAGAGGGGGTTAGATTCCCACCTCAGCCATCCTCGAAGTTGTGTTTCGTGGTTTCCCACTTCGTCTCCAGGCAAATGCCTGGATGGTACTGTGCCGTTATTTAACAGTCAAGAATTGAGGAATTTATCAAACAGTGCATTGAGCCGCTGCGGAGCGCAAGATTACGAGTGTTTTGTTACGACTCAACCAGCTGGGAATGTGAACAGTTGAAAGCCAATGAGTTTTCCAAGACCCTGTGCTAGTTCAAGGATAATCCTACGCACAAAGCAGACGACTAAGATTGGAAATCAGACTTCCCGTGATCGATATGCTTGACATATGTATGGAAACGCACGCTTGGATTGTTGTTATATTGATTATGGAGAACCCAGAGCTGTATTTGCAGTATTAAGTGTACAGGAAGCTAGCATATATATATATATATATATATATATATATATATATATATATTGAACCCTTGCAAAGAAGCTTATGAGACTCAGTTTCGGGGGGTGTAACAGTCCATTTCGTAAGTTGTTGTTAAAGCGCTTCTATAACATGCAGGGTAACACATAACAAAATAACATGCAGGGAGAAGTGAATACCAGGGTTAAAACAAATGAATTTAATAACAGATCAACATTTTACAAATAAAAATCAACAAACAAGATCTCCCAAATGACTCCCACTTGAATTAATTACTTGCCATAACTAGGCCTAATCTCAGGAGAGATTATAAACTGGACCAAATGTCCCAAAAAACTTCAATGACATTGTGTACGTGTGCGGCTGTTCTACATGCTTAACGATGAGTACGAATAAATGCAAGATTTGTCGCCATCCAGTAAACCTTCAGAGGACGAATCTGCATTGTCTAGAGCTAGACAGACGCGGGGAACCAACTATACACTACTTAAATTAATCCGACACTTCCTACACTAAATAAAACAACAAATAATTTCCGCATGAAATTGGAATCAAAGAACTGCCGTAGCAAAAACATTAATGCCTAAAATGAGGACTTTTCAAAATCAACACAAGTAAATTAACACGTGACCAACAAAAGAAAACACATATGACCGCTTGTCATTTTTACAAGTAAATACAACCACACCAGAAGGTGTCACAACAGACAAACTAACATGAAATGAGTCATAAAAAAATCACTAGGCCCAGAGCCAACATTTACATCATTAAAACAATATTCCATTCATACGAGATGCGATAATTCGTAACAGACATGGCGAACTCCCCAATTAATTATGGTCCAATGACCATCACAAAAGAACAGGTTTGCTAATGATAGCTTATGGGGGTCAGTCGGTCAGCTGGACTGCCTAAAAAATGAGTCACCAGACCCAGACGGGCGCTAAGTGGAAATCTGCACATCTGTCAACCCACGTGTCTATAACCTCGACCTGCCGTGGCATGGGTTTGAGTCTCGAAGAAGCGTGCTCCCAAAGCACATAAAATACGTGTGTGTGCCAGAATAAAATATCTCAGCATTTCCCCTAGGAAATCCAAAAATCAGCACTGGACAAGGTACAGTAGCCTCCAAGAGTGCTCTGCCTTCCCATCAAAAATACAACAACACAAATATGAGGGCGGTAGCACATCCTACCCCTCATCACGAAGAATCAATACACACACCTGACCCAAGAACACACACAGAATCACACGTATGGGTTTGACAGAAACCTGAAATAAATGACATAAATATTTTCCACCAGCTTGCGCTTCCAATCTAGTCCGTGACTAAAGAACCTGAAAAGGACTAAAAAAACTAAAAAATATTAGAACTAAGTTGTTCTACAGTTACATCTTAATTTGTTGCGCTCGGCAACACTAGTATGAATGAAAACCCGGTCATAAAACATCTTACAATAATTACCTCCCTTTCCTATAAAAAATGAACTTTAATAAAGCACCACTTATCGAATGTAACGAGTTTCGCATTCGCATGGATAAAATCAAATACACACGCCGTGTACACTAAATATGACTCCAACGAAAAATATACAACAAACAAATTTGGCCACGCGCCAACGTACATTTACAGATAATAGTGTCGGCACCCAAAAAAAATCTATAGAAGAAAAACAATGACTAAAATATTTACAACGTTCCCGCGTCTTATCTAACTACATATTGAGTAAATCAATTTTTGTACATCACCGTTTCAGCTTGCAGAACTTAACCTCCATCCCGGTGCATTTCCCTACGGGAAATCTAGCCCTCCATCGTCGGCGTAGTTGTAGAAGCGATGCACATCATTCCATTACACGACCACACATCAGACATCTTGGCGTAGCTTCTTGGACAGAAATGTTCAATGTTAATAATTTGCCTAGCTACAATCGCTATGAGTTACTACTTTCACTCACAATAATGTCCTATGCGATTACTGATCGTAGACTTGCCCTAACTCAGCATTTGCTTAACACACGCACAAATATCACTAAAAATATAATACAAAATTTACATAAAATTACACACTTCAAACTCATCGCAACCGGCTTGAAAACAAGTCTTAAACATGTCTATCTTGCAGCCCTTATCTCGCATAGAGATCTCCACTGCTACACGTGAACCCTGCTCCCTTGAGCACAAAATGAAATGTTAGTGAAGTATGCTCATTAGAGCTTGAAAAATCGTGACGCAGACTGACGTGAACGTTGCTCACCAGAGCTCAATAAAGTTGTGTCCTAAACAGCTCATCACCGATCAATTTATTGGAAACTGACAGAATGGGGTAGGGTGGGGAGAATTTGTAAAAATAATCTGGAGTTTTCACCTCACAAACTTGGGACTAGTATCAATCTTCTTCATTTTATCCCAACGTCTCAATGCACTTATGCGGAATTAATTCGGATCGGCGGTTCTTTAGATATGCGTTCCCGCGCCTTTTTCCAGGGTACGCAATTCACCGCGTGGCTTTGGCGTCGTCTCTTCTGATTGGCTGATTCTATCCTGGATCGGTTGAAACTTTACTCATGACACTCCCATAATGACTCCAATTTAGGTGCGCGTTGGTACAGAATTTGTCCTTGAACTCGGCTTAACCGGTCGTCTTCAGGAATAACTACCAAGCTGCTTCTGTTGTGATCATTGCAACACACTACCTTGCCTTCCCTTTGTCAATTTCAACATGTACTGCCTGTGCATCAGTAATAATAATAATAAAATCATGAAGACTTATTCATCGATAGATCAATAAGGGTTCAATATATATATATATATATATGAGTTATCGTCAGAATTGACGCTGTGAGAGGCGTAATATGTACATATTCTCATTTATGTGCGATATACATCGATTCAAGGCACAGAGGAGTGGGAGTTGTTGTTGTATCCCTGTAACCTGCAGTTCGCAGGCAAGTTAGATATTCTCGCGTCTTGAAACAACTCACAACTTAAAGCAAATGTACTTTGACGCCCACGGGCGAGATAGTTCCCGGAGATTGACATTCTTTTATGATAGAGGAAGTTACTTACAAAGTGAGCGATGATGTTTCACGTACGCCAGCGTGAAACTTAGAATATTCAGCGATATTTGTGCAATGAGACTTAATAATTCGCAGTGAAGTTTATATTTAGATTGTGTGGACTGGAACACTTCACAAATTTACGTGTATATGATTTGAACTTACGAGCAGCGATACTTGGTTATTTCATGTTACGATGAACTTGCATTCCAACACTGTATTGGAATAAGTGAATGATATCAGCTGTGACATTGAACTTTGAGAATATACTTCAACGAAAGAACACTTCATATAGTTACGTTGTCTACAACTCTTCGAGATGTTCAGAATTAAGACGTCTAGAGGAATTATATGCCGCCTCCGTGGTGTATTGGTCAGCATGCTTAGCTGCCACCCCGGAGGTCCGAGGTTCGATTCCCGGCTCTGCCACGAAATTTGAAAAGTGGTATGAGGACTGGAACGGGGTCTACTCGGCCTCGGGTGGTCCAAATGAGTAGAGGCTAAATTATGGCGTGAAGACTACACGCAAAGTTGAGCATGAATCCTCGTGAGTAATCAACGCTGTCTACAACTACTAGAAATGTATTTGAAGCAACTAGAGTTGTTTTCGAGCATGGAATTTAAGATTTTCGAAATCATGAAGGGAGTGGGTATAAACCACGACAATACTCAAATGCTGAAATAGTTCTACGAGATTGAGAACTTCTGTCAAGAGAGATGCTGTCGACTGTCGGGAGTACGAGGCCAATATTGTGGCAGAGATGCAGTCCGATTCCGAGGATTGAACGAGTGGGACGTGAGAGGTTTTCCAGTTCAAATGTCAAATTAAGGGTAATGATTTAAGGAATTTACAGATCATTTTTCTTGTGTGATAGCGTTGTTATTTTTGATTGGTTTGTTTTTGATTGGTTTGGACTCAATACTAACTTTATGTCCAATGGGACATTAGATAGTCCAAGACATAATATTTGACATTGCATTGAGTCAATTATTTTCTTTTGCGACATTGCAATTTCTTATTTTTTAGTAATGTCCTTTTGAATAAATTTTCGTGATTTCATTTTAACCAGTATGACGAGGTAATGAATAAAGGTGATGGGAGGTTGTGTTAAGAAGGCCACTGCTGGGTGATTTCTAGATTTTCCATTACTCTGAGATATTTCTTTATTTGAGTCTTGTGTTCTTTTTGAGCTTCTTTAGTTTATTACACTTTGGTCTTACTTAACGCATTCGTGGTAGGAATAGCTTGTGCCCTATTATCCCTTTTACTTGTTGGTAGGATCTGGGAGTTTTTCTAGCAGGAGATGTTCAGGTTCTACGATCCAGCTGTCATCGTCGGATTCAACAATTATTGGTTTGATATGTACGGGTACAGTACCTAACGTAAGGCCACGACCACCTCCTTCCCTCTTCCTTGCCTATCCCTCCTATTCTTCAGTTCCCTTCCCATCCCTCATATGGCCCCTGTTCGCTTTGCAGGTGCTCTTCCCACCTCCCCAGTTGTATTCTCCGACCCGAAGTTTAAAGCTCCAGGACACTGCCCTGGAGGCGGTAAAGGTGGGATCCCTCGCTGAGTTCGAGGAAAAAGCCAACCCTGGGGGGTAAAACGACTAAAAAAGAAAAAGAAATATGATTAATGTAATAGAAAGAATTGGAGATATGCTACTCTCAAACTTGTTTCAACAAACATCACATATTATTTTCTACTGTAAATTAAGAGGAGGGATGAAACCATAGTCTCTAGCCTATCTATAGACTACTCGAAATGATGTTCAATGCAATAAAATTTCTCAAATCCTGCTTGATGAAACATATTTTAATTAAAATTAGATAAGTCGTAATTTCATATAGATTCTCTTAAAATGACTCATAATGATATGATAGATATCGTTCAAATCGATAATCTGGTAGCAAAAATAACTATCTCACCAATTGTTCGAACCCTTGACCTCATGATTCTAAGACCAAGACGCTATCACCACGGCTATTACAACCACCCACATATTGAGCACAATACGGCAACTTATTGTCACGTACCGGTAATATTATGGAATCAATGTTTTAAGCTCCATTAATATTTCGATAAAGATAAAAATGAATAGGCCTACGGTACTTGAGAGTAAAGAGAATTCGTACAGTAGTCCATGAAAGGCTAGCCCAGTTCTCGTAAAAACACTCGATACACAGGGTGGACCACGTGTACACCTGTGTACACAGTGTGTACCAGTTATTGCATACGCATCGGACCTTAGCGTAATAAATGTTCAATGTGATGGCCTCCCACCTTCAATGCATTTTCCAACTCTGTGAATGAACGATTGATGTATCCGTAAATGCATGTCTCTGTCAATACAGGCACAAACATTTCGTATCCGGGCCTTCATGTTGTCTGGAGTCGTTGGTTTCTCACAATACACTCGATCATTCAGGTAACCCCATAAGAAAAAGTCCGAGGATGTATGGTAATTGTTATTTAAAACATTCCGAGCAGGGCATGCAAGTAATTCGTTCATACTTAGCGTTATGATGTACGTTGGTGTACGAACAAGTGATTATACAAACGTTGGTGAGGTTTGTTTGAGGAATATGGAGACAAAATAATAAATGTTGGTTGTCATTTTAAAAGAAACGTCACTTGACCATCAAATTACCATCCAAACGTTCTCCAAATAAACCACGACATATAGCATGTTATTCCCCTACGTAACTTTTATTCCAGACAGTTCTTTATACAACGCTTAGTTTTTGAGATTTTGCAGTCTCAACTTACCTTGTCCACCCTGTATATTATGTTCATAACTGCATACCGTAATGTGAGGTAATAACTGAATAGCCATTGTGCAGAAACATAAAACCGGTATTGCAGACAAGTTACAATGTTTCCTATTAAAGCATATCATCATTTAAATACCGGGTGAGTTAGCCGAGGTCGTTGCGGCATGACTGTTGGCAGTCACTCACATCCGGGAGGCGAGGAGGTTCGAATCCCCCCGCCGGCAACCTTGAAGATGGTCTTCTGTGGTTTCCCATCTTCCTTCCAGGCAAATGCCGGGGTTGGTCCCTACCTATAGGCCACAGCCGCTACCTTCCAACTCCTCGACCCTCCCTTCCAACTTTCCTCCCCAACGGTACTTGTAGCTCACCCATTGGGTGTCCGTCTCGAAGCAGCTACAAAACTGGCGAGCCGAACATGTCCTCGGACACTCCCGGCGCTAAAAGCCATACGCTAAAAAAAAAAAAATCATTTAAATACTGATATGAAGACTGATACCATTCGTTTGTGTTTCAATCAGTCGACACCAGACGTCGCATGAGCGTTTACCGTTTAGAATTCAATTTTGACCAATCACAATACCCGTACTGTAGCCGTTCGTTGATACTTCCGTCGAGTAGTAGCTCACCGTGTAGCTTTGCGTTGAAGAACACGTTGCGAATGCCAAAGGAATAAATGTGATGGGCAAAGTTACTCGAGGAGTGGATGCCCATCACTTTTATCCAGAGATTGAAAAACATACCCTTAGTATTCTTAATTATGGATTGTATGCATGTCAATTCCTCATACACGAATTCACCTAATTCGTCACTGAATGTTCCGATCGCTGTAAAATCTGGCAAAGTGAATCCGCAGTACAATTAATCCTACAGGTATATAAATCTATTGCTTTCTTTTTGCAAAGTACAGATGGCGTGATTATCAATTCCTCATGAATGAATTCTACATACTCGTTAAAGAATAATCCGATCACAGTAAAACTGGTATGATGGGCAGTGCTATGAGTGGAACATGCGGTCTTTTAATGCCAAGTTTTCCTGAATATTGTACGTGGTACTCGTGTAACTACAAGAAATGCCCAGATTGATACTTAGTGTCTATTGATCTTGTCACAGTGAAATTTGCTGAAACATTCTAGTAAGTTACAATGAAGGAAATGTGCTGGTTATTTTGTTCAATGATTCATTCTGAAATTATAGATGGCGTGCATGTGTTTTTCTAGTAGTATATTTTTATGTTCTGTGCATTATTGGACCGGTTATTGGAAAAAAAAGGAAGCTTGTAGTTTAACGTGACCGTTAATCTTGAGATCATGAGCCACGGGACCTCCTTTTTACGTGGAATCCGAACCACAGGACATGGCATTTCACTTCGAAAATCTCACATGCATTGACCGGGTTATTGGAAAAACCTTCGGGATAAAAACTTCGTAATGTTTATCTTACCCGACCCAAGAAGTGCCTCATGTAAAACAAGATCCCAAACATCATACAATTAGCTAAGAATGAAATTCCCGTTACAGTCGCTTTAAAGTACTGTTCTGTGCCCGAAGGCAGCTGAGTTGACCACTTTGGTGAGAGGATTGACACCTGTGTTATGTGTGGAACAAGTAACATGTGTCCAGCGAGAAGCGAGATGTCCAATGTACAGCCTGAAGGGGCAAGCGCTCCACCTACAATAAGTAGTTCTAATACGAATTAATGATCCCACTTTTTTTTATATTTATGGTTCAAACCAGTAATTCATCTATCTTGACCTACAGTAAATAGAATAATTTTATCAACGGAATTGAGTCGGTAACAAAGACATTTATGATTTACTTAATATATCTCAAGTTTTTAGTTCTAATGGAGTATTACAGTGTGTTTGCCAAACTTTGTTAGTAACTCGTCAAATGTTATGGACGTTACATGCAGTTAAACATGGAACATATGAGCGTGCGCTGAATTATGTTCATAAAACTGACATAAAACGTGTTGCTCCAAATACAGTATATCTGCAATATTAAGGCATGATAGTGTGCAGACCGAATTGTTTAAAGGGCCCATATGTTCGCAGAATGTTGCTAGGCAGTTGGTAGATGTGAGGATTTTGTTAATCAGCACAGTTATGTCCCATAAGGCACACATTGCACGTTAAAAAATTTGCACAAATCAACATATTAGCATGGCAAATACAAGGAGTTAAATATTGGACCTATACGCGAGCATGGAATTATGTTGGTAGCGCTAACTTGGACGATTTTCTCTAAATATGTGTTAAACATCTTAGACTTACACTGTGCTGAGCTTAAGGTTAGTTTCATACACATATTCAGAGATTTTGAATAAAGGGTTGTCCTGAGAGCATTAATGCACAGTTGATAGCCCTTGTGACTCTGATAATAAGCAAAGCCATCTACTCGTGACTAAGTGTAACTCCTATCAGAAAATTTTCGTTTCATTCTACACAGTATTAGTTAACAAGATGTTCAATACAGAATATATAGCCTGCTTTCTCTTAAATGTATAGGTATATTTATAACTCTTTGTCTTTATCAAGATGTATATTTGAATGTTCTTGTGATAAACGGCAAGAATTTATTGCACCCTGCATGAGACTCCGCGTTTACTAAGTTTCGATGTAAATCCGCTCTTCCATCCTGAAATATTAATTCTAACTTAATAAAGGAACATATATGAATATTTAGCTTCTTTGTAAGTTCATTTACTCTAGCTGAAGTTGTCAGGTATCGCTCAGTGTCCAAAATTGCAGTGTTGCAAATAATGATGGTGATTCACGTATTTAGGAACATAGGGTGTTCGTCTATTATTAATTACAAAGTTTACAAAGATGAATACCATTGCACTTCCCAATGGATCTTGGTAAGGACTTATTACAATATCGTACAACTTTGACCGTGCCTTTCAATTTTGAATACGTGTCACCAATCCAACATCGCGCGAAATATTTCACCGATATTCAATATCTACGAAACTGTTACTGCTAATAATTTGAAATGTTGTACCATGATAGAAGATACTAAGATAAGTTCACCTATGTGACTTTGAAAATATGGCTAAACACAAATTCAACATGGCAGCCATGTGAATTTCAAATATTTGAATTAACTTTCTTCGCGATTAAACATCGGAGCTCTGTGAAGCTTAGCACGGTAAACCTTTATGCAAAACGTAATATTCTCGCATTTTATTTAATTCAATTGTTTATATTAATTCAAGATGGCGCATGTATGAAATTTTAAAATTATGTTTCATTTTCTTGTGCCCCAATCAAGAGATCAATGTGAAAGTTTGTATAATGAGAACCCATAATAATCTTCATCTACAGTATTGCTACACAACTCCATGGTCTACATATTGAACAATCCAACATGGTGGTCATGTGAAATATTTCACCGGTTCTCAATATATACGAATCTATGTCACCAATTTAACTGAAATGTTGCATGATGATAGCGACTAAAAAGTTTGTTCACAACTGTGATTTTCAATAACCCGATGAGCACAAAACCATCAAGGCGTCCACGCGAATTTAAATACTGTATTTAAATGGGGTTTCCTGGCTTCCTAATCATCCGAGTGCAGTGAAACTAGACAAGGCTTAATATACTGGTGTCTAATTTAATTATTTTTTATGAGATATTCAATAGAAAAGAATCAACAGCAAGATGAACATTTACGAAAAGATACAATAAACTTTATTCGAAATTTGTATAGGTATAAATTACCATTAGATGGCAACATGCCATCGGCTGACCTTGAATTTGTGAACTCACTTGCCCCTTACATTGACATTGTTCACATCGATTCTGTGATGACGTTTACTCCATATCCACTTCTTCAAGATTCACTTGCTTGCTGTGAAACCAATTATTACAATCACTGAACGGAACATCTGTGATAGGAGTTACATTAAGTCACGAGTACAGTAGATGACAAATTATTGGAAGTAGTAATGTGTTGACATATTGTTTATAACCAAACATACAGCTTATGATTTATTCGGAGAATGTTCGATGAGGTGTTGAGATTTATTGCTATCATTCACTGTTACATATTGTCTACGCACTGGCTATGTATATTCCAAGCAGGAATATATTGCTACACTCCTTCGACATTTCGACTTGACTTGAAAAGTTAAGTGCGTGACAGTAAAAATACCTCCTCACGTCAAATAGATAGTATAATTATATATAATACTCCTGTATTAGTAACACTGGTTTTCTAGCGTTTACAAACAAATTACGACACAATTGAACAACTTTATGGATATGGATATCTACCGAAAATCTACATTAAATAGTTCTTTGAAGCTTATTGCATTAATTGAAACAAAGCTTAGCCATCTAGCTTCAATATACCTAGGTACGCTAGAAATATTACCATTCATACGGAGCACGATACCACACCATTTAAGTTTGTAATGATGTGCGGGATTGAACGCAGAGTGATGTAAGCATCGTTCATTATCAAACGCACTCAATTGTACGAGGCTGAAGGTTGAGTAATTCAGGATATCTGTTGAACCGTTCTCACAAACTGTGTGTGTATTTTTTAAACTAGATTGTGTGCTATTCTGTGTAATGCCATAACTGTGTTTGTTTAGGCTATTGTGTCAAATAGACGAATCTATATATATAAAAATCAATGTACGAGATAGTATGTAAGTGGGTGTGTGGGTGTGTATGTCTCGTATGCGTTCATACACCACCCATCCGAATGCGCTGAAACTTGGGTGAGATGTTGATTACTCTCCAAGGAAGGTTTCTGGCTTAGTAAATCTATTTTACAATAGGCAGCGCACGAGTAGATTCAACAAATGAGCGACGACGCGCGAAGCATTTCGACACAGTCCCGTATTTGTTCGTAAACCTTTCATCCGATTGCGATGAAACTTGGGTGAGAAGTCGTTTCCACTCCAGGGAAGGTTTCTAACTTAGTAAATACATTTCACAGTAGATAGCGCACGAGTAGATTCAACAAATGAGTGACGACACGCAAAGCGTTTCAACAAAGTCCCGTATGCATTCATATACCATTCGTCCGATAGCTATGAAACTTTGGTTAGATGTTGTGTACACTTCAGGGAAGGTTTCTGGCTTAGTAAATACACTTTACAATAGGCAGTGCGCGAGTATATTCAACAAATGAGCTACGACGCACGAAGCGTTTCAACAAAGTCACGTATGCGTTCATATACCATTAGTCCGATAGGGATGAAACTTGGGCGAGATGTTGTGTACACTCCAGGAAAGGTGTCTGGCTTAATAAATCTACTTTACAATAGGCAGCGCATGGTTAGATTCAACAAATGAGCTACGACGCGCGAAACGTTTCAACAAAGTCCCGTATGCGTTCATATACCATTCGTCTGATTGCGATTAAACTTGGGTGAGATGTTGTGTACACTCGAGGGAAGGTGTCTGGCATAGTAAATCTACTTTACAATAGGCAGCGCACAATAATTAGATTCAACAAATGAGCTACGACGCGCGAAGCGTTTCAACAAAGTCCCGTATGCGTTCATATACCATTCGTCCGATAGCGATGAAACTTTGGTGAGATGTTGTGTACACTCCAGGGTAGGTTTCTGGCTTAGTAAATCCATTGAACAATTGATTGCGCACGAGTAGATTCAACAAATGAGCGACGACGCGCGAAGCGTTTCAACAAAGTCCCGTATGCGTTCATATACCATTCGGCCGATAGCGGTGAAACTTGGGTGAGATATTGAGTACATTCTAAGGAAGGATTCTGGCTTAGTATATCCACTTTGCAATTGGTAGCGCACGAGTAGATGCAACAAATGAGCGACGACGCGCGAAGCGTTTAAACAAGGTCCCGTATGTGTTCATATACCATTCGTACGATAGCAATGAAACTTGCGTGAGATATTGAGTACACTCTAAGGAAGGATTCTGGCTTAGTATATCCATTTTACAATAGGTAGCGCACGAGTAGATTCAACAAATGAGCGCCGACGCGCACACCGTTTCAACAAAGTCCCGTATGTGTTCATACACCATTCGTCCGATAGCAATGAAACTTGGGTGAGTAAATACATTTCACAGTAGATAGCGCACGAGTAGATTCAACAAGTGAGTGACGACTTGCAAAACGTTTCAAGAAAGTCCCGTATACATTCATATACCATTCGTCCGATAGCTATGAAACTTGGGTCAGATGTTGTGTACACTTTTGGGAAGGTTTATGGCTGAGTAAATCCACTTTACAATAGGCAGCGCACGTGTAGATTCAACAATTGAGCTACGACGCGCGAAGCGTTTCAATAAAGTCACGTATGCGTTCATATACTATTGGTCCGATAGCGATGACGCTTGGGTGAGATATTCAGTAAACTCTAAGGAAGGATTCTGGCTTAGCAATGAAACTTGGGTGAGTGAATACATTTCACAGTAGATAGCGCACGATAGCGAAATACTTTACATTAGGTAGCGCACGAGTAGATTCAACAAATGGGCGACAACACGCGAAGCGTTTCAACAAAGTACCGTACGCTTTCATATAGGCCTACCATTCGTCCGATAGCGATGAAACTTGGCTGAGATGTGGTGCAAAGTCCAGGGAAGGTTTTTGACTTAGAAAATCCATTGCACAATAGGTAGCGCACGAGTAGATTCAACTAATGATCGAAGGCACGCGAATCGCTTCAACAAAGTCCCGTATGCGTTCATATATGCCTACTATTCATCCAATTGCGATGAAACTTGGGTGAGTTGTTGTGCACACTGCAGGGAACGTTTCTGATTTAGTAAGTCCATTGTATAATGGGTTGTGCACGAGTAGTTTCAACAAATGAGTGACGGCGCACAAACCGTTTCAACAAAGTTCCATCTGCGTTCATATACCATTCATCCGATTGTGATGAAACTAGGGTGAGTTGTTGTGCACACTGAAGGGAAGGTTTCTGACTTAGTAAATCCATTGTACAATTGGTAGCGCGCGAGTTGATTCAACAAATGAGTGACGGCGCGCGAATCGTTTAAACAAAATCCCGTAAGCGTTCATATGCCATTCATCCGATTGCGATGAATCTTTGATGATTTGTTGTGTATACGCCAGGGAAGGTTTTCGACTTAGTAAATCCATTTTACAATAGGTAGCGCACGAGTTGATGCAACAAATGAGTGACGACGCGTGAAGTGTTTCAGCAAAGTTCCATCTGCGTTCATATGCCATTCATCCGATTGTGATTAAACTTTGGTGAGTTGTTGCGTCTCCCACAAATGTTTCAAAATTAGTAAATCCATTTTACGATAGCTTAGAGGCAGTTAACGGAAATTGAAGAAAAAATTGTGTATCCAAAAGCACTTCAAGAAACCAAATTACAATGCCAATACTTTCTTTGATTTCTTTGATAAAGGAGGTGAAGACCCCCACAGTCGCTCGATGAAGATTGAAAACAGTTAAAAATACTACGACAAATGGAGCTAACATGTTAGTTGGCGTGAATGGTGAGACCATGATCATGGGAGATGTTATGGAGACAGTTGCTCAATGAAAGAATAAACACACTCATTGTAACTGCACAGTCTTTTGTCCTCGTTTTCCGTGTGAACTTTCATACTTTCAGTACCAGTAAGTACGTATATATGCTTGTTAATGTGTTTGTTCTTATATAATACGTGTTTATGTTCGCATGTATGTATTGTGCCATCAGCTTCCTTCTGGGTCCGCAGAATCCAATGCACAGAATACAGCCATGCTGCTGCCAGGAGTGTATTAATCTCCAGCTACTGAAGCGACATCTCTTTGCGTTAGGACATCGAACACGGGATGGCATGAATACACACATACAGTCCGCAAACCTGATCATATTGATTACTTCAACGTTTGACCATATTAGCGTTAAATCCCTGCCCCTAACAGCTGGCGTGAGTCCCACAGCTTTGTGAACTACCACGCGTGTTATTACCAACTCCATATTATCCCAGCCTGGGGCATTGGCGCACATTATTCCTGCACCTACGCTCTACACACAACCAACTCGTTGAGAAGTTGCTATCATTCTTAACTGTCAATCCCGAGGCCTGGGTTCGATTCCCGGTGTGCCCAAGGAATTTAATCCTGGTCTGAGGGTTGGAAAAACGAAGATAAGGTGGTAGATAACCCAGATATTTCGCCCCTGAAACAACAATCTCCACCACAACTGGGCCATCTTCAGTTAAAATGGAATATATGTATATAGCATGCATTTGTGACTGGGGCTAGGATTGGCAAGGATGTGGCCGTGGCCTTACGTTAAGAACGATCCCTGCATTTGACTAGAGTAGAAGTGCGAAACCACGGAAGACCAATTCTAGGATGGATGAGGTGGTATTAGAACCTATCTCTTCCCAGTATAGCCTGGTGAGACTGATCGCACCACGTTAATCACAGACCAGATTATATTTGGCAGAAGTAGTTTGTTTATTTAAGAGCTTTGCGGCAGTGTGGTCATGTAGCCCCGTGTGTTTGGGCGTGAGTGGAATTTGTCTTATAACCTGTCTTATTGTGATGGCTGTGTTAGTGTATAAATTTGTAATTCAGGTGAGGATTGGGATGGAGACGGCCGTGGTCTTAAGTTAGGAACCACCCCAACATTTGCCTGGAGTAGAAGTAGAACGGAAAACCGTTTCCAAGATGACCTCTTCTCAGTTTTGCAGCACGAGGCTGTATGTATCCCGTTCCAGCCTTCAGGCCAGAATCAAATTTCTTGGCAGAGCTGGAAATCGAACCCGGACCTCCGTGGCAGAAATAGTATTCGAACGTTCAGTTTGCAACGTAAATCAAACCTGTTATGTGGAAAGCTATGTGGAGGGGGTATAAAATAGGCTGCAAATTGATCTCCTTTGAACAGGCAACAGCTTGATTCTGATCTACCTGACCCTCCTTCTGCGGTTTCGGGATAGATGTTAAGATTCTAGGCCAAAAGTTCCTGTTCACTCTTCTACTGCAGTCAAATGCCGGGATAGTTTCCAATCCTAGCCCCAGGCACAAATAGCCTACTTACGACTCCATACGGCGCGGCAGTGCGCTGTTGATGCATTGAGTGGGAGCACAGGATGTGACGTGCCAACGTTCAAGCACTTCCCTACGGATCGTATCGAAGTAAAATGAGATCAAAGTGCAGTCATCTTCTGAATCTGAACCCATGCCTCTCACGAAGTGTGGACAAGTTAGTGAGTGATCCTTGCTTTGACTTACTTCTGGTGGTAACATGGAGCCATTGTTGACCTTCCCGTTATTTGGCTACTTTCACATCGACACTGCATTAATAGTGTTAATATTGTTGTTGTTGATTCATTTTGGGGCTTGAACAACGTGATTTTTTCAATCCCGTGTACTTAGGTGTGTGTTGAATATGACTTACAACCTGTGTTATTGTTGTTATTTTTTGGTTTTGTGTATGATATTTGAGGCTATGATTGTGACGGAGGTGACCGTGGCTTTAAGTCATTTGCCTGGGGCATTAATGGAAAACCAGGGTAAAAAAAATATAGCTTGGCTGAAATGGGTATTGAACCCATCACTTAAGCTTTTCCTCACTCGGCTGAATGTATCCTATGCAACCCTCAGACCAGAGTTAATTTTCTTAGCATAGCCGATTCAAGATGCCTCGATGGTAATGAATGATCCTTCATTCATAGCCAAGGACTATGATTGAGTCACCTACGTCTCCTGTAGGCATGGCGCTCAGTGTATTGATTAAAATATACATTATATTTAGAAATAAGGTTGCCCTAATCACTACGATAAATAAATAAATAAATAAAATACCTATGTTATTACTGAGTCCGTAAGGATGTGTATATCTATAATTCATTCAAACTAGTCTCCAGCAATTTACTATACATTGCGACTCCAAAGCAGGAAGCCCTGGGACTACCCACAGTCGAGTTACATTAGTGTAACCTACATTTCACGATGGGTTGTGGGGTAGAACATATTGACTCCCCTTGAAAGTCTGAAGCCGTCCCTAAAACATAAAAATAATTTCAGCAAGAGTAAGATTCGTGAATTTGCAAACATGGATCCGCTTTATTACTTTGGATGAGCTGGGACGAATTTGGTTTCAACAAATATAAAGCCACCAAACTTTCCTTCATTAATTTTTTTTTATTTCATTTTGACTGAAGGCTGTATATCTAACTCTTGTTATTTGCGTTCCTACAGGTAGGCAAATGGTTTCTACCGTCGAATGTCCCTCCTGATGACAGGAGTAAATACGAGATGAAATATTAATGGAAATGAAAGAAACAGGGTAAGGGGATGGGAAGAAGCAACCCTGGCTTATTTAAAAGTAACGTCCTGGTATTTGCCTGGAGTGGATAATGGTAAACCACGAAAAACCACTTCAAGGATGGCCGACGGAACGGTGTGGTTTGAACACTCGCGTGTCCCATGTACAGAGATAGCCTGTCCCCATGGCATTGCGCATTAACGCGCAGAAATAACAACCTCGGTTATGATTGTAAGACGCATTCATTCATTCATTCATTCATTCATTCATTCATTCATTCATTCATTCGCCTCTCAGCGTCCAGTCTGGTATGCAGGCCTCTAAGATTAAATAAATAAATAAATAAATAGTCAGGTTACTTACCAATGTTTTGTAGATGCAGCGCCGGGGTGTCGGAATTACGCGATGCAGTTGCCTTTTATGACGGTACTGGTTAACATTACGATATCAGACTGCCGCATTTAATCACATCTAAACGCCTGAAAACTGAGCCGGGATCTAACCTAAAATCTTGTGATTAGAAAGCCAACACGTAAGCAACTGTATTTCTCACCAGGGACACATTAGAGCTCGAACGCTCGGAACCGCATGAAACCATGCGTAGAATAACACTCGATCCTAACAAAAACTGTGGTCTGTGTCATTTCCATGCAAAACTCCGCACTTGCCTGGTAACACGGTGGCATGTTGTAGCTGCACGAACAAGTGCTCGAGTTGCGTGAATGGTATAGCTGCAGTAAGGTTGTGTCTCTTGGAGTGTTCGCATGCGGGGTACTGTGTAATCTGTGTACAGTGATATCATGGAGAGAAGTAATCCTACGAATGTAGTCCAAATATTAGGTACAACGTTGCGACGTGCGGAAATTGGAAATTAAATCGGGGTCGAAGATAGAGAGTTCGCGGATATAGCCTATTATGTAACATAATAATTCAGAAATATAATGGGGATGACACAGAAATACACGGCGTTACGCTGGATGTACCTACGTACTGTATGTCGAAGGACAGGAAGATCCGGAACCTGTAGGTGGCTGTTCAGGCAGTACACGACGGTCATCTCTAGAGCAATAGGAACAGTCAAGTCAAAGTGTGTACGAACTATCTCCACCCAGAAAGTCGAGGCCCAGTGTATTAGAAGGTATTGATGACAGCGTACTAGAGAACATCTATGAACACTATTGCCATCGTGGCTTCAATTCCTATAGCAAACAAATGAGGCGCTATAAGTGCATTAGAATTAAATTGCGGATTAATTTCAAATTATGTGTCTAGCAAAAGACGAGCAGGCACTCGGGATTACAAACTATCAAAGAACATGTGATATCACAATTTGATAAGCCAAGGACGTGTGGATCTACAGTTTACTATTGGCATCTGCAAATGTGCGCAATAGAAGCGTCGAAAAAGGTTGGCGTGGACAAGTTCAAAGCTTCGATTTTGTTTATTGACAATCTTAAGGCTGAATACGGCATTGCATCCTGGCATATTACTATATTTGTCACACGTAAGGACCTAGAAGACGATAATAGTGTACGTCAGAAGGCACAACAGTTTGTGTAGGAAGTGAACGTGTGTACGACACAGCAGGGTGTGGAGAAAGGAATTGTTTGGAACAGTGACCAGAGTTAATTCCAGTATGAAATTTCTTCATCAAAACTGTCGCACTGATGAGAGAAAACTACAGCTAGGGTGTTGCAGATTGTACAGCTACACAATTTGTGTGGCTTTATCAATGACAGGCAGACTAGCAAACAAGTTGTACACATTTTTTCAAGGGACACAAGGCACTTTCGACCCAATTATTTGCAAGACACTTGCAACAACCAGTCCATAAAACATCCATCGGGAGGCAAGAAAACGTGGAAAAATTACTAAAGAACACATGGAACGTTTTCTAACTTCAGTCCTTGGCGAATATGTAACAAGTGTAAAGAGCCTATTGTTGTGTGATTTCTGGTCATACAGATCGGACCCTTCTAGATGCGACCTTCCCAAACAAAGCTGTTATGCTGCAGATATTGCCCCCGAAAACAACAAAATATTGCCAACCCCTTGATGTTTACTTATTTCGGCAATATAAGCTCTATATCAGAAGCATTGCTGATTTTGTAAGACTAGAATGTGCCCAACCACAACTGAAGCTTCATGATTTTTATTTTATCATCAAATCAATCATTACAATCGATTTTCTGCACCAAAACCTATGTTGCATTATGCGTGGCAAAACGCAGGTTATGAAATTTACATAAGCGCATCAGCATTTGCAAATGTAATTAATGTGGCTTTTGATATTGGAGTGCTTGAATGGGAAATTGATTTGGAATGTAAAAACATGGCTTTAGTGAGGTGTGCACATTGTTCCATTCCACTTTGTTTCGACCACTTCATTGAAACCCCACATATGCACTTTGAGAACTAATTTACGCACCATCAGGGGTGTAGGCTATGTGTGGTTTGCGCTATTATAGTTACTATAAGCAGAGTGTATGTGCCACTGTTGTTTGCATATCTAATGACACTGCCGTCATTGAATTACGTACACTTTCCCTCCTGTTGTATTGATATCATGTTATTTGGTTCTCTGTATTAAAATGTCACTTGTTGTAGAATGAAACGTTTTGCATGGAAATGACACAGACATTTTTTGTTGTTATGATCGAGTGCTATTCTACGCATGGTTCCGTGCGGTTTCGAGCGTTCAAGCTCAAAGGTGTCCCTTGTCAGTGCAAAGGGCATGCCTAACTCCAGCTACAGAAAGCATCCAAGTAATGTCCTGCAGTCTTGATTGTTACACTGATATCAGTAATGGAATCAAGAGACTTGGTGTGGATATAAATTGGCAGGGAAATACAGTCTGTTTCAAATTGTTTGATCCTCTTTATCAGATCATATTTTGTGAGAACATATTCGTCTAATCACAACCTTCATAGGCTCTTGTTGTCAATGCCCCACATGGTAATGACCAGCTCATTTAGTCAAAGGTATCAACCGTGCCAGGTGATTGCATATTGTCGGAGTGTGTGACTCTGTTCAACCGCGTGTGTTAAGGCTCAATGTCCCGACACTTTAGTAAGAAAATATTTCAACAGATGGCAGCACAAGCGAAGCTGTTTTTTTTAATCGAACGGGAGCTCCGATCTGCGATCTGAAAACTACTATATACTCTGTCTAGTAGCAGAATTGAGATTAATTCATTCATTACTTATTAATTTCAAAAAAAGAAAAGTTGCCGTTCGTTTTTCAAATATCTGATTAAAATTCGAAAAAAAATCGGGTAATACGGAAGTTGAGTTTTACTCACTGATTCCAAAGCCGTATCGTAAACCTACATCTGTTGAATAGAATCGTCGGGATCACTGTGGGAAGTTTGTGAATAAAAGTGTTACCGTACTTCCAACGAAAGGCGTGGCAGTAGAACAAGGTCAAGGAGAGCTGGTTGGGGGAGGGGGAGGGGAGGGGAGCGAAGCTCGAGTGATTTGAGAGAGGTATAACTTTTACTGACGGTATGGAATTCCCGAGCATCTACTGTCGACCAAAGTATTATGTGCACTCGAGTTTGAAGGTTGTTTGTGAAGTAACCAATAGACCTACATAAAATCCAATAACATCATGATTTTCGTCGTTCTATTTTTACGTTAGCTCATGTAGGTTTGGAATTTTTAGTTTATATTTTAGTATTTTTTGTCGCAGTTGGAACACAAAAAGTGCACGTTTTTAAGCGTGTTTCAACCATGCGTCACATTTAAGAATTATTATCTCAAAAACCCGTCATCAGATCGAATCCAAATTTTTACACAATATACATTGGAATGTTGTATAACTGGATTATTAATTTCTAAATTTTGCGTGTCCACTGAAAAAAAAGTTGTTATCATTTTTGTAAGGTAACTTTTTCTCGGCTCGGGGTGGTTGGAAAATGTAGTTCTTGGTTGCGATGTAGACTAATCCTTATACAACAAAAAGTTAAGCTGTATGACTGTGAAATACGTAAATTAACTCACATATTTTATATCGGTTTGTATTTGTAGGCGGAAATAACACATCGTTCACCAGCTACCCGCTCCCAGAAATGCTGTACAGCGTTGCCGAAATGGAGCCCAACACGCATCATGGCGTGCCTCGCTCGGAAGTGATGGGCTCCAGCACAGCAACGCTGTACAGCTCTCCCGGGAGCGGGTAGCTGGTGAACGATGTGTTATTTCCGCCTACAAATACAAACCGATATAAAATAAATGAGTTAATTTACGTATTTCGCAGTCATACAGCTTAACTTTTTAATGTATAAGAATTACATCGCAAACAAGAGCTACATTTTACAACCACCCCGAGCCGAGAAAAAGTTACCTTACAAAAATGATAACAACTTTTTTTCTTGGACACGCAAAATTAATAATCCAGTTATACAACATTCCAATGTATATTGTGTTAAAATTTGGATTCGATCTGATGACGGGTTTTTGAGATAATAATTCGTAAATGTGACGCATGGTTGAAACACGCTTAAAAACGTGCACTTTTTGTGCTCCAACTGCGACAAAAAATATTAAAATATAAATTAAAAATTCCAAACCTACATGAACGAACGTGGAATAGAACGACGAAAATGATGATGTTATTGGATTTTATGTAGGTCTATTGGTTACTTCACAAACAACCTTCAAACTCGAGTACACATAATACTTTGGTCGACAGTAGTCCAATGTTGTGATTGACAGTGGTGGTTAGTTCTGAATTAAGTTATTGTCAAGGTCTGGATATTTCTGAGTGATCCTTTGGTATTTTACCAGTTCCTAGTTACGACTTCTTGTTTTTAGTTCATCGATATCTTTAATTACTTTTTGTTTAATTTATTTTACCTGCAATATTATTTTTTAAAATGCCCGTTAGGTGTTCTATTTTCGGCACTTTATTTTTCGGACAGTATTTCTGGTAGAATAGAAACATGTACATAAAGGTAGGCTACGACTGGTGGAGAGCATTACGGTCATCACGTGGTGTTATTTTTTCGTCTTTGTTGAAAAACGGAGCCACCACCAAAACATATTCAAGGGCGTTCCACTAAATCCCAAGGGAGATTGCGACTAAGTACCAAGAAAAGGAAGCCAGCCTTCCCCCCCCCCCCAAAAAAAAAAACCACCTCTACACAACCGTGAGTTTTTTTCTTCATAGTTTATATTTGAAATTGTAAATCTCTTTACGCTTGCATTAGAGAATCGGTCATACATTGAGCAGTTATGATTTCACTTATATTTTACCTGTACATGTTGGATGATTAAACATCAACCCGCAATCTGCAGGCTACATGGCTGAACAGTGCAGCGATTTCTTGGTAGGCGTAGGCCCTTCATAGGCTGTCGCGCCACGGGAGTAGTTTTTTTTTACTTCTAATACATAAGTGTAGGAGTATACGATCACAAACTATTCAGTGTCAACTTTTTTCAGAGAAGCAAATTCGACTTCAAATGAACACAATGCGATGTGTGGAAAAATAAAGGAGAAACGATTGTGAAAATGGAAAATTGTTTTTCGGAAATACTGGATTGGATTGGGATTATTAAAGACTACAAACAGTACTTTTTCCCTACCAGTGGGCAAGTTGAAGACAAACAGCTAACTACAGACCAAACTAATGCTTGTAACAAGGTGCGTTCTTGCTTGCAGCCCCTAATTGCAGAAAGTTCGCAGCTAGTATCAAACACCACCAGCAATGCTGCCGGAAATTATATGTCCCTTGTTGCAAAATTCACAGAGGGTAAGAAGATCAATCGAGGGAAACGAGGTTCCTTCACTCATAGAACAAAACAATGAAATCGTTTTAGAAAAGAAACCTGCCACAATAGTGAAGGACACTGCACTCAGCAGAAAGAGACGCAGAGCAGCTGCTTGACGAAAATGTTTATTTGCGTAGCGAGAAGGAATAAGAATGTCCCGACAACAGTGTAATGAAATGAAACGTACTGTCTAACGTGATTATGGAAACCGATCAATGCAGTTGGATTTCGATGAGGTACTGTTGAGAGAGTTTAGTGATGAGAAAATCAGCAACTAACGCTTTGTGAAGGCCATATACAAAAACTGAAAAGTAAGCAAGGGGGCAAACGGAAAATGAAAAGTGACACACAGCTAGAAAGCACAGACTTACGGCATCAAATTTTGGATATGTAGCCTTTGCAAGAGGAAACCTACTTCGAAATGGGCTCCAGTAGCAAAATACATTCTGTACGGCGAATTTCAATCAAAAGCAATGCAGCATGACTGTGATAATGAGCGAATTGCAAAACGAAATTTAGAGGAGAAATCGGTAGAAAAGTCGAAGAATGTGGTCTTTTTGTACATATAACTTATGGGTTCTTAGGTGCCTCCCCAGACGGATTAATAGGAGACGACGCTATAGTCGAAGTCAAGTGCCCTTATTCTGCACGGAATATGACCATACTGGAAACCTGCAAAAAGCTAAAGGGATATTGTTTGGCAGAAAGTAAGCGAAAAAGAAAGCCTAGAGAATGTCAAGAACAGTGCCATTCAGAAGAGAACAGATTGATAACTCTCAAACACTCGCATGATTTTTATTTCCAGAGCCAGGGCCAGTTGGAAATAACACAGCGGGAAATATGTTATTTTGTGGTATGGACGCCTAAGGACATTCGCATAGAAACAATAAAGAGAGACGAAAAGTTATGGAGACAAAACATGCTCATGTAACTGACATTCTGCTACGTGAAAGTCTTGTTACCTGAGATCATTGATCCCAGGATGACCAGATCAATGGATATAAGAGAACCTGAGGTGAAGTAAAATAATGAGTGTGTGTAAATCATGAAACGTAATCGTAGTTATGGAAAAAAATGAAGCACTGATTTCAAGAACAGGAAATAATTAGGTATAATATTTGTTTTGGTTTAGTACGTAGTACTAGTGCCTGTGCTAACAATAGGCAGATGAGAATATCTTAGGAACTATAATTCTATATATGTACATAATACCTTTGCTCTTGGTATACATTTTCATAATTTGTTTATTGTAATAAAATGTCCTACATAAATGAACTTTTATTATTACTTGCATGAAAATTGAAGTAAGGTATAGTGATTGACCTCACGGAGTCGTTACAGATCTCATGAAAAAAAAAGGGAATTGGAGTCAAAAGAACCAAAGACCCATACGAATCGCCAGAATGTATGTATGTATGTATGTATGTAGGTCTAGGTGCGTGCGCATTTGGCCCCTTATAAATCGATAATAGCTGGATCCATTGATTTGAATTTTTCACGGTTTGTGGTCTTGTTTGTAATATCTAGAATACGATACCTAGAGTTGGACGTCCGCATTGGATGGTTTTTGAATAGATATTCCCAATAAACCTGAACACGAACATATATTATCCATCTTTTTTTCTAAAATATCGAGAACGTGCTAACTACAAACCAGTCATATCTTTCTATACATTATTCAATTTTTCATCGAGTGAAACCAGTCGCTGCTCTGTGCGGTAAGAATTATGCCCTACAAAGTATTAGTAATGTCGGAACAATATGTTTTTTGTTCGGAAGTTTATCCTCAAATAACTCTAAATCAGTTACCTAAACGGGAATCCAGCGCTGTCAGCATCTATCCTGAGTGTGTTTTCGCCGGTTTTTCCACACTCCTTCCATGTTAATGGCGAGATAGTACCGTACTTGAAGTCTCAGGGCACCTGCCCCATCCCTGACTCTAATACAGTTACACACATAATCAACTACACGGGACTGATGATAATAATAATAACAATAATAATGTTATTGGTTTTACGTCCCTTTTAACTACTGCGGCTTTTAGAGACGCCGTGGTGTCGGAATTTTGCCCCGACGTGGATCTTTAGATTGCCAATAAATCTAATGACACTGATCCCTCGCATTCACGCACCCTCAAATGCCAACTGGTTGCACCAGGATTCCATCCTGCAACCTTGGGTACAGCAAGCGAGAACGTTACCACTGAGCCACGCAGCCAGCCAAAGGGAGTGATGATCAAGATGTCCCAACCCTCTTCAATGTATTATTATCAACAAGAACGACAACAACAAGAATGTTTGAGGAATGGTGGGAAAGGTTTCTGTACAAACAAATTGTGTCAACGTTAAATAATAAGCGTAACACTACTACAGTATAATTTTATTGCTCAGATATTGTTCCACGCCTAGGCACTTGTATATGTAACTTGCCGAAATACAGTGAGTTCCGCTCATAACTCGTCCGGCCAGCGCATCGAGCTTATCTGCCTCGCGTTGACTGATCACTTCCTGTTACAGGCCGGACGTTTGTTTTAGGCGAGTGAAAATTTTTAATGGAAGCCTGGAGGCGAGTTACTACAGTACCTGTGTTGTTATCAGCTGCCCCAAGCAGTCCGATGATTGACAAAGCTTTTTCACACTACTACTGAAGTACAGTCATTGGCAAATATAATGACGTTTTGTTCGTAACTACGTAACGTGTACTTCTGCGTCACATAATACTTCGAAGTGGACTGTACTGTCCGCTCAAGTCTGGAATTCCATTACATCAGGTCGGTGGTGACAAGTATGAAGCGATAGGGTGAGAGAGTGAGTGAGTGTAGGCTCACCCACAGGCTTCAAGGTCAAGGGCAATCGTCTAAAACAAACGTCCGGCATGTACACAGCGCGCACATCCCAGTTCTGGTCCTTGCTTATAACGTGTATTAAGTTAGTGTTGATCTGTCGCTCCAACTGTTCTCGAGTTGTGAAGTGTTACTTGGGGTATAATTCTCATAATGCCTCCACGTATGTACACGGTAGAGGAAAGGGTATTTATGTACGATAATTATGTGATAACAGAGTCTTCCAGGGAAGTCGTTAGACGTTTCATAACACATTTTCCAGGTGTACGCTCTCCAGATAGAGATACCGTGCGGAATCTCGTAAACAAATTGAGAGGAACTGGTTCTTTACTCGATAAGAAGTGAAGTGTTAAAAAAAACGTGTACTTAATGAGGAAAAAGTAAATAAAATCTCAGAAAGATTATAACATACGCCTACAAAATCCCTAAGACGACTTGGATAAGAAGCCGGGGTTTCGAAGACCTCAGCATGGCGGGCTACGAAAATGTTGAAACTGAAGCCATACAAGATTACTGTAGTACACGAACTGCGTCCACGTGATCATGATAAGCGGGTACGATTTTGTAATTGGATGTTACGAAACGTTCATGATGAAACAATTGATCCACGCTTAATATTGTTCTCGGACGAAGCTTGGTTCCATGTACACGGTTATGTTTCGACCCAGAATAACAAATATTGGAGTACAGAAAACCCCCATCGCATATTCGAAATTCCTCTTCATGACGAACGGGTTGGAGTATGGTGCGCAGTGAATGGATACAGAATTATAGGACCTATATTTTTTCAGGGCCCAATTAATGCACAAAGATACAGGGATAATATACTAAAACCATTTTTTGACGAACTGACTGACACTGACTGTCGAAGTGGATATTTTCAGCAAGACTTTGCCACCGCGCATATAGCTCATGACACATTAAACCTAATTGAGGAAATTTTTGAAGACCGTGTTATTAGTACGGACTTATGGCCGTCATGGTCCCCAGATTTAACAGTTTGTGACTTTTACTTATGGGGGAACTTAAAGAATAAAGTGTATGCAAGAAACCCTCACACGTTGGACGAACTGAAAGAACATATCCGGAGAGAAATAGCCTCAATTACCGAAGACGAACTTATGCGTGTGAATCGGAGTTTCCTAAGATGATGGCGGAAATGTGTGGATGTAGGAGGAGAACATTTCCAATATCTCCTGTCATAAGGTACGACCTTAGTTTATTAATTCTTCCTTTCTTCATTTTAATTGTTATCTCATGTCATGCACGGATAAAGTGAGCCAAGTGCTGTTCTGTTCTTATTGCTATGCATGCCGAGCGGGGAGTGCTGAGTCAACGGGAGATAAGCTCGGTGCGCTGGCCGGACGAGTCATGAGAGGAACTCACTGTATAATATTTATGACAAGAGGAAGACAACTCCTTCTTGTCGTCAAATCGTCCCCTTCTCCCTTCTCCCTCCGCCCTGTCAGCGTGTTCATCATTTTCCTTGCGCAAGAGATCTTGTGAAGCCGCGCTGCTACACCTACCACCCTTTTCAAAATAATTCCCAAACTAATGCTTTCGATTCCATTCGCCCGATTTTAATTCTGAAAAATGCATTGGAATCAGGAAATAAATCTGCGTTTTCGTATTACCAGGTTTATTTCATATTTTAAGCACAGATATAAACAAATGTTAGTAACCTTTTTGTTTTTCACATTTTGGAAAATGCATCGAATTAAAATCAATTCAATTGTACTCTAGTATACATAGTGGGTTTCAGATCGCAAATAAGAGCTTCCGTTCAAGAGAAAACTGAAACAAGAACTTGTCTTACTTTGGTGTCAGAATTACAAACTAAGAAACGGGACATTTAGTCTTAAGCGCAAATCCTGTTACAGTAGGAACTATATCAATAATGATAATAATAACAATAATAATCACGCCATCCTGGGCCTAATGTCTAGAAAGGCAGGTTCTGCCTGTCACAAGCCAGGACAAGGGATGAGTAATAGAGGAATAACACCTCTTCAAAAAGCCTTGGTCCAGCAGGCCGGCTGGTAGTACCTTGTAAGGGACCGTTGCCTGGGTTACAGGTGAAGAAAGTCAACGGTTTCGAAAGCGGAAGATGACTCCATGTCCCAACGGAGGATAAAGCGGAGGAACTGTCTTCAAGTTCCGGGGTCTACAACCTAGGTTCTATTACTGGGAAGGAACGATCCAACTGACATCATTCTAAACAATCAAGCATCATGGAATGTCGTCAAAGAGAAGACACAGCCCTAGGTGGTAACTGCTCTCGGGAATCCACCACTCCTAGGAGTACACGTTGGCCTTCGAATTCTGGGGAACCACACCTATTAGATGCTTAGGGGAACTGAAACGTATTACGAATTCTATCTCTAAACTTACAAAACTCATAACGAAGCAGAAATACCCTAAACGTTAACTCACTACTCAAGGTTGGTAATCGCAGATGACCTCGTAGTACTGTCCCTTAAAACAACAACAAGGTTGGTAATCACAAAGAACTGACGATGGTGATGCTTCAACGTAACATGTCGATATTGGCATTGCAAGAAACGCGAAACCAGGACGAAGTTGTAATGTGCACAGAGGGATATAGAATCTATAAAGGAGTAAGGGCAGTGAAGATAGATAAATATATGCCGATGTTTAGCGCGGCTTTTGCTGTAAATGGGAATGTTATCAGCTCAGTAGTTGGCTTCTCTAGTCCTTAGGAGAGATTATCTCTTCTAACTCTTCGTTGTGGATACGTAGGATACACACTTATCAACGCACATGCATCCATCAATGAGGACAACAGGCTCAATCCCCAGCAAGTAGATCCGTTTTGGGATCTTCTGCAAGAACAGATGGAAAAATTACTGACCAAGAAAATCAAGATTTTGTTGGGTGGCTTTAAAGCTCAATTGGGATTAGAACCACAATATACTGTAGGTCAATAATAGGAAGATACCCTGCCCACAGGTTGACCAACAAAAATGGAGTAAGACTTGTCAAGCTGTATCGGACATTTGACCTTCAGATGATGTCGACATTCTATAAGCACAAACCAAGTAAGCAGAATACCTGGCGGTCACCTGGTAACATAAACGGAGAGAAACAGATTGATCATGTGGCAACCAACAAGAGAGCAAGAAGGAAATTATGAACGTCAAAGTACAGAGAGGTGCCCAGTCCAAGATTGAATGGATTTCATCCCTCTCAAGATGACTCCGAAAGCAGAAGATCGTATTCATAGATATAATGTGGCCAAACTCAAATCAATCAAGGAGTTATAGAACAGTACCACCAGCAAATGTCCATTGAATCGAAGTATTGAACGGACATCGCGTCAACAATTCAGCAGGCAACTAATGTTACAATCTTAAAAGCTCCAAAACCAAAAACAGATGGTGGAATGAGACCTGTGACGATGCATTATAACGTAGAACAGATGCTTGGACGAAATGGAACGCCAGCAAACAAGACGATTTTGAATTTTGAAAAGTTTAGAAAAGATGCAACCCAAGTATTGCGACATGCTGAGCGTTTACACGAGGAACAGCAGATGTGTCATTTACATTTATAGGCACCAATAAGCATAGCTGAAGCCTCCGTGGCTTAGGCGGCAGCACGCCGGCCTCTCACCACTGGGTCCGTGGTTCAAATCCCGGTCACTCCATGTGAGATCTGTGCTGGACAAAACGGAGGCAGACAGGTTTTTCTCCGGGTACTCCGGTTTTCCCTGTCAAAATTTCATTCCAGCAACACTCTCCACTATCATTTCATTTCATCTGTCATTCATTTAATCATTGCCCCAGAGGAGTGCGTCAGGCCTCGGCAGCCGGCACAGTACATATCCTCGCCGCTAGATGGGGGCTTCATTCATTCCATTCCTGACCCGGTCGGAGACTGGCAGCAGGCTGTGGATTTTCAATAAGCATAGCTAAGATATGACGGTTTCACTTCCAACATTTATTTTTACGTTACTGATGTTTAGCTATTTCCTATCTGAAGTTAAATATTAAGCGAGAAGAACCTATCACAAGAAAATGAAAAATTATACTCAACTGTTTGTCTATCATGAAAATAAAACCAGTTATCTAATACACACATAACACATGGGTAATATAAATCAATCAGCAAAAACACTCCTAATGGTTACGCACTTGGCGTCCTGTCTGCGTATATTAACTACTCTTTGCAGTTAATTGTCATCTGAGTGGTTGTACAAAGGTTATGTCGGTGACTGCATAATTAAAATTACGACTTAATCCACGTAATTGCAAATTATTTGTGTTTCCAAGGCCCTCACAGAAATTGCAATTCGTAGTCTCAAAAGTCGCGTCAGCTCGTCCTAAGCTTGTATTTAAATCATCAATCATAACAAAGTTCGAAGAATTGGTCATCTGATTAAATATCCAAGTTTAAATGTTCACATCTTATTTAAATATAAGATTATTAAATTTCGTGTTTAATTGAGAAAAAATCCATCACATTATCATTATTATTATTATTATTATTATTATTATTATTATTATCATGCCGTTTAGTTACTCATTTAATATCTCAAGGGGATTTCATAATTCCTTTATCACCATAAGAATGCATGACATTGAGTAGCAAAGACCACTACCTCAATTCATGTTACCAAAATTCGTGATAAAAAGCTCACTCAAATAGTACACAACAGTCTCAGTACCACATCGATCTAGTAGCGTAAAAAAATATTCATGGCACCTAACGTTCACGAGGATAACTTGGTTAACAGTGAGAGAAGTCAATCATCTGTCCCAACTTCATTACAACCTTTATATAGGCGCTCTAAGTCAGCTCCAATATCGTAGTCTCCTCAAGACATAACAAAAGCGTTGTCCTAAATTTTAAAATTCATTTGGACTTCACAAGAAAATGGCAAGGAGATAAGATTCTTTTCAGCTCTAGTAATACCATGAATAACTTTCTGATCAACGTCTCCATAAGAATTGTAGCCGTAAATTTTATATTTTAAATGAATATTTTCTCAACATTTTAAATCGGAAGTTTTGTCTGCGAGAAATATCACACCTGTCTACGCTCCACTTTAGCAGAGGGACTAGCCATCCAGGATCGAGGCAAGTACTGTCTACGCTCCTCTTTAGCAGAGGGACTAGCCATCCAGGAACGAGCAAGTTGCTGCGCTCCTCTTTAGCTGAGAGACTTGCCATCCAGGAACGAGCAAGGTGCTGTCTACGCTCCACTTAGCAGAGGGACTAGCCATCCGGGAATGAGCAAGGTGCTGTCTTCGCTCCTCTTTAGCAGAGGGAGTAGCAATCCAGGAACGAGCAAGGTGCTGTCTACGCTCCATTATAGCAGAGAGACTAGCCATCCAGGACAAGCAAGGTGCTGTGTACGCTCCACTTAGCAGAGGGACTAGCCATCCAGGAACAAGCAAGGTGCTGTCTATGCTCCACTTAGCAGATAGACTAGCCATCCAGGAACGAGCAAGGTGCTGTCTATGCTCCACTTTAGCAGAGGGACTAGCTATCCAGGTACAAGCAATGTGCTGTGTACGCTCCACTCTAGCAGATAGACTAGCCATCCAGGAACGAGCAAGGTGCTGTCTATGCTCCACTTTAGCAGAGGGACTAGCTATCCAGGAACAAGCAAGGTGCTGTGTACGCTCCACTTAGCAGATAGACTAGCTATCCAGGAACGAGCAAGGTGCTGTCTACGCTCCACTTAGCAGAGGGACTAGCCATCCAGGACAAGCAAGGTGCTGTGTACGCTCCGCTTAGCAGAGGGACAAGCCATCCAGGAACAAGCAAGGTGCTGTCTATGCTCCACTTAGCAGATAGACTAGCCATCCAGGAACAAGCAAGGTGCTGTCTATGGTCCACTCTAGCAGATAGACTAGCCATCCAGGAACGAGCAAGGTGCTGTCTATGCTCCACTTTAGCAGAGGGATTAGCTATCCAGGAACAAGCAAGGTACCGTGTACGCTCCACTTAGCAGATAGACTAGCTATCCAGGACCGAGCAAGGTGCTGTCTACGCTCCACTTAGCAGATAGACTAGCTATCCAGGAACAAGCAAGGTGCTGTGTACGCTCCACTTAGCAGAGGGACTAGCTATCCAGGAACGAGCAAGGTGCTGTCTACGCTCCACTTAGCAGATAGACTAGCTATCCAGGAACAAGCAAGGTGCTGTGTACGCTCCACTTAGCAGATAGACTAGCCATCCAGGAACAAGCAAGGTGCTGTCTACGCTCCACTTAGCAGAAAGGCTAGCCATCCAGGAACGAGCAAGGTGCTGTCTATGCTCCACATTAGCAGAGGAACTAGCTATCCAGGAACAAGCAAGGTGCTGTGTACGCTCCACTTAGCAGATAGACTAGCCATCCAGGAAGAAGCAAGGTGCTGTCTATGCTCCACTTAAGCAGATAGACTAGCCATCCAGGAACAAGCAAGGTGCTGTCTATGCTCCACTTTAGCAGAGGAACTAGCTATCCAGGAACAAGCAATGTGCTGTGTACGCTCCACTTAGCAGATAGACTAGCCATCCAGGAACGAGCAAGGTGCTGTCTATGCTCCACTTTAGCAGATAGACTAGCCATCCAGGAACAAGCAAGGTGCTGTGTACGCTCCACTTAGCAGAGGGACTAGCCATCCAAGAACGAGCAAGGTGCTGTGTACGCTCCACTTAGCAGAGGGACTAGCCATCCAGGAACGAGCGAGGTGCTGTCTATGCTCCACTTTAGCAGAGGAACTAGCTATCCAGGAACAAGCAAGGTGCTGAGTACGCTTCACTTAGCAGATAGACTAGCCATCCAGGAACGAGCAAGGTGCTGTCTATGCTCCACTTTAGCAGAGGGACTAGCTATCCAGGAACAAGCAAGGTGCTGTGTACGCTCCACTTAGCACATAGACTAGCTATCCAGGAACGAGCAAGGTGCTGTCTACGCTCCACTTAGCAGAGGGACTAGCCATCCAGGACAAGCAAGGTGCTGTGTACGCTCCGCTTAGCAGAGGGACTAGCCATCCAGGGACAAGCAAGGTGCTGTCTATGCTCCACTTAGCAGATAGACTAGCCATCCAGGAACAAGCAAGGTGCTGTATATGCTCCACTCTAGCAGATAGACTAGCCATCCAGGAACAAGCAAGGTGCTGTCTACGCTCCACTTAGCAGATAGATTAGCTATCCAGGAACAAACAAGGTGCTGTGTACGCTCCACTTAGCAGAGGGACTAGCTATCCAGGAACGAGCAAGGTGCTGTCTACGCTCCACTTAGCAGATAGACTAGCTATCCAGGAACAAGCAAGGTGCTGTGTACGCTCCACTTAGCAGATAGACTAGCCATCCAGGAACAAGCAAGGTGCTGTCTACGCTCCATTTAGCAGATAGGCTAGCCATCCAGGAACGAGCAAGGTGCTGTCTATGGTCCACTTTAGCAGAGGAACTAGCTATCCAGGAACAAGCAAGGTTCTGTGTACGCTCCACTTAGCAGATAGACTAGCTATCCAGGAACGAGCAAGGTGCTGTCTACTCTCCGCTTAGCAGAGAGACTACCTATCCAGGAACAAGCAAGGTGCTGTGTACGCTCCACTTAGCAGAGGGACTAGCTATCCAGGAACGAGCAAGGTGCTGTCTACGCTCCACTTAGCAGATAGACTAGCTACCCAGGAACAAGCAAGGTGCTGTGTACGCTCCACTTAGCAGATAGACTAGCTATCCAGGAACAAGCAAGGTGCTGTCTACGCTCCACTTAGCAGATAGGCTAGCCATCCAGGAACGAGCAAGGTGCTGTCTATGCTCCACTTTAGCAGAGGGATTAGCTATCCAGGAACAAGCAAGGTGCTGTGTACGCTCCACTTAGCAGATAGACTAGCTACCCAGGAACGAGCAAGGTGCTGTCTACGCTCCACTTAGCAGATAGACTAGCTCTCCAGGAACAAGCAAGGTGCTGTGTACGCTCCATTTAGCAGAGGGACTAGCTATCCAGGAACGAGCAAGGTGCTGTCTACGCTCCACTTAGCAGATAGACTAGCTATCCAGGAACAAGCAAGGTGCTGTGTACGCTCCACTTAGCAGATAGACTAGCCATCCAGTAACAAGCAAGGTGCTGTCTACGCTCCACTTAGCAGATAGGCTAGCCATCCAGGAACGAGCAAGGTGCTGTCTATGCTCCACTTTAGCAGAGGAACTAGCTATCCAGGAACAAGCAAGGTGCTGTGTACGCTCCACTTAGCAGATAGACTAGCCATCCAGGAACAAGCAAGGTGCTGTCTATGCTCCACTTTAGCAGATACACTAGCCATCTAGGAACAAGCAAGGTGCTGTATATGCTCCACTTTAGCAGAGGAACTAGCTATCCAGGAACAAGCAAGGTGCTGGGTACGCTCCACTTAGCAGATAGACTAGCCATCCAGGAACGAGCGAGGTGCTGTCTATGCTCCACTTTAGCAGATAGACTAGCCATCCAGGAACAAGCAAGGTGCTGTGTACGCTCCACTTACCAGAGGGACTAGCCATCCAGCAACGAGCAAGGTGCTGTGTACGCTCCACTTAGCAGAGGGACTAGCCATCCAGGAACGAGCGAGGTGCTGTCTATGCTCCACTTTAGCAGAGGAAATAGCTATCCAGGAACAAGCAAGGTGCTGAGTACGCTCCACTTAGCAGATAGACTAGCCATCCAGGAACGAGCAAGGTGCTGTCTATGCTCCACTTTAGCAGAGGAACTAGCTATCCAGGAACAAGCAATGTGCTGTCTACGCTCCACTTAGCAGAGAGACTAGCTATCTAGGAACGAGCAAGGTGCTGTCTATGCTCCCCTTTAGCAGAGGAACTAGCTATCCAGGAACAAGCAAGGTGCTGTGTACGCTCCATTATAGCAGAGAGACTAGCCATCCAGGAACAAGCAAGGTGCTGTATATGCTCCACTTTAGCAGAGGAACTAGCTATCCAGGAACAAGCAAGGTGCTGTGTACCCTCCACTTAGCAGATAGACTAGCCATCCAGGAACGAGCAAGGTGCTGTCTATGCTCCACTTTAGCAGATAGACTAGCTATCCAGGAACAAGCAAGGTGCTGTGTACGCTCCACTTAGCAGAGGGACTAGCCATCCAGGAACAAGCAAGGTGCTGTGTACGCTCTACTTAGCAGAGGGACTAGCCATCCAGGAACGAGCAAGGTGCTGTCTATGCTCCACTTTAGCAGAGGGACTAGCTATCCAGGAACAAGCGAGGTGCTGTGTACGCTCCACTCTAGCAGAGGGACTAGCCATCCAGGAACGAGCAAGGTGCTGTCTACGCTCCAATTTAGCAGATAGACTAGCCCTCCAGGAACGAGCAAGGTGCTGTCTACGCTCCACTTTAGCAGAGGGACTAGCTATCCAGGAAGAAGCAAGGTGCCGCCTACGCTCCACTTTAGCAGAGGGACTAGCCATCCAGGAACGAGCAAGGTGCTGTCTATGCTCCACTTTAGCAGAGGGACTAGCTATCCAGGAACAAGCAAGGTGCTGTCTACGCTCCACTTTAGCAGATAGACTAGCCATCCAGGAACGAGCAAGGTGCTGTCTATGCTCCACTTTAGCAGAGGGACTAGCTATCCAGGAACAAGCAAGGTGCTGTCTACGCTCCACTTTAGCAGATAGACTAGCCATACAGGAACGAGCAAGGTGCTGTATATGCTCCACTTTAGCAGAGGAACTAGCTATCCAAGAACAAGCAAGGTGCTGTGTACGCTCCACTCTAGCAGAGGGACTAGCCATCCAGGAACGAGCAAGGTGCTGTCTACGCTCCACTTTAACAGAGGGACTAGCTATCCAGGAACAAGCGAGGTGCTGTGTACGCTCCACTCTAGCAGAGGGACTAGCCATCCAGGAACGAGCAAGGTGCTGTCTATGCTCCACTTTAGCAGATAGACTTGCCCTCCAGGAACGAGCAAGGTGCTGTCTACGCTCCACTTTAGCAGAGGGACTAGCTATCCAGGAACAAGCAAGGTGCTGCCTACGCTCCACTTTAGCAGAGGGACTAGCTATCCAGGAACGAGCAAGGTGCTGTCTATGCTCCACTTTCGCAGAGGGACTAGCTATCCAGGAACAAGCAAGGTGCTGTCTACGCTCCACTTTAGCAGATAGACTAGCCATCCAGGAACGAGCAAGGTGCTGTCTATGTTCCATTTTAACAGAGGGACTAGCTATCCAGGAACAAGCAAGGTGCTGTCTACGCTCCATTATAGCAGAGAGACTAGCCATCCAGGAACGAGCAAGGTGCTGTCTACGCTCCACTTAGCAGAGGGACTAGCCATCCAGGGCAAGCGAGGTGCTGTGTACGCTCCGCTTAGCTGAGGGACAAGCCATCCAGGAACAATCAAGGTGCTGTCTATGCTCCACTTAGCAGATAGACTAGCCATCCAGGAACAAGCAAGGTGCTGTCTATGCTCCACTCTAGCAGATAGACTAGCCATCCAGGAACGAGCAAGGTGCTGTCTATGCTCCACTTTAGCAGAGGGATTAGCTATCCAGGAACAAGCAAGGTGCTGTGTACGCTCCACTTAGAAGATAGACTAGCTATCCAGGAACGAGCAAGGGGCTGTCTACGCTCCACTTAGCATATAGACTAGCTATCCAGGAACAAGCAAGGTGCTGTGTACGCTCCACTTAGCAGAGGGACTAGCTATCAGGAACGAGCAAGGTGCTGTCTACGCTCCACTTAGCAGATAGACTAGCTATCCAGGAACAAGCAAGGTGCTGTGTACGCTCCACTTAGCAGATAGACTAGCCATCCAGGAACAAGCAAGGTGCTGTCTACGCTCCACTTAGCAGATAGGCTAGCCATCCAGGAACGAGCAAGGTGCTGTCTATGCTCCACTTTAGCAGAGGAACTAGCTATCCAGGAACAAGCAAGGTGCTGTGTACGCTCCACTTAGCAGATAGACTAGCCATCCAGGAAGAAGCAAGGTGCTGTCTATGCTCCACTTTAGCAGATAGACTAGCCATCCAGGAACAAGCAAGGTGCTGTCTATGCTCCACTTTAGCAGAGGAACTAGCTATCCAGGAAAAAGCAATGTGCTGTGTACGCTCCACTTAGCAGATAGACTAGCCATCCAGGAACGAGCAGGGTGCTGTCTATGCTCCACTTTAGCAGATAGACTAGCCATCCAGGAACAAGCAAGGTGCTGTATAAGCTCCACTTTAGCAGAGGAACTAGCTATCCAGGAACAAGCAATGTGCTGTGTACGCTCCACTTAGCAGAGGGACTATCCATCCAGGAACGAGCAAGGTGCTGTGTACGCTCCACTTAGCAGAGGGACTAGCCATCCAGGAACGAGCGAGGTGCTGTCTATGCTCCACTTTAGCAGAGGAACTAGCTATCCAGGAACAAGCAAGGTGCTGAGTACGCTTCACTTAGCAGATAGACTAGCCATCCAGGAACGAGCAAGGTGCTGTCTATGCTCCACTTTAGCAGAGGGACTAGCTATCCAGGAACAAGCAAGGTGCTGTGTACGCTCCACTTAGCAGAGAGACTAGCTATCCAGGAACGTGCAAGGTGCTGTCTACGCTCCACTTAGCAGAGGGACTAGCCATCCAGGACAAGCAAGGTGCTGTGTACGCTCAGATAGCAGAGGGACTAGCCATCCAGGAACAAGCAAGGTGCTGTCTATGCTCCACTTAGCAGATAGACTGGCCATCCAGGAACAAGCAAGGTGCTGTCTATGCTCCACTCTAGCAGATAGACTAGCCATCCAGGAACGAGCAAGGTGCTGTCTACGCTCCACTAAGCAGATATACTAGCTATCCAGGAACAAGCAAGGTGCTGTGTACGCTCCACTCAGCAGAGGGACTAGATATCCAGGAACGAGCAAGGTGCTGTCTACGCTCCACTTAGCAGATAGCCTTGCTATCCAGGAACAAGCGAGGTGCTGTGTACGCTCCACTTAGCAGATAGACTAGCCATCCAGGAACAAGCAAGGTGCTGTCTACGCTCCACTTAGCAGATAGGCTAGCCATCCAGGAACGAGCAAGGTGCTGTCTATGCTCCACTTTAGCAGAGGAACTAGCTATCCACGAACAAGCAAGGTGCTGTGTACGCTCCACTTAGCAGATAGACTAGCTATCCAGGAACGAGCAAGGTGCTGTCTACGCTCCACTTAGCAGATAGACTACCTATCCAGGAACAAGCAAGGTGCTGTGTACGCTCCACTTAGCAGAGGGACTAGCTATCCAGGAACGAGCAAGGTGCTGTCTACGCTCCACTTAGCAGATAGACTAGCTATCCAGGAACAAGCAAGGTGCTGTGTACGCTCCACTTAGCAGATAGACTAGCCATCCAGGAACAAGCAAGGTGTTGTCTACGCTCCACTTAGCAGATAGGCTAGCCATCCAGGAACGAGCAAGGTGCTGTCTATGCTCCACTTTAGCAGAGGAACTAGCTATCCAGGAACAAGCAAGGTGCTGTGTACGCTCCACTTAGCAGGTAGACTAGCCATCCAGGAACAAGCAAGGTGCTGTCATTGCTCCACTTTAGCAGATAGACTAGCCATCCAGGAACAAGCAAGGTGCTGTATATGCTCCACTTTAGCAGAGGAACTAGCTATCCAGGAACAAGCAATGTGCTGTGTACGCTCCACTTAGCAGATAGACTAGCCATCCAGGAACGAGCGAGGTGCTATCTATGCTCCACTTTAGCAAATAGACTAGCCATCCAGGAACAAGCAAGGTGCTGTCTACGCTCCACTTAGCAGAGGGACTAGCCATCCAGGACAAGCAAGGTGCTGTGTACGCTCAGATAGCAGAGGGACTAGCCATCCAGGAACAAGCAAGGTGCTGTCTATGCTCCACTTAGCAGATAGACTGGCCATCCAGGAACGAGCAAGGTGCTGTGTACGCTCCACTTAGCAGAGGGACTAGCCATCCAGGAACGAGCGAGGTGCTGTCTATGCTCCACTTTAGCAGAGGAACTAGCTATCCAGGAACAAGCAAGGTGCTGAGTACGCTCCACTTAGCAGATAGACTAGCCATCCAGGAACGAGCAAGGTGCTGTCTATGCTCCACTTTAGCAGAGGAACTAGCTATCCAGGAACAAGCAATATGCTGTCTACGCTCCACTTAGCAGATAGACTAGCCATATAGGAACGAGCAAGGTGCTGTCTATGCTCTACTTTAGCAGAGGAACTAGCTATCCAGGAACAAGCAAGGTGCTGTGTACGGTCCACTTAGCAGATAGACTAGCCATCCAGGAACGAGCAAGGTGCTGTCTATGCTCCAATTTAGCAGATAGACTAGCTATCCAGGAACAAGCAAGGTGCTGTGTACGCTCCACTTAGCAGAGGGACTAGCCATCCAGGAACAAGCAAGGTGCTGTGTACGCTCTACTTAGCAGAGGGACTAGCCATCCAGGAACGAGCAAGGTGCTGTCTATGCTCCACTTTAGCAGAGGGACTAGCTATCCAGGAACAAGCGAGGTGCTGTGTACGCTCCACTCTAGCAGAGGGACTAGCCATCCAGGAACGAGCAAGGTGCTGTCTACGCTCCACTCTAGCAGATAGACTAGCCCTCCAGGAACGAGCAAGGTGCTGTCTACCCTCCACTTTAGCAGAGGGACTAGCTATCCAGGAAGAAGCAAGTTGCTGCCTACGCTCCACTTTAGCAGAGGGACTAGCCATCCAGGAACGAGCAAGGTGCTGTCTATGCTCCACTTTAGCAGAGGGACTAGCTATCCTGGAACAAGCAAGGTGCTGTCTACGCTCCACTTTAGCAGATAGACTATCCATCCAGGAACGAGCAAGGTGCTGTCTATGCTCCACTTTAGCAGAGGGACTAGCTATCCAGGAACAAGCAAGGTGCTGTCTACGCTCCACTTTAGCAGATAGACTAGCCATACAGGAACGAGCAAGGTGCTGTATATGCTCCACTTTGGCAGAGGAACTAGCTATCCAAGAACAAGCAAGGTGCTGTGTACGCTCCACTCTAGCTGAGGGACTAGCCATCCAGGAACTAGCAAGGTGCTGTCTACGCTCCACTTTAGCAGAGGGACTAGCTATCCAGGAACAAGCGAGGTGCTGTGTACGCTCCACTCTAGCAGAGGGACTAGCCATCCAGGAACGAGCAAGGTGCTGTCTACGCTCCAGTTTAGCAGATAGACTAGCCCTCCAGGAACGAGCAAGGTGCTGTCTACGCTCCACTTTAGCAGAGGGACTAGCTATCCAGGAACAAGCAAGGTGCTGCCTACGCTCCACTTTAGCAGAGGGACTAGCCATCCAGGAACGAGCAAGGTGCTGTCTATGCTCCACTTTAGCAGAGGGACTAGCTATCCAGGAACAAGCAAGGTGCTGTCTACGCTCCACTTTAGCAGATAGACTAGCCATCCAGGAACGAGCAAGGTGCTGTCTATGCTCCACTTTAGCAGAGGGACTAGCTATCCAGGAACAAGCAAGGTGCTGTCTACGCTCCACTTTAGCAGATAGACTAGCCATTCAGGAACGAGCAAGGTGCTGTATATGCTCCACATTAGCAGAGGGACTAGCTATCCAAGAACAAGCAAGGTGCTGTGTACGCTCCACTCTAGCAGAGGGACTAGCCATCCAGGAACGAGCAAGGTGCTGTCTATGCTCCACTTTAGCAGAGGGACTAGCTATCCAGGAACAAGCGAGGTGCTGTGTACGCTCCACTCTAGCAGAGGGACTAGCCATCCAGGAACGAGCAAGGTGCTGTCTACGCTCCACTTTAGCAGATAGAGTAGCCCTCCAGGAACGAGCAAGGTGCTGTCTACGCTCCACTTTAGCAGAGGGACTAGCTATCCAGGAACAAGCAAGGTGCTGCCTACGCTCCACTTTAGCAGAGGGACTAGCCATCCAGGAACGAGCAAGGTGCTGTCTATGCTCCACTTTAGCAGAGGGACTAGCTATCCAGGAACAAGCAAGGTGCTGTATATGCTCCACTTTAGGAGATAGACTAGCTATCCAGGAACAAGCAAGGTGCTGTGTACGCTCCACTTAGCAGAGGGACTAGCCATCCAGGAACAAGCAAGGTGCTGTGTACGCTCTACTTAGCAGAGGGACTAGCCATCCAGGAACGAGCAAGGTGCTGTCTATGCTCCACTTTAGCAGAGGGACTAGCTATCCAGGAACAAGCAAGGTGCTGTCTACGCTCCACTTTAGCAGATAGACTAGCCATACAGGAACGAGCAAGGTGCTGTATATGCTCCACTTTAGCAGAGGAACTAGCTATCCAAGAACAAGCAAGGTGCTGTGTACGCTCCACTCTAGCAGAGGGACTAGCCATCCAGGAACGAGCAAGGTGCTGTCTACGCTCCACTTTAGCAGAGGGACTAGCTATCCAGGAACAAGCGAGGTGCTGTGTATGCTCCACTCTAGCAGAGGGACTAGCCATCCAGGAACGAGCAAGGTGCTGTCTACGCTCCACTTTAGCAGATAGACTAGCCCTCCAGGAACGAGCAAGGTGCTGTCTACGCTCCACTTTAGCAGAGGGACTAGCTATCCAGGAACAAGCAAGGTGCTGCCTACGCTCCACTTTAGCAGAGGGACTAGCCATCCAGGAACGAGCAAGGTGCTGTCTATGCTCCACTTTAGCAGAGGGACTAGCTATCCAGGAACAAGCAAGGTGCTGTCCACGCTCCACTTTAGCAGATAGACTAGCCATCCAGGAACGAGCAAGGTGCTGTCTATGCTCCACTTTAGCAGAGGGACTAGCTATCCAGGAACAAGCAAGGTGCTGTCTACGCTCCACTTTAGCAGATAGACTAGCCATATAGGAACGAGCAAGGTGCTTTATATGCTCCACTTTAGCAGAGGAACTAGCTATCCAAGAACAAGCAAGGTGCTGTTTACGCTCCACTCTAGCAGAGGGACTAGCTATCCAGGAACAAGCAAGGTGCTGTGTACGCTCCACTTAGCAGAGGGACTAGCCATCCAGGAACAAGCAAGGTGCTGTGTACGCTCTACTTAGCAGAGGGACTAGCCATCCAGGAACGAGCAAGGTGCTGTCTATGCTCCACTTTAGCAGAGGGACTAGCTATCCAGGAACAAGCGAGGTGCTGTGTACGCTCCACTCTAGCAGAGGGACTAGCCATCCAGGAACGAGCAAGGTGCTGTCTACGCTCCACTCTAGCAGATAGACTAGCCCTCCAGGAACGAGCAAGGTGCTGTCTACCCTCCACTTTAGCAGAGGGACTAGCTATCCAGGAAGAAGCAAGGTGCTGCCTACGCTCCACTTTAGCAGAGGGACTAGCCATCCAGGAACGAGCAAGGTGCTGTCTATGCTCCACTTTAGCAGAGGGACTAGCTATCCTGGAACAAGCAAGGTGCTGTCTACGCTCCACTTTAGCAGATAGACTATCCATCCAGGAACGAGCAAGGTGCTGTCTATGCTCCACTTTAGCAGAGGGACTAGCTATCCAGGAACAAGCAAGGTGCTGTCTACGCTCCACTTTAGCAGATAGACTAGCCATACAGGAACGAGCAAGGTGCTGTATATGCTCCACTTTGGCAGAGGAACTAGCTATCCAAGAACAAGCAAGGTGCTGTGTACGCTCCACTCTAGCAGAGGGACTAGCCATCCAGGAACGAGCAAGGTGCTGTCTACGCTCCACTTTAGCAGAGGGACTAGCTATCCAGGAACAAGCGAGGTGCTGTGTACGCTCCACTCTAGCAGAGGGACTAGCCATCCAGGAACGAGCAAGGTGCTGTCTACGCTCCAGTTTAGCAGATAGACTAGCCCTCCAGGAACGAGCAAGGTGCTGTCTACGCTCCACTTTAGCAGAGGGACTAGCTATCCAGGAACAAGCAAGGTGCTGCCTACGCTCCACTTTAGCAGAGGGACTAGCCATCCAGGAACGAGCAAGGTGCTGTCTATGCTCCACTTTAGCAGAGGGACTAGCTATCCAGGAACAAGCAAGGTGCTGTCTACGCTCCACTTTAGCAGATAGACTAGCCATCCAGGAACGAGCAAGGTGCTGTCTATGCTCCACTTTAGCAGAGGGACTAGCTATCCAGGAACAAGCAAGGTGCTGTCTACGCTCCACTTTAGCAGATAGACTAGCCATTCAGGAACGAGCAAGGTGCTGTATATGCTCCACATTAGCAGAGGAACTAGCTATCCAAGAACAAGCAAGGTGCTGTGTACGCTCCACTCTAGCAGAGGGACTAGCCATCCAGGAACGAGCAAGGTGCTGTCTATGCTCCACTTTAGCAGAGGGACTAGCTATCCAGGAACAAGCGAGGTGCTGTGTACGCTCCACTCTAGCAGAGGGACTAGCCATCCAGGAACGAGCAAGGTGCTGTCTACGCTCCACTTTAGCAGATAGAGTAGCCCTCCAGGAACGAGCAAGGTGCTGTCTACGCTCCACTTTAGCAGAGGGACTAGCTATCCAGGAACAAGCAAGGTGCTGCCTACGCTCCACTTTAGCAGAGGGACTAGCCATCCAGGAACGAGCAAGGTGCTGTCTATGCTCCACTTTAGCAGAGGGACTAGCTATCCAGGAACAAGCAAGGTGTTGTATATGCTCCACTTTAGGAGATAGACTAGCTATCCAGGAACAAGCAAGGTGCTGTGTACGCTCCACTTAGCAGAGGGACTAGCCATCCAGGAACAAGCAAGGTGCTGTGTACGCTCTACTTAGCAGAGGGACTAGCCATCCAGGAACGAGCAAGGTGCTGTCTATGCTCCACTTTAGCAGAGGGACTAGCTATCCAGGAACAAGCAAGGTGCTGTCTACGCTCCACTTTAGCAGATAGACTAGCCATACAGGAACGAGCAAGGTGCTGTATATGCTCCACTTTAGCAGAGGAACTAGCTATCCAAGAACAAGCAAGGTGCTGTGTACGCTCCACTCTAGCAGAGGGACTAGCCATCCAGGAACGAGCAAGGTGCTGTCTACGCTCCACTTTAGCAGAGGGACTAGCTATCCAGGAACAAGCGAGGTGCTGTGTATGCTCCACTCTAGCAGAGGGACTAGCCATCCAGGAACGAGCAAGGTGCTGTCTACGCTCCACTTTAGCAGATAGACTAGCCCTCCAGGAACGAGCAAGGTGCTGTCTACGCTCCACTTTAGCAGAGGGACTAGCTATCCAGGAACAAGCAAGGTGCTGCCTACGCTCCACTTTAGCAGAGGGACTAGCCATCCAGGAACGAGCAAGGTGCTGTCTATGCTCCACTTTAGCAGAGGGACTAGCTATCCAGGAACAAGCAAGGTGCTGTCTACGCTCCACTTTAGCAGATAGACTAGCCATCCAGGAACGAGGAAGGTGCTGTCTATGCTCCATTTTAGCAGAGGGACTAGCTATCCAGGAACAAGCAAGGTGCTGTCTACGCTCCACTTTAGCAGATAGACTAGCCATATAGGAACGAGCAAGGTGCTGTATATGCTCCACTTTAGCAGAGGAACTAGCTATCCAAGAACAAGGAAGGTGCTGTTTACGCTCCACTCTAGCAGAGGGACTAGCCATCCAGGAACGAGCAAGGTGCTGTCTACGCTCCACTTTAACAGAGGGACTAGCTATCCAGGAACAAGCAAGGTGCTGTCTACGCTCCACTCTAGCAGAGGGACTAGCCATCCAGGAACGAGCAAGGTGCTGTCTATGCTCCACTTTAGCAGAGGGGCTAGCTATCGAGGTACAAGCAAGGTGCTGTGTACGCTCCACTCTAGCAGAGGGACTTGTCATCCAGGAGCGTGCAAGGTGCTGTCTACGCTCCACTCTAGCCTAGGGACTAGCCATCAAGGAACGAGTAAGGTGCTGTCTACGCTCCACTTAGCAGAGGGAGTAGCCATCCAGGAACGAGTTACGCGGACATGGTCACATTACATGTGATGCCGAGGGTGTTCTGGCAACGCAATTGAACCCGATTTTACTGCACTCGCGAGCTCCACACCACACTCACGTGGAATTTGCACAACCTGGCATTCTGTATGTTGAATCATATAGCAAAAACCCTCATTGTTTAGAATCTTTGTATTAGCCTACTTTCAATTTTTGCAAAAAAAAAATGAAAGTAGACTTATGAGATCAACACAGGGCGAAAAAATGTGCGTCTGTGTGTGTATTCTCAATGTCTGTCCCCCCCTATCCATTCGAACACGGTGTAACCGAATTGATCGAAATTTGGTACAGAGGTAGCACTTGCAAAGGGAACCTCAGTGTCATGTTTTATATCGCCGCCATCTTGACAGAAACGTAATGGCGGCCGCCCAAATGTTAAAAGCTTAAATCGAATTACGTTTAATCTAATCATCCAATCTCTACCAAATTTTGCAACAACATATATTTATATAGCGGGTGTCTTTTGACTGAACTACAAGGTCATCATCCCAATAGTTTGCATATGGCGGCCATGAATGTGTGCAAATCGATTACCCCTATCACTTCAAACACGGTGAAACCGAATTGAACGAAATTTGGTACAGAGTTAGCAATAGCAAAGGGCAACTCAGTGTCATCTTTTCTATTGCCGCCGTCTTGACGAAAACGTAATGGCGGCCACCCAAATGTTAAAAGCTTAAATCGAATTACGACTAATCTAATCATCCAATCTCTACCAAATTTCGCAACAACATATATTTATATAGCGCGTGTCTGTTGACTAAACTACAAGGTCATCATCCCAATAGTTTGCAGATGGCGGCCATGTATGTGTGGAAATCAATTCCCCCTATCTATTCAAAGACGGTGAAGCCGAATTGAACGAAATTTGGTGCTGGGGTAGCACTAGCAATGGGCACTTAAGTGTCATTTTTTATATCGCCGCCATTTCGACGAAAACGGAATGGCAGCCACCCATCTCTACCAAATTTTGCAACAACATTTATGAATATGGCGAGCGTCTTTTGACTAAATTACAAGGTCATCAGCCCAATAGTTTGCAGATGGCGGCCATGTATGTGTGAAAATTGATTCCCCTATCTATTCAAACACGGTCTAACCGAATTGAACGAAATTTGGTGCTCAGGTAGCACTAGGAAAGGGCACTTCAGGGTCATGTTTTATATCGCCACTATCTTGACGAATACGTAATGGCGGCCACCCAAATGTTAAAAGCTTAAATAAAATTACGACCAACCTAATCATTTGATCTCTACCAAATTTTGCAGCAACATACCTTTTTGTGGGAAGCATCTTTTTACCGAACTAAAAGGTCATCAGCCCAATAGTTTGCAGATAGCGGCCATGTATGTGTGCAAATCGATTCACCATATCAATTCAAACACGGTGAAACCGAATTGAATGAATTTTTGTACAGAGGTAGCGCTAGCAAAGGGCACCTCATATTCATGATTAATATCCGTATAGCACGTTGTATTTCAACAAGCTACTACAACCAACATTCAATTATACTCCTTTAAAAGGACAAAGAGTTATAACAATAACCATGCATTTAGGAGAAAGTAGGCTATACTGTATGTTCTTTACTGAACATCTTTTTATTTTATTTCGAAGGTTGTAAATGTGTATTATAAGGCACATTTTACAGACCCACTTGAACCCAGATTTGGTCAATATAGACATTTATGTGGTTCTAGTTGTTCATGTTTTTGATTCTGAGAAAATTTTGAATTGTGAGAGTCTTGAATTTGAAGGGAAGTTAAGGTGAATTCGCATTAAAAAACTTCACTCCAAATTTAACTGAAACCTCAACAGAAGTGTCGTACAGGTAACATACTGCAATCATGTTGCTTTATTTTGTATGCTATGCTTCATACTGTTAAAATCTGTCAAAGAGTGTACAAACTTCAAAAATGATCTTGTTATTGACGAAGAATTGGCCACAAATTTTGGTTACTCTCCTTTAAAGAACTTGTACAGAGAAGGGCTGACGCAGCCCTCTGATCTCATTTTAAAGTATTGTTGAGCGCTGCCACTACTTAAAAATGTAAAATCCTCTGAATTTGAAAGTGGATTTTAAAACAGTGAAAATCACAAGGCTCTTTCCATAAACCATTTGAAAGTGAAAATTGAAGAAATATTTGTTAAATTCTCTTAAAGTGCATGTGTGGCATGTTATATGTGCGCCATATGTCAAGGAAAATTTGTATATAGATTATATAGGCTAGTTATTCTAAAATACTTGACAACAATGTTGTTTTCTCCAACAAACGGAAAACAATGATACTTATGTCACAGTGATCCTCCCGCTGCCCTGGCAGATCTGAAAAAGAGGCGAGTAGGTTAAATTCACTTGGCAGTGATTGGTAGTGACGTATATGAGGGTTTACCAATGAAATGCTGTGGGGAAAGCATCGTCACCTAATGTTCATTCTGTCCTACGTATAGTTAAGATTCTTGGAGTAACTACCCGAAATGTGTTAATTTCTGAAACATACCTAATGCAGGCGCACGCAAATTTAGTGGTGTATAAAGTGAGTCTCTTCTTTTTCATCTTTCCTCGTCGTGCTAAAAGAGAAGTTGTTCATTTTTTATTGGACCCGTAATTGGATGTCCTACACGTTCGTCCCATTTTATGTGTACTAACAAAATAAGCGATAAGATATCCATAGGTTAATGGTTTTAAAGCATACGAATGGAAAGATATGTGAACAGTATTCTATGACAATATCGTGTGAAAGATCACATGTTTAGAAAGAAGTAGCTTAATGAATACTGTCAAAATGGCAATCAATTATTCCTCAGTGCACGATGCTGCAGCACTAACTTGTTAATATCACGATGCAGAAGGAATGTTATTTTTACGTTTAAATCACTTCAAAGCGCGTCCTATGACGTCATGCCAGCTGACCTGTCAAATGACATGAGGACTGAACTTTACGATGGCCACGGTTGTGAACGACAGCAATTAATTTTGTGGAATGACCCTGCCGTCAGAGCACGCGCTAAAACACTTTATTGGACGCGCAGCCAATGACCTAATATACTGAACACCGTACACGGTCGTTTATGTCGTAAATGATGTCTCTTGAAGCAAAGAAGAAAATACAAGACGAGGTAATAATTTCATTTCTCAAAAGTAAAAAAAAAAGAATGAAGTCGTATTTTAACTCTGAAAAATGTCGTAAAATGTTTTACAATGTAATTACTTCGTTTACTCCGCTCTGTATTCTGATTGCAGCGCCTCGTACGCTTCTCGGGTGTACCCAGATCTCCACACAGCAGAAAAAGTCAAAGAAAGGACATTTACTCGGGTGTGAAATTTGACTCTCTCACGACGAAGATTTATTGCGTCCATAACGTCTGGGTAGTGGGAGACACTTCCTTTATCATCTTGTAACCCCCACAAAAAGCTAAAATTGACGCCTATGAACTCTCTTAGAACTCCGAAGTCTAAATATTACAAGATTTAAGAGAATGCCCTTAAAAGTAAGTAGGCTACACTCACGGAATTTGAAGATGATGCGTAGAAACGAATATGTTCATAAAAAGGGCATCAGTCACATTGTAGAAGATATTGAGATAATACCGAGGCATACAAAAGTTTGAGCTCACAATTAGTAAATAGATTACGCCATTCCAATGCTTCTTACATTGCGACATGGTGATTAAAAATGAAGGGTGTCGGAGCGGACTAAAGCTCGGACTTCGTAAAATACCTACAGGACCTTGCAACACTGGACTTATATATTAATCGATTCGATTACTGAAGAAGTTATTTGGTGGCTGTCGAGGCTCATGAAGCGTCATGTGTAGGCCTATCAAGGTGGTAGAAGGAACATGAATTTGTCCGCGCCTCCCATGTTAATGTTATTTAAATCACCCGACCAAAATGCATAGCATGGGTTATTCTGTCTGCAACTGTTAGCGTACCAAAGTAAAGATTTGGTCCACATTCTAGCCAGAAGGAAACTTCAGTTACATTAACAGAATATTCATAACTATTCTATATTATACACTGAAAGGGTAATAATTTCTATCGAACGTCACCTACTGGAGCCTAGTAGTAGGCAATAGGATTGCGAGGTATAAGTATCAGCTAGTAAGGGACACATCGCCGTCACGCCTCTCGCTCGCACAACGTCCACAATGGGAAGTTTCAGCAAGTTTGGTGATTGAACGTTCGGACCCTGGCGCAGACAACAGCCATCCTGAGTGTGGTTTTCCCAGAGTTTTTCAACAATTCTTCAATGGAATGCCTGGATGTTATCTTTCTTCAAATCCTGGCGAAACTGCCAAAATACTGTACCCTATTACACTAACACAGGCACCACAGCTCCGTGCATGGGGCTGATGACCAAGATGTCCCAAGCCCCTAGAAGAATTAACAACAATATCATCTCATTTCTTTTATTTAAAATGTTGTGTTTTAAGGTACACCGGGTCATGATGTGGTAATAAGTGAGGAAGAAATGCGTGATGGTGATGATTATGGTGATTATAAGAGTATTTATAACGCGTGACAGATATGATCACCAAAGGGGACAGGGGGATAGAATACAGCAATAACTTTATATAAATTAACACACTGAGAGAAGTATACAGTTGCAGAAACAACAACAACAAAATTGTCCAATGTACTAGGCACTTGCTACTAAAAAACAACACCGACACGGAAGGCACATGAAAACAGTCACCTATTCTGCGTTCTGTTTTTTTTGTGGTAATTTTGTTGCTGTTGCTGCAACTGTATGTGTTAATTTATGTAAAGTTATTGCTGTATTCTATCCCCCTATCCCCTTGGGGGATCACCATATCAGTCATGCGTTATAAATACTCTTATAATCGCCATAATCAACGCCATCACGCATTTGTGGCTCATTTATTACCACATCATCACCCGGTGTACCTTAAATCACAATATTTTAAATAAAAGAAAAAAGATAAAGAACGAAAGACGGTGAGAAAGAAGCAGAATGCTATTCCTTAAACTAATATAAAAACGAGAAAATCTCTCTATATATAAATCAATGTAACGTGATAGTTTGTCTGTGGGTATGTATGTCTCCTATGCGTTCATATACAATTCGTCCGATTGCGATGAAACTTGGGTGAGATGTTGAGTACACTCCATGGAAGGTTTCTGACTTAGTAAATCCATTTTACAATAGGTAGCGCACGCGTAGATTCAACAAATGAGCGACGATGCGCGAAGCATTTCAACAAAGTCCCGTATGTGTTCATATACCATTCGTCCGATAGCGATGAAACTTGGGTGAGATGTTGTGTACACTTACGTGAAGGTTTCAAAATTAGTGAATACATTTCACAGTAGATAGCGCACAAGTAGATTCAACAAATGAGCGACGACACGCAATGCGTTTCAACAAAGTCCCGTATGCATTCATATACCATTCGTCCGATAGCTATGAAACTTGCGTAAAATGTTGTGTACACTGCAGGGAATTTTTCTGGCTTAGTAAATCCACTTTACAATAGGCAGCGCACGAGTAGATTCAACAAATGAGCTACGACGCGCGAAGCATTTCAACAAAGTCACGTTTGCGTTCATATACCATCCGTCCGATAGCGATGAAACTAGGCTGAGATTTTGTGTGTACTCCAGGGAAGGTTTCTAGCTTAGTAAATCCCTTTAAAAATAAGTAGAGCACGAGTAGAATCAACAAATGAGCAACGGCGCGCGAAGCGTTTCAACAAAGTCCCATATAATTTCATATACCATTCATCCGATAGCGATGAAACTTGGGTGAGATGTTGTGTACACTCCAGGGAAGGTTTCTGGCTTAGTACATACATTTTACAATAGGTATCGCACCAGTAGATTCAACAAATGAGCGATGACACGCGAAGCGTTTCAACAAAGTCCCGTATAAAGTCATATACCAGTCGTCTGATAGTGATAAATGTTTGGTTAATTGTTGTGTACACTCCAGGAAAGGTTTCTGGCTAAGTAAATCCATTTTACAATACGAAGCGCACGTTTATATTCAACAAATGAGTGACTACGCGCGAAGCGTTTCAACCAAGTCCCGTATGCATTCATGTACCATTCGTCCGTAGCTATGAAACTTGGGTGAGATGTTGTGTACACGTCATGGAAAATTTCTGGCTTAGTAAATCCACTATACAATATGCAGCGCACAAGTTGATTCAACAAATGAGGGACGACGCGCGAAGCGTTTCAACAAAGTCCCGTATAAGGTCATATACCATTCTGCCGTTAGCGGTGAAACTTGGGTGAAATATGGTGGACACTCCAAGGAAGGTTTCTGGCTTAGTAAATACATTTCACAGTAGGTAGCACACGAGTAGATTCGACAAATGAACGACGACATGCGGAGCGTTTCAATACAGTCCCCTATGTCTTCATATCCCATTAGTCCGATAGCGATGAAACTTGGGTGAGATGTTGTGGACACTTACGTGACGGTTTCTAACTTAGTAAATACATTTTACAGTAGGTAGCGCACGAGTAGATTCAACAAATGAGTGACGGAGCGCGAATCGTTTAAACAAAATCAGGTATGCGTTCATATACTATTCATCCGATTGCGATGAAACATTGATCAGTTATTGTGTACCCGCCAGGGAAGGGGACTTAGTAAATCCATTTCACAATAAGTAGCGCAAGAGTAGATGCAACAAATGGGTGACGACGTGCGAAGCGTTTCAACAAAATCCCCTATTGCGTTCATATAACATTCTTCGATTGCGATGAAACCTTGATGAGTTATTGTGTACACGCCAGGGAAGGGCTTCGACTTAGTAATACATTTCTCAATAGGTAGCGCACGAGTAGATTCAACAAATGAGTGACAGCGCACGAATCGTTTAAACAAAACCCCGTATACGTGCATATACAATTCATCCGATTGCGATGAATCATTGATGAGTTATTGTGTACACGCCAGGGAAGGGTTTCGACTTAGTAAATCCATTTCACAACAGGTAGCGTACGAGTAGATTCAACAAATGAGTGACAGCGATGAAACTTTTGAAAGTTGTTGTGCACGCTTCCACGAATGGTTCTAAATTAGAAAATCCATTTTACGATAGCTTAGAGGCAGTTAACATGTTGTGTATCCAAAAGCACTTCAAGAAACAGAATTTCAACGCCAACACTTTCTTTGATTGGCATTGCAACGCATGCCGGGTACAGCTTGTAAATTATAAATTAGAATTTCTGTATTTTTAGCTTACTATAGATTTTTGCAAGAAATGAAAGTAGACATGAGATCTACACACGGCCAAAAAATTGTGTTTCTGTCTCTGTGTGTGTATGTGTGTGCTTTGATATGTCTGTCCCTCCCCCTATCAATTCAAACACGGTGTACTTGGGTGTGTATAGAAGTTGTCTGATAACCCTGTGTCACTGTGATGTCTGTAGGCTTACTAGTGTGTGTACTTTTATACGAGGAAGGATTTGGGTAGTAAGCTGTTGTTGATGTTTCATTTGAGATGCATGGACATCATGGTATTTTACCCCCGTGTAATTGGGTGAGTATTTAATTTTGTCTGATAACCTGTGTTATTGGGATGGCTGTAATAGTGTGTGTATACATAATTCAGGTGAGGATTCAATCAATCAACGTATAATATCCGTATAGCACGTTGTATTTCAACAAGCTACTACAACCAAAATTCAATTATACTCGTTGTAAGGGACAAAGAGTTATAACTATACCCATGCATTTAGGAGAAAGTAGGCTATATGTTCTTTACTGAACATCTTGTTTGTATGTTTTGTTTGCTTGTTTGTTTGTTAATTAGTTTGTCCGGAATTGATGTTTAAAGTTTAAAGTTCACCGCCGATCTTTATGAAAGAAAAGACTTACGTTACCAAACGTTTTTGACCAGGATTGGCTACATTTTATCTCCAAATGAATTAGGATTTCGATGATAAGGGGACATTTACACTAAAATGCCCATCAATAATTGATCCTGAATTGGGATGTGGGATACACCTGACATTTCGTTGTCATCGCAACTCTAATGACCTTTCTAAACCTGGGAGAATAATGTCTGCATAGGGCATTATAATAGTTTTCTCGCCATAGCCAACAGTTTTCGCATCTACATCATGGCGCTCTTCGTGTGATACCCAACGGCATGCTACCTAGGTATATATAACATCGTCGCAGTCAAAGAAACTTTAGTATAATTTATAAATTCCTTCTATAGAAGTAAATGCAATGCTGTACTGTATCTATAGGATGATGATTGATTGTTGTGGTTTTAAGGGGGTGGAACAGCTCGGTCATCTGCCCCTAATATACAGTATACGATGTTGTTGATTTATTTAGGGGATTTTGCGACGTGTACATGGGCGTGTGAGAGAGAGAGGAGGGTGGGATTTGTATGATAACCTGTGTTATTGTGATGGCTATATTAGTGTGGTAGCCTATTTCTAATTCAGGTGAGGATTGGGAAGGAGGCGGCCGCGGCCTTAAGTGAGGAACCATCCTGGCATATGCCTGAGGTAGAAGTGGGAATCCACGGAAAGCCACTTTCAAGCTGGGTGAGGTGGGAATCGAATCCCACCTCTTTTCAGTTTTGCATCACAAGTGTACACCGTTCCAGCCCTCAGACCAGAATTAATTTTCTTGTCAGAGGGGGAATCGAACTCAGACCTCCGTGGCGACAGCCAAGAATGCTAGCCGCCTGCTTTAGGTTCATGAAGGCTATAGTGAAATAAATCAATATTTAGTTTCTGATAATCTGGGGCCAAGGAGGGTTTTCACTTTCCCGCCTTTAGGAGATCTTAATTTTCATTTTCCGATATTCTCATTCATTTCTGACAGCGCCGGGATTCGAAACTTCGATCTCCATACTTTCTGCTTCCCCTGAGCAGTCGTGGTTGCCCTCTCTATGAACTTGTGATACTCCCAGTCTGCAATAGGTGATATCTTGCAAAGAAAAATAAATGGACAATAATTTTAACTTCACCGAGAAGTGATGAATGGCAAATTATGCACTGTGGACATTAATGAACACATAAAAGTTATTTATATTTTCATAGTTTTCTGTTGCATATTTACGATTCTAGATGCAATTTCTTTCAATCGAAATAGACCATGCTAGACGTGTCGTTATGGAACATCGTTAACATTATGGCCGATAAGATACCGTATTGAATTAATGGATCCCGCATTACTTCCAATACATTGTAGGTGATACTTACAGTGTGACATTCACGATCAGTCTAAGCGAAACTAAATTGAACTTCAGCAGTAAAATAATGCTGAAAATATAAACCACAAAGTGTGGTAGTGGTGATGTCACATTGTGGTAAAAGAGTACCATAATTGAAATAGAGACCACTATTCTTACCTGCTTACTTCGGGATGATTTATGCGCCAGTTATGGTTAAGTGGGCTCCAGTCGTAACCAACAGGGCAGCAGCGGTTTGGATGCTGATTTATGTCCGGTTGTAACTCAGTATTGCAGTGAGGACTGTGATGGCCTATATCTCGTGAACTATGCTCAGTGTGATGATCCACAGGATGAGGGCCCTTGGCAACAGACTGCTTGGCAGTTCAAAGTGAACTGGCCGTATATTCGTGTAGCAAGATAGGCTACAGCACATTCTCAATAACGCATTCCTTCAATATTTTTAAATGCATAAGTACTCCATTGCAGGCGATAAATAGGGAGACTAAATAGAATAGCATGCTGGAGAGATATGCTAAACCATATCCCATTCAAAGCTTTGGGATCATCGCATTATGGTTATATTGTGGCTATCAGAGTTGTGGGAGACGTATGTGTCGAATCCCCTCTTGTTTACTCTTATATTTAACGTTTATTATATGTTACGATTGCCACTGTACCTGAAGCATAACAGTTTCTTTGTGAAGCTGGTTAATAATATAAAAATCACCTTTATTTATCTTTCAGAATGAAAATGCCAGTTCGAACGTCACCCGATTAGCCCTGTCATTAATTGAGAAAGAATACAGGGAAACTTCATTCCGAACCAGATTCTTAAGGGATGTACAGAACTTACCTCCGAATGGCAAAAGGACCCCTTTGCACAGAATATCATTTCAACAAACAGAATAATTGTTTTGATTAGGGACGTATTTAAGATATCGTACTGAAAATGCTTTATACGTTCATAAAGATCACACAGCTTAATTTGAGGGTCTTGGATATCGTGGTCATTCAACTCCGTGTACTTGAGTGTGCGTGGGGGGAGGGGTTTGTCTGATAGCCTTTGTTATTTTGATGGCTGTATTAGTGTGTGTATTTGTAATTTAGGTGAGGATTGGGAAGGAACCAGCCACGACGTTAAGTTAGGAACCATCCCACCATTGCCTGGAATAGAAGTGGGAATTCAAGGATAAACCATTTTCAACCATGGCTGAGGTGGGAATCGAATCCACCTTTCCTCTGTTTTGCCTCACGTGGATGAGTGTACCCCGTTCCGGCTCTCATTTCGAAATTAAATTTCTTGCCAGAGGTCTGATTGCTTCCTCCTCCAATCACTTTATTTCTTGAGATTAGTTTCCATCCAGTCAAGCCCCATTCGAATCTGCAAGACGATTAATAGTCATTAAAACGCTTTGCAGCTCGGTGTCATGTCTGAAATCGAGGCACACTTTGGAGCTTGGGAAAAGGGTGACATTCTTTAGCAGTGAAACACGTCCAGTTCCAGGATGTATTATAAACAGGTCATTATTATTCGCATTATAAGCAGGTTCTTATTGAATCTCCTTCCTCTCTTGTAATACTTGAGGAAGGAAGAAAAAAGTCACTTGATAGGGGTGTTTGGAGAAAAGGCGTGGGGACTCTGTCATAAGTGTCGATCGATGGAGGACAGCGTTTCGTGAAGGGAGAGGATATAATTGCTCGAATGTAAGGCTGTTTGCCACGGACATTGTGAGAGCTGAATGGAGACAGCCCCTCTGGCTGCCAACCCACTTACACTTGGGGAATGAAATATTTCTAAGATTTCTCCGACTCGATGAAGGACTCCACCCCCGACACTTCAGGGTGTAAATTTGCATACGAAAGGTGCTGCAACCCTTTTCCACACAACTCATCGCATTGCAGCCGCGCCGTTAAACACAGGGGTTTAATACTGTGTAATTTGCAAGCTGCAAGTAAACCACAGACATTGATTTAAACCTTACATTTATATGCCGCATTAGGCTGTGCTTTGTTCGGCTTTGTTACCACGAGTGCTCGGACTTCCCCTCACTCCCACTGCTACACGATGAGCGTATTTCCTAAACCTCAATGCCTACAAATGACTTAAAGAATAGGGCACAAGGAAATTATTGACTCACTTCCAGCATGTGGCATGTAACTGCCGCAAAACAAATGCTGTTGCAGGTTAGACAGTGTGAACATAATGCTATGAGCTGAAAACGGGACATCTGAACGCTACTGTAAAATATATCTTACAGTTTTGCATGGACACGATTCAGTGCAGCTGCCTGTAGTAAGACACCAGATGGATTGTTTATGATTCTATTGACAAGGCTAGTGATAAAACAACAACAGCAACTACATGATTTAAAAATGTAATATTATCAAATAATCATAGTTTAGCCACAATGAGTGAGGCACAAATACTACGTTTACATGCTGAACTCAAATAAATTTCAACTCCAATAAATTTCACACTCACTAAGACAGACATTTCAATAACACAGGTTATCAGACAAATTCCACACACACACACACACACACACACACACAAGTACACGGAGTTACTTGACTTCGATGTCACAAAGTCCCTAAATCAATCAACAACAACAACAACATTAACGTATTCAGTGCAATGTCTATTTACAAGCAATAAAAAGAATTCCAAATTGACGTAGGCTACATTTCAAAAGAAGGTTGTTGGATCAGTGAGGTCACATTCCCATGAATATGGAGGTTAACATGTAAACAATTTAAGCTTATCTTATAGTTATGATGATTGACGTAAAATCAGCAAATTAAAATTTCCGAATATTGGTAAATGATGGGAGATTAGTACAAAAATGAAACTCAAGTGTGCATGATCGCCTTCAATACGATACACATTTATTTGTTAGTAATAATCCTTAAAAACCCAAACGCTTAACTTCTGAAGGGCCTTGGCCTACCAAGCGACCGCTGCCTAGCCCTGTTAGTCTGAAGAGTGTGGGGTGACGCGTGGTCAGCGCATCGGGTACCCTCGGCCGTTAATGTTGGTTGCCATGATCGGTTCTCTGATCATACATATACTCAACTGTCCTCATGAGGCCGAGTGTCCCATTCCAGCCCTCTTGTCAGTTTTTAAAATCCCTGACGGAGCTGGGAATCGAATCCAGGGTTGGTGTTAATAATAATAATACAAATAATACTCATCACAATAATAATAGTTTAAAAACGAGACAAATGCTTCTTTTGTTTCTAACCGACGGGATGGGCGGGGTATTGAAATAGAACGGGACGTGTGGTCATCCTGTCCGATAGACAATGGTATCAACCACTTCGATTTCATTTTGATTATGGAAAATTCTCCCAATATTTCCTTAATGCAGTATTTATAGTGTAAATATCCACGCCACTAATATTTGGCAAAGAATTTCAGCACATTATTGTGTTACAAGCATCTTGGACGAACATCGTTCAGAATTCCTTTGAAGAAGGGTAAGTAGCGGTCTGAAAACTGGAGAAACACTTCCAGTCACTTTAAGTAAATCCACAGTAGGCTGAAGATCAAGATGACCACAGCGACAGCAATTGAGTTATACTATGATTGCACTTTCCATCCCAATGAAATGATTGATTATTCCACTTGGAGTAATTGCGTGTTGTGGAGGGGTTTCTTCTCATTAGTCTGTAACATTTCTATTTACCTCCGGGATTCCACAACGTAGCCGTGCGCAGGAAGATACGCACCACGACTGCCACGGGTATCTTGAGGTCCGGAGATTGAAGGAATCCTTGAGTGTTCACTTCTTGGGATTTTACACATTCCCTCCATGCAAATGCCGAGATGGGACCATATTTGTAGTCTCGTGCCACCTACCCCAATCGAGGACCCTAACAATCACAGTTACACACCCCAGTACAGTCACCACAGAAACACAGGTCGGCATGGTCTTTCCTTTTGATTTATTGACTCATGCTGTATATGAAATTTGTTCATCCGAATAAAAAATAAATAAATAAATAGACATTTCTTTTGTCCTGTCACATACCAATATTTTATAATTTCAGTAATTGTGAGTAACAATATATTGAACACCTTCACAATATACATATCTAATGAAATAGGAACACAAATATTTATTTGGAAGTAAACATTCACTCTAAGTTAGTTGATTTTGCATAATTTTGCTATAGCAGACGACAATATATCATCAGATATTCCGCTGTTGTAATGGCGCACATTGTTTAGAAGTTACAACAACCAATGCTGAACAAGATGTTCTAATGCATGACTAGAAGAGTGTTTCAGTGGTCTGTTTCGTAAGTACATTAGTTCGGCTACAAAAAAAGGTACTGTTTGCACGATACAATAACATAAATTTGGTATGTTTGTGGACACTTTATGATCACAACACAAGGCAGAACATTGCCTTAACTGGATGTGATACAGGAACATGGAAGCCATTTCTGTAATGCAAACATTTGAATATACAAAATCAGTTATTGAATCCAAAAAAGTCTCAATTTTGTTTTGTAGACATATGTTATCAGACAAATCCAATAAATGAGGGTGATTGTTCCGAATTCATAAAATTAATCAATTTCCTCCAAATGGAACGGGATGTCCCAATGTCAATATTTGTCACCATAAACAGTGAATAGGCTACATTTGATGCCTACTTCTTATCCGGGTATAACAATGAGCACGATACAATATCTGCATCTGACTATGCATGCAGCTGATTTAACTCTGATGGAATGATTATAAAAACTATTTTATTTTAAGGGGCTGCGAGACCTAACCGGTAGAGGCGCTGAGCTCCTAACTGAAAGGGAGTGAATTCGATCCCCACCCAAGCAGTGGATTTTAGAAATAAAACTACCAAGTTCAGAAACGCAAATGGCAAACGGTACTCTCAGTTCACAACAAAAATGAGTACCAGGGTAATTCCTAGGCGCAAAGGCAGCCGGGCATGGAGCTGACATCTCCATTCCATCCAGTGCCGATGTCACGAAGGTGGAAGCCTCTACCCACCACTGCTCCAAGGAGTGGACCTGTACAGAGTTGCCATTGCTTATTTGAATGTACAGTAGTAAACTAAGAGAATTGCGAACGTGCACTTCTGTGGAGCAGAGATTTCCCCAAATGAAAACTCCAGTACAGGGGGTATAAATCATTAGGAAAGACAAATTCTACAAAAAGGAAGTATGTTAAAAAGTGCGTATCTCCCCCGGTCTGGAGGCAGAAAGAAACAACGTGAACTCCCCATTCCTGGCGAGCTGCTCATATGTAGCATACATGTTCACCGGTCGTTAGCCAGGAACAATGAATGGATATAAATCTTTCTCTTTTTTGTGCGTATGTATATTTTTAAAAGAAAAAGTTTTCATCTGAAATCCCAAACGTTATCAATTTGTCAAGCATTGTACAACTACAAAAAGCATTCTCTATAATACGAATGTGATGCATGGAGTTTTCTCTGCTTGAGTGTCCCCATCTAGAACAACAAGCTACGGGGTGGGGGACTGACTAAGCCATAAAAACACGTCTGCTTCCGCCTCGGACCACTGGGGAATCAAATCTCTCCAGACCTATGATTTCTCAAACTATGGGGTTAATATGCAGCTAAAAGAGTTGGGAATTCTTCTCGAACAAATGATTCGCACAATATAGGTAGGCTATACTGTATTATAGGCTCGCATAGGTCTAACGTTAAGACAACCTGAGTGGAGAAATGCTGTGAAACCAGCAGTTATATTCTACAACATCCAGTAGGCTTAGCTACAAAAATACCTACATCTATTATTAGTAGCCTTTTAGTTGGTCAAAACGAGTGTGCCCAAATTAGGCTACATTGAGTGGGGAATTACAATTAATTTCCTAGTGCCTGAAATAAATACATGAATTAATTATACACTTAATAAAACACTTCTCACATAAATCAGGAATTTCATTTCGGTTGCCTGTAGTTGTACAATGCTTGACAAATTGGTACAATTTTGGGATTTCAGATGAAAACTTTTTCTTTTTATCTCTCCTCGTCATCGGCCAAGTGGTACATCATTTCAGTGAAATAATAACAGCAACCGAGCCGTAATTACGGAAACAAGAGATGACGTACAGTAGGCGTTGCCTCGTCTCGCTCGCTACAATAAATACTGTATATAACAGGTAGTTCCGTGAACAACTAAATAGCCCATTTTCATATACACTTGATCTTTTCCATTAATAACTCTTGAATCTTGAATCGTTCTATATCTAGGCCTTAGAGTTATGTACCAGTAGATAAAAATTATTGCGTTGGTTCATTAAACAAATGTTCACTTCGACCGCATGATTAGGGTAAAAAATTAAAAACAGAATACTTAAGATATTCCACAGCCACCATCTTGAGTTGGTAAAACAATTGAATTAAATTAGATCCCAGTAGATTAAATTCTTTATAAACAGTTTCACTGCGCCCGCATGATAAAATCACGAGAAAACTCCATTTAAATATTTTAAATTTGCTTGGCGACCATGTTGGTTTGCTACTTAACAGGTTTTTGAAAGTCACATATATGAACGTATCGTAGTATTTTCTATCCCCATACAAAATGTCAGGATAATATCAGTAACAGTTTCGGATATATGGAATGCTGGTTAAATATTTTGTGCGGCCGCCATGTTGGATTGGTGAAACAAATTACCATTTAAAATGCACGATCGAGGCCGGACGATGTAGTAGTATATACTTGCCAAGTTTCATTGCATTCTCTATAGCCATTTAGATTTTATTAGGGAGGAACACACAAAGAGATTACACATACCCCCGGACAAAGGTGATCTCTCATAAGGCTATATTTCATATGATGAAAATAGGATAAAATACGGTAGTTCTATAGCTCTCTAAATAAATACATATGGCACGGTGGACATTATTTGTGCACAACACCGAAATTCTAGTTATCCTTCTGAAGAATAGAATGTTATTATTATTATTATTATTATTATTGACGTGAATACATCTATTTAAGGAGGATATTCTTTGAAACATATACCTTAATGTTGTAATCACTTTATAAGGAGTACTTTCAGTGCAGATAATAAGTCACTAGAAATGTCCAACTAACCATAATCACTTTTTGAATTCCAAAGCAGAATTTCGTCACATTTTAATGTCACTAATATGAAAAAATATTACTATTTAAACTTTCAAATCGTCTTTGCAGAAATACTGTATATCCGACAGAAACGGGAGGGAAAAATTGCTTGTTTATACGCACGAGATGTTGTAATTGCAAATTCAATAGGATATACATTTGGTTGACACTATCTCAGTTGTCGAAATAAATCTAGGAGACTAGTCATTGGATCGTAGCCATTTTTCTGAGCATCAAGCCCAATAAATCTTGAAACTGTTCTTATCCTGATGTAGTTAGCTGTAGCCCATGTACATGAATATGAAATGTCTTTTAAATAGAGCCTACAATGATCTGATATCTGCTCTCAAACTCGTCTATAAGTCAAGTTAGTATGAGAACATATTGTTTGGTATCAACAGCAGTGCTAAAACTATACGACGATTGTGAGATACAAATTACGATTTTCCATCATGTTCACGAGGGTAATATAGCCTGGACACGTCACATCTGAACACACTGAAGCGCTTACGTTTGCTTTCTTCAATGTGCATACACCAGTCACACGAGAAAATTTATTGTTCTCCTTTCTGCGTGCCTCCACTTCAGGTACAAATGGGAAGTTATTGTGTACACGGCGTGCAAGGATGTCCTACAGCAAGCAGGCACATACGGGGGGTATACATTGAGATGGCTGGACTACATTGTAATTTTGTTTCTATCTCAGATGTAGAAATAAATCTAGAAGACTAGACATTGGATAGTAGCCATTTTTCTCAGCATCAAGCCCAAGAAATCTTGAAACTGTTCTTATCCTGATGTAGTTAACTGTAGCCCATATACATGAATATGAAATTGAAATATCTGACTACATTCCCCTGAGATATCACCTAAATGTCTTAATACTCCTAAAATGAAAGCATTGAGAATAATATTGATCAAATGTTAAAAGACGGAGGAATACGTCATTGACGTCTGCACTTTCATCACCTATATTTCTTTTGCCTAAATTGCATAATGGTTTTCGTCCCGTTGTTGACTATACTGTAGAGCGTTAAAAAAGAAGTAAGTTGTGCTATCGGTACCTCTAACTGATCTCCACAATTGTTTTCCTCGTTTTCAACAGGTAATTTATTTTAAAACTTTGGATCTCAACTAGGCGCATTTCAAACTTACTCTAAATGGGAGATCAAGATACCTTACTGAGTTTGCCACTGACTGGAATCTGTACGAGTTGGGAGGAGTACATTTGGGTTGTCACTGGGGACTGCAGTACCCATTAAGTCATTGAATAGAATTTTATCTGATATGAGTTTTTCTACCACCAGAATTTTATCTGATATGAGTTTGTCTACCGCCATTTAAACTATCTGGTTATATACAGTGAGCATTTTGTTGACTATGTAGATCATATTGACCATTGCCAAGTCCCAAGTGTCATTTCTAGGACACACAGTGTCACATGAACGTGCTTCTGTCGACCGAACTCAAATTCAGGCTATCAAGGAATTCAATCAACGTATGGATGTTAAATGTGTCACTAGGTGCATGGATATGGTGAATTTTTTCGTAAACTCACACTGAGTTTTGCTAACCGTGCAGTGCCGTGGAAATTATTAAGGTAATAAGTTGAAAAGAAGGAATGAATATTGTGTGGGGAGGATTTTAACAAACCACCTTCAATGAATTGTAGTTGGCTATCGGTAATGCTCCTGTCCTAGCTATGCCTAATTTCTCAAGACAATTAACTATTCAGATGGGTGCGTCAAACCAGTGGTAGCAGTTGTGTTATTGCAAGGAATTGATATTGGTAGACAGTCTTTAGCCTAGGTATCTGGAATTTTGAACGAGTTGGAGTCTAATTATTCTGTGTACGAATTAGAGAGTTCGGCTGTTCTGTATGCGTTGGAAATATTTCGAATGTATGTAGATCATGTGCATGCATTTTGAATTAGATACTGATAACCAAACTCTAAGCTGGTTTTAAGTCGTTCTTATAAGACATATAGGTTGACTCGTTGGCCATACGGATAAGGGCGATTGGAGATAGTGCCTCATCATGTGACTTTGGACATATGCATTTAAGTACTGGAGGTGTGTTGATGTGAATTATCTTGAGCAACGAAGAAGGCATTGGTTTAATGAGGGCAAGCAGTAGTGCCACAGTTAGACCATTTCGTTATTTTACAGTAATATTTGATGGCATGCTCACTGTCTCAAATGACTACAATATTCGGATATTGAGTTCAAAATGTTTGCCCTATAAATGCTCGCTCTGTGGGTCAAGTATCGAGAGCTATTTTGTCCATCGCATGAAAAATCTATTTAATTAACAGGAGAATTTTGGAATGGAACAGGGCAATTGAATATATGTAAATAGGCTATTTATTGATTCACAGAACTACTTGTTGTTATAAACACTATTCGAAGTGTTAACTTTACCTTGATACAGTAAATATCCCATTCTTCATTCGTACTCATTTATAGTTTGAAATTCTCATCCTCAAACAAAAGCACATTCTTTACTCATTTTAGGGTGTATCCCTTCGAACTTCTTTGGTGAACTTGCAGGTTCAAAGGCTGGCACAGTAGCAATACCAGATACGACAACATAGGCTACCAAGTAGTATATCAACTTCTATAACATTCGAGACGTCATCTGAATACAACGGTTTGCTTCTTGTTGCATTTATAGGAACCTTAAGTTACAGCAATGTGTTTCCCTTTAATTTTGAAACGAGGCAAAATAGCTTCACGTATTTACATATTAATAAAGTATCCTTTGTCAAGCTTCTTGGACTACCCCAACTGTACCTGACTCCATTAATCTTCTAGGAAATAAATGCAAATTCATTCATATAACATGACCCCACCCACTGTATACCCACCGCTTCATCCATCCATCGTGTTTAATCCTAACTTCACGTTCTCATCCTATTCTCTTACATTCTTTCCCTAAGACCAGTCGTATGTTGGTACAATTTCGTAATGTATCCATTTTCCTATACAATTTCCTAATAACCTAATTTCCCCTGAGGTCTCTCTGCCAAGAGATTTAATTCTATTCTGAGGGCTGGAGCTGAGTACTCTCAGCCTCGTGATGTAGAACGGAGCCACATCAGTCATACTACAAGTGGTTTCCGTGGTTTCCCAATTCTACTCCAGGCACGGCTGCCTCCTGACCAATTCTAGTCCTAGTCCTTACGAATACGCACACTAGTATTTACATACGGCTGGGGGCCTGACTGATCTTAGGGAAAGAATGTTAGAGAAAAACATTGTAACAAAGCGAACTTTGCTGGGACATGTGGTTGTTGTGTTACAATAAATTGTTTTTTACATACATTTCACACACATCCAAATACACAGGGATGTCAAAAACAACGACAGTAACCTGAGCATTGTCGCATAGGGAAATTTTCAAGTGCAGTTACTGCTTGAAACATACTCACAGACTGCTATTTAATGGAACAGTATCACAACTGAGCAGGGTGAGTTAGCCGTGATCGTTACGGCGTGGCTGTAGGCAGTTGCTCACATCCGGAAGGCGAGGAGGTTCAAATCCCCCCACCGGTAACCTTGAAGATGGTCTCCTGTGGTTTCCCATGTTCCTTCCAGGCATATGCCGGGGTTGGTCCCTAACTATAGGCCACAGCCGCTACCTTCTAAAACCTCGTCCTTACATTCACACTTTCCCCAGACAACACGCCACACGCGACGGTACTTGAGGCTCACCCTATGGGTGTCCACATAGATGCAGCTACAAAACTCTGGCAAGCCGAACATGTCCTCGGACACTCACGGCACTAAAAGCCATATGATAAAGACAAGGGAAAAACAACTGTGCAACTACAGTATTTGGTGAGAATAGAGGGCTGCTGACATGAGGTCTTGTGTACAATCTAATACTCCCCACAATTCTCCTAGAGGACTTTTTTCAAATTACCGACAAAGACTCTATGCTTGAAACTAGAGTGGTCCCTTCCGTCAGTCTGTCCGTTAGCATCCTCAAGTCGTTACTCGATATCAATTTAAATAGTATACAGTAGCAGACACTCAAAAAAGTGAAATTATTGAACGTATGGAATGACCTGCATACATCCGGACTTGAATCCCATTGACAATGCCTGCGATGCTATTGGAAGACGTGTTTCTCACCAAACACCCTCTCTCTCTACCGTGCAAGACCTTAAAAACGCCTTGAGAGAGGAGTGGGAAAATATCCCCCAAGGACTCCTCAACAGTTTAGTACACAGCATGAATATCAGGTGCACAATGTGCACTCGTGTCCGAGGAGGGCATATTCCTTACCGACAGACTGCTATCGACCTTAATTTTGTGAGTCTAAACTGTTTCCAACAAGAACGTCATGTATTTATTTCTTTATATCGGATATTCTGCTTTTCCATGAGATGAAATCTGTACTACTTTTTGTTATAAACATACCACTCCACTTCTATTACGTATGTACTGTGTTGCATGTCTGCCATCCTTGGCTGTGAATATTCCTTTCTACCAATGTCTCTGTTCCTTAGCAATTGTCAGGCAGCGTACTATAGACCATTTCCATTTACAGCTATACTGTTCTGCGGTAGCTGTCATAAGAAGTTCAGGCTTCAAGACAGTCACACCACGGCCAAGAGGAAAAGAAACAACCACGAGAAGTAAGAAACCAGCATGGGTGATGCAACTAGAAAGGTGGATAAATGAACTTCGCAGTCAGATAGGCCAACTAACTGAGTTCAGAAGGAATTGGTACAACTCATCGCGATGACTACGGGATAATTTCCCGTATAATACATCCAAAAATGGTTGAACAATTATCTCCCGACCATCTGACTGAAAGCATTGACAAGTATATTCAACAACTAAAAGCGTACTTAAAAAGGCTACGCAGATATTAGTAATGCACAGAGCGGAAAAGACAAAATGCTGCATTCAGGAAAGCTGAGAAGAACTTTTACAGGAATCTAACAACGCCAGATTTAGCGTATGGAGATGGCACTCTAACCATTGACAACTTCACTGAGTATTGGTCAAATGTCTGGGAAGGGACTAAAGACTCTGATGAACAATCTCCATCGCTTGCTGAAGAACAAAAGTCGACCATTTCATCAGATCAGATGTCAGATACGTACATCACAACAAAGATGTGACGGAAAGCATTATGGGCACATCCAATGGAAGTCACCAGGACCAGAACAAATTCACAACTTCTACCTGAAGAAGTTCACAACGCTTCACGCGAAATTAGCAGATTGCTTCAACAACCTACTGAAAGATCCAACTTCAATGCCTGCATTTCACACGCAAGGCCGAAAATTCTTAATCTCTAACAAGAAGTTCCGTGACGAACTAAAGAGCCTACTTTTCTTAAAATTTAAGATTCATGCCAATGATTAATCTATATGAATCTATCTAGAGTAATGACGAAATTAAGTTGCTAATATCGAAATTTCTAATTAGTTCGAAATACTGTATACCTGGTATAATGTAGCCTAATAGAGCACTACAGTTGGCAGCCCTGGTGACTGAATATATTCTTAGTTCCATCTCTTAAGATACAGAATACAAAATTTGGTTGAAGTCCAATAAATAGCATGGACGTTACATGCAGTTAAACATTGGATCTAACAGCGTGCGTAAAATCATGTTGGCAACAATGTCATGCATGTAATGGTCAGAAATAATCTGAAATAATATGATCTATTGTTGTGCCAATTTTGAATGAAATCCATTAGTTAGTATAGAAGTTACATGCATTTTAAAATTGGACCTTTCAGCAGGCTTAGAATCATGTTGGCAGCACTGACGTATATTAGTTACTCCAAATTCATCTAGAATGCCAGCTACTATACGTGTGCAAAGTTTAGAGCTATTGGCTTGCATACTTTCTGATATATTGATATTAGGGTAACAAAAATAGAGACAGCACATATTTACAGTTGGCAGCTCTGGTTGCTCTTAAGAATACGCATATTCATATCTGTTATAGTACACATAGCACATACGAAATTTGGTTGAAATCCAAATGATAGTATGGAAGTTACATGCATTTAAAATTGGACTTCTCAGCAGGCTTAGAATCATGTTGGTAGCACTGACGTATATAAGTTTCTCCAAATTAATATAGAATGTCAGGTACTATACGTGTGCATAGTTTAAAGCTGTCGGCTTGCATACTTTCTGATATATTGGTATTTGGATAAAAGAAATTAAGAGCATTTATTAACAGTTGGCAGCCCTGGTGGGTCTTAAGAATACGCTCAGTCATATCTGGTTATGTAAACATAGAACATACGAAATTTGGTTGAATTCGAATTTATAGTGTAGAAGTTATATGCATTTAAAAATGGACCTATCATCAGGCTTATAATCATTTTGGCAACATTGCCATGTATGGCCTCCTGGAAATTAAACTGCAATATTATTATCTATACGTGTGCCAATTTTGAAATAGCTCCCATTCATACCTTTCAAGATATCGAACATGGAGCTCAAATTTCAATTGCGATTTTTTAGCAGTTGGTAGCACTGACATCATTTTCAAATATGGCTGTGAGATATTCAGGTATAGATCTTTACTCCTACCAAATTTTGTTTCGATTGCTCCAGCCGTTTAGGAGTTGATAGGGGGACACACACACACAGCCAGCCAGACAGACAGACAGACAGACAGAAGGACATACAGACAGACAGACAGACAGACAGACAGACAGACAGAAGGACAGACAGACAGACAGACAGACAGACACACATTTGCCCGATCTCATAAGTCTACTTTTTCCTCATTTTTGCAAAATGTGAAAAGTAGGCTAAAAATAGTGATGCATACGATCCTTCCAAATATCGGCCTGCCTCTCTAATATGTACAAATTGCTTACCTCAATTATAAAAAACTAAGATCAATGGCCATCTATTCAGTCAAAACCTAATGGCGGAAGAACAGAAAAGATGCTATAAGAATGCCAAAGGATGCAAAGATCAAGTCATCATTGATGTGGTTATAACACGACAAGCCTCAAAGGACCGATGAAATTTGAGTATAACATTCATAGATTATAGGAAAGCCTTTGACTCCGTACTACATTTGTATCTCATCCAGATATTCAATGTGTACAAAGTTGAGCCAAAGATCATCAGTCTGCTTCAACACTCTATGGCTCAATGGTCTACAGTACTTGATGTCAGAAAAGGGTCCCAGACTCTTAAATCCAGAGTGATCAACATCACGAGGGGAATATTTCAAGGGGACGCACTGAGCCCCCTTTGGTTCTGCATGTGCCTTAACCCACTAAGCTACTTGCTCAAATCGACAGGATATGGGTTTAAGGTGAAGAGTAGGGACACAGAATGTACGATAAATCACCACCTGTATATGGATGACTTAAAAGTGTATGCTAATTCAGAGGCCCAACTTCAAAAGCTGCTGAACCTAACAAGCAGCTTCTCAAAATCAATAAGCATGAATTTTGGCCTGGATAATAGTAAGGCAATACACTTACAAAGAGGGAAATTAGGAAGCAGTAATGAAATCAGATTAGGTGATGATGTACTTGAATGCTTAACCGAAGAACAGAGTTGCATATACTTAGCCTTTATCCAACAGCGAGGAATCAGCCAAACTGTGATCAAAGAGAGGTTGAGAATAAAGTTCAAGGATCGGCTGAACACTGTGCTTAGGACCTTGCTGAACACAAGAAATAAAATCGAAGCCCATTAACTCATACGACAGCCCTACTCTAACCTATTCATTTGGATTGGTGAAATGGTCTGCAACAGACATCGAAGGATTTGAGAGAAGAGTGCATGTGCAGATGACCAAACACAGACTTCATCATCCAAAGTCTGCTATTCAACGCATAACTCTACTACCGAGCGAAGGAGGACCAGGAATTGTCAGTTTTATCCGTCTTTGAGACAAGGATACCTTGAACTTAAGGAATTACCTGCTACGAAGATCAGAACAGAGTGCAATGTATACTGCCATTTTTAAGGTTGACAGTGACTCCGCACTCTCTTTGAACCGGACGAATTTCAGCTTACCTGAAAAGCAACTCCTCGGCCAAGTTGAAGAATGGAAAGGAAAGTAGATTCACTGTGCTTATGCACGCCATCTTGACCTGCCGTCTACAGAGGAGTGTGCATCAATCAGATGGCTCCAACAAGGCCAATTATTTGGCGAGACCACTGGTTTCATGTTAGCTATACAAGATAGAGTCATTCCTACAAGGAATTACAGGAGGATCATCTTAAACAGACAGAAGTTGAGGATAGTTGTCGTAAATGTGGCAAGCAGGGTGAAACCTTGGATCACATTATCGGTGGATGTCCAACCTTGGCAAATATGGACTACACTGAGCGCCACAATAATGTTGCTAAGATCGTGCACATGGAGATGGCTAAAACTACAGGAGTAGATGACTCCTCGCTTCCGTATTATAAGTACCAACCAAAAAATGTTTCAGACAATGGATCCATATATTATACTGGGTCAGAGAAATCCGTACTGATAAAACCTTCAACGCCAATTGACCTGATATTCTCCTCCATGATCAACAGAAAAAAGGAGCTGTGATAATCGATATATCCGTACGACTCAACCACAACCTTCAAACAGCCATGCCCAAAATATCAACAAATACACCGTACTGGCCATTGAAGTAAAACAAATGTGGAAGCTAAAGCAAATGTACATCCGGCCTCTCATTCTGTTTGCAACTGGAATTGTACATTCAGGACTGGTGGACCAACTACAGGCTCTCGGAATGGCGCACAAGCTGTGACAGATCCACAAGTCAGTGATCTTGGACGCTTGGCATATAGTGCGACTATTCCTAAATGAAGAATGAACCAAAAAAGTGCTTGACATCAGTCCGCATTTTCAGTCATTGTACAGTACCATAGTAAAAAGGGGAATTTATGAATCTGTACAATAATAATACGAGTAATAATAATAATAATAAAAATATTCGATGAACGTATTGTTGCTCTAGATAAACAGTACCAGGGATGCGATGTATCGATTCTTTGACGTGCCAATAACTTAAAAGGCGGATCTATCGCAATTTAGGATCCTGTACAGGAATTCGCTCTACCTTGGACAGTGACCATGTCCGCTCAAAGTTCAAGACAAACACACATACAAGGGTCTAATAACAGGGACGTCTCTGACTCATGAAATGAAGATTTGTCATTGGGCCTGTAGGGGATCAACACCCCTAAAAGCTAAATATTGCCTCAAGTAGCCATTCGTGGACTGACGTGTTAGATTTTGGCCTTTGAACAGATAGCAATGAACAAGTCATCTAACAGTTAAGAGTTTACGAAGGATAATTGCAATATCAGTGATCAATTCGGTGCATGTACTATCGCCTGCAAAAATAACGGGCCGTCTTGCCGTGCGAGAATTGAGTTGAGTTGGCATCACTAGGGGCGTTCTCGGGCGGGGAATGCTGAGAGTCGTGATTGAGCACCTGTCGTTGTTGGCAAAGGGAGAGAAGAGGGGAGCGCCAACCTTGATTTTCGTTAGTTTCGCGCTTGGAAGATTGTTACAGATGAGACGGTGTTAATAAATCTAAATTGAAATGCCAAGTAACCCATTAATTGTTAAGTCTCGTTAGAAAGGCACTGTTGAGTTTTACTGTGTGTGAAATTTTTTGAGAATCGAGTTTTCACAGTTAGGGACTAAACGCATTTTAATAAGAAGAAAAATAAGGAAATCGCAAACGTCCTAAACTAGTTATATTTTTAAGCATTTTTCTTAATAAGAAATAAGTTTTGAAAAGAAAAAGACAAACTAAAGAGCATAAAAACCTTAGTAATTTTAAAAGCACTCACGTTAACAGGAGGTTTGTTACATCAAATAACAGAACTTGAAGCGATGCTTGTGTAGCAGAGAATCTTTAAAAATGATTCAACATACCGTAAGCTTCTGATTCGTTGATCCTGGATAAAATCAGAGGAGGCAATTGTTAGCAGCAAAATGTTTTTTATTATTCCACATCAATAAAATATTAAACAACAGAAAAAAACATCATTAAAATATTAAGCAACAGAAATAAACATCAATAAAATATTAAGCAACAGAAAAAAACAGCTCATTAACTTTATTCCCACTTTAGTTTTTATAATATTAATAATGACAAATTCCAACCTAAAACAACCGAAACCACCTCACTCTCATTTCTTGTTGTCTTAAACTAAGACACTTTCTTTGTCGCTACATAAGATGCTTTTTAGTGTCTTAAATTAAATATCTCAAAAGTAAGACAGAATTTCAATGTGTGGCTGAAATCATTTTTATCAAGACACTAAAAAGCATCTTGTGCGAAGCGACAAAGAGAGTGTCTTACCTTAGCCACCAAGAAATGACAGTGCTTTGTAGAAAATAGACGTCTATTCGTCATATAGACGTCAAAGTTTTACATTTTAAGCAAAAAATAATTATTTCAACAATGTTTGAAATAATAAATATTTAATAGCCTAGGTTATAAGGCAACCTAGCTTATTTTAACCTTCGAAACATCTAAGCATCAGATAACTCGACCCTGCAAAATGGCATTGGATTAGGCTTATGAAGCGGGTTATGGCACCTCATTCTGCGATGAGAAGACTTTTGAATAAGCTAAAAGTTTACTTCATGTTGTCATATAGTCCAACCGAGGCTAAGTTAAGTTATTTTCTGCAAATTTGAAAAACTATTGCTACTTTGTCAGAATCGTAAAAATAGCCGTCTCTCAGACGTTTATTTTCATAGGAAATTTAGTAACAAAACATAACACTGGTCATACCAGGCAATCACAGATTAAACTTATGCCAGTCAACATTTTTTTTAATGAATAATTACCTCAACCAAAAATGTCAGTCAAATTTAAACTTCAAGCTTTTCTTCAATGAGTAAATTATTTCAACCAAAAATGTCAGTCAAATTTAAACTTAAAGCGTTTTTTCAAAGAGTAAATAATTTCAACCGGAAAGTCAGTCAAATTTAAACTTAAAGCGTTTTGATTCAAAGAGAGAATTATTTCAACCAAAAATGTCAGTCAAATTTTAACTTAAAGCGTTTTTTTCAATGAGTAAATAATTTCAACCAAAAATTTCAGTCAAATTTAAACTTAAAGCGTTTTTTCAATGAGTAAATAATTTCAACCAAAAATGTCAGTCAAATTTAAACTTAAAGCGTTTATTCAATGAGTGAATTATTTCAACCAAAAATGTCAGTCAAATTTAAACTTAAAGCATTTTTTCAATGAGTAAATAATTTCAACCTAAAATGTCAGTCAAATTTTAACATAAAGCGATTTTTCAATGAGTAAATAATTTCAACCAAAAATGTCAGTCAAATTTAAACTTAAAAGCGTTTATTCCATGAGTGAATTATTTCCACCAAAAAATTCAGTCAAATTTAAACTTAAAGCGTTTTTTCAATGAGTAAATAATTTCAACCAAAAATGTCAGTCAAATTTTAACTTAAAGCGATTTTTCAATGAGTAAATAATTTCAACCAAAAATGTCAGTCAAATTTAAACTTAAAGCGGTTTTTCAATGAGCAAATAATTTCACCCGAAAATGTCAGTGAAATTTAAACTTAAAGCGATTTTTCAATGAGTGAATTATTTCAACCAAAAATGTCAGTCAAATTTAAACTTAAAGCGTTTATTCAATGAGTGAATTATTTCAACCAAATATTTCAGTCAAATTTAAACTTAACGCGTTTTTTTCAATGGGTAAATAATTTCAACCAAAAATGTCAGTCAAATTTTAACTAAAAGCGTTTTTTCAATGAGTAAATTATTTCTACCAAAAATGTCAGTCAATTTTAAACTTAAAGCGTTTATTCGATGAGTGAATTATTTCAACCAAAAATGTCAGTCAAATTTAAACTTAAAGCGTTTTTTCAATGAGTAAATAATTTCAACCAAAAATTTCAGTCAAATTTAAACTTAACGCGTTTTTTCAATGGGTAAATAATTTCAACCAAAAATGTCAGTCAAATTTAAACTTAAAGCGGTTTTTCAATGAGCAAATAATTTCACCCGAAAATGTCAGTGAAATTTAAATCTAAAGCGATTTTTCAATGAGTGAATTATTTCAACCAAAAATGTCAGTCATATTTAAACTTAAAGCGTTTATTCAATTAGTGAATTATTTCAACCAAAAATGTCAGTCAAATATAAACTTAAAGCGTTTATTCAATGAGTGAGTTATTTCAACCAAAAATGTCAGTCAAATTTAAACTTAAAGCGTTTTTTCAATGAGTAAATAATTTCAACCAAAAATATCAGTCAAATTTTAACTAAAAGCGTTTTTTCAATGAGTAAATTATTTCTACCAAAAATGTCAGTCAAATTTAAACATAAGGCGTTTATTCAATGAGTGAATTATTTCTACCAAAAATTTCAGTCAAATTTAAACTTAACGCGTTTTTTTCAATGGGTAAATAATTTAAACCGAAAATGTCAGTGAAATTTAAACTTAAAGCGATTTTTCAATGAGTGAATTATTTCAACCAAAAATGTAGTCAAATTTAAACTTAAAGCGTTTATTCAATGAGTGAATTAGTTCAACCAAAAATTTCAGTCAAACTTAAACTTAACGCGTTTTTTCAATGGGTAAATAATTTCAACCAAAAATGTCAGTCAAATTTTAACTTAAAGCGTTTTTTCAATGAGTAAATAATTTCAACCAAAAATGGCAGTCAAATTTAAACTTAAAGCGATTTTTCAATGAGTGAATTATTTCAACCAAAAATGTCAGTCAAATTTAAACTTAAAGCGCTTGTTCAATGAGTGAATTATTTCAACCAAAAATTTCAGTCAAATTTAAATTTAAAGCGTTTTTCAATGGGTAAATAATTTCAACCAAAGATGTCAGTCAAATTTTAACTTAAAGCGACTTTTCAATGAATAAATAATTTCAACCAAAAATGTCAGTCAAATTTAAACTTAAAGCGTTTTTTCAATGAGTGAAATATTTCAACCAAAAATTTCAGTCAAAGTTAAACTTAACGCGTTTTTTTAATGGGTAAATTATTTCAACCAAAAATGTCAGTCAAATTTTAACTTAAAGCGTTTTTTCAATGAGTAAATTATTTCTACCAAAAATGTCAGTCAAATTAAAATTAAAGCGTTTTTTCAATGAGTAAATAATTTCAACCAAAAATGTCAGTCAAATTTAAACTTAAAGCGGTTTATCAATGAGCAAATAATTTCAACCGAAAATGTCAGTGACATTTAAACTTAAAGCGATTTTTCAATGAGTGAATTATTTCAACCAAAAATATCAGTCATATTTAAACTTAAAGCGTTTATTCAATGAGTGAATTATTTCAACCAAAAATTTCCGTCAAATTTAAACTTAAAGCGTTTTTCAATCTCAACCAAAAATGTCAGTCAAATTTTAACTTAAAGCGTTTTTTCAATGAGTAAATAATTTCAACCAAAAATGTCAGTCAAATTTTTAACTCAAAGCGTTTTTTCAATGAGCAAATAATTTCAACCGAAAATGTCAGTGAAATTTAAACTTAAAGCGTTTTTTCAATGGGTGAATTATTTCAACCAAAAATGTAAGTCAAATTTTTAACTTAAAGCGTTTATTCAATGTGTGAATTATTTCAACAAAATATGTCGGTCAAATTTAAACTTAAAGCGTTTTTTCAATGAGTAAATAATTTCAACCGAAAATGTCAGTCAAATTTAAACTTAACACAAGTTCGCTCTCGTGTTACTGAGCCACTGTCAGCCTCTTGCCATTAACAGGTGAATCCACACTCACCCCACCCTCTCCCCCCTTACCAACAAGGACAGCTGCCCAATCACGGCTCCCAGCCTTCCCCTCCCGAGAACACACCAAGTGATAGCAACCTGCTGGCACGAAAACTCAACTCCCGCTCGGCAAGACGGCCCGTTTTTTTTTGCAGGCGATAGTACAGTAGATAGTTCAAGACATTTAAAATTAATTCAAGTCAATCCCAACCAACACACCCACGCCACGGTGGCACATAATTCTCAGGAAGGTGACCTTCACCACAACTATCGTCTCCAGGGGCATGGGCAGCGATGAGCCAGAGCATTATTGCCATCTTCAACCGTAAATCCTAAAAATCTAGTGAGTTTTACTTACATAGTTTTGTAGGTTTCCTTCCTTATTTATTTCTTAATCATAAAAACTCATCTACTGTATATATATATAATACGCTAAGGTGTATTGTGCCCGTTTAGACCGGAGTCCGCACGACCACATATGCATTTTACCAAGAATCAGTCAGCACGAGAGTCAAAATATCCCGGGACGCCAGATGGGTTAAAGCTAATCGCAAAAACGACATCAAATGAAAAAAATGGTTTACTGATTTTTGGCTCAATGCAACAATAAGGATAGAAGGAGATTCAACTGGGCATAACACATCATGTAAAATTATCTCATTTTATTCTGAATTTAAAATTGACTGCAAAATAATAAAAAAAAATGCTCAAAGAAGCATCATTCACGTGTGGCGACCCACATTAATATTTACACAATGTACAGAAATTTTCCAACACATTGGACAATTATCTTTGGAGACACAAGTCTAATTATCAGTCCTGTAGACTGTGTTCCAAAATTATATCCATTATTTATGATTAAATCCAGTTCAAATTTAATTGTCTTTACTGGAAATATTGTAGTTCACTGGTTGAATTTTTACATAATATTAACACTCGTAGAATAATTGTTCATAGAATTATTAACTTTCACTTATTTTTCCAGTTTCAAAAAAAAATATTGTCAAAAAATATTATTATTTCTGAATCAACACAAATTATGTACACATATTAATAGCATCATCTGAAAAGTATTTGACCATTGAGCATAGCATCGAAGAACTGTGCGAAGCACAACAAAATTAATTGTTCTTCTGACATTAAACGTTTCGAGAAGTGACTCGATTATGAACTTCAAGTTCCTAACAAAATATTTGATTTCTGAATCATCAACTTGATCAATAAATTGTTGGACCATTCAACTATTCGATTTTCCACTTGGAATCATTATTAAGAAAAATATTTATATTTATGGCCATTTTAGTAACTTTCACAACTTGCAATTCTTCGACAGAATGCGGAAATAAGAATTGTAGCTTCATAATAAATTCATTCAGTTCATGGCACTAGGATTGAAAACATCCTTCAAATTATTCGTGGTTATAGAATTATTTTTAATTGGCAGTGGCCCATTCTATTATTTGTGTAAGAACACAACATTCCAACAACAACGGCAAAGGTCTTCCTCTGAAGAAGAATAAAATACTATCATGACAAATCCGGGTTCTAACAAAATCAAAGTCTTAATGGAATCCGTAAACAAGGTTGAAATAAGAACTGATGGTTATTAAGAAATAACCTTTGGGTTATTCATACGACGCAATGTGTAGTTCCAATACTCCTTCTTCAACACTGAGTCATCGAACCTGCTATTTGATTGATGCTCAAATAAAAACCTCCTCATTCCTGCGACTTAAACATGCGCACCTGGGAATGGCATTTCAACTACTCCACACACATAAATTTTCTTCCCAAAATTTATACAATAAATCAAGCCTCTGCTTGTTATCAACACTGGAAGATTTATAAACTTACAAGTTTATTTTATTTTACCATTCAGTTCAACCCGTGAAGTTACCATACTTATGATAATCTTTATTTCACTTTCGAATGTGTATTTACGTCTTGATTTTATATAAATACAAAAATATCCCAATTGATACAAATATCATTTGCTTCCCGTTTCATGCCTCTCCGTGTTATCTGAAAAATATACTTTGCTCATTGCAAATATTAACTGTTCAACCAGAACTGTAATGTTGGTTGAATGCGGGCTTGCGCTAACCACTCTCCTTCGGAAAATCACCTGTTCCAAACTAGAAATGATTAAACTACTTCAAAAGCTCTCTCTCAATAAATGTGATTATTAGAAAATATAAGATCCAAGAATTATTTAGAAAAATTATGAAAATCATTATTATTATTATTAGTGGATTATTATTATTATTAGTTATATTATTTTACATGTGTTTAATTATTATTTCATTATGTGAGAATCCACATGTTCGATTCTTCGAATATGGATAAAAGATCCATTTCTCAACAAAAATAATTATGAACTTTTACAGTTACATCGGCTGATTACCGTGATTATCAAAAAAATATGAAGCATTCAAATAACTGCTCGTTCTGCTCGGTCATCGATCCTAAACTGTTCTGAGTGCTGAAAATACTCAGAATAACTCTAATATGTCTTGCGTAAATCATTGCAAGATTTAAATACGAAGAAAAACAAATGTGTTGGTCATCTGCAGAAAAATGAGTTTGTTCCAATTAGCTAGGCATAATATAAAGTCAAAAGTGGCTTACATTTCTCGTTGGTCTTGAAGCGTAGTGAACCTGGTCTGTACCAGATTTATCCAGATACATGCCCTATCGGACACGCACGTCTAATCCTTGTATCGGCCGCCATTGTATACCCACAATCTGTCTAACACGACATAGTGGAAATATTTCTTGAAGTTTGAAGTAACTGCTGATCCATTTTAATATTGACTTCTGTTAATTCCATAGCATTTCGCTTAAATGGGGTCAGATCCAAGTGATCTATTCTCAAATATGTCAGTTGTAACATAACTCACGGTAATCTTTTCAGTACAAGAAAACACTGACAGTCTAAACCAATCAACGGCTGTTCTGAAGATCGTTCCCTGGGCATGGCTTATCACCATCTATCATGCGCGAAGCAACATATAGTTTCCCTTTGTCGGCTAATGAACAACACCGTGATAGACTGGCCTTCAATATACTGAAAGATCGGAGTGGTTATCAAGTTACAATTTATGAAACTGACTAATTGGACTAAAATATCCAAGTATTAAATTATTATTACTGGACTGTGACAAAGTACTTTCTAGACAAAGTCTAGCATATGTCCATATAGAAATAAAATATTTCACCAGTGTCCGTAGAAAAATAACAATCACCTTAGTGATTCTCTCTGCCAAAAACTTACTAAGTTCCACTCGTATCGCAGCACTTTTGTGACTATCACAATTTAAAGATATCTTCTGCGTAGATCCGGCAACCATGTGCCTTGGCTCAACGTTGCAGCACCTTGTCATGCAAGAGCTTGGTTCGAAGTGAGCTGATGTTGCTTGGGCCGGCCGGCTTTTATTCAAAACGGTCAGGTCCACGCTGCATCACGCTGAAATATGGAAATCCTCATATCTCCGGTATCCCTGGTCCGATTTACTTGATACTAAGTGCATTCTCTTTCATTTGGCCGTGCCAGTAATCTGATCCAAGTCTCAAGTCTCTACTCCATGGCTAACTATTTAATCAACAAATAGTCTCGACCTCTGCTACTACTCGCTACGTCACTTGACATGCTCTTGGCTGCATAAAATTTCCATTCCCTTCTGGAAGTAATGGAGCGCGATATTCAAATATCTCAACTTTCAAAAGCGACTGTAGCCTTTCCCTTGATATCTAGGTGTCTGAATCTTGGAATACCCATTCCTAGAGTTGGGCACAGTATGTTTCACAAAACTCAAGCTCCTAAACCAGAGGGATTTAGAAGGTGTGGTTTATGCCAAAATCTTCCAAATCGTCTCAGCAGTACAAGAAAAATCTTGCATTTCTTGAAACGTCAACGGAAATATATTTATTTGTATATAAAGTGCCTTTAAACAAATAAACAACACGATAGCCCCTGGCAGAACTGTATCGCGTACAGCCGCATAACACTAGTGCCGGGCGGGTAGTCTATACACATGAGGCGCACACAACCCATTGTGCAAACAACAGCAGTGATGAATTGCTATCTGATTTCTTAATACTGACAATTTTTTTTAAAAGTGCGTTTTAACAAATAAACATATTTTTATAAGCCCGCATAACAGTAAAGCCAGGCGGGTGGTTTATGCACATGCGAAAGTTCTCGCACGGGTTCGCTAGTTTATTAAAATACTAGAAGGACTGTGCGAGATATATCGCATGTGTTGATCCACCAGCCCGGCTTGATGTTAGGTGCGTTCGACGCGACACAGTTTTAGCAGGAGTTATCATCATTTTCTAATCGCTCATTTTAAACAAATTGTCGATATTTATGAAATTAGAGTGCATTTCGTCACTGCAGCGAATAATTCTCTTTCTATACAATGGTCATTTACTGTGATCGGTTACTTGTGTACGTCCAATGCGTATAGACAACCCACCCAGGTTTACGGCGATGCAGGTTCGAGGAGACACAACTCGGACAAGGGCCATATAAAGATATTTCCGTTGACTTTTCAAAAAATGTAAGATATTGCTTGTACTATTGAGATGACTTGAAAGATTTTGGCACAAACCACACTTTCTAACTCCCTCTGGTTTAAGAGCTTGAGTTTTGTGAATCAAACACTTTAGCGTTTTATAAACCCAGGTGAATCAGTTGCCCCGAATAATATTGTTTTATGCAGCCGGACTAATAAGTGTTGTTAGGAAGGTCGATATTTCTCTGCTTGCATCCCGTATGGTATTAATGCACTGCAATCATATCTCGCAAACGATACTAGGCACCATTATTTTCCCTCGTATTAGTCTGTAGTTACACCGAGGGAATAATAATCGTGTTCAGTATCAGTAGGGATAATAAGTCGATCCTGGCGCAGGGGCTAATGAGCAAGATAGTCGCCACGCACAATCACCTACTAGGATGGCGCGCTTTTCAAATAAAGATGGTGATCAGAGCTTAACGTAACCTAACCTAACTGAAGCTAACCTAACCTAACCTAAGCTAACCTAACTTGAGCTAACCTCCAAATCTGAGCCAGGGACTAATGCTTACACCCAAAGTACACGGGCACACGCAACTATCCCATGCTAGTCTTACAGAGAGTGAGGTAAAGCTAGCGCCATGCCTACTGCGCAAGATAGCTGCCACGCACAACGAGCTCAGGATTAAAAACTCAGTTAAGTTTAAAGAAGTAAAAGCATACATACCTCTCTTCCTTTACTCGGGCTTGAGACCGGCACTAGGGCATAACCCTAGAGGCTGAGTTAACACACACACAGGCTTGCGGAGAAATTAATCTCGCGCCAGAGACCTTTTCATTTACACACAGGCTTACGGAGAAATTATTCTCACGCAAGAGGTCTTTCAATTATAAGCACTGTGCCCTGATGAGAGATAGCGAGAAGACTGGCGTGAGATATTATTTGAATTTAGCGCGCGGAGGCGAGGCCAAGGTCGCTGCTCGATGTTTATCTGCCTATTTGAATTTAGCGCGTGGCACGAGACCTCGCCAGTGAGTGCTTGTGTGTAATGCACTTGTTTTACGTAATGCATGGATGTCGAAGGCATAAGCACACGCGAGTACTAGTTGATGTTCATGTCCTGTTTATTTCAGGAATATTTATTGCACTGAAGGCATATTCTAGAAAGTTCCGACACAAGAGCCAATAGAAGGAAGCGTATCGCATTGCGTAATGTCGCTGCAAGGATCGATTCTTTACCTTGGAGGCCTATATAAGCTGAAGCTTGGAAGGCAAAGGCATGTACTGCTCGGTTCCAAGCTCTGTGAACTTGCGGGATGAAGGGGAGAGGCAGGGTAGGAGCAGGCGAGAATTGAGAAGCCTGTCGACAGCCCGCCGTGTTACCTGACGTTCTCGTCTATTCCAATACTGCTAAAATGGGCTTTTTCTGAAACCAGTGTGGCGTTGGGAATGAGTGACTGAGTCACCGACTAATGTATTTGCTTCTGTTACTACGCAAGGACCGAGAAACCTCATCACTCGTCACCACCACTACTAATAGTCTGCGATGCACATTCCTCTCAGGTCCACGCAGCTTAGACTCGAGCAGTAGATGTTGTTGACAAGTTAAAAAGGTAGAAGTGTTGACGTGATACGTGTGTCAGTCATCAAGGTTACGCCGCTAGTGAATTAATCACCGAAGTGGAGACATACCGTTACTATGCGTGTTTGTCTTGTGACATGTTCTGCGATGAAGTTATAATTTTACACGCCGGTACAAGCAATATTATATCCGACTGTGTGGCCGTACTTTGAAAGTGCTATCGAAGTCATTGTGCAAAAATTCACGTCTGGGATCTATTACGAACGTGTTTCGTGAATATTTGGAATACAAAGGTGTGTGGACATGGACTTGCTAGTCGTTACAACATTGCTTCTTATTATAGATGACTGATTGTTTGAATGTATGTGAGATTCGCTCAAACGCTCAATACCTTGTGGACTGGAAACATATTAAAATATGATGTCGATGTAACTGACCGTGATGTTGAGAACTTATGAAATTTCCTGATTCAATACTTATGAACGCCGAGCAAGAAGTAGGCCAGGCATATTTGGGATACAATATTACGCAGATATTTAAAAACGTGATAGTTATCAGTGAAATACTCTAATTCACCAATTATACTTGAGACATTATTCAGTCAGCCAAGCAATCAATAAAGACAGTTGACCACAACACTATAATGGCGAATACGTATGACCATATTTGGACGAGTCAAGGGCGAGTGAGTAGGAACGTGACGTCACCGACCAGCTACTTGGAGACGACGTCAGGTTAGAGGCTTAATGGATGGCGAACGGGACCAAGTTGTAACATTTTTTAAAATAGCCTTATTTATGGTGACAACTGTAATGGTTCAATAAACAAACATGATCATAAGAATATATAAATACACTGTGGTGTGACCTTACCTGTGATAGTATAATATAATAAGTTGTTGAGCGCCAGATTCCTATTTAAGACAGTGAATCGAAATTTATGAATTAACCTCGGCTATCAGCAGTAGAGTTCGAGACCACTTACCTGGGCCGTAGTGTAACTTAGTTGACTAACCATTCAGTATTTATTTATAAGGAGTAGTTGAATTTGCCTATAGTATTTACTAACCACTATGAAAGAAATAGGCATTACGTTAAAGAAAATGAATTTATTAAATGCAAAAACAAAGTATTAATAGTTACAAAAAAGAATTTAATTTACTAACTGCGGTTTAATTATTTAAAAGAAAATGAACATTTAAATTGAATTGAAAATTAATTGAAGTTAAATTATAATAGAGACGATAGTTTTATTTAATTGTTTGCTCACCCAGTCGAAGATTCGTCATATTCAAGTAATGACCGATGATCTCGATGTTACGTCGCATATGTTTAAAAAATGATGTGATATCTCAATTACTATGAAATATCCTCATTAAGTACGTTGCCATCTGTAGAAAGACTCTTGATCAGGGATATAACCCATTATGTACTAATATAGATATCGGCAGGACATCGTTCAGTGTCGACTCTGTATGCTCAGTCCATTAGGACCCAGAAAGCAAGGTTACCACTTCCTTCTTTCATTGAGAGCTGTTGATCAATGAATGTCTTGTCGAGGGTGCTGATACTAATAACTTCCTTGTCACGTGAGTCGTAAACTTCCCTCTCCACTGGTAAGCTTCCCTTTCTTCAGTGTTCATTCTCACGAGGGCTAATTGCATCACAACTTGCAATATTTAGCAGCGTACCTACAGTAGAAATGGCGTGATTCTTTCATAATAAGGTGAAATATCAAGCTTCTATTCCTTCCAGAAGGAACTAGATGGTGCGCACGTGATTCTTAGCATCCCATGACAGTGACTCTGTTTGCCGTGGTGAAATAACTACTGCGTCATTCTGGGGTTTTAAGATCCCGGGACAATGGCTACCTGCCGTTGTGAAATTACTACTGCGTCGTTCTGTTTGTGACACATAGGGTTGGTCCTTATTGCCAATCTTGTTGCAATATATATTACTTCGCCTCTTTACAAGTAATTGTTAATAAAAATCTGTCTAACTATAATAATAAAAACCGCTTACAATTATCTGATATAAAAATCATCTCATGGATGTACTAATTAATAATAATAATAATAACATGATAAATGAATAACCCTATAAATATAACAGCTATGGGATCGAATCGTTACAATCGCCCCTAAGATAAATAATTTAAATGACATTTAACATTATTTCTCTTACCACATCCAACATAAAAAACTATAAATAAAAATATTATAACCCCCAAAAAGACAACATACAATATACTCTTCATCAATACACAAAAATATACAAGAAATACACTCTTTTCACTTTACATATTTGTACTATCATTTCTTAAAATGTTCATAGTACTTTTCGTTTGAATACATACATTCTTCTTTATGTTCAAAATGTTCCAAATTTTCTTCATTATATAATGTATTAGCGAGCTGTAAAAAAAATATACATATAATGCCCTTCACTTTTAATGTTGACATACATGTCATCGATGCACTCGTTTATAATTGTGGTCGTATGCTTGACAAACAATTTTGTCTTCATATCTAGTGAACGTAGTTTTCGTCAGTCTGGTGTAGAATTACATTGTTGTATTTCCAGCTGATTAACACATTATAACTATTACAGCACACGATATGCAAACAACACAATATTCCTTTCGTCTCTATAAAGGGATTACCCAAATGCAGTAAAATTTCAATAATTGAAGAAAAAATTAACTTAGCAAGATACCTAAGGCAATTCCAATTTCAGTGCATATGTCATACATGTAAATACTTCCCCAAATACATAATGACATCGAAATACCTTAAAGCAGTTATTAAACAGTTCACTTAAATATCCAAGTTACTACTCACCTACCTTCGTGGCTTAATTCTTTCTTAGGCCACGGCCGCCTCCTTTGAAATTAATACTTCCTAAGTCTCCACGACTTCTTAACTTCTCATAAAACCATAATTCCTCTTTACTACTTCTCGAAAACAATAACTTGAATTTTCAAAATCACAAATAAACATAAAATCTGACTTCTCGTTCACTTTATAAAATTTAACTTAGCGTCAAGATATAACTTTACTGTATCGTCATTCCTTACTTACCACAACAAAATGATTAAGACTTGGACAAAATACTACTCAATAAACCTGAATTACGTATATCACTAAATTATTTCACAAAAACACATGACAAACTCCTCGGAATAAATATTTCGTTCCACAAAATATTAATGCTCTTATACTTTGAACTTAGTCTATTCATGATTTGACTTCTTGCTGAATACCTAAAAAAAACCATAGTTTTTTTTCTCAAAACTTATTGTGACATTTCTCGTCAAAACTTCCTTACTTGCTTCGATCGCCTGGACTATAGCTCATTCTTGCTATACCAGAATCTCTCAAAACACATCAAGACATCACACGTCACATACAAAAACCTCCCCTATTCGTGGTATAAACCCACATCTTCATACTGTTACAGGTCACCTCTTACTGACCAATAACATCCTAAATTTCAGCTAAAAAAATCTTACATGCTTCGACTAATTCCTTGGAATAATAACATCACACTTTGTTTTCCTACTTATTTTCTTCCTAAAATAATGACAGTGTTCCAGTTGATAGTCAGTAACACCGACACTCATAATTGGCAAATATTTTCCCATAATCACTTCATAAAGCAAGTCCTGAGTTATAACACAGTTCAGATACTCTCTGCTCTACCAAATTAAATGCGTAAATTACACCTGCCTTGAATTGAAACTTCATATTACCCTTAGGTATACTTACCCTACTAACCTACTCTTGTCTTCAAAAAGATAATTACACACTTCTCTTTACTAACTCCGTATGACATACATAAAACTTAATTTCTCGTCTACTAAAAAAATGATTTATCTTTAAAGTCCTCAAAACTTCGAATTATAACAAATTCCTTTCTATACAAGTAAATATTATGCCAACCATCTAATTATTATTATTATCTTTACTTTTACCTGTGTAGGACAACAATCTACCTCATCATTAATCAGTAACTTTTTTACTAAAAGTGGTTTAGCTCGATAACAAGCCTTTGTAATATCTTTAAAACGTGCGTAACTGTAACTAAAACTTGGACCATCTTACCTTTAAAATCTCTTATTACCTTGTGTGCATACAACCATATATACTTTAAAAACCTCCCAGCATTAACTTCACGTATTCCCGTAGACACCATAAAAAATCATTGCTCAACGGAATATACCTCGCTGACCTACTTCATCTTACCAAAAACTTCCTCCAACTTACTTCATTTGGCATCTTACCAAAAACTTCCTCAAAAAAACAACTTCATTTGGCATCTTACCAAAATTTAAAACCACATTGCTCAACGGCATTACCTTCGTTGGCCTACTACTTCAAACTCACGTCCATTTACGTGAAAATACACACATACACACACACATATCTGTCACCAAGTAAGTTACCAGATGTCCTAATTAGTTACTACTTCCTTATTTCAACCCGATGTTGGTTAATTCATACAACGCATTACCACAACTATTCTAAACCACTTCTAAATTTCTCAAATATATCCACTGATAACCTCGCTGTCCTCAAAATGAAACTTCTTTATTAAATCAATACTTACTTCTTCAACTCATTAATTTTATTACCACTGTACCACATCATCTTCACTCACTTTTGAATTAAATCTTTATTACCATTATATTCATAATTATGGTTGCCATAATAATTATTACTTTCTTTCGATTACTTACTTTTGTAATAATCTTCCCAACTTTTTAAATTTAATTCTCACTTCATCCAACTTACCTGCAGTTTAAGGACCCACATTCAACTTACCTGAATTGCTCAATAGCACGACAACCTCTGTCTTCCAAATTAAATGATTTTAGTCAATCTAAATCAATAAGCGTAGGCACTACGCGCCCCTTACCATCCTAACTTCACGACTGAATTAAAATTACACACAGCAGGTTTCTTATCTACCTCTGTTAAATCCTATAAAACTTCTTTATTTAATATTTAGGTCATACGGAAGAGTAACTATCGTTAATATGAATTTACCTAACTACTTTCTCTGGCATTTCGTAGTTCTTACCAAATTCATCTTCAATTCTATCTTTCTCTATGATTCCACTTTCCTCCTTCCTTATAATATTAATTTCTACCTCTTTCAGACTACACTCATCAATAGTAACATTATACTTCGGCTTTCCCCCTCTCACTTCCCCAAGTCTGGCTAATTCAGTACGCCACTGCACATCATATGCTTTCTTTCTTTCCTTTAACTTTCTTTCTTTTTGCTCTAATAACTTAATTCTCTTCTCTTTCATTTTATTTCTAAAATATCTACCTACATGTCTCCTCTTCACTTCTCCACTACTAATATTTAATTTTCTCTTTAGCCGATGCCTATTGCTTCTGCTCTTGTATATTTCCCTCTTCCTCTTCACCTGTTTACTACGTTCTATAGTCTCTCCTGCAGCTATTCTGCTTTCATCTATTAACTCCGCTGATTGCTGTTCCTTACCTAAGCTATTTTCATCTATGTCTAGCATCTCTACCAACTCTACTATGTTTTCTCCTACTATATCCGCTAACTACTGTTCATCACCCGTAATTTCTTTTACAGCTATCCTGCTTTCATCTGAAATCTCCTTCAACTCTACTATGCTTTCTCCTACTATCTCCTCTGACGCTAATCTATTTTCACCTAAAATTTCCTCTACCTCCAATTTGCTTTCACCTAACATTTCCCCTGACTCCAATCTGCTTTCAATTACAGTCTCCTTACAGACAGTCTTCACTGATTCTACTGCAGTATCCCCTAAATCTACTCTCACCTGCCTAGTTTCCGCTTCTACCAATTTGCTAAAACTTTCACCTTGAGTTGCTATTTTCTCTTCAATCACGGTTACTATTCTTTCCTGAATCCTACTTTCTGCTGCTTCTAATTTCTTATCTACTGTCTTAATAATATCTCTAGCCTTCATCTCTACCTCCTCCTTAATTTCACCTCTGATTTCCTGTTTCACCCCCTGAATACTCTCCTGTAGCATATCATACTTCATACTTAATTCTCTATTCATCGTTTCCACAATATCTAGTTTTACAATATTCTCTTCCAATTTCTGATTTATTTTACTCATATCCTCTCTCATCTCTCGATTACTCTTATCTAATTTCTCACCTAAATCTCTACTCAATTCCTTCCTACTTTCCAAATTATCTTTCTTACTCTCTTCCATATTTTGATTTAGCCTACCCATATCTTTATCTAATTTCTCAAATTTATTATTGAATTCCTTCCTACTTTCCAAATTATCTTTACTCATCTGCCTTATGAGCGCAGTTAATGTATCTTCATGAACCTCTATAGACTTTTCTTTCTCCTGACCACCACTAGTCTCAGGATGTACCTCTGTATTCTTGTCAGGGTTAACCTCAGGATTATTCTCAAGATTTACCTCCGACATCTTGGTATTATTCTCTACGCTTTCAACATCGCTACTGCTATCAACCTCCTTATAATTAACATTCTCGACGTTATTCCTACTTCTCAACTGCCTCTGTTCCTCCTCCGACATCTCGAAGTACACCGTATAACAATTGCCCTTCCAAAATTTCACTTCAATTCACTGTCCCCCAAAAGCACTGACAATTTGCACTGAAATTATACACTCCTCTCCTAAATACCGAATGGTTTTCGTGTCCGACGTTGTAGCGCCAAATGTAACATTTTTTAAAATAGCCTTATTTATGGTGACAACTGTAATGGTTCAATAAACAAACATGATCATAAGAATATATAAATACACTGTGGTGTGACCTTACCTGTGATAGTATAATATAATAAGTTGTTGAGCGCCAGATTCCTATTTAAGACAGTGAATCGAAATTTATGAATTAACCTCGGCTATCAGCAATAGAGTTCGAGACCACTTACCCGGGCCGTAGTGTAACTTAGTTGACTAACCATTCAGTATTTATTTATAAGGAGTAGTCGAATTTGCCTATAGTATTTACTAACCACTATGAAAGAAATAGGCATTACCTTAAAGAAAATGAATTTATTAAATGCAAAAACAAAATATTAATAGTTACAAAAAAGAATTTAATTTACCAACTGCGGTTTAATTATTTAAAAGAAAATGAATATTTAAAATGAATTGAAAATTAATTGAAGTTAAATTATAATAGATACGATAGTTTTATTTAATTGTTTGCTCACCCAGTCGAAGATTCGTCATATTCAAGTAATGACCGATGATCTCGATGTTACGTCGCATATGTTTAAAAAATGATGTGATATCTCAATTACTATGAAATATCCTCATTAAGTACGTTGTCATCTGTAGAAAGACTCTTGATCAGGGATATAACCCATTATGTACTAATATAGATATCGGCAGGACATCGTTCAGTGTCGACTCTGTATGCTCAGTCCATTAGGACCCAGAAAGCAAGGTTACCACTTCCTTCTTTCATTGAGAGCTGTTGATCAATGAATGTCTTGTCGAGGGTGCTGATACGTGAGTCGTAAACTTCCCTCTCCACTGGTAAGCTTCCCTTTCTTCAGTGTTCATTCTCACGAGGGCTAATTGCATCACAACTTGCAATATTTAGCAGCGTACCTACAGTAGAAATGGCGTGATTCTTTCACAATAAGGTGAAATATCAAGCTTCTATTCCTTCCAGAAGGAACTAGATGGTGCGCACGTGATTCTTAGCATCCCATGACAGTGACTCTGTTTGCCGTGGTGAAATAACTACTGCGTCATTCTGGGGTTTTTAAGATCCCGGGACAATGGCTACCTGCCGTTGTGAAATTACTACTGCGTCGTTCTGTTTGTGACACATAGGGTTGGTCCTTATTGCCAATCTTGTTGCAATATATATTACTTCGTCTCTTTACAAGTAATTGTTAATAAAAATCTGTCTGACTATAATAATAAAAACCGCTTACAATTATCTGATATAAAAATCATCTCATGGATGTACTAATTAATAATAATAATAATAACATGATAACTGAATAACCCTATAATTATAACAGCTATGGGATCGAATCGTTACAAAGTCATCAGAATGGAGTATTTGAGTATTCGAGGCGATGCCAATTCCTGGCATATTGCTGTGGACGTGGAGACGGCAGTATGCGAATGTTGGAATGCAACCTTTCCCAAGTTTGGAGTCCTTACGGAATCGTGGTACCTGGTTCCATTCCGCACCGAGGGATTTCCAACTTCAAGACACCATTAAGCTAGAAGAAGCCTTCAAATTTGCCATGTGATTCTTATTTTTGCCATGAACTTGCTATCTTCCGTAAATTTGCGTATTTTAATGCACTGTGAACTACTTTAAGTTAATTATCATAGTTGTCTGAAGTTTACACATATTCTTGAAGATGAGGTGAATCCTCATTAAATTAAGTTAAATTAAATTCATAATATAGAAAGTCTTACCCTATATTTTTAGAGGCAGCAGGGTTAGTGACACCTCAAAAGCTCTAGTTGACACTATCTGAACACGAATTAAATAATAATAATAATAATAATAATATTTTTCATGTTGAGAATAATAATAATCATAATAATAAATCTGCATATTTTTCTAACACTGAACACTTATGAATAATGATGTTCTTTGATCTAATACTGTAAAATGATGAATGATATTGTTATACATATTTATTTGAGATTGAGGGATCAAGTAATCCTTAAGCTAATATTGGACACGCAGTAATTGAAGCGTAATTATTCTAATTATTATTGGAATATAATGGTATAGGGATGTGTGTGTAATCCCAGATTTATAAATGTTGTTTCCTGAGTATCATCTCAGAAGGTTTAGGGGTAAATCATCTGGCAAATGGGACATGTTGCGGGAGTGACAATCCTGCCCCATAATATGTATCAAATGCTTCAGATTATTAAAATGTCAGTCTAATATAATAAATAGACTTCCACATCAAATAAACTTTATGATGCTCGTCGAATCAATTAGGAAGTGTGTAATGGCGTCAGGTATAATGTATTGCCAATTCATGTGATGCTTGATTATTATCAGTGTTCAAATTAATTAAAGTGTCGAGTAGTAATGGAAAGTACAGCCAAGTGTCAAAATAGTACATTATGCAACGAGCCTATAATGGCTATAATTAAGACACGAGTATTTTTTATAAAACGAGCGTATGCGAGTTTTATAATTTCCATACGAGTGTCTTAATTACCATTATAGGCGAGTTGCATACGACTGTTTATGTTCGACGATAATTATAACTTTATTATATGTTTTAACATAAATATTCATAAATATCTGTTCAGTCACTAGAATGTTGCGATCGGGTTCTGCGGTGGGTAGTATATCTCTGCTCTTCAAGCTCTCTGGACAACCGACGCATGCGCTATGTGTGCTTCAATGCCATATGTTCAGATTGTGCTCCAGTATTCAGTAAAACTGTCACCGAAGTCGTTTCAAAACCACGCGCTGTGTAGAAATTGATTTGGGGGATATTAAGGTACAGTGCCATTTCTTGTCTCATATTCACCAGTTTATTTACGCGAACATATGGACGGTGAAATTTCGGTAATTTATATAGACTTGTTGGATTTTCAGCGCATGCGCGAAGGTATCCTTAACTAATTGGTCACACAACTGTTTCTTGAGCTCTGATTGGTGGGAGAAACTGTTTCATAATGAAAAATAGTGTTATAATGAGCCTTATTATGATACAGTTTTCTGACACATAATAGTTAGGGTCGAACATAAATTACATTTATGGAATTTATAAAATGTCATTTTTTTTTTTTTTTACTCTCTTCAAAAACTCTTATATGTCACCCAAGGAGTAGGGTCAAATGCCAGATCTTTAAATTTGGATAATGCTTTGCCTCAACACGTGAGAGTTTCCAAGATTCATATCAGTTTTGCAGATTCAATTTTGAATAATGAAGTCAATGTGAATTACGTTACAAGGACGTTGATAGTGTGTGAAAACAACGTCGAAATTATTGAACAGTGTACATATTAGGAAATAGGGCAGCGAAATGTGGCATTATATAGTTCAGTTTTTCCATTTTTATTTCGATGGATGATTGTGCATTCTCTCATGTATAGAGTAAAAAACTAATTATAATTCGTCGATCATAGTCGGAACAAACGGACTTTCATGAAGACAGACTATGTATATTTTTTATTATTGTTGAGATGCACAAATCATAGAACTAGATTGCTTTCGCCGCCGCACATTTAGCAGAGATCGCCGGGAAGTTCTTGTTTTTATTTCTTTGTTGCTGACAGGTTTTCTTTTTAAATGTGTGTGTTCTCACTCATTGTATGTGTTGTGTATGTATTCCTTGAATGCTTTACGTGGAACATGAAGGCAGTGTGTACTGAATATAGCTAGCATACCCAGGACGCCCTGAGACCTGATCCCGTGCTCACACTGTACTCATGTTGCCTCGCATATGGTAGCTTGTCCATCCCAGGTGGACAGACGGGCAAAGTACAAGGTCTGAGTTTACGTGCGGTAGGTGGCCACTTCCTTTCACCTCTTCATCCTACCACAGCATCCTGCAGGTTCCCATTGAATACAACAAGGCTGGAGACACCGTACCAGACCACACCATTGCTTTTCAATGCTTGACAGGGGCCAGGTTTCGAACCATGTACCTCATGGATGAAAATTAACAACGCAATTCACTACACCAAAAGGTGGTCTCGATGATAAGTAGTTTCTATATAATACTTTCTTTACTTGATATACATAACTTAGCCATTTACGTATGGTCAAGGGTTGTGTCAACGGTTGTGTAATGACCATAAGCATGATTGTGTAGCTATCCCATCAGAATCAATTACTATTTTATCATCACGAAGGCACAAAGCAATTTTGTTTAGTTTCATACATGATATGTTATGTTGTTTAGGAGCGATAATGTTCATCGCTATTCTTTTTACCTCGTTCTTCATGAATCAATCCTTATAATTTCGATAACGTATACAATTTTTGACAACACCTCTGCTAATGCCTTCAAAAAAAAACTTTCTTCGGCTTTCCCCAATTAATAGGGGTTGCCGGAGCCAACCAGGCTCATTTTGGTTTTGGCCGGGGATTTAAGACCGGTTGCCCTTCATGACGCCACGTTATTTTTCCGGTGAAAATTCTACCCCTCTGTCACCGGGATTCGATCACCGGCCGTCCGGGTGAAAGACGAGCAGCTGAGCCATTGCGCCATCACGCTACCCCCTCTGCTAATAACTTGAATATTTTTATTTCTATTCCTCCTATGTCTAAAGCGTATATTTTAGCTCTAAGTCCAACAAATGTTTTAATAATGCGTCCACAAGCCCCGTCTTTACATTTTCCCAAAGTTTTCTTGTTTGATGTAGAGTAACATATATGATTAGTACGATAATCAGATGTATCCAGCTGTCCTGGAAAATTCAACTTATCTTGATAAACATCTATGATGTTTAGCAAATAAATGAAGGAATCCGGGTCCATATACATTTCGATACCATAATGAGGTAACAGAACATCATAGTGGTGGGAATACATGAGAGTTTTTGATATATCTAGTATACACATTCCAATATATGTAGGCTTATTGAATACAATGCTACGTTTTGCCATGTGGAAAGCAGCTAGGTTATGACCGTAAATTGTTATGTCTATGAATGTTGGTTTAGCTATTAATTTTTCAGCCATTTTGCTATCAGTTACAAGACGTATATCTATTCTTTTACGAATATTTTCCATTGTTTTTCCAAGAATTGCATTGTTAAATAATTTGTACAGATTTTTCTCAAAATCATTTTTGGCCTGTTTTCGAAGGTTGTTATTAAAATCAACGTATGACTTTAGCTAAGGTCCCTGTTGAAACTTTAACACGCGGGGAATTTTTATCAATTTTAGTCCATGATCTAGAGCCTGTTGAAGGCGATACGCCTTCAATTTCCAAGATGAGGGATTAGTATTTTGAGAGACGAATCCTTAGGTTATATACACTCTGGTAGGCAATGTAAATCGTTGTGAAGAACATGAAGGTCAGATGCATAATCAACAGCAACGTCAGGAATATATCCGAGAGGGTCGTCTTTCTTTAGCGTTTCAGGATTAACGGTGTCTGGAAATCCTCCGTAAGGAGGTTGGTTGTTGGCATCATCATAGGTAATAAACTGTGACGGTTTCTTCGAATCAAATGTTTCCATGTATATATTGTTAGCTTCAGCATACCTGACATAATCCTCCACGTATTCCTGACTCTATTAAGAGAATCTGATCGTAATCCTGTATCATCTCGAGTTCAATTCCAGCGTAAAGAAGCATTGCCTCGAAACTTAAACCAGGTGAAGTAAAGAAGTGTGCAACATCCACTCTGTGTGTTTCTAGTGTTTTGTTTCTAAACGTTTGAAAGCTGTCTGCAAAAAGGAGAAAATCTGGTTAGGTAAAGATAACTATATTCCCCTAGAGTTTTAATTTTGAACCGATTTCATACATTTTTCGCATGCTCATAGTCTTCATTACTAACATCTTCCTGACTTAATTTGTTGAAAAATGTCACTTTTGGTGGCAAACACTTTTCACTTAATTTTTCCCATGAATCAATGTAATAAGGAAACACACCTTTACGAGTCATACGCGTTGCAATCTCCTTTCAAAAGTACTTGCTTGATTCAGGGTTAGATGTTAAGTCTGTAACTAAGTTTTCCAAAATACTCGGCATCAACCGAAACGTATCCACAAATCGAAGCTTAACATTTCCTACATATTTAGTGAAAGAGATGTAATATGCTTTAGAGTTAGCTATAACGTCCACTCTCTCAGTAGTACACTGTAACTGCTTTACAATGAAATTTACATCATATTCATATTATCTAGAAATACAGGAACGGGGTTCTGTGTTTTACACCTCAAATTACAGTTATTATGAGCGCTCCCACGGTATTTGCCTGTAATATGACAATTATATCTAACTTTCCAGTCTTCTTCAGTAAATAGTTTATGACTTAAATAACAGTTTTTAGAAGATTTGAACCCTGCTTCTTGATCGTCAGTTAAAGCCTTTGGAGCATTTAAGATGTAAAGGTGATCGATTTCACTAGATATTAATATAAAACAGTCCATAAACATTTATGCGGCGTCAGGGCCGCGGAAAATAAGAGGTTTGCTCGGAAGGTGTGTCTTTATGTGTTCTACAGCTGGTGAAGGTTTAACATATACACCAAAGCTCATAGGAACATGACTCAGGTATTTGGACTGTATAAATTACCTCAGTATTAGGTAGACATGGTTGATATGGTAAGAGTATACTTTCGAAATCTGCATCGATAACGTAAGGAATTCTAAGCTTTTTTTTTTTTTTCAAAATAAAAATCTTGAGAATTTAGTTTTTAATAGGCATTTCAACCCTAGCAATGTCATGCAGGACACACAAAGCTCTATGTTATTTTAATTTATCTATCCCTCGTTGCCCATATTGATTATAAAAGTGAGTAAAACACGTTTACACGTATATATCAAATGTCCACGGTGAGTGATCTGATGTACTACTAGTTTATCAAAATCTTTGATAACGACATAGTGGTTTTGACCATATTAAGAACTTAGCAAAATAAGATCGCGGTGGTCTTGTAGCTCTTGATCCAACACCTTTAGAGGAAACAGTTTGTTGTCATCTTCCAGTCCAAATACATTGTTGGATATGTCGTCCGCTTTCTCAAATTTGGTAATATCAGCTAGCGATGTAGGGAACGATATGACTGAAAAATCATACTTGTTTCGAGGTTCTTGTATTTACTAACGCGTTGAACATCCCTTTTTACAAGTTTTGCTAAAATGACATACATAAAACACCTCTAGTCCTTGAAGTTCTTAGTATTAATGCAGGCTTCTTTTGCTTTCAGAGCTGCTGGTAATGGAATATATGTGCTACCACGCAAGGGATTATACTTATTTATTTTCAATCGCACCCCTTCCACCGCTAGCCTTTTAGCTCAGAATCCTCCATTTCCGTAGTTAACTTTTCAAATTACATTAAGCCTGTTTCCAAAAATACGGCCTGATTATGTGTTTTAAAAGTACGATCTGTAATATCACCGGTAGCCGTATGAATAAATCTACATTCACCCACAAGATTAACTTTTATCGACTTGTGGTTTGCTTGTTCTTTCTGCATAGCATGAATTATTTGATGTTTGGACTCGTTGAGGTATGAAATTAAATCCTTACACGTATCACAACGTATAATGTAGGATTTAAGACAACCCTCCAAAGCAGCGTGAGAGATAGCAGTCAACTGAAAATACTCTTGATAAGGGTCCCCTAATATACCCTACAAAAATCTATACAAACAGCGGGGTTTCTTTATCGTTTAAAACAAGATTTACCATGTCGCATGACGTAACAGGAAATTAATAGAACAATTGTATGGGAATGCTCTATCAGCTGAAATTTAATACGATACAGGTGTACATTCTACATTCTACGATTGCATTACCGAACAAGGATGTAACTTGTAAGAGTGTATGCGAATTGAAAAAGGAACGCGTGGAAAACTGTTTAAGCGTGCTTTCCAAGCCGAGGTCAAAATTATGAACGTAAACTAACAATACCCTCACTTTTATAACTAACCAAAGCCGAACCGAACCGAAACCGAACCAAACCAAAACCAATCCAAACCGAAACCTAACAGAACCGAACCGAAACTGAACCAAACTGAGCCAAAACCTAACCGAACCAAAACCGAAAAAACTGAGCCGAAACCTAAGCGAATCGAAACCGAACCAAACCAAACTAAATCCAAACCAAACCAAAACCGTACTTTGCGCCCACTATAAATCGCACTCACTTTAAACTGCACCCACAACAAATTACGTCCACTACAAATCGTGTTGTGTATAAATCGAGGCCACTATAAATTGCGCCCACTGTTCCCACCTTTGCGCCCACTTTTTTATCGGCTTATGTGTTGGCTTATTTGTCGGCTTATGTGTCGGCTCATGTGTCGGCTCATGTGTCGGCCTATATGTTGGCTTATTTGTTGGCTTATGTGTTGGCTAATTTGTCGGCTTATTTCCTCAATCGCTTTCTGAAGCTGGCTTATTTTGAGGGTTATTTATGTTGATGTATTTAATGCCTTATTCTCTTGGTCTTGGAAAAGTATTGCAGCTCTTCTGACAGCACTAGTATCCTTACTGCTATGTTTGTAAGCATGCAACAACAACACAGCAAGATTCCAAGAATTCCTGAGTGCTCTTGTCTATCTCCAAACCTTGACGGAAGAAACTATTTTAAAAACATAGGTTACCACAAACTGGTTCCTTTACATTCCCGCTCTCTTCCAATCTTATCCAAACAAAGCTATCATACAACGTATTGTAATTATTTTTTAAAATATAGCCTACTTTCCAATATTTTTTTTTAAATCTAAAAATACAATGTTTATAACTAGGAATGGGACATAGATCTTTTGTTTGACCCCCAGGCTTTGATATCAACGGATGCTCACAAACCAAACTCTAGTAAAGTTGTCTTAGTAATAATATATATATATATATATATATATATATATTTAGCTTATGGCTTTTAGTGCCTGGAGTGTCCGAGGACATGTTTGGATCGCCAGGGTTTGTAGCTGCTTCTGTGTGGACACCCATGGGGTGATCTACAAGTACCTTCGCGTGTGGAGTGTTGTTCGGGGAGAAAAGTGTGATTGTAAAGACTAGGAATTGGAAGGTAGCGGCTGTGGCCTATAGTTAGGGACCAACCCTGACATTTGCCTGGAAGGAAGATGGGGAACCACAGAAAACAATCTTCAAGGAGTCCGGTGGGGGGATATGAACCTCCTCGCCTCCCGGATGTGAGCGACTGCCTACAGCCACGCCGTAACAACCTCGGCTAACTTACCCGGTATAATAATAATATAAAGAAATTATTTTAAAATGTAAAAATGGGACATTTAATAACTTACAAATCTGTTTGAGAAATTTAAAAAAGTAAATATGTAAAAAAAATGTGAGTATGGAAAACGTGAAAATGTAAAATAAGAAAAGAGGAATTTAAAAAAACTTAGAAATGAAACAATTGGAAATAGTTATCCGCTGGTCTGAGTGTTTTAAATGTTGTTTGTTGTAGCCGATGTTATTGGGATTGTTAACACATTCATGTTAAATTATTTCCTAACTTTCAATTACGAATTTGGTTATCATAAATCCTCGAGTATGAAAACGGAAAATGTGAAAATGTAAAATCAGAAAAGAGAAATTTAAAATGACTTACAAATAAAAAATTCGAAATGGTTGTCTGTCTGAGTGTTTGTTGTAACCTATGATTTTGGGATTGTTTACACATTTATGTTTAAGTTTTTCCTACCTTTTATTACGAATTCGGTCTTCATACATCCTCAAGTATCAAGTCTTAAGGTAACATTACTTAAAACTAAAATTGCCCGGTGAGTGATATACAAGTGTGAATCTTAGCCATGTCAAGATTAAGTTCTCATTCTTATACAAATGTGTTTGAAAAATGTAAAAGAAGCAAAATTGTAAAAAATAAAATGTGAAAACAGAAAATGTGAAAAAATGTAAAAATAAGAAGAGAGAAATTTAAAATTGTAAAAAATAAAATGTGAAAACAGAAAATGTGAAACTGTAACAAGATGTTCAGTAAAGCACATATAGCCTACTTTCTCCTAAATGCATGGGTATAGTTAAAACTCTTTGTCCTTTTCAAGGAGTATTATTGAATGTTGTTTATAATGTAGTAGCTTGTTGAACTACAACGTGCTATACGGATATTAAAAGTTGATTGATTGAATCAGCCATCACAATAACACAGGTTATCAGACAAAATTCAACACTCATCCAAGTACACGGTGCTAAATCACCATGATGTCCATGCATCTCGAATGAAAGAACAACAACAACAGCTTCTTACCCCCAATCCTTCCTCATATAAAAGTACACACACTAGTAAGCCTACAGACATCACAGTGACATAGGTTATCAGACAACTTCTAAACACACCCAAGTAAACGGGACTACAAGACCATGATGCCGCAAAACCCCTAAAGAATCAAGAACGAAAACAACACCAACAATAGTCTCTACCGCTGATCAAGGTCAACGAATATTAATCTCTGTATTCGAGTGTTGAAATATGTGGTGTTATATGTACCGGTATATATATAATATTTTCTATTGCAAATACAAACTATATATGCTTAACATTATAACGTGTGAGTAGTTATAAATCAATAAATAGCAAAAAACACGAAGTAATAAATATGAACCTGCAGGGATTTGATCCACGAACGCCCAGACTATGAGCCCAAGTCGCTACCATTACTCCACGGATGCGCTACGATAATAATTGATAAGCAACTGGTTTAGTAAAACTGTATCACAATTTGTGTTGAAATCAACGATTTCATTAGCGTTTTCTGGCATTTTTATAAAACATTGGATACTAAATATGCATTATTTTGTTCAGTGCATTCCTATAAGAATATAAACTTAGGAAGTTACGGAAATATGTGTATTTACGAGCAAAAATAGCGGTCATTTTGGCAACGGGACGGCACGGGCCCACAACGATATGGCACGGTAAGCCTGACATATTAGTCACTTCTACGGTTACATATTATATTATAATATGCTAATATCCTACCGGTCACCTCGTTGAGGACAGATTAAACCTCCCTATGTACGATAAGCTGAATTCTCGAGGGCAGGCCTTGTTGAATCGTAAATTACGGTTAGGCTATAACACTTGCATGATTCATACATCCACCATCTTGAAACCATTTGGCTGTTGACCTTGTAGTTTGGGTAAATTACGCTTCCCACATTATGGTATATCGTTGCAAAATTTGGCAGAGAACGGATGATTAGGTTGGTCGTAATTTGATTTAAGCTTTGAACATTTGGGTGGACACCATTACTTTTCCATAAAGATGGCGGCGGCATAAAACATGACGCTGAGGTGCCCTTTGCTAATACTACCGTTGTACTAAATTTCGTTCAATTCGGTTTCACCGTGTTTGAATTGATAGGGGGAATCGATTTGGACACATACATGACCGCCATCTGCAAAATATTAGGCTGGTGACCTTGTTGTTTGGTGAAAAGATGCTTCCCACATAAATTTATGTTGTTGTGAAATTAGGTATAGATAAGATGATTAGGTTAGTCGTAATTTGATTTAATCTTCGAACATTTGGGTGGCTACCATTACGATTCCGTCAAGATGGCGGCGATATAAAACATGACTCTGAGGTGCCCTTTGCTAGTGCTACTTCAGTACCAAATTTCGTTCAATTCAGATTCACCGTGTTTGAATTGATGAGGGAGGAGGCAGATATGCAGAGTACACACACATACAACACACACACTCACAGACAGACAGTCATACAATTTTTGGCCCTGTGTTGATCTCATAAGTCTACTTTCATTTTTTTTAAATCGGAAGTAGGCTAAAAATAAGAGAAATTTAAGAAAATATAGAAATGAAAAATTGGAAATGGTTATCTGTCTGTCTGTCTGTCTGTCTGAGTGTTTTAAATTTTGTTGTAACCTATGTTATTGGGATTGTCCACACATTCATGTTGAAGTATTTTTTAACTTGCATTGTGAATATGGTTATCATAAATCCTTGAGTATCAAGTCGTAAGGTAACATTACTTAAAAACTAAAGTTGCAATGTGAGTGATATACTATTAATTATCAATCTTAGTCCTTTTTTCTGTTCAGCAATTGTTTTTAACTGAGGAATGATGGTCAGAAGCCGTTTTCAATGTTTGATTGTTGGGAGTGCTTGTGTGCTTCGTGAAAGTCAAATGTTTTGGAAATTTAAGGTGGTATTTATATTCCATGTTTGCGCAAATGTTGTGAATTCTGAAAAATTATGGTATTGTTGAAGGAAGGGTGATCGTGTCTTGACTAGCCTATTTCTATTTGTTTTGCTGTGATAGTTTGAAATTTTGATCCTCGAGGCATAGGTCATATATCCCTAGTTCTGCATTGTTGTTGATTGACGTCCAATCATAGTTTGAAGTTTAGCTTCTTTCTACAACTTAATTTCCTTTACGTTAACTTGCTAGCCCATCGTGGGTTTGTTACAATTTGCCTTGGCACTTAATGCCTAATTTATAAAAGTATTATTTTTCATTGTAGGAGGCCTAAGCTCAAACCTGTGTCCCCAGTGAGCCTGTTCTTAGATTTTGTTGCAAACGGTTAGGTCCGCTTAATTAGTGTGTTCTTTTAATCCTTGCATTTTGTAATTAATTTGCTTCCTAATTTAAATTTTAAATTAAATTTTATCTCAACCAAACTTCTAGTAGCCGTGAACATTGTGGTGTTTGAAGCCATATTTTCAGTGTTGCCTTAGTAAACAAGAGTTTAGTGCTTTTCAGTCGGTCAACACGAATGTACCCAAAAGAGATGGGTTATGCCCTAATCCTGAAATAAATTACATGAGATTAATAAAACACTAGGATGACCAGTTTCGATCGTCAAGCGATCATCATCAGATCCAATACACTTAGGCTATAAAATCTATGTTTGAAATACAGGTGAAAATATTTACAATATGTACAATTATTTAGTTGCAGTATTGGTACTGCAACTGTCAGTGTATGCTAAATGCAGTATATATGTTAGGTGAAATGCTAAATGGTGATGGCTATCCGGAGATTGTACTTTAGAGAGATTATATGGTTGTAAACTATGGTTAAACTATAAAATTTTAGGCTAACTACTTATCTGATTGTCTTCCGTACTACAGCTATTCGCAGTTTCCGTGCTCACTTGAACTCGCTGTGCGGTCGACTGCGGTGGTTATCTTAACGACAGGTTTTTCCCCTGCCTTCCCCCCCCCCCCCTGTCCCTACGTGCTGTGGGGAGTGATCGCGATGTGTTTATGTGAGGTGTTGCCAACCTAGATAAGATGTATGTTATTGAATGAGGTGGATCTACAACTATTAAAGACCGTGGATTAGTCCTAGCCACGCGTGGAGCATAACCCATTCGAACTAAGCGTTGACGGTCTTATGAGGACGTCCCGGCACCTTTAATACTGCCTCTAATATGGGCCTTGGTTTATTGCAGAAGAAAAGTACATCGTACACCTGATCCAGCTAACATTTACCTATTAAAAACCCCCTAATTTCCCCCCTTTTTTATCTAGCTAAATTGTGTTTTGTTTCCGACAGGGTGTGTTTTTTAGTAGCGTGAAGAGGGGTGAGCTCTCCATGAACGTGTATTCATTTAGATTGTTGGGATTGTTTCGTTTGGCTAGGTGTATCTCGATTGCTTCCTTTATGTCAAGAGCTCTGCCTTTCGATTCGTGATGGATTATTTTAAGGTCCGACTCTATGTTGGTAAAGCTATGCCCTGCGTCACACATATGTTCGCACACGGCTGAATGAGTTCCGTATCTTATCGCATTTCTATGTTCATTATAACGTGTGTCTACTCGCCTTCCACTCTGCCCGATGTAATTAGCTTGACAATCGGTGTCTTGACACGTTATAGAATATACCCCTGACCTTGAATACGGGTCACGTTTATTTAGATCACTATTTAGGAGGTGCCTAGCGGTTGTGTTTTTCGTCGTGAAAGCTATCTTTATGCCTTGCTTTTTTAATAGGTTAGTGATTTTATATGTATTCGCATTCACATAGTTGAAACGCGCAAATTTTTTCTCATTACTGTCCGGTTTGGGAATCGTTTTATCTTTATTTTTATGTTTGGCTATAATTTGATTTATTTTGCTTGGCGAGAAGTTGTTTTCCTTTGCTATTTGCATAATAGTTCTTATTTCCTTATTATAGTTGTCTTTTGACATGGGTATGTTTAAAGCCCTGTGCACCATTGAATTGAAACCCGCTAGTTTGTGCGTACTGGGGTGATTAGACTGATTGTCGATTGCATGCGAGGTTTGTGTTGCTTTCCGGAATATGGAATATGAAAGGTCGTTGTCTTTACGTTCAATAGTTATATCGAGATAATTTATTTTCCGGTCTATTTCGGATTCCTTAGTGAATTTGATAGAATGGTGAAGGCTATTAATGGATTGGAGAATTGTTTCTTCGCTTGTTAGTTCAGTATCGTAGATGCAAATTACATCATCTACGTATCTTTTCCATATTACTATTCCCTTTGTTGAAGTCTTTTCTAAGAACGCATTTTCTAGTGCATTGATGAAGATGTCAGCGATTAACCCACTTAGTGGCGATCCCATTGCTAGGCCTTCTCTCTGTGTGTATATTTTATTGTCGAATTGAAACACGTTTTGGGTGAGAACGATCCTCAGTAATCTCACAATCTCTTCAATTTCTTTTACCGAATTGTTGGATTTTAAGTTGTTTTCGATAGTAACTAACATGTACACCAATATTCCGATTATTGAAGCAATCAACACTATCGAAAACATCTTAAAATCCAACAATTCGGTAAAAGAAATTGAAGAGATTGTGAGATTACTGAGGGTCGTTCTCACCCAAAACGTGTTTCAATTCGACAATAAAATATACACACAGAGAGAAGGCCTAGCAATGGGATCGCCACTAAGTGGGTTAATCGCTGACATCTTCATCAATGCACTAGAAAATGCGTTCTTAGAAAAGACTTCAACAAAGGGAATAGTAATATGGAAAAGATACGTAGATGATGTAATTGTCATCTACGATACTGAACTAACAAGCGAAGAAACAATTCTCCAATCCATTAATAGCCTTCACCATTCTATCAAATTCACTAAGGAATCCGAAATAGACCGGAAAATAAATTATCTCGATATAACTATTGAACGTAAAGACAACGACCTTTCATATTCCATATTCCGTAAAGCAACACAAACCTCGCATGCAATCGACAATCAGTCTAATCACCCCAGTACGCACAAACTAGCGGGTTTCAATTCAATTGTGCACAGGGCTTTAAACATACCCATGTCAAAAGACAACTATAATAAGGAAATAAGAACTATTATGCAAATAGCAAAGGAAAACAACTTCTCGCCAAGCAAAATAAATCAAATTATAGCCAAATATAAAAATAAAGATAAAACGATTCCCAAACCGGACAGTAATGAGAAAAAATTTGCGCGTTTCAACTATGTGAATGCGAATACATATAAAATCACTAACCTATTAAAAAAGCAAGGCATAAAGATAGCTTTCACGACGAAAAACACAACCGCTAGGCACCTCCTAAATAGTGATCTAAATAATCGTGACCCGTATTCAAGGTCAGGGGTATATTCTATAACGTGCCAAGACACCGATTGTCAAGCTATTTACATCGGGCAGAGTGGAAGGCGAGTAGACACACGTTATAATGAACATAGAAATGCGATAAGATACGGAACACATTCAGCCGTGTGCGAACATATGTGTGACGCAGGGCATAGCTTTACCAACATAGAGTCGGACCTTAAAATAATCCATCACGAATCGAAAGGCAGAGCTCTTGACATAAAGGAAGCAATCGAGATACACCTAGCCAACGAAACAATCCCAACAATCTAAATGAATACACGTTCATGGAGAGCTCACCCCTCTTCACGCTACTAAAAACACACCCTGTCGGAAACAAAACACAATTTAGCGACACAGCCAAGCTAGATAAAAAAAGGGGGGAAATTAGGGGGTTTTTAATAGGTAAATGTTAGCTGGATCAGGTGTACGATGTACTTTTCTTCTGCAATAAACCAAGGCCCATATTAGAGGCAGTATTAAAGGAGCCGGGACGTCCTCATAAGACCGTCAACGCTTAGTTCGAATGGGTTATGCTCCACGCGTGGCGAGGACTAATCCACGGTCTTTAATAGTTGTAGATCCACCTCATTCAATAACATACATCTTATCTAGGTTGGCAACACCTCACATAAACACATCGCGATCACTCCCCACAGCACGTAGGGACAGGGGGGGGGGGGGAGGCAGGGGAAAAACCTGTCGTTAAGATAACCACCGCAGTCGACCGCACAGCGAGTTCAAGTGAGCACGGGAACTGCGAATAGCTGTAGTACGGAAGACAATCAGATAAGTAGTTAGCCTAAAATTTTATAGTTTAACCATAGTTTACAACCATATAATCTCTCTAAAGTACAATCTCCGGATAGCCATCACCATTTAGCATTTCACCTAACATATATACTGCATTTAGCATACACTGACAGTTGCAGTACCAATACTGCAACTAAATAATTGTACATATTGTAAATATTTTCACCTGTATTTCAAACATAGATTTTATAGCCTAAGTGTATTGGATCTGATGATGATCGCTTGACGATCGAAACTGGTCATCCTAGTGTTTTATTAATCTCATGTAATTTATTTCAGGATTAGGGCATAACCCATCTCTTTTGGGTACATTCGTGTTGACCGACTGAAAAGCACTAAACTCTTGTCAAACTTCTAGTCACGTTTCATTGAGCAGGTCTAGTCAGAGCTTGGGGGTGTGTCAGCTACCAAATATAGTGGGACATCCTTTGCTCTCCATCCTCCTCCACTTTTCAGGGCTTTTTACCCTTGTTTTTTTTTTTTTTTTATGGCCACCGTGACACCACTGAATGGACCTCTACAACCCGGTAAGGCAGTCCAGCATGCAACTCCACATAGCATAGAATGACCATCGGAGAGGTGAGTATATGGTAGCAGGGATTGGGGGGTGTTATTACATCTAGCCTATAGTTATTGTCTTCTTCTGCCTCTTCCCACTCCCCCCTCCCGGCCTCTCCCGTGGGGGCAATAATAATAATAATGCATTCCTAACCCTGATGACTTTTGTGTAGATGGGTTCAGGTGTGTGTGAGGTGAGTTTCCATGTAATCGTTCGTTTGTAAGTTCTCTTCCGACGCCAACCTCGTCATAAAAGTTAATTAGATATGAAGTGAATGAAATCAAATGAATTTGGACAAGAATTTGGAAGAAATTGACCTTCGCCAACAGTTTTAAAGAATGGTGCCATGACAGTAGTGTCAATTGGAGAGTTCTACTCACAGTCGCGTGCGTGCTTGAATACGCATGGCTATGTTGGGAAAAGGTTATGTGGTGGGGGAGGACTACGGTCGAGTGAGATGTCGTTTAGATGGTAGTATTTCCGCTCTATTTGATGGTGAGGTATTTTTTTTTAAATGGGTGGAATTTGGAAACGCAATTTGAGGTAAACGTGCGTTTTTGACATTTTGGTGATATTTAATGAGCTTGTAAGGCTAGAACGATGTGTTCTTTAGGAACGGGGTGGCATCCTCTTTGCTAAGAATGTGCGTTTTTTTTTGAAAATTGTTGGTTTTGACATTGGCGCTATTTTGGAAACGGTGAAGATGAGAAAAACGTTTGTTTGACATGAATGGTTGGTATTTACCCCCTCTACCGGCACTATAAATTTCAATTCGCTAGGTGAAAACCTATGCACGTTTCTAGGTTTAACCTATGTTTTTGTCATATTTGAGATATTTTTGGTGAAAACATGTGTTTCCATTATTTTTGTAAATATTTGGGAAACCAAAAATTTTTCCTTAACCCATGGCCGGATTTAAACATATGGGGTGTCGTAGGACTCGTGGTGACCCCCCCCCCCTTTTGCTATGGACGACGTATTTTCACCCCAAAATAAAAACTACCCTTACCCGGGGGTGAAGTAGTGTTTTGTTTTGTTTGCGTGCGCACTTGGAGGGGGCTTTTGTAAGAGAGCAGGCTTATTAAATGATTATTTATAGATGATTTTTTTAATATTTATTTAAGAACCAAAAAACTAATAGGACATCCTCTATTTAATATCTGGCTAACCAATAAAGCGATTTAAACATATGGGGTGTCGTAGGACTCGTAGTGAACTCTCCTTTTCTATTAACGAGGTACATCCACCCCCAAAATAAAAATAAAAATACCCTTACCCGGGGTGAAATAGTAATTTTTTGTGTGTATGCACACTGGCGGCTTTTGTCAAAAGGGCCTAACTACACTTTTGTTAATATTTTCTGAACACCTGATGAGATTTTGCCATAGGCAGTATCCTAGCACTAGGGGTGACGCCCCGTTTTTGAATGTACGATTCATTTTTTGTCAAAAGGGCCTAACTACACTTTTGTTAATATCTCGCGAACCAATCATGGTAGGGACTTGTATGAGGGGTCCTAGCACTTGGGGCGACGTCCCCCTTTGGGTCAACATATCATTTATAGCATGTTACATGTTATCCTACATTCCACATAGGGCTCTACCTTCTTAACAGTGAACTCTGTTGGTCATTAAAATAAATCCAGTGGCAAATCCTATTAGCAAATATCATATATTAAATATTTTCACGCCATAGAACAACAGCTTGAAAATCATTTATTGTAGGAATATATTTAATGGGACCACCTAACCTTCAAGTATGCAATGTACATTCCAGATAGTGCTGCATTTTGGTCGATAGTGCCTCGAGTGCTTACATTAAATAAGAATACAGTAAACGTATAATCATTTAATAAATCATAATTGTTTTCATTAAATATCATATAATAAATATTTTCACTCCAAAGAATGACCATTTCAAGATCATTTGTTGTAGGAATATCTATAGTGGGATCTCCAAACCTTGAAGTAAACCTTATGTGATATACATTCCACATATCTACATAAGCGACAGTACGTTGTGGTATCAATCTCAGCCACCGCGCGCGCTCATTGTTTGTGTTCCATTTCAGTTCCATTTGCATCTCATTTCTTAAAAAATCACCCCCACGCCAAAAAAAAAAAAATAGCAAGCGAGTGGAAACATGTTACACATCAATAATTTTAGAAGCGCTCTCAGGCATTGAATAATGATTTTTTTATTACTGCATAACTGTTACTGTTACACAACACTATTTTTGGTAAGCTCTACATAAGTATCCTAATTGTCTCTGGTATAATGTCTTGTTTAACAAACATGGTCAGACGATTTGTCTATAGGTCTAAGCTTCTGTTGTGTATGATTTCAAAATAATGATAAACAGCTTTCTAGAACTGTAGTCACTGGTCAATAACCAACATAGTGGCCAAAATGTTTTCCCTGATAGGTTACTCATGTTTGGTTAGTCAATTCTTATTGCAAGGCCAGTCAAGACCATAAAAAAATAGTCTTAACGTATATATCAATCATCAACACTATATCATTAAACAAATCATACCATCTTATGGTATTTATTAAATTTAATTGCAATTTAGGAACCTTGCAAACATCTTGCAACCTTGAAGAGGAAAGTATAGACAGGAATTGTGAAAAGGAAATCGTTCAATCATTCAATGTAGTTAGTGTTATGAACCTCAACGTAAGAGGTTATGAAATTCTATGTGAGGGTATGGTTTTTACAGCTGGATGCCTTTCCTAACACCCACCTCACAGACGAGTTTATGGGAGATGAAACTCAGCTATCATGTCGAATGTTGGGGTCCTAGTCTACAAGAAAATCTTGTTCTGGTATTTGTCTGCAGGAAGTGTGGTGAACGAAACAACAACAACAAAAAGCTTACATGTAAAGGGAATATTATGGAATTTTCGAGTACATCAAGTGAATTTCAAAAAAAATTGGATAAATATCATGGTTTGTAGCCCACTTTGGGTAGGTTTGGTGAATTTTAGTGAATTTTCATATATATTCAGGTAAATTTATATCAATTTCAGGTAGTTTAAACCATTCTTAGGTAAATCAATGGATTTTCAATAAATCTGGTAGTCATTTGTTGGATTTTGCTGGAATTTTGTGTCATTTGGTCAATTTGCGGAAAATTTAGTGGATTTTAGAAAATTCTAGTCAATTTCAAGGTAATTAGGTATTTGACAGAAACTTGTCACTATTATGGTTGTATTACAGAGGGTCTTTCACCATGAAGGGTAGGATTGAGGAGTAGACCGTCATGACCTTAAGTGCATATCCATTTATAATGACTTTAAGGATGGATGTTGTGGGGGATCAAACACTCCTCTTGTTAGTTTTGAGGGAAGTGTACTCCATACCATTCCATTTCTAAAAGCCGCTAATCAGGTCCTAGCATTGGACAGTTGCAAGCATTTCACTATTCTTAACATCAAATGTTCATCACTTGTTATGACAAGTACTGTGCCCAACTCTAGGAATGGGTATTCCAAGATTCAGACACCTAGATATCAAGGGAAAGGCTGTAGCCGCTTTTGAAAGTTGAGATATTTGAATATCGCGCTACATTGCTTCTCGAAGCATTTAGAAATAATTTACCGATAGTTGGATGTCAAGTGACGTAGCGAGTAATAGCAGAGGTGGAGGCTATTTATTGATTAAATAGTTAACTATGGAGTAGAGACTTGAGACTGGGATCAGATTACTGGCACGGCCAAAAGAAAGAGAATGCAATTAGTATCAAGTAAATCGGACCAGGGATTCAAGAGATATGAGGATTTCTAGATATCAGGTGATGACGCGTGACCCTGGCAGTTTTGAATAAAAGCCAGCTGGCCGAAGCATGGTCAGCTCATTCTAACACAAGCACTTGGCGAGCAAGTTGCATCTACGCTGAGCCAAGGCACATGGTTGCCGGATCTACGCAGAAGTTCTTTTAAAGTCGTGATAGTCACGAAAAGTGCTGCGCTACGAGTTGGAACTTAGTAAGTTTCTGGTGAGGAGAATCACTGAGGTGATTGATTTTTCTACAGACATTGGTGGAAATATTTATATTTCTACAAGGACATATGCTAGACTTTGTCTAGAAATAACACTTTGTCACAGTCCAGTAGTAACATAATACTTGGATATTTAAATCCATTTCAAGTCAGTTTTCATATTTGTAACTAGTTAACCACTTCGATCTGTCAGTACACTGAAGACTAGTCTATAATGGTGGCGTTCATTAGTCTACGCAAGGGAAACTGCAAGTTGCTTAGCGCATGGCAGATGGTGATATTAATAAACCATGCCCAGGGAACGATCTTCAGAACAGCCGTTAATTGCTTAGACTGTCAGTGTTTTTCTTGTACTGATAAGATTACCGTGAGTTATGTTACAACTGACATATCTAAGAAGAGATCACTTAGATCTGACCCTATTTAAACAAACTGTTATGGCTTTGATAGAAGCCCATATTAAAATGGAACCACAGTTAATTCAAACGTCAAGAGATACTACCACTATGTCTGACTAGACGAATTGTGGGTATATGATGGCGGCGGATACAAGGATTATACGTGCTTGTCCGATAGGGCATGTCTATGGATAAATCTGGTACAGACCAGGTTTACTACGCTTCAAGACCATCAAGAAATGTAAGCCACATTTGAATTATATTATGCCTAGCTAATTGGAACAATATATTTTTCTGCAGATGACCAACACATTTTTTTCTTCGTATTTAAAGCTTGCAATGATTTACGCAAGACTTGTTAGAGTTATTCTGAGTATTTTCAACACTCAGAACAGTTTAGGATCGATGACCGAGCATTTCGAGCATTTATTTGAATTTTTCATATTTTTGGGAAATCACGGTAATCAGCCGATGTAACTGTAAAAGTTAAATTTATTTTTGTTGAGGAATGGATATTTTTTCCATATTCGAAGGTTCGAACATGTGGATTCTCACATAATGAGATGATAATTAAACATATTTAAAATGATATAATTAATAATAATAATAAAAATCCACTAATAATAATAATAATAATTTTTATAATTTTTCTAAATAATTCTTGGATATTATATTTTCTAATAATCATATGTATTGAGAGAAAGCCTATGAAGTAGTTTAATCATTTCTAGTCTGGAACAGGAGATTTTCCGAAGGAGAGTGGTTAACGCAAGCCCGCATTCAACCAACATTTCAGTTCTGGTTGAACAGTTGATATTTGCAATGAGCAAAGTATATTTTTCAGATAACACGGAGAGGCATGAAACGGGAAGCAATTGATAATTGTATCAAATAGGATATTTTTGTATTTATATAAAATCATGACGTAAATACACTCGAAAGTGAAATGAAGATTTTCATAAGTATGGTAAATTCACGGGTTGAACTGAATGGTAAAATAAAATAAACTTGTAAGTTTATTAATCTTCCAGTGTTGATAACAAGCAGAGGCCTGATTTATTGTATACATTTTGGGAAGATAATTTATGTGTGTGGAGTAGTTGAAATGCCATTCCCAGGTGCGCATGTTAAGTCGCAGGAATGAGGAGGTTTTTTCGAGCATCAATCAAATAGCAGGTTCGATGGCTCAGGTTTATAGTAGGAGTATTGGAACTACACATTTCGTCGTATGAATGACCCGAAGGTTATTTCTTTGAAACCATCAGTTCTTATTTCAACCTTGTTTACGAATTCCATTTAAGACTTTGATTTTGCTAGAACCCGGATTTGTCATGATAGTAGTTTATTCTTCTTCAGAGGAAGACCTTTGCCGTTGTTGTTGTAATATTGTGTTCTTACACAAATAATAGAATGGGCCACTGCCAATTAAAAATAATTCTTTAACCACGAATAATTTGAAGGATGTTTTCAATCCTAGTGCCATGAACTAAATGAATTCATTATAAAACTACAATTCTAATTTCCGCATTCTGTCGAAGAATTGCAAGTTGTGAAAGTTGCTAAGAATGGCCATGAATATAAATATTTTTTATAATAATGATTCCAAGTGGAAAATTGAATAGTTGAATGGTTCAACCATTTATTGATCAAGTTGATGATTCAGAAATCATGTATTTTGTTAGGAACTTGAAGTTCATAATCGAGTCACTTCTCGAATGTTTAATGTCAGAAGAACAATTAATTGTTGTTGTGCTTCGCACAGTTCTTTGATGCTATGCTCAAGGTCAAATACTTTTCAGATGTTATTAATATATGTAAATAATTTGTGTTGCTTCGATGATGATAATATTTTCGACGATATATTTTTGAAACTGGAAAACTAAGTGAAAGTTTAAAAATTCTATGAACATTTCTTCTACGAGTGTTAATATCATGTAAATATTCAAACAGTGATCTACGATATTTCCAGTATAGACAATTAACTTTGAACTGGAATTAAATATTAATAATTTTGGAACACAGTCCACAGGACTATTAATCGGACTTGTGTTTTCAAAAAGATTGTCAAATGTGTTTGGAAAATTTCTGTATATTGTGTGTAAATAAGAGTGTGGATCGCCACACGTGGATGATGCTGCTTTGAGCATCTTTGCAGTCAATTTTGACTTCAAAATAAACTGAGATAATTTTACCAGATGTGTTATACCCAATTAAATCTCCTTCTATCCTTATTGTTGCATTGAGCCAAAAATCAGCAAAGCATTTTTTTAATTTGATGTCGTTTTTGCGATTTGCTTTAACCCATCTGGCGCTCCGGGATATTTTGACTCTCGTGCTGACTGATTATTGGTAAAATGCATATGTGGTCGTGCGGACTCCGGTCTAAACGGGCACATAAAATAAGATAGAGAGAGAAATGGCTTCGAACGTGGGTCCCGATTTAGACATGGTCAATCGCATGCCGATTTGAAATTGTGATAATTTTTATAGAAATATTTTGGGAGTTGAGAGATGTCTGGTTTGGATGAATAAATTAGTAGGAAACCCAATTAGTGGGGAAAATTAAAAATTTAACTTGATTAATAATTAGAATGGGTTTGATAATTTTGATAATGGCTTAACCATTAGGGCGTCAAGTAAATTCAGTAGTAAACGTTCGATGACTGGATATACACATTATTAGAATCCAGGTGGAGGATATTTGAGAACTTGCATATTTTTCTTGTGATATTATGGTAAATGTAATTCGTAAAAGTAGAGAATTTTGTTTTTCCATCACGTCGACATTAGGACAAATCTCATTTTATTAGAGTGTTCCAATTAGCTATTCATATTTCTTGTTCTAGTTACAAGCTTGTGTTTGCCACTGTTGTATACCCCTAAGTTTTGAATAATAATTGAAAATTATGGAAGAAATGATGAGGATGATGAGGAGTTTGGAGGAGAGTTCAAAAGAGGCTGGACGGCGTGTAGCCGCTATTATGAAAGAAAATACAGAGGCTTTAGAAAAGAAACTTAAAGAAAATTCTGATTCTTTAGAAAGTAAACTTAAAGAAAATTCTGATAACTTGAAAGAAAGTTTAGATGAAAAACTTAAAGAAAATTCTGATTCTTTAGAAAATAAACTCAAAGAAAATTCTGATTCTTTAAAAGGTAACTTGAAAGAAAGTTTAGAGGATAAACTCAAAGAAAATTCCGATTTGTTAGAGAGCAGGTTAAAAGATAACTTGAAAGAAAATTTAAATAGTAAATTTAATTCAATGGAAAGTAAATTTAAAGAGAATTCTGAAATTTTGAAAATGACACTTGAGAGTAAAATGAATAAATTATGCGACAAAACACATGAGCTCGAAACTTCATTAGCTACTAACGCAAGTTTAATGGACGAAAAATTTCGCGATGCCGATCTTCGATCCCAAAGCTTAGCTGATAGGATAGAACATGGTCTTAGGAAAGTTGGTGAAGACATGGTCAACCTGGAAGTCCGAGTGAAGAAGGAGAGTAATGAGATGGGAATTCTAGTTGTTCAACGGTTGACAGAACAATTCAAAGAACTTGTCATGGGAGAAATAAGAGAAGGTGTGATTAATGAATTGCAAACTGAAATCAAAACCACAGTTGTCAATGAAATTAAAGACACACTCAAGCAGGAGAATCAAGAGGGAATCAAGGAGATTAGGGAATCTTTGTCATCCCATATTGAAGTAATTGCCAAAGATATCCAAGCAACTCAGAAGGACATATCAGATATGACAGGGTCATTGAAAAGTCATGAGACTGTTATGAACCAGATATCCATTGATGTTAAGGACAATTGTAAAGAAACTGAAGCAATTAAGAAAATGGCAGAAGAAAACCAGAAGGAACTTGAGGCTATGAAAACTCAAATCAAGGATGAGAAACAGTCTGATCATCTGTTGAAAATGCCAAATGTAAGGGGAAAGGAACAGATACAGATAAATCTAGGAGCAGCTAGAGAGACTGATAGACAGGATGAGGTCAGGACAGTATTTCAATCCAACCCCATAACTGTATTTAAGAATATAGAGGATAAGCCTTCTAAATTTTCAGGGCGAGATTCTGTGACACCCGTGGAATTTTTGAGAGAAGCAGGGGATTACCTGAAAGATTCCAAGATCCCTAAAGAAAGACAGATCCGAGTGATAGGGAAGTTTTTGGAAGGTCCTGCACTTCTTTGGTTTAGAGCTTTTAGATCCACTCTAACCACTTTTGAGGAGTTTTCTCGTGGGCTATTGAAAAAGTTTTGGTCCCCGGAAACCCAACAGCAAGTTAGAGCAGAGTTATATTCGAAGAGATTCTCGACGTCACAACCTACTCGATACTCTACGTACTTTTCTGGACAGCTGTCTAAACTCCAACATTTAGATCCGCCGATGCCAGATAACGAATTGATTACTGCATTGATACGTCAATTTCCAGCAGACGTCCAGAGGACTTTGATCGCTGCCGATATCTACAATATGGAACAGTTTGATGAAGTATTACAGAAGCTGGATCATACGAACGCTCAATTCTTCCATCAGAAGGGAGTAAAGAATAACAACGCTGTGTACGCTGTTATGGCTGATAGTTATTCTCAGACACCTCGAGAGATTCGAGAAGGGCGAGAAGAGAAAACGCCGAGGGAAGATTCAAATAAAAGAGGATGGAACCAGTATAGTAACAGATACAGTTACAAGCCATATGCGAGACCGGATGGTGGTAATCGATACAATACTCGATGGAAAAGACCACGAGATAGTCAAGGAAGGTACCAGGAAAGAAGATATTATGGTAGAAACAACTACAATAACAGAGGGAATGTAGATACTCGTCAGTCCAATGAAGAGTTCAACAAGGAGACGAGGAAAAATTTGGAAGCAAGACACCAAGATAACTTGCAGTTTTTGGAGCAGAGGCCCAACGAACCAGGTCCATCGGGAACACAACAATCCCGGGGGAATGGTAACGAAAAAAACTTCGAATTCACAGTAGAAGATAGAATTTTGAACACTTTCACTTCCAGAATTATTAAATGGCAAGCAGAGGATGAGGACTTAATTCAACAGAATGACGAACGAAAAGAAATGGGTACAAGAATTAGAATGCCAATCATATCATGCGAAGTATTCGGTATGCTTGTCGATACTTTGATCGATACTGGGGCTATGCTTTGTCTGGTGAGTGAGAAGCTTTATATTCTGTGGAAGCTCAAAGAGAATTTAGAGGAGATTCCAGTATCAGGAATTAAGATCCAAGGAATAATACCCAATAAAATATCTCTGTGTAAAACACAATTATACTTATGTATTACGATAGGAGGACATGATTTCCGACATGTATTTGTTGTAATGAAGGACATGGCTTTTGACATGATATTGGGAGCAGATTTCATTCAGAAATATCAAGCAGTGATAGATATGAAGACAGAGACGATCAGATTCAAGAATACGGAGGAGATTAACTTCGAGGGAAAAGAAGAGGATGACATCGAGGGAGATGCTCAATGGTCTCTGATTTTTCATGAAGCTGAAGGAAGAGAAGTCTACACTGAGAAGGAGTCCCCAGAGCTAGGGAAGATTTTGGAAGAGTATCACGATATTTTTGATATTAAACCTGGTGAAATTGAAGATTTTGAATATTGTGGAAGTAAACAATAATGGAACCTATGAAATCGCTAATACACGAACTGGTAACATCGTGGGAACTTATAATGCATCGAATTTGAAGATTAATTATTCAAGAACCAGATGATTTAATGTAAAGATAGGAAAAATAAAAAATTTTCAATTTTTATTTTTTGCTAGGTGTGGGGTGGATGTGCCCAACTCTAGGAATGGGTATTCCAAGATTCAGACACCTAGATATCAAGGGAAAGGCTGTAGCCGCTTTTGAAAGTTGAGATATTTGAATATCGCGCTACATTGCTTCTCGAAGCATTTAGAAATAATTTACCGATAGTTGGATGTCAAGTGACGTAGCGAGTAATAGCAGAGTTGGAGGCTATTTATTGATTAAATAGTTAACTATGGAGTAGAGACTTGAGACTGGGATCAGATTACTGGCACGGCCAAAAGAAAGAGAATGCAATTAGTATCAAGTAAATCGGACCAGGGATTCAAGAGATATGAGGATTTCTAGATATCAGGTGATGACGCGTGACCCTGGCAGTTTTGAATAAAAGCCAGCTGGCCGAAGCATGGTCAGCTCATTCTAACACAAGCACTTGGCGAGCAAGTTGCATCTACGCTGAGCCAAGGCACATGGTTGCCGGATCTACGCAGAAGTTCTTTTAAAGTCGTGATAGTCACGAAAAGTGCTGCGCTACGAGTTGGAACTTAGTAAGTTTCTGGTGAGGAGAATCACTGAGGTGATTGATTTTTCTACAGACATTGGTGGAAATATTTATATTTCTACAAGGACATATGCTAGACTTTGTCTAGAAATAACACTTTGTCATAGTCCAGTAGTAACATAATACTTGGATATTTAAATCCATTTCAAGTCAGTTTTCATATTTGTAACTAGTTAACCACTTCGATCTGTCAGTACACTGAAGACTAGTCTATAACGGTGGCGTTCATTAGTCTACGCAAGGGAAACTGCAAGTTGCTTAGTGCATGGCAGATGGTGATATTAATAAACCATGCCCAGGGAACGATCTTCAGAACAGCCGTTAATTGCTTAGACTGTCAGTGTTTTTCTTGTACTGATAAGATTACCGTGAGTTATGTTACAACTGACATATCTAAGAAGAGATCACTTAGATCTGACCCTATTTAAACAAACTGTTATGGCTTTGATAGAAGCCCATATTAAAATGGAACCACAGTTAATTCAAACGTCAAGAGATACTACCACTATGTCTGACTAGACGAATTGTGGGTATATGATGGCGGCGGATACAAGGATTATACGTGCTTGTCCGATAGGGCATGTCTATGGATAAATCTGGTACAGACCAGGTTTACTACGCTTCAAGACCATCAAGAAATGTAAGCCACATTTGAATTATATTATGCCTAGCTAATTGGAACAATATATTTTTCTGCAGATGACCAACACATTTTTTTCTTCGTATTTAAAGCTTGCAATGATTTACGCAAGACTTGGTAGAGTTATTCTGAGTATTTTCAACACTCAGAACAGTTTAGGATCGATGACCGAGCATTTCGAGCATTTATTTGAATTTTTCATATTTTTGGGAAATCACGGTAATCAGCCGATGTAACTGTAAAAGTTAAATTTATTTTTGTTGAGGAATGGATATTTTTTCCATATTCGAAGGTTCGAACATGTGGATTCTCACATAATGAGATGATAATTAAACATATTTAAAATGATATAATTAATAATAATAATAAAAATCCACTAATAATAATAATAATAATAATTTTTATAATTTTTCTAAATAATTCTTGGATATTATATTTTCTAATAATCATATGTATTGAGAGAAAGCCTATGAAGTAGTTTAATCATTTCTAGTCTGGAACAGGAGATTTTCCGAAGGAGAGTGGTTAACGCAAGCCCGCATTCAACCAACATTTCAGTTCTGGTTGAACAGTTGATATTTGCAATGAGCAAAGTATATTTTTCAGATAACACGGAGAGGCATGAAACGGGAAGCAATTGATAATTGTATCAAATAGGATATTTTTGTATTTATATAAAATCATGACGTAAATACACTCGAAAGTGAAATGAAGATTTCCATAAGTATGGTAAATTCACGGGTTGAACTGAATGGTAAAATAAAATAAACTTGTAAGTTTATTAATCTTCCAGTGTTGATAACAAGCAGAGGCCTGATTTATTGTATAAATTTTGGGAGGATAATTTATGTGTGTGGAGTAGTTGAAATGCCATTCCCAGGTGCGCATGTTAAGTCGCAGGAATGAGGAGGTTTTTTCGAGCATCAATCAAATAGCAGGTTCGATGGCTCAGGTTTATAGTAGGAGTATTGGAACTACACATTTCGTCGTATGAATGACCCGAAGGTTATTTCTTTGAAACCATCAGTTCTTATTTCAACCTTGTTTACGAATTCCATTTAAGACTTTGAGTTTGCTAGAACCCGGATTTGTCATGATAGTAGTTTATTCTTCTTCAGAGGAAGACCTTTGCCGTTGTTGTTGTAATATTGTGTTCTTACACAAATAATAGAATGGGCCACTGCCAATTAAAAATAATTCTTTAACCACGAATAATTTGAAGGATGTTTTCAATCCTAGTGCCATGAACTAAATGAATTCATTATAAAACTACAATTCTAATTTCCGCATTCTGTCGAAGAATTGCAAGTTGTGAAAGTTGCTAAGAATGGCCATGAATATAAATATTTTTTATAATAATGATTCCAAGTGGAAAATTGAATAGTTGAATGGTTCAACCATTTATTGATCAAGTTGATGATTCAGAAATCATGTATTTTGTTAGGAACTTGAAGTTCATAATCGAGTCACTTCTCGAATGTTTAATGTCAGAAGAACAATTAATTGTTGTTGTGCTTCGCACAGTTCTTCGATGCTATGCTCAAGGTCAAATACTTTTCAGATGTTATTAATATATGTAAATAATTTGTGTTGCTTCGATGATAATAATATTTTCGACGATATATTTTTGAAACTGGAAAACTAAGTGAAAGTTTAAAAATTCTATGAACATTTCTTCTACGAGTGTTAATATCATGTAAATATTCAAACAGTGATCTACGATATTTCCAGTATAGACAATTAACTTTGAACTGGAATTAAATATTAATAATTTTGGAACACAGTCCACAGGACTATTAATCGGACTTGTGTTTTCAAAAAGATTGTCAAATGTGTTTGGAAAATTTCTGTATATTGTGTGTAAATAAGAGTGTGGATCGCCACACGTGGATGATGCTGCTTTGAGCATCTTTGCAGTAAATTTTAACTTCAAAATAAACTGAGATAATTTTACCAGATGTGTCATACCCAATTAAATCTCCTTCTATCCTTATTGTTGCATTGAGCCAAAAATCAGCAAAGCATTTTTTTAATTTGATGTCGTTTTTGCGATTTGCTTTAACCCATCTGGCGCTCCGGGATATTTTGACTCTCGTGCTGACTGATTATTGGTAAAATGCATATGTGGTCGTGCGGACTCCGGTCTAAACGGGCACAGTACATGTTCCCAAGCAAAATTGAAATCGATGTAAACGTAGCTAGTTTCGGCTTTCTTTGCACATGTCTGTGGGCAACCATGGCATTTGCCTGGAGTAGAAGTGGAAAACCACATGAGTTTGGTGTTTAGAAAACTCACCTCACCTCACCCCAACTAATTGGAAATGGAAAATAATTTGTTTTTGTCTTACTTAGGGGCTTGGAAATCATGGCCATCATTCCCATGTACTATACTTAGGCAAAATAATAAGGAGTTATGCATATTAGTATTATTATCTGAGTATTTAATACAATTTTGCATAGCCCTAGGACCAGTATCGGATCATAAACACATGTCATGTGTTACCGTCCTTAAAGCCACTGATGTAACACAAAGAGGTCTTTATTTCCACCCCCCAGGGGCTCACATCTAGTGGTATGCGGGTTGGCGACCACGGGGGCCCCAGCTGTGTCCGCCATTGCATCTACTGAATTGTGCCGGGCTCGTCTCTGTCTTCTTACCCTTCGACCACACTTGGTCAATTCTTGTTCTCTACCGACCCTGACATTATTAGGGTATCCAAGACCCAGGGAGTCTCTTCCTTTTCCAACTTAATTGGCCGTTGTTTATTTTTTTCTGATACTCTCGTTGTGTGAGGAGGCATCCTTCTTTTTATTTTCATGTTATTTCCTGCCTTTTGCTCAACTCCCACTAAAGGTAGGGTGTATATAGCCCCACAACTTGTGGTGCACTCTGCATATGGCTACACCAGTTCGAAAGTTGGCGACCCCAAGGGATTCCTGAGCTGGCTCCGGTTTCCCCCTTTTATCCAATACCTCTGGGGCAGAACCTCTCCTCTTTTACTTTTCTATCTGCCTTTCATGGCTCTCCTTCCTTCCAACTCCCTCAATCCACATTCTTGAGGGTTGAGGGCCATTTTTATTCCTTCTGTCCATTATTTGCCCCATTGTCCTTTTGTTTTCCATTTCTTCTTCTAGTATATAAGTGTGTAGTTAGTTTTAGTTATAGTTTAGATTTAATTTTCATCTTTACAATCACCCAAACCATTAGGGGTCGATAGGACAGCTTAGTGGTTAAGTTTATAGAACGCTTGTCTTTTTTTCGAAACAATACCAGCTTCAATTCCTGACCTGATCCAGAATTGTATACTTGGTTCACTTATTTCTCATGGCTTTGAAACTGGGTGTCTGTAACGTGATCATTATTCATTTTAACTTCAGTGTACGGTGTAGGATTGGAAAGGAGGCGCCCGTGGCTTCTGAATTACAACTATGTTAGCATTTGTCTAAGGTATAAATAAAAAAAGAGTTCAAACATCATGTAGGACATGAACTACTTTTAAATTCAGATTTGTATTTCACAGTAAACACAATCATTCTCCGTTTTAAAACAACCCATACATTTCTTTTTCTAACACGGTAGCTTATAGGCGGGCATTGCTATAGCTTACATGTAGTAGGGTCATTAGCTAAGGATTCAATTTCAATTACCTACACCTCTCATGGTATGGCTCTTAGTCAATTCGTTAAACTACAGAAAACTTTTCTATATGTTCAGTTACATTATCATTAGACCATCTCACAGTGTAGTGGTTAATATACATGGTTGTCAACCCTAAGGTCTTGGCTTTCAACCCGACTATGCCAAGATATTCATTTTCATTTTGAGGTTGAAAATAAGGTTCACTGAGCCTTGTCAACCCTTACCTAACAACTATCGAGTCATTTATGTTAACACGGTGCACAGCACATCCACTATCAAGCAGACAAGTAATATGAAACTTGCTGACAACATCGCCCGTGCTCTTATCACCAAGACTCACAACACAAACAAAGCCAGTGTCTCTGTGCAGGTTCAACCCAGCGGTAGTATGCAAGTGTATGTTTGTTTAAAAAGCATCATTAATATAATTCCACTGACAGGGCCGGTCTTAGGGGTGTGCGACATGTGCGGTCGCACAGGGCGCCAACGGTTTGGGGGGCGCCGAAGGCGTCCCCCAAAGATAGGCAAATTTCGATTTATTTCCTATTCAACAAATGTCAAGATAGGTAAATTCGAGTTCGTCAAACAAATAAGGGAAACAAATTTTAAAAAAATGTTCAACCGACTGAAAGCCCTACCCGCACCTTAGACCGTGACGGACCGAAGTTACACTCGGTGAAATAGTGATTAGCAAACACTATATCTTTCTCTCCCTTGCCTTGCCTTTTCACTATCGCGGAAATGCAACCCGGCTCGACTCCCGGGCCCGGGACCAACCAAATCGCCCTTCGGCAGCGCTTGGGCATTTCCGTGATATTTCGGTTCGGTTAGCTGTTGTAGCAGAGCTGTAGCAAGGCGAAGGAGAGAGAAAGAAAGCGAGGAAGACAGGGAGAAAGGGGAGTGAGGTTGAAGAAAGGGGTGCGGGTGTGGCACGAGCTGGAGACAGAGGCAAAGAAAAAGAAATCATAACAAACGTGTTGGGCGAAGTCGGCGTCGACCTGCTCGTAGATGGCAGGACGTATTAGCACAATACACGGGAATGTTATGGCCCTTGCTAATTGTTGTTCATTTGAGTGCGTGGTGCGGATGGTGTAAAGTTGGGACGAAGAACGAGAAACCCTACAACAATGGCCTCCTCCGGTAAAGCTAGTGGAGCTGCAAACAAAAAACGAAGGTTGCAGCATGCAGAAGAAGACAAGAAGGCAGCAGAAGCTTTTAAAATATTCGTCCGACCTTCAACATCAATAGACGGGAGATCTTCTCAAACAAATCCTACTGATCAGTCCAATAATGTATCCGTCGAAGTTGCAGAACGAGATGAAGGTATATATTTTAATCTCAACAAGAGCATTTTCTTACTTTCATAAAAGCGTGTTACACTGTATATTTTCCTTAAAGCACATTATACATTGGTCGTAGTCTAGGACATAGTCGTAAGGTCGCAAAGACTGTTTAAAGCACTGCTTGTGCGGATAACGCTAAGTAAACGCAGACCGCTATGTTATTTAACTTCTAAACTGTGCTATTTTAGATTAATTCGGTAATTATTGTTTAAGCAATGATAAAAACAAAGTAAAATTACGTTTTTAGACCGGTCCTTACAATCGGAAACAGTTCCCTTATTACCACTAAAACCTCCAATGTAGAATGGGCTTAATAATCCGTGTAGGCACAAATGCGTTTTGACTTGGTGCCGGCCTGATTGTTGATCTCATTACAGGTGCGGTGAAGGGTGCGAGCACCTTAATAGTAATTGGCTCTGACTGTGGCACTACTGGTGGTGGGGACGGTGTTGGATCTTGTGACAGGGGTGAAGGCGGGAAGGATTCGAGGAAACCTTTCGACTCTGGTGATTTTGCTGGATTTGGGCATACAGTCGAAAGTGGTGAACGTGGTAGTTCCGGTGCTGATTTAACTTGTGACGGTGAAGTCGGTGAAGGTTCTGGTGTCGGTACTGGTGCTGGGAATGGATTATGCATTGTGCCCTTCATTAGCGATAGCAGCCAAAATCAAGACCCTGCCTATTGGCCTCCGGTCCGAAGCACGGAATAAACTGATAAAATTATCGTTCAAGGGCCAGTTAAAATAAAAGATCGGAACTTTAAAAAAGATGCTGGAGGTGGCCGTCATTTTACTATGTTTCATTGTCATCGCGAGTTGCCTAATGGCGAAAAAGTACTAAGACGTTGGCTCCAATATTCTGACTCCTTAAAAAAATATTTTGCTTTTGTTGTAAGCTCTTTGACAGAAAGTCCACAGCTGCCCTCGTCTCTTCGGGATTCTGAGACTGGGCACATCTTTCGCAAGCCTTAGAGTCTCATGAAAGATCCCCTTCTCATTTTAAATGTTCTCAATTATGGGCCGAAACAGAGTTGCGTTTATCCTTGAAAAAGGGCGTTGATGATGCTAATCAACGAATTATGTGTGCCGAGGTAGAACATTGGAGGTCCGTACTCGAACGATTGTTATCGATAACAGTGTTTCGAAGTAAAAACAATTTGTCGTTCAGGGGTTCATCTGACAAATATTTCGAGAAAAACAATGGTAATTTTCTTTCAACTTGCTGAACTTTTGGGCAAATACGATCCGATTATGAAGGAGCACTTACGAAGGGTGATGGGTTCTGAAACAAGTGATCACTACTGCAGTAAAATAATCCAGAACCAGCTCATATATTTGCTAGGTGATGCGATTTTGTCGGATATTTTAGCTCAAGTGTCTAAAGCTAAATATTTCTCGGTTATTGCCGATTGCACACCAGGCCTATCTAAAAATGAACTACTGTCGATCACTTTACGGTTCGTTCAAAAATCTGACGACGGTGTAATTCCGACCGAACCACCGAACACTTCGTTGATTTTGTGGTGGCCGAAAAATTTGATGGTGAGGCACTAGCCGATCTGATCATTAATGGGGTTAAAGCTAGAAGACCTTAGAGGTCAAGGCTTTGACAACGGTGCGAATATGAAAGGTAAATATAAATGAGTTCATGCTCGCATTGTAAAACAGTTCCCGCGCGCAAAATATGTTCCATGTGGTAGCCATTCCTTAAACCTAGTTTTATCTGACTCAGCCTTTACTGCATTACTCTATCTGGCATTATTCAACGCATATATGTTTTATTTTCGTCGTCTCTTGACCGGTGGTCTATTTTGTTGGCTCACATTTGTAATTTGACTCTAAAAGATTTGAGCGACAGTCGCTGGGAGTGTCGCATAGATGCAGTGAGGCCTTTTAGATACGATACAAATGGGGTAGTAGCAGCCTTAATGGCCAATAAGGAGAACCCTACTTTTGATTCGGGGCTACGCCATGAAGCTGAATACTTGGCGAAAAAAATTGTGACATTCGAATTTGTCGTTGCTGTTGTAGTATGGCACGACATTTTGTTTCAAGTAAACATAGTTAGCAAAGCCATGCAAGCAGAAGCAATTGATATACAAAAGGCGTCTTCTCTCGCGGAAGGTTGTATCGCGTACCGGTACATTTAAAATATTACCAAGAAGGCTATGAAAGCGCTATAACTTCGGTTAAAGAAATCATTGCGTCTGTGTCTCTTGAGGTCGAAGAAGGTAGACGGAAACGGATGACTAGTCCCTCTAAACGGTTGATTGAGGAAGATGACTTGGGGGATTTTGTACGATCTAAAGACACTGCCTGGGTCTATTAAAGATAGTTGCTCATGGATCGTTGCTTGAACTTGCAAAAGCAGCTTTCCAGTGGAAATAATGAGTAAAAAAGAAACCAACTCGCGCTGCGTTGCAGTTCATTTACAGCACGAATGTGATTGACGTTTTTCCAAACGTCGATGTAGCTTTGCGTATTCTCGTAACCTTGCCGGTAACAGTCGCTTCGGGTGAACGTAGTTTTTCAAAATTGAAGTTGATTAAAACCTACCTGCGTGCTACAATGGGCCAAGAGAGACTGTCAAAACTTGCTTTAATTTCAATAGAGTACGATGTTGCGCGTTCACTCGATTTAGCCCAGTTAGTAAAACAGTTTGCTTCAGTCAAAGCACGGAAAGCTCCCTTCTCATAAGGTTTTGGGTTTTAATGTGTTTTTTTTCCTGTGTGTCGTAGTCGTATGAATGATTAAAACTTGTTTCTGTAAGTGTATTTTTCCAGTGATTTTGTTATATTGACATTTTGAATCATAACTAAAAAAATAGTTATTGTAATATGTTACGCATCACCTTTTAAGTAATAAAGTCCAGTATTTTTGCATCATGCGAGCGTACAGCCGATATTTTGTATGTTACCTTGACTATCCCCTTACTACAACGCAAGTAAAGCATGTTCAAGTGATATAGTAAATGGGTAAATGTACTTTAGGTTCATTTTATTTAATTTCATCCGATAACTCGGTGCCTTGCCTTTGCCTGAATTTTCCACTTAATATTTTCTTGATTCCTCTTTATGATACCGCATAATGTTTGCCAGAGTTAGGCAACCCGCCTCGCACAGAGGGGCGCAAACTCGAATTTCGCACAGGGCGCTGAAACCCCTAAGACCGGCCCTGTCCACTGTCACCACAGAGGTCCGGGTTCGATTTTCTAAAGGCTGCAACAGGGTACACTCAGTCTTGTCAGGTAAAAACGGTTTGGGTCAATTCATGAATTATGGGAAAGGGTTAGCCATTGTCAGTCCTACCACATCTTACTTCACCCTCTCCGATAATTAGTTTATAAAATCTCAGGTCGATAACCTTAACGTTTTGGCTCTTTTGGGTAAATTTATGGGGCATGGCAACAGGTTGGCCATCCTGACCTGTACAACACATCATACAACTCTCTAGCCATATTCATTAGCTATATATGCACATTAATCCATAATTACCTAATAATAATAATAATAATAATAATAATAATAATAATAATAATAAGCGAGCCGTCATCTTCCATACACACGTCCATTAAATCATGGTTTCACAAAAAGACCTATGCTTTTTAGGTGTTTAATACCTTTTTTTCCCTGTAACATCACTATTTCCTGTTTTATACGTCAAATTAACCTATCGAGGTAAAAGCGTATGTCATCATCTAATTTCTTCAACTATCACACCTAATTTTAGGGTTCTTCGTTTGCAAGGTATAGATTTTTTCAATTTGGGGGTAGTTTTACCCCCCCCCCTTCTATTTTTCATGAAAAACAAAAGATATTGGGTTCAATTATCATTTTTACACGTTAAACAGTTTTTTCCCCTGTAAAATCACTATTTACTGTTTTAGGGGTGAAATCATCTATCCAGGTAAAAGCCTATGTCATGACCAATTTTTTATGTCATCACGCCTAATGTTACGGTTCCTAGTTTCCAAGATATTGATTTTTCAATTGGGGGGGGGGGGTAGTTTCACCCCCAAAGGGGGGACGTTGCCCCAAGTGCTAGGACCCCTCAAACAAGTCCCTTGCATGATTGGTTCGCGAGATATTAACAAAAGTGTAGTTAGGCCCTTTTGACAAAAAACGAATCATACATTAAAAACGGGGTGTCACTCCAAGTGCTAGGATACTGCTTATGGCAAAATCCCATCAGGGGTTCAGAAAATATTAACAAAAGTGTAGTTAGGACCTTTTGACAAAAGTCGCCAGTGCATACATACAAAAAAAGTACTATTTCACCCCGGGTAAGGGTATTTTTTTATTTTGGGTGTGGTCATACCTCGTTCATAGAAAAGGAGAGTTCACTACGAGTCCTACGACACCCCATATGTTTAAATCGCATTATTGGTTAGCGAGATACTAAAAAGCAAGTGACCTATTACTTTTTTTTTTGGTCTTTAATAAATATTTAAAAATACTCATCTAAAAATAATCAATTAAAAAGCCCGTTGTCTTACAAAAGGCCCCCTCCAAGTGCGCATGCATACAAAAAAATCACTATTTCACCCCCGGTAAGGGTAGTTTTTATTTTGGGGTAGACATACCTTGTCCATAGCAAAGGTGGTTCACCACGAGTCCTACGACACCCCATATGTTTAAATCGCATTATTGGTTAGCGAGGTACTAAAAAGAGGATGACCTACTAGTTTTTTGGTTCTTTAATGAATATTTTAAAAAAATCATCTATAAATAATCATTTAAAACGCCCGCTCTCTTACAAAAGCCCCCTCCAAGTGCGCACGCAAACAAAAAAGACACTACTTCACCCCCGGGTAAGGGTAGTTTTTATTTTGGGGTGAAAATACGTCGTCCATAGCAAAAAGGGGGGGGGGGGGGGTGTCACCACAAGTCCTACGACAACCCATATGTTTAAATCCGACCATGGGTTCAGGAAAAATTTTTGGTTTCCCAAATATTTACAAAAATGATGGTAACACATGTTTTCACCAAAAATATCTCAAATATGACAAAAACATAGGTTAAACCCAAAAAAGTGCATAGGTTTTCACCTAGCGAATTGAAATTTATGGTGCGGGTAGAGGGGGTAAATACCAACCATTCATGTCAAACAAACGTTCTTCTCATCTTCACCGTTTCCAAAATAGTCAGCATTATTTCAAAATTCATTTTCTTTTGTCCTATACACCTGAAACTTGCTTTTCGCCTAGAGGGGCTAGCGAGCTTTGATTCACGTCAAACAAACTTTTTTCCAAAATTCACCGTTTCCAAAATAGCGCCAATGTCAAAACCAACAATTAAAAAAAACAAAAAAAAAAACAACACACATTCTTAGCAAAGAGGACGTCGCCCAGTTCCTAAAGAACACATCGTTCTAGCCTTACAAGCTCATTAAATATCTCCAAAATGTCAAAAACGCACGTTCACCTCAAATTGCGTTTCCAAATTCCACCCATTTAAAACAATAACCTCACCATCAAATAGAGCGGAAAAAATACCATCTAAACGAAACCTCACTCGACCCTAGTCCTCCCCCACCACATAACCTTTTCCCAACATAGCCATACGTATTCAAGCACGCCTGCGACTGTGAGTAGAACTCTCTAATTGGCACTACTCATGACATTTCCATCAGTTATCTGTTTGCCAGGAGTTAGAAATGGGGAAAATATATTAAATATCCCTAGGACGTTTGGAAGTGGGATTTTAAACATCTAGTCTATTATGTTCGGGAATAGTTTGCCATATGGACTTGCAATTTGACCTGTAGAGCTAGCCTGATATGTGAAAATAATAATAATACTACAATACTAATGATACACAGCCTATTGTTAAGGTGGACCTGATTGATATACCACCCATGCCCAGTTCATTCTGAGAACACGCCAACCCAATCACAATTCCAAGTGATGTCCTGTTAAGTGTAGATAGCAAGCCTGCTCTGATGTTTAAGGATACACATAGTTTTCGTTCCGTAGAAGAAGTACAGTATTATCCACCCAGGACCGTAGTCACACGCGATAAGTCTCGCACTACAGGAGAGCTGCAGCAAGTCCGGAGATCGAAGATTCGAATCTCGACTCAGACAGGGTTCAACCTGAGTATGCTTTCTTTCAAAGGATTTTCTATTACTCTCTGCAGGTTAATGCCAAGATGGTACCTTATTTCAAGTCCCGGTGCACATTCCTTTGTTCTCAACCCTAACATTACAGTTACACACACAACAGCAGCCACTACAGATACACAGGTTACCAGAGAAATTCAACACACAGCCACATATATGGGGCTGATGACCATGTTGCTCCAAGCCAATGAAAAGGGTTAACAACAACAACAACAACAACAACAAGAATTGTCCAATTCCTCATTCCAACATGTGCTCACGTAGGCCCAATAGATGGCGGTAGTAGCCTGATAGGGTGTTCCGTTGTTGGTTCGTTCTTCACGAGGCTGATTCCCCGCTATTCTTACTGCCCTTTCGAGAAGCACACATTAGGTTCGTTTGCCATTTTTGTGTCCTATACTGCTATTTCTTTTGTTTATATTGGATTGATTCGGTCCTGTGTGTGCAGAAAGTGCGCTGTACAGACTCTTATAATGACTAATGCTCTTCCGTCAATGTTGTTCCTAAAGCATGGTCCAACAGTTTGCAAGAATGATGCCATATAGTTCTAAGAGTTCATTTATTTACTCTCCCTCTTGTTAATTGATATTCTCTTCAGAGTTGAATAACGCCCTCAGAGCAAAATTTCAATAGACAGGTGTCTTGGAAACCGAACCATTTAAATGGGGCGTCGAACAGGTATTATTGATGATGTGAATTATTATTATTATTATACCTTATCACGTACGGTAATGCATTCTTAACTGTTCCCGGGCGAAGCCGGGATGGGTTGCCAATAAAACGAACAAAATAATGTATTATGCAATTAAACGATAATTAAGATAATTGACAAGTGAACAGTATTTATGAGCGGCTTGGTGCTCTTAGGGCGCAATTTCATTATATCGCTAATTTATTGATAGTGGACACCCCTCGATTTTGCAATGTAAACTGACGAAGTCTTTTAGCATACTGATGAAATTCTGATTGGGGTTGTGCACAGGATATTTCAGTTGTCAGAGTCCCATAAAATGAGCTAAAATTCCAGATGCTTACAGCCCATTTACTCTACTGTAAAAGTAGGTAGGGTTATGTGGCACTTCATTATCGTTATAGACTTAAGGTACATATTACATTCTATACGGTAATGCCAGTAAATGATGAAAGTAATTATCACACAAATTCTCCTCATTTTAAACACAGAGAAATGTAAAAATATATTATTTGTTGTTGTTAATTCATTTAGGGGCGTAAGACATCTTGGTCATCGTCCCCGTGTAGTTGGATGGGTGCTGAACTTGTCTGACAACCTGTATTCCAGTGATGATTGCAGTAGTGTGTGCACTCGTATTAGGGACAGGGATGAGGTAGAGATCCTGGAACTTGAAGTAAGGTACTATCCCGGCATTTGCGTGGAGGGAATGTGGAAAAAAAAAAACAGGGGAAACCCACACTCAGAATAGCCGCTGTCAGTGCCGGGATTCCAACCTACGATCTCCAGACTTGCTGCAGCTGCCCTCGTTGCCGTATTGCACGATTTAACGAACATGGCTACCCCACGGGTAAAATTATATTAATTGAGCATAAAATAAAAATACTGTAGGTGATTTGTTTCTGCCGGAGAACCTTATGATAATAATAATAAATACATAATAATAATAATAATAATAATAATAATAATAATAATAATATAATAATAAATATTATTATTATTACTATTATTATTGTTATTATTATATGTTTTCCAGTTGACCTCAAGAGGCCACGTTCCTCACACCATTGAGCCAGGAATGGAACTCCAGGCTTGTGGGGGAGAGACATTGCACACTACAACGGACGTTACACTGTCACAGGTTATCAGACACAGGCTAAGATGGAGCAGGCAGAATGAAAAGAGCCCAGTGTTGACAGCTGACGGCCATGTGGCGGCACACTGCAGTTTCAACACGTGGGATGTATTAACTAGACACGTGTGGTCTGGAATAACAAACAGTCCCTTTTGACAGTCACCTGCTCCTGATTCCTTTTCGTATAAATCATAGGCGTGTGTCTCCTCGAAAACTCTAACATCAACAAATCTGCCAGTTCTGGGTACTTCTTCATTCTCATATTTCAGGGATTCTTTTCGTCCACAGAACGGCCTTCCCCGACAGCTGAAGCCATTGGCAGCTCACATGACTGCCGTTGCCGTTGGTAGAAGCAAAAATCGCGTGACCCACCGCTGTTTGTTTACATGGAATGAACATTTATTTTCTTACTTGACAAAATGATAGCCTGTTGTTGATTCGTTTAAGGGGCTAGAGCCATCTTGTGCTGTATATCTCTGATAACCTCTCTTATTGTACAGACTAAAAGAGTGTGTGTGTAATTAATATCCTTAGGGTTGTGATAGGTGCCCGGAGACCGGGTACCATCCAGCAATAAAACTGGAGGCAGTGTAGAAAAGCCCGGGAGGAAAACTAGGCTCAGGATGGCCACTCTCGTCACAGCAATTTAAATCTTCCATCTTGGGAGATGCTACAATTCCCCAACGCAATGTCAACGGCCATAGAATGTTGAACACATCCGTTCTCGTTCGATCACCTTAATTAAGCAACATTGCACGTGGTCAGTATTTGGAAAGGTGACGGCTTAGAAACACCACGTGCTGTTGGCTCCAAAATGTTTTGGGGCTGCGTAGATCAGTCGGTAGAGGCGCTGTATTTCTAATTGGAACGGAGTGGGTCGTGTTGCACTTAAACGGCGTGAATAAAACTGATTGCGAAAACAAGTTCCTAATTGGGTCCTTTCAATTCTTTATGTTTAGTGTGAGAGTATATTTTAAACTCCATAGTGATCATGTGGCCTCCGGAGAGGCTGAGTGCAGGTCTTTCTAGTTGACACCCGTGAACGACCTGCGCGTCGTAATGAGGATGAAGTGATGATGAAGACGTCACATACACCCAGTGCCAGAGCCACGGTAATCAACCCCAGGAGATTAAAATCCTTGATGGCTCGGCTGGGAATCAAACCTGGGGCACTTCGGGCCAAAGCCTAGCGTGCTAACCATTTTGCCACGGAGCCGGACACTCCGTACTAATACAACTTGAAGGTACCAGTAGCTTGTGTGCTGTTAGGGCTACCTCTAATATGTATGGGAAGGGAGGGGAGGGGCTATGTAAATTTGCTCACGTGTTTCATAACAATTGGGTTTATGCAGGTAAGCAGACACAAGACTAGAAATTCTAGAAATATTGCTGTTCGATTTATTAAACTACCACTGAGTTAAACGATCTTTAGGTTTTCGCCAGCAAGGGCAACGGCCTTTTCGTAGATTTGTACTGACAAGTTTGATATGGCGCTTGTCTGAGGTTTATATAGGCAGCTGGAATGTTCCGGAATTAACGTTTAATTTAATTGATAGTTTTCTTTTTCCGTTTGCATTTGGTGAGGTTATTGACTGACTGCGTGGCTTAGCGGTAACGTTCTTTCCTGCTGTCCCCAAGGTTGCAGAATCGAATTCTGGTGCAGGCAGTTGGCATTTGAGGGTGCGCAATTTTGAGGGAACCAGGTCAGTAGGTTTACTGGCACGTTAAAGAACTCTTATAGGGTAAATTTCAGCACCCAGGCGTCTATAAAAGCCGCAGCGGGACGTAAAACCAATAACATTTTTATTATTACTCTGGTCATTGGCACACACTAATACAGCCAGCAAAATAACACAGGTTATCAGACAAATTCCACACACCCAAGTACAAAGGGCTACATGACCACGATGTCGCAAAGCCCCTCAATTAATCAACAACAACATTTTTGAGTCCTCTTCAAGCGATCGAATTGGAAGTTTGTATAATGAACTACCATAATAACCTTCATCTGCTGGCATATAATTTTACTGCCTACAGTACATGTAAAACAATCAAACATGCCAGGCATGAGAAATATTTCACCAGTTGTCAATATCTCCGAAACTCCTGCAGCAATCAAACTGAAATTTTGCATGGTGATAGAGGCCTATTACTTAAGTAGGCTTACATATATGACACTTTCAAAAACCTTATCAACACAAAAACAACATAGCGGTCATACGTTATTCAAATTGGTTTTTTTTGCCGTATCGTATAGAAGCGATCGAAGAGAAGCATCTTATAATGAACCATTACAATACTACTAAAAATAATAATTACAATAATATTAAGTTGATTATTATTATTATTATTATTATTATCATGTAATGTCATTGAATTATGTAACTTGGCTTTCGTAAATTATATAAGCCGTACATTCGACCTTTCTAAATATATATGTATTACTGAATGGTGCCGTCTCGCGGTAGGAATCACAAATATCGATACTGAAAGTTATAGGTTCTTTATAGCATGCAATTTTTTAAAATTGTCATGATGGTGGTGGTTGTAGTTGTTGTAGGGGTCATAAATTAAGGTCAAAAGCCCTAATTTCGTAATATGGGTGTCGTAAACAATAGGTTATACGCATATTCATTTCTGAAAAGGAACACAATATTCTACTTATGTTCTATTGAAGCAGTCTCTCGGTCAGTTTATTATTATTATTTTTTCATTTTCTTTTTAGCGTAAAGTATGACCTTTAGTGCTAGGAGAGTCCGAGGACATGTTCGGCTGGCCAGAGTTTGTAGCTGCTTCAATGCGGACACCCATGGGGTGAGCTACAAGTGCCGTCGTGTGTGGAGTGTTGTCTGGGGAGGAAAGTGTGAATGTAAGGACGAGGAATTGGAAGGTAACGGCTGTGGCCTATAGTTAGGGACCAACCCCGGCATTTGTCTGGAAGGAAGATGGGAAACCACAGATGACCATCTTCAAGGTTGCCGGCGAGGTGATTCGAACATCCTTGCCTCCCGGATGTGAACGACTGCTTGCGCCACGCCGTAACGACCACGGTTAACCTACCCGGTGATAAGTTGATAAACCAATACCATGAACTGGAGCACAATTCTTTAGTGTAGTATTCATGTAAGGTAGATAAGCCGCAGGAAGGCCAATTTGCTGTTTTAAAAAATCTTTATGTTTCTTGCCTGAAATGACTACAACGTTTTAATATTGAGTTTTGAATTTAAAATTGTTGCTCTATACTTTAGCAAAATGTAGGTCGTGTACTTGGAAACTGTATTTAATAGGTGGGAGGGATTGTAAATGGAAAATACCAATGGAATATATGAAAATTGGCTGTTTTTTCGTAATGGAACAACTTGTTTCGTGTTTAACTCGGCCTCTTACCTTATTTTCAGGAGTCATTTCCCCGTAACTTTCTAACGCGGCTGCTTCCGTGGCGTAGTTGGTAGCATACTGAGCTTCTATGCCCAAAGTTGCGGGTTCAAGCCCTGCTGATGTCATCGTATGTTTTAAGAGCGTAAAAATCCCTCAGTATGCCTTCCTTCGGAGGGGAAGTAAAGCCGGCGGGCCCATGTCATAGATTTATGGCATGTAAAAGAACCTTCCACTAACTAAACATGTGTGAAGCAAAATTTGTAGGTTAGGTTTGATTAGTGCTCTTAAGTTCCAACGCTCGTCACCAGGCGCAGGTTGCGATGGCATCTAGAAGTAACCAAGTTCACAGCTAGGTGCCGTGGACGGTAGCATTTGATAGCAAAAGTAGGAACTACTTGAAATGATCGTCTGCAGTCCTTACTTGAAATAAAAACATATAGGCCTAACATACACTAATACAGTCATCACAATTAACACCGGTTATCAGACAGATTCTACACACACCAATACTACACGGGGCTACATGACTGCGTTGTCGCAGCCCCTAAACTAAGGAACCAACCAACCAACTTTCTCTGGGAACATGAACCTCAATCGCAAAGTGGACAGAGGACTAGGCGTTCTATACACTTAGTATAAACTAATGCGTATAGTTTCATTGTAGACTGATGGACAATATGACAGGCACTGTGTTGTTGTTGTTGTTGTTGTTCTAGGTAGAATTTCCCACTGAGTAAAGAAACTTGTCAAGCACACCAATAACTATTGTACATGGGAAACAAATGTTATTAGCGGAGAACAAAAAGCCTAAGTGATTGTAACATGAGTCTCAAAAATTTATTTTCTATTTTGTCACTTAGATAACTTTCCAAAATTCTAGGATTTCTGAAAGAAGAGCAAGGCGAACGAATTCATAAGGATCTGCAGGAATTGGAATGAAGGTATCAGTGTATCATATCGGTATGATACCTGACTATCACAAAGTATAACGGAATCCGAGTGCTTAACTATTTAAAACATGTAGACCTGCATACAGCACAATAGTAAAGTAATATGCAGTTGTTCTCCACTGGTAAAGAAAAAAGTGCTGTATAACCCACACTTGCACAGTCATCATGCGGTGTACGTTAAAACCTGCTATTGTCTTTTGTATTTTTATTTTCAAAAAGGAAATTACTCTTCATATTGAGTCTCATTATCTTATGGCTTGGACCGGACAGGTCTGTTGTGCATTATACTGCACGACCCTGTTCTACTTCGAATTTCGTGGTAACTGTTGGAGCACGTTCACGCATATATAGCCTAATCCCTTATCCAGAGAATTCCTGATATAGGAGTCTACTTTTGTCATTGTGCCTCAAATAGATTATGCGCTACCGACTAAATAATGTGTATTTTCAAGATGGTGGTTGCGCGTAATGTTGAGTCGGATAGTCTTTGGACTGGTACTGACTTAGTAAGGTCTCGTAGATGTTTCATGTTGTGTCCTGTTCACAAGGAAGAGAATATAGATGCCACTAGTTACAAATCAACCCTCGTGTATTTCATATTCATAATTTAACAAGTAGGACTATCGTGGTAATTATGCATTTACTTCCATATTAATGGATATAAATATCATACAGAAAGTCGTTGTCTTTGTGGCTTGTGTAGATGAAACCTCATACACTAGTCTACCTTCTTGCTAATTTTCGCGGATGGTGGGCGATTGATTTTAACCCTTAAATGGCAGTGGTTTAGTCAATAGAGCTTTAATAGATGGTGGATTATCGAGGTGATATTTTATTTAAACAAGGTGGCGTTAGCGCACAATATTTAGTAAGATAAATTTGTCACTTGTGCAAACGAAGTTTCTTGATTTATGTTCCACATTTTTCAAACTTGGTGTTAATAATGCGATTAAAATCTAAGTTATTCATTTAAATGGTTTAATATTACGTCCAGTTACCATCTTGACTGTATACAACCACTAGTATTTTACCCATGCGCAGAGAAAGCCTCTTATATGCACACATCCATGGCCACGGCCGGCGTGGAGCTTGACTGGGAAATGTGCTTACTGTATATATCACATCTGTTGTGTTGATTCTCTACTAGGGGCTTTGCAAGATCGTGGCCGTGTAGCCCCGTGTAGCCCCGTGAACCTAGGTGTGTGAAGAAACTGCTTGATAATCTGTGCCACTGTGATGTCTGGACTAATGTGTGTATTTGTAATGGAGGTAGGATTTGGGTAGGAAGCGGCCGTGGCCTTATGTTAGGTACCATTCCTTGTCTGACATTTCCATCCATCGTTTTATTACAAGTAACTGGCCTTATTAGTCGTCATTCATTTTGTGCGAGTGTCTCTCTTAACTCCCAGGAAATATATATTCGCAATTATCTCAGCAAGCGTTCATTCCACCATAATAATATTAGCTGAAAATATTCCCAATAAGATTTGTTCTGTACAGTTTATAACTGAGCCCAGCCGTTTTGAAGAATAGAATAGAAAAGGCTTCCTCATAACCCCCTCATCCCTTAGGAATACATCATAGTGGCCTCATTTTATTGTCTACCTAATGAACCCGAGGGAGTTATGCTGACTGATATCGAACGTGGATCTCAGAGACTGTGATCTCAGTATAAAGGTTCCACCAGGGAACGAACCCGAGGTCTGTTGAGGGAGTTTCATTGTAGAAACCCCTAGAGAAAATTGTATATAATCACTGGTGTGATTTTAGTTGATAATGACATTATTTATTAAAATAATGCAGGGAAATTGAGCGGAATACAGCATTATTAGACTACTTGGAGTAGGCTATGCTGGGCTTGGAGCACAGAAAGTGCAGAGTTTGACGTTTTACTAATTGGCCCAGAATTGTGGGAGGTGCCCCTTGGAGCCATGTCAATCTTGCTGACCTCGTTATGTCGTCTGGAAGAGGTTGGGGGCTTGAATAATGACCCAGTTTTTCCCCGACTGAGAATAGGACGAAGAAGAGTGGGGAGAGATCCCAAGGAAAATCATTGATTACTAGTGATTGGAGTAACGCAATGACATGAGAGTGGCACACAGGTGAATCTTTAGCCAGGAGGCTAATTTTAGAGCCTTTAATCTGCGAAATTGACGCATATTTAATGAAGTGCGGAAGAACATAGACCATGGTTGTTCGCGGCTGAGTTTGACGAGGTCGCCAGGGATTCCCAGTGAAACAGCGTCCCCACGCTATGGAGAAAGGAATTAATATTAATTAATTGGCCGAGCGATCCTTCAGCACGCAGATAGTTCTGGGATCAGTGAAGAAAAAGGAACCCGATGAGCATGGTTTCGAGACCAGAATCATGCTGGGAGAGGAGTCGAGATAACGCGGGAAAATTTAGCTCTACTTTTTGTGTGAATCCAATATAAGGGGTCGACCCTTGGCAGAGCAGCCAGTCTTACGCAGTTTACCCAGTTGGACCCAGTTTGTCACAGAGAGTCGCAGACAGTCGTCGCTGCACAGTTTTTGTCAGAACACAGTTGTCAAGCAGTTGTTGAGGCGGAACGTATGGCGGTCCGGCTCGTGAAAGGACGCTCAAACCAAGACTTGTACATTTGAGTGAATCATTATATTCACCGCACATCGTAATGCACCAAGTGAGAAGATAATAATGCATTTTTTTTATTATTGGACTTCAACTTGGGAAGCCGTGCAGTGAAACATTTAGTAAGCTTTTAGTAAAGACAGTCGTGCTGCATGTGTAGTCAGCAGTACGAACAATGATGTGTTCACTTAGGAAACAACGTGGGAGATAAGTTGCAGAACTATTGTAAATAATAATCTGTGTAAAGTTATGTACAGTGTTAAGCGCAATGTATAAAATATTGACTGATCATACATGTCTAATTACGCTGGAATGCGCTGGGAGAAACTTTACGAAGCATTTGGTAATGTCTTAAGAATACCAAATAGTAACGCTCAGGACGGAAGTTAGCATATTTATGCAAAGCAGGAAGCTTACCGTAGGAGTATGGATAAACTGTTGGTGAATTCCGGGGGCAGATGAACCAGACTTTCAATCAGGAGTTGGTAGGAGCACGGGAGATGCCATCGACACCTGCAATTTTGATATCTTTGCTAGGGAATTTCAACCAATGAAAAGTGTACAGAGTGACGTGTGTTATGTATAAATCATATGTGAAATGTCTTTTAAATTAATGGTTTAATAAGTGTTATAAAGTGTCATGTGTTTTGGAAGCAATAGCTTCTTTATAGAAATGCAAAGTGTCGTGTGGTTAACGGAAGATATGTGTCATAAAATGTGTGTATTCAAGATGCAAATGTCGCACTAAATCTGCATATGGCAGGCGACCCGGAAGGATATGAGTGGTTGGAGCCACCATGATGAGCCTTGATATATGTGAGTACCCCACAAATTATGTTTAAGTAGAGGTATAGGCCACTGCATGTAATGTGATTTCAGAGTTATAAAGATGCCAGTAAGAATCAGATTAGGAGATAGACCCTCCAGGTTTAATCATTATTGTATTGATTTTAATAGAGTTGAGATGTTAATTTGCATCAGTGAGTGGATTAATCGTTACCACTATAATTATAAATGGCAAATCAGTTATGTAAATGAAACGAACACGGTTGTTCGAGTTTTAAGATGATTAGTTGTGTCGGATTTTGGTAATTTATGTCAGTGAGAATAATAATAATAATAATAATAATAATAATAATAATAATAATAATAATAATAATGAATAAATAAAGGTATGAATGAACGCATCAGGCAAAATGTTGTAAGCAAGTAATAGTTACGCTAAGGGCAAGACTTATCGATCTAAGCAGTAAGATTATACAGTAAGATTACATTACGGGATTAGGAAAAGAGTTTTATATCAGAATTATTGTATTCATGGGAATGTAATTATGCCAGGAAATGGAAGAGCTTTTAGTGACTTGAATTTGCAGCTTATGGAAAAGCTTATAGAGTAATTGATAGATTTCTCTTAATAATTATAGGACAAAGATCATAGCATTAGGTAAGGGACCAGGTAATCTATTCTTCGTATGAAATCTCGTATGCCGTGGGTATAATTGGAGATGTGCTTTGTACCAGAGTGTATTTAGTGAATGGACCCTAACTCTGATGATGGATATGGAATGTTCCGGGTTTGAATCCCGTGATAGGTGAGAGGAAAACGATGGACATCTCTGCACTCTATCTGATCGCCCGAGAACTTATTATTGAGTGATTCGGCTCGTTGAAGCGAATCGTATTACGGCAGCATGTTATGACTGACCGCAGCATTTATTAAAGATACCGGTTACCTACTAGACCAATGTTTTATGAATCTCGTGCTTTCATGTTGAAATGGGCCTATTTGGTGCCAATTATTATTATCCTCAGGGTAGGAGTAAATGTTAAGCTCATCCAGTACCTGTTTGCATAATATTCAGTTTAAATCCATTGGGATATGTGTGTCACTAGGACCACGGTATTTGTCTGTTAAAATATTATACTGCTTAGGGGAGGTAAGACATATGGCATGAAACGAGGGTCGAGGCACTGTAGGACCTCACTCCACTGCTATTGTGTACAGGCCGCTTGGGAGAAGGGTCTGGGACAGGCAAGCGAACCGTGAAAGCAAGTTTGAAAAGAACAGATTTTAGACCCTGTTAATGACATAAAGATGAAACATTGTTATATTGAGTAATGAAGCCATGTGGTTTAAGAACACATTGATAATTATAGATCACCCTGATGGTTCATGATTTTAGCTATCTAACGAATGGTTAGACGTTGCATTTGTACTGTCACTGACATCTTTTTCAGAAGTTGGCTACTGGATGCCACAGGCTACGCGCGCAAAGGTAGTTTAATTGTACCATCCGACACAGCAATAATTAACGTTTTTAAGGTGAAATCACAAACGGCATGCAGTGGAACTATATAAATAGAGGAGGTGTAGGGGTAGCTTACATAATTATGGAGTTTTATGTAGACTGCTGTGCAACACCAGAATAGGCTAATGCATGTAAAGCATTTGGTGGGGAGAGAAAGATCAAAACATACACACGATACACATTATTGTCAAATTAAGACAAGGTTTAGGGGCACTAGGGCTGAGTTTTTAAGCAAAAATTACAAAATAACTGTTTTTTGTTTTTCCCATATGTAAATCTTATGGACCCCTGTGGATCATTTCAGTAAAACAGTCTTCATGCACCGCCATTTTTAAAGGCTCAGCGCCATTTTTAAATCTCCTCTGCGTTTAAAGAAGATGGAAGGCAAATCATAGAAAGTAGGCTATACTTTTAAAACTAGAAATCCTAGAAAGTCGTAGGTTATCTCAAACGAAAGGTCTCTATGCTCTTTATCTCTACAATAAAACATTGTATTTTTCAATTTTTTTCTACAAAAGTTTCATTGGGTGAGCCAAGCTGGTTAATATAGCATGCGATTTTATAAAAATGCTTTTATCTCCAAACAACGTTTTAGGCAATCAAAATGCTCCATGTGCATGAGGTATTCACCAATTTTACTAAAAAAAATCTCTGAATATTCAGGAACACATGTGTTGCAAGTTAACATTGCAATATCTCCAGCCACTTTGTAAATTACAGACCAAAAAAATTAAAAACTATGAAAAATTATCAAAATTCATAAAACATGATGGCACATAAAGACAAAACTAATCTGACAGCATACATGTATCACATTCCTGATATGTCTCAATGTTATAATATTTAGAATAGTTTTATGTATATGTCATGAAAATACCAAGCGTTTTACACAATTGCTAATGCGCATGGAGCATTTTGATCACACGGTATATTTTAATAATATAATTAGTAAAAAATCAATTACATTTCATCCAATTGTTTTCAAATTTGGTATGTGACTTAGTGTTACTATTCTAAGTATGCAGTTTAAATTTCAACTCATTCTAATAAAAATGTGGAAGTTGAAAAACTCAGCCCTAGTGTCCCTTAAGGAATAAATAATTTTGTAGAATTAATGAAGTCACATTGGATGACAGAAGAATTAAAGTACAGTTTGTTTCTGAAGTTGTATGTGCATCAGCGCACTAGAGTAATTTGTGAAGTTGATATAAGGGTAAAGGTTTGAGTTATGATATGATTTTATTGTGATAATATTATGTTGATATTAGTGGATTGTGGAAGTAAATTTTATTTGATTTTGGTTTATGTTTGTGGGGATTGTTTTGTTTGTTTGAAGCCATGAATTTTATTACTGAATTAAAGTTTTAGAATAGAGTTGTGCCTTATCATTGTAGAGTTGATACCTTTTAGCCTCAAATCCAAAATATGCAACTGCTCAATGGGGAGACGGTACACGCCCGAGTCCTGACGCTAGCTGGAGGCGGAAGCATATTTTCCATCGAGATTACTCACATGGGTACATGGAAATTGATGTCCTGTACAGTGATTTGAGCTATAGGTACAACTAAGGCCGGTCTAGATCGAGTGCACACAACTCTATTAAAGTAATGAATAACGTGAATTAGGGGAGGACCGCACCTAATCTTAAGCTAAGCTCCGATACGAACAATATAAATTTTTGATAAACACCTTAATTAACATGATCCAGGTAACTTGGGGCGGTAGTATTCTATCATGGAATCGCCTCAGTAGTGCAATATGTATGTTTTGCCATTGCAATACCTGATCTTTATTTATCTGGACACTCGTACGATGATATTAATTTATCATGGCGCTGGTATGTGGGCCGGTTTTAAATACAGGTCACCATAGGCGCAGAGGTGTATTTCATTATCATGGCGAGACCCAAGTGGGGCATTCGACAGTACAACCGAGACCTTGGAGGGTTGCTGCGATGTCTTAACGTGGACCACCTCCCATGGCATATCATTATCATGGCGCCCAGGTTCGTGGAGCTTATGGGATTTAGGGAAAACCCATAGATTTTTTATGGTATTTCATGGGGAAATCCATAGTAATTGTTTTTTTTGCCTCAAACTGTGTTTGGGTAATTGTTGAGTTCAGTAGGCTTTTGATGTAACGCAGAATCTCTCTATTGAGAAGAGGATTACCCAAGGGTACGAGCGCTACACACCCAATCCACAATTTATCATAAAATTGACAGGTTTTGTACGATCTTACAATATGTGTACAGTGTTTGATGTTTCTCTTCAAAACATATCCACACATTTTTCCAGGAAGCCAGCCTGCATATCAAAGTGTATTATTGTAAAAATGTCAGGTACAGAGGATATCCTGCAGGTTATTGCAGGGTTGAAACAGCATTTTGACGCTGTTAATATACAGAATAGGCTGGAAGCTAAGGCTTTCCAGGATGGAATAAACGCTCGGTTAGATGATAATCAGAGTGAATTGAATAATCGGTTAGATGCCAATCAGGAGGCAATTAATGCAAATCAGGTTGCACTGAGTAATCGTCTAGATGCCAATCAGCGGGCAATTAATGAAAACCAGGTTGAATTAAGTAACCGGTTAGATGCCAATCAGGTTGAAATAAACAACCGATTGGATGCAAATAAGGTTGAATTAAATAATAAGTTAGGTCAAATGCAAGAGGTAATTAAGACCGAAGTAACAGAAACTGTTGTAAGCATTGTATCAGAAATGCAGGTTAAAACAGATAAACGTTTCGAGGCTATAGAAGCCAAGCTCGAAAGTAATTTACAAGCGTGTAAGCATGCTCAGGATGAAACCAACAGTAGGTTAGATGCGCTGTCTAATGACATTAAGGATATTCAAATCCAAATTGAGGCGAATCTCGAACGCCAAGCGAAACAGTTTTCAGAATTTACGAGAACGGTAGATCAGAGGTTAGAAGAGAACGACTCTAAATGGGACCAGAAATTGAAAAGCTATGCTAGAGCAATTAACGGTGATCTCAAGAAACAGAATCAGACTATATTAGATCAATGTCAGGAAATATGCGAGATTAAGGCTATCGCTAATGAAAGTAAAGAGCTGGTAAGCAACGTGAAAGGTCAGATGGGCAAAGTTCATCAAGAACTGGACCAAGTTCAAAGTGACATTGTTGTAGTTAACAAAAGACAAGAGGAGAATAGAGGTGAGATCATCAAGGTCCGGAATGAATTGCCTAAAGTCAATGGACACATTCAAGAGGAAATTAAAGGGCTGAGAGAAGAACTCGAAGTGAGAGAAGGCCAAAAGACAGAGGCAAGCGACAAGACCCTTGCTCAAATTAAGGAAGATGTAGAGGATGAAATCTCCCATATCAAACAAAGCCTGAAAGAAGACAAGAAGAAAATATTTCAAGTAGCTGAGGAAAATCGAGATAGGCTTACCAGAATCGAGAAGGAGGTAATTAATCGACTGGAAAGAGCGGAGATGCGCCACAATCAAATGGAGACTAGGATAATCGCACAGGAGGAAACCTTTCTGAAAGATCCTAAGTCAAGTGAAGGCAGCATGGAAGATATGAGGAAAACAAGGTGGGCAGACTTAGAAACCCAACCTATAATCAGGAATGCTACAGGCCCAGGCAAAAGTCCTTATATGACGCCAGGTGCACCAGTTGCAGCATCAACGCCACAGGAAAATGCTATGCACACCCAGGTGATAAACGTAATCAGGGCAAGCGAAGAGAAACCAAGGAAATTCTCAGGTAGCCACTGTAATATGACACCAAAATATTGGTTGAAGGAAGTGTCTGAATATCTGAATGATGCGCGGATACCGCCAGAGCGCAGGCTACGAGCCATTGAGAAACTAACAGAGGGAGAATGTGCATTATGGTTTCGCAGTGTCCGGTATACTTTCGATACTGTTGAGGAGTTTCGAGAGGCATTTTTGAAGAGATACTGGGATCCAGCGACCCAACAGAATTTACGGTTGGATTTGTATTCAAAAAGATACAGCACCAACAACCAAACGAAGTATCCAGAATTTTTTATATCGCAGATGTGTCGCTTCAAAGAGCTGGATCAAAAACCAAGCGAGCTGGAATTATGTATTGCTATCGCCAAGCAGCTTCCATACGAGATCCAAAGACTGCTAATCTCGGCTAATGCGAAAACTGCTATAGAAATAGAGACAGTTCTTAGACAACTGGACCTCACAACAGCCAATACGATGCGTCAGAGTCGAACCGTGGAACAGGTACACGTGACCAACACGCAGACTGACCAACATCAAGCTCCAAGGAACAACAAAGCTACGAGCACTGAAACATTAGATTCCTACGGACGGCAATGGGAACAGGAACACAGAAGATGGCAGCCAAAGTACAAAGGGAATGCTAGTAGAGGAGGAAGAGGCCGAAATTCGTGGAATAAGCAGAATACCAGGGGTAGACCGTACCTAAACAATGGAGGTAACAATGGCCAAGAAGGCAACAATAGAAATTGGAGACCCCAAGAAAGAAGAAGTAACTTCGATGACGAGGTAGATGAACGATATCACGCTTCATTGCGATACCTCGAGGAAAGGGGAGATGAGCCCCAGAAACAACAAGTCCGCTGGCAAGAAGTTATGCAGAACAGGACATCGCCAGACAGATATGGAGATGGAGCTAAGAGTTTGGAGCTACAGCGCAGCGAACAGGAGAGAAGAAACTCCAAGGGGACGGGCGCTGAAGAAAACAAAACGCCAAAATTAGAAGAGTTCGAGACTGATGGATGGAAGTCTGTTAACATCATCAATTGGATAGCCAAACCAGAAGAGCTAATCGAGGATACAGGAGGATCACAGGTCATGGTCAAGAGAGAACTGCCTATTATAATAGAAAGAGTGGCAGGATTGAAAATAAGAAGTCTGTTAGACACAGGTTCAACAGTGTGCCTTATGACACAAGCTTTATATAATGAAATAGCCCAGAGAGAGAATGTTTTGAAAATACCGATCTCTAGTGTCAAAATAAAAGGGGTAATTCCAGACAGAACAATGATATGTAAATATCAGGTATTCCTAGATTTACAGATAGGAGGCTCAATTTTCTCACAGAGTTTTCTATTAGTAAACAAACTGCCTTATAACCTACTTATTGGGGCAGAATTTATAAGGGAATACAGAGTGATAATCGACCTAGCACAGGACAGGGTTATGTTCCATGTGAATGAGGAAGCCGAAGGCTTAGAGTCGCACTCAATGAGATTGAACCAGGGTCAAGTGAACAAGTATGGCATACATACAGAGACGTGGCGGAGGAAGAAGTGTTAGCTATGGAGCAGTTGGAAGAAGAACTGAAAACACTAGCCACAGACTTGGAGAAAGATGTGGAACACGAACTGGAAGAATATATTTCGGAAAAGCTAGAATAAGCGAAAATTGGGCTAAAAGAGAAGGAAAATTTAAAGCAATTATTACTGGAACAGAAGGAAGTCTTTGATTCGAGACCTGGTCGTATAAAGAACTTCGCTTATGCTTTTCAAGTCAGTGATTGGACACCATTTAGGCAGAAACCCTACCCAATAGCCGAAAAGCATTATGCCAAAGTGAAAGAGGCAATTCAGGAGATGTTGGAGGCCGGTGTTATTGAGAAGACACCTACGCCTTATGTAAGTCCATTGGTAATTGTACCGAAGACAGACGGGACTGTCAGAGTATGTCTGGACCTGAGACATTTAAATTTGAAGGTTATTCCGGAGTTTGACCAAGTGCCACCTATTAAAGAGGTCCTCAGGAAGCTCAAAGGGAAGACCGTATTCACAAACTTGGATATCACTTCCAGTTTCCACTATCTTGAATTAGAGAAGAAAACTAGTCTGTTGACAGGATACATGTTTGATCAACACACATACACGTTTTTAAGGCTACCTTTTGGTTTGAAAACAGCTGGTTCAGCACTGATAAGAGCGTTAGATCGCAATCTATCAGATGATGTTAAAGAGAGTACCATCAGATATGTAGACGACATTCTACTCACGTCAGAATCTCTGAAGGAGCACATGAGAGACCTAAAGAAGTTGCTAGATGACCTTCGTGAAGCTAACTTTAAGGTTAATATCAAGAAATCGCACTTCTGTCAGAGGGAAGTTAAATTCCTAGGGCATGTTATTGATGCAAATGGAGTTAAGCCTAATCCAGATAAATTGGAGGTAATTCGAAATTTCCCTCGACCCACGAAAGTGAAGCACGTCCGACAGTATTTGGGAGTAATTGGATTCTTTTCGAACCACTGCCCAAATTATACTACGACAGTAGCACCCCTGCAGGACCTATTGAAGAAAGGCGGCAGATGGAATTGGACGGAGCAATTTCAGGAAGCATTCGTGAGGTCAAAACAAATGCTTTTGGAATATGTGAAACTGGGATACCCGGATTATACCCAGAAGTTCATCATACAGACGGATGCATCACTTATTGGTATTGGAGCGATGCTATTCCAGGAAAATGTTGACCAGCCTGAAAAGAAAGTTTTTATTGCCTTTATAAGTAGGAGGCTGAAAGCCCATGAGAAAAACTACACGATTACAGAGATAGAGTTGCTCGCAATTTTGGACGCGTTGCAATCAGGGCATAAACTCGTGTATGGCTTTCAAATAGTCCTCAGAACAGACCATAAAGCTTTAACATTTTTGTTAAAGACAGACTTGTCTAGCCAGAGATTGACAAGGTGGTCCCTGTATATTAAGCAATTCAACGTGGAAATAGAATACTGTCCAGGGAAAGAGAATGTAATACCGGACATATTAAGCCGTTACCCTAGAGAAGAGGAAGCGCCAGCTGTCCAGATTGAGAATCGAGATCAGAAGACGTTGGATGACTTGAGGAATCTTACCAACCTACAACGCGAAGACCCGTGGTTGAAGATGATGATCGAATACTTCGAGGGACGTTTAGCAAGGGGAACTGCAATATACAGAGAGGCAGAGGCATTGTCAACAGATTATGTATGGTATAATCAGATACTACACAAGTGGGATGATGTAGATCATACACGTCAAAGGATGGTGATTCCTGCATCTTTGCAGAGGAGATTGGTGTGGCTAGCACACAGAGCATTTGGACATCCCGGAATAGACAAAATTTTTGCTGTGTTGAAAGAAGCATTTACTTGGCCAAAGTTGAGAGAAACGGTGAGAAATGCTATTAGGACATGTGATTTGTGCCAAAGGGTAAAGCCAAATCCCTTTTTAATGAGACAACGACCTATCCCGTTGTTACCGGAGAAGCCAAGGCAGCTATTGAGCATAGATAACTTTGGACCACTCCCTAGAGCACGTAGAGGCAATAGACACATTTTTGTTGCCATGGATGTATTTTCAAAAATGGTGGTATTATGCCCCATACAGAAGACAAGTTCAAAACAGGTATTGAAACGCCTGAAAGAGAGAGTTATTCCGATTCTTGGGAAGCCGGATAACATCCTCTCAGACCACGGAAGTTGCTTCACAAGTGCAGAATTTCGTCGAGAACTGGAAACTCTAGGAATTAGGCAGATTTTATCTACCATTCGCCATCCTGAGGCAAGTCCAGTTGAAAGAGTAAAGAGAGAGATCCTGAAATTCATGAAGATCTACTGCTCTGAAGAGAATTGGCGTTGGATTGAATTCCTAGAAGTAATTGAATACTGTATAAATAATACCGTACATGAGGCGACAGGTCAGGTTCCCGTGACTCTACATATGGATCAATGACCGGAGAGACCGTGGACTGGTGTCATTCCATTACCAGTAGACGCACAGCCAGGACGAGAATTGAGGATCCAACGAACCTTCGAATATCTCAAAGCACAGGCGGAGAGACGTCAGAGGAGAAATCGTGCGAAGAGGTATCACAGACCGCTTCTCGTCGGAGAGAAAGTGTTAGTACGGAAACCCGCCAGTTCAGATCCAGAGGCACGGAAGTGTAAGAAGTTCATTTTTGCATATCACGGCCCGTTCGAGGTGATCAGAGACCTACAAAACAATGCATACAGGATAAAGCATTTAGAAACTGGAAACGAGGTCATTATGAATGCAGCCAATTTAAAAGTTTATTATTCGCCAGAAGAATTCGACGAACAAGAAGAAGTATTAGCCGCACACACCCAACTGAACGTAGATAGCGAAGTCAACCAGGCAGCCAGACCTGAAAGTTCACGCGGCGAGGCGGAACGAGATGCAGACAGCTTGCCCAGTGGAAGGGACAAACAGCAAGAAAGCCAGTGCCTGCGAGAATTCTACAAAGAAATGGTCGAAGCGGCAAGGCAAGTTGAGGCCATAAACGAAGCCCTCCGTCAAGAGAATGAACAGCTCAGAGCTAAGCGCAGTGTGGAAGGGGGAGCTGGACTAACCTACTCGCAGCCAGGCGAGGTGAAGGACCCCAGATGTAAACACAGACAGTGATAGACAGTCAGCTGGTTACTTACAGAGAGTCATTTGCAATTGACTTCTATAAGTTTTGCAAGGGGAATATGAGCCCGAGGGGGTTATGTTGACTGATATCGAACGTGGATCTCAGAGACTGTGATCTCAGTACAAAGGTTCCACCAGGGAACGAACCCGGGTTCTGTTGAGGGAGTTTCATTGTAAAAACCCCTAGAGAAGATTGTATATAATCACTGGTGTGATTTCAGTTGATAATGACATTATTTATTAAAATAATGCAGGGAAATTGAGCGGAATACAGCATTATTAGACTACTTGGAGTAGGCTATGCTGGGCTTGGAGCACAGAAAGTGCAGAGTTTGACGTTTTACTAATTGGCCCAGAATTGTGGGAGGTGCCCCTTGGAGCCACGTAAATCTTGCTGACCTCGTTATGTCGTCTGGAAGAGGTTGGGGGCTTGAATAATGACCCAGTTTTTCCCCGACTGAGAATAGGACGAAGAAGAGTGGGGAGAGATCCCAAGGAAAATCATTGATTACTCGTGATTGGAGTAACGCAATGACATGAGAGTGGCACACAGGTGAATCTTTAGCCAGGAGGCTAATTTTAGAGCCTTTAATCTGCGAAATTGACGCATATTTATTGAAGTGCGGAAGAACATAGACTATGGTTGTTCGCGGCTGAGTTTGACGAGGTCGCCAGGGATTCCCAGTGAAACAGCGTCCCCACGCTATGGAGAAAGGAATTAATATTAATTAATTGGCCGAGCGATCCTTCAGCACGCAGATAGTTCTGGGATCAGTGAAGAAAAAGGAACCCGATGAGCATGGTTTCGAGACCAGAATCATGCTGGGAGAGGAGTCGAGATAACGCGGGAAAATTTAGCTCTACTTTTTGTGTGAATCCAATATAAGGGGGTCGACCCTTGGCAGAGCAGCCAATCTTACGCAGTTTATCCAGTTGGACCCAGTTTGTCACAGAGAGTCGCAGACAGTCGTCGCTGCACAGTTTTTGTCAGAACACAGTTGTCAAGCAGTTGTTGAGGCGGAACGTATGGCGGTCTGGCTCGTGAAAGTACGCTCAAACCAAGACTTGTACATTTGAGTGAACCATTATATTCACCGCACATCGTAATGCACCAAGTGAGAAGATAATAATGCATTTTTTTAATTATTGGACATCAACTTGGGAAGCCGTGCAGTGAAACATTTAGTAAGCTTTTAGTAAAGACAGTCGTGCTGCATGTGTAGTCAGCAGTACGAACTATGGTGTGTTCACTTAGGAAACAACGTGAAGGATAAGTTGCAGAACTATTGTAAATAATAATCTGTGTAAAGTTATGTACAGTGTTAAGCGCAATGTATAAAATATTGACTGATCATACATGTCTAATTACGCTGGAATGCGCTGGGAGAAACTTTACGAAGCATTTGGTAATGTCTTAAGAATACCAAATAGTAACGCTCAGGACGGAAGTTAGCATATTTATGCAAAGCAGGAAGCTTACCGTAGGAGTATGGATAAACTGTTGGTGAATTCCGGGGGCAGATGAACCAGACTTTCAATCAGGAGTTGGTAGGAGCACGGGAGATGCCGTCGACACCTGCAATTTTGATATCTTTGCTAGGGACTTTCAACCAATGAAAAGTGTACAGAGTGACGTGTGTTATGTATAAATCATATGTGAAATGTCTTTTAAATTAATGGTTTAATAAGTGTTATAAAGTGTCATGTGTTTTGGAAGCAATAGCTTCTTTATAGAAATGCAAAGTGTCGTGTGGTTAACGGAAGATATGTGTCATAAAATGTGTGTATTCAAGATGCAAATGTCGCACTAAATCTGCATATGGCAGGCGACCCGGAAGGATATGAGTGGTTGGAGCCACCATGATGAGCCTTGATATATGTGAGTACCCCACAAATTATGTTTAAGTAGAGGAATAGGCCACTGCATGTAATGTGATTTCAGAGTTATAAAGATGCCAGTAAGAATCAGATTAGGAGATAGACCCTCCAGGTTTAATCATTATTGTATTGATTTTAATAGAGTTGAGATGTTAATTTGCATCAGTGAGTGGATTAATCGTTACTACTATAATTATAAATGGCAAATCAGTTATGTAAATGAAACGAACACGGTTGTTCGAGTTTTAAGATGATTAGTTGTGTCGGATTTTGGTAATTTATGTCAGTGAGAATAATAATAATAATAATAATAATAATAATAATAATAATAATAATGAATAAATAAAGGTATGAATGAACGCATCAGGCAAAATGTTGTAAGCAAGAAATAGTTACGCTAAGGGCAAGACTTATCGATCTAAGCAGTAAGATTATACAGTAAGATTACATTACGGGATTAGGAAAAGAGTTTTATATCAGAATTATTGTATTCATGGGAATATAATTATGCAAGGAAATGGAAGAGCTTTTAGTGACTTGAATTTGCAGCTTATGGAAAAGCTTATAGAGTAATTGATAGATTTCTCTTAATAATTATAGGACGAAGATCATAGCATTAGGTAAGGGACCAGGTAATCTATTCTTCGTATGAAATCTCGTATGCCGTGGGCATAATTGGAGATGTGCTTTGTACCAGAGTGTATTTAGTGAATGGACCCTAACTCTGATGATGGATATGGAATGTTCCGGGTTTGAATCCCGTGATAGGTGAGAGGAAAACGATGGACATCTCTGCACTCTATCTGATCGCCCGAGAACTTATTATTGAGTGATTCGGCTCGTTGAAGCGAATCGTATTACGGCAGCATGTTATGACTGACCGCAGCATTTATTAAAGATTCCGGTTACCTACTAGACCAATGTTTTATGAATCTCGTGCCTTCATGTTGAAATGGGCCTATTTGGTGCCAATTATTATTATCCTCAGGGTAGGAGTAAATGTTAAGCTCATCCAGTACCTGTTTGCATAATATTCAGTTTAAATCCATTGGGATGTGTGTGTCACTAGGACCACGGTATTTGTCTGTTAAAATCTTATACTGCTTAGGGGAGGTAAGACATATGGCATGAAACGAGGGTCGAGGCACTGTAGGACCTCACCCCACTGCTATTGTGTACAGGCCGCTTGGGAGAAGGGTCTGGGACAGGCAAGCGAACCGTGAAAGCAAGTTTGAAAAGAACAGATTTTAGACCCTGTTAATGACATAAGATGAAACATTGTTATATTGAGTAATGAAGCCATGTGGTTTAAGAACACATTGATAATTATAGATCACCCTGATGGTTCATGATTTTAGCTATCTAACGAATGGTTAGACGTTGCATTTGTACTGTCACTGACATCTTTTTCAGAAGTTGGCTACTGGATGCCACAGGCTACGCGCGCAAGGGTAGTTTAATTGTACCATCCGACACAGCAATAATTAACGTTTTTAAGATGAAATTACAAACGGCATACAGTGGAACTATATAAATAGAGGAAGTGTAGGGGTAGCTTACATGATTATGGAGTTGCATGTAGACTGCTGTGCAACACCAGAATAGGCTAATGCATGTAAAGCATTTGGTGGGGAGAGAAAGATCAAAACATACACACGATACACATTATTGTCAAATTAAGACAAGGTTTAAGGAATAAATAATTTTGTAGAATTAATGAAGTCACATTGGATTACAGAAGAATTAAAGTAGAGTTTGTTTCTGAAGTTGTATGTGCATCAGCGCACTAGAGTACTTTGTGAAGTTGATATAAGGGTAAAGGTTTGAGTTATGATTTTATTGTGATAATATTATGTTGATATTAGTGGATTGTGGAAGTAAATTTTATTTGATTTCGGTTTATGTTTGTGGGGATTGTTTTGTTTGTTTGATGCCATGAATTTTATTACTGAATTAAAGTTTTAGAATAGAGTTGTGCCTTATCATTGTAGAGTTGATACCTTTTAGCCTCAAATCCAAAATATGCAACTGCTCAATGGGGAGACGGTACACGCCCGAGTCCTGACGCTAGCTGGAGGCGGAAGCATATTTTCCATCGAGATTACTCACATGGGTACATGGAAATTGATGTCCTGTACAGTGATTTGAGCTATAGGTACAACTAAAGCCGGTCTAGATCGAGTGCACACAACTCTATTAAAGTAATGAATAACGTGAATTAGGGGAGGACCGCCCCTAATCTTAAGCTAAGCTCCGATACGAACAATATAAATTTTTGATAAACACCTTAATTAACATGATCCAGGTAACTTGGGGCGGTAGTATTCTATCATGGAATCGCCTCAGAAGTGCAATATGTATGTGTTGCCATTGCAAGACCTGATCTTTATTTATCTGGACACTCGTACGATGATATTAATTTATCATGGCGCTGGTATGTGGGCCGGTTTTAAATACAGGTCACCATAGGCGCAGAGGTGTATTTCATTATCATGGCGAGACCCAAGTGGGGCATTCGACAGTACAACCGAGACCTTGGAGGGTTGCTGCGATGTCTTAACGTGGACCACCTCCCATGGCATATCATTATCATGGCGCCCAGGTTCGTGGAGCTTATGGGATTTAGGGAAAACCCATAGATTTTTATGGTATTTCATGGGGAAATCCATAGTAATTGTTTTTTTGCCTCAAACTGTGTTTGAGTGATTGTTGAGTTCAGTAGGCTTTTGATGTAACGCAGAATCTCTCTATTGAGAAGAGGATTACCCAAGGGTACGAGCGCTACACACCCAATCCACAATTTATCATAAAATTGACAGGTTTTGTACGATCTTACAATATGTGTACAGTGTTTGATGTTTCTCTTCAAAACATATCCACACATTTTTCCAGGAAGCCTGCCTGCATATCAAAGTGTATTATTGTAAAAATGTCAGGTACAGAGGAGATCATGCAGGTTATTGCAGGGTTGAAACAGCATTTTGACGCTGTTAATATACAGAATAGGCTGGAAGCTAAGGCTTTCCAGGATGGAATAAACGCTCGGTTAGATGATAATCAGAGTGAATTGAATAATCGGTTAGATGCCAATCAGGAGGCAATTAATGCAAATCAGGTTGCACTGAGTAATCGTCTAGATGCCAATCAGCGGGCAATTAATGAAAACCAGGTTGAATTAAGTAACCGGTTAGATGCCAATCAGGTTGAAATAAACAACCGATTGGATGCAAATAAGGTTGAATTAAATAATAAGTTAGGTCAAATGCAAGAGGTAATTAAGACCGAAGTAACAGAAACTGTTGTAAGCATTGTATCAGAAATGCAGGTTAAAACAGATAAACGTTTCGAGGCTATAGAAGCCAAGCTCGAAAGTAATTTACAAGCGTGTAAGCATGCTCAGGATGAAACCAACAGTAGGTTAGATGCGCTGTCTAATGACATTAAGGATATTCAAATCCAAAATGAGGCGAATCTCGAACGCCAAGCGAAACAGTTTTCAGAATTTACGAGAACGGTAGATCAGAGGTTAGAAGAGAACGACTCTAAATGGGACCAGAAATTGAAAAGCTATGCTAGAGCAATTAACGGTGATCTCAAGAAACAGGATCAGAACATATTAGATCAATGTCAGGAAATAAGCGAGATTAAGGCTATCGCTAATGAAAGTAAAGAGCTGGTAAGCAACGTGAAAGGTCAGATGGGCAAAGTTCATCAAGAACTGGACCAAGTTCAAAGTGACATTGTTGTAGTTAACAAAAGACAAGAGGAGAATAGAGGTGAGATCATCAAGGTCCGGAATGAATTGCCTAAAGTCAATGGACACATTCAAGAGGAAATTAAAGGGCTGAGAGAAGAACTCGAAGTGAGAGAAGGCCAAAAGACAGAGGCAAGCGACAAGACCCTTGCTCAAATTAAGGAAGATGTAGAGGATGAAATCTCCCATATCAAACAAAGCCTGAAAGAAGACAAGAAGAAAATATTTCAAGTAGCTGAGGAAAATCGAGATAGGCTTACCAGAATCGAGAAGGAGGTAATTACTCGACTGGAAAGAGCGGAGATGCGCCACAATCAAATGGAGACTAGGATAATCGCACAGGATGAAACCTTTCTGAAAGATCCTAAGTCAAGTGAAGGCAGCGTGGAAGATATGAGGAAAACAAGGTGGGCAGACTTAGAAACCCAACCTATAATCAGGAATGCTACAGGCCCAGGCGGAAGTCCTTATATGACGCCAGGTGCACCAGTTGCAGCATCAACGCCACATGAAAATGCTATGCACACCCAGGTGATAAACGTAATCAGGGCAAGCGAAGAGAAACCAAGGAAATTCTCAGGTAGCCACTGTAATATGACACCAAAATATTGGTTGAAGGAAGTGTCTGAATATCTGAATGATGCGCGGATACCGCCAGAGCGCAGGCTACGAGCCATTGAGAAACTAACAGAGGGAGAATGTACATTATGGTTTCGCAGTTTCCGGTATACTTTCGATACTGTTGAGGAGTTTCGAGAGGCATTTTTGAAGAGATACTGGGATCCAGCGACCCAACAGAATTTACGGTTGGATTTGTATTCAAAAAGATACAGCACCAACAACCAAACGAAGTATGCAGAATTTTTTATATCGCAGATGTGTCGCTTCAAAGAGCTGGATCAAAAACCGAGCGAGCTGGAATTATGTATTGCTATCGCCAAGCAGCTTCCATACGAGATCCAAAGACTGCTAATCTCGGCTAATGCGAAAACTGCTATAGAAATGGAGACAGTTCTTAGACAACTGGACCTCACAACAGCCAATACGATGCGTCAGAGTCGAACCGTGGAACAGGTACACGTGACCAACACGCAGACTGACCAACATCAAGCTCCAAGGAACAACAAAGCTACGAGCACTGAAACATTAGATTCCTACGGACGGCAATGGGAACAGGAACCCAGAAGATGGCAGCCAAAGTACAAAGGGAATGCTAGTAGAGGAGGAAGAGGCCGAAATTCGTGGAATAAGCAGAATACCAGGGGTAGACCGTACCAAAACAATGGAGGTAACAATGGCCAAGAAGGCAACAATAGAAATTGGAGACCCCAAGAAAGAAGAAGTAACTTCGATGACGAGGTAGATGAACGATATCACGCTTCATTGCGATACCTCGAGGAAAGGGGAGATGAGCCCCAGAAACAACAAGTCCGCTGGCAAGAAGTTATGCAGAACAGGACATCGCCAGACAGATATGGAGATGGAGCTAAGAGTTTGGAGCTACAGCGCAGCGAACAGGAGAGAAGAAACTCCAAGGGGACGGGCGCTGAAGAAAACAAAACGCCAAAATTAGAAGAGTTCGAGACTGATGGATGGAAGTCTGTTAACATCATCAATTGGATAGCCAAACCAGAAGAGCTAATCGAGGATACAGGAGGATCACAGGTCATGGTCAAGAGAGAACTGCCTATTATAATAGTAAGAGTGGCAGGATTGAAAATAAGAAGTCTGTTAGACACGGGTTCAACAGTGTGCCTTATGACACAAGCTTTATATAATGAAATAGCCCAGAGAGAGAATGTTTTGAAAATACCGATCTCTAGTGTCAAAATAAAAGGGGTAATTCCAGACAGAACAATGATATGTAAATATCAGGTATTCCTAGATTTACAGATAGGAGGCTCAATTTTCTCACAGAGTTTTCTATTAGTAAACAAACTGCCTTATAATCTACTTATTGGGGCAGAATTTATAAGGGAATACAGAGTGATAATCGACCTAGCACAGGACAGGTTTATGTTCCATGTGAATGAGGAAGCCGAAGGCTTAGAGGTCGCACTCAATGAGATTGAACCAGGGTCAAGTGAACAAGTATGGCATACATACAGAGACGTGGCGGAGGAAGAAGTGTTAGCTATGGAGCAGTTGGAAGAAGAACTGAAAACACTAGCCACAGACTTGGAGAAAGATCTGGAACCCGAACTGGAAGAATATATTTCGGAAAAGCTAGAAGAAGCGAAAATTGGGCTAAAAGAGAAGGAAAATTTAAAGCAATTATTACTGGAACAGAAGGAAGTCTTTGATTCGAGACCTGGTCGTATAAAGAACTTCGCTTATGCTTTTCAAGTCAGTGATTGGACACCATTTAGGCAGAAACCCTACCCTATAGCCGAATAGCATTATGCCAAAGTGAAAGAGGCAATTCAGGAGATGTTGGAGGCCGGTGTTATTGAGAAGACACCTACGCCTTATGTAAGTCCATTGGTAATTGTACCGAAGACAGACGGGACTGTCAGAGTATGTCTGGACCTGAGACATTTAAATTTGAAGGTTATTCCGGAGTTTGACCAAGTGCCACCTATTAAAGAGGTCCTCAGGAAGCTCAAAGGGAAGACCGTATTCACAAACTTGGATATCACTTCCAGTTTCCACCATCTTGAATTAGAGAAGAAAACTAGTCTGTTGACAGGATTCATGTTTGATCAACACACATACACGTTTTTAAGGCTACCTTTTGGTTTGAAAACAGCTGGTTCAGCACTGATAAGAGCGTTAGATCGCAATCTATCAGATGATGTGAAAGAGAGTACCATCAGATATGTAGACGACATTCTACTCACGTCAGAATCTCTGGAGGAGCACATGAGAGACCTGAAGAAGTTGCTAGATGACCTTCGTGAAGCTAACTTTAAGATTAATATCAAGAAATCGCACTTCTGTCAGAGGGAAGTTAAATTCCTAGGGCATGATTTTGATGCAAATGGAGTTAAGCCTAATCCAGATAAATTGGAGGTAATTTGAAATTTCCCTCGACCCACGAAAGTGAAGCACGTCCGACAGTATTTGGGAGTAATTGGATTCTTTTCGAACCACTGCCCAAATTATACTACGACAGTAGCACCCCTGCAGGACCTATTGAAGAAAGGCGGCAGATGGAATTGGACGGAGCAATTTCAGGAAGCATTCGTGAGGTCAAAACAAATGCTTTTGGAATATGTGAAACTGGGATACCCGGATTATACCCAGAAGTTCATCATACAGACGGATGCATCACTTATTGGTATTGGAGCGATGCTATTCCAGGAAAATGTTGACCAGCCTGAAAAGAAAGTTTTTATTGCCTTTATAAGTAGGAGGCTGAAAGCCCATGAGAAAAACTACACGATTACAGAGATAGAGTTGCTCGCAATTTTGGACGCGTTGCAATCAGGGCATAAACTCGTGTATGGCTTTCAAATAGTCCTCAGAACAGACCATAAAGCTTTAACATTTTTGTTAAAGACAGACTTGTCTAGCCAGAGATTGACAAGGTGGTCCCTGTATATTCAGCAATTCAACGTGGAAATAGAATACTGTCCAGGGAAAGAGAATGTAATACCGGACATATTAAGCCGTTACCCTTGAGAAGAGGAAGCGCTAGCTGTCCAGATTGAGAATCGAGATCAGAAGACGTTGGATGACTTGAGGAATCTTACCAACCTACAACGCGAAGACCCGTGGTTGAAGATGATGATCGATTACTTCGAGGGACGTTTAGCAAGGGGAACTGCAATATACAGAGAAGCAGAGGCATTGTCAACAGATTATGTATGGTATAATCAGATACTACACAAGTGGGATGATGTAGATCATACACGTCAAAGGATGGTGATTCCTGCATCTTTGCAGAGGAGATTGGTGTGGCTAGCACACAGAGCATTTGGACATCCCGGAATAGACAAAATTTGTGCTCTGTTGAAAGAAGCATTCACTTAGCCAAAGTTGAGAGAAACGGTGAGAAATGCTATTAGGACATGTGATTTGTGCCAAAGGGTAAAGCCAAATCCTTTTTAATGAGACAACGACCTATCCCGTTGTTACCGGAGAAGCCAAGGCAGCTATTGAGCATGGATAACTTTGGACCACTGCCTAGAGCACGTAGAGGCAATAGACACATTTTTGTAGCCATGGATGTATTTTCAAAAATGGTAGTATTATGCCCCATACAGAAGACAAATTCCAAGCAGGTATTGAAACGCCTGAAAGAGAGAGTTATTCCGATTCTTGGGAAGCCGGATAACATCCTCTCAGACCACGGAAGTTGCTTCACAAGTGCAGAATTTCGTCGAGAACTGGAAACTCTAGGAATTAGGCAGATTTTATCTACCATTCGCCATCCTGAGGCAAGTCCAGTTGAAAGAGTAATGAGAGAGATCCAGAAATACATGAAGATCTACTGCTCTGAAGAGAATTGGCGTTGGATTGAATTCCTAGAAGTAATTGAATACTGTATAAATAATACCGTACATGAGGCGACAGGTCAGGTTCCCGTGACTCTACATATGGATCAATGACCGGAGAGACCGTGGACTGGTGTCATTCCATTACCAGTAGACGCACAGCCAGGACGAGAATTGAGGATCCAACGAACCTTCGAATATCTCAAAGCACAGGCGGAGAGACGTCAGAGGAGAAATCGTGCGAAGAGGTATCACAGACCGCTTCTCGTCGGAGAGAAAGTGTTAGTACGGAAACCCGCCAGTTCAGATCCAGAGGCACGGAAGTGTAAGAAGTTCATTTTTTCATATCACGGCCCGTTCGAGGTGATCAGAGACCTACAAAACAATGCATACAGGATAAAGCATTTAGAAAATGGAAACGAGGTCATTATGAATGCAGCCAATTTAAAAGTTTATTATTCGCCAGAAGAATTCGACGAACAAGAAGAAGTATTAGCCGCACACACCCAGCTGAACGTGGATAGCGAAGTCAACCAGGCAGCCAGACCTGAAAGTTCACGCGGCGAGGCGGAACGAGAAGCAGACAGCTTGCCCAGTGGAAGGGACAAACAGCAAGAATGCCAGTGCCTGCGAGAATTCTACAAAGAAATGGTCGAAGCGGCAAGGCAAGTTGAGGCCATAAACGAAGCCCTCCGTCAAGAGAATGAACAGCTCAGAGCTAAGCACAGTGTGGAAGGGGGAGCTGGACTAACCTACTCTCAGCCAGACGAGGTGAAGGACCCCAGATGTAAACACAGACAGTGATAGACAGTCAGCTGGTTACTTACAGAGAGTCATTTGCAATTGACTTCTATAAGTTTTGCAAGGGGAATATGAGCCCGAGGGGGTTATGCTGACTGATATCGAACGTGGATCTCAGAGACTGTGATCTCAGTATAAAGGTTCCACCAGGGAACGAACCCGAGGTCTTTTGAGGGAGTTTCATTGTAAAAACCCCTAGAGAAAATTGTATATAATCACTGGTGTGATTTCAGTTGATAATGACATTATTTATTAAAATAATGCAGGGAAATTGAGCGGAATACAGCATTATTAGACTACTTGGAGTAGGCTATGCTGGGCTTGGAGCACAGAAAGTGCAGAGTTTGACGTTTTACTAATTGGCCCAGAATTGTGGGAGGTGCCCCTTGGAGCCACGTAAATCTTGCTGACCTCGTTATGTCGTCTGGAAGAGGTTGGGGGCTTGAATAATGATCCAGTTTTTCCCCGACTGAGAATAGGACGAAGAAGAGTGGGGAGAGATCCCAAGGAAAATCATTGATTACTCGTGATTGGAGTAACGCAATGACATGAGAGTGGCACACAGGTGAATCTTTAGCCAGGAGGCTAATTTTAGAGCCTTTAATCTGCGAAATTGACGCACATTTAATGAAGTGCGGAAGTACATAGACTATGGTTGTTCGCGGCTGAGTTTGGCGAGGTCGCCAGGGATTCCCAGTGAAACAGCGTCCCCACGCTATGGAGAAAGGAATTAATATTAATTAATTGGCCGAGCGATCCCTCAGCACGCAGATAGTTCTGGGATCAGTGAAGAAAAAGGAACCCGATGAGCATGGTTTCGAGACCAGAATCATGCTGGGAGAGGAGTCGAGATAACGCGGGAAAATTTAGCTCTACTTTTTGTGTGAATCCAATATAAGGGGGTCGACCCTTGGCAGAGCAGCCAGTCTTACGCAGTTTATCCAGTTGGACCCAGTTTGTCACAGAGAGTCTCAGACAGTCGTCGCTGCACAGTTTTTGTCAGAACACAGTTGTCAAGCAGTTGTTGAGGCGGAACGTATGGCGGTTCGGCTCGTGAAAGGACGCTCAAACCAAGACTTGTACATTTGAGTGAACCATTATATTCACCGCACATCGTAATGCACCAAGTGAGAAGATAATAATGCATTTTTTTATTATTGGACTTCAACTTGGGAAGCCGTGCAGTGAAACATTTAGTAAGCTTTTAGTAAAGACAGTCGTGCTGCATGTGTAGTCAGCAGTACGAACTATGGTGTGTTCACTTAGGAAACAACGTGAAGGATAAGTTGCAGAACTATTGTAAATAATAATCTGTGTAAAGTTATGTACAGTGTTAAGCGCAATGTATAAAATATTGACTGATCATACATGTCTAATTACGCTGGAATGCGCTGGGAGAAACTTTACGAAGCATTTGGTAATGTCTTAAGAATACCAAATAGTAACGCTCAGGACGGAAGTTAGCATATTTATGCAAAGCAGGAAGCTTACCGTAGGAGTATGGATAAACTGTTGGTGAATTCCGGGGGCAGATGAACCAGACTTTCAATCAGGAGTTGGTAGGAGCACGGGAGATGCCGTCGACACCTGCAATTTTGATATCTTTGCTAGGGACTTTCAACCAATGAAAAGTGTACAGAGTGACGTGTGTTATGTATAAATCATATGTGAAATGTCTTTTAAATTAATGGTTTAATAAGTGTTATAAAGTGTCATGTGTTTTGGAAGCAATAGCTTCTTTATAGAAATGCAAAGTGTCGTGTGGTTAACGGAAGATATGTGTCATAAAATGTGTGTATTCAAGATGCAAATGTCGCACTAAATCTGCATATGGCAGGCGACCCGGAAGGATATGAGTGGTTGGAGCCACCATGATGAGCCTTGATATATGTGAGTACCCCACAAATTATGTTTAAGTAGAGGTATAGGCCACTGCATATAATGTGATTTCAGAGTTATAAGGATGCCAGTAAGAATCAGATTAGGAGATAGACCCTCCAGGTTTAATCATTATTGTATTGATTTTAATAGAGTTGAGATGTTAATTTGCATCAGTGAGTGGATTAATCGTTACCACTATAATTATAAATGGCAAATCAGTTATGTAAATGAAACGAACACGGTTGTTCGAGTTTTAAGATGATTAGTTGTGTCGGATTTTGGTAATTTATGTCAGTGAGAATAATAATAATAATAATAATAATGAATAAATAAAGGTATGAATGAACGCATCAGGCAAAATGTTGTAAGCAAGAAATAGTTACGCTAAGGGCAAGACTTATCGATCTAAGCAGTAAGATTATACAGTAAGATTACATTACGGGATTAGGAAAAGAGTTTTATATCAGAATTATTGTATTCATGGGAATATAATTATGCAAGGAAATGGAAGAGCTTTTAGTGACTTGAATTTGCAGCTTATGGAAAAGCTTATAGAGTAATTGATAGATTTCTCTTAATAATTATAGGACGAAGATCATAGCATTAGGTAAGGGACCAGGTAATCTATTCTTCGTATGAAATCTCGTATGCCGTGGGCATAATTGGAGATGTGCTTTGTACCAGAGTGTATTTAGTGAATGGACCCTAACTCTGATGATGGATATGGAATGTTCCGGGTTTGAATCCCGTGATAGGTGAGAGGAAAACGATGGACATCTCTGCACTCTATCTGATCGCCCGAGAACTTATTATTGAGTGATTCGGCTCGTTGAAGCGAATCGTATTACGGCAGCATGTTATGACTGACCGCAGCATTTATTAAAGATTCCGGTTACCTACTAGACCAATGTTTTATGAATCTCGTGCCTTCATGTTGAAATGGGCCTATTTGGTGCCAATTATTATTATCCTCAGGGTAGGAGTAAATGTTAAGCTCATCCAGTACCTGTTTGCATAATATTCAGTTTAAATCCATTGGGATATGTGTGTCACTAGGACCACGGTATTTGTCTGTTAAAATCTTATACTGCTTAGGGGAGGTAAGACATATGGCATGAAACGAGGGTCGAGGCACTGTAGGACCTCACTCCACTGCTATTGTGTACAGGCCGCTTGGGAGAAGGGTCTGGGACAGGCAAGCGAACCGTGAAAGGAAGTTTGAAAAGAACAGATTTTAGACCCTGTTAATGACATAAGATGAAACATTGTTATATTGAGTAATGAAGCCATGTGGTTTAAGAACACATTGATAATTATGGATCACCCTGATGGTTCATGATTTTAGCTATCTAACGAATGGTTAGACGTTGCATTTGTACTGTCACTGACATCTTTTTCAGAAGTTGGCTACTGGATGCCACAGGCTACGCGCGCAAGGGTAGTTTAATTGTACCATCCGACACAGCAATAATTAACGTTTTTAAGATGAAATCACAAACGGCATGCAGTGGAACTATATAAATAGAGGAAGTGTAGGGGTAGCTTACATAATTATGGAGTTGCATGTAGACTGCTGTGCAACACCAGAATAGGCTAATGCATGTAAAGCATTTGGTGGGGAGAGAAAGATCAAAACATACACACGATACACATTATTGTCAAATTAAGACAAGGTTTAAGGAATAAATAATTTTGTAGAATTAATGAAGTCACATTGGATGACAGAAGAATTAAAGTACAGTTTGTTTCTGAAGTTGTATGTACATCAGCACACTAGAGTACTTTGTGAAGTTGATATAAGGGTAAAGGTTTGAGTTGTATGATTTTATTGTGATAATATTATGTTGATATTAGTGGATTGTGGATGTAAATTTTATTTGATTTTGGTTTATGTTTGTGGGGATTGTTTTGTTTGTTTGAAGCCATGAATTTTATTACTGAATTAAAGTTTTAGAATAGAGTTGTGCCTTATCATTGTAGAGTTGATACCTTTTAGCCTCAAATCCAAAATATGCAACTGCTCAATGGGGAGACGGTACACGCCCGAGTCCTGACGCTAGCTGGAGGCGGAAGCATATTTTCCATCGAGATTACTCACATGGGTACACTAAATACATTTTGTTTTGACGCCAACCCATGACAAATGACAAACAGACCAAAATTAAACTGATTTAATATCTGGTCATTATAGATTTCGTTCAGATCAAATACAAAGTTTTTGCAGTAAATGAAAAATTGTTCAGACAGTATTCTCACTCTTTTTCTTATTGAGATATGATTGACGTTCCTTCTACCAGGGCTAAATATTTACCAAATTCAGTTCAATTCCGTTGAGCCGTTTAGAATATGATGGAGGTAACAGAATATACACACATAAACTTCCAGACCTATTGACAGACAGGCAGACACTTGGTTATCACTCTGTGAATATCCCATAAGACTATTTTCCATTAGCCTACTTTAAAGTTTGTAAAAAATGGAAGTAGACTTATGAGATCAACACGGACCAAATGGCCGTGTGTCTGTCTGTGTATGTATGTATGTACGTTTGTATATCTGTCCCCCTAACAATGTATCAATTCAAACAGGACGAAACTAAATTGAACCAAAAATGGTGCAGAAGTAGCACTAGCATAGGACACTTCAGAGTTATATGTTATATTGTCTCCATATAAACAAAAACAAAATCGCGGCCACCCAAATGTTCAAAGCTTACATCAAATTAGGACTAAAGTAAGGATCGGATCTCTACCAAATTCTCGAAAAGCATACCTACTTCTTGTTCGCAAACTACAAGGTCGTCAGAAAAATAATTTCAAGATGGGAGCCATGGGAATCATGCATGCATTATAATTCGTAAATTATGATCCAAAGTTTCAATGCTGACAGTACTTCGCATTCAGAAAGTTATATACGAAGACTGTTAACAACGTGATTAGAATATGAGGGTGTATACTGCGCACACCTACCATCTTGAAATTATAAAATATAAAATTAAATAACTCCTAACACTCAACAGCTACAGTACCAATATTTTTGACAAGGTAGGACCGTATATGTGACTTGTATGGCCAAGGAAAAAGAACAGACTCTCTACACATCTAAGATGGCGGCTATGCAAAATATTATAATATTAAAATCAACAACTCAGAATACAATTGGGTAATTAAGACCAATGTTGCCAAAAGGTGAGTATCATACAACAGCAACTGCGTTAGTCAAAAGATGTTAACACTGAATATAACACAGAAAGGCCATCTTGAAATTTCAAATTAAATTAATGATTTTCGGTATCCTAGAGCTATATTAATGAAATTTAGTGATAAAATAGAACCACATGAGTCGCCTTGTATGCTGAAGGCAAAAGAACATTGACCCCATATATTCAGGATGATGGCTAGGCGTAATACAGGGAGATTCTTTTGCTGGAGCGGGGCCGGCGACCGGCAGCCAGACGCTTGCGCTTTCCACCAGCCAGCCGAGCTTGGACCGCGGATAGCGCGCAGGCGAGATAACAAGGATCATTAAAGTCATTAAGTCACTAAACTTTCATCTACGAGGGTGTGAAGTGCAGTGTTCATAAACAATTGCTTCTTGCAAGATTTAATTAAAGAAGCACACACGTTATTTTTTATTTCTTGGGAATCTGGATAACCTCACGTCACCAGTTAAAGGCTAGAACTTAACTTTTCACAGAAGATGCTGAAAATGTTCTCCTTCTGCTGACAGAAATTAACTTTGGAAGTTACATCGTTACATTATGTAGGTACTGCTGTTCCTTCCCTGCGTGTTTACTGTAAATAATCGAAGCACGATTGATGTTTAATTGTGGTGTAATTTAAAATACAAAGTGTACATATCAATTACCCGTACTCTAGTGGAGATGGAGAACAATATACGGCAGCAGATAGCCCTCACAACGTGTAAACGCTAATTTATTTATGGTACTACGCCTGTCTGTCATCTGAACATTTTCAGCATCTTCTGTGAAAAAGGTAAGTTCTTTAATCATGATTTGCTGGTGAATTTACCAATAATTAATGTACTTTGTTACGGTGTCCACCTGCGCACTATCGTCGGCCCTGCTCCAGCAAAAGGATTATAGAATACAAATTAGTAACTCAGGTTGTTATTGCACAATTTAGGCAAAACTTGGTAGAAGGGGAGTATTATATAAGAGGCGTTAGTAGCGTTATTGATAAGTGTATCTCACTGAATATAGCGTGCAGTGGCCATCATGAATTTTCCTAATTTTCAAGTAAGCATTTTTTTATGATTTAAAGATACAATTACGAAAATTAGTGATATATGGAGTATCGTATGCTTAAAGCAAAATAAGAGCGACATTATTTTTTTCAAATGGCGGCTGGGCATAATATGAAAACATAATTGTGAAAATATTATTCAGACGGTAATTGCGCAATTAGAACGAAAATAAGTAAGAAAGAAGTATCGTATAAAGTACGTTTCTGATATATGCCATAAGTATAATACACTGAATTACAAGGCGCGGCGGCCATCTTGAATATAGAGAATATGATGATGAATAACTCAATGTATTTTTTTAAGGTACAACAACGAAATATAGCAGTATGTGGCTTCATTTGGCCAAGTCAAAAGAACTACGACTCCATACGTTCACGATGGTGGCTGGGCGTTTTCTTAAGACCTCAATTTATTCAACTCACGATATAATAGCACAACTAACGCGATACTTAGTGAGATAGGAGTACAATACAATGGACCTCGCTATCATTATTCATAGTAGGCTAATATAGCGTGCAGCGGCCATCTTGAAATCGTAAAATATACAAGCAAATCACTCTATATATTTACAGTAGATAAAATATCACAATTTAGAATTACTAGCCTATATTAGCGTTCATGGGCTTTGTATAACAAAGGCAAGATACCCCGCCATATATTCCAGACGGTGGCTGTGCATACCATTGAAACTTCAAAATCAATAACTCATAATCCAATTGCTTAATTTACACGAAAGTTTGTAAGAGTGGAGAAAGTGATAAGGTACCTTGCTTGCATTAGTCATTCGACTATTACTCTGCATAGAGCACGCTGCCGCCAACTTGAATATATCAGACATTAATATGAACAATGAATTATTTATTACAGTTACAGTCAGGAAACGCATTAAATATGTAGGCTTCCATAGAAGGTTCTCTCTGCAGAAGGCATAAGGTAAAAGATTCCACACATTCAAGATGGTGGATAGGCGTACTTTCCTAATGTTCCAATAAATTCCTCTGGGTGCAAAAGAGGAATTACAACGAAACTTAGTCTTATAATATAGGGTACAACTCTTAACGTTCAATCACGAGAACATCAGTTATACGCTTTGAAAAGGTCAAATATTTATAACTATACCCATACATTTAATAGAAAGTTGACTATATGTGCTTTACTGAACATCTTGTTTCTATTTTTAGCCTATTTTCATTTTATGAACAAAAACTAGGCTTATGAGATCACCTTTTGTCCGTGTGTTTGTGTGTGTGTGTGTGTTCCCCCCCCCTAATAACTTCTAAACGGCACAGGCAATTTCAATGAAACTCAAGGTCATAGTACTATTTTGGCTGACCCTGACGGTGCCCTTCAAATTTTATTACGTCTCACCAATCCAACATGGCGCCGTGCGAAATATTTCACCGGCATTCAATATCACCGAAACTATTACTGATATCACCCTGAAATATTTCATGGTGATATACGGCACTACTAGTAGTTCACCTATGAGACTTTCCAAAACCTGATTACTACAAAACGAACATGGTGGCCAAGCGAAGTTGAAACTCTTAAATAGACCTTTCTCGCGATTTAACCATCCAAACGCAATGAAACTTAATACAGCAAATGTTTATACACATTGTAATGCGCTGGCATCTAATTAACTTCTATTGTTCACATAACCTCAAGATGGCGGCTGTGCGAAATATTTCACCGGCATTCTATATCTCCGAAACTGTTATTGATATCACCCTAAAATTTTGTAAGGTAATAAACGGCACTACTAAAAGTTCACTTATGAGACTTTCAGAAACCTGTTAACTACAAAATGAACAGAACGGCATATGGAAGTTGAAACTTTTAAATATACTTTTCTCGCGATTTAACCATCCAAACACAATGAAACATGGTACAGCAAATGTTTAAACACATTGTAATGCAATGGCATCTAATTTAGTTCAATTGTCTACATTACCCAAGATGGCGGCTGTGCGAAATATTTCACCGGCATTCTATATCTCCGAAACTATTACTGATACCAAACTGTTTTTTTTTGTCGTGTGACCTCCTGAGAGGCCGAGTGCAGGTCTTTCTAGTCGACGCCCGTGGGCGACCTGCGCGTCGGGATGAGAGATGGAATGGATGAAGATGAATGAAACTGGGCAAGGATGTGGAAGGAAGCGGCCATGGCCTATCAGAAAGTACCGCTCCAGCAGTTGCCTGGTGTTGAAAATGGGAAACCACGGAAAACCATTTCAAGGACGGCCGACGGTGGGGCTCGAAACCACACGTCTACCGAGTCAGCAGAGAGCTTGGCCCCATGGCCTAACGCTGCGTTTTAGCCAGCGTAGCCACTACTGTCGGTAACCTGGAATTATATACGGTGATTAAGGGTACCACTAGAAAATCAGCTATGAGACTTCCAAAAACCTGTAAAATACAAATCGCACATGGCGGCCAAGCGAAGGTGGAATATTTTAATAGACTTTTCTCGTGATATAACCATCTGAGCGCAATGAAATATGGCACAGTAAATGTTTATACATATTGTAATGCACTGGCATCTAATTCAGTTCAATCGTTCACATAACCTCAAGATGGCGGTTGTGCGCAATTTTAAAAAGAACGATGTAAACGAAAGATTCAAGAAGAGTATAAAGGGAGGACAGTAGGGGAGCAAGGGTACTTTAAACCCACAGCCTACTTTCCTGCGAACATTGATGATATCTCTCGAACCCATGATTCGATTTTAACATATGAGGTGTCGTTGGACTCGAGCTGACGGGGGCTTTGCTATGGACCACTCGTTATATTTTAATTTTTTTAATTTTTGTTTTTCAAAATAGGCGATAGTTTCTAAACTAATTATGATAGAACGTTGAGCCATGGTTCAAACGAACGGTCTCTATGTCCTTTATTTTTAATAATAAAACTTTTTTTATTTTTTATGTTTTTTAAAAACAGTCCAATTTTGAAATTGCTATATTTTGGAAACTAACAAGTCTTCAAAAAAGGTTTGTTTGACGTAAATGAATGGTCCCTACCCTCTCTACCCCAAAATAAATTTCAAGTCTCTAGGATAAAAACTTGACAGTAGTGGGATGACAGGGGTTCTACCCATAATCGCGTGTGTGCTTGAATACGTATGGCTAGTTGGAAAAAGGTTAGGTGGTGGGGGAGGACTAGGGTCAGTTAGGGGTCGTTTAGATGGTATTTTTTCCGCTCTATTTGATGGTGAGGTTATTTCTTAACATGGGTGGATTTTTGAAACGCAATTTGAGGTAAACATGCGTTTTTTACATTTTGGTGATATTTAATGAGCATGTAAGGCTAGAACGGTGTGTTCTTTAGGAACGGGGTGACGTCCTATTTGCTAAGAATGTGTGTGTATTTTTTTTTTTTTTTTTTTTTTGTGAAAATGTTTGTTTTTTGGATTGGCGCTATTTTGGAATCGGTGAATTTTGGGAAAAAGTTTGTTTGACGTGAATGAAAGGTGACTATGCCGTCTAGGCGGACAGCAAGTTTCAAGGGTGTAGAAGGGAGGAAAATGATAACCTACTTTCTCGCGAACATTGGCGATAATTGGCGAACGGATGGTCGGATTTTAACGAATGAGGTATTGTTGGCGTTGGGATGACGTCCTCTTTGCTAAGAATGTGTATTGGTATTTTTGAAAACAAAATTGAAAAATTTTGGTTTTGAAAGTAGGTGATAGGTTGCAAACCAAACATGATAGAACGTTGTGCCATAGTGCAAACGAATGGCCTTTATGACTTTTATTTTTTATTATAAAACTTTTTTATTTTTTATGTATTTTTGTAAAAAGTGTAATTTTGAAATTCCTATATTTTGGAAACTAACAAGTTTACAAATAAGTTTGTTTGACATGAATGAAAGGTCACTACCCCCTCTACCAGGGAAATAAACATCAAGTCTGTAGGACAAAAACTGTGCATGTTGAAACTTTTTTTTAAATTTTAAAAATAAAGAGTGTTTGTAGACAGAGAGCCGGTAGCGCTTGACGTATGTTACAACGAGGCTATGACTGGCCATGGTGGATGCAGGAAATGGCTATTTCGAGGGGCAGTAGGGCGAGGGGTCGCTTTCTGATATTTTGTTGTGACGAACGAATGAAGGTGAATATTTTGAAAATCACTTATGGCGATCTCGGTGACCGTGCCCGGAAGAAATGAATCGCCATTTTGGCAGGACGGGTGGGGCTGCTTATTACGGTTGGTATCGTGGCATTTCCTATGACGGATGGAAGCGAATATTTGAACATGTGTTAAGTGTGCTAGGATTTTTTTGCCCTGAAGGGGATCTTTAACATGCTAGTAAACGGTAATAAGCGAGACTGCTGTCTGGCACAGTAAATGGTTTTAGAATAAGGGAACCTATAACATTTACTCGACCAAGTCATGTGCATGTCCGCAAAGAGCCAAAACGGTAAGGTCCTTGGCCTGAAATGTTATAAACTAAATATTGAACTGGGTAAAGTCGTGTGTTTTAGGGTGAAAGTATGTGGTTAACATGATCATATATTGAGGATGGCCGCTTGCTAGTAATTATTATTACAGTAAAATGTTTAATAATAATAATAATAATAATAATAATAATAATAATAATAAGACACACACGTTTTGAATGCTACAGAACTCTATTGCTTGCTCGCACTCAATACACGACCTGGCCGGGCCTTGTCAGAGCGACTGCTGATAACACAAAAATGTCTACGTGGGAAGGAAGTAAAGGGTCAGCTTACTTGCCTCGTGGTGGCTAGCAGGTGTGCTGTTTAAGCAGAGACCGCCATTTTGGTTCTGAGACAGTAGGACTACCGATGTATAAGAGTCAGCCATTTTGGTTCCTTATTAAAATCAAGAAACTAGTATAAGGTACGCGAATCTTATCGCGATTGAGGAATGTGGCGAGGCGTGGGAACATGTGTGTGTGTGTGAGAGAGAGAGAGACAGAGAAACTTTCAAGGTCAAAACGCTGAGAAAATGCAACTCTCTTTGTTGCTATGCAGACTGATAAGGATTGCGTTAGTGATACACTGACAGGACCAGCAAATAGACGTATACTGTAGAGCTCTGAACTGAATTTGGAAGAAAAAATCCTTTGTTTTTTGGTAAGTACCTATGAATGATTATTTTAATAATGGCATGCTTATGAACTTTAAATTTGTAGTTATTGATTAGGTAATTAATGATTTTTATTTATTTATTTGTTTGCAGATAACCGGTATACCTTACATGTCTGAAATACAAGAAACCATCGCACTTTTGAGCCCACTAGAAGGAAACAGCAACAAGCCAGTGCAAGTGAAAGTGAGATTATTTATTTAAACTAACTTGTTTCATTTTTTGTTTGATATTAATTTATTTTATTTTATGAAATGCATGTATTAACCTGAATTTAGGTATTTATAGCGGTTTATTTTATTTATTTTTAGAAACTTGGAAAGAAAAGCCATACCGCCGTAGCAGTTGCTGAAAACCCGAGACGCACTAGAGCGAAAGCATTGCCAAAGGGTGAACTATTTAAAACTCAGGTATGCCTAACATAAAATGCTATTCCATTTTACCGCTACTGAAAACTCTTACACAAAAAAATTTATTACCTGTATATGACTGGGACAATGATTGCTTTCTTGATTAATGGCTATGTATTGGCAAAAGGTACAAGACCATTGGTTGTTGACCGGAAAAAGTACAAGGCCATGTTGGATTTTCTAAAATCAAAAATTTTAATTTAATTTATGGGCGGTTCCCTATGAACTCAACGAATATTCACAGGTTTGAACACGATAATCTGAACAAACTGACATGACATTCATTTTTGTTTATATATTGGTTAAAGGGGGATGTAAATGACTGTAGCTTTATAAAAAGAAAATAAGTACATGGTTACTGTTAGTGCCGACATACAGTTTATTATTAATTTTTTGACGGTGTTTTGATATATTAATGCCAATTAACGTTAACGTTTTATTTACAAGTATTGATTGATTGATTGATTGATTGATTCATTGAGTGAATGATGTTTTTTTAGGTGTTGTCATGTGCCATTAACATAGTGAACAGACAGTGAAAAAAACATACATTGTGCTTTAAAGTACTCTGTGCAACGTTAATAACATACAATAAGAAAAAGTTTATTTATAACACATGGCGTTAGTACCAAATACAACAAGTGAGCAAGTTGGTTTACCACGTGGGTTAAATTTAAAATCAGAACATGATCGTTGGTTAACATTTAAATCCTGTCCTGTAGGCTTTTTGTCAACACATAAACTTGCAAAAGCCGTGTTTTTACTTGAACCGAGAAGATGTGGTGCGCTGTGTGTTTTGTCGTATTGAATTTTCACACTGGGAAGAAGGGGATGATCCCTTTAGAGACCATTTGCGGTGGTCTCCTTGTTGTCCTCACATGCTTGGAAAACAAGTGGGTAACATACCCGTGTATCCATTTTACCGAAACACAAGGCCATTGGCTACTACTTACGTAGCTGAATCACAAATAAATAATAATAATAAATGACACCGGATATGGCCAGGGTGGATGGGCCAAATTACCTTTTATTCAGAGGTCCGCATCGCTTCAACAGCAAAATCACCGCCAGATGACATGCCCCAACAGAAGAACACCTAACGGTGGAAGGAAGGTGGAGAAGAGGGGAAGGCACAGGCTCGTCTACAGACACCCTCCGATAACTAATAGAATTGCTGCCGACGAAATAATGCCACAACAGTTGCTTAAAATTTAAAAGAAAATTTAATCACTAAAAGGGGCAAGGAAAAATAAAAATTTAACAAAATCATTAAAAAAAGAAGAAACTCTATGGGCAAGACAAACTCTCTCTGGTGATGCATATGGCTTAAGGCCAACACAAGTTAATTAATTACATAAGTAGGCAAGAGACGGTTTAACATGCTTGCTGAGCGAAATGAAAACATTTAATTTTAAAATTTAAATAATAATGCCCAAAAGATAAAAAAAAACAGAATACAGGAATTACCAAATGAGAAAGGGCTTGATGACATAGTAGAACGCAATACCGACCCGACATGCAGAGATCAAGGCCACGATGCAAAACGAAAAATTTAAAATTAAATTAATAAAATAAAATAAGATCAATTAAGAAATCCACAACATTCGTGACGGAGAAAAACACAGGAACAATCACCAAAAACACAAAGTTAAACTAACAAGGTTAACAAAAAACATATTAAGCTAACACCACAACACGTTTGAGTTTCCCGCTCGACGCCTAGAGACTCCACTCTCAAGACCAGAATGCAGTCGGGCAAAACAAAAGCAAACATGGCCACCCAAAGATGACCGCATGTCAAATCGAATTACGGCAAACAATTAGCATAAAATTAAATTAAAATCACCAGAGAGAACAGAAGGGTATGAAAGAATTACGCCTTAACACTATTGACATGAGGCCTTTTTGACTGCAACGGATCGTAATATAAATAAATAATAGGGCTATCCCAAAGACTACCAAAAACTAAATAAATAAAAATTTACAACGTAAAATAAACTAGAAACGTGTCTCCAGAAGGTACGAAGGAAAACAATAAAATTTACATAACTGGTAACATTAGCAAAACAGAAAAATTAAGCCTACCAGGCGAAACAAAATACAGAATTAAAACATTAATATAAGGCCAATATCGGAGCTCCATAACAATATATAAAATTTTAAATAATTACGCACCTTAAAACTTCTCTGTGGAGACACAATAATAATAAAATAATTAACACACAATTTAAAAAAAATATTATACGGCACTATATGGCCTTAAAATGGCTAACACGCACATGCGCCGTTTTGGAAACAAGCACTCCTGTTTGCAGCTAGTTGCGATTCTTATTTTTCCCGTCTTCATCTTCAATGCGAAATGGCGAAAATACAGCGTTAAGAGCGCAAGCAATTCCTTATAGCATTTATCCACATTTCGTAGCGGCTAGGGGCCCAAGCCCCCAGCACACGGAGAGATACTCTTTGACCAGCAGCCGGCTTGTTGTTTTCTTGACGACAGACTATGAAGATCACAAGATGGCGGAGAATCCAAAGTCAAATACCACACTGCATTCATGTTAATTGTAAATGACCAATCACAGCTTGACACATCAAGTAACAATGTGCATATTAAGTAATTAATTTGGCGGTATCATGTATATACAGTCTTTTGTTCAATGACGTAGAATACAATATCCTTCAAATATGACTCGATTAGGATGATACCAGAAGGCACCACAAACACACTCTAGCGGTAGAAGGTGGAACCACGGCTAGAAGCACCGAAGTCCGATAGATACTACCATCTCGTGTTCACAAGCGGAACCAATCCATCAGGCGGTCCTTTTAAAGTCGGGGACACATGAAAAATAGGGGTGATACACATTTAAAAACGTTGGTACGGGCATTGCACGTAACAATAATAATGATATAAAACCAGCCAACGGTAGTGTCGATATATGTGGTCCACATGCCATAGACAGTGTTGAATTGGCATGTGCTTTTGAAAAATTGGGAGTTTGCAAGACTAAAGCACTAGCACACCCAGAGTACAGCTCTGTTGAAATACGTTTAGAATCTTATAAAAATGTTTGGCCATTAATATTAAAACACGTTACCAAACAACTAAGTGAAGCTGGATTTTTTTATACTGGTGAAGGGGATAAAACAATATGTTTTTATTGTGGATTTGCTTTAAAGGATTGGCAAATGGCTGATGACCATTTTGTGAAACACGCTCGTTGGTTACCTAACTGTAAATACATGGTGTTGCTTAAAGGTCAGGAATTTGTGAACACTATTCGTAAAGAAAACGTGATTGCAGCACAAGACATAAAAGTGCCTTTAGAGTTAGAACACGCGGAGCATATACATGAGGCTGAAAAAAAAAGACTTGTCTCACGAACAGATACAAAAGTGTGACCAACAATTATGTAAAATTTGTTATCAAGATGAACTAGGTGTTGTATTTTAGTCTTGTGGGCACATGATAGCATGTGTCAAATGTGCATTAGAACTTAACACTTGTGCTATATGCAGAAAAGTAGTATCTTCTACAGTTAGGGCATTTCTTACATAAATAGTGTAATTTATTAGCAATGCATAGTGCAAAATACCCATATGCACGATATTATTACAAGCTGTTTTAGAGTGTAATAGATATGCTTTTGTTTTGTTTATAGACTACTACAATGAATGTTTTGAATGCTGTGGGACAATCATGTGGCTAAGAGACAAAGAAGCTCAGCGAATTGCCAACGCATATTCCATTCCGCAATATCAAGATTCGAAAATTGAAAACAGCATATGGTGATCGTGTACTTTGTGTATGTGAAAACTTTGAGACATTTCTGCCTACACGGTTTAATGATATGCCGGAGAAGTGTTTGATGAAGTGAATAATGGTGTGCCACCTGTACACTTAACTTATGACGGTTTTAAAAACAATAGGTGCATGGTCCGTTTTAATTAAATAAAAAAAACAAATGTGAAATAATAATGGTAAAATATAAGTGATGACAATGGACTGAAAGAAAAAAATATGTGTATAGAATAATAATGTTTTAGTTTTTAGTATTGTCTTAAAAATATTATCATGATACCAAAAAAATGTTTATAAAGTTTGTAAATTAATGCAAATGATGTTACAATGCGGTTTTATGTTCTACAAAGTTATAATATTTAACATTGCAGAGTATACATGATTATCACAATAAATGCATACTTAATACAAGTCTTTGCCTTTACGACAGTGTGTTATAGTTTTAAAAACAAAGCTTGTTGTAGATCTTTTTTCCACGGCGAACAATAGGTATAAAAACGTCATTATCACTATTATAATCATAAGCAGCATGATTATTATTATCCTCAACATTATCCTCAACATTACTAAAACCAGTTAAATATTCCTGTTCCTCTCCCTGTTCCTCTTCCTCGTCCTCTTCCTCTACAGTGTCCTCATGTAGAGTGTGCGTGGCTTTTGATAATGTTAAGGGTGATTTGAACTTTGATTTATTTTCAGCAGCGGTATTGTTTTCTAGCACTCGCGTTTTAGCATTTTTATGAATTTCTGTTGACAGCAACAATGTTTCATGCAGTACACTACATTGATGATCACTGACACTTAAAACCTCACTATTTTTACTTTTTAGCTCACTTCGACATTGTTTTGAACGTTGTTTTGAACAACGCCAAATAACAGTTCAATTTTTATTGGTTCGTTTCACAATAAATGAATATCCTTTATAAAATGCATGAGGCTTACCATACCTAGTCACTGATAGTTCCATGTCAACTGTCAAGCATAGACTAAGCTCTAGTAAAGACAACTTGACAATAAGAACTATAGTTTAATTTGGGAGCATATATGGGTGCAAATGTGGGAAGCAAAAAAAAAGTGGGAGCAAATGTGTGAGCAAAAAGTGGAAACAAAAAGTTCTATCATGTTTGGTTTGCAACCTATCACCTACTTTCAAAAACAAAATTTTTCAAAAATGTTTCCAAAAATACCAACACACATTCTTAGCAAAGAGGACGTCACCCCAACGCCAACAATACCTCATTCGTTAAAATCCGACCATTCTTTCGCCAATTATCGCCAATGTTCGCGAGAAAGTAGGCTATCATTTTTCTCCCTTCTACACCCTTGAAACTTTCTGTCCGCCTAGACGATATAGTCACCTTTCATTCACGTCAAACAAACTTTTTCCAAAATTCACCGTTTCCAAAATAGCGCCTATCCAAAAAACAAACATTTTCACCAAAAATAAAAAAACAAAAAAAAACACACACACATTCTTAGCAAATAGGACGTCACCCCTTTCCTAAAGAACACACCGTTCTAGCCTTACATGCTCATTAAATATCACCAAAATGTTAAAAACGCATGTTTACCTCAAATTGCGTTTCAAAAATCCACCCATTTTAAGAAATTACCTCACCATCAAATAGAGCGGAAAAAATACCATCTAAACGACCCCTAACTGACCCTAGTCCTCCCCCACCACCTAACCTTTTTCCAACATAGCCATACGTATTCAAGCACACACGCGATTATGGGTAGAACCCTGTCATCCCACTACTGTCAAGATTTTATCCTAGAGACTTGAAATTTATTTTGGGGATAGAGGGGTAGGGACCATTCATTTACGTCAAACAAACCTTTTTGTAAACGTATTAGTTTCCAAAATATAGCAATTTCAAAATTAAACTGTTTTCAAAAAACAAAAACAAAAATAAAAAAGTTTTATTATAAAAAATAAAGTACATAGATACCGTTCGTTTGAACCATGGTTCAACGTTCTATCATAATTAGTTTTAAAACTATCGCCTATTTTGAAAAAAAAAAATTTTAAAAAATTAAAAATATAACGAGTGGTCCATAGCAAAGCCCCCGTCAGCTCGAGTCCAACGACACCTCATTTGTTAAAATCCGACCAAGGGTTCGAGAGATATCGGCAATGTTCGCAGGAAAGTAGGCTGTGGGTTTAAAGTACCCTTGCTTCCCTACTGAGGACTAATGAAAAACCCTAAGCAAACTTCAATTGCAGACGAATGGGATCTGTTGAAGAATTAAATAACCAAATCCTCAGAAGAAAACATTGGTAGGACAGAAGGAATAGACAGAAAACCGTGGATCGCTCAGTATATACTAGAATTAATGGATGAAAGGCGAAAACACAAGAATGTAAGAGATGAAAAGGGGAAAGCAGAATACAGACGTCTGAGAAATGAGGTTAACAAGATGCTCAAGAAAGCAAAAGAAGTATGGTTGAAAGAGAAATATGCACGTATTGAGAATTGTGTTAAATTAGGAAAAGTAGACACAGCTTATCGAATGATTAAGAGTACTTTTGGGAAAAGATAGACTAAGTGCTGTAATATTAAGGATTCAGATGGAAAACCTCTAACAGATGGGGAAGAAAAGGTTGAGAGATGGAAAGCTTACATAAAGTGTTTTTATAAGGAAAGGAGATTGAGAATCATGTAATGGAAACGGAAGAGAAAATCGATGAGGATGCGAAAGGTGATTTAATATTGAGATTAGAATTTGACAGAGCATTGGAAGACTTAAGCAGGAACAAAACACCAGGCTTAGAGGATATACTGATTGAGATGCTACGCTGCATAGGTGATGATGGTCTGATCAGGTTATTTCACTTGGTGTGTAGGATTTATGAGACAGGTGAGGTACCCCCTGATTTCAAAACGAATGTTGTCATCCCTTTACCGAATAAAGTAGGAGCAGACAGATTTGAAGAGTACCGTACAATCAGCTTGATTACTCATGCTTCAAAGATCCTGTCTAGAATAATTTACAAGAGGATGGAAAGCCAGATACAAACGGAGTTGGGTGAAGACCAGTTTGGTTTCAGGAGAAATGTAGGAACAATGGAACCTGTACTAAATCTTAGGCTGTTTTTGGAAGGTAGAATAAGGAAATATAAGAGAACATTCACGGCATTTGTAGACAGAAAAGGCCTTTGATAACTTTGATTGGGCTAAATTGTTTGACATTTTGAAAACGATTGGAGTAAAGTACAAGGATAGGAGGGTGATCTACAATCTACATAGAAACCAGACAGCTGTCATTCGAGCTGGAAAGACATGAGAGAGGAGCTGGTATTCAGAAAGGTGTAAGGCAAGGCTGCAACTTATCACCCATACTTTTCAATCTTTACATTGAACAAGCGATGAAGGAAATTGGAGAAACATTTAAAGTGGGAGTGAAGATTCAGGAGAAATAATTTCAACTCTGCGATTTGGTGATGACATTGTCATCTTGGCCGACATGCCTGAGGATTTGAATGAGTTTTTGGATGGTATGGTATTGAGGAAATAATTCGTGATGAAATTTAATAAATGTAAAACCAAGATATTGGAATGCAGCCGAAAGAAACCAGAAACCTCTATGGACATCAAATTGGCAGGTGACAAGCTAAAGGAAGTAGGACATTTCTGTTACTTAGGAAGCAAAATAACCAGTGATGGACGAAGCGAAGAGTATGTAAAAAATAGGTTGGCTCAGGCAAGGAAAGCATTTCTACAGAAAAGGATTCTGTTGACATCGAATATAGATTTAGGTATTAGGAAGTCATTTTTGAAAGCCTTTGTCTGAAGCGTGGCGCTCTATGGACGTGAAACTTGGACTATTGGTACAGCAGAAAAGAGGAGAATTGAAGCGTTTGAAATGTGGTGTTACTGGAGAATGATGATGATCAGATGGGTAGATAGGGTTACAAACGAAGAGGTATTAATACGAGTGGGAGAGGAGAGATGTTTCTGATGACTGGTAATGAAGAGAACAGATAGGTTGGTAGGACACATACTAAGACAGCCAGGAATAGAAAGCTTAGTTCTGGAAGGAAGGGTCGAGGACAAGAGCTGTAGGGGTAGACCAAGGTTAGAATATGTTAAACAGATTGCCTCGGATGTAGGGTGTGGTAGCTATGTAGAGATGAAACGATTAGCTCATGACAGGGAAGCATGGAGGGCTGCATCAAACCAGTCAAAAGACTGAAGACTCAAACACACACAGAAGCTATGAATATAAGTTCACCTATGGGACTTTCAATAACCTGGTGAGCACAAATCCAACATGGCGGCAACACGAAATTTAAATATTTAAATAAACGTTTCTCACGATTTAACCATCCGAGCGGAGTAAAATTTGGTACGATAAATGCTTATAAAAATTTTAATCAACTGACATCGAATTCATTTCAATTGTTTTCATACCCACAAGATGGCAGCTGTGCGAATTTTTTAAATCTGGTTTTCATTTTTTGTGTCCTAATCATGCGATTGAAGTTTTAATACTACACCTGGCCTACTCAATATTCTTCATGTACCAAAACATAAATCTAAGACCTAAAGCCAAAGCCAACTCCATACAGGCCATGGAGGCCCTGGGAGTAGTGGAAGGTAGAGGCTTCCACTCTTTGTGACATCGACACTAGATGTGATGGAATTGTCAGCTCCACGCCCGGCCGTCTTTGCTCCCAGGAATTACCCTGGTATTCATTTCTGGTGTAGGCTGAGTGAAGCCCAGGAATATTTGCGTTTCCGAAAGTGGTAGTTTTGTTTCTAAAATCCACTACCTGGGTGGGGATCGAACCCACTCCCTTTCAGTTAGAAGCTCTGCGCTTCTACCGACTGCGCCACGTAGCCTCCAACTCTAAGACCTACATATATAAAAATCCAACATGGCGACCATCCGAAATATTTAGACGGTTCTCAATATCTTCGAATCTATTACAGCAATCAAACTGAAATTTTGTATGCGGATAGAGGTAATTAACATAAGTAGGATATATAAAAATAAGCTGTATATTTCTTTACGGAACTAAGTTGTTATATCTTGTAAAAATCGAATGTAGGCTAATAAACTATTTCAGTGTAACACTAACGTTCAGAATATGCCATATGAATGCAGATATCTGCCTACCTTTATCACTCACCTGCTAGCCTTCAAGCATTTACCTCTAAATCAAACAACTAACCTTCATCTTTTTCTATATTTATCTCCTTAGCCTAGTGCCTAGTCCCATGGTGCTGTTGTCTCCACTGAACACGTACATCTTGCCGATGGCCAGTGTTCATTCCATCCATAAGTTGAAGATTTTCTGACATTGAGCTTTGACCATCGTTGGAAAAACGGAGAGTGCACTGCCCGGAATGCAGGAGTATAATTCCAAGATTGGCCTGAATTGTGACTCATGTTCTGCGGATATGAGAGCTATTCCCTAACGTCTCTAAATCTAATAATTACTTTTGACTTGGGAATCATTGTTTCACTTACAGAGAAGTAAGAAGCAGTGTCGTGTTAATATTAAATGGAATCAATTTGGAAAGTAATTTAATACAAGTGTATGCATGAGTGACGGAGAATGCGACGTTGGTACACAAAAGAAGAAGCGTGAAAAAAAGAGAATAAAGAAATGCAGAGACGACGAGGCGTCAATAAGACGACACTGTGGCACCCTACGTGGTGTGGCTTGCGCTCACAATAGACAAGCAGCTTCGGAGCAAGGGAATTAAAAAAGCGAATAAACTCAGCAGAGCTTAAAATGAAGATGTAAATCAAAGGCCGAGGGGAAGAGGCGGGGGAATTAGGTTAACAAGTTCGCTCCGAGACACTGGCACACAATTAATGACGACTAATAAGGCACGTTACTTGTAATAAAACGTAACGAAGGATGGAAATGTCAGGCGAGGAGGTCTGCCTGCTAAAGGTTACGACTCTCGTATTGTATCCGTGATTCGATGTGTGTTGTTTGCAGAAGGTCAGTTCAATTCAGAGCGTCGCATAGTGCGTGGCATTTCTGGAAAGGGCGAACGAAGCGCAATCTGCAGGAACTGACGGGTTCAAGGCCTAATAATAATAATAAGTATTTCAATCTCTTTTTACACCAGTCACTGTGGACCGGAGATGAGACGAGGTGAGTTTTCTATCATGCGGGTGGTTTTTATGGCCTATCTGACTCAAACGTAATGGGAGGGGCCAATGAGAGGTGAAATGAAAGATGATTGAGTCTCGATAAGGAGTTGGAATGAAGCGGCCGTGGCCTTTTAAATGGGGCTAAGGGCATCTTACGTCATCAGTCGAAGTGTATTCTGTCTTATGATACTGTATGTGTGTTGTTGGTGACTGCAGTAGTTGCATGCCTGCAACTTACTTAGAAAGTCCCGGGTTCGATTTTCAGCTTTGTCAGTATTTTAGATCTGACGCGAGGGATGAAACAAGTTGCACTACACCACATCAGGACTATAAAGTTGGTTTTCTGGCCCGTTAGCGACCATGTTCACGAAAGACAAGATTAACGGCTGAGGGCATCCATCGCGCGGGACATACGCCACTCTCCAATCTGCAGGCATATGGCAGAACAGCGGTCGCTTGTTAGCTGAAGGTTACAGGATTTATTATTTTTATCTTTAGTAGTGTGTGTGTGAAGGTAATTATTTTGATCTACGTTTAGGGTAGTTATCCCGTGACTTAAAGTAAGGCATTTGCTGAAAGTGAGTATGAAAAAACAGCAGAAAAGAAAACTAATTTCAAGCACTGCCAAACGCCAGGTTTCGAACCTTGGACCTACGGACTTTCAGCTGCTCATTGCTTGCCCCTAGCGTAGCTCCCACGGTCGGTATTAATAATAATCTAATAAGACAATATTATTATTATTATTATTATTATTATTAATAATAATAATAATAATAATAATAATAATAATAACCTCCTCCCGGTTTGGAACTATGCCCGTTTTCCCAATAATTGATCGATGATCCGCCTAAACATCATCAATTGCCAGCATATTGTATTAAGCTATCAGGTCCTGGCCAATGGGATTACACTCAAAGGCACAACAATATTGCAAATACCATTCACTAAAAACTTGCTCAGAAATATAAGCTCATAGACGCATTTACACACTATTAGAAATACACACCAAGCACAGCTCTTGAAATCTATTGTTACTGTAAAAACAATTCCAGCCAACAGACCAGGCATCTTTCTCAACGACAAAGTTCGAAAGCACACCTATTCGATTGACATTGTACTACCATAGAACCAGAAGATCTGCAAGTACAGAGAGTTGGCGGAAGTAATAAGGAAGATGTGGCGTAGGGAGAATACCAATGTTAAATTAATTGTCCTTTCAGCAACGAGAGTTGTACAAAAGTCCTTGAAAATAAATGTACTGGCTTCGAGTCTTCAAATCAATATAATAAGAATGATAAAGAAATCGGTTTTACAGGACACATGTCCAATATCTAGAATAATTCTAAACCTTTCCAGCACTAAAAAATAACACAAGATTCTCAACTTGCTTTAAAATTTCGTTGATAATATCCTTACTTCTGAAATAATATAATGTACGAAAGTCAATAAAGCAAGAAATATTAATAATAATAATAATAATAATAATAATAATAATAATAATAATAATAATAATAATTCGGTCTACGTTCTAAATCTTGCCGTCCATAAAGACACATGACCCGATGCCGAGGATAATGAGGTCCAAAGCTACTGTATATGAATATAAATGTCACCACATGAATAAGAGAGCGCCAGTGGGTTCCAGAATCAGCACAGTGAAGGGAAGAAGACATGACTGCTCCCCTGTTAATTGCGACTTAATTCCCGCTAATTGCTCCAACTGTCTCGCGGGACCAATAAACACGTGGTAGGGTGTAAATCAGCCTGCCCGGCATATGAGGGTTATTAAAGATATCACTGGGGCCACAGATTAGCACCCTCATTATTCCCTGCACTAAAATTATTACTTTCCTTATATATTTTGCGTAAGCCGCATTCCCTACTGCTTTCAACAATGGCGGCTCGTTCAGATGGGGCTAAGAGTCATGAGGGACAATTCCAATAGCAAGGTACATTATTATCCTTGTATTGCCGATGCACAGTGCAATGAATCCTCGGAGAATATATGAGTAGGTAAGTTGAACGTTACACTTTGTTACATCTCTACTTAATATAAAACAAAGTCCCCGATTCTTGGATGTTACGGGTAATCTCGAGAACCACTGGATGGATTTTGATGCGGTTTTCACCATTCTGTAAAGGATATCTCGAGGATGATTTCTGTAGAAAATTATTTATTTATGATCAAAGGTGCCGAGCAGTAACGATTTCAGTGGAAAAGTCGAAAAATAACTTGGCTTCCGAGCGCTTTGTAAGCTTACGCTGGGCAAACCGTTAAAAATATCTAAATACTATGAGTGTAAGAATTGTAAAGAATGAAAAGTTCTACAAAACAGCTCGGGAGAGCATATCTCTATCTTCAATACATCGCCTACTATAAGGGTTTTTACGTTTTCATTTCTTCCAACAATCTCCATTCAGTTACTGAGGCGACAGTTTACGAGCTAGCTAGGGGCGAGTATATCACCCCAGTTACAGCTTAGCTAGCGGACGAGCTTACTGCCCCAGATACAGCCAGCAGCAAACTGTTGAGTCGTGTTGAGTTAAAAACTTTAGAGAAGAGTGATTGTGTTTGGAGTTTCCCTGGAAGTGCAACTCGGCTTTTCTTCCTTTCGCCTGTGAACTTTTCGTTCCGCAAAATTCACTGTCAAGTTAAGATTGGACAGAAGGGGGATTTGTGTTTCATGCACCTCGCCATTCTTAAATTACGTCTGACAAGAATTTGTTGCACATGCATCTCCACAATAATATAATTAATAGTTCAGTCAGTGATTTTAACCCATCATGCCGCGACGTAAAACGGATATTGGTCGTTGTTCATTGAGATTGGATAAAAAGCGCTTATCACATAATGCATTCATAACTGTTCCCGGGCCAAGCCGGGTCGGGTTGCTAGTATAGGTATAAATCCTTAGTCGTACAAGTAGCCAACTATCAATATATGAAGTCGTTTAGGACGAAGGCACTTGAGGGGAGAGGAATGACAAGAGAGCGTAGGCACCCGACGTTCCTGAGCTTATTCGCTCACTTTTAAACTTATACAATCTACCACAAGTACTGTCTTGTAATGTCGGACAGACATGACCTTCCATTGCCAACCGTGCTCGTACTAAATAGGCTAAATACATACATTCCCAAAGAGAAAGACAATACACTGATACTTTACTGCGGGGGTTAACAATTAGACTATACTCCTTCCATAAATAAACAAGACTTGGTGTAGCGTACCAACTGTTCTGGTGGACGTGAATTTTATCTTCACGAAAGTCTTATACAAATTCAAATTTAATGACGATTGCTATAAAATTAACAATAAATCAACTATATTCCATATACACGTATAGGCCTAAATATGTTATACAAGATGTTTGGCAAAGAAGATGTAGCGTACCTTCTCTTAATTTATGGGTATAGTTACGTATAAGTATTTGTCTTTATCAAGCAGTATACTTTAATTTCCTTGTGAAGAATGCTAAGAATAAATTGTTCCAATTATTCTGTAAGATCCTCGTGTACTAAGTTTCTTTCTAATTCCACCGTTGCATCCAGAGAAATTAATACTTACATTAGTAAAGTACGTCCATCCTGAATGTATGGAATCGTTGATATTGGGCCTTCTGCAGAGAAAGCCTTTAATGTGAGACTACCTACTTGCTGAGTTTCGTCATTGTAACTGCAACATAGTGGATCATTGATATTGATCTTATATTTCCATGATGGCGGCTCCGTACTATACGGTATGCAGTGCTGCTTAGTTCTATTATAGAAAGCTTTCCAATCGATCAACACAAATTGTGCCCAATTACATTAGGCGGGATAAAAGAAATTAAACGCCCTAAACTGAAAGAAATATCACATGAGATGTTTACCACAGAATAGCACACTTATCTAATTAAGTCCTCCCCCTCCCTCGTGTTGTACGTAAAAGTGTTATTTTCCGATAAATACTTAATGTATTTGTTACGGATTAGGATGTTTAATACTTGTGCTCCTGCCTCATGTAATTGGACACAATTTGTGTTGACCGACTGAAAAGCTTCCTATAAATCTCCTAAAACAACCATCAACACGACAATTACTTAATTAGGATGGGTCACTAGCGGCTTCGGTGGCGTAGTTGGTAGCATGCTGAGTTTCTAAGCCCAAAATCGCGGGTTCAAACCCGGCCGAAGTCGTCGGATTTTTTAAGAGTGTTAAAAATCCCTCAGTATGCCTTCCTTCGGAGTGGAAGTAAAGCCGGCGGTCCCGTGTCATAGATTTATGGCATGTTAAAGAATCTTCCACTAATTAGACCTGTGTGAAGCTAAATTATATAGATTAAGAAAGTAAACAACGCTCTTAGGATCCTACGTTCGTTGCCAGGAGCCGACTGCGGTGGAGTCTAGTAGCTAAGTTCTGAACTAGTAGTCGTTGACGGTGGCGTTTGGCGGCAAAAGTAGGAACTATTTGAAAAATTCAAAGTCTGCAGTCTTTACTTGAATAAAAAAAAACAGATAACACACACTGATACAGTCATCACAATTAACACCGGTTATCAGACAGATTCTACACACACCCAAAGTATACGGGGCTACATGACTGCGTTGTCGCAGTCCCTAAACTGAGGAACCAACCAACCAGGATTGGTCACTGTTCGTTTAGGAACTTCTCAACGTAAGAATAATGTAGTTATTTGCATTTCAGAATCGTACAATCAAAATTCAACGAAATACATTATCTACGATTTTAGCTCAATCTAAGGTGTAATCGATGGAGAATCGAAAAAATATAATAAGACCAAACTTGTAGAGCTTTACAACTTGGATTGGACCACCAAGTTTCAAGGCTGTGGCTGTCCATTAAGTGTTAAACATGTGGAAAAAGCACAAATCTAAAAATCTGTCAGTCTGAGGTATAACCGACTGATATAGGACAAAAAAGATACGAGCCTTACAGTAGTCGCATATGATGTGTAACATCTGACATGTTATCCTACACGTATACTACACAGCTTGGACATTCTTAAGATGTTAATTTGCGCTCCGTTTTCATATTGGTAGGCTACTATGATGAATGTATAGATTGAATTGGAGATATGCTACTGTCACACTTGTGGCGCAGCGGTCAAGCTCTTAGTCTCTCACCAAGGTAGACCGCGTTCGATTCCCGGTCAATACATGTGAGATTTTCGAATTGAAATGCCATGTCCTATAAAAGGGAGGTACCGTGGATCATGATCGTGAGATTAACGGTCACACAAAACCACAAGCTTCCTTCCTTCCTTTTACATGAATCATTCATAATAACAAAGTGACACACAACGTCGACTCTACTCTGAAATACTGTGTGCACACTCCTCAGTAACTATAACATTCATTATTCTCAAGGCTCTCCTACAATTCGTCGTAAACAATCAAAACATGGCTTCCTACAATCATGAAATGACGTAGTCTCGCAAATGATGAAAATACAGCTTTTATTCCACTCATATAACAACATTCTGTTATGTATTTAATATTTGATTACTCACCCACAGTTTGACAATAATGCCGCTTACTTAAATGTCATTTGTCGTCTTTATTTTATCATACACTCAACAACATTAGTCTCAAGTTTTCACTTCCTACCCCATGTGATATTCAACCTTGAACGTGAAGCTTAATAAACTGCTCAATGACAAATAAAAGTCGGTGAAACATTTGCCACTGTGCTCGTCAAACCAGTGCCTGCTAAATGCACTGCTTACTGTATTACTATAACATTCTCGCGCTACAGAGCACACACTGCCTTGTTTCCAATACACACATTTTCAATTGTACAAAAATCACGATGCCTTTGCATGGTACCACTGCCAGCTAGTACACTTCCGTTTGATCGATCGAGCGGGCAGTGCGTACTTCCGTTGTCTACCACTGCCAGCTAGTACACTTCCGTTTGATCGATCGAGCGGGCAGTGCATACTTCCGTTGTCTACCACTGCCAGCTAGTACACTTCCGTTTGATCGATCGAGCGGGCAGTGCATACCTCCGTTTGATCCACCACTGCCACCTCGATCGTTCCGATCCACTTCCGTCCCCAATTTTCAAAATCGCTCCCACAAAACTATCCAGAAACCGAGCGGAAAGATGTTATACATCAAAAAATCATTGGACTAAACTTGGATTAGTCTTATCGTTTAGCAAGAATAGACTTCTAAAGACCATCAACGTAAATTTTGCGTCCGCCAACAGCGGAGAATAATTTGGAAATATCTCAGAAATGTTTGGTTCTGGGGCCCTAAAATTTGGTTTTGTGGTCCCATTCCGAACCTGCCGAGTTTCGTTTCTTGCATTGAGGGGCCCAAAATGTGCTTCGTCTCGTCTTTCTGACAATTTTGATATTTCGCCTATTTTAGCATGAATTTGGAGGGGGTTTCCCCCATACCCCCCACCCTTTTGTGAGAGCTACGGTACTGAGTTACATACATGATTAGTACCTTGTCTATGATGGATACCCATACCAAATTTTACCCCAATCTACCCAGCTGATCGCTAGTTATAAGCAAGAAAACAGACAGACAAAAAGTTAATTTTTGAGCACCTTCGTCACAAAACAGTCTAAACCTGTAAATAATGCAAAATTCCGCGGAAATTTCAAAAAACTTATATTTCAAGATGCCGCTGCGAGATTTATTAAGTGCGATATTCTTATGAGTAATGCTAGCGACATCTCTTATATGATACTCGTTTCTCATAAAAATTCGTGTTGACTGAACAATTACATCACGAGTTACTGAATTAAATGTGTTATCAGTGAGCCCAGCCACCGTCTTGAATGTATAGAATAGCTGAATTTTGGCTCCGCTGTAGGGAGCCAATTATAACGTTCTACGTCACAATTCATTTTAGTTATTGTAGCTTTAAAACACAGGGAGTTATTTATTCCTATATTTTGACAATGATATTGTGACCATTGATTCATTGCATCATAATTTACAGATTATAATGCTTGCTCCAGTGGCGTAGTCGTTAGCATGCTGAACTGCTATGCCCAAGATCGCGGGTTTAAACCCAGCCGAAGCGTTAAAAGCGTTAAAATCCTTCAGTATGCCTCCCTTCGGAAAGGAATTAAGCCGGCGGGCCCATGTCATAGATTTGTGGCATGAAAAAGAACCTACCGCAACAATTGGTAGCGTGTAGCCAAATTTGTAGGTATGTTTCGTTTGAAACGGTCTATCAAGTTCCAGCGTTCGCCACTAGGTGTCAGTGACATCTGGAAGCCAAAGTAGGAACTACTTGAAATTGAAAGGTACTTGTAGCTCAGCCCAGGGGTATCCATATAGTAGCAGCTACAAACTCTGGCGAGCCGAACATGTTCTCGGACACTCCCGGCACTAAAGGCCATACGCTAAGTAAAATTAATAAATATAAGGCGCGTTCAAAAAGTAACGAGCCGGAGGCATAATTACAGAAACCAGTAGGCTACCTGTATGTTAGAAGTATTGGCCCTGGCTGTTGAGGCACTTGTCCCACTGTGACAAGAGGCGGTGAATAGCTGTCTCATAAAATTCGCTGGGCTGCGATGTGAACCAGTTCCGCACGTACAGCTGGACGTCGGCGACCGAGGTGAATCGTTAGCCCCGCAGAGCTCTTTTCAGGGGACCAAACATGGCGTATGGAGGGTGGCCGAGAACGTCCCATTTAAATTTCTGCAGGAGTGCCGCGACTGTGTTGGCCGTATGAGGTCGTGTGTTGTCGTGGAGCAGAATGACCCCACGGGTGAGATTTCCTGGTCGTTTTGTCTTGATCGCTTGGCGAAGGGTGGTCAAGATTTGCGAGTAACGCTGGTCATTCACTTTTGTCCCGTGTGGCATGAAGTGTATCGGAAGGGGGCCATCTTGGTCAAAGAAGAACATCTGCATTACCTTTCCTGCACTCGTGTGGATGGCCTTGCCTTTTTTGGGTGGTGGTGACCCTGGATGCTTCCACTGGAGGCTTTGTCGTTTGGAATCTGGTTCGAAGTGATGACACCATGACTCATCTCCAACCACCACTCGTGCCAGGAACCCTTTCCCTTCCCTCGCATAGCACTGCAGATGACCAAGACAGTGGACCATTCGACATGCTTCCTGGTGTGGTTGAAGACTGTGGGGCACCCATTGGGCACACACTTTGCGCAAGTGCAGCCGTTCCTTCATGATGGTGTGCACACTTCCGACGCTCAATCCAACCACGGCGGCTATGGCGTTCACTGTCACTCGGCGGTCTTGGTTAATGAGTGCATCAACCAGCTGGGCGTTGTCATCGGTAGTGCAGGGGGGTGCCCCAGACCGGGCATCATCGGATAACGACACCCGTCAGGAAGCGCGTGTGCCACGCCTTGACCCTTGCAAGGGACATGCAGTGCCGCGGGCTGTAAAACTTCCTTGAAGTAGCGGTCACTGTTCAGATTGCCTGCAAGACGTACGAGGCGCGATCGCCTGTTATAGGCAAATGCGCCCCAAACCATTACACCTGGTGTTTGTCCGCTATGCCGCTCAACAATACAGTCTGCCTGATTGCGTTCTCCACGGCGGCGTCGAATGTGTATGCGGCCATCACGGTAGGACAGGTTGAAGCAGTACTCGTCCGAAAACAATACATTTCGCCACTCAGCCAGCGTGTGTCGGCGTGTACATGACCATTGTAGTCCGAGGGGTCGGTGGTTCCCAGTCAATGGAAGTCGACGCAGTGGCATGCGTGCTACCAGTCCAGCCCTCAAAAGACGGCGCCGCACCGTCGACGCAGATATGTCCACCCCCGTTGCAGTGCTCCAACGTCGAGCCAACACCGAGGACGACGCTGTTCTGTCCAATACGGCCATGCGGAGAAGATGGCGGTTGTCTCGCGCTGTGGTCACATTGCGTCGTCCTGTACCCTGTCGTCGCTGTGTACGGCCCTCCTCTTTCCACTGGATCCACATACGCCTTACTAATGCGCAGCGCGCCCTGTACGAGCCGCAATGTCCCGGAACGACAGACCCGCCTCCCGGAGCCCAAGCATTCTGCCCCGTTCAACCGCATTCACATGCTGATAGTCCACCCTGTGACGTCGGCGAGGCATTGTTGCACTTGCTTCCACGTTTCTACTTGGTATGACGGCCCCATGCCGACAGAGCTATGCGGAACACTGACCTGTCCGGTACCACGACAGAGGGCACTGGTGGGCCAATGTGCATGCCATCTCTCTGCGATTTCAATCACTTAGTATTGTGCCGCGGCCTACACGACCCCTGTTCTGGGAGTGTCTCCGACCATTTCTTCTGGGTGTTTCACTTTGTACAAACAGTACTGTATTTAGACAGTGGTGGCAGATAGAACGTACTGGCTTAACGATGCCAGTGTGTAGATAAGGGAGAGAGATTTAACTGAAAAATATATGTGCATTCAAATAGTTAATAACTCCAGCCAGGATTTGCCATCTTGGGCAATTTCAGATAATCCTTTCATATTGCTATCCATAACACTTCATGGGTCACTTCCTCCTTAAATTTCAACATCATCACGCGCCCCTGTGTCGTCACAAAACCTCCACCACTGCTTTAGAGGGAAAACGAAAGAGTTTGGGCAGGGATAGAATAATGCACAATAATAAAACCCGTATGGGAGTGACATGCACCTGATTACCGTGTGTCGAAGTCACGTTCTTACCTATTTACGCAGTGTTATGGAGTGGACGCTGACAAAAAAAGACATCGTAAATGCGAGAGTAATCAAAAAATAATGCTGACCCCCTGTTGTTGTTTGGTCTTTTGACAGCTCTCGATTCCTCCCTAATCGCTTCATCTCTACATAACTACTGCACCTTACATTCGAGGCAATCTGTTTAACATATTTTAATCTTGGTCTACCCCCACAGTTCTTGTCCTCGACACCTCCTTCCATAACTATGTTTGCTATTCCAGGGTGTCTTAGTATGTGTCCTACCAACCTATCTCTACGCTTCATTAGCAGTCGCCAGAAACTCGTCTTAATAGCTCTTCATTTGTAACTCTATCTACCCATCTAATCTTCATCATTCTCCTGTAACACCACATTTCAAACGCTTATATTGTCCTCTTTTCTGCTGCTCCAACAGTCCAAGTTTCACTTCCATAGAGTAGTCTACCATGCTCCAGACAAAGGCTTTGAAAAATCTACATCTATATTTGATCTCAACTGATTCGTTTTCTGTAGAATTGCTTTCCTTGTCTGAGCAAACCTACTTTTTGTTTATTGGTTATTTTGCTTCCTAAGTAACAAAGGTCTCCTATTTCCTTTAGCTTCTCACCTGCCAATTTGACGTAAATAAAGGTGGCGTCAGGAAGGGCATCCGGTCCTAAATCCATGGCCAAACCCAAAATGAGCCTGGTTGGCTCCAGTGACCCAAATTAATTTGGAAAAGCCGAAGAAAGTTAATTGATAATAGGCAAATAATAAGACGAATAAGAATAATATTTTGAAATCAAATTATCTGCTTCAAAACCAAGTAGCATAATGCCCGCTTCTATATTCTTAATAAATAATGCGATTCTAAACGCTAGAACACAAACTAAGCCCATCTTATTTTAAACTTCACATATTTATGGATCTCAAATGTCGGCAGTTTTGGAGCTCACATCAGTAAAACGAACATGGTCACTATAGTATGTGTGTTATTCCCATTTTCAACGGGGTCCGGGATGAGATGCAATGAAAGTCTATGTGGCGGATGGATTTACGGCCGGACGCCTTTCCTGACGCCAACTTCATGAGAGGAGTTAATGAGAGAAGAAATGAATGAAGGCGAATGGAGCTGGGCAAGGATGTGGAAAGAAGCGTATGTGGCCTGTCAAATGGCAACGTCCCAGCATTTGCCTGGAATTGAAAATGGGAAACCACGGAAAGCCATTTCAAGGATGGCCGACGGTGGGGCTCGAACCCACGTCAATCGAGTCTACAGAGAGCTTGGCCCCATGGCCTAGCGCTGCGCGTTAGCGAGCGTAGCTACCACTGTCGGTCATGATCGCTATATTAAATTTGGCATTATCTTCATAGTGAGTTCAATTGCTGTGGCAGTTCTCAAGTATCTGTCAGTGCCTGAAATTGCATTGCTGCAAATTCAGTTGGTCATTTACGTTATCAGGAACAAAAGATGTTCGTTTGCTATTAATTAAAAAGCTTACATAGATGTACATTTGCATTTGTCTGTTGGCACAGGCTAGAGTAAAATGTGGCTTTTCAGAGATGTCTCAGTCCCACTAATGGCTGTGATTATATGGAAGCTACTGAGGTATGGGTGGTGCTTAGTAATGACATTCAGGGCACAATCAGTGCCTGTGGATGTTGTGAAAGGTTCTACTCATAGGGTTAGTACTGCTGTTCTGACTCGGTGAGGAAAGCAATGGCAAACTACCTCACTCCTCACCTTGCCTAGTACGCTTCAATATAGCGCTGCCTTGGGTTTTTGTGGGTATTTACCTACATAACCTATCGGCGGTACTTTTTGAGGATCCAACCAGCCTTCGGGCTGACTACCTAACAGACAGACATAGATGGATATAATTTCACTCCCTATATTGATTGCTGGTGTACAGAAAAGAAATAGGACACAAACTTCTACGACTAGCGTGGCCAATTTTAAAAATATCCTTACATTTACAGAAATAAAAAAAAGTTATGTTCATCTGAAGACTCTTGGCTTGCCACATTTCCTCACAAGCTTATTCCACTTCCGTTTAATTTGAGCCCTCGGACCCTAAGGAATAACAGCAAGTTGATAACAGACCAGTCGTTTGATTGATGTTACACAGAAAATAAATATTATCGTGCTGAAAACCATCTTTCAGTGTGGCCTTAGTATTTAAAATTACTGTTTTCCAGTAGGTCAACACGATTGTACCAAATTGAAATGGGTAATGAAAAGAATTACATGAGATTGGTCATCCAAGTGAATTTATTAATCTCATGTATTGTTTTTAGGGTGAGGGAAACACCCATTACAATTGGGTGCTATCGTGTTGACCGACTGAATAGCATTAGTTTCGAGAAACCAACAATTAAACAATCGTGACAACTAGAAAATGTGACTCATTCCCTTATACCGCTGGCTGCGTGGCTCAGAACAAGCGGTAACGTTCTCGCCTGCTGTGCCCCAGGTTGCAGGATCGAATCCTGCCGCAGTCAGATGGCATTTGAGGGCGCGCAAATGCGAGGGAGCCATGCCAGTATATTTGCTGGAACGTTCAAGTACCCCTTCGGGGTGAGATTCTGGCACCCCTGCGTCCTTAAAAGCCACAATATTTAAAAGGAACCTGAAACCAATAACATGCATATATTGTATTAGTATTATTGTACTCTGCCTAGCAGAGGAGTAGTAAGAGCATGGCTTTGCCTGAAGTTATTTCTTGTGGCACCATGGGACAATGTGGATATTTGAGACTTAACGTGTTTACGTAAGTCATGAGTTCTGTTCGATACCGATGTTAACGCGTGTTGTTTGTGGAAGCTGGCGTGAGACTCCGAGGAATTCCCTCCTGCAGAGCAAGGGTCGAACAGACCTCCTCGGCTTGGCACGGGGCCTGCTTGGCTCACTTCCGTGTAGCAGACACAGAGTGGAGCTGTTTCCATATATCACCTATTAGCAGTAGTGCCCGGCTTCGCCCGGTGGATTTATTTCTTTTATGGATGATAATGAATACTACTACAGAACTGGTACATGATACTTAAACTACCAGAAAAAAAAATTACTTTTTGTGGTGGCGGTGGTGGTGGTTGTTGTAGTGAGGGTGATAAGCAGTACAGTATGATGGACGTAACATTTAGGTCATTTTCCCCTAATGATAATAATGGTAATAATGAATAGGGAAACGGATATTTACTAACTACAGCACTGACACATGAAATTTACAAACAAATTTCTAAAAACTTATTAGAAAGAGGAGTAAGTGAAATAAAAGACACTGCCTAGGGCCTATATCTCATTGTCTGATAGAAATGTAGAGACCAATAGTGTCGTCTTTTGACGCATTGCGCCGTAGGAAAATAATCAGAACACTTTGGAAAACTTCGGCTGTCCCGAGCTCCTGAGGTAGCAATAGTATCATTTATGGCCACATAGTGCTCAACGATAAGTTTCGGAATAAATTACGGTAAATTTGAAAGCACCAACGCTTATTGAAGCTGATAACCTCAATGTATTGCACCAACACCATTACACTTATACAGATGCATAATAAGTTCATGATGATAACTGTTTTAAGCGGCCTAAGAAATCTTTTTGCACTAATTACTCCCCGTGACTGCAATTTATAAGCAGCGCAAGATTTAACTATTTTCGCAATTCTGCACCAGAACACTGGTAGGGGCGACGTGATTGCAGCCCGAATTGCCAGTCAACAATAGACTTATTAAAATACTCTTACAGTTACACTACTACGGACATGAATGATTCGAGGGCCTTAATACATGGTTTTCAAGTTCAGTTTGTTTGTTATTCTAAATGTAGGGAATGCAGAGCGTTGTCCAAAATATCAAGTGGACAGTGTCACCAGCAGGGTTTCAAAGTGTATGTAAAATTTGGTGAAATTAGGAGGAACGGTGTAGATTTGTGATAAAGGGCCTAAATGCAGGAAATGGAGTGGTCTGTCCGAAATTTAAAGTGGACAGTGTCACCCGCAGGGTTCCAAAGGGTAAGCGTACGAAATGTGATTCAGATCAGTGAAACGGTGTAGATTTATGCCAATGGACCTAAATGCAGGGAATGGAGTGGTCTGTCCGAAATTTCAAGCCAACAGTGTTACTCGTCGGGTTCCAAAGTGTAAGTATGTGAAATTTGGTTCAGATCGGTGAAACGGTGTAGATTTGTGCCAAAGGGCCTAAATGCAGGGAATGGAGTGGTCTGTCCGGAATTTCATGTAAACAGTGTTACTCGCAGGGTTCCAAAGGATAAGTATACACATTTTGGTTCAGATCTGTGAAAAGGTGTAGATTTGTGCTAAAGGGCCTAAATGCAGGGAATGGACCGGTCTGTCATAAATTTCATGAAAACAGTGTTACTCGCAGGGTTCTAAAGGCTATGTATGCACATTTTGGTTCTGATCGGTGAAACGGTGTACATTAGAGACAAAGGGCCTAAATGTAGAGAATGGGTTGGTCTGTCCGAAATTTAACATAGTCTAAAATATTCCTCTTGAATCTGGCTATCATATAATAAAAGAATTTTGCGAATCCGACTGGTAGTTCCAGAGATTAGGGCGTTTAAACACACAAACTCTTCAGCTTTATTATAGCCTATTATTTATCACCAGGGCCCGGATAATTATGTGCTTAACTTTTCAGAAATTTGTATTTATTTATATGCTTAAAAATGCAAAATATGTGACAAAGTTTCCAAAAAATGTTCTTAAATTTGCATCATATTTATGTCCCCGTGTTACTGAAAATATGGTTGAATTGTCTAGCTGCTTGAATAATCCACAATCCTGTCTACAATACCTACACAATTTTCCCGCTTAATAGGCCGGGGCTTGCCTCAGTTTCCGAATCCTACAATACTTACTGCACCTGCACGAAACGAAATCATGTATGTGCTGTTTTCGTATTTCATTATAAAGAAAGGAAGGAAAGGTCACTTCAGAAACTTTCATATTACTGTTAATACTCACAAGTTTCGCAGACCACTGTAATTTCAAGTATATTTTCCTGTCAAGGTAAGGACTATTGGGAGCTTCAATGAGACTGTTGACTTCTGCCCCCTGTTATACTTAATGACCGGGGAATTCCTGTCTTGAAATACTACTGCAATACAGAGACAAGGGTGCATTCACGAAATAGAGAAGCAAATTACTGGAATTGCCAAGGGTCGAAAATGTGGGCAGTAGTCATCAAAGGAGTACAATATACCACCAAACATAGGATATAATATGTACTTATGGATAAATACCCCAGAATATGTATTTATTTATAAAAACGGCAAAAATATGTAAATAAATACAAAATATTTAGTTAAATAAAAATATTTAAACACGTAACTATCCGGGCCCTATTTATCACCTATGTGTACTGCATTTGTGGGCTAGTATTGGGTGTGCAACTGTATTTATTGCAGGCCACGTGGTGTAGGTGGCACTAAGCCTCGTGAGGACAATTGAGTAGCTGCTTCCTTTGAAAACCAGTGCCCTGCAGCATAAAACCCAGGGAATGTGGCTGAGGTTGCCATTGCGCCGGCCACGCGTCGCCTATAATCCACAGGCTAAGATACTAAATATTTGTCGTACTTTGGGTGCACATGACCTTCTAAAGCCCAATTGTTGGGTTACGACATTTTAATGGTATTTATTGGGGGCATATAACTGGGCACATGCCTTGAAGCTTATCATAAATATAATTAAATAATAATAATAATAATAATTATTATTATAGTAAAATAGTAATATTAATGATAATAATGTGCGGGACTGTTTGGAGCAGTCGATGAAAAGTGTGAATTGTTCCATACTTTGATGATCTAATGATCGGTACAGCCGGTAGCCAAATTAAACAATGAAAATTCATCAGGCCGCCATTTTGATTTGGCTAATAGGGTGGAACATAAAGTGCGATTAATGCGCACAGGAGGAACGCTACTTATGAACAAGTTTGATTCAACTGAGTTCAGTCTTTTAGGTATTTATAGGAGGTACATACTCACAACGGACATACAGTAGACACTCTGACACACGCATGGACTCACACACGCACACTGTCCCAGAGTGATCCAAAAAGTCACTCTCATTTTGTGAAAGCAGGATAAAATTACGTACCATCCTGAAGCTGAACTTATGTGTTCGGTTGATTTATTTCAATATGGTGGCCGTGCATAATTCTCAAGTACAATAATCAATAACTCACGCTCCAATAGAGCAATGCTCACTAAAATGACATTATAGAAACTTTCTATGATCGACGTTTGTAAAGTGAATATATTGAATATTACGTTGTTGTTGTTGTTGTTGTTGTTGTTGTTGTTGTTGTTTTATTTAGGGGTTTGGACATCCTGGCCATTTCATCCCCGTATACATGGGTATGTGTTGAACTTCCCAGATAACCGGTGTTAGTGTATTTTGTGTAATAGTATCCATTTTAATTGATGTGAGGATTGCGAAGGAGGTTGCTGTGGCTTTTGTAGAAGTGGAAAACCACGTTAGACTACTTCTAGGAGGGGTGAAGTGGGAATCAACCACCCTCATTTATGTTTACCTCACCTGGATGAGTGTACCCCGTTCCAATATTCACAGTAGAATAAACTTTCATGACAGAGCTAAGGATCGGAACAGAATCTCAAGTGTGACAGCCAAGAATGCTAGTCACCACACCACGAGATGACTTTGAATATTACGGTCATTCGCCGTCTTATACACAGTACATAAAATATAATATCGATTACCCACTCCACATAGTAAACGATTAATTTCGAAAATGATAATTACTCTTTATATACGAGGCCCCCTAAGTGCATCGACATTCAAGATAGCGTTTATGAGTGCTATTGACATATTATAATCAATATATTAGGATGTAATGAAGCTAATAGCACGAATCATGACAGACCTTAGGTTATCATGTCAGTTGCATCTGTCATCGTGAAATATTAACATAAAATCGATTACTCACCATCTAGTAAACTTACAATTTTGAAACCTAGGGAAAAGGAGAGCATTTTATTGAAGATTTCATCTCACAAAGGCACAAGTGTATCGACTTCATGCGTTCAAACCCCATGGGGTAGCCGTGTGCGTTAAATCGTGCACCATGACCGTGACAAGGAGCTGCAGCAAGTCCGGAATCAGAGGTTCGAATCCAGGCGCTGGCAGTGACTATCTTGAGTGTGGTATCCCCGGGAATGTCTAGGCAAGTACTGGAATACTTAGGCACTTACCCCTGGCCCCATTAAATACAGTTACACACTCTACTACAGTCACCACAGAAGCACAGGTTATCAGACAAGAATCTACACACACCCAAGTACACGGGGCTAATGACCCAAATGTCCCATTCCCCTTAAATTAATGATTAACAACAATAACAACCTTTTTGGTTGAGACTAGGATTGGAATTTTTCTGCGGGGCTTATTTAAAGTATCCTCTCAGCAGATACGAAATGTACAGTAATTGCAAAGAAACCACAGCTGTCAGTGTCAGGGTTCAAGCATTTGACCTCCGGGAAACTAAAGCACTGCAAATCTGAGCAGAGCAAACTGCTGCCAGTGGATCACACCAACGATAAAATACAGTACCGATAGTATTTTTATGTTCGACCCTGACTATTATATGTCTAAAAACTGTATCATAATGATGGTCATTATAACACTATTTTTCATTATGAAACAGTTTCTCCCACCAATCACAGGTCAAGAAACAGTTGTTTGACCTATTAGATAAGGATACCTTCGCGCATGCGCTCAAAATCCAACATGTCTATATGTCTATATAAATTACCGAAAGTGCACCGTCCATATGTTCGCGTAAATAAACTGGTGAATATGAGTCAAGAAATTGCACTGCACCTTAATATCCCCAAAACCAATTTCTACACAGCGCGCTGATTTCAAACGACTTCGGTGACAGTTTTACTGAATACTGGTGCAAAATCTGCACATATGGCATTGTAGAACACAGAGTGCATGCGTCTGTCGGCCAGAGAGCTTGGAGAACAGAGATATCCTTCCCAGCGCAGCACCCGATCACAAAATTCTTGTGACTGGACAGATATTTATGAATATTTATGTTAAAATATATAATAAAATTATAATTATCGTCGAACATAAACAGTCGTATGCAACTCGCCTATAATGGTAATTAAGACACTCGTATGGAAATTATAACACTCGCTTACGTTCGTTTTATAAACATTCTCGTGTCTTAATTATAGCCATTATAGGCTCGTTGCATAATGTACTATTTGTTGTTATTTGTATATTTGGGGAGACTGGTCAATTATACCCGTGTACATGGGTGCACGTACAATTTGTCTGAAAACCTGTGTTATTGTGGTGTCTGTAGAGGTGCGTCTATTTGTAATTCAGGTGAGGGTTGAGGAGGAGACGGCCGTGGCCTTTGATTAGCAACCATCCCGGTATTTGACTGAAGTAGAAATGGGGAGACCACGGAAAACCATTTCCAGGATAGCTGAGATGGGAATCGAACCCATCGCTACTCAGTTTTGCCTCACAAGGCTGACTGTACCCCGTTCCAGCCCTCGAATCAGTATTACATTTCTTGGTAGAGCTGGGAATTGAAACGAACCTCCGGGGTGACAGCCAAGAATGCTAGCCGCTGTACCACAAGGGGGTCTAAGTGCAGTAAGTAGGGCAAAGAAATGATTCGAGAAGATTGAACCCAGGTGCTCTGTTAAGACTTGCTAATCACTGAGAGACAGTAAAAGAGGGGATTTTAGTGAAAACATTAAGCTTACTGTTTGCGGAGTCGCTGTAAATGTTTCCAACAAAAGCCTGACTCAATGTTCAGACGCAGCTGGTCCCTGTATTATTTGCCATGGAGTTATTGTTAACGAAGTGTATGTTTGACAAGTGCCCCATCCTCATAACACTCACACAAGCATATTTTTAATTTAACGGCAAACCAGGAGGAAGGAGCACATTCACATATCTATGCCATTTCCACTCTAAGCTGAAAGAGGGCATCCGGTTTTCTTTGTGACTTGTTGGAATTTACATCTATTTTAAAGTTCGAACGCTGCTGAGGGGTTGGAGATGACAAGTGGCAGCAATATTGCACCAAATTTATAAGCCACATTACCAAGGGGATGGTTTTCAATCGTTACTCCTACCGCTTTACATTTTTATTAATTCTTTCAGCTCCATCGTTCAATGAAATGTTAGTATCAACACTAGTCATTCATACAAAAGTGATTTTTACCCTTAAAAGAAGCGGGTTGGGGGTGGGAAGTGAGAGGGGAGGTAGAGCTGAGCGTTATGTTGTTGTTGAGGGGTAGCTGATGCAGAATGGTTTAGGGGATGAGTAACCACCCTGTCTGTCCCCTACCCACAATTACACTGCAAACAGCGCTAGGGGAACCCCCAGTCTCTTGCGCTCGCCTGCGCTTCCAAGTACTTACCAACAATATCAACCGAAATGTCCTCCACTGCGATTTGCATAATTCCTTACTTCGATTTACTTGCATTGTTCGTGTCGGCACAAAGGGGTAGCTCTCCCCCGCATTGTGTCGCCTGCTAGTTTGTGGGAATAGAGAAAGCAGAAGCTAACACCCTGGAGACCAAAGTTACTAAAGGGTCATTCTCTTCCAGCTTTTTATTTGATTCCAAAAGTTATAATGTCGTGTCAGGTATACATCAATTGACGACTGGTGGGTTGGATCAAAATCTAATGGTTTTGCTGCGAATAGGCCTCCTGTTGTGATGCAGTAATATTGGGAGCCATTACGTGCTTGCTCAGTGGCCAGGAATCAATTGGGATATTTGCGTGTTCACTGACGCCCAGGTACTCAGTGGGGTATTTTAAGTGTTCTCAGTGACCCAAGCACTCACTGGGGTATTTTAAGTGTTCCCTTAGGCCCAAACCCTCAGTGGGGTATTGTAACTATTCTCTGAGGCCCAAGCACTCGCTGGGGGGGGGGGGGGGGGGTATTTTAAGGGTGCCGAGGGCTTCAAGCATCCATTGGGGGGTATTTTACGTGTCCTCTAAGGGCTATGTATCCATTGAGGTATTTTACGTGTACTCTGAGGCTCAAGTGCCCACCGGGGGATTTTACTTTGTCCTGAGGTCCGAGTACGCTCTAGGATGATTTATGTGGGGTCTGAGGTCCTTTATTAGTGCCATGAGGCCCAAGTACCCACTGGGGTATTTTATGAGTGCTCTAAGGACCATGTTTCCAATGGGGATATTCTCCTGGGTACTTAGGATTTGTTGAGGTTTGTACTAACAATGCGTGCTTATCTCCCATATTTGCCTCTGAAATACTGGACGTACTCGAATGAATCACGGAAGTGAGTTATCACTACTTCCGATGACACCGAGCGCCTATTCCCTGTATTCACAACCATCACCAATCCACGAATTAATTCATCAGTACTCTATATCTACATAATAATTCAAAATAACATGGATGTCGGTACAGCACAATATCCGTTAGGATATCATAACATAAGGTCACAGACGTTACTTTTGAAAACGTAACAGGCAGAAAAACAACATGGTGGCCGTGCAAATTTATAAAGTGTGATTGTTATTTCTGGCGATCGAATCTGCCAAGCGTTGCGAAATTTGGACCAAGGAACCTGTACTCAGAATGAAATACATAGGCTAGACAAGTAATTTCCTGCATTTATTTAGAAATTTGAGTTGGTGACTGTATACATTTCTAAATATTATTCAATGTGTCTCGTAACCTAATGGACCGATCGTAGTGAAATGCTAGATAGTAAACTAAAAGTGTGGGGTAGATATTCTAATACGGAATGTTATGCCCCAATTTTCGATAATTATACTCTTCTCACAACTAACCAATTTCAGCGTAGCTGTCAACAATAAACTATTTGTAATTTTCAAGGGTAATCATAGATGCTGCCTCATGTCAGTTTCCATAACATAATTATATTTTGCCTTTGGTATATCAAACCATGATGAGTGAAAGTTGGTTAAGTAAACTGATAGCCTGCAATAAAGTATGGTATTATTGCGCATGATTAGTCAGCCATACATACATACATACATACATGCATACATTTTCAAATGTTCAGCATCCATTCTAGTCTGCAAGAGTCTGTTTGCAAACAAGTTGCCATCATGATCCCCTATTAGCAGTTAGTACTGAGGCCTCCTCTCCAATACACCTCTCACTTAGAAATCGTTCAACACTGAATCGAACCATCGCCTCCTAAGCCTACCTCTACTTCTTCCACCCTCTACAGCCAAACTCACCAATCTCTTAGGTAATCTCTCCTCGCCATTTCTCTTCACATGACCCCACCATCTGAGTCTGCTTATAAGAACAGCTTCATCTAGCGTGTTCATTTCTAACTTAGCATTTATCTCTTCACTACGAGTATTTTCCAGCCATTTCTCCCGTCTGTTTGTCCCAGCAATCATTTGTGCTACCCTCATATCAGTTACCTCTAGCTTATGGTTCAGATATCCTGAATCTACCCAGCTCTCACTTCCATACTGCAAGGCAGGTCTAAATAGCCTAATGGGCGATGTAGGGAGAGTGTCGTCGCCAAAATAACTTCATTCTTGCAGAATAATGTAGATCACAACTGAGAACTCACTGCATTGGCATTTCTACACATCGACCTTATTTCTTTCCCCATACCACCATCCCGGGAGAATACACAGCCTAAGTACTTAATATGTTCCACCTGCTCTAATTTAGTTCTTCCTACCTTGCATTGTATTTTCTCGTGCTCCTTCTCTACCAATATAACCTTCATTTTTGAAATGCTGATTTTCATACCATATTCTCTACATTTCTGTTCATGTTCTAATGTTTTTGCATGTAAGCTTTCGATGGAGTCTGCTATTGCAACCAGGTCATCAGCATAAGCCAGGCTGATTACCTGGTTTCCAGCTAATTGAATACCATCTAGGTAGTTTATGACCTTCAGCAAATAGTTCATATATAAAATAAAGAGCAGTGGTGAAGGATTACAGCCTTGCCTCACTCCGTGTGACAATTTTAAACCGATACTTCATCCTACCATTAATTCTCACTACAGCCTGCTTATCAACATAGCCTACTGTATGAACTCTCGGCCGCCTATAGCAGCTATCCCTGGATACCATAATCCCTCATGATGCTCAGCTTCTTCTCCCTGGGCACTCTATTGTACGCCTTCTCTCAGAATAGGATTCAAAAGTTTTGAATGATTTTCATGTGAATTTTCAAACAACATAATGAACCAAACGCAATGAAATTCAAAATAATGAACTGATACTGAGAGTTAAGGCTAATGTCCCGTTTTTTAGTTTGTAAATCCGACACCACGTAGCAGCACCAAAGTGAGACAATTTCTTTTTTCAGTTTTCTCTCGAACGGGAGCTCGTATTTGCGATCTGAAAACCACTATGTATACCAGAGAGCAATTCAAATAGATATTAATTCGATGCATTTTCCGAAATGTGAAAAACAAAAAAGTTACTCTAAGTTTTTTATATTTCTGCTTAAAATATGAAAAAAATGGTAATACGAAAACGGAGATTTATTTCCTGATCCTAATGCATTTTTCAGAATTAAAATCGGGTGAATGGAATCGACAGCATTAGTTTGGGATTTGTTTTGAAGAGGGTGGTAGGAGCGGCGCGGCTTCACAAGATCACTTGCGCAAGAAAAATGATGAACACGCTGACAGGGCGGAGGAAGAAGGGAGAGGGGAGTTGTCTTCCTCTGGTCATATTTCGGCGAGTTACATGTACAAGTGCCCAGGCGTGGAACAATTACTGAGCAATGAAATTTTATTGTAGAAGTATCACGCTTAACGTTGACACAATGTGTTTGTATAGATACATTTCTTACTTCCTCAAATATTCTTGTTGTTGTCGTCGTTCGTGTTGATAATAATACTGTACATTTTAGGGGCTTGGGACATCTTGGTCATCAGTCCCTTTGGCTGCCTGCGTGGCTCAGCGGTAACGTTCTCGCTTGCTGTGTCCAAGGTTGCAGGATCGAATCCTGGTGCAGCCAGTTGGCAATTGAGGGTGCGCAAATGTGAGGGAGCCGTGTCAGTAGATTTACTGGCACGTTAAAGATCCCCTTCGGGGCAAAATTCCGCCACCCCGGCGTCTCTAAAACCCGCAGTAGTTAAAAGGGACGTAAAACCAATATTGTTATTATTATCATCAGTCCCGTGTAGTTGATTATGTGTGTAACTGTATTAGAGTCAGGGATGGGGCAGGTGCCCCGAGACTTCAAGTGCGGTACTATCTCGGCATTTTTCTGGAGGGAGTGTGGAAAAACTTGGGAAAACACACCCAGGATAGATGCTGACAGCGCTGGATTCCCATTTAGGTAACTGTTTAAGAGTTATTTGAGGATAAACTTCCGAACAAGAAACATACTGTTCGACATTAGTAATAAGTTACTTTGTAGGGCATAATTCTTACCGCACAGAGCAGCGACTGGTTTCACTCGATGCAAAATTGAATACTATATAGACAGATATGACTGGTTTGTAGTTAACACGTTCTTGATATTTTACAAAAAAGGATGAACAAGATGTGTTCGTGTTCAGGTTTATTAGGAATGTCTATTCTAAGAACCATCCAATGCGGACGTCCAACTCTAGGTATCGTATTCTAGATATAACAAACAAGACCACAGACCATGAAAAATTAAAATCAATGGAATTATAAGAGGTCAAATGCACACGCACATAGACATATATACATACATACATACATACATTAAATTTTGTTGATTCGTATGGGTCTTTGGTTCTTTAGACTCTAATTCCCTTTTTTTAATGAGATCTGAAACGACTCCGTGAGGCCAATCACTATAACGTACTTCAATTTTCATGGAAGTAATAATAAAAGTTCATTTATGTAGGACATTTTATTACAATAAACAAATTATGAAAATTCACACCAAGACCAAATTATTATGTACATATTGAACCCTTATCATTGTGTCCAATAATAATGTTTCATATTATTAAAAACGCTGGAAATACTAAATACATGATATGCTGGATATTTGAGTAAAATTGATGTTGCAAGCAATCTGGACTTGGTAAGACGGGCTACGTGCTGGCTGAAAACTACCGACAGTTTCACAACCAATGCTATTCTTATTCTTCTGAGAAAATCAGGTATGACGCTGAGGCGTACGTGACCATCGACAGGCCACGATGATGGGTCCAAGACAAGGAGTGAGAGAGAGGACAAGTGTCGTGACGTCAAAATAAGGGCGGGATTTGTAAGGTCAGAACTCCGACGCCAACTTATCTGACCAATAAGAAAACAGGACGCCAGAACATGGCATCAGTGTGTTTTGCGCGCCAATCGGATATAAAAAGATCTAGCGATTGGTTTGCGTGTTCGGCGGCAGATTCGCGACCTGTGAGAAATTACAAGATTTTTGAGAGGTCACACATAATTATAGGCCCATTATTTAAAATATTGAGGAGCTGTTTTCTCCCACCATTGGAACTTTAGGCTTTCTGTATATATACAAATGTCTGAGATGAACTGGGGCACTCCTAATTATTCTTCGACAGTCAATTTAAGACGTCGTTAAGACGGTATGGTTTTAAAATTCTAGTTGTGTGTCGACAACGAAGTTATAAATTTCATAAATTGTGAGATGGCAATTAGCCATAGAATAGGGAAAGTCTACGATTCTGCATAGGACAATATGAGGAAATAAAAAACTCATAAAGCAGATAGAACAGTTTTAAAACTTTAATTTAATTGTGTTTTTAACAGCCGCAAGATGACGACCATGGAAAGAAGACAACAAGTTTCATCCTCCATTACCATCAGTTTTATGGGCTAACGGCCTAATGGTGGGAAATGACGAGGCGGAAGGCCTCTGGAAAGCGGTTTAAGTGATGAGTATTAAAAAATTGATTTATTGATTTTGGACGAGGGGAATCGCGAGAGATGTGTGGAACTTTGTACAGATTTTATTTGTGTGGTTTAATTTAAATTTTAGGGTTTGATTTCTTAACTGACATGCGTGTAGTAATTTTTGGCATTGCGTGACAATTATGTTGTAGAGTAAAATTTTGTAACTTAAATGTTGTCCTTATGTATACGTAATTCTTATAGCGAAATGGCCGCATATGATTAACGTATCAATAAAAAAAGTGTAGCCATGAATGAGAACCTAGGAACGACAATGATAAATGGACTGAATTAATGATGTAAAAACTAAAGCTAGACGTGGGGGGAAAATTAATGTTTTAGTTGCTTTGATAGCTCGGGCTAATTCTGATTCCAGTTATTAATTCTTTATTGTCATTTGGACATGTTGTGTGTCATTTATCTGAGGGGTGTACTGGTTCATGCTGCGACGAGATCTTCGAGAAAGTGCCACGTGTTTTTTTTTTTTGGGTGTAAGTGATGATGAGGAAAGGTAAAGCCTGTCCTTGACTGCGACATCATTCCGGCAAATTAGTTACCCTTGGGGGTAAGTTTGACCTGGAGATGTGTTCTTAAAAATCCCTGAGAGGATGTTTTGAGATAATGTGATATTTTGTTTGTACGCGTTTAACAGGTGGCGATTAGCAAAGGTTGCTGGACGCTGGCTATGGGCCAGAATCTATATTTAGCGTGGCACTAATTACTACGTTGGGGGAAGAAATCAGCCACTTACTCAGATATGTCATAACAGACCCGGCTGTCTCCAGCTCGGTTATGACACGTAATGTTTGCTTTAAAGCCTAATGAGTTAAGGTTATTTTAATTGGTTTAATTTGGGGAGTTGCCATGTTGTCGATCCAAGGTTTCTTTTATCATGACTATGACTTATTTGTTCATTGTTTTAAAACGCCAAATTTTCTGGCGTGAAAATTAAAATTTGTATTTTGTTGTTGTTGGCTCTTATTTTCAAGGCCATTGTATTCATTATAAATATAATTTGGCAAACGGCCAAACTTGTTCATGTCATGTTATGCTTTCCTAGTGTTTGTGGTATTAGACGGTAATTCCGCAGCCCTTATTTTAAATAATACACACGTGTATTTGGTTGTGGTAATCTAAGGTTAAAACATGTCAGTAGTGTATATAAATATGTAATTGTTGTTCCCACATTTCCGCAATTCGTCCTTCTCAGTACGGAGTTCGTTCCCGAACCGACTGTTTTGGTCGAAAACGAGCGCCCGTCAAAGTGCTCATTACTTAAACTAGTCTTAAAACGCGTGTCGCTCATAAATATCAAATTCTTGTACTATTTTATTTGTTTGTTATTTTTGGATCTTGTGATCCGTTTTCCTTTTGTTACTTTGAATTAAGTGACATTGCAGTCACAACGCTTGTTTGACAGCTGTCATGCCGTGTTATCATGGTACGTCAGGCTGGTCAGTGTCAGATCTGTTCACGTGCGAGTGAACAATATAAGGGTGGTTTATTGTTTTATATGTTTGATTCAGTTATTAAATTTCATTGTTAGTAGATCCTGTTGTTTTCTTGGCTTTGTAATAATTAGTTAACCTTATGAACCCTGGAAGTTATGTAGATAGCATAAATCTCTAAATCACATTCACAAGAATCCATTACGACCCCGAAATTTTGAATCTTGTCTACATGCTATTTTCCAAGTGTATATAAGAGTTACTTTGGCGCCCAACGTGGGGAATTTGTGTTTTAGAGTAAAAAAAATAGATCACCGGCATGTGATAAGTTTATTAACGTAAGTTAGGCGAAGATAGTACCGCCAAATGTTTGAAAATATAAAGTCATGGAGTTTGCAGTAAAGTAAATGTGGAACAAGTTAAGTGTTTGAACTTTGATTAAAATTAGAACAAACTGTTCCAGGTGCCCAATAAAATTAAATTAGCTTTGTGTAGAAAAGCCTAACTCAAAGAATTATTTGACAGGAAGGTTAGACCTTAAAAACTAATTAATACTCTATTAATTGGTTACAATTTGTAATTGAAGCAAGGTCAGGAAGATTATAACTGAATCAAAGGGTTAAAAATTAAATGGAATAATAAGTAAATTATACTCAGTGATGCTATAGTTTGTGGGAGTAATTTAAAGTAAATGAACTGAGTAGGTAAAGGGTTAATGTGTGTGTATTTAATATGTGTGAGAGCGCGTATCCAGGGCTCCGCCCTCATGTCATTTCCCTATGTCTCAAATATATTATTGTTGTGATGGCAACTCTGGGAGAAATTCGCGAAGTGATTGAATTAGCATCCGCTCGTACGCGAGAACAACTTAGTGAGATGAGAAAGGACATAACCAATGAAATACGGACACAGTTAGTGGCGAATAGTGAAGAAACGCAGACACAGTTATCGGCAAATAGTATAGAAATGCAGATACAGTTAGCGGCAAATAGTATAGAAATGCAGACACAGTTAGCTGCTATAAATAAACAATCGGAAGAAATACAGACACAGTCAAACACAAAACTATCTGAAGTTAACGAGAATATAAATCAGAAAATCGCTACACAGAACATTCTGGTTAGTGAACAACTACATAGGCAGTCTGAGAAAAACAATGAAATGTTAAACGCACAAGACGAAAGGAACACTCAAAATTTAGCTGCGTTAACGGTAGAAATCAAAGAGCACACAAAAGAACAGCTAATCCAATTAGCAAAGGACGTTAGCACTAACAATACCAAACAATTAGGAATAATAAAAGGTATCGAAGATTCGTTTAAAAAGGAAATAAAAGGAATGGATGAGACTGTTATGGCAAAACTAGCACAAATCGAGCAAGCGTGTTTGACCAACTCATCTGAGATTAAAGAAGCACACACAAACTTAGAAAAAAAGGTTTGAGAAGATCGAACGAGGGACACAGGGTATGCAAGATCAGATAATTACAGTAGATAACAATATCACGGGCTTAGTGACGGAACTCAACAAATTAGAAATACAATCAATTGAGAAATGGAAAAAGTTAGAAATTGACCAGGAAGAAATTAAACTAACATTAGAGCAGAACAACATTTCTCTGGGAGAAAGGATAGATAAACTCGAAGATAATCAGGAGGCTAATCAACAGGAAGTCGAAAAGCACATTGTTAAATTGAAGGATACTATTAGAAAAGATTGGACCAAGATGAGAGCTGATTCGAAAGATGAACGGCTCGCAGTAAGCAAGAAGCTAGCGGAAAATAACGCGAAAATGCAGGCGTTAGAAGAAAATATGAAGTTAAGATTTCAAATTCAAGAGGACCGCATGATAAAATCGGAGTTGCAGTCACTTGGACATAATACGATGTTTGCGACACTAATGTAAAAGGGGAAAGGGGAGAATGCGGAAAGAGAGCACACAGTAGACAGCCACGAGCTTGGGCAAAGTCCAAGAACGATAGACACGCAAGCATTCCAGAATTATGAGGGTCGTAGCTCGACACCTCAAAACACACAACTTCCCACGCAAGTTATACAAGTCATCCGTGGAATCGAATTTAAACCGAATAAGTTTTTACCAGAGAGCGGAGGGACACCTAAAGCTTCATAAGAGAACTGACAGAATATTTTTCGGACCAAAATGTTAGCTCAACGCGACAATTAAGAATGGTTGAAAATTTTTGGGCGGGCTCAGCACTTACCTGGTATCTTGGATTTAAGAACACATTTAAATCAATGGAAGGGTTCCACAAGGCCTTCCTAAGCAAATATTGGAGTGGTCATATCAACAAAGCTTGCGAATGGACTTATACTCGCGCAAATACCATTCCACGCATCAGACGAAATATGCAGATTTTTTCGCCATGCAACTTGTCAAATTGCAAGATCTTGATAATCCCCCGAGCGAAATGGAGCTAATAACTACTATAGGAAAACAGATGCCTATTAGCGTTCAGCAATTCTTGGTGGCGGCAAATAATTCGACCGTGGTCCAGGCAGAAGAGGTATTAAGGAGGATAGATGAAACCACTAATTACATCAACCCGAGAGAGAAGAGACAGATAGAGTTAGTTAATGCAGTCGAAGTAGTCAAGACACCGAACAAAAACACGAGGTCGCAAGCTTCAAACACTGGGGATAATCAAAGACGGCAGAGCACCGGAGAATATGAGCCGAGATCTCAACCGAGATATGAAAATAGGGACAAAAACCATTACAATCAGGAAGAAACTAACCGCTACCGGAACACAAACAATCAGCAGTGGCGAGATAATAGGAGATACCAAACATCATACAATAGGAATAATAATAATAACGCACCTTATAATCAGGGATGGCGTGGAGGACACTATAATCAACAATATAGGCCCAGGGACAATAGGCGTTACAACCAACAATATAACGCACAAGATAACCAGCGGTTTAACGAGCAATCGGATCCAAGGGATGATCAAAGAAATTGGAACGAGAGACACGCTGACCCACAACAGTACATGGAGAATCCACGTATCATAAAGGGAAACAATAAGGATAAATGGGAAAGAGCAATAGATCGGCGGAAGAATCCCGACACCCACGAGGAGGAAAACGGAACACATCAATTGTTGGAGGCCATGCATGTAGAAACCCAGAGATATTTGGAGGAGCTGCATGGAGAAGAAGAAATTAGGGCAGCCGACAATAGGAAACAGAAGAATAGCAGGAGAGATTCGCAGGCCGTGTCAGGCACGGGTCTCGAAATATGGTGAAGAAATTTATCGTACGGGAATCGGAGAAGAAGAAGGGAGAAGGAAGAAGATGGCAACGCGGGGGAGAAGAAGGAGATGACATCACGGTAGAATGGAGAAAAGACAGGAGCGGCTTAAGGAAGTTCAACTAGGGGTTACGAATTTAGGTAACAACGCCTACAGAGTCCGGGAGGTGAGCACAGGAAACATGGCAGTGTATAATATTTCAAATTTAAAATTGTATCATCAGAGAGAGCCATACGAACCGAGAAATAATGTTACTGCAGCAAATTAAACATTCGCGTGATAACATACAACAAAAGATACGGGGGTACTCTAGTGGTGAATGTGCTCGAAAGACGGCTCTGACGTGTTTACAAATTCAGGCGGAAGTTGTAAATGAGCAATGTTGATGTTTTGAAAGAGTGAGAGGGGAGACGAGTAGCGAGGAAAGACGCCGGAGGGCACAAGCGTACAGGAATTTCCTAATGAGTTTGGAGCGAGACGGCTACTGAAACAGACAGAGGTGGACAGTCATTATATGTTGAGGGTGACCAGCAACTTCAAATTTGAGCCAGAAAAGTAGGGGATGTGAAATTCGACTTCATATTGAGTTCGAATTTCATCAACTAGGGGTCAGATGAACCCTTATCATTGTGTCCAATAATAATGTTTCATATTATTAAAAACGCTGGAAATACTAAATACATGATATGCTGGATATTTGAGTAAAATTGATGTTGCAAGCAATCTGGACTTGGTAAGACGGGCTACGTGCTGGCTGAAAACTACCGACAGTTTCACAACCAATGCTATTCTTATTCTTCTGAGAAAATCAGGTATGACGCTGAGGCGTACGTGACCATCGACAGGCCACGATGATGGGTCCAAGACAAGGAGTGAGAGAGAGGACAAGTGTCGTGACGTCAAAATAAGGGCGGGATTTGTAAGGTCAGAACTCCGACGCCAACTTATCTGACCAATAAGAAAACAGGACGCCAGAACATGGCATCAGTGTGTTTTGCGCGCCAATCGGATATAAAAAGATCTAGCGATTGGTTTGCGTGTTCGGCGGCAGATTCGCGACCTGTGAGAAATTACAAGATTTTTGAGAGGTCACACATAATTATAGGCCCATTATTTAAAATATTGAGGAGCTGTTTTCTCCCACCATTGGAACTTTAGGCTTTCTGTATATATACAAATGTCTGAGATGAACTGGGGCACTCATAATTATTCTTCGACAGTCAATTTAAGACGTCGTTAAGACGGTGTGGTTTTAAAATTCTAGTTGTGTGTCGACAACGAAGTTATAAATTTCATAAATTGTGAGATGGCAATTAGCCATAGAATAGGGAAAGTCTACGATTCTGCATAGGACAATATGAGGAAATAAAATACTCATAAAGCAGATAGAACAGTTTTAAAACTTTAATTTAATTGTGTTTTTAACAGCCGAAAGATGACGACCATGGAAAGAAGACAACAAGTTGCATCCTCCATTACCATCAGTGTTATGGGCTAACGGCCTAATGGTGGGAAATGACGAGGCGGAAGGCCTTTGGAAAGCGGTTTAAGTGATGAGTATTAAAAAATTGATTTATTGATTTTGGACGAGGGGAATCGCGAGAGATGTGTGGAACTTTGTACAGATTTTATTTGTGTGGTTTAATTTAAATTTTAGGGTTTGATTTCTTAACTGACATGCGTGTAGTAATTTTTGGCATTGCGTAACAATTATGTTGTACAGTAAAATTTTGTAACTTAAATGTTGTCCTTATGTATACGTAATTCTTATAGCGAAATGGCCGCATATGATTAACGTATCAATAAAAAAAGTGTAGCCATGAATGAGAACCTAGGAACGACAATGATAAATGGACTGAATTAATGATGTGTAAAACTAAAGCTAGACGTGGGGGGAAAATTAGTGTTTTAGTTGCTTTGATAACTCGGGCTAATTCTGATTCCAGTTATTAATTCTTTATTGTCATTTGGACATGTTGTGTGTCATTTATCTGAGGGGTGTGCTGGTTCATGCTGCGACGAGATCCTCGAGAAAGTGCCACGTGTTTTTTTTTGGGTGTAAGTGATGATGAGGAAAGGTAAAGCCTGTCCTTGACTGCGACATCATTCCGGCAAATTAGTTACCCTTGGGGGTAAGTTTGACCTGGATATGTGTTCTTAAAAATCCCTGAGAGGATGTTTTGAGATAATGTGATATTTTGTTTGTACGCGTTTAACAGGTGGCGATTAGCAAAGGTTGCTGGACGCTGGCTATGGGCCAGAATCTATATTTAGCGTGGCACTAATTACTACGTTGGGGGAAGAAATCAGCCACTTACTCAGATATGTCATAACAGACCCGGCTGTCTCCAGCTCGGTTATGACACGTAATGTTTGCTTTAAAGCCTAATGAGTTAAGGTTATTTTAATTGGTTTAATTTGGGGAGTTGCCATGTTGTCGATCCAAGGTTTCTTTTATCATGACTATGACTTATTTGTTCATTGTTTTAAAACGCCAAATTTACTGGCGTGAAAATTAAAATTTGTATTATGTTGTTGTTGGCTCTTATTTTCAAGGCCATTGTATTCATTATAAATATAATTTGGCAACCGGCCAAACTTGTTCATGTCATGTTATGCTTTCCTAGTGTTTGTGGTATAAGACGGTAATTCCGCAGCCCTTATTTTAAATAATACACACGTGTATTTGGTTGTGGTAATCTAAGGTTAGAGCATGTCAGTAGTGTATATAAATATGTAATTGTTGTTCCCACATTTCCGTAATTCATCCTTCGCAGTACGGAGTTCGTTCCCGAACCGACTGTTTTGGTCGAAAACGAGCGCCCGTCAAAGTGCTCATTACTTAAACTAGTCTTAAAACGCGTGTCGCTCATAAATATTAAATTCTTGTACTATTTTATTTGTTTGTTATTTTTGGATCTTGTGATCCGTTTTCCTTTTGTTACTTTGAATTAAGTGACATTGCAGTCACAAAGCTTGTTTGACAGCTGTCATGCCGTGTTATCATGGTACGTCAGGCTGGTCAGTGTCAGATCTGTTCACGTGCGAGTGAACAATATAAGGGTGGTTTATTGTTAAGTGTTTTATGTTTGATTCAGTTATTAAATTTCATTGTTAGTAGATCCTGTTGTTTTCTTGGCTTTGTAATAATTAGTTAACCTTATGAACCCTGGAAGTTATGTAGATAGCATAAATCTCTAAATCACATTCACAAGAATCCATTACGACCCCGAAATTTTGAATCTTGTCTACATGCTATTTTCCAAGGGTATAATATATAGAATTAAAGTCCCTAAGATATTCTCATCTGCCTGTTGTTAGCACAGGCAAGAGAGATAGCTGCGTACTAGAAACAATACAAAATATTATACCTAATTATTTGCTCTTCCTGAAATCAATGCTTCAATTATTTCCATATCAAAGATAACGTTTCATGATTTACACACACTAATGCAAGGAAAGCATTTCTACAAAAAGGAATCTCTTGACATTGAATATAAATTTAGGTATTGGGAAGTCATTTTTGAAAGCCTTTGAGTGAAGCGTGGCACTCTATGGAAGTGAAACTTGGACGATTGGTGCAGCAGAAAAGAGGAGAATTGAAGCGTTTGAAATGTGGTGTTACAGGAGAATGATGAAGATCAGATGGGTAGATAGGGTTACAAACGAAGATGTATTAAGACGAGTGGGAGAGGGGAGATGTTTCTGGCGACTGCTAATGAAGAGAAGAGATAGGTTGATAGGACACTTACTAAAACACCCTGGAATAGCAAGTTTAGTTATGGAAAGAAGGGTCGAGGACAAAAAATGTAGAGGTAGACCAAGGTTAGAATATGTTAAACAGATTGCCTCGGATGTAGGGTGTGGTAGATAAGTAGAGATGAAACGATTAGGTCAGGACAGGGAGGTATGGACTATTGCATCACACCAGTCAATAGAATGAAGAGTCAAACAACAACAACAACAACAACAGGTTCTCTTATATCCATTTATCTGGTCATCCTGGCATCGATGATCTCAGGCAACAAGACTTTCTCGTAGCAGAATTTTAGTTGCATGAGCATTCTTTGTCTCCAGAACTCTTCGTCTCTCTTTATTATTTCTATGTTAAAGTCCTTAGGCGTCCATACTACAAAATAACATATTTCTCGCTGTGTTATTTCCAACTGGCCCTGGATCTGGAAATAAAAATCATGCGAGTGTTTGAGAGTTATCCATCTGTTCTCTTCTGAATGGCACTGTTCTCTAGGCTTTCTTCTTCGCTTACTTTTTGCCAAACAAAATCCCTTCATCTTTGTGCAGGCTTCCAGTATGGTCATATTCCGTGCAGAATAAGGGCACTTGACTTCGATTATAGCGTCGTCTCCTATTAATCCGTCTGGAGAGGCACCTATGAACCCATATGTTTTATGTATGAAAGGATCACATTCTTCGACTTTTCTGCCTGATTTCTCCTCTAAATTTTGTGTCACAATTCACTCATTATCACAGCCATACTGCATTGCTTTTGAGTGAAATTCGCCGTACAGAATTCTTTTTTTGCTACTGGAGTCCATTTCGAAGTAGGTTTCCTCTTGCATACATATGCAAAATTCGATGCCTTAAGTCTGTCCTTTCTGGCTTTGTGCCACATTTAATTTTCACTTTGGCCCCCTGTTTCCTCTTCCAGTTTTTGTATATCGCCATCACTAAGGGTTAGTTGCTTGATCTTCTCATCTCTAAACTCTCTCAACAGTACGTCATCAAAATCCAACTGCATTGGTCGGTTTCTATAATCACGTGAGACAGTACGTTTCATTTCATTAGACTGTTGTCGGGATATTCTTTTCAATTCTCGCGACGCAAATAAACTTTTTCGGCAAGCTGCTCTTCTTCTCTCTCTGCTGAGGGCTGTCTTCTTCACTATTGCGGCAGGTTTTCTTTTCAAAACTGAGTTAATTGTTTTATAGTGCCAGGATGACCAAAACTGAAAGTCCAGCCCGGCAGCTTTGGTTCTATGAGTGAAGGAACCTCGTTGCCCTCGGTTGATCTGCTCACCTCCCGTGAATTTTGCAACAAGGGACATATAGTTTTCGGCAGCATTGCTGGTGGTGTTTGATACTAGCTGGGAACTTTTTGCAATTAGGGGCTGCAAGCAAAAACGCACCTTTTCACAAGCATTAGTTTGGTCAGCAGTTAGCCGTTTGTCTTCATCTTGCCCGCTGGTAGTGCAAAAGTATTGTTTACAGTCTTTATGAATCCCAAACACGTGAAATGGTCCATTTTTAATCAAATTTAAAGGCGTCAATGTTATTCGCCGGTGCATTGTGTATTATTGCCCCACGTGCAACGGTGTTTAGCCTTTTTATAACGGCAAGTGTGAATATTTTCTTATAGGTGGGGGACTCTTTTCGTAAAGCAAAGAGCCGCTTTGTGTTGTTTTTGACCGCATGGTTGGCGCACTCCACTTTTTCAATTGATCTACCATAAGAAACTGATGTCTTCAAGTTATAAAACACGCTGGAATCATCATCTCCCACCACTGTGTGGTATTCTATACCATGCAACTTCTTGCTGCGTTTGAATGCTTCAACCAACATATCGCTTTCCATCGATGATGACGTCCCTTCCCAATTTCTGTAGAATTTATCATGGGCAGTTTCTATAGCCTTCTTCCTCCTGTATTCGCATATACTGCAGTAATTGTTCCTTACACCGAAATCCAACAGCTTTCCAGTTCTCTTTCCTATGACACAAGCTACGCCGCTGCTTGCACTGTTGCGATGGCCATGACTTCGATGAGACCATCCTCCAAGCGAAGATTCCACTTGTCTGAATGTTTTGGGACAAAGGGTCTTGATCTCCATGGCAGATAAAACTTCTTCCATGTTTTCATGTCCAGATCCTATAGCAGTGAATCCCCAAACTGTCTTCTGTGCAAGGCTCAACGAGTTTTCACGTGGTTTCGGAGTTTCAAGTTTTCGCTGACTCGTGACTGTTACTTTTTAAAGCAGTATGGGCACTGAAAATCCATTTTCCACACCATATTGACAACGACAGAGGATTCCAGTTTCATGTACCCATCGTTACTTTTTGTGCATGAAAACCTATGAAATTCAAGTCGTCTGACTGATTCCATGAAATGATGTCTATCAACAATGTAAATGCCTTGTTCTATGTGGTGTAGCCCTTCGAGCACTCTGGGCCCATCCTCAATCACCTGATGTGGAGGATCACTGCAAAACGTAACAACAATCTCAGTTCAACCAGCACAATACTTATATAATTAGAATAGGAAGTGAAAGCGAAAATTACAAACTTACAATGGTGAAAGATCCATTACTACAGGGTTCGAAACGTTTGATGGTATTGATGTCGCCGGTTCCACGTGAAAACGTTGCGTGCAAGGCATATTAGTAGGATCAGAAGATGGTTGAATTGCTAACGATTCTCTGCAAAAGTAAACTTATTGTAACATAGTTACATAGGCTGAAGATCACGAGGGTTAAATAATGGAAACCAATTTCTAAGATAAAATAAATAAATTAGTCAGATTTCCACTGAATAATAATGACAATAATAATAATAATAATAATAATAATAATAATAATAACAGTAGTAGACCGGTATCGGCGGTCAGGCCATCATTAGTACCACTAACAGTTTGATTCCTATTAATAGTAATAGGAATCAAAGTGAGAAAACTGTGAGCCGATTATGTTGGTGCTATGTACTCATCAGAGGTGGCCAAACAGCACGCTGGGCGAGCTGGCACTCTTGCTTCACGCTGCCAGCGTGCTTCTGGCGCGTACGGCCTTGCAGCGATAGTGGAGAATGTAGCGTAACGGTAGCACTCGACTTAAGGATATTTTTAACTCGGTAAAAAATCCACCTGATTTCTATTCAAAATGTCCGCCTCGTTGCGTAGTGGATAGCACTCTTAGCTGTCACCACGAAGTCCCGGGTTCGATTACCGGCTCTACCAAGAAATTAAATCCGGTTTCAGGCCTGGAACAGGGTATACTCAGTCTCTTGAGGCAAAAGTGAGAACAGATGGGTTCGATTGCCACCTTGGCCATCTTGGAAATGGTTTTCCGTGGTTTCACACTGCTACTCCAGGTGAGTGCCAGGATGGTTCCTAACTTAAGGCCAAGGCCGCCCCCTTCCCAATCCTCATTTGAATTACAAATGCACACACTAATACAGCCATCACAATATCACAGGTTATCATACAAATTCCACACACACACACACACACACACACACGCACCAACCAAGTACACGGGACTGCATGATCACGGTGTCGCAAAGCCCCTAAATGAATCAACAACATCAACAACTATTAAAAATTACCGCAGCAAGAATTTCCGACATTGCACAGGCAGGCCGCACAAGTGTTATCAATATTAGGAGCAACGTATGTCGACGAATCGTTTTTATCTGCATTGAGACTTAAAAAATCACGGCATCGCCCTCTGATGTCCGACGATAACCTGCGAAACAGCCTCCGGTTGATTGATTTTCAAACAATAGTACCGAACTTTGGGCATATTGTAAATATCAAAACAAATTGAAACACATTGAAAAAAAGCAAAATAAAAATGTGACTGAAATTGCAATGTCTTAAATGACTCCCATGATACCTTATCGATATTTATGACTGTTTCAATGCTAAACACGTAATCTTGAAGTAGGCCTACCGGTACGCGGAGAAACGCGCGAAACACAATATAGGCTACATGTGTCGGACAACCAACGCATTGGACGAACAGTTTATTTGTTTCTTTACAATACGTCCGGTCCGATGGCGATCCCTACTTGACTCAGTCCGATGCGCCGGAAGTTAGGGCAGGCAGCCCAACCAAGAGAGGCCAGAAGCCAGCATGCTGTTGATTAGTAACGATGAATCGACAGTACGATAACTTCCAGTGCAAAAACTTGCTCTTGAATTATTTTTAAGTAAAACCATAAAATTCATGTACGTACTTTTTTATGTTAGTGTTAGATGAATCAACAGGAAGCAGACATAACTGAACTTCCGGTGCAACCACAATGGTAAATTGATCGACAGGTGTTGAACTAGTCGGAGAGACGTTTGGCTGATGACAGTTTCCTATGGGGAAAAATCATAAAATAAGGAAAATTCTAAATGACAATAAACATCTCCTGTAAGAAACATTGTTTCAGTTCCTTACCTCTTCTTTCGTTCAATACGCCAATTCACAAGCTCTGCTGGGACTTAACTTCGTTTTCTGTGGGCGTACAGGGGAAGTGGATATTTACGAAGAACGCTTGACCCTGGAGAACATGCAGCTTGACTGTCTTCAGTATTTCCAGAAACCAATTTTCCATTTTCAAAATCGCTACGTCTATCCTTTACACACAACGCATTGTTTTCATTTGAAGTCGAATTTGCTTCTCTGAAAAATGTTGACAATGAATAGTTCGTGATTTTGTACTCCTACACTTATGTATTAGAAGTAAAAATCAAACTACACCCATGGCTCGACAGCCTATGAAGGGTCTAGGCTACCAAGCAACCGCTGCGCTCTTCAGCCATGTAGCCTGCAGATTGTGGGGTGACGTTTAGTCATCTAATTTGTACAGGTAAATTATAAGGGAAATCATAACTGCTCAGTGCATTACAGATTCTCTAATGCAAGCGTAAATAAATATATAATTTCAAATATAAATTAGGAAAAAAACCTACGAGTGTGTAGAGATTTTTTTTTTTGACCTGGCTTCCTTTTCTTGGTACTTAGTCGCAATCTGCCCTGGGATTTAGTGGAACGCCCTTGAATCGGTTTTGATGGTGGATTCATTTTTCAACAAAAACGAAAATATATCTCCACGTGATGACCGTAATGCTCTCCACTAGTCGTACCTACTGTATATGTACATGTATCTATTCTATCAGAAATACTGTCCAAAAATAAAGTGCCGAAAAGAGAACATCTAACGGGAATTAAAAAATAATACTGTTACAAGTAAAATAAATTAAACAAAAAGTAATTGAAGATATTAGAGTAATTAGAGAGAACTAAGCACAAGAAATCGTCGCTCTCTCAAATCACTACAGCTCCGTTCCCCACTCCTTTCTCATCGCTCTCCACTATCTTCTTCTACTGTCATGCCTTTTGTTGTTGCAAGTACAGTAATTATTATTATTATTATCATTCTCGAGTCAGAAAACATCAAATAAAACACAGATACAAATACTATGACTACAGACATTATATAATATCTGACCAAAACTTGGCCACTTCCACTGCATTGTGTGATGCTTCATAAAGTTCATCTTCTGTGCTGGAGGTCTGGCACAGTCTACACTGAAGCATATGTTTAACAGTCTGATCTTCTCAACAGTCACACTGAATGCCATCTTCCTTAATGTAGCCCAACTTTGCAAGATCGATCTTAGATCTGCCCACTCCTGATCTTCATTTACTGTATTCGAGGATTTCCATGTTAACCTATCTTGATCATGACCAGGAGGTAAAGTTTCGGCTATCCTTTTCCAGCCCAGGAGAGGAGATCAAGTACAGTAATAACACTTTTATTCACAAACTTCCCAAAGTGATCCCGACGATTCTATTCATCCGATTTAGGTTTTCGATACGGCTTTGGAATCAGCGAGTAAAACTCAACTGTCGTATTACACGTTTTTTTTTAGAATTTTCATCGGATATTTGAAAAACAAACAGGAACTTTTCTGTTTTTGAAATTAAAAAGTAAGCAATGAATTAATATCAATTCAGCTACTAGACAGAGTACATAGCAGTTTTGAGATCGCAGATCGGAGCTCCCCTTCGATATAAAAATGACAATAAATAAATTCAGCTTCGCTTGTGCTGCCATCTGTTAAAATATATTCATACCAAAGTGTCGGGACATTTAGCCTTAAGTACTTATTTTGGTGCGTGCGTTCTGGCTATGATGTCTGTGAATTATAGATGCCATATACCGGTATATTAATGTCTAAAAGTTATTTACTCTTACTAATTATAAAGAAAGCCCAGTCACGAAAACCAAGATTAACGGCCGAGGGGATCCGATGCGTTGACCACGCGTCACCCCAATATCTCCAGGCTAAATGGCTGGGCAGCAGTCGCTTGGTAGGCCTAGGCACTTAATGGGCTGTAGTACCAGGGGTTATTTATTTATATTTATTACTAATTAGAAAAAGCCCAAATCGCAGGAAAACTTCGTACTCCTCAGACCGGAGGAATGGAATATGTTTTCGATTATTATTGTTATTATTAATAACAATAAAAATAATAATAATCTCATGTAACTTTTTCAGGTTTAGGGAATAACACCCATTACAATTGGGTACAATCGTATTCGTAATTTCTGAACACCGTTGAGTACATAAGCCGAGCTTTCGAGGCCCAGGGTGTAAGTTATTAACCATTTATGGTAAAAGTGTTTGAACCTCTGGTGTGAAATACTCCTCTCACATTAAAGGAGAAAAGCAGTAATAAACCAATCAACCATTAATGCTTATAGTTGAATAACAATATAGTTCTATTGTAATTTACCACACATTAGCATGAGCCGGGCCTTTCCGTCTCATGTTTTACAGTCAATCAGTTACTTATTCATGTTACGATGCACATGTGGATGTTGACAAAAAAAAAAAAAACCTTGGCAAAAACTAAAGTTTGTTAATTTAGTGATGACTTCATATGAGGACGTCATGGTTTCAGGCTGTGTGATGGTGTTCTTTAAATCACACTTTCGTATACATATATTCACATTTGATTCAATTATTTCCTCATTTCGATGTTAAATTTCCATTTTAGAACCTAAATGAACGTAGTGAAATATTCAAATTTCATTCGTATTATTTTTATTATTATTATTATTTAGCATATGACTTTTAGTGCCATGAGTGTCCGAGGACATGTTCGGCTTGCCAGAGTTTTGTAGCTGCTTCTATACGGACACCCATTGGGTGAGCTACAAGTACCGTCGCATGTGGAGTGTTGTCTGGGGAAGAAAGTGTTAATGTAAGGACGAGGAATTGGAAGGTAGCGGCTGTAGCCTATAGTTAGGGACAAACCCCGGCATTTGCCTGGGAGGAAGATGGGAAACCACAGAAAACCTTCTTCAAGGTTGCAGGTAGAGGGATTCGAACCTCCTCGCCTCCCGGATGTGAGCGACTGCCTGCAGCCACGCCGTAACGACCTCGGCTAACTCACCCCTTCGTATTATTAATATTGACCTCACACCAATATTTCCTCTATAGTCCATACCCGGGCCTCGCAGGCCCGGTTTATGTAAATAAATGGCTTATGCACTTAAGGGTTAATTTATAAACTGCACATGTCACTTGTTTTGTATATAATAATTTTAATAGTATTAGGCAACACTGACAAATGGCTTCTATCATTTAAATAATTTTAATGTTCAAAAATTGGCACTCATGCCATATTGATGAATAGTATAGAGACTTAAGTGCCAGAAAATATTAATGCAATTGATCCGATTTTACAACACGCCACGCCTCTACCTTTCACAAATCCAGTGGTGAAAACTGCACGACGTTCGTTGCAGCCACTTGAAATATGTGTACAAATATAAGAAATTTGTACACGGTTACGTAGATTTTCTAATGGAAGATGTTGATTGGTGGTATCTTTGTGGTGCTTGAGAATCTGAGCCCTAGATTGAGACCATAAGCAAGAAAGCATTGTTGCATTTTCACTGGGTACGCAGAGTAGGGCCTACCGGTCTTCCAACATGTAATTCATGTTTCAGGTTGCTGAAAGACGGAATTGAAGGGACGTCAAGACACTTCACGTCTAGGGACAGGGGACCAAGATATTACGCCCATTTAAACAACAATCACGACCACCACTTGCAGAGGTCCTGGGAATGACAGAAGAATTATCTTGTTCGAGAAACAATACTTCAGTAAGGCTGCCAAAAATGTGAAGCTGAAGTCCTGGAAATATTCCTAGAAATCCCATATAAATCAGCAAATTAAAAACTACCATGCATTTGCTAAAATGGCATATACTCAGCACTTTTCTTCTAACCCTGTCAGAGTTTTCAATTCTGAATAAATTCTACTTTCATTGTAGAGTGGCATGTAAGGTTCAACATTGAGCAAAGTAAAATAGGATTTCACCCTGAAATTATTCTGCACAGACGTTTCCGAACTCGAAGGGGCATAACGCAAGGACACAGTAAAGACGCACGGTGGGTGGCAAGTTGGTCGAAAAATGTACAGGGGCTACTGTCGTTTCGCGGGTTTAGTTGCGATGAATCGGTTTCCTTTTCTTTGTTGTAAGTGAGCCTCTACAAGGATAGGCCAAGTATAATAAATATTTTCGTGAATTTAATTGGTAACTGAAGCATCGTACACTTTTCTTATAAAAAGTCCTCTGTACAATTAATTTGTTGAGTTTTGTGGTGTACATGCGACCACCAGAGGTGGGATTAGAACGTGAACACTCTTACCCGCGATCAAACATTCGAAAATCAGTATATAGAATCCTTGAATCTGTTTTATTCCCCAGGAATCGATAAAACCGATGAAATCCATGAAAATGGTAAGCTTTTATCAATGGTCTTCAAGGAAGTTATCCATAAAATTGTGAACTCTTAAAACTTCTGACTACACAGTGTGGGTAACTAACACAGGCATGGTTCTGCAATGTAAGAAAGGAGAATACGATACCTCCAGCTGGACTACTGAGTATTGAACAACAACGTGGCAGGCGGACGAAGGCAGTCGCTAACTGGAGGTTGCCGATCACACCGGAAATGTTGCCACGTGCTTGGTCACGTGGCTTGCACCAAACCATGGTGCGTGGTACGAGATACACGCCTCAGTCAGAGGATAGCTCTGGGGAAAAAGTTTGAGCAACCCACAGGTGAACTCAGGCCTCAGTTCGAGCCCAACATTTGAGAAGCATTACAAGACCAAAACTGACTTTGAATTTAGGCAATTGATAAGGAATTGCAGGGTGTTCAGGAGATTTTTTGCACCAAACACACCGCAATCTGATCTTCTGTGAATTAAGCATAGTTAAACCTAAAGTGCAGAAAGTGAGGGCTGTTTGTTGACAGATTAGGGTTGAAAATCTCCAGTATAAGGAAGTTAGGCAGAAATATATGGAAATGAATGATGAGAAATTCCAAAGAGTAGATGGTAAAGAATTGAAGGGCATAGACACGGAGTGGTCAGGATACAGATACAGGATACAAGAAGTAGCAAAGGCACGTCTTGGGACAACAGTGTGTAATGACAGGAAAAAGCGCACATCTTGGTGGATTGACATAGTGAAGTCTGCTTGTAAAAAGTAAAAAAGAAGGCTTAGCGAAAATGGCTCCAAGCAGGGAATCCGGCAGATGGAGAGCTATATGTAGTGGAAAAGGACAGAGCCAAACACAAAATAGTAGAGTCCAAATAAATCATGGGAGGAATTTGGAGATAAATTAGAAAAATTAGGTGAGCCCTTAACTTTGTGCGTATGATCTGCCCTGTTCAAGACGGTGGGATTTCCCAGACGTTTGCATAGTACTCCCAATGCTGGCCAACTAGTGCAAGCGTTAAACATAGCGTATAGTCTGGATTTCACCCTTCTACTGTATCTTCCAGAGATTCCCACCCTAGTTTTTCTATCATTCGAGTAATACTACTCTTAGAATTAAAATTGTTGAGCACAAACCTAGCGGCCTTTGTTTGTACAATCTCCAGCTCACTGATGAGCCCTACTTGATATGGGTCCCAAACCTCAGAGCCATATTCCAAGATTGGCCTCACCAGGGACAAATATCCTAATTCCTTTGCGATGGGACTTCTGCCTTTTAAAACGTTCATTACAAAATGAAGTGATTTGTACGCTTTGGATACGACACAACCCACAGAGGTATTCCTTTTCCTATCATTCCTTACATGGATGCCTACGTATTTGCACGAGCCTTCTTCTACAAGTATTTACGGGCCGACATAATATTAAAAATCAAGCCTTTGCCCTCTCCCTATTCTCATGAGACTACATTTACTCGTATGAACCTTCATTTTGTTGTCAACCGCCAATTTATGGACCAGGTTGAGGTCAGTATGTAACTCGACGTTGCCTTGTGAGCTATGAATTTTTCGGTATGTCACACTGTCATCTGCAAACAATCGGCAGTCACTTCGAATCCCATTCGGTAAGACGTTAATAAGTTCCAGAAATAACAAGAGCCCAATGACACTACCCTGAAGGGCACCTGATGTTAGAAAAATGTCCTCCGTGTGTTCATTAACTACAGTATTTTAACCTTTTGCAAACGACCAGTCAAGAACTCCTGAATCCATAGAATTATTCTTTTATCAATCTTTGTTGCCGCTAATTCGCGGAGTAGTACGTCATGTCTCCACCAATGGTATCCTTACCTTGACGCGGTGGTGGAGCTTGCGTGGTCAAATGATCCTGAGAGCTATGCCGGCGGTAGCTTAGCTACTGGTAGGGTCTCCCACGCCGGACAGGTCGAAGGTGATGATCCAGACTAAACGGGATACTCTGGCCCTCCGGGTTGGGGGTTGGACGTGGGGATAACAACCCCACACCATAAAAAAGAACCTGTTACGAAACAAGGACAATTGCCTCGGAAGGACGGATTTAACAGAAGACAACCTCGGCCTGGATTACGGAAAAGAGATTTGTATATTGCGACGTGGAATGTAAGAACGATGTTGAGACCTGGAAAGATGAATGAAATAGGAGAAGTGATAACTAAATTTAATTTAGACATTGTAGCGTTACAAGAGGTAAGATGGCAAGGACAAGGAAGGATAGATAAAAGGGAATATTCACTATTGTATAGTGGTCCAAATAGCAGAACAGGACAACATGGTACAGGATTTATGGTATCCAAGTCAGTAAGGAATAGTATTATGGAATATGAAGCCATAAATGAAAGATTTTGTAAATTTCGCATCAAAGGAAGATTCAGGAACATATCCATATTGTCAGTGTAAGCACCAACTGAAGAGAAAGATGAGGATGAGAAGGAAGAGTTCTATGGACAATTGGAACAGATATGCGGTGAGATACAGAGATACGATACATTGATAATAATGGGTGACTTTAACGCAAAGATTGGGAAGGATCTATTGATGGTGCAGGGGAGCATACACTACATGATGTTAGTAACCAGAATGGCACACTACTTGGACATTTTGCCATCAGGAACAATATGGTGATCAAAAGCACATGTTTCCCTCATAAACGAATACATTTAGGTACTTGGAAGGCTCCTGATTCTACAACCGTGAATCAAATAGACCATGTGTTAATCAATGCAAGATACTCTTCGTCAATTACAGATGTGCGGAGTTGTAGAGGACCAAATTGTGATTCAGATCACTATCGAGTCAAAGCAGAACTTAGAGAAAAGCTGGCTAAAATGAAAGCAGAATCTGAAACCTGGAAGAACAGTATAAATGTTGAAAGACTAGGAGATGAAAGAATTAAGGAGGAATATCAGAGAGAAATTCAAAAGAAATTAGAAGAAGAAAAAGAGAGAGATGATTTCAATGAAGAGTGTAAGAAAATAGAGGAAGTAGTTAAACTGGCTGCAAAAGAAATAATCGGAAAGAGGCAGCAAACCCGGAATGAATGGTTTGATCAAGAGTGTAGGGAAGCAATAGAAGAGAAGAATAGAGCAAGAGAAAAGATGATCTTGAGAGAAACAAGAAGCAACTGTGAACATTATAGGCAACTGAGGTTGAATGCCAACAAAGTATGTAGAAGAAAGAAAAAGGAACACATAAAGAAACAATTTATAGAAATAGAAGAATTAAACCAGGGAAGTGAAGTATGAAAATTCTATGCGGCAATTGGTAAAATGGGGAAATGTTTCCAACCGAGGGAAAGAAGATGCAAGGAGAGACAAGGGATGATACTGAATGATGAGAACAGAGTGTTAGATAGATGGTCTGAACACTTTAAGGAACTTCTAAGTGAAAGTGTAGAGCCAGAAATTGAACAACATATGCAACAAAACGAGAGACAAGAAGTAATTAGATCAGAATCAGAGAATGAGAATGCAAGTATTACGAGTCCTACAGAATCAGAGAATGAGAATGCAAGTATTATGAGTCCTACAAGATTTGAAGTGGCAAATGTAATGAAGAAAATGAAAATCAACAAATCACCAGGGGAAGACAGTATAGTAGCAGAAATGATAAAATATGGAGGAGTGGCATTGGAAGATAGAATACATAAACTATTGGAAAGAATATGGGAAGAAGAGAACATGCCAGATGGATGGAGGGGAGGAATAATATGTCCTATATTTAAGAAAGGAGATAAACTAGCATGTGAGAATTACAGAGGAATTACTATATTGAATGTTATTTACAAGATCCTATCAGGTATACTGAAAGAATGAATGAAGATATTTTCAGAAGAAATTCTGAGTGAATATCAGTGTGGTTTTAGACCCAACCGGAGTACAACGGATCAAATCTTTGTAATTAGGCAGATGATGGAAAAGTTTTATGAACATGATATTGACCTCCACATGCTCTTTATAGATTTTAAACAAGCTTTCGATAGTGTATGTAGAGAAAGACTATATGAATTACAGGGAGAAATGAGGATACCTGGAAAGATAATCTGGCTGATAAGGATGACACTAGATAACACATGGGCACGAGTGAAAAATGGAAATAAGCTGAGTAAACCCTTTACAATTAATATGGGTGTAAAACAAGGAGATGGATTGTCTGCAGTACTCTTTAATCTTGCACTACATAAAGCAATCAGTAAAGTGGACCAGGGAGACACTATTTTTAGCAAATCAAGTCAGATCTCTGCTTATGCAGATGATGTAGTGATCATAGCAAGAGAGAAGCATACACTGAAAAGAGTATATTTAGAATTAGAGAAAGAGGCTACAAATATTGGGTTATTAGTGAATGAGAGTAAAACTAAGAGCATGGTAATGTCCACATCTAACACAAGAAGAGCCCCGCATGATATTAAAATAGGCGATGAGACATTTGAGGGTGTGACACAATTTAAGTATCTAGGAGTACTTATTAACAACCAGTGAGATATGACAAACTGTATTAAAGATCGATTACAGGCTGGAAACGGAGCATACCATGCAAACATCAATATGCTCAGGAATCAACTTATATCGCGAACAACCAAAATGAAGATATATAAGACAATGATAAGACCAGTAGTGACCTATGGCTCTGAAGCTTGGACATTAACTATGGATGATGAGAATACTGTGAAGTGCTTTGAAAGGAAAATACTGCGAAGAATATACGGCCTTGTTAGAGAGGAAGATGAATGGAGAATACGATATAACCATGAACTAAACGAATTGATTGGAAAACAAGATATCGTCAAGTTTATAAAGGCACAGAGAATCCAATGGTTGGGACATATAGAGAGGATGCCGGAGAGCCAGATGCCCAAGAGAATGTTGAAAGGGAGGCTATTCTCCAGGAGAAGGAAAGGACGTCCTAAGAAGAGATGGTTGGATGGTGTGACTGCAGACCTCGTCGCAACGGGAGTGAGAGGATGGAGGAGCAAGGCGATGGATAGACCAACATGGAGAGCAGTTGTCCAAGAGGCCAAAACCCACCCCGGGTTGTAGCGCCATGGAGTAAGTAAGTAAGTACGTCATGTGGGACGACACCAAATGCCTCCACAAAATCTATAATTACGGCATCAACTTTCAATCTAGCGAGTCAATATCTTGAAAGAGTGATAGTATTTGGCTGTTGCATGAATACCCTTGCCTAAATCCGTGTTGCCTCCCAATAAACCGTGATAACGTTTCCCGCTATTCCCGAATCACTGGAGGCTAGGATGAAATCTAGACTCTGCGCTATGTACAACACGTATACAAATCAACCAGCATGGGGTGAGCTTAGCAAACGATTGGGAAAGCCCACTTACATGGGTAGGAGCGATCATCCTTTCAAAGTTAAGGGCCGACCACAGCGAACAAATTATGGTAAATATTATTTTGTAAACCGTGCCATTGATAATTGGAACTCTCTACCTGCCGCAGTCTTAGAGCCTTTTCCCAAACATATAGGTGTGTTTAAGAAAAGACTGACTATTTGTGTAAATACTCCAGTTTAATTGTTGCATAATTGTTACGGTATTGAATTGTTATGTATAATTATTTATTTGTTATGTATATCCAATTTGCCACCTGGGGACACAGCTCCCATTGCAAATAAATGAATGAATGAATGAATGAATGAATGAATGAATGAATGAATGAAAGTAATCGTAAATAAGGTGCTCCTACAGTTTGCATATGATGGATGTAAGTCTAGCAAGCCTATAATTCCCCATTTTCAATCTGTTTCATCCCTTGAATATGCGAAATATTGTAGCTCTTTTCCAGTCTTCGGGAATTTGTGTATTATGAATATTTATACATTAAACAGCACCACCAAGTATCGACCAATGGCTCTGCTTCCCAGTTTTAGCACAACTCCACAAATATCGTCAGGACCTTCCAATATATTTCTACGTATTGATGTGTAACATCTTTCCGCTCGGTTGCTGGATAGTTTTGTGGGAGTGATTTTGAAAATTGGGGACGGAAGTGGATCGGAACGATCGAGCTGGCAGTGGTGGATCGAACGGAAGTATGCACTGCCCGCTCGATCGAACGACCGGAAGTGTACTAGCTGGCAGTGGTGGTAAACGGAAGTATGCACTGCCCGCTCGATTGATCGAACGGAAGTGTACTAGCTGGCAGTGGTGGAAAACGGAAGTATGCACTGCCCGCTCGATCGATCGATCCAGCGGTCAGTGGTAAGTCCCAGCTGGCAGTGGTACGAGAAACAATGAGCGCGCGGTGTCTGAAATTGATACCATGATGAACTCTCGGCCATGTGGAATGTATATGACATACTGAACGGAAAACGCTCATGCGAACTCTGGTGTCAAGTGATTGAAACAAATGGCATGGTACATGTTCGAAGTCTTCGTATCAGTATTTAAATGGTAAAATTCCTTAATATCAAACATTCTAAGTAGTCGGCATTGTCGGTATTATGTTTCTGCACAATGGCTATTCAAATATTAACCCACATAACGGTAATGCAGTCATCAATATAATATAATCGTTGTGGTTATAAGAGAATTGAGCAAGCCTTCATGAACTATTACTGAATACATTCTCATTACTTACAAGAGGGCCTATTCATAAGGCATTTTAAACTCAATTTCACTAAGGATTTATTATCGAAACAAGCAAATTATGAATGAAACTTAATACCGTAATGCAGTATTATTGGAACGTGGAAATAAGTCACCATCTTGTGCACAATATTTGCGTAGTCAAAATAGCCGTGGGGTTAGTGCTTATGACTGTGAATCTAGAGATCTTGGGTTTGAATCCCGGATGAGGTAGATATTTTTGCTACCAGATTATCATTTTAAACGATATTTTACAAGAGCATTTCGTAAATGATTTTGAAAGTCTATTGCTGAATGGCCATCAAAGGAGTGTCAAAAACCGTGAATTTAGTCCTAAGAGTAATTCTTGTGATGATCCTGTGAAATTTAATATAGATGAAAGACAATTCACAAATCATGAGCCCATAGGTCAGCCTCTGGACAATGCAGGTCTGCAGGAAACCCCTAAAACAAACCTATCTTCTTCTGGAGCCATTCCAAAAGACCGAACGAAGTTAGCTAATCCTGGTTCATCTTATTCCTCTAGTCATGGCACAGTGATGGAAGTTTGCCACAAGGAGTGTTCACCGAGGTAATTTCTTTCTTCTTAAGGCTTATCTATTTAATATGCTACTATGCGGCAGATGACCTAATTTTCCCTTCCTTAACACTTTCAGGGTTCAATTCAACTCTCTGCCAAGAAATTTAATTCTGTTCTGAAGGTTGGAATGGGCTTCACTCAGCCTTATGAAGCAAAACTGAGAAGAAATAGGTTTACCTCCCACCTCAGCCACCCTAGAAGTGGTTTCCAGTAGTTTCCCACTTCTGCACTGAGCTAAGATATTCAGTAAATGTTTGAATCCAATCACCCAATAATTTTATCATCTTAATAGTATAGGTATTGATAGAGGCATGCTTTTTTCTGATTACATGGTGTCCACAGGCAGGAAAAGTCAGGAATTTTGTTTTTGGTCAGGAAAAGTGAGGAGAATGTGTGAAAAAATGGCGTGAGTCAAGAAAAAATGGCGAAAAGTATTAGAAAGTCAGGAATTTTATATTAACCATACAGTATTTTGTGTTTTACAGCCATATTTTGATGTTACTAGTTAAACTAATCTCTGAAGATAAAAAGCAACACTGGACATTATGGTAAGTTTCCATTTTTACAGTATATAATAGTAAGACCCTCTTTTACCTATTTTGTACGCTTTTTGGCGTTGGCGTAGGGATGCGGCAACCCCACCACTATAGTTTAGGTTATTAAGTACTTTGATTTATGTATTATTTCATTATAATTTACTTTATTTTCTATTTTAAATGAATAAAGAGGCGAGCGCTGGGCAGCTATGGGGATGATGGAGGCTGCAAATAAGAGATGTATTTTTGCTCAATAAAACTTTTTTCTGATGTTACGATGACTTCGCGAGTCAGGAATTTCGTTGAAAAATGGTCAGGAAAATTGACATTAAAATTCTGGGGACACCATGATATGATAAACTGTACACAAAAAAAAAACCACTGCGTTTTTTAGATATTTATTCATATGATTATGGTTTTGTAGTTTTGTTAGTAGAATTGCTCTTTACGTATTCTGAAAAGGAGTAGCAGCCTTTCAGAATAAATCAGTTCATTACTTGTCTTATAGATGGTTAAGATATTGATAATAAAAGCCAACTAATGGCTACACTGCGTTCTGCTGCACCGCTGAAAGCAACGGGAAACTACAGCCGTAATGCTATTCCCGAGGACATGCACCTCTCTATGCATAATTACATGTGATGATGGCCTCCCCCCTTGTAAAATTTCAATCCGGAGGTAAACTAGTCCCCCGTTCGGATCTCCGGGTGGGGATTACTCGAGAGGGGGTTAACATCACAGAAGTGACAAAGAGGAAATCTGACATTCTACGGATCGGAGCGTGGAATGTTAGAAGTCTGCTAGGAAGTGGAAGGTTAGAAAACATAGAAAGGGAAATGGATAGGTTGAGGTTGGATTTGGTTGGGATTAGTGAAATGCGCTGGCAGGAAGAACAGGACTTTTGGTCAGGTGACTATAGGGTCATTAGCACTAAATCAAACAATGGCCAAGCAGGGGTTGGTCTCATATTGAGTAGGAAACTTGAACAGCTGGTGGAATATTATGAGCAATATAGTGAACGGATTATTGTAGCAAAAATCAATACTAAACCTACGTGCACCACAATGGTACAAGTCTATATGCCTACCAGTCAAGCTGATGATGAAGATGTGGAAAAGGTCTACGAAGAAATAGATGAAATTCTGAGTTATATCAAGGGTGATGAAAATGTTATAGTAATGGGAGATTGGAATGCTGTGGTAGGAAAAGGAAGAGAAGGGAAGATAGTAGGAGATTTCGGATTAGGTGAAAGGAATGATCGAGGAAGCAGGCTGATGGAATTCTGCACCGAGCATGAGTTGGTCATAGCTAACACCTTATTCAATAACCACAATAGAAGAATATACACATGGATGAGACCAGGAGATACAGGGCGTTACGAAATCGACTTCATTATGGTCAAGCAGAGGTTTCGAAATCAGATTTTGGATTGCAAACATATCTTGGTGCTGACATAAACTCTGACCACAATCTGGTTGTTATGAAATGCAGATTAAAGTTGAAGAAACTGAAGAAAAGTCAAAAGCCAAAAAGGTGGGCAATAGAGAGATTGAAAGTGAAGGATGTAAACGAAAGATTCAAGAAGAGTATAAAGGAAGGACTAATGTAAAACCCTAAACCAACTTCAATTGCAGATGAATGGGCACTTTTGAAGAATGAAATAACAAAATCTGCAGAAGAAAACATTGGTAGGAAAGAATGAATAGGTAAAAAACCGTGGATCACTCAGGATAGACTAGAATTGATGGATGAAAGGCGGAAACATAAGAATGTAAGAGATGAAAAGGGGAAAGCAGAATACAGACGTCTGAGAAATGAGGTTAACAAGAAGTGCAAGGAAGCGAAAGAAGAATGGTTGAAAGAGAAATGTGCAGGTATAGAAAATTGTCTGAAATTAGGAAAAGTAGACACAGCTTATCGAGGGATTAAGAATACTTTTGGAGAAAAGAAGACTAAGTGCTGTAATATTAAGGACACAAATGGAAAGCCTCTAACAGATAGGGAAGAAAAGATTGAGAGATGGAAAGCTTACATAGAGTGTTTGTATAAGGGAAAGGAGATTGAGAATCATGTGGAAAGGGAGGAGGAAATTGATGAGGATGCAATAGGAGATTTAATATTGAGATTAGAATTTGACAGAGCATTGGAGGACTTAAGCAGGAACAAAGCACCAGGCATAGATGATAAACCGATTGAGTTGATACGCTGCATAGGAGATGAAGGTCTGATCAGGTTATTTCACTTGGTGTGTAGGATTTATGAGACAGGTGAGGTACCCCCTGATTTCAAGAAGAATGTTATTATCCCTATACCAAAGAAAGTGGGAGCTGACAGATGTGAAGATTACCGTACAATCAGCTTGATTACTCATCCTTCAAAGATCCTGTCTAGAATAATTTACAAGAGGATGGAAAGCCAGATAGAAACGGAGTTGGGCGAAGACTAGTTTGGTTTCAGGAGAAATGTAGGAACAAGGGAAGCTGTACTAAGCCTTAGGCTGATTTTGGAAGGTAGAATAAGGAAAAATAAGAGAACGTTCATGGTATTTGGAGACTTAAAAAAGGCTTTTGATAACGTTGATTAGACTAAATTTTTGACATTTAGAAATCGATTGGAATAAAGTATAGGGATAGGAGGGCGATATACAATCTATACTGAAACCAGACAGCAGTCATTCGAGTTGAATGACATGAGAGAGAAGCTGGTATTCAGAAAGGTGTAAGGCAAGGGTGCAACTTATCACCCATACTTTTCAATCTTTACATTGAACAAGCATTGAAGGAAATTGGAGAAAAATTTAAAGTGGGAGTGAAGATTCAAGGAGAAATAATTTCAACTCTGAGATTTGCTGATGACATCGTCATCTTGGCCGACACGCGTGATGATCTGAATGAGTTCCTGAATGGTATGGACTCCGTCTTACGGAATGAATACATGATGAAAATTAATAAATGTAAAACAAAAATACTGGAATGCAGCCGAAATAAATCAGAAACCTCTATGGACATCAAATTGGCAGGTGAAAAGCTGAAGGAAGTAGGAGACTTCTGTAACTTAGGAAGCAAAATAACCAGTGATGGACGAAGCAAAGAGGATATAAAAAGTAGGTTGGCTCAGGCAAGGAAAGCCTTTCTACAGAAAAGAAATCTGTTGACATCGAATATAGATTTAGGTATTAGGAAGTCATTTTTGAAAACCTTTGTCTGGAGCGTGGCGCTCTATGGAAGTGAAACTTGGACTATTGGTGCAGCTGAAAAGAGGAGAATTGAAGCATTTGAAATGTGGTGTTACAGGAGAATGATGAAGATCAGATGGGTATATAGGGTGACAAACGATGAGGTATTAAGACGAGTGGGAGAGGAGTGATGTTTCTGGCGACTGCTAATGAAGAGAAGAGATAGGTTGGTAGGATACATACTAAGACACCCAGGAATAGCAAGCTTAGTTATGGAAGGAAGGGTTGAGGACAAGAACTGTAGGGGTAGACCAAGGTTAGAATATGTTAAACAGATTGCTTCGGATGTAGGGTGTGGTAGCTATGTAGAGATGAAACGATTAGCTCAAGACAGGGAGGCATGGATAGCTGCATCAAACCAGTCAAAAGACTGAAGACTCAAACAACAACAGAATCCATATGTAATTACGTGTTGGTCTGTGAATGAAGGGGACCTGTTTTAAAGGAATTTAAGGTTATGAGCGGTGTCGCGTCTATTAATCTAGTTGATCCATATCGTATTCTTTATTTATGCTAGTGCTGGTGGAAGCTACAAATCATCTAATAAAATGAGTTCCGTATTATGAACTACAATGTCTGTAAAACACTCCCTTTTACAATAGATTAATATTTGTGCCAATAATAGTATAAAATACCGGTGTATCAACAATTTCACGTAAGGTTTCTTCTATGTCAGATGTTACACATCATATGTGACTACTGTAAGGCTCGTAAATTCTTTTAATTCTTTCTAGAATTGACGGTCTGTTTATTTGGAAAGGTGGTCGATCAGAATCATCGTCATGGTCGAACGCAAAGCTATTCAATTTATTAAACACACTACCATACTGTACCCGTTCGTCCTGGGGATGCGATGACCCATCTGCTATAACATCGCATTCCTGGAGTTCCAGGACAGAGCGGAGTTAAATGAACCTCTAGTCAAATAAGGAATGTGTCGGAAATTCAGCTGAGTTATCGAAAAAGCAGTGGGTATCACGAGACAAAGTATCTCTAGGGTCGTTACGGGCTTACGTTTAATAGAAATAATGCAAATATAAATGGGCGCCATCAACTGAATTCCTAGCAAACCACTTCCTTTCCGGATAAGCCTTACTCAAGACAAGGAAAGAAAAAGGAAAATCACACCATCATCAGATCACAACTAAGATAAAAACAAATTTATTTTACTTTGATAGTATTTTAAATATAACTCCTACCTGAGAGTATGGTCGAATGCCAACGTTAAATTGTCATTGTACAAAAATCGAACCATCTCTTTTCTAATCCAAAAATTATTTCATCCACATAACAAGAAAAATCTCTAAAGTTCTCTTGGGTTCTCAGGATCACTGTAGCACTATGTCTTTCGTCACTGACATTTGTGAAACCTGAGACCTAATTTCTCTTTAATTTAACATCATCAATGTGGATTTGAAAAATTATTAATCTGTCTAAACATACACATATTATAATCACATATATTAAACATCACGTAATTTATGGTTTGCATGGCATAATTTAACTGTTGAACATGTTAGTCAAATGCTCCTAAACATCGAATAATTAATTTACACTATTTACATTGTCATTCATAATCACTTATCTGTGAATTACAGAAAATTCATGGCTCATTGGTCATCGTTATCGTCATCATCAAAATTAAACATTCCTCACATTAATTCTCACTTCAAAATTCTACATATTCCTGTCAGAATCATTAATTCATCACCATTGCATCATTTAAATTCTTAACTCACGTTGCAATTCCTCAAATTATCTCTCAATTAAATTTATTTAATTCCATATAAATTCATTAATCATCAGCTTCTCTAATTAATTATCACCTTCTAATTCAGTTATTCATCATCATTACAATCGTCTATTAATTTATTTCAATCAGTTTATCTCTCCAATCTTTAATTCATCCATTTATTTAATTCATTGATTTATTCCAAAATTTAATTTATCAAATTATTTAAATTTCAATCTTCTGGTTATTTAGATTTTCATTATTTCATCTAGTCATTCTGATTTTTATTTCATTAGGTCAGATCGTTAATATGCTTAATTTTCAGATTATTATTTCATTAATTATTATTTTCAGAAAATCTTGTATTATCAACTTTATTTATTTGTTTAATTTCCTAACAAATTGTTTAATATGGTTTATAGAACGTTGTCTTACAGTTTTATCACTTCCAAGTTATATCTCGTATTTAATTATCATGCCAAAAAATATTATTGCCTCCACGACATCACGTTGGATCTAACTATCCACAACGACATTACATTTCCTCAATACTTCAAATATCACATTTGAATACAACAATTACTCCACAAAACTCCATAAATATTCAGCACATACAGCATGAATCTCAACAATTACGCTAGACTGGGTACGACGACCTCATGTCTGCTTCAAAATACATTAGCAACATTGCTACTATCACTTGGCAACTTCCACAAAATGCCTACCACAAACTCCACTTAACCATGTTGCATGATCTACAAAAAATATATAACTGGCTTCAAATTATCAACGCACACAATCTCCAATAACTGTAATTACTCTGATCACATCTAGACAACTTCTTAAACAATTGGAAAAAATATATTACCTCAGTAATTTAAGATCTGCTTTCAAATAGCATTAATTCTCTTACAATTTTCATAACTCACATCACAGAAAAAAACACCAATGTGCTATAATCTCTCATATCAAAATCTGCAATACTGATCTGCCTTAAAATAATTTTGACCATTAATGATTAATCTTACAAGATTCAATTACTTTAAATCCTTCTCAAAGGTATCAAACACAATTATAAAACTCATCAAAGCATCAGCTGCAACAGCTGTTAAACTGACATTACTCTCAAAAGAGTATAGCAACAAAATATTGGATTGGCAAACAAGAATTACTAAATGCAATCCTGTTGACATTTATCGTTACTTTATTTAACAAAATTTCGACTGATATGTGACTAGTAGTTCCTTGTTTGATTCACTTACAATCTCGTGTACATTCGGATGATAAAAATGAGTCCCTCAATGGCAAGTAAGATGTGTAACCACCGTACAGTCGTATAAATACGAAAGACCTCGCCCCGTTGACTTGGATGATATTGCCCTGAACGATGGGTAAGATGAGTACCACCATACAATCGTATAAATACGAAAGACCCCATCTCGTAGACTATATGAGTGAATGTTCCAGATAGGAATCAACAAGTTTCTAGTTGTCATATAAAAGCGATGTTCATTCACTAAAGTGAATAACTTCTTAATATCTCCAAACAATCCAATGGAAAAAAATCCCTACTGATGAATAATACACACTCGCTAGTATGCAATGAACTGACGAAGTAATTTTAGATAATCAATTGCAGATCACGAGTTCGAAATACTCGTTACACAAAAAAACTATTCATGAAAAATATCCTAGCTGGAAAAATGTCTAAAAGACCAAACATCTGCTTAATAAAGCCAACCAATGGTGAGAATTTCGTATAATGATGCCTGCCATATCATATGGTCACTCCATATTCTAGCAAATTTGAAGTATATAAAGCCAAACCATGTCTTAATAATCGTATCACTCCTATTAGAAAAATATACATGTGTGCCCAGTATTCATGAAAATAATCGTATCAGGTAGTTATGACTCTTACAGTACCTTTCATAATCAGCTGTTATTAAATTTCCAAGATCGTCGATTTTCCCTACATAATGAATTTCTCGAAAGATCGGCGTGAATATCATTCCATCCATGAAATGACGATTGCCTTCGAAATCCCAAGTAAATCAGCTGGTGGACTCCTCTCGTCAGGAATCGAATCCATCGCTCTGCGGTGCCATCTTGTCTCTATCTGCGTCTACTCTGACATGTTGAACTTCGGATTACCCATAGCGGATATTGTCCAACTCCTCTCGACAAAGTTCATGGAAACAGCGGACCCCCTACTCCTCTTCTAAGTTACGCCACTGTTCCATTAAATGTTCAGTTTGAGTACTGAAAGATCAATCTCCCACAACTGCTAAGTCTCACTTTCGTAAAATACAATTTTACTTGAGAGTGTCCAAGTTTACTAAACACCCTGTAGTTGTCTGTATTTGGTAATTCATGAAACTGCATAAGAAATAAATTTCATTAATGCACGATCTAATGTTCATCAGTGCCTATGCTTACGACATTCCGCTTGCTTGAAATAGTTAAAGTAACTTTGAATGCGTTATGGAAAAGCATAGTCATAATTATTCAGAAGAACTGTGTTCAAACTGCGTTGAAATGTAGCTTGTAATAAAGTCTCCAACTACTTGCAGTGCTGTTCTAACATATCCCGGCCGTCTGTGATTGCTTGCTCGGCAAGTCCGCCTGGATCAACGACCTGCTTGGCGTTCGCTGCTCGGCGATGCTGAAACTGTCGCCTACACTCTGCCGTGACAGTTTCGGTATGCTACGCAACCTTCACCGTGCGTCTGGCTTGCGCTACAGAGCTCGACCCTACTTGCTCGACTGACAGAGCTCCACTGAATGTGCTGGCACTGTCTTCACTCTTATCTGCCTGGCGCAGACACGTGGTGTAGTCCCCCACCACAGTGCTCTCGCGTCACGATCATAGTCTCGAACCCACATCATCTCGGCTATTCCGTTATAAAATAACTTAAGGGTTATCTAACTTCCTTACAATTATTTCCACATATAATGCATGTTATATATTCTCTTCTAAGATGTTTAAATACCAAATTCCATAATATCTTAATAAAGCTTCACATCTCTATCCATAATTCCATCTTCTTACAGATGTCAGTGCCTCCTTGATTCTAGACCTCCTACGTCATCTTGACATTCTTCTTGACTCGATCGGTGCGCTATCTTTTCCTAACTCTTCTCAAAACCTCAACTACGGCTTAATGTCTGCTGGCGTAGCCGATAGCCTAAACTAGGTATCGGGTACAATACCATGTTATTAATTCATTAGCAATTGTCTGTTTCTCAGTAGTTACTTCACCATCTCTGGACATTATCATAGATCATTGGAATTTCCCTGCCGCCTTCTAACGTAACTACTATTTTTTTCCACCTCCCTCCCCAGATTAAGTTTTGCATCCACTCTTCGAGGACTGGCTATTATGATAATTTAAACTTTCGCATATGCTCGTAGCTATCGTGTCATTTGGTATACGCTTTCCTTAATTTTCATTAGTGTACCCTGATTTCCCGTGCTTAATATTCCGGATCCGGGTTTTGCTTCAGTAATTTAAACGGGATGAATTTCTCAGCCCAGTTTAATATATTTAGACATTTTTTCCACAGTATGATACCCCTCCGACGCCCATCTTACAAATAACTCATTCATGTAAACCTGAAATTTACTCTGATCCGCTCTCCTATACTGAATTATTTCAACTGGTTCGTCGGAGTCAAATATTGGAGTGTCACTGTGTCTAATATAGTTCAACATTGGAGGAAACACTAACTCCAGGAACTTACATTCAGCGCCCCACGCTGTACTATATCAGGTGACTCATTTGCGCCGTGCGCACGTTACAAGTAAACCTTTACAGCACTTATTTGTTCTTTTTAAAATTTTTATGGTGGATTCAGCATTTATCCACATTAACAAAAACAATTTTAATCTATATACAGTATGTATATTTTGAATTTGAAGTGCTGAAAGTTTAAAAGAAATTAAAATGTTTCAATATTTTCAAAGGATTGTTTCCTCTCAACAAATAATACAATCTACTTGCATATGGTATCAAATTGATGCTACCTTAATACTTAATGTTGTATACTACAGATATAATGATATATTTTAATTCAGAGGACTGGTAATAAATTTCATGTTATTTATAATTTTCACTTGTAGACATTTCTTTTTTCAACGGTGGGCCACATTTCAGGTTTTCAAACTACCCTAAATATCCTAATATACAACATTTGACAGCTTCTTACCTTTAATTTGACTTATTTTTCATTACCTTAGGTCAAAATCTGAATGAGATATCTTGTTTTGAATTTTGAAATCTGCATAAAAATTAGTTTTGAGAAAATCAAGGAAGAAGTTACACAATGATATGTTTGGTATATTCCACATACCTATTTGGCTCTTTAAACAGTGCAGCTCCATAAATCAGTCCTTCCTTGATGGTGTTCTCAACTTCTTTTAATTTCCTCCTCCCTCTGCATCACTTCGTCCACAACCAATCACTCTCATACCAAGCACTAATCTCCTATTGACTTCATGCATATACCATGTTTCTCTGAATTAGAAAAGTTCTAAGGCATAAACCCCAACCGAACCTGAGATAAATAGACAGGAGGACAATAACTTTTTGTAATCAATGTGTGTTTTTTTTAATTTGTAGTGCTGATTTTTTTGAAAATTGGTGACTGGTGATCTGGCGATAAACACTCGAACTACGTTTCAATTCAGGCAATTAACATACTATGGGTGCTAACTTCAAACTGTCTACAAGAAATTGAATTAAAATGTTACCTGCCATCATGCCACGCCCAATCTCAGTTCAGAGCAATGCACATATGGTTCTAAACCTCTCTGAAGGCCATTTGCTACTGTTAAATGTGTATAAATTATATATATATATATATATATATATATATATATATATATTCTCAAAGTAGAAAAAATGCAAAAAGATTTATTTAGAAAAGTTCCACAAAAATGTTTATTTTTTACTTGAACACATTACCTTATGTGTTCCGCATGTACAAATGATGATCGGGAGGTCTAATGACTGAATTGCTAAGGGGTAACCTTGCATGCAAGCAGGTTACGTCAGAATGCCAAGAGATAACAACATTTTCTGGCGCTGTTTCATAGACTTTTGATTTGATATAGCCTAACAGAAAGAAGTCTAGAGGGGTTAGATCAGGCGATCGTGGTGGCCACTATCAGGATCCTCCATGACCTAACCACCGTTCAGGATATCGTGCTTCCAGATATTCCATAACGGCTTGGAAGATGTGAGGTGGAGCACCATCATGCTGGTACCAATGTTGTAATACTACCTCGATTGGAATATCTTCTAGAAGGTTTCCCAGAGGCAAGTCAGTTTCTAGAAATTCCAGATTAAGCCTACCTGTGAGTCTAATGGCTATAAAAGCAGGCCCAATGATGTAGTCTCCCAGAATACCACACCACACATTAACCCCACTATGGATCTGAACATGCAGTGCTCGAACCCAGTGGGGGTTCACTGGAGCCCAGTAATGGTGATTGTGAGTATTGACGTCTGCATCATTGGCGAAAGAGCATTCATCACTCCACAGGTCATTTCTGGCAAACCGTGGGTCTTGTTGTAATGCAGTGCCCAATTCTTCGGCAATATGCTACCCTGCGATCAAAATAATTTCCAGACAGGTGTTGAGGTAGGTGCGCCTTATACGGATGCCACTTTCGCTCCTTCAGGATCCTCTGTATTGAAGCTCGTGGCACCCTTGCAGATCCTCTTTGCCGTAAGCAATAATAAACATGTGCACATTGTAACATAGATAGTTCGTATAATAATAATAATTATTATTATTAGTAGTAGTAGTAGTAGTATTATCAGCAGTAACACAGTAAGGCGAAGTGTAACTGACCTTATGTAGGATTGCGTTCAAAGTACTGCAGTACATTCTGCATAACGTCAGCATTACCGCAGACGGGTCTAGTCCTGCTGGCATTTGCCTGGAACATTATATTCGTTCGTAATCGCCGCTCTGTTCGGCGAAATACTTGTAGGGACGGCAGATGTTTATCTGGAAACATCTGTGCATACCGTCTACGAGCTTCAACGGCATTTCGACCAGCTTCTCCATAGATTAGTATAATGTCCGTGTGCTCATTGTTGCTGAATGCACCAGCCATTGTCAATATGTTGACAGCAACTGTCGTGTTGTTGTACCACATATGAGCCTATTAGATTACGCTCTCAAATGCGAGACTCCAAAACGCAATGGGGTGCAATGGATGGGTAACGCTGAGGAACATGCAGCTAGCGGCCGTCCAGTTGTTATTCTTTCGCATTCTGACGTAATCGGCCAGCATGCAGTGTGACTCCTGTGGAAATCAGTTATCAGACATCCCATACAGCGTTAGTGTATGCAGGACACCTAAAACTAGATTGCACGGGGTAAATAAGCCAGCTGTTATAGGCCTAAACATCTGAACTATTATGCCCTCCGGTGGGCAAATCAACTACCTGGGAAACTCCCTCCCTTTCTAGCTTCTCTGCTGCAAGTTGAGATTGGCTACCGCTAGTTCACTCGCCGGACCAGTTCACGTTTGGAAGATTTATATCCCCGGCAGCTATAACATTCTGTTCCCCGGCATTGCCTCCACTTACTTGTGCCGGGCTCCTCTCTGCCTTCTTTCCTGTCGACCTCCCTTGGTCAACTCTTGCTCTTTTCCGACCCCGACGGTATTAGGGTATCCGAGGCCTAGGGAGTCTCTTCCTTTCCCGCCTTCATTGGCCCTTGTCTCATCTTTCATGATCCCTTCCTTCTGGGTGGGGTCAGCCTTCTTTTTCTTTTCCTGTTTTCTCCTGCCTTCTGCTCAAGGCCCTCAAGGAGGTAGGGTGTATGTAACCCCACCACTTGTGGTGCACCCTAGAAAGTGCTACACCTCAGGGGCTAACGGCTGGTGAGTTCGGGAGTTGGCGACCCCGAGGGATTCCTGAGCTGGGTCCGGTTTCCCCCTTTTGTCCCTTACCTGTGGGACGGACCCTCTCCTCTTTCACTTTCCTGTTGTTTTTCTTTTCAATATATTTCCTTTTCCCTTTAAGATTCCCGCACTGTTATATTTGCATCTCCACTCCATTTTGTGGGTGTTTTCAATCTCCGTTGCATTTTGTAAGTCTTTTCGATCTACGTTGCATTTTGTGAGTGTTTTTCAACCTCGATTGCATTTTGTAAGGATTGACAATCTAAATTTCTTTTTAGTAAGTCTTTCAATATCGTGGGGGTCCTTTTGTGAGTATTTTGAATTTCAATTGCATTTTGTATTTTCAACCTACCCCGCTTTGTTCAAGTAGTTAAGTCTCAATTGCATTTTTGTGGGTATTTTGAATCTAAATTACATTTTGTAAGTATTTTCAATCTAAATTGCATTTTGTAAGTAATGTCCATCCAACTGAGAAGTTTGAATCCACCATACATTTTGTAAGCAATTTCAATTGCATTTTGTATTTTCAACCTACCCCGCTTTGTTCAAGTAGTTAATTCTCAATTGCATTTTGTGGGTATTTTGAATCTACATTACATTTTGTGCGACTTTTCAATCTCATTTGCATTTTGTATGTATTTTGATTTCCCCTGCATTTTGTAAGTATTTCGACTGTACGTTGCATATTGTACGTATTTTGAACTTCACCTACATTTTGTGCATATTTTTCACTCTATTCCTTTTGTGAGTGTTTTTGTTCGAAATTTCCTTATGTACGTATTACCGCTCTCCATTTTGTGAGTAGTTTCAATCTGAGTTCCTTTTTGTAAGTATTTTCCTGCCCACTTACTTTTCGATATGGTTTCCACTTCATTGACATTCTCGCTATCACACAGACCATTAGGGGCCGATAACCTGGATGTTAGGCCCCTTAAAACAACAATTACCATCATCATCATCATTCTGTTCCATAGCTTTACCCGTGCAGGTGATGTCATAAAGAGTGTCCAGTAGCGAGAAGTTGTCCTTCGGTGGTCGATACGCCCCTATCACTCTCGTGTAATACACACAGTTTCCTTCTGAGAAATGGGAGTAGAAGTACGAGTAGAAGAAAACAGTGAACTTGAGTGATTTTTAAAGGTGGACTTTCTGCTGAGTACTGCATTTACTTACGTACTGTAATTCAGTAACAGTGACTTCTAAACATAAGAAACTTACACTGGAGGAGAAAAATAATGTTATTGAAGAATACGAGAAAAAAAACTGTGTTGTTTAAAGTGAGGAAAAAAATCGAATTATTTCATAGTAGACTAATCCTGTGCGACAATACTGTATTCTTTGTAGTGTATTTTGTGTTATAAAAACTCAACCCTTTGCCAAACGGAAACCTGCGAAATTGGAAATATGGATCCGGAACGATGGCGTTCTGCTTTAGGCAAGTTTTACTGTAGTATTCACAAGAACCCCGGACATAGAGATTAGGCACCTCTTCGAGGACAAACCTAATAGGCCTGCCAGGTAAAACCACCTCTGGCTCACTATTGGGCTAGGGAAGGACGCCACGCAGTCGCTCATCAGGTTGATTATTATTTGACACTGGATATTATTATTATTCAAGCCTAGATTAAACAAGAAGTTGTTGGAATAGAATGTTGGTATGGACAACCGCTGGGAGATAAGACGTGGTGGATTAGTTGGGTTGTCCGTTAGTTGGAAATCCTAGTGGAAGATGTAACCGCTCCTGGTAGTGGTGTGGCCCCATTTAGAGTTAAGTGGCCAAGCGTGCCTGCGTGGACAATCTCGGCTACGGCCACATTTCCATGGCTAACTTTAACGTTATGATTGCTTCAAATTGAGTAAATTCACATCTATGATTCAGACAACCGTTAGCGAGTGGCACACAGGTGACTTTAAGATGCCCAAGCAGCAAGCCCTAAGTTCATTCCAGATCATGGACTTGAAAATGTCAACTGATCTAGGCTAAGTGCACGTCTGGACAGCTGGAAATGCGGGCTCTAATACTAACTGCGGTAATATTTATAAGTCCTACTGAACATTTTGATGGCTCCAAGAGGACCTATTCCCTAAAGTCTTTATGATACCAAAATCCGTATCTACTGTAATAATGAAAATTAGGGCCCGGATTTTATTGAAAAGTCATAATTGTTTTAATCATCAGATACGATGAGTTGTGGTAATAATGTACAACCTTCATGAAATAAGTTAGATATATGGGGTTTGTATACAGTAGGTCATGAAATTGCATTGTTTCTATGTTTTCCAGATTAACGTAATTATTGAACAATTAGATACAGTATTTGGACATGTTCTTCCTTTTCGAGAATTGAATAGGAAATGTCTAGATATTCTGTTGTTAAATGATCACTTTGCCTGATATTTTTAGTTGATATGGTAGTCTGTATTCCATAATTTGGATCGTCCTTCGTCTGGTCTATATTCATGCAAAGTGCTGTAGGCTAGTGTTTACATTAAATATATCAGTGTGTCAAACAGTCAGTATTTTATCTCGATGGAAATAACATAGTTAGGTAACAATCACACAGGCTTTACTTTTGATAACTTGAGGACGATTATTGCAATGCTAAAATAGGATTTGTTATCAATTTGTTTTCAAAATACCGTTTTTCGATAGAAATTATCTTATGAAGACATTTATTTTAGCAGTGAGGAGGGATACATAATGAGAGGTAGCCTAAATATTCCTTTAATGAGACTACAATAGAAGTACAGTATTTCTCAATAATGTTACTCATAATGCCAGTATTATGTATATTAAGCCATTCTGTAACCTTACTTGAAAAGTTTAATTATGAAATTATTTTACTGTTTAAGATCGTCTTACTGGGATTGTTATAGGGGTATTGTTTTTAGTATTCGTTTTTTAAGTCAACAACAGACGAGCTCTACAGTAGTTGCGATGTTGACATTCCAGATGTTATTCATTGGTGACGGAAGTACGAAAGAAAGATTTGAGTTTTTGTTTGGTATGTACCATTCAACAATAAGATGGGCACTTACTAGTAGGAATACTGCTGGAACATACCGTGTTCAGAAGCACATTCTTGTCCAAGATGAGCAGGCACTATCCAAATACCTACCTACCACAAACTCTGAGGCAAACCTTACTGGGCATTTGTCGAAAATGGTCAACATGTTTTAATACGAATCATGTGTGGGAAAGAGAAAGGTGTATGGCGCAATTATTTTTCAAATGAGTCTACATCCGTAGGGTTCTTCATTTGCCAGACAAATACGATAATGTGAAACTGGAATTACCATTTCCACAATCAGTATTATAGCTATTGTAGAACCAAAAGACCACACGCAAGCGTAAAGCGACCGTGAAATTCACTTAAGATTTGACTGTTGTGTATGTTGGTGATAAGGGCTATTACGACGCACGCGCACATTAAGAGCGTCGTTGCACGTAGCGTCTGTAATTTGGGCCACCTCTATGGCGGCACGTAATTTACAGTGTCGATTGGTTTACGATTCATCAGGCTTTGTGTTCCAGTAACGTCGCCCATATAAGCTAGTTACACACTGAAATTTACATAAATTTTATGTTGCAATCAGGCGGAAACACTAAATTAATTCTCAGTTCCGGTCGCTATCGTTGGCTTGCAGGGGCGTTGGGGGCACCGGGCGCCTCGCTCGCTATCTGTCGGCATAGTAATAGCGCACACTCTCTTAACCTGGTTCACGGCTGCTCTGGATTCTACTGTGGTCAGCATCAGTGTGGCTTTTGACCACGGGACTCCACATTCATTCAAGGCAGCTGCTATGATGCTACCTAATGCAAGTCTAAGGATATCCTTCCCACTCTTAGACCAAATAATTAGATAGATAGATAGATTTATTTACCATCAACAGGATAGGCACCCAATTACAGATGATATAATAAAACATAATAAACATTAAATTTACTTAAAAGCAACTATTTAACTAACCTAGAAACAAAAATTGATACAAGCTTATAAACTAAGTTACACTTAAATTAAAATAACAATTATCTTGAGAATGCATTAATTAGGCCTACTACGGTACCTTTTAAAATTACCACTTCTATTTCAAGTAGTCCACCTCGTGATGTAGCAGCTGGCCATCTTGACTGTCTCCCCGGAGGTCCGGGGTCGATTCCCGGTTCTGACAAGACATGTAATTCTTGTATGGGGGCTGGAAGGGGGTGCACTCAGCCTGGTGAGGCAAAACTCAGCAATCCTTGAAGTGGATTTCTGTGGTTTCCCCACTTCTACTCCAGGTAAATGCCGGGATAGTTTTTAACTTAAGGCCACGGCCGCCTCCTTCCCAATCCTCACCTGAATTACAAATACTCACACACTACTGCAGATACTACAATAGCATCCATAGGATATCAGACAACTTCTATACTCTCCCAAGTTCACGGGGCTATACGTCCACGATCTCCAAGCCCCTCAAATGAAACAACTCTATTTCAAGCAAGTGCCAAGCCATTGCATATACAGTAGGCCTATGCCATAGCCACTTCCATCTCCTTTCCAAGCATTGCTCACTAGTCGCGCCACTTAAATAACACATGCTATGAGATGAATTTCGTACTCACACAGGTACACGGGGTTGATGACTAACATGACCCAAGCTCCCAAATTAAACAATATTAACCTACGACTTCCTAAAACTAAACACGAAATGTTTATTCCAAGTATGCAATAATTTTAGAAGTAGTGCCATTGGATTATGCCACTCATTCAGGCTCATTTCAGATAAAATTGAATGTAATGACGTGTGGCCTCCGAAGAGGACTGATGAAGGTATTTTGAGCTGAAATATCTTAGAAAACATGGAATTCACCACGTAAATAGTGTTGTAGTGACCCACAATATGACAAATGTTGAAAAATTGGGTAAAAACCATTAATATTAGAAATTTGAAAACCAATGATTTATATCGTCAACCAAGATGTCATTGTACAAAATGAGACATGAGATGGTTATACAATATTTGCAATAATAATAATAATAATAATAATAATAATAATAATAATAATAATAATAATAATAATTGAATACTGAAAAATGTTTGGCTCCCTAACCTATACCACCCTCATAAACCCGATGTGTGGTGGCTGAAATGATTTACCTGTAGTTTTATAGGCTATTATATGAAACGTTGATCTCACTGTCAAATCACCAGAACACAATCCACGTTGCTTTATGAAAGGTACGGAAGGAAGTACGTAGTTTTAAGTGACCGTTATCGAACAATTATAAGCTATGGTATCTCCTCTTTGTGTGGAATGCCAATCACTGGACGTATTATCTCACCTCAAATTTCCCACAGGAATTATCCGGGAAACCAACTCGGTCCACATCGGTGGGAGGCAATCAGCTTGACCGCTGCGCATCAGATCGCCCTTCAAATCATCAGTGTGACAGATAATATGGATTTCTTCAATGTGCGTCTCAAGGCATTTGGGGTGGACAACTAAACTAGTTTAATCAATATTATTATTATTGTATGTTAAATAAAATGCATCGTTATAAGTGTTTAATGGAAACTATAAAATATAGGCTTATTAGATCACATTTTGTCCATGTGGTGTGTGTGTATATATGTGTGGATGTGTGTTTCTAATAAATGCTGGTGGATGGAGCGATTTGAATGCAGCATCGTAAGGTCTTACTACTAGCGCGTTTTCCCAGACTACGTCTTTTAAACTTCAAAGTGTCACCTATCCAAGATGGAAAAGATTAACTGACGAAAGAATTAAGATGGAAAGGACCAGTAGAATATATGAAAATAGACTAAGTTATGTTAGTTCTTCACGGAACTACTTGTTTTAATCATATTCAGCTCTTGGATACTTTCCTTATAGCGCGTTCATTACCATGGTTGTACAGTGCAGAACAAACAAGATAAAACCAGGTCATGTGCACCTACAATGCGACCCCGATCAGGTGCTGGTAATGCTATCCAACGAGTCCATGTTGCATTCTCCATTTTTGCTGACCGTCTCTCACGTTGTACCAATATTCATGTACAATATTCTCTTGAAACTTGAGCGTAATGGTGTGCGAGAATAGGTTCAATGGGACCAGAGAAGTAGTAGTAGTAATAATAATATGAGACAAATGGCAGCTTAACACGCCACCAAATTAACGAGGGAACATTGCGAACATCAATCTCCAAATCGGATAAATATATGTTGGTTACATGGGAAACATCTGTGTGGTATTCATCAGGGCCATCCCAACTGCAGTATATTCGTTTGAATACGGACGCGAGCTTAGGAAAGTTCCTGGCAGGTGTACACGCCGGGTTCTCGTATCCTCTTCGGCCAAACCCACTCTCCTGAGCAAACCGCTAAGGTATTGGTTGCAACAATGCGAGTTGTTGGAGAGGATCTGATAACACCCATCTGTTCTGCTCCAAGACTCGCGTCCATTTCAAACGTCTAAGAGTTTGCTCACTCTCAGGGTAAAATACCGTCACGGTTGTCTTACATGTAAACTTTCAACATCTATGCAAAGTTTCACTGAGACTGACGTTCGCGATATTCTTTTGCGAGCAAAGGTCGCAACTGCCTCCTAACAAAACAAACTCATAGGTAAACTCTTCCATGTTAAACGTCTTGCAGTATTGTAGGCTACTTCCGCCTGTTTCATACTATTGTAAAGATTCGTGCAATTGCCCAGCGGTCGGCATTTTCTTTATCCTCGTAGTGACGGGCAGGCGGGGTGTGTGAGGAATGCAGAATAGCCAGTCCGGCCGGGGCTGATTAGGGTGGGCCCCTCCCCGCGCAACGATGAATGAGTCAACCACAATAGCCCACGAGTCAGGTATACTATTGGCGCCTTGGCTACTAGACTCTTCTGCTCCTCGAGGCCACTGGATGCAACAGGGAGTTCCAGAACAACCAACCAGAATAGGCTTGAACCCACTGGAAGGGGAAAAGGGAGCCAGAACATCGCCGGAGAGAGGCTAGACAGTGCTGGAATCCACCACTAGAAACTACTCGCTTTTACGAGAGGTGGCTTGATCGGGAATATTCGAGACCAGGGAGCTGATTGGGTATATACTGGCAAACTGCGGCGGGCAAGTTAGTCCTGGACGAGTCTCCGCCAAGGAGTGTGCCGAGTGACCTGTGGATATAAATGTGGACAGTGCAGTGGAAATAACTAACATAAATCGTGACTGCCAGAGATACTGATTTGCAGAGATCAGTGTACATAAATAGTGACTAATAGCTGTGTAAAGTGCAACTCTGTGTAAGTGTGTGTGTGTGTGTGGAAGTAAGTAGGCTTAATTTGATTTAGTGTAAATAACATTATTGTAAATAAAGTATTAGTGCATTATAAGCCTGACCTATTTTTACGAACCCTAAAAACGTTACAATTGGTGTCAGATGTGAGGGTCAGGTTATGCGTGTGTGCTTCTGTATGAAACAGTGCGTACTTTTGAAAAGGCCTACTTTAAGGAAGTGTGTACGATTGTTAATTATTAGTGACTGTCTTGTGTGTACCATCTGGAAGCCTGGTTAATCGTGTGCTGACTGTCCGTGTGTCTCGCATTTTGTACTGTAAAATGGCGACAAGGAAAGTAAAACTTTCAGCACTGAAGGTTTCGGAATTACGGCAGGAATTGGAAGAAAGAGAAGCTGATGCCACGGGAACAAAGTCTACGCTACAAGTGCGATTACGTCAGTTACTGCTGGACGGAGGTGAGGACCCAGATATATTCATTTTTGAGCTTCCTTGCGGCATAGGCCAGGTGGTGGAAATTTTGGAAAAGAAAATGGCGGACAATGTGGAAAATTTAGAAAAGAAAATAGTAGAAAACTCCAAAATTATGGAAAGGAATATAATGGAAAATAATGCCAATCTTGAGAGGAAACTTCGAGAAGTAACACTCACTACGGAAACAAAGCTGAGGGAGGAATTTCAAGAGTCGCTGCGGAAGTTGGAGGACGAGCTTGCGAGCGCCCTGCTTCAAAATAAGGACAAGCAACGAAACGAAACCATTGCCGCTGCTGAACCATCGGAAGGTAAGGAGAGTTTACCTGTTCCCGCCGCTGGGCGGACTGACCTGCCAATGGATCGTGCACCCGTTCCCGCAGTTGGGCGTTCTGACCTGCCAACATTCGATGGGAAATCTGCATGGGAAGAATACTTCACCTTGTTTGAGACCGCCGCCATGATTAATGGGTGGTCAGAGGCCACGAAAGCTGCAATGATGAGCTTGTCGCTGCGCGGAGAGGCCCTACGAGTCCTACAAGCTGTTACCTTATCGGAGAGACAGAACTACGACGTTCTCGTTCAAAAACTGGAAATGCGGTTCGGACATCGATATATGGAGCAGCTATATCGCTCCCAGTTAAGAAATCGCTGCCAAAGACCTAACGAGAGCCTACAGGAGTTTGAAGCAGACATAGTCCGTCTTGTTAGGAGCGCCTACCCAACAGTGCCCAGCGACGTTTACGAGAGTCTTGCTACCGAGAAGTTTCTCGACGGGCTCCGCGAGACCGAGACACAGCGGGCTGTGAAGCTGGCGCGCCCGAAAACGTTGAATGATGCTTTGACCCTAGCCCTTGAGTTCGAGGCTGTTCAACAATCCGTGCGCAGCCAGGCGCGCATCCGAGCTCTGGAGAGAGACAAGGAGGTCCAACCTGTGCCTTCCATAGAAGAAATCGTGGAGAAAGTTCTTCAAGCCTTGCAGACCAAGAAGAAACGGACGAGGTGCTGGGGCTGCGGGGAGGTTGGGCACCTCAGAGATCGATGCCCTAAACTTACGACTAACAAGTACCAGCCGCAGGGGAAACTAAAGAGGGTTGATGGGAAGGGGCGACTGTCAACCCGCGCCAACACCAGGAATGCCCCCACTTCTGCTATCGTCGCGTCTCTAGGTCGTCAAGCCAACTAAATGTTTGTCAGTGGCCATGTGGATGGAGAACCCAGAGACCTACTGCTGGACACAGGGGCCACAATGACCATCATCCGACCAGGCATCGTGAGAAGAGCAATAACACCCACAAGATGGACACTGCGAACAGCAACGGGGGAGCCAGCCAACGTTCGAGGGGAGGCAGTCGTCGACTTCATCATCGGTGATACCCAGTTTCGCCATCGTGTCTTGATCGCTGAGGTGGAAGAGGACGTTATTCTCGGGATGGACATCATGACTAAGTACAAATTCGGACTAGACTTGGGAAGCGGAATTTTGAGAGTCGGAAAGGAGGAGGTAGTGCTGCAGAAGAGGAACGCCACGTCAGTACGGGTGATAGCAGCGATAGACATGGTACTGCCAAGACGTAGTGAAGTAATGGTAGAAGGGAAGCTGGACGGTGAAATTCCTGAAGGTTGTGTCGTCATGGTAGGGCCTACGTTTGGCGAAGACGAAACTGGTCATGGAATGCTGGTAGCCAAAGCTTTGGTTCGTGCAGGGGCGAAGATTCCTGTGCGGGTAATGAACCTTCATGATCGCCCAATAACCGTTCGGGAAGGAACCAGCCTGGGAATATGTTCGTCTGTGTCCTCCGTCGTACGCCAAGTGCGATCAGCTGCCTCCTCATCCGGTATACTTTCAGTGTGGCTTGACAGTCTTATCGAGGCAGCGTGTCAAGAGCTAAATCCTGAGCAGAGCCGAGAGGTAAGGGAACTTCTCAAACGTCATAAAGATGCCTTCCAGGATGGGACTGGTAATGGAAGAACGAACGTGGTGCAACATCGCATCGATATGGGTGACTCAAGACCTATTCGCCAGACGCCCAGAAGATTGCCACTAGCCAAGCGAGAGGAAGCCGAGCGAATAATAAGCGATATGGCTCGCGATGGGGTGATTGAACCTTCAAGCAGCCCCTGGGCCTCGCCAGTGGTTCTGGTGAAGAAGAAAGATGGATCCACGCGGTTTTGCGTAGACTACCGCCAGCTGAACAATGTGACGAAAAAGGGCAGTTATCCTCTACCACGCATCGATGACCCCTGGACACCTTGGGTGGGAGCACGAGCTTCTCCACATTGGACCTCAAGAGTGGCTACTGGCAGGTCGGGTTGGACCCCAACGACAAGGAGAAGACCGCCTTTACGATTGGTTCGGGACTGTGGAACTTCACAGTTATGCCATTCGGACTCTGTAACGCCCCTGCTACGTTTGAACGTTTGATGGAGCGAGTTTTAAAAGGGCTGTCTTGGGAAACCTACTTGGTCTACTTGGATGACATCATCGTTCTCGGAAGGACGTTTGAAGACCACCTAAAGAATTTGGAGCAGGTGTTCTTGCGTCTAAAACAAGCCAACCTGAAGCTCAACCCCAAGAAGAGCTTCCTCTTTCGGAAAGAAGTTAATTACCTGGGCCACGTTGTTTCCGGAGAGGGGGTTGCTGCAGATCCGGAGAAGATAAACGCGGTGAAGAAGTGGCCAATACCGAAGGATAAGCGTGAAGCTAGGAGTTTCCTCGGACTATGCACCTATTACCGTCGATTCGTGCCAGGATTTGCTAATCTCGCGAAGCCTCTGACTCGACTTACCGAAGACGGCCGGAGTTTTGTGTGGGACACAACCTGTCAACAGGCTTTCGAACAACTGAAGGAGGTACTGACCAATGCTCCTATCCTGAGTTACCCACAACCGGAAGGACTGTTCGTTTTGGACACCGACGCTAGCAATGTGGGCATCGGTAGCGTGCTCTCCCAACTGCAAGGTGGGCAGGAAAGAGTGATAGCTTACTTCAGCAAGGTTCTTTCTAAATCGGAGAGGAACTACTGCGTGACTAGAAGGGAATTGCTTGCTGTAGTGAAGTCGGTGGAGCATTTCCACAAGTACCTCTACGGGAGGAAGTTCGTTCTACGGACTGATCATGCAGCACTTACGTGGCTTCTGAGTTTCAAGAACCCGGAGGGACAGGTAGCCAGGTGGATGGAAAGGCTCGAGGAGTACGACTTCGACTCTGAACACAGGGCTGGTCTTAAACACAGAAAAGCTGATGCTCTATCTAGGAGACCGTGCGCGCAAGACTGCAAGCACTGCAATCGGATAGAAGACAAAATTGCAGCGGTAAGAAGAAGTACTGTGACTGATGACCACTGGCAGGATGAGGAAATCCGTAAGGACCAAGAAAACGATCCGGACTTAAAACACCTACTGCGTTGGAAGAAGTCTGAGGAACGACCGACCTGGGAAGAGGTAGCTCCCTTCTCGCGCTCTGTAAAAGCCTACTGGGCTCAGTGGAATTCCGTGATTTTGGAAAACGGGGTTCTAAAGAGGGTACTGGAGAATGAGAATGGGACTCAGGAGAGGCTACAGCTTATTGTTCCACGAAACAGGGTATCCGAGATAGTGCAGTTGCTGCATGATGGAACGTCCGGAGGGCACCTTGGAGTTCGTAAAACCATAGAGAAAATCCGAGAGCGGTTTTACTGGTTCAATTGCTCCGGCGACGTTCGTGAATGGTGTAGAAAGTGCGTGGTTTGTGCCACTGCGAACGGGCCACAGAAGAAGAGAAGAGCAGCGATGAGACAGTACAACGTTGGTGCACCGTTCGAACGGATCGCCATCAATGTAGCGGGCCCCTTCCCCACGACTGAGAGTGGAAATAAATACATCTTGGTAGCAATAGATTACTTCAGCAAATGGGTAGAGGCATATGCATTGCCCAATCAAGAGGCGGTGGTGGTTGCCGAGACACTAGTAAGGGAGCTGGTGAGCCGATTTGGTGTACCTTTGGAATTGCATTCCGACCAGGGGCGAAATTTCGAGTCGTCGGTGTTCCAGGAATTGTGCCAGATTCTCGGGATCCGTAAAACGAGAACAACTGCCCTGCATCCACAGTCCGACGGCATGGTGGAGCGCATGAACAGAACAGTGGAGAAATACCTGTCCAAGATTGTATCCGACCACCAGCGGGACTGGGACAAGTTTCTCCACTTGTTTCTACTGGCATACCGCTCTTCTATACATGAGACCACAGGCCAAACACCAGCTAATGTGCTGTTTGGCCGAGAGCTGCGGTTGCCGTGTGACCTGACGTTCGGCTGCAAACCTAAGGATGACGTTGTTGGCGAGGACTACATCTCCGACCTCCGTCGAAGGATGAATGACATTCACGACCGAGTTCGCGCAAACATCCAGAATGCGAGCGACCGGATGAAGGAGCGTTACGACATAAGAGCCGAATCAGGAGGATACCAAGCAGGAGATCTAGTCTGGCTTTTCGACCCAAAAAGGCGGCGAGGGTTCTCTCCGAAGCTACAACGCTCCTGGGACGGATCATATGAGGTACTGAAGAGGATCAACGACGTCGTCTATCGTATCAGGAGTAGACCGAATGGCAAACCCCGAGTGGTCCATTTCAATCGGCTGGCACCGTTCCTGGGCGACAACGATGACGAAGGGCACGTACAACACGCTCGTATCTGTCGATTGCCAGAAGCAGAACGAACCTTCGAAGAGTTCATGGCTCAATGTCGTATTGGCCGAAAAGTTCGTTATGGCGTCACTACCGCGATTTGACAGGATTTATTCCAAACCGCCAGTGAGTATGCCTTGGCTCACTGTGTGGCTAAGGACCTGAGGATGAGCCAGGGATTCGCCCAGGTGTTCCGGTGGAAATACGGCGGGATTGAAGAGCTACAGCACCAAGAGCCTCGTGTCGGGGGCGTGTTGTGCTTAACCAGGAACGAGCGATCGCTGTTCTATCTGGTGACGAAAGAACTTTCCCATCTGAAGCCCTCCTATCGTGCCATCTGGGATAGTCTACTTGCTATGCGGGAGCACCTACTGGAGCGAAGCATATCCAAATTAGCTGTACCCAAGTTGGGCTGTGGACTAGATGGGTTGGACTGGAGGATTGTAAGAAGCATGCTAGAGGAAGTCTTTCGACGCACAGGGATTGAAGTTCTGGTGTGTTGCTGGCCCCGAACGAACGTGGTGTCTCAGAAAACGGTGGACTGTTACTTCTTCGTCAACTCACGATGCCGTGAAAGACCGAGCTGTTCCTGCCGTCACCCTGTTGGAAGTGTCTGCTCCGAGACGGAGCAGTGTTAAGGAGGGGGCAGTGTAAAGATTCGTGCAATTGCCCAGCGGTCGCCATTTTCTTTATCCTCGTAGTGACGGGCAGGCGGGGGTGTGTGAAGAATGCAGAATAGCCAGTCCGGCCGGGGCTGATTAGGGTGGGCCCCTCCCCGCGCAACGATGAATGAGTCAACCACAATAGCCCACGAGTCAGGTATACTATTGGCGCCTTGGCTACTAGACTCTTCTGCTCCTCGAGGCCACTGGATGCAACAGGGAGTTCCAGAACAACCAACCAGAATAGGCTTGAACCCACTGGAAGGGGAAAAGGAAGCCAGAACATTGCCGGAGAGAGGCTAGACAGTGCTGGAATCCACCACTAGAAACTACTCGCTTTTACGAGAGGTGGCTTGATCGGGAATATTCGAGACCAGGGAACTGATTGGATATATACCGGCAAACTGCGGCGGGCAAGTTAGTCCTGGACGAGTCTCCGCTAAGGAGTGTGCCGAGTGACCTGTGGATATAAATGTGGACAGTGCAGTGGAAATAACTAACATAAAACGTGACTGCCAGAGATACTGATTTGCAGAGATCAGTGTACATAAATAGTGACTAATAGCTGTGTAAAGTGCAACTCTGTGTCAGTGTGTGTGTGTGTGTGTGTGTGTGGAAGTAAGTAGGCTTAATTTGATTTAGTGTAAATAACATTATTGTAAATAAAGTATTAGTGCATTATAAGCCTGACCTATTTTTACGAACCCTAAAAACGTTACACTATATTTTTGCGATATCTGGAGCCCTACAAATCAGAAATATTAGTGAACTGAATAATGAATGTAACACTTCTAGCCTACAACGCCGTTGAGGGGTCATGCTGCCAGAGGGTGGGGATAACTATGGTTGTTTGTAAAATAATTCTGTTGTTTGAAATATAGGCCACGATAACTTAATGTCCGTAAATAATTCATGATGAGAATCAATGAATGTAGACTATTGCAAAACAAAACTAATGGAATGCAGCCGAAAGAAGTCAGAAACCCGTATTGCCGTCAAATTGGCAGGTCAAAAGCAAAAGGAAGTGAGAGACTACTGCTACTAAGAAAGAAAAATAACCTGTGATTGACGAAGCAAGGAGGATATAAAAAGTAGGTTGGCTCAGGCAAGGAAAGCATTTCTACTGAAAGGAAATATGTTGACATCAAATATAGATGTAGATTTTTGAAAGCCTTTCTCTGGAGCGTGGCGCTCTATGGAAGTGAAACTTGGACTGTTGGCGCAGCGGAAAAGAGGAGATTTGAAGTCTTTGAAATGTGGTATTACAGGAGAATGATGAAGATTAGATGGGTAAATAGAGTTACAAATGAAGAGATATTAAGACGAGTGGGTGAGGCGACTGCTAATGGAGAGAAGACAGTGATAGGTTGGTTGGACTCATGCTAAAGAAAACAGGAATAGCTAACTTAGCTATGGAAGGAAGTGTCGAGGACAAGAATAAATTGTAGGAATAGACTGAGGTTAGAATATGTTAAACAGATTGCCTCGGATGTATGGTGTGGTTGATATATCGAGATGAAACGATTAGCTGAGAACAGGAAGACACGAAGGGCTGCATCAAACTAGTCAAATGACTGAAGACTCAAACAACAACAACAATGTGGTTAAAACTGCGAATCAGGGTAAGACTTTAAGTCAATATTCAATTTCTCTACTTGTATTTTATTTCACAATCCACTTGTACCCAATGAAGAAAGGAATTTCCTTCTGTCTGGGTTCACATAGTAAATATAGCCATACATTAGCACAGTTTACTTTGTAGCTCTCTCCTCTGAGCCTCTCAGCGCTGTCCAACGCGGCGCTCTAGGTGTATTTTCCTGGCGCCATTCATAAGTACATTTTTATTCCAATGAGTTTTTAATATTAATTTAAATTTCAAGTAAAAACTATTTTCTTTGGGACATCTTCCCAGTCACACCCATGAAGCATATTTATCTACGCTAGTCTTTTCCTGTTTCCTATCATTAGGAGGGCACCTAGACCTACTTGCCATAACGGTGTTTACATCTCTTCTCGGAACTGCGGCCCCTGCTGTGTCACAAACATTTCTGCCATACAAAAGACACTCCCTCCTCCGGAATTTGGGCATTCGTCAGGTCTCCACTAGTTGGGAATTAGAGACAAGGTTACTTAAATCCCAACAAAGCTATGCCGCTAACAGTAAGTTCGATCATTTGAAGAGTGTTATTTGTACCGATAGCGATGGAAGAAGATCCAAACAACCAAACATTTAGTATAACTTGAGAGCTCGTGAGTTACAGTTTCAACAGTGATTGGGAAAATCAGTATTGTTTTGTCGAATTTAGAGGAAACCCCGTGTGCTTATTGTGTAATTGTAGTGTGTCTGTTCCGAAGAAAAGTAATGTAGGACGACATTTTTCTACAAATCACAAGGACTTTAATAGTGAATTTCCTGTTAATTCCTAATTACGAAAACACAAAATTAGTGACTTAAAATCTAAATTAAAATTACAGCAAAGTGCGTTTACAAGGTCAGTTCAGCAAAATAGTAATGTGACTATGGCCTCTTACAAAATCTGTTACGTTTTAGCTAAAAGAAAGAAGCCTTTCAGTGACGGAGACGTAGTTAAAGAAGCAATGGTCAGTGCCGCGGAATCTCTGTTCGATGGCCACAAAGATAAATCTTCACCGATGTCTTCCATAAAAGGACTTCAATTGTTTCACCAAACTGTTGCTAGACGGGTTGAAGATATATCTAACAACTTAGAATCTCAATTATATCAGGTCCTGCAGTCGAGTGAATATGTATCTCTTCAGTTTGATGAAAGCACTGATATTTCTGATATTGCACAGTTGTGTGTATTTATTAGAATGGTCTTTCATGATTTTACGGCTAAGGAGGAGTTTGTAAAAGTTCTGCCACGACATGGATGTACTAGGGGAGAAGACATATTGTGAAACTTTTGAAAGATAGGAACATTCCACTATCTAAATTTGTTGCTATAACAACAGATGGTGTGTCTTCAATGACTGGTAGGAATAATGGGATTCTTGCTCTTTGTGCTAAAGATTATTCATTTCCACAATTTATTTGTTATCATTGCATTATCCACAAGGAGGCTTTATGCTCAAAGGCTTTGAAGTTCGACCATGTCATGAAAGTTGTAACTCGTGCAGTAAATTACGACAGATCATCCTCTACAAGTCACCGATTGTTTAGAAATATTTTGAATATATTAGATTCTGAGCATGGTGACGTAATTCTTCACGCAGACGTTAGGTGGCTTAGTAGGGGGAAAACTCTTGAACGATTTTGCAGTCTTCTGGATGAGATCAGAGATTTTCAGAAATCTTCTGGGCAATATTGTTAAGAACTTGACGAGAGATCATGGCTACTAGATTTAGGTTTCTAGGCAGATATCACTTCAAAATTAAATGAGCTAAACCTCCAATTGCAAGGAAGAGATCGCAATATTTCATGCAAGGTAAGTGCAGTAAATGCTTTTTAGCGGAAAATAAAGCTATGGATTGAACATTTCAAAAAATCCTTTTCTCACTTTCCAACTTTGAAATCAATTATGGAAACCGCAAATGTCCATGAATGCGATCTTCCATCTTTTTCTCAGCATCTTGAAATCTTATCCACAGAATTTAGTAAAAGGTTTAGCCAGTTTCAGGAATTGAACCAGTCATAATGTTCATCAATAATCCACTCGCTTCAGAGGTCATTACTGAACTTGGGAGTAGGATGTGTGAGATCTTCAAAAATTGTAATTTGGAAGAAGTAGAAATGGAAATTTTAAATCTTCATGACGATATACCTCTGAAATCATGTTATTCAACTTCAACCAATTTCTGGTCTCTGGTGGACAGGAATAAGTTTCTCATAGTCCGTAGTGTTGCTTTGAAAATATATTCTTGTTTTGGTTCGACATATCTTTGCTAGGTCACATTTTAATCTATGAACATCATCAAGAATAAATACCGATCCAGCCTTACTGACTCACATCTAGATGAGGCATTACGAGCAGATTGATCCAGCAACGCTCCAGAATTTTCTGAACTTGCAGCGAACATGCAGTGTCAAACTTCACACTCATTTATTTAAGTTATGAATCTAAGTCATTTTCATCGTAATTATAATGTAGTAGGTTATTTTTGAAGTATTGCATATTTCAGTGATATTAATGCCAAAATAATAATAGAATAATAATAATAATAATAAATGTAGTAAGTGTAGTCAAATACTAGCTGTGATGACAGTGGTGGTGCCCGCACCTCTTTGGGGATTAGTTAAATGTGCCCCAGCACTCCAGAAAGTTGGACAGCACTGCGTCTAATTAAGGTGTTGTACACGTGTTGTACAATGTACATACCGTCATCGCGGCAGGAGTTGGCAGTTCAACACGCTGCGACGGGATAAGGGGGGTCTTGCAGTACGCATGTGTGGCCCGCATATTCCAGATCTAAATATATCGACTGGCAGTCAGTTGCTGATACTTCCTGCTTCACGTGTCTGTATTGTTGTTACCTTCCTTCCTGCCTTCCTTCCTTCCTTCGTACTGTCGATATTCCTACAAGACTTTGTGTTTACTATTAACAGTGTGGCGGTATTAGGTACAGTAATGGAAACAGTTACGAAACGTGGACGCACCGTACGTAGTGTGTGCAGAAAAGTTATCGCTGATGTGGCCAATTGCTGTGTTGAAGAAACCGAGCAGAAATTGCTTTCTATTCCTTTGACAAAACCAATTGCTAGAGCAGCTATGTAGCCTATTGCAAAGTGTCTGAGAGAACAATTCACCGTATTATAAAATAAATTAAGCACAGTCCAACCGGCGAACTGTCGACGCCAGGGAAGAAACGCAAGCGGGCAGAGCATCGCAACGCAGTTATTGACGAATTTGATCGCCGCGTGATTTAGGACACAATTGAAGATTTTTATATCAGACAAAAAGTAGTGCCGTCGTGTAAGAAACTGCTACCTGTGTTAGAAGATAAAATTAATTTCACTTGGAAAAGTACAACATTGCGCAAAATATTAAAGGATATGGAATTTAAGTGGAGAAAGTGTGGATCGAAAAGGAAAATTTTAGTTGAGAGGCAGGATATTATTAACTGGAGATGTAATTATTTGCAGAAATTAAGAAAATTAAGATAAGAAGACAAACCCATTATTTTACCTCGACGAGACCTGGGTTGATACGAATTTAACTTTCAAGAAGTGTTGGCAGAGTGAAGATATTGCGGGAATAATGGAAGTTGTGAATGATTCTAACAGACTTATTGTTGTGCACATAGGGTCATCGTATGGATTTTTACAGGGCAGTGAACTTGTGTATAAGGCCGGCATTGCTACGGGTGATTACCATGGGCAGATGAATGCTGAAAACTTTGAAAAATGGGTAGTCGAGAAAGCTATTCCAAATTTTACCACGCCATCCTTTATTGTGATGGATAACGCATCACACCACGGGAAACAAGTGGATAAGCCCCCATCGAAATCTTCTCTGAAACAGGATATGAATGCCTATCTGAGAAGGAATGGAGTGACATGTGATGAAACTATGAGGAAAATTACATTATTTGAACTTAAAGAAGAAACTAAACCCAGGGAAAAGGTTTTCAGAATCGGTCATTTGCTGGCCGCACATGGACATTCGGTCGTTCGACTTCCCCCTTACATGTGTGATTTAAACCCTATTGAACTGGCATGGAGTAAAGTAAAACATTACATACGTGAGAATAATACCACTGGAGATATATCTCTGAAAAGATTACAGGAACTAGTGCACATTTCCATTAATCGTGTGACTCCAGCTGACTGGGCAGGTTACTGTCGACATGTGTTGACAATAGAGAATGAGTACTGGGTTAAGGATGCGATAATGGAAGATGCTGTTGACAAACTTATTATTAGCCTGGGAGGTGATGACAGTGATGACAGCGATCTCAGTACTAGTGACGAAGAGGAAACCAATTCCGAAAACGAAGACGATGAACAAGAAGTGTTGGCAGTTCCATTGGAGTGAACAGAAACGTTTATATGTTTATGCTATAGTGCAATCTGATACTTGGCAGTCTCATTTACTCAGCAATTAGGACCTCAAGAACTGTAATGTCACTTGTGTTGTTCAGTACCCCAAAGCTCTGAAGTGCTACGGTACTCATATTTTTTGCCACCTCAGAGTTGAAGAATTGTATCTTATTTACAAGTGTTGAAATGAAGAGAAAACAATGTTTATTTGTCTTTTCATATTGTTAACATAGGTTACAGGTTTTAAAAGTACAACTTGCCTAATGAAGCACTCATTATACAAGAAACACGGTAATAATGTCATGACAAAACAACTCTAGATTACCTTTTTGGTTCATTGCTTCCACATTATATTATTGTTATTATTATTGTTATTTATAACCTTAATTACAATTAAACTTGTGTTAATGTCAGAATAAATTAGTTTCAGCAATTATAATTCAATTTATATATATATATTATATAATTTGACGAAATAAGACTACCGTGCAACTAATAATAAATAAAAATTGGCATTATTATGATGATGATGATGATAGCCTAAATGTTGTTTTAAGGGGCCTAACATCTACATTATCGGCCACTATTGGTCTGGGTGATATTGAAAAATACAATGAAATAGGAACCACAACGAAAAACCAATTTAAATGGAAATTATTTACAAAATGGAACTCAGAGTGAAAGCACTCACAAAATGCAATTTAGAGTGGAAGCACCTACAAAATGCAATTAAGACGGAAAACACTCACAATAATAATTTAGATTGAAAACACGCAAAAAATGCAATTTAGATTGACAATACTTACAAAATTTAATTTAGATTGAAATGCTTAAAAAATGTACCGGTAGTTTAATTTCAAAATACTAACAAAACGTAATTTAGATACACAGGGGAGCCAATGCACCAACCATTGCCTTAAAGAATAGCAGGAAAGAGGAGAGGGTCCACCTCAAAGGCGGGAAAAAAGGGGGGGGGGACCGGACCCAGATCAGGAATCCCTCGGTGTCGCCACTTCCGAACTTACCAGGTATATTGAAAAGAAAAAGAAGGCTGATCGCTCGAAGAGTGAGGGATCAGGAAAGATATGAGAAGGGCCAATTAAGGCGGGAAAGGAAGAGACTCCCTAGGTCTCGGATACCCTAATACCCTCAGGGTCGGAAAAGAACAATATTTGACCAAGAGAGGTCGACAGGAAAGAAGACGGAGACGAGCCCGGCACAAGTGGAAGCAATGCCGGACTCAGCTTGGGTCCCGTGGTCGTCAACCCACATCCCACTAGATGTGAGCCCCTGGGGGAATTAGCATTATTAATAAAATTGCAAATAATTACTGTATTTAGTTTATTGTATTTATATTTCTCAAAGTCATCAGGAAACATTATGCATACACTGGTCTCAGCACTTCCTTTTTATTGATATTACACATCAGTCTAACTTCGTGAATTAAGTTCCGTAATTACTATGAACATTGTCAGGTAGTATTGATTTTATTATTTTCTAATTAATACGAAGCTTCATTAGTACTGCCATGCTACAAACAGTAAGCAATAATTATTACTATTCTGATTGTGGTAAACATACATCAGTCACGGCTTATTCAAAATTATGTAGGAATTAGGTAACTACATTAAAGTAGCCTACAACTCGTGTGTTTCATTGTTGTTGTTATTAATTGATTTAGGGGCTTTGCGACATCGTGGTCGTATAGATCCGTGTACTTGGGTGTGTGTGTTGAATTTGTTTGATAACCTGTGCTATTGTGATCGCTGTATTAGTGTGTGTATTTGTAATTTCGATGAGGATTAGGAAGGAGGCGACCATGGCCCGGTATTTTCCTGGAGTAGAAGTGAGAAACCACGGAAAACCACTTCCAGGATGGCTGAGGTAGGAATCGAACCCACCTCTTCTCACTTTTTCCTCACGAAGCCGAGTGTACCCCGTTCCAGCCCTCAGGCCAGGATTAAATTTCTTGGCAGAGCGTGTGTTTCTAACGACATAATATGTAGGCAACAGTAGTCCATATCGGGTCTTGGGTTGAGTAGGAATGCTTTGCTGCTTACTTCCGTTAGTCATAAACCTGTCAGTCAATATGTCACTAAAGCCCCCTTTCCACTTTTCTCATTTGCAGAGTACAGAATTCAAAGAGATATGGTAATCATAACGTCATTAGTATTACGCTGCTTTTAGAGACGCACGGGTGCCGTAATTTTGTCCTGAAAGGGATCTTTAACGTGACAATAAATTGATTGACACAACTCCCTCGCATTTAAGCACCCTCAGATGCCAACTAATTGCACCGGGATTTGACTCCACAACCTTAGGCCCAGCAGACGACACGCAGTCACAAAGAAAGAAAGAAAGAAAGAAAGAAAGAAAGAAAGAAGGGATGTGCTGAGTGAATGAAGCAAGTAGTGACCCACTCAATGTTTTTGGAATGCGCGATACGCAGTGAGCGGGAAGACATCTGCAGTTTAAACCCGACTGCCATCTCCTGACGCGATATCAGTACAGTAGGTTTACGGGGCTGATGGCCAAGATGCTCTACCGTCTCGCTGGAAACAACAAAATTCACACATCGAAATAAGATGATTCCTACCTTTCCTCAGAATGTTAGGCATCGTTGATAGAGGCTAGTGCAATTTCTAGCCATAATGAACATGATCAATAGTGAAACACTCGTAAAATGTTCATGGCTATTAATGCAAAACTCATCCTCCGGTCGAGGGCTTCCCAGACTTGAACACAGAGAAGTTGATGACTTGCAATTCGAGGTTTATTAACCCTTGTAATAATTAACAGAGCAATTGCAGACCAGATATATCCAGGTTATGACTGCCGATAGCCATAATGATTACCTGGCCTCAACCCCACGGCAATTTCTCGCAACATCACCAACAATGATCGACGACAATAACCATTGTAACGCATCGCTACTGTCGGCGCTTTATGAGCCATCTAGCGGGGAAGCAATCAACTCCTCCGTGACAAAAGATAGGCGAGATAAAATACGATACTGTTTATATAGAGGCGGCAATAAAAAGCCAGCCATATCATTGACGGATAAGCACTCTTCTGATGCGAGCGCCGCGCCCATTAATCCGGTAATAAAGTACGGATGTGCCTTGCCCTGAACCCAACTAAATGCATAGTCATGATACTGACGAACCTCACTTAATGACTCAGTTACATGCAGTATATGATCAACTTCACACTAATTAAACTGGGAAGTAATAGCGTTTGATTAAAGATAACGTAGAATATCCAATTTGGTTTGGAGTATTTCAATGTTTACGTTATTGCGTATCGTAAACTGATGTTAGAATCTTCATAATTATTATTCGGCAAACACGCACTGTGACGTGGATAATGTATGTGATGGGTATTAGTGCTGTGAAGAGTTGCCATTCTGGCCTACTTTATTGCTTCAGTAAAGGAGACTGCTTGAGTGTTTCACGTCGTATACATCAATGAAAGAAAAATATCGTTTGCGATTGTTACCTACGAGATGGCTATGTGCTGTGTAGTAAATGTGTTGGCAACTTGAGTGAAGAGTCGCCAGATCTCGAGATGTCACACACAGTAGTATTTATTTTGGTAACGACATACTATGCATTGAGTGTTGACGAATAGAGATTAGTGAATTTTAAAATGGCCCTTGACAAACCGTTTTTATTTCGTCTATTCGGTTAACACTATTGTACCCAATTGTAATGGGTGGTTCCCATGTAGCCTATGTATTTATTAATCTCATGTACCTTTTTTCAGGTTTAGGGAACCTCCAATTAGTCTACAATTGGGTACACTCATGTTGACCGACTGAAAAACATTAAAGTTCGATTACTAAGGCAACACTGAAAAAATGGCTTCCAACACGATAATGTTCGCCTATTCACAAACAATAATCTAGCCACTTTTGCACTATCGAAAGATTTCCATCAATTGTCAATGGTCATACTGGGTGAGGCTATTGACGGAAATCTCAGTAACTTTTCAGTTGCAACCGAAAGATTCATCAAGCCATGGATCAGTTCAAAATACTACAGATAGATAGATGTACGATAGGGGGTAACAGAGGGGTTGGTATGTGTACAGTACGTCCACAATCAAACAGAAAATTAATTTACCACATAAAAGAACACCAAAAGTGCAAAATGTTAATGATTGGCGGCGCGGCGTGGCGTTGTCGGCAATGCTTTCATGTGCAGTGTCCGCGAATCGGGATTGAATCCAAGCACATTTGTTTATGTGCTTAAAAGTGAGAGGTCAGGTGACCTATTGCCAATCCTCCACGGTAATTGCTAGCCCAGAGTGCAGTGCATTCGTGATTGCTGTTTCAAACATTGAGGTAACCTGTCCCTAGTGGATACAGCTTAAATACTGGAAGAGGAAATGGAAGAGGGGCACAATTCTCGAAGAACGAAGACTGAGGGGCTAGGTAAGAAGCAGAGACATGAAAGGCAGATAGGAAAGGAGGGGAAACAGGAAGAGGTTCAGCCCAAAGTCAATGGAACAACAAGGAACAAACGGACCAAACTCAGGAATCCCTCGCCAACTCTCGAGCTCACCAGCCGATAGCCCCTCTGGGTGTACTGTAGTATTATTCAGGGTGCTCCAGACGTGGTGAGGCTACACACACCTCAGATCAAAGCCCATTAAGGCGGTAAAGTACAAGACAACCTAGGCCTCAAATACCGTATTAACGCCGAGGTCGGAAGAGAATAACAATAGACCAAGGGATTTCTCCATAAAAGATCATAGAGAGGAGCCGTCACAAGCAAGTGAAAGGAATGCTGGACACAGCTAGGATCTCGTGGTCGTCCCACTAATTGCATTGAGATATGCCGGTCCTCTCCACAATCTCATGACAACAATGTTCGCGCTGAGTCGTGTGCTGTGAAACACTGTCCTGGTCACAACTGTCATACCAATGGGCTAACTGTGGTTCTGCAGTCACTCCGAACGATGTGCTGGTCTCTGGGATCAATGACCACTGCCGTCAAAAGTGTCAGTTTATGGCCAGTGTCTCACCACTTTCATTCTGTGGCTACAACAGGGGCTCGTGATTAGCAAACTAGCCGTGCCATATCAGAGATGCTGGTACCAAGGTGGCAAGCATCACAATTTTACCTCTATCGAACTCAGAGAGATCAGTCGCTTTTCCAATCTCCGGAGACAGTGAGTCTCTAGACCTGCATCGTATATACCATGCTGCTATCGTTCCACGTATAACTCCATGCGCTCCAGGCGATCAATGTTCCCGGAGTGGGATGGTCATAATGTACAGTAGGATAGCTCATCAGTGTGCAGTCGCTCAAAAAGGAATGAGCGCACTCTTGGTTAACTGTTTTAACCTAGTCCCAACGGCAGGCTTACCCGAGAACCTTTACAGTGTAGTTAGGGATTATAAGGACATATTACGAAGTTACTCCACATTTCCTTCGGATTTTGACTCTTCCCTCGGGCGATAAAAAAGAAAGAAAGAAAGAAAGAAAGAAAGTAACAAAGTAAGAAAGAAAGAAAGAAAGAAAGAAAGAAAGAAAGAAAGAAAGAAATAAAGAAACAAATCGTGATAATACTAAAAACGCGTCTATTTCTTGTTTGAGCGACTGCACATTAATTTCAGTATGAACGTGTAATTTCTGCGTTTAATTTGCCAATTCACGAGAAAAAACTAGGTCATATAAGATTTCCTATTCATATTGTAACCAACCTCTCATATGGATGGTAAGATTATCGTAGGCTGTGTTGGGAAAAATTTCACAAGGTTCCAATGGTAACCAAGGGTGGGAGAGCCCACTTTCACATATTTATCAAACGACGTTAGATAACTTATTATACTGAAGTTTGAAGAAAGATAATAATTCTGTTGGAGTTCATTATTCTCTGTTATTCTTCCCGCGATTCATTTTTCATGAGTATCACAATTTTTCTTTGTTCGGAGCTAATACTGAAATAAGGCACTTGTTTTTATATAATTTCAATATAACTAGCATCTCAATGTTTCGAAGACTCATAATTATCGCCTTATTGTCTTACTTCTTGAAATTGACCACCTCGGGGTGTAGTGGCTGTCATCAATTTGGTCTGGGTTTGATTCTCGGCTCTGCCAATATATTTAATTCTGGTCTTTGAGTTGATCCGAGGTGCACTCAGTCTCGTGAGTAAAACTAACTAGGGAACTGTCCATACGGTCATATCGAAACCGACAATGAAATTTCGTAGAGATGATGAGGAATCCTTAAATTAGCGATGTACAAAAAATTAGCTGCCATTTCGAACTGGAAGGTCCTGAAGTCGGCACGGAGATTTCTAATAGGATTGCACGAGCTAGCATATAGCTCGACATGGACAGCCCTGGAGACCAGCTGAAGCGTGCGCGTAACCCTGAGCGCTCTGTGCTAGGCAGTTAACATACTGCATGTTCCTTTGAGAGAGCAGTCATGAATCCGGCTAATGTTCCGTGAAAAAAAAAAAAAAAAAGAATGCTTGATGCAATTTAATTCCCTTTACAGATACAATTAAAATTGAAACGTAAAAAATTAAATATGATGAAAAAAAATTAAAATTGAAAATAAATATGCTTACAAAAATTAAAATTACAATCAAAATTAAGTAAGATTTTACAATTTAAAATAAAAAAATAAGCTTACAAAATTAGAAGTATAAAAATAGATCATAAAAATTATACAAAAATACAATGATGATGATGATGATGATAATTGTTGTTTTAAGGGGCCTAACATCGAGGTTATCGGCCCCTTACAAAAATACAATTATAAAAATATATAAACATAAAAATCAAAAAGATAACACAAATAAAATGTATAAATTAAAATTAGGATAAAATAATTAAATAAATACATATAAAATATCCCGGTCACTCCATGTGAGATCTGTGCTGGCCAGAACGGAGGAAGACAGGTTTTTCTCCGGGTACTCCGGTTTTCCCTGTCAATATTTCATTCCAGCAACACTCTCCACATCATTTCATTTCATCGGTCATTCATTTAATCATTGCCCCAGAGGAGTGCGTCAGGCCTCGGCAGCCGGCACAGTTCATATCCTCGCCGCTAGAAGGGGGCTTCATTCATTCCATTCCTGACCCGGTCGGAGACTGGAAGCAGGCTGTGGATTTTAATTTCATTAATAGTTCTGCCCTATAAAGGGGTAATACATTAGGCCTACATGTTATTAAGACAGCTCAATGGTAGTGATGTGATAGTGTATGGTGACAATGAAACAGGGGAGGGAGAAACTCTGTTGTTGTTGTTGCTTATTTTAGGTGCTGCGACATCGTATATATATATCCCGTACGTATCTGCAAGAAGAAGACGAAAAAGATCGAGTCGCAAAGAAATTTGTAGAAGCAGCTACAGAGCGACATTTAGACTACACCCGTCCTTCACCCTCTTAGTGCCAATCCATTTCCTGAAATACTTGCCAAGAATGCCAAGCCATTTTCAAAGGTCATGCAGACTATTCGAAAAAAAATCATAAATACAACATTTCCAACGATATAATTATTATTTTTGCTTTCCATTATAACCAATACCTCATTCTTTCATACATTATGTTCTTAAAAGTAAATACGGCATTTAACCCTTTTTAATTGAGGTTATTCTCATAATTATTCAATTTTTTTGAAATAATCAGTTTTGAGCCTAAATTAAAGACACCTAAGGGTAATATTCGAAAAAAAAAAACTACGTTTCCAGCTGTAGAAAGTTCTTAGATTCATCTGTAGGCAGAAAAAGTCAACTAGAAGAAAACAACTGCCCCGCAATTTTGACGGGAACGCGCGTGATTGGGGGAGCGCAAACGGAGGGCGTGAATACAAACTCAAACCTATCGCGTATCGGACTTCGAAGTAAAAAAGTAAACACCGGACAGGTAAGCTTGAAATCTCACATTTCCAACGGTATGAAATAATCACGGACATATGCCTACAGAAATCTATAAATATAAGATAAACAGCGCGCCGATTCAATCGGCTTTGGCACTTTTGGCGCGAGCAGCGAGAGCCGATCTGATCGGCGCGTGGCACTGAGAGGGTTCAATGTACAATACAGATCAAAGTGGTTTCGTGCTCGAAATGAAAGCGAAAAGGACTCTATCGTTTGTTAGTGAGAAACATACATAAACAGTAGCTCAATCAGTTCATGCACTCACCCATTTGTATACAATTATGCCTACAATTAGTATGGCCGGTACACTTTTCCCGAAATTATTCATTGTACTACAGGAGGCAACTGGAACATTCGGCCCGAGAGTTTCCAGAGAATATTTCATGCCAGTAACAGCCACAAAATCAGGAAAAATGGGGAAAAAGGAATTAAAATATTGGTTTAAAGAATTATTTTTCCCATTTGCGGAAGAGAAGTGTTTGCTACTATTAGATTCCTGGACTACTTATAGTGATAAAAGCTGTCTTGAAGACATTCTTTCAGGCAACGGTATAGAAATTCTCCAGATTCCCTCCGGCACTACAGGGAAAATACAGCCCATGGATAAGTTTTTCTTCCGGCAATGGAAAGCTTTGTATCGTCGTTTAACAGACATTGTGTCGGATAGTGAAGACGCTCAGTTTGATGTACACACATCAAAAAAAGTTTTGCATCACCTCGGTTCCAAGAGTTCCGGAACCTTTAAATACACAGGGAATAGAGATCAACACAAACAACATTTCAGCTCGTTTTATTGCTCATGAGACCCACACATTGCATGTTGTACCATCATACAGCTAGACTTTCAGCATTTGTGGTCCAGATTGCAGTACACACCACTACCTCTAATACCCAGTAGCACGTCCTCTTGCATTGATGCATGCCTGTATTCGTCGTGGCATACTATCCACAAGTTCATCAAGACACTGTTGGTCCAAATTGTCCCACTCCTCAACGACAATTCGGCGTAAATCTCTCAGAGTGGTTGGTGGGTCAAGACGTCCATAAACAGCCCTTTTCAACATATCCCAGGCATGTTCGATAGGGTTCATGTCTGGCGAACATGCTGGCCACTGTAGTCGAGCGATGTCGTTATCTTGAAGGAACGCATTCACAAGATGTGCACGATGAGGTCGAGAATTGTCGTCCATGAAGACAAATGCCTCTCCAATATTCTGCCGATATGGGTGCACTATGGGTCGGAGGATGTCATTCAGGTATCGTAAAGCCGTTTCGGAGCCTTCCATGACCACCAGTGGCGTACGTCGGCCCCACATAATGCCACCCCAAAACATCAGGGAACCACCACCTTGCTGAACTCGCTGGACAGTGTGTCTAAGACGTTCAGCCTGACCAGGGTGCCTCCAAACACGTCTCCGACGATTGTCTGGTTGAAGGCATATGCGACACTCATCGGTGAAGAGAACGTGATGCCAATTCTGTGGGGTCCATTCAGCATGTTGTTGGGCCCATCTGTACCGCGCTGCATGGTGTCGGGGTTGCAAAGCTGGACCTCGCCATGGACGTCGGGAGTGAAGTTGCGCATCATGCAGCCTATTGCGCACAGTTTGAGTTGAAACACGACGTCCTGTGGCTGAACGAAACGCATTATTCAACATGGTGGCATTGCTGTCAGGGTTCCTCCGAGCGGCAATCCGTAAGTAGCGGTCATCCACTACAGTAGTAGCCCTTGGGCGGCCTGAGCGAGGCCTGTCATCGACAGTTCCTGTATCTCTGTACCTCCTCCATGTCCGAACAACATCGCTTTGGTTCACTCTGAGACGCCTGGAAACTTCCCTTGTTGAGAGCCCTTCTTGACACAAAGTAACAATGCGGACGCGATCGAACTGCGGTATTGACCTTCTAGGCATGGTAGAACTACAGACAACATGAGCAGCGTACCTTCGTCCTGGTGGAATGACTGGAACTGATCGGCTGTCGTACCCCCTCCGTCTAATAGGCCCTGCTCATGCATGGTTGTTTACATCTTTGAGCAGTTTTAGTGACATCTATGAACAGTCAAAGGGACTGTATCTTTGATACAATATACACAGTCAACGTCTATATGCCGGAGATCTGGGAACCGAGGTGATGCAAAACTTTTTTTGATGTGTGTATATCAGAGAAACAGCGTACTGAAAATGCAATACTTCATTCATTTTCAATTTTCTTCCCCACGGTTCAAGGACATGGTTAAATATTCGTGGTTCGCAACCAATTACACAACGGAGAGAACTCCCGAGTTCGAAGTACCGGTACCTGCGAAATATTGCCTTCAAATAGATAAGGAAAACTGTGAAGAACAATGTGGTCTCAAAGTGCATATTCGTTGTGCATGGTGACAAACATATTTCTGTTGTTATCACGCGATTAACGAACCTCATTTAAGTTTCACAATCGTTCCCTAACAAATCTCTCTCTCTCTCTCTCTCTCTCTCTCTCCAGCACAACTGCAACTCCACTCCGCTGTGCGCCGCACGAGCCAGCAAGATGGAATGGTTGTCCAGTAGTTATGTTGTCAGACGGATTTTGTATAAAGATTTCGATACCTTGCAGTTAGAAATGGCAGCTAATTTTTTGTACATCGCCAACTTATGGTTTCCTCATCATCTCTGCGAAATTTCATTGTCGGTTTCGATATGACCATATGGACAGTTCCCTTGTAAGAAGAGGTGAGATCGATTCCAAAACTAACCATTACGTATGTGGCTTCTGTAGTTTCCAACTATCTCTTTAGGCAAATGCTTGGAAGGTTTCTCAAGTCAAGTCACGGCCGCCTCCTTCCCAATGTTAACCTCAGTTACAAATACATCCCCTACAGTCCGCCTCGTTGTGTAGTGGCTAGCATCTCCGGCTGTCACCACGGAGGCCCGGGCTCGATTCCCGGCTCTCCCAAGAAATTTCATTTTGGTCTGAGGGCTGGATTGGGGTACAATCTGCTTCAATCAAAACTGAGAAGAGGTGGGTTCGATTCCTACCTCTGCCATTCTGGAAGTGGTTTTCCATGCTTTCCCACTTCTACTCCAGGCAAATGCCGGGATGGTACCTAACTTAAGGCCACGGCGGCTTCCTACCCAAATCCTTCCTCAATTATAAATACACGCACTAGTACAGACATCACAGTTATCAGAGAAATTCTACACACACCCAAGTGCATGGTGCTACATGACCACGATGTCACAATGCCCCTGAAGAATTAACATCATCCCCTACAGACTCCTCAATAATCCAACATTTCAGACAAATTCTGCTCACACCCGAGTATATGGAAGTGCGCTATGTCAAAGCACTTAAATTAAACAACACATTTTTTGACACTATCCTCTTGAAGATCATATAAACAGCTCTGATGAGAATTATGATGATGATAATTGTTGTTTTAAGGGGCCTAACATCTAGGTTATCGGCCCTGATGAGAATTAGGAGTGGCTTTACCTGCAGGGTTAATAAAGCCTATTTACAATGAATTTTCAGTGAATTTACCTGTAAATTACTACTATATAAGGGAGCAAAAACATTACATACATTCGGGCAATTAGAAGTTTGTACGAGTCATTGATATAGCGATTATTTATGAGTGCTCCGCAGACCAATTTGATACAGTGGTCATCATCATTGGGTCAAAAGTGTACTTTGCAGCAGCATCATCATCACCATCATCATCATCATCATCATCAATAATAATAATAATAATAATGACAGCGATGGTCATCATAACTGCAGTGTTTATATTCATGGGAGACTGTTCATGAATGCAATATGATGATCTATGCTACGGTGGAAAAACAATGAAGAAAGAGTTTTTAAAGCTACGTTACAGAAATGCCCCATACCCAGGCAAGGGTGGAGGTTCCAAGGGGGTGATGTGGATACATGCCCAATAATGGCCGAGTCAGTAAAATCAACTAGGCTTAAAAATTAAATTCATTGCACCCCTTTCGTGCTCGGGATATCCGGGAACCAGAGGGGAATGTTTGGGCCCGTTACGGAGCATAAAGTATTGGTAGGGGGACGTTACGAGAAGAGAATAAGGGTGCCTCACTCTAACAGTGGCGTAGCTACAATGGGGCAAGCGGGGCACCGCCCCGGGGCCCCCGAGGTTAGGGGGGCCCCAAACCCTAAAAGAAATATTATAAATAAATAATAATAAATAAAAGTAGTACTAGAAAACATATTTGAGAATTCAATTTAGTTCAGGAGCCCCAATTGTACTGAACTACGCGTCTAAACTTGTGTTTAGAAACTAGTCACATTCAGTGCAATCTGTATGTATGTGAAGTATTCTATGAGTATTTTTGATAGCCGGGCACCCGACCCAGGCGCCGGACAGACAATGCATTGTTCCCCATTCAGCGCATGACAATGACTCCCCTTCCCCTCCACTGCGACATCACACCGAAGCAACGCACAGTAGCAGAGTAGTAGCAGTAGTGTAGTTGGTACGTCGCCATAGCGGTTCCCGGCTAAGTGGCTGAACTTAAGTTGTGGCTTGCATTGTGCTATTTTTTTAACGACGCTTTGAAATATACTTATGAAAGTTGAGCGAAAAAAAAGGAAGGATAAAAGAAAACAAGAGGAGACGGTTCGTGCTTGTACAAAATCGTTAACTGCATGGTTGCACCCTCAAACTCAATCAGGTTTGGAGTACGTTTCGGTGCGGAAACAAAATCAAAACGAAGAAAATGAAAATAATGAAGTTAAGAAGAAACCAAAGTTAACTACAGTATATTGTAAAAGTGTTATAAGTTGTTAAGCAAAGTGAAATTATTGTTATTAAGAGTACTATTAACAATTTGGTTAGGACGTAATATTTTATAACAAACTAATATCATATTACGTTAATATTATAAAAAGCATAGAATGTGTGATAAAAACAAACAATGAAGCGGTTTCCGAATTGCGACGGTTGATTCACTTCACTTGGACTGAGCACATTTGTTTGTTTTTCACTTCACATTAAAAATCACACTGTATCGGGTATACAGTATGCATCGTTTCAACGGACGACTATCATTGGTGACACAGTCTTTTTTGTCCCGTTAACCAACCAAATCAGTTAGTCGGCTTAGTTCAACAGTTAGTTGAATCGGTTTCTACAAATAAAACACTGCAATCAACTATAAACCACTACACTAAATTTTATTGCTCAATATTATTCACTATGCATTTTTTTCCAGACGTTGACGCTCATCAACAGTCTGAAGTTCATAAAATCGATGTTCCGAACACTCATAGTGGCCTTTCGTGTCTTGATCAGTCAGTCAATAATAACAAGGACGCAGTAAGATTGGCTGAAACTGGACACGATGAAAATTATGTTTTGCAAGACAAAATTGAATTTCTCAGTCCCGTCAATAATCCAGCAATGAAAAGGTTAATCATAGCATCAGGACCTTGTCAACCTCGTAGTCCCTTTCCAAAACAGCCTGATGGACGAAGAAGTAAAAGATCATTTTCAACCAATTACTACAGTTTTATATCAGGTTCTGGGATGAAATGTAACAGACACTGACTTTGCTATTCGCAAAAGTTAGACCGTGTCTATTGTCAAACATGTTGGCTGTTCCCACACCATTCAGAGAACACTTTCAGAAGTACGGGACTAAACGAATGGAAACATATTTCTGATAGAATTAAAACTCATGAACAATCGTAAGACCACATATTTTCATGTGTTATATTTGAGAAATGGAAGAATGATGAAACAATGAGTGATGCTTTAGAAAAGCAGTTAAAAGAAGAGAAAAATTACTGGAGGAACGTTCTAGAAAGAATAGTTAATGTTTCATTAACTTTGGCCACCTGTAACCTTGCTTTCCGCGGAAGAAGTAGTAAAATGGAAGATCCAAATAAAGGAAATTTATTGTCTATAATAGAACTTCTGTCTGACTATGACCCTGTACTAAAAACCCTTTTGCAAAAGCCAGCAGAAAGTGTAAACTATTTAAGCCCTAGCATCCAAAATGATCTTTGATGGAAAAATAAGTAATGAAAGAAATCAAATATGAAATACAGAGCTCTCCTTTTTTCTGTTATTATGGATCATTACAGGATATAAGTAAAGTTGAACAGTTAAGTGAAGTTTTTAGGTTCTCAAAGTGGTAAATGATGAAAAAAATAAACCCAAAGAAATAAAGATTTGCGAGACGTTTACTTATTTTACAAAAGTTGAAGATCAAAGTGCATTTAGTTTGGCAACTTAAATAGTGGAATCTATTAAAGATCAAGGTCTTGAATTGAAAAAATGTCGTGGCCAAGGTAATGAGTAGAGTATACAATGGAATGCAGAAAAAGATTCAAGAAGTTGTGCCACATGCATATTTCGTACAAGTCACAATTTAAATCTGGTGTTAAAAGACGCTGTAGAAGCAAATCTTGAAATATCACAGTTTTTGAGGATGTATTAAATGTCTACAACGTTTTTGGTCACAGTATCAAACACTGTCTGGGGCTGCAAGATGCATCTGAAAATGCAACCAAAACGTTAAAAACACTCAACCCAACAAGATGGTCGGGAAGGTACGAATCAGTTTTTTCTTTAAACGAGAGGTTTGGCTATGTATTAAGAGAGCTAACCAAACTTATTTCGACAAGTAATAAGGCAAAAGAAAGGAATGATGCAATAGGATTGAAAAAGAAAATGGAAAGTTTTGAATTTGTGCTTCTGTTAGTTGTACAAACAAAGATTTTGCAGCAATTGAACATCGTATCTAAATGTCTCCAGATGACGAACTGTTTAAGAGGCAAAAGGTTTCGCCGAGACATTTTCTGATGATGTGTTGCCAACATTTCCTGCACAAATTTCCAGCATGCGTGCATCATTTCCCTTGTCGACTGTTAAGCAACTGACAGATCTCCTCTACATTGAAAATCACATTCTGGTTGCAAGCTATCCTGACGTGTGTACTTCTTGTTTTATTTTCTTGACTGTACCTATCACAGTGACTGAAGCAAAAATATATTTTTCCAAGCTGAAAGTTATCAAGTCCTACCAAGAAGCACAATGAGCCAAGAACATAAGTGGGTTGGCCCTTTTATCGATTGAAAATGAAAGCGCTCGAAAACTTAACTTTTCACATGTAATTAACATGTTTGCAGATGCAAAGAGTAGGGGAAAAAGTTTTGTGTAAATTACGTTATTTGATAAGTTTATTTGTTTTAAATCGTTTGTTTAATAATAATAACTCAACAATTTTTTTGTAAACAATGAGTAAACATTTATAGATTTGTTTTATTTCTAGTTATTTGTACGAATACATTTACAATTTTGAGCTTTCGACCTGGCGAGTATTTTATTTTTAAAGTCTAGTACTTCATAGACGATCCTATCTGTTCCCTTTTGTTTTCTACTCTAGCTTCATTATTTTCAGTAATAAAAGAACTAATATGTGTATTTATAATATATATTTACATGCAGTTCTCTTCTCTTTCTAATTGATATTTGTGTAGACGTATTTTTCTTATTACGATATCACAATTTCACAAATTGAAAAGCTATAGCTATTATTTGTCATAATTATTATATAGGACATTTTATGGAGCCAACAGCCCAAGTATAAATTAAATATTTCTAGATAAAGGGAAGTGGCGAGGGGGGAGGAATTCGGAAAGTGCATAAAGTCACTTTGATAAGTTATTATCTTCGAACATTATTAATATTAAAGGCCTGCAGTTAGTTCAGGTTTTCAAAAGATAGTGAAGGGACCCCATTTCAACTTCTTGCCCCGGGGCCCCTTCAGGTCTAGCTACGCCACTGCACTCTAAGCTGCTGTCGCATAAATGTTCATTTTAAAGAATTGTTGCAAGGGAAGATAATTACTCGAAGCATGGAATATATACCAATATGTCACATGTTAGAAACATTTAAGGTTTCCGTGTAAATTTCAGACTCTTATCTCAAATCTTGACCATACATTTACTGTCGTTATTTCATGTTGATGTTTGGGACATCGTCGTTGCAGCCTTGCCTTACACCTTTCTGAACACCAGCTTCTCTCTCATGTCCTTCAGCTCGAGTAACTGCCGTCTGGTTGTTGTACAGATTGTAGATAGCCTTCCTATCCCTGTACTTTATTCCAGTCCTTTTAAAAATGTCAAGACAACTTACTTCAATCAACGTTTTCAAAAGCCTTTTCTAAATCTACAAATGACCTCGGTTTCTATCTGTCTTTCCATCCCCTGGTTAATTATTCTAGTCAGGATCTTTGAAGCATAAGTAATCAAGCTGATTGTACGGTAATCTTCACATCTGTCAGCTCCTGCCTTCTTCAGTATAGGGATGATATCATTCTTTTTGAAATAGGAGGGTACCTCACCTGTCTCATAAATCCTGCATACTAAGTGAAATAACCTCATCAGATCTTCATCATCTATGCAACGTAGCACCTCGATCAGTATATCATCTATGCCTGGTGCTTTGTTGCTGTCTAAGTCTTCTAGTGCTCTATCAAACTCTGATCCCAATATTAAATCTCCTTTCTCATCCTCATGAATTTCCTCTTCCCTTTCCATTACATGATTCTCAATATCCCTACCCCTATGTAGGACATAGAATTATATAAAACAAAGTAATATTATAATGGTGGTTAATTATACCAACTTTTACTTTGATCGCTTGATAACGATACAAGAAATCAAAACATGGCTTTAAAATATCGCACAGCTGTCATCTTGAATTTATAATAACAATTTAACATTGTGGTGTTTGAAGCCATATATTCAGTGTTGCCTTAGTAAACAAGAGTTAAGTGCTTTTCAGTCGGTCAACACGAATGTACCCAAAATAGATGGGTTATACCCTAATCCTGAAATAAATTACATGAGATTAATAAAACACTAGGATGGCCAGTTTGACGATGATGATCGCTTGACGATCGAAACTGGTCATCCTAGTGTTTTATTAATCTCATGTAATTTATTTCAGGATTAGGGTATAACCCATCTCTTTTGGGTACATTCGTGTTGACCGACTGAAAAGCACTAACCTCTTGATAACAATTTAATTAAATTAGACGCCACTCATAAGCCTCGTATTATGATTTTCTATGTCAAACCTCACTGAGCTCGGATGGTTAAGTCGTGAGAAAAGCCCATTATGAACTTGGCGTAGCTGCCATATTGGTTTTATGCTCACCAGGCGATTGGAAGTCACATAAGTGAATTTATTTTAGTAGTCTCTGTTACTATACAAAATTTCTGATTTATTGCAGCAATATGTTCGGAGATATAGAGTACCGTACTGGTGAAATTATTCCTGCGACCACCATGTTGGATTGGATAAATTGTACGCCACAGAGTTTTGTACCTGTAAATAAATAACAGCAGTTCATTGTATAATTCATTTTCAACACCAGGCACATGCTGGTACGATACCTTCGGAAAGGCCAAGGCCGATTTCTTCCACATCCTTGCCAAGTTTCATTCATCTTCATCCATTCCATTTCTCATCCCGGCACGCAGGATGCTCACGGGCGTCATTAGAAAGGCCTGCACTCAGCCTATCAGGAGGCCACACGACAAAAGAATTGTACCAGTTATCAAAACGCTCGCTTGAATAGGACACGAGGAAAAATACGGTATATACTGTATGTTTAAAACTTTCAACTGATGCCAACGTGAATTCCTTATGGTAATTTAACACAATTAGTTGCCAATACAATAACGCCCAACTGTAGATTAATGCGTCAAATTTCAATGTGCTCGAATGATTAGATCACCAGAAAGTCATTTATAAAATTTGAAATTCGCGTGTCTGCCATGATGCTTTTGTGTTCATCAGATTTTTGGAATGTACTTACTTAATAGTCTTCTTATAACATACATCATTTCCGTTTTTTGCTGCAATAGTTTCGAAGATTTTGAGAACCAGCGGAATATTTCGTGAGGCTGCCATGTTTGTTTATTTTTGAGGTAGACCATTGAGTTATGTGCCAGTAGATGAATATTATTATGATAGTTCATTACACAAACCTTTACATCGATCGCTTGGTTAAAACATCTATCAAAAAAGTTTAGTGGTTCCTCTCTGTCACTCTTTCACGCAAAACAAAAAACAAATCTCAACCGATCTAGCTGAAATTTATGCATGACCAAAGTTTATATTCCAGGGGAAAAACAAAGGACTATTGTCGTTTTGATATGTTTCACAGTTTCAGTGGCAAAAGTTGCGTTTCACTTCAGTTGCAGGTGCAGCCGCGTTCCGCCCGGCGAACAGGTATCCATGGCAGATTGCTTATATTCACCCTTGTCCACGCATCTCGCTGCTAAATTTTCGCTTTTGATTCAAAATTTATTTACTCAGGTTAGAGCAATAGAAGTGTACGAAGGACGGGCAATCAGCTAGTAATAAATAAAATATGGTTGTGCATATTCGCAAAACTTAAATTATATAGCAGTATTGCACCCGATAGTGCATGTTCGATGAGGCAATTGAACACCAGGATGATCGATATGAGGTGAGATGCACTGGAAAAGCACTGAACGTACATGACAATGATGTTAACTCTTTGAACTTCGCTGGAAATTTATATTTGTGTGGAATTCAACTTGTGGATGATTTGTATACGTTGGGAATATTTTAGAAATTATACAGAAATATTTTGGAATGTTGGCAGTGTCGGTCCCAAGCCCGGATGAGATAGGAGGAGGGTTAGAGGATGAGCCAACCCCCCCCCCCATCCTCCGTAAAAAAAGAACCTGGTTAAAGAAAAATGCAAAAGGAAAAGCCGGACGGATCAAAATGTTGACAAAAATGGATATGTAAATGGATTCTCTGGATTAAGAATCGGAACATGGAATGTAAGGTCAATCATGACAGGGGGAATGAAACAACTTGGAGAAGAACTGGGTAAATATCAATGCCTAGAGACAGCAGTTCAAGAAACAAGACTTCCTGAGGTTGTTTTGAAGATTTGAGATACCCACACACTCTTTAACAGCAATGAGCAAAGTCAGGCCTGGACTTCGGGGGTTGGATTTGCTGTCCACAATAGAATGATATCGGCTGTCAACAAATGGGCTCCAGTAAATGACCGCATCTGTTGGATGATTTTAATCGCTAAACCATATAAGATCTACCTAGTGAACTGTCATGCTCCATCAGAGGATGCTGATGAGGAAACAAAGTACGATTTCTACCTGGAACTAGAGAATGTAGTAGACAGACTACCGATACATTCAATTCACGTCATAATGGGAGACTTCAACGCCCAAGTGGGAAGAGAAGAACAGTATCTTCCAACGATTGGTCCTGACAGTATTCACGAAACAAGCAATGAGAACGGTATAAAACTAATAAACTTCGCTGAAACAAGTAGAATGGCCATCAGAAGCACATACTATCCCCGCAAACTACTGTAGTACATAAAGTTACATGGATATCCCCAGATGGAAATACGATGAATCAGTTCGACCATGTTCTTGTTGACCGAGGTCATCATGGTAGTGTCGAACATGTGCGATCCTTACGCGGGGCAGATATGAATTCCGATCATTTTTTGGTGGGAGTCAAACTACGTCTGAAACTGTCTACCAAGTGGCGAAGAAATCCTGAAAAGATGGCCCGCTTTGACTAGGATAAGTTGGTAGATGCAGAAGTGAGACTACGCTTTCAAGATAAAATTGCAGAAAACCTCACAATATCGGAGAACCCTACGAACGTAGAAGACACATGGTTGGTGTTGAGGAATGCAGTGTTTCAGTGTGCAAAAGAAGAACTTGCTTGTCACCCAAAATACAGAAGTAAACCTTGGTTCGATGGAGAATGTCGAGAATCTGTTGGGATGAGATCAGCGAAGAGAATACAGTGGTTAGAAAAACTCTCGGAAGAAGTAAGGGTAGCCTACGGTGAAGCGAGGCGTAACGCGGACAAACTCATAAGAAAGAGGAAACGGGAACACCATAAAGGACTGTTGAAAGCAGTAGAAGAAGCAAAGTCATCACGCTCTTTTTTCCAAGCCTCAAGATTTGCCGGAGGTGTATACCGACAACGTACTTTGGTTCTAACGAATGAGACAGGTGAAGTGGTACAGCCAGAAAAGCAGGCAAACCTATTTAAAAACATTTTGAGAACCTATTGAATCGGGAATTTCCACTAACGGTGACATCTCAGGCGGGAGCCTTTTATGACAGAGTAGAAGTCCCTGAACCATCAGAGGAAGAAATTAGTGTTGCCCTAAAACTACTCAAGAACAACAAGGCCCCAGGTGGTAGTGGTATCACAGCTGAGATGCTTCGCTTGGGAGGGCAAGCACTGATGGATGCATTGAAACCATCTGGTCAGAAGAAATAATTCCCATCTTCAAGAAGGGTGATGCTACCAAAGTATCCAACTACCTAGGAATTTCACTTCTTGAAATTAGATACAAAGTCTTTACAACACTGCTGTTAAACCGAATGAAACCACTGGCTGAAGGAATTGTAGGCACATATCAATGTGGGTTCGTCCCTGGACCACATATTTACTTTGAGACAGCTGATAGAAAAATTCTATGAGTTCGATCGGGAACTACACCTCATCTTCATCGATTTTTGGCAAGCGTATGACAGCGTTGACCGCGTCGTATTATGGGAAATATTAGAGGAACTTGGCATCCCATCGAAATACAATCGTCTAATTGCAGCTTCCTACTCCCAGTCAACTTCTAAAGTACGGTTTGGTAATCAACTATCACCACTTTTCACAATCCAAAATGGATTGAGACAAGGAGATCCATTGGTGCCAATATTATTCAACTTCGCCTACGAAAAAGTAAGCCGCGACACTTGCCGAACCAGAGAAATGAAGACGGTGGAAGCAGATACGATTCTATCATTTGCTGACGATGTTGTGATCCTTGGTGACACTCTAGAGCAAATGTGTGCCGATACTTCCCGATTCTTCCAAAATGCAGAGAGAATTGGGCTGGAGGTGAACGAGGATAAAACTAAATTTTTTGGAGTATCATGTCGTTGAGTTCTCCCTCCTTACATTTTTGTAGATGGACATACCTTCGAACGAGTTGAAGAGGTCAAGTACCTGGGCTCAATATTAACCAAGAAAAGTGAAGTGACGAAAGATGTACATCATCGCATAACAAGTGCTAATCGCGTGTTCTTTCGTCTGAACAATCTCTTCAAATCTCGTCTGATTTCTCAGAAGAAAAAAGTCCATCTGTACACGACACTGGTGAGGCCAGAAAAAGTTATGGACCCGTTTACAATAGCATGGATGGTAAATGTGAGAGAAGAATGAAGGAAGACCTGTACCAGAGGTTTGAAAAGCCTCACATTGGACGAATATTGGGACAGAGGCGACTAAAATGGTTTGGACACATCTTACGAGCGGACGGATCCCTTCCTAAGAGAGTCCTCCAATCTCAACCCACGGGAAAACGCCCGAGAGGACGCCCAAGAACACGATGGAAGGATCGAGTGACGACGATCCTTCAAGAAGTGGAACCGACAGCCGTGGAGGATGATACTAGAGACCGGAAAAGATGGAGTGCCATCTGCAGCAAATGTCTCCTCTTGTGATTGACTGACTTTCCTTTTATTGGATTTTTTGTTTGTGTTTTGTAATATTTTTCATTTGTAATATTTTTTTAAATATTTGTAATATTTTCTTTTCCTATTGTCCTTCTGCTGTAGGCCTCAAAGGCTCGTTTAATGCAATAAATGATGATGATGATGATGATTTAATGCATTTATAACGACACCAGTTCCGTTCGTTACGTAAAAGCACTTCTTCTAGTACGTCTCGTGAGGATTGAACTTGTTTTTGTTCGATTGACAAATGTAAAGATTGTAATGGTAATGGTGATGAATATGACTTTAGTCGATGAACAATAGCGCATCCTTGTTCGGTTTACAACAGGAATCGTGTGCTTGTAGTGAAACTACGAGAGTGTTGAAGGATATATTTGGCGCATATTTATATAAGTGGTGAGACTTACAATAACGTGGTTGAAATTAATGGCGGACCACAATGCCGCAATTCTAGTACGCTAGATGTACTTTACTTAGAACGATAATTGGGAAGAACATTGGTGAACTTTATGTGTTTAAAATATTATAACATGTGCTACACTAAATTTGAACAATTTAAATAGGAATGAAACAGTGACTTGTATAATCTAAATGGACCACGTGTTCAGCATATTTCGATGTACCGGTACCTGTTTTTAGTGAACATAGCACACAAGTGATATAATAGAAGCAGTGGCGGAGTGTATAAAGGCAATTTGATAATCCAAACTGTAGATTCAGTGAGTTCCTGATTGAGTATAACATTAGAATCTGTGCTCCAAATCGCCACACTACGATTACCTTCTACAAAATGGAAGCTACCCTTATTTAAACTGGACCAACCATGGATGATTATGATTCTAATATGGAAGGAAGGATGAAATACTAACTACCATGGATTGGGGGAACTAACGATGCTAATTCACGCATGCTCCAATGAGTAGATGGAGGAATCGAAGCCAGAGCTCGCTATGCCACCTTAAAGCGAGCCTCAAACCATGTCAAGCATCGCTCCATAAGTGAAGACACGTTTTAAGTACAAATCTTGTTGAGGGTTGGAAAATGTAGATTAGTTTATATGGCTTCACTTGTTGCAAAATCATAGGTAGGAATTTATTTAGTGAGTGTGGATTTAGTTGTTTCATAGATTTTATTACACGCCAGGGAGGCGAAGCTTTTAATAAGACGTATCATTTCCACAAGCAGGCAGTAAGCTGTTTTGCGACTCACATGTTATCAAAGCTGTAGACTGGTTGTCAGATGTTTGCCAAGGTCAATGACAGGAACCTTGAGAGGATATTTGTAGGCTGCACTGCCACATGAACCTTTGCTTATGTAACTGTAAAGTGTGTGTTTAGAAGGCAGTGATATTCTTTTATTTGATCGCAGCAAACCGGGAGCCGGCTGTTAGCATGCAAACACACATGAACGCAAAGTGTAGAGATATTATTTTGTTATTTGAGACATTGAAATGACGATAAACATAAAAGCAGAGAATGAACTTGGAAGCGAAGTATCGCTAGTTCGATGCAGGTTATTTATTGAGGACTTGGAGAGCAAATCATTAAAGATACAAGCATTTAGGTCATGTGTTGGACATGTTGTTGTGAAGGCACTGGTTAAAAGTTGCTGTGCCCGATATTCCAATAGCTTAGCTTAGAGTTCATTTTTGGAAGTTCTAGAAAACTAACTGCATTATTAAATACTCAAAAAGAATCACTGGAATTGTTCCATCAGATCTCCTTCTAGCTAAAATATAACTGGTGCATCGTGGATATTCGTGCTTATCCTACAATTAAATTTACAATATAAACACACATGTGAATGTTCACGTCAAGTTATAGCAACATTCTTAACCCTAAATATGTCCAAAATATTCCTGCTTTCATGAATGTCCAGTCATCAATCGTATTCTCAAACTTGTCACAATTTATTACTGCTGTCTTGATTCACTTTTTATTTCCGTTATGGTTAAATTATTCCATTGATAGCTTTGACTAGGGTAATACTCATTAATGTTGAATGATCTCATTTCAGAAAGAATCATGAAAATATTCATCAGACAAAATTATTAACTACAACATTGAAACAGTGACCTTTCACTAAATTCACACTACCATGAAGCCATTCCATGTCAACTATGTGTGCTGTGGTTTTTGGTCCGTCACTATACTGGAAAATAATTTCGTCAGGGCATTGCAACATCTCAACTGGGCCAGAAAGCAGACAACTCTTAACATAGTCATACAATTTATCTGGACCTTATCAAGTGTAATCTAAGTGTTATGCACACACACATTATTAATTAGTCAACCAAAACCGAATTGATTTTTGTTCCACAAAGATTTTCCTTATTTCCGTAATTACACATAATTGGTATTCCTTTAACATTTCCTCACGTGTAACAAGCTTCAACTAATGCATAATTGAGTAACAAATGATCAGATTAACCATAAATAAAAACCATTAATTTGAATCTCGATGTTGTGGATTCTTTGTGAGGACTACCCAATAACAAACAAAATTATCTCAATTTATTCACACACATATTCGTAAAATGGCCCTCCTGGCTTTACTTAAAATGTTCACAGGTGTATCTTCAACCATTACTATAATACTTTGCATAATCGCACTTAATTACTTGCCTCATTATACCACAGTTTATCCATAGAGGTTCTTTAATCATACAATTGTTTCTTATTTCTTCACATCTCATGATCCTCTGATCACGTCATTAAGTTACAACTTTTCATTTTACCAAACGTTATCCTCTTAATTAATATTATCGCAGCGTTATGACTACCTGTCATTTATCCTCTTTAACTATGTCATCGAAGCCTTATAACAACATGTCGTGTTTAGCGCATCCATTCTAGTTTATTGTATGGGCCTTGGAGGGCTTATACAATGTGTTACGGGTTGCTGGGGTTGCAGTATAATGTTGTGGTGATAGGGGCTGTTTGAGTAGGTGTTTTGTGTAAGATTGAGTGCTGGGCATCTATTTAGCTTAGACGGGCTCAAGGAAGAGCTACCAAGTGTTCGGGGGGGTGATTAGTGAGCTCAGGGATGCGGTATTTATGAAGGGGTTGAAGGGTAATTGATAACCTGCGGCTGTGCGCTGATTACTCAACACAGGTGGGCAGCGCGTACAAGCGAGTGCTATGAGCAGTTTTGCTGACTGAAGCTCTATGGCGAGCCGTCAGGCGAACAGCTGACCTGATGCTTTTAAAACAATTAAGCAATACTGAGCCCTAATGGGTCGGGGTTGGAGGATAGAGGATTATCCTACAATCAAATAAGTTACAAGAAAAATAAAGTTACTACCAGTAGGTTTAATGATCACTTCTTTAGTGAGGTGTAATTATTCCAAAGACCACACTTCAGTGCTACTGGTCTTGGCGTTCAAACAAGGCTAATACTAAGGGTAAAAAGGTAGAGTGTAAGTGGTGGATGTAAGGGATGTAACCCGTAAGCACACTTACCCTAATGGCGGCTGTCACGAAGTAGACCTTCAGAGATTCGGTTGGACACAGACCCTGACTACCTCTGACTGCCTGCTTTTATAATTATGGTGCTGCAAGCTCATCATTATCAGCACATTCCGTGCTAGCAGCTACTGGCCGGGGTGTCGTGTGAGTTCAAGAGGGGTCATGTGTGAGGTAATTAATTAGCTTATTTAAGTGTTTAAATTGGATGTACTCTGTAGTGTTGGTTTTAATGCAATTGCATGACCTTAGTTTAAAATGAGTTTCATCTAACAAGTGCTCCTAACAAACTCATAGAATTTATGATGTGACAGTAACTTTATTAAGAACGGCTCCTCATTTATAACTCAATAATTTACTGCTCTCCTGACTGTTATCCTATCAACTAACCATAATTACATCCACTATCTCTGTGAGTACCAGTCATTTCTCTTGAAAATATGAAAAAGAAATGGTTTAATGTTTCATTGCCTAATTTATGACTAAAAATCCCCCTTAAGGTATCGCAATAGAATTTGATGAGTGCATTCCAAACCACTAAAATCTACTTCACTAACTATACTAGTTTTTAAGAATCATGGTGATGTCGTCAGTACCTGCTAGCTCCTCTTGACGATGTCTGCAGTTATGGTAGGACAAATGGCGATTCCTCCGTCCACGCCATTTCCATTTGGTCCTTACCCATCTCCAAGCCTCGTGGTTGACTCGCGGGTGGTCGTGAGCCACCATACTCGTCTCCGGGAATGTCAGCCGTCTCCTAAACTCCCCATGTCGCCTGCTTCTTAGTGAAACATCCTGTGGTATTGGAAGTCCTTCGCATGATACAAACAGTCACTGGGCCTGATGGCCGTCACGACCAAAATTTCCCGAAAATTTCTGCCCGTCTAATAACGCAGTTTATGAGTTTCTTGACATATTCGCTCAATCCGCACTTCGATGAACTTATTGGTTCGCGAACTAGGGCCATTTCCGTAAAGCAATGTTCGTACGAGATATTCAGTGAAGTTTCAACCACCCCTTTCTGCCACGAGTCTGGCCTTGAAACACAGGTGTGTGGCGTGCGCGTCACAAGTGATTGGCCTTGACCCACACATCTCGGCACAACGACTTCCCCTCCTCGTAAACACTGGCTTGCCTCCGGCCGTTTACAGATTACTGATTCTATTGATATTTCAATGTTCAGCGCAGCCCAAATTGCACTTTCTACAGGGGCGTAACTTTCGTAAAAACCTCTAAGCTATTATCGTACACGTACTGTCCGCACTTTAAAATGTACAACCTCGTCATACTGCGTAAACTCTTCGTTCTATAAGTCATTCCGGCTGGTTGTAAGAATCACTTCACACGTTTGCCATGATGGCATTGCTATGTGCTACGTTCTTCGCCGCAAGACTGTATTTGAGTATAACTTGTGCAAGGTCCTGGAACTAACTTCACCGGTCGGTGTATAGGAAGTCAGTGGCCTTCTACCTGATATCGGCTCACCTCCTAAACTCGCTTTCTGAGTACAGAGCCCTCTGTAGAGTACTTCCTGGTCACGTGGCCTGCTCCTTCCCCTACTCATCCCACACGTTGCCACGTCATTCGAGACTCTTCACTAATTCTCAAGCAGATTAGGAACTGGCAGTGACATCACAACTCTCACACGTCATCCGTCCACTCTCAACTCATGGCGTACCTTCAGCCAGCGCGGCACATGACATATCGTGGACAGTATATTGTAATGCAATACTTACTAGAGAAACAGCTGATTGCTGCTACGATGGATTTAGTTGCCCATGAACGCAAGGAATCATGTATAAATTAGGGAGCCATTCTATGTGTTGTCATGTAGCAGACATTATTGATATTTATTGCTCAGATTTATGAGCTGATGTTTTTGCCGGCATCAATGAACCTTTTTGTCGTGTTGACCGATGATGGAAGGATTGACGAATCCGTGTTATTGTATGAGACACAGGATGTCTATAAAGTTGGTGTACAGTGATTTTGTGTCACTGATTATCTACGAGATATTTAGAAGGTTTCATTCCCTACACATAGCTACACTGAACGAGATTCATGGTCAATAAAATTTACAACTACACTTTGAGGTATAAAAATTAATAAATTGAGAATTAATAATCTTGTGATAGGATTTTGAAATTATAAACAGTGCTTAAATAATTCTTGGACTTTAAGTATGAGTTGAATGCTAAACTTAAATTTATTTTTGCTTGACCAAGACTAGAACCTTTTGATCTTCGTTTGTTTTAATACATTCTTTACTGTTACCGTGATCTTGAGACGACGTTCAATTAATGTCGTGATAATGTAAATACTTGCATTATATTGAAGCAACGTGTGTCGTGGCAGTTTACCATAGCTGTTGCTGACTTCCTTTCTTCTTTCGTTTCAATACACTTATGCCCATTTGTCAGAAAGAGTGATGGATCTTGAAGGTAGGCATGCCATTTGCACACATGAGAGGAGTGTTTTGACCTGTAAATATTTGTGTTGTATTAGATTAATTATTCTTGTTTGATAGGAATAGATCTTGCATAAATTTGATTTTCTTTGAAATAAAAGCTTCTCGTTTGTTTTTATTTAGCTTCAAATAGGATTCGCTTAGATGATTAACGTTAAATTTAAATGTTTGAGATGACACCGTCATAACTCAGCTATTTTTATTATGCTCGTAAATGTAAGTGAACGTTAGCCTTGTAAACAAGTAAATGTCTTGCTTTGCTGTAAAATTATTAGTAGTCTTTGCTGATGTATTTCCAAGGGCTAATTTACGTGTCATACTCTTTGTTTGCTTACTACCGTTTTGTATTTGGGATTGTGAGAGGCTTAAGTTAGATTTATCAGTTAGGACTTCTTTCCACTTCTTTCAGGGCAGATTAATACGTATTAGCCGATTTTTTACCTCTCATAACTAGGCTAGGGATCTGTTCTTTTATGAATGCTTTCCTTCAGAAGGGAAGTAAAGCCGGCGGGCCCATGTTAAAAATGTATGTCACGTAAAAGAACCTACCACTGCAATTGGTGGTGTGTAGCAAAATTTGTAGGTTTTAACTTAAGTCTGGCCTCTTTCTTGATTAGGATTGTTTTGTGGTGTCGATGCATTCCTCTGGGCTGGTTAAAATAGAACCTCACCTATTCCCGACACCCCCGAGTGCAGTTTTTCATGCTGAACCAGTCTAAGAATGTGTCGTTTCCCCATATGTGTGTGTGTGTTGGTTGGAGAAGGATCTTGGAAGGGCCATTTGAAACCATTGGCTCCCCAAAATCCTTGTGTAACAGGCACAGTATATTAAACCATGTACAAAGATTAACCCTGCCAAGTGTCACTGCACTCAGATGATAAGGTCGCGAGAAAATTCAATATAATAATTTGAAATTTGCGTGGTGGCCATGTTAGTTTTGTGCTTATCAGGTTTCTGAAAGTCTCATACTGTAGGTGAACTTGCTTTAGCAGCCTCTATTAACATACAAAATTTCAGGTTGATTGCCTCGGCTTGGAGATAATGAATAGGCTACTTGTGTAATGTTTTACGCGACTGCCATGTTGGACTGGGTGATACTGAGCACCGCTAATGAGTTCTCGCCACGGGATCAATTAGGAAAATCCTCACAGGGGAAGTTGCCTGAGGCGTGTTTCAATGCCCCCCCACTCCAAAGTGGACGTGGTAGTCAATATTTTCGGAATGTGCCAACCTGCGCTGATCTTCACTATCCACTCTTGTTATTTCAAACACGTATTTCATACCACTCATTAGGAATTTTAGGCGTTATTCCAGATTTGCCTTTAAAGCTCAAGTGCAATAATTTTCTTTGTGTTCAGAGTTACTATACAGATCAATATGCACATTTTAATTTGTATGATGTAGCTTCGTAAAAATGTCATCATATGAAAGTTATAACCTTCACTATGAGCATTAAAACGATATTGTGGGAACCAAATGCTTATATGTATTCTGCTATAAAACAAGGTGCAAAATTGCAGACAAAAGCTTTACTTCCACTAACAGTTCGTGGACTTAACGTTAAAACTTTGACGGTATGAAAATAATTCATCTTCTTAGTATTTTCATTCAATCAAGACGAAGTACTGGTATAAGAACAAAATGGAAGGTAGAAATTTTATGACACATCGTGTAAGTCTTAAAAGAATAAAACTAGCATTCATACCTTTACCACAGGTGATTTCTTAAACTCTGCAAATGTGTAAATATGGGGATCAAAGTGAAACGATCATGGTGGGTGGGGGAATTGTTTTGTTTAAATGTACGTCTTGTATTAGTGCAATAACTAACCAAAATACTCATTCTACTAATATTTCATATAGAAACCGCTATTTTTCTTTGGGGGGGGGGCTGAAATTACATTTTGTGGCAATATAATGAAAACCAAAATGTGTATGTCTATATCATTTTAAAGCTTATAAAACAGGCTACAATGTTAATACTGAGATCTCTCCGGTATTTTTTGATGGAGGTCCATGTTTGATTCCCGGCTCTGCCAAGAAATTATATTCTGGTGTCTGGGTTGGAACGGGGTACACTCAGCGTCGTGAGGAAACACTGAGAAGAGATGGGTTGAATGCCCACCTCAGCCATCCAGGAAGTGGTTTTCTGTTGTTTCCCCCACTTCTACTCCAGGCAAATGCTGGAAGGTTCCTAACTTAAGGCCATGGCCACCTCCTTCCCAATCCTCAACCGACTTACAAAATACATACAAGTACAGCCATCACAATAACACATGTTAACACACAAATTCCATACTCATCCAAATACATGGGGCTTTTTGACCTCGATATCGCAGCCCCTAAAATAAGCAACAGCAAAGTAAAATGTATGATAAAGAATTCTTTTTAAAATGTATCTCAAATAGTTACGCAGTTCTTGTGGACACGTATTTATACGAAGGTTTTGATGTACTATACATTATAGGAGTTACCAAATAGATTTTATGAAGGTCCATTTTCAAAGTATTAGGTCTGTATGAAGTGGAGTTCTGAACCACGAAAAATGCGAAACTACGGGGCTTCGGTGGCGTACTCGGTAGCATGCTGAACTGCTATGGCCAAGATGGCTGGTTCAAACACGGCCGAAGTCGTCGGATTTTGTAATGAGCGTAAAAGTCCTTCAGAATGCTTTCCTTCAGAAGGGAAGTAAAGCCGGCGGGCCCATGTTAAAAATGTATGGCACGTAAAAGAACCTACCACTGCAATTGGTGGTGTGTAGCAAAATTATAGGTTATATTTGACTGGTTAGGAAACGCTCTATCAGGTTCTATCGTTCCCCGCTAGTGCTAGTGGCAGTAACAGCTGGTAGCCAAAGTTGCAACTACTTGAAATTTAACTTGTTGGAACCCTCGGGCGTTCAAACAAAAATGCCCAGCTTATGGACATTGGCTGCGATTCATGTATCAGCATACACCATCAATAATGTGGTCAAAAGATATATATACTTATATTTTTATTTTTAATAAATAACTGAGGATCAATCAAGATAAGACAGAGTATATGATTGTAACCAGAAACAATGAAGAGGAAACAGATGGAGTACTGGCAATAGAAGATATGGAATTTAGGAAGACTAGGTCTTGCAAATACCTAGGGAGTACAGTCAATGACAACAACAACATGGAGGAGGAAGTAATGAACCGGCTGAAATCTGCAGAGAGGTGTCTCTTTTCAATGAATAAACTATTTACCAGCAGGCTATTAATGAACACAACAAAACTCCGCATTTACAAGACAATCGTGCGACCAGTATTAATGTATGGGGCGGAAACATGGACACTGAGCAATAAAATGGAGAGAAATATTATAACTTTTGAAAACAAGTGTCCCCTTGAAAGAAGCGTACACGAGACTAATTTCGGGGGATGTACAGTTCATCGTCGTGAGGTTGGGTATTTTGTACTTTTGCTTCCATAACATCAAGGTAACATAGGTAAGAATATAACTAGCAAGGAAAGATGACCCAAGATTAACAGAAAATAACTTTAATAAACCGATGAAGTAGACATACAATGACAAAAATCTCCCTTGTGATACCCTTTTATGAACCAAAGAACAAATATCAAAACAAAATTACATGAATAAAATTACAGCTTCAAAAAATGCTGTTAAACCAACAAAATATTCACGGATCTCGTCCGTAATTTCCTAATTGTTGTGTATATGCGCATGACGATATGACAAGACTTCGCCTAGAACGAGTACACTGTCATGAGATACTCTTCCATTGATCCAAGTCGCAGAACGCGTATACATAATCGCTTTCACCAGACTTTGGCACCGGGAACCACATTTACAATGGCTAACAAGAAATGAATTACCAACCGACTACGCTACCATTTAACTGTAAAACATGTCACTTCCGCATGAAGTCTTACTGAAGTGCGAACGTACAACCACAAACTGCCTAACATCTTTGGTCTTACAGACACAAATAATGAACACTCAATCGTGGCCACTCGCAACCAACACCTGGGCTAACAGATTGTTTCCCGAACACTTATAAGGTTACAATTAGCACACAAAAATATGCATCAAAAATATCTACAATTATTTTGAGACAGTAACTAACATGAAAATGAAAACACAAGTATGAACATATTCCTGAACTGCATATCTGACATGGAGAACTCCCCAAATTTAATAATCTAATTCACTTCCAATTATACAGGCTCCAAAGCTGATTCTTATCTTATGAGCACACTTCTCGGCCACTAATTGCCTGACTATTCTTATCTGGGATCTGAGCTAGCAAGTGGACTTCGAACAGCCCTCATCATCCGTGTCACAAACCAGGCAGGTCTTACCAAATTGTCTCAAAGCTCCTTAGCTTTTGAGAGCCGTAGAAACATCACAACACATCCTGAAATAAAAACACATATCATCGTATCGCAGATTTGTCCCCAGAAATTGCACCTTGCAATTCAGGACCGAATAATAATGACAACCTCCTCTCCATTGAGAGTACTGTCCGTCGCATTGCAGCTGACAGGTAAATGACCCAATGTCACACCCCGCGCAGAATAAACATCCATGAGACCCCATACCTTGGTTTGACACTTGTACTCCACCAAATAGCTCCAGATCACAGAAATACCTCACAAAATATGTGTTCCATAAACACAATAATTTAACTATGTGCTCAATTTACGTTACAATGATTACCAAAGAAGCTTACGGCTTCTTGCTAAGAAATATGCAATATCGCAATAGCCTGTGTAACTCGAAGTTATCTAAACAAATTCCACTTTTCCCCCAACACTGCAGTTACGTTATCTATAAAATGCTCCATTTATCGACAGTTACATAGTTCATTCCTGTGTTGTATTTTGTAAAAATACACTCTTTGTACTCGTTAGTACAATTTAATATACTGTCCAGCACAAAACTTACACAAATACAAAAAATTAATAACCACGATGAGCTCAACGCACTAAATAAGTAGTCGGTTAGAAGAAAACAGCACAACAAAAACTACAAGAAAGATACCACAAACACAAAAATGTGTACAAGGTTTTCCGATTACCAAAGCTAGCTACATTATGAAAATGAATTCATTTGGTACTCATCCTCGGCCGTCTCCTTCATTAAATCGATGTTCCTGGGCATAACCCCAGCATTGCAATTAGCATGCGGCCATCATCTTGGTGCTTGTTGAACTTCGAGATATCTTTCCTTCGTCAGCGGATACCATGGGCTTCATTGTTGTCTTGCTGCTTCAAAAATGCCAGTTAGATTCAAAATATTTTCTAACACTGTTAACCCTTTATATATTGCTCCGGTAGATTGCTAAATCCATCTACAGTCCTATGAACAATACTGATCGATGACTTGCCCTAAATTATAGCAATGTGCTATACTAAGTTCACACGGAAAACACTTCAATTATTAACTAGATATGTAATAATAGTCATCTCCAACAGCAAAGTTTTACTTCCAGACTCTATAAGCTTTCCTGCTCTCAGGCAAAATAGAAATTATACCAAGTCCTCAGCCTCGCGTAGCGACAGACATGGTAACGTCTTCAGTATACAGAATAGTTCAGAAAGAGCCCCGAGTAAACACCTCACTCAGTATTTATGCAGTTTTATCCAAAATGTAGGAGTGGGGACTGGATAAAATATCTATTTAATTAAGCAATGATCGCACAGACAAACAATTTATATCAAAAAACTCGGCTCGATGCGAAGCGTACGTTTTTGGCATGCGGGAATCACTCTGTTCCTAGGATTAATCAGTATCGAGTTCCCTACTTAATATCTGCTGATGGCTTGTCTTCATAAGAGCGCGAAATCACCGGCGTCCTTTCTCCTCATTCGTCCATGTGATTTCCAAAATTGCGGTATTTTTCAAGCCACTCCCTTCTGGGCGTCGACGAAACGTATCTCCTTTTCTTGATTTCTACTGCTTTCTCTGTCATCTCTCTTCTGCACAAAGCGCATTTTTCCAGGGTGAATCACATCCCTCGCGCGCCAAGCCCAATTTGTTGAACTCGGGCTAACGGTGTTCTGCCAGTCCTTGTGTCTTCGCCACATTCCAAATTTTACGCTGTCCTATTGATCGCGCAGGAAGTCAGGCGCCCCTCATTGTCAACAGGTAGACCTTTATTTCAACATTTAGCAGGTGTAACTTCCAATATTCAACCTCTCTTCTCCACACAGGACAAAACTCATGAGCATAATATAATGACTTTTATATTAAGGGTTAGCAAGGTGTTAGGGCATTTTTTGGGCCAGTGTCTGAAAATGGAATCTTTAGAAGAAGAAAAAATATTGAAATCTACACGCTGTTTAATGAACCCGATGTGACAGCTGTAATAAAGAGCAGAAGAATTGAATGGCTGGGACATGTCCTGAGAAGAGAAGAGAAGAGAAAATGGTGAAGACAGTACTAGAAGGGAAGCCACAAGTTACGAGACCCCTTGGTAGAACAAAACTGAGGTGGATGGATGGAGTCAAGAAAGACCTGGAGACACTGGGAGCCAACGAGAACATGGCAAGCAACAGAGACCAATGGAAGAGGCTAAAGAGTGAGGCAATGAACCGACTTCGGTTCGTGTGGCCAACGAAGTAAGTATGTTTAACAGAGGGAGAGTTATTGAATTTAATTCCAAATTTTAGTATGCGCCAAGTTATTGAGAAATGCTAAGAGAGGAACGGACAGATGTGTTTGTATTTTGTAGATCTAGTGAAGGCGTACGAAATATTACCCAGGGAGAAGATGCTGAGCATCCTGCAAAATTATGGGATCGCGGGAAGGCTACTACAGGCAATCAAAAGTATTTATGTTGATAATCAGGCAACAGTGAGAGTTGATGGTAGGATGAGTTATTGGTTCAAGGTTGTGTAACGTGTTTTTCGAGGGTATTTTACGCCACTGACATAAGTCAGTAGGAAGCCATTCAGTGTTTATTTACGCGGCAACTTGTTAAGCTAAGATATGTTTCATGTAACTTATTATATTATTAAGGTATTTTTGGAGTTTTTTTATAAGGTTATAAATATACAGATAGGTTTTCGATGTTATAGAAAACACTATCAAGCGAATTATTACGAACAACATTATTGCGGAAAATTATATGATTACGGAATTTTACGGATTTTTGTCAGTTAGAGTTTATTGTGAGAGAGATGAGTCATTGGGAGTTCAGCTAAAGGTATACTCTTGTCGAGTAGCGTGACGAAAGCCGTGGGGCACTTCCAGCTGGCTGCATCAAGAAAAGGCGAAATGGCCTGGACCGGAAATCGACATCGTCGCGCTGAGTATATTGACCCTTATGTCGGCAGTATCGCGTGGTGTCTCAGCCAATCATAGGAGACCGGGCGACTTGGAGACGGCTCCGGAGAGGGGAGTCGGCGAGTGCATATATTGTTTGCGCGCCGAGAAGGGAGGACGATTATCATTGTAAAACTTGACCGATGAGGTTGCTCGTTTGCTTGGTTCCGGTGTGATCGGACCATAACTTTATCATTTCTACGACAATCTCCACAACTGACGAAGAAGATGGCGACGTCCAGAAGGCTGTTGGAAGCTCTCTTAAAGAACATCAAATACGAGGGAAATGCTATGGCAATTTCCAATGGTAGGCGCGAATGACTCAGAACTACATAATCTCTCACTTCATTGTTTGATATTCAGAATTTCTGTAACTTCTTAGCTTAGGAATAATAGTAAAATCAGTAATTCATCCGACTCCGTTTTCACGTAATTCTCTAGTGGTAATATTCAAATCGTTACGCTCCAATTTAAATGTATTATTATTATTAAAATTGCCACTACTTGTTTTTTATATAATACATTCATTTCTTATACTATGCAATCTTTGCTTTCAGTAGGTAGCATTAGATATAGACCAAATTCCTTCTCCTGATACAATTGTTGGTTGGGTTAATGATAAAATCATACCACGATCTGAGTGTGAAGATTCTTAAAGGTGTTCTGCCAGAGCTAGGTGTTGTTAAATATAAATTTAGATTTCAACATAGCGTTGAGGTCTTGGCGCCCATCAATACAACGTATCTTAGTCAGAGTAAACATAACATTTATCACCTCAAACGTGGAACTTGTTGTGTTTTTTTCACACTCTCCCCAGGAAAACAGTTACACTTGTCACCCAACAGTGGGGACACTAGTGAAACCGTTACAGTTGTTACAGGAGTGAGGCGAGGTTGTATTCTCTCACCACTACTGTTTATCTTATACAGCATATGGACCGTTTTCTGAAAGACATGACCTGGCTGGGTGGGATTCAATTCGGTGGAAACCAGGTAAGGAGTCTGGTCTATGGTGATGATCTTGTCGTAATGGCGGACAGACGAAAGTTTGGTTGGTTGGTTCCTCAGTTTAGAGGCTGCGACAACGCGGTCATGTAGCTCCTTGTACTTTGGGTGTGTGTAGAATCTGTCTGATAACCGGTGTTAATGGTGATGGCTGTATTAGTGTGAGTTACCTGTTCTTAACTCAAGGACTGCTGACAATGGATTTTCAAGTAGTTCCAACTTTTGCTGCCAAACGCCACCGTCAACGACCAACTAGTTCTGAATTATAATTTAGCTTCACACAAGTGTAATTAGTGGAAGGTTCTTTATCATGCCATAAATCTCTGACATGGGACCGCCGGCTTTACTTCCCCTCCGAAGGAAGGCATACTGAAGGAAAGTTTACAAACCAACATGTTGAACTCGAAAAGAAATGTAGGGGGTATGGCATGAAGATCAGCATTTCATAGACGAAGGTTATGTCGGTAGGGAAGAAACGCTAGAAAATAGAATGGCAGGTAGGAGGAACAAAATTGGAGCACTGGATGGCAGTATGGGGAAGGAAATAGAGTCGAGGGGGTAGAAAAGCCAAAGCAGCGAGTTCTCGGTTGCGATCTGCAGTATTCTGCAAGAAAGAACTTACCGCAACGACGAAACATCGCTCAGTATTTAGACCGACCTTGTTCTATGGAAGTGAGAGCTGGGTAGATTCAGGATATCTGATACATAAGCTGGAGGTGACTGTTATGAGGGTAGCACGAATAATGTCTGGGACAAATAGATGGAAGCAATGGCAGGAAGGTACTAGTAATGAAGAGATAAAGGCTAAGTTATAAATAAACACGCCAGATGAAGCTGTTCTTATGAGCCGACTCAGATGGTAGGGTCATGTGAAGAGAAAGGGGGGAGGAGAGATTACCTAAGAGGTTAATGTTTTCGGCTGTAGAGGGTAAGAGAAGCAGATGCAAACATAGGAGGCGATGGTTAGATTCAGTGGTGAACAATTTCAATGTAGAGGTGTAGAAGCAGAGGAGGCCGCAGTGCTAACTGCTAATAGGCGATAATGGAAGCGACTTGTTAGCAAACAGAGGCTTGCAGATTAGACTGGACGCTGAAAGGCAAAACCATCAAATGAAAACGTAATGCAAGGAATTGTACAAATAAAGGAAAACACATTGTACACACTAAAGAAAGATAGATTAGTAGAGAATTACTTGCATTGTGTACAAATTTCACATAAAAATCAAATTAATTTTTCAACCATCCATCATCCATTGTGAAAAATTATATTTTCAGGATGTAATCTGAATCTAAATTAGTACTTGCTATTTTTAGGAAGTATTTTAGGTGTTTTGGTTAATTGTGACCTGCATTTATTCTTTATAAAGTTCAAATTTGAATATACAGAATCGTAATGTATAGGCTAAAACACAAACGTGTACCTAGCCTACATGACTGTATTACCAACTTCTGGTGCTCTGGATATTCATTTGCAGACACAAGTTTGTCTCACTATATATGACGCTGATAGTATATTTTAATATATAAAATAATTAACACCTTTTATGCAGATAGTGAGGGTCCTGAGATGTGTTTGCTTATTATTGCCATTTACTGTATGACAAAGACGTGTCTATAGTGCGTCTATACCTTAAAAGACAGTATGGAATTAAATGTAGTATTTGCCTCTCACTCGCACTCGTATGTCCTGCAATTCGCTTCATCCTCTTCTACCCCGGCGATGTTGCCATTTCCCAATAATTGAAAGTGGCAAATCAAAGAAAATGTCTGCGTGGTCTTATAGAGAATTTTCCGCCCTTTATGATGATGTAAAAATAAAAGCCATAAATAATTAACACATGGCCCAATTTTCACAATTAGAATCTTTTAGCCGAATCTACATTTTTGCAGATATAAAACTTATCACGCCATAGATAATGAACTAATGATCGCAACAAATCAAGAATTTATTTTTAGATTGCCTGATGTAGGTAGAAGATACCCTATTCCTCAAGGCAGTAATTATTTTCATAATAAGAAAGTTATGTATTTTTTCTTAAATGTTACTTGAACAATCTGGGATGGTGTCAGAAAAAAGTTACGTAGCAAGAAACTTTCTGGCTGTTGACTTTACGTTGTTAACTAAAAGAGAAGAAATGTTCATTAATATCTGAAATAGTTTTTAAAACAAACCAGAGCTCGATATCGGATAGCATTCATAAGTAATCGCACTTCGCGTAGTCCTCCCGCCTAGCGCAACGCTGACGCAGCGAACGTTTGTTTACTCAGGTGAGACGTATATCCCTGACTCCGTTTGATGGAGGGTAGATGATGGTGTAAAGTTAAACTGTGAAATGAAGTGGAGCTTGTGTTCTTTATAAATTGTCCGCCTCGTTGCGTAGTGGCTAGCATTCTTGGCTGTCACTGTGCTGTCACCTTGGAGGCCCGGGTTTGAATCCCGGCTCTGCCAAGAAATTTAATTCTGGTCTGAGGGCTGGAACGGGGTGTACTCATCTTCATGAGGCAAAACTGAGAAGAGGCGGGTTCGATTCCTACCTCAGTCATCCTCGAAGTGGTTTCCGTAGTTTGGCTTTGTTCGTCCCGGGAATGAACAAGGGTTCGTTAATGGTGCAGAGTTAACGTTTCTATGCCAAAAGATCACGGCAGCCACCCACGACGAAATGACCGGTGAAGTGTATGAAAAGTGGTTCGCCGAGCAATTATTGCCCAATGTTCCCGAAGGATCTATCCTAGTAATAGACAATGTAGGCTAACACAGCAGAGAAATATGTTCCTTGCTTGCCACCATACCACATCATATTTAACCCCATCGAAATGGTATGGAAGCAAGTGAAGAACTATATAAAATAGAACAACGTCTCATTTAAGAAACAAGGAATGAATAATTTAATTTCGGTGGCATACCACCACCTGACCACACAAAATTGGGTAAATTGCGTGGACCACAATATATTTATTATTATTATTATTATTATTATTATTATTATTATTATTATTATTATTATTATATGTCATATTATAATTTATTTTAGCCTATAATATTCGAGAAAATTTAAATCATATTCATGAATAATTGAAAATCATATATTATTATAATGTGTGCATTAAAATCGCGCTCTGAGCTTCGGTGTATCATATCTAAATATTGTACCGTCGTTCGCTTCAAGGCATGAGGTACAATTATATACAACAAACAAATATTTTCATAATTTCCCGAGTTTTGCGTAAAAGCACGCCTGTATACTGTGACCGTTTGACGGGCGTCCTACCACCACACAAGTGCGCATCCTAACAACAGCCGAGTACAAGACTCAAAAATATCTCGGGGTTAACAGTGAGCAAACAACAAAAGTTGTAGAATGAAATAAAAAAGCTCTGCTGTTCCCAACATGCACACTATAGCCAGGATAAAAGGCATATTTTCAAGAATCATGAATGACCACTGTAGTAGTTAAGATAAAATTGTATCAATTTAATTGATCCATTCAACCATCCTAATCTTTACAAGGGATATCCTCAGGGAGAAAGCTAAACACCAATCTGAAAAAATAACACCCTGCACTCCCCCTGGGATCCTATACTATTTAAATAGTAGGCATTAAATAACGTCCAAAAAATTCATTAACTATGCAAAAATCAACGATATGCTAAATATGCACTTTCATTAGAATTCCCATGAAATTATTAGTCCATCATGGTATTCCATTATATTTTAAATGTTATTTACAATATTCAGGATGTGTAGATCATTGATCGTTCTATTTAACACCTGAATACAATTTTATTTTCAAAGTTCCACAAGTTTTTCATACTTCCAAAATTCTTGGATAATCCTATCAGATATTCTCTTCCATGTAACGAGAAGAAATTCCAAACATTACCAGAATTGTTAATTATGCCGCGTAATGCAAGTCAGGTTATGTCAAATCAATGATAAATTAGTTTAAATTTCACTAATTCCACAAAGGAATATCCATATCAGCATTTAAAAATTATGAATCAACAGTATAATTTATTTTCAATAATAAATAAATTATGGGATTAATTATTCTTGTGATGCTGATTGCAAATAAATCTTATTATTCAAGTTATTTTCAAACAGTTATGGATGATTTATAGCCATTCAAATTTTATCGGAATATGGGGCCGCATTTTAAATGCCCAATTTCTCTATGCACACAAACCTTCAATCTGATTTATTCCATAATATCCAGATGGCAAGATTATTAAACATTTTAATCTATCTGCAGGTTTATATCATTCAGCAAGAAAATATTTAATTATGGTAAGAGCAAATTAAAGCAGAATCTAGAATTCCGCTGATGACAAGATCTGGATAGTGGCGTGGGGTTGCAACTGTGGCACTACCCTTCCAACATTTCATTCTATTCACAACTCTTACTTTTACACCTTATTTTTACATATTGAATTTCCATCCAGTCATATTTACTGTATTAAATGGATTATCATAATTATTCATGGGATAAAAATGCACGCACGCATTCCGAAATCCTCTCATCACCCTACCAGATTTATCATATGGATGTTATAAATAACTGTTTTCAGTAACCTGTTCAATTATCCGCTTGTCACCATAACAAAAATGCTCCTAATTGATACACCTTGCTCTAACAACAAAACTACGATACGATCTCTCTATCATTCCAATGTGCATTAATTCATTATTTATCTCTCATTTTTACGATATCATTAACTCATATTTGTTTAATTTAACATCACATAAATTGTTCAAACTCATCCATTAATTTATTATTATTATTATTAAATATATTCAACAATCCCAAAATAATTAATTCTCATGGTTATTGCCATGTTCTATTTCTCATAAGATCCATTAAAGTGTTATAATAGTACATTATGCAACGAGCCTATAATGGCTATAATTAAGACACGAGTATTTTTTATAAAACGAGCGTATGCGAGTTTTATAATTTCCATACGAGTGTCTTAATTACCATTATAGGCGAGTTGCATACGACTGTTTATGTTCGACGATAATTATAACTTTATTATATGTTTTAACATAAATATTCATAAATATCTGTTGAGAGTCAGCTACTGGAATTTTGTGATCGCAGAGCGAGCGTTGGGTGTTATAGCTTCGTCTTTCAAGAGCTTTGAACGGCCGACGCATGCGCTCTGCCATATGCAGCCATATGTTTACATCAGCCGTCCCTCAGTAATATTGTCACCGCAGTCATTTGAAGACAATGCGCTGTGTAGAAATTAGTGTTAGTGATTTTAAGGTACTGTGCTATTTCTTGTCTCATATTCGCCAGTTTATTTACGCGAACTTATGGACGGTGGGTATTCCATGTCGGTAATTTATTATAGTTCGATGTTGTGTTTATGTCCGACATGTTGGATTTTGAGCGCATGCGCGAAATTATCGTTACCTAATTGGTCAATGAACGAGCTCTGATTGGCTGGAGAAACTGTATCGTAATGAAAAACGGTGTTATAATGACCATCATTATGATACAGTTTTCAAACACATAATAGTGAGGGTCGAACATAATAGTACATTATGCAACGAGCCTATAATGGCTATAATTAAGACACGAGTATTTTTTATAAAACGAGCGTATGCGAGTTTTATAATTTCCATACGAGTGTCTTAATTACCATTATAGGCGAGTTGCATACGACTGTTTATGTTCGACGATAATTATAACTTTATTATATGTTTTAACATAAATATTCATAAATATCTGTTGAGAGTCAGCTACTGGAATTTTGTGATCGCAGAGCGAGCGTTGGGTGTTATACCTTCGTCTTTCAAGAGCTTTGAACGGCCGACGCATGCGCTCTGCCATATGCAGCCATATGTTTACATCAGCCGTCCCTCAGTAATATTGTCACCGCTGTCATTTGAAGACAATGCGCTGTGTAGAAATTAGTGTTAGTGATTTTAAGGTACTGTGCTATTTCTTGTCTCATATTCGCCAGTTTATTTACGCGAACTTATGGACGGTGGGTATTCCATGTCGGTAATTTATTATAGTTCGATGTTGTGTTTATGTCCGACATGTTGGATTTTGAGCGCATGCGCGAAATTATCGTTACCTAATTGGTCAATGAACGAGCTCTGATTGGCTGGAGAAACTGTATCGTAATGAAAAACGGTGTTATAATGACCATCATTATGATACAGTTTTCAAACACACAATAGTGAGGGTCGAACATAAACATTATTCTTTGATTCACATGTCATTTCCAATTCATGACCATTCTGCATTATCATTATTAAAGAAATCCTGAACCACAAGAAAATTCGAACCATTTTACGATAAATGATAATCAGAACTCATCTAAGATGAATTTAATCTAGACGGAAAATAATTAAATGTAACTAATCAGTGATGTGATTAGTAATCACATTTACCAATAAACTATCCCAAAACGGTAGTCTATAAAAATAAAGTGCCATAAAAATATGCACTGAACTGTACAACAAAAATTAGGATGAAATTCCTGTCTAACTAGAAAAACTGGATGCCTTCGAAAAAATTATTCATTCTACGATATGCCCATCGTGGATATGCTATCTCAAAAATCTGACGTGTGGACAAACATCGAAAGGCTCCGTGCTTATGCTCCAGCATAATATAAAAATAATTCCTGTCGTGTAAAACGATTCTTACATCTATGAAAGGCGTAGTCTACTGTCTGATATTCACCGGTACTAGCTATTAAAAATAGAATATAGGGCTCACGTCCATTTTCAGATGTTCTTGAAGAAGGCTCCTATGTCTATGGAATGCCTATGGCCTAGGCATAATGTCCCATGCGTTCTTCTGTACACGGAATGTGTACAAGTCACCGTCCTGGTTCCACTGGTCCATGGCCCACGTCTCCACACATCGGTCTCCATCGTACGCCCAATTCAAATTTAGTGCACCATAGTAATGGCTTGACTCATGGTAGTTTCCAAAAGTTCATTACGGCGTATCGCTACCATGACTTCCTGATCGAATTTTCTTATCAAGAGATAAGCGTTTATACGATGTAATTGCCTTCTGTTGCTATGAAAACCACGTGTCTAAAACTTTCAGTGGTTTCACGACAATCACCCGGTGTTTTACCGTTCCGATATTATCTCCGATAATTGCAATAATGTTCACGGTCACTTGCTCACAATCTCTCTATAGTTATCGCAGTACACTTACACACCTGTTCAGCCTTATTTTCCATTTTATCTGCTATCCAGTAAACTACTCTGGTCGAAGATATTATCTTCACATAACTCGGGTCAGGAGTTAGTCCCAGCTCGTCGGCTAACTATGCTGTGAGATTGGGTATTACCCAACGCAACCTTGCACACACAAAGTTGGCCTCACCTAGAAAAACTATCATGAGCACATTGCAAACAATGTCTCATTCGTAGGCTGCTTTTGTCTTTCAGGTTCGGTACTCGTAACCAAGATTGATTTAGCTGTCCGTTCATGCTTGAGTTACTGCATAAGAACGAGTGTCACTCTTCCGGCATCTGCTTGCTCAGCCCCTTAGCTCGCCAGGTGACAGCATGCGTACGCATATCGTCGCTCGCGCATCTCCTCAGATATGCACTCTGCAGCGGTAAATCTCAACTTGGCTAGGCGCTCGTTTCAAATCAAACAGTGCAGCGATGAAAAACAACTCCTCCGTAACTGGCAACAGACGCTCCCTCAAAATGGTCACAATACGAGTTATGTTACATCATGTGCCCGGCCTTGCAGAACTTTGTACATGCATCAGATCTGGCATCAGTGCGCTCCATTTATTGCGTACTGTCTTTTAAGGTAGAGACGCACTATAGGGGAAGTTGATCTCGCTGTTCCGCCCCTTAATACATTAATAACTAACTAAATTACTAACTAAACTCGTGTCTGTATGCATTGGCTGAAACATGGGTTAGGGAAGGGGGCTAACATATTCTTAGGGTTTTAAAAATGATAATATTTTCTTTTCTTGAATTAACAAGTCTGTACAGTAATACAACTTTCCCTCACTCTTAAATGCAGGCTTGGGACTGGCGTCATTTTAATGAATGTTTAGTACATAGCCGGTGGTTAAGAAGTTGCAGGAAATAGTGTTTTGTCAAAATATTTACATATATACACAATGGTCACTTCGAACCATTTCCTTTGTCATAGTTCAAATTTCTATTGGCCTATATACAATCAGTTACTCTAAGAGCTACTCGTCTTGCCGTTTTTGGTACTTGTAAGACATGCGTTTCATATATTCAAACCTGCTTATTTGTAAGTTTCGATGTTTTCCTGCTGCCTCCTGAAATAACCTTGAATTCTTCTTAAAGCGAGGGTTGAACCGTTTCTTTGGGATTTCACTGGTACTTTTGAGGTCAATGTACACATCTATTTGAAGATTCCTTATTGCCTCCGTAAACGCAATGTGTGATGTTGAAATTTCTCCCAAACTTGGAATGGAAGGATTCGCATGCATTTGTTGTGCGTGCCGTTGATAAGGAATTCGACGCCCACATAATAGGCGTAAAGGAAGCTGCCTCATCGATGTAACTTTCCACCAAGTAATTGATGTATGCCAACGTTTGGTCTCCATGTGGCATGATGGACATCAAGTCTTCAGCGAAAGCATCACCAACCTCGAGATGGTTCAGGAGGCTGAGAACAAATGTCCATCCTAGCCACCTACCAGCCTCCGAACAATAATCACGGTAGTCACTGTATAATCCAAGAGTCCTCCACCAAGCTTGCGTTAGATGGAATCTACAGCCTGTAATCAATAATCAGTTCGTAACTATTTATATGCGTAGTCCATACATAATAAATGTTAAAATGTAAATACAGTACATTACAACTTCTTTAGCCTAATTACTGTAAACAATTAGTAGTAAACGTAACTTAGAAACTATATTGATCTTCCAGAATCAAAGAAGAACGAATAAACAAATAAATAGATAAAAATTAAATAAATACATGTTTTAATAAATAAATAAATAATTAAATAAATAAACACGTAGAATTAATAGTAAACCTGGAAGAAGGCCACATAAACTCAACTGCTTTGTGGATAGACACTTTAAAATCTGCCACTACTTATTTGGGGCTGAAGTATTTCCCAAGTTCCCGACTTTTCCCAAATATAATGTTGGAATGCGTTTAAATAAGAGCTTTCTTTCTTACCCTTCAGCAAGAAGAACGCAAGAGGAACGAGTACGGGAGTAGTAGGGGTTTAAACGCACTCGGCGTTGCTCGGGCGGCGTTCATGTTAAATAATTAATAGCTCGCTAACCAATAATCGGATTATATCAATTGAGGTGTCGTTGGACTCGAGCTGACGTTCTCTTTCCTATGGACGACTCGTTATATTTTTTAATTTTTTTTAGAAAATTTTTGTTTTTCAAAGTAGGCGATGTTTCAAATGAATGTTCTCTATGACCTTTATTTTTTATAATGAAACTTTTTTCCCTTTTTTTTGAAAACGGTCCAATTTTGAAATTCTTATATTTTGGAAACGAGGAATTGCACAAAAAGCTTTGTTTGACATAAATGAATGGTCTTTACCTCCTCTACCTGTAAACAAAGATTCAGGTCTCTAGGACATAAATTAGTACTAGTGTATGTAGTGCTAGAATGAGAGTTCTGCTTACCAGCCTACATTCCTACGAACTTTGCCGATAATTCCCGAACGCATGATGGTATTTTAACGAACGAGGTGTTGTTGGCGTTGGGGTGACGTCCTCTTTTCTAAGAATGTGTGGTGTTTTTTTTTTGTGAAAATTGTTGTTTTTGAAATTGGCGCTATTTTGGAAACGGTGAATTTTGGAAATAAGTTTGTTTTTTCGTTAATGAAAGGTCCACAGGCCCTCTAGGCGGAAAGTAAGTTTCAAGTGTGTAGGACAAAACAAAATGATAGCCAACTTTCTCGCGAACATTGGCGATAATTCGCAAACGCATGGTCGGATTTTAACGAATGAGGTGTTGTTGACGATAGGATGACGTCCTCTTTGCTATGAATGTGTGTTGGTAATTTTACATATTTTTTGAAAATGTTTGTTTTTGAAATTGTCACACTTTTGGAAACGGTGAAGTTGAGAGAAAAGTTTGTTTGACGTTAATTAAAGGTTCCTAGTCCCTCTAGGCAGAAACCTAGTTTCAAGTCTGTAGGGAAAAATAAAATTAATTTTGAGAAAATGGTTACTATTTTGGAAACTGTGAAGATGAGAAAAACGTTTGTTTGTCATAAATGAAAGGTGATGTTGTCCTCTTTACGGGTATATAGGTATTGAAAAGGTGAAAAGCTGGAAACATTTTTTTTTTGTAAAAACGTGATTTTAGCCTTTTTGTTATATCTCGCGAACCAATCATGCCAGAGGCGTGTACGAGGGGTCCAAGGACTCGGGGTGACGTCCTCTTTGCTATGGACCACAGATTATATTAAAAAATTGAACATTTTTGTTTTTGAAAGTAGGCGATAGTTTGAAAACCAAACATGATAGCACGTTGCGCCATGGTTGAAGCGAACGATCTCTATGACCTTTATTTTTTTAAATGAAACTTAATATTTTTTATTTTTTTCAAACAATGTTCATTTTTGGTATTCTTATATTTTGGAAACGGTGAAGTTTACAAAAAAGTTTGTTTGACGTAAATGAAAGGTCCCTACTTTCTGTACCCACAAAATAAATTTCAAGTCTCTAGGACAAAAACTGTGCATTTTAAAACTTCTTTTACCGTTTTTTTTATAATTTAAAATGAAAAGTGGTCGTAGAAAGAGAGACGATACCGCTGTGGTGTGTTTGGACGAGCCTCTCGCCTAATAGAACAATGACTATTTTGACGGGGCGATAAGAAGAGGGGTCGCTTTCCGAATTTTTCGGCAAACAGAAAATCTGCTGGAGGCTGGCTGGCCGGCCGACTGAGAGCAGGCTATAAGAGATGCAAATGTTTATTGCGCTCCAGGAATGTCAGTCGAGCTGACAACACCGCTGGCAGGTGATAACAAGCGGAACAATGTGGCAACTCTGTAACGGTGATAACAGACAGACGCCCGAGCAGAGCAGCAGCGGGCAGGGCCCCGCAGAGAGGGGGAGGGGAGAGAAGGGAAACCTGCACACGGATCATGGAATCACGTGATTGCTATGCCAAGAGCTCGGCAACAGCGGTGTGGGGGAGGGCAGGGGTCAGAGGACGGGAAAGGAGCGGGGAATCCATGACAGCCAATAGCTAAACGAGGTGAGAGTAAACTGGGAGTGTAGGGGGATGAGGGGCGGGGCGTGGAGTAAAGGTGTGAGACACAGGTGAGGAGAGAGAAAGAGAAACATGTGTGGACATGCATAAAGCGCTGAGCACCGTACACAGGGCTCTAGTACAACATGATTCAATAAATAAATAAATAAATAAAAAGTGCACAGGTTCACACAACATCTAATTTATTGATCCGAGAATTAAAGGTAGAGTTAAATCCCATCCATTTTACATATAGCTTTTTCCACAAGAAAATGTTTTGGAAACGCAGTCCTTTGGAGTTCATGGAGATAAAACCTGCCTTTTATGGGTTGATGGTTGAGGTCCTTGAGTAAATAGGTGACTGGGAGGTCCAGGTTGAATTGACGAATTCGAAATCGTTCAGGCCCCCACTGAGGCGTGTAGCCCTTTTCGAAGGCAGACTTAAATTTGCTCACACGAACAAAATCCCCAATTTTCAGTCGGTGACGTTTAGGGTCTGCTGTTTTTATGCTGTTGAACAGTTTATCCAGTCGCTGAATATTTTTGGTCACGAGGCGTGGCTTGGTCCCAATCGTTCTATGTTTGGAGTCATTGTAACGTGACACTAGCTCTGATAACATGTCCAACCAGCGATAAGTGCCCTGAGCGGTACGCGCTTTCCACACATGCGTTTTCAATGTTCGGTTAAACCGCTCAACCACGCTGGCTTTGAGATTGCCGTACGTGGTGTAATGGTGAATATCCAAAGATTTGAGAAAAATAGAGAAATCCTTGTTGAAAAATTCTTTCCCCTGGTTGGTTTGTAGCAACTGAGGTTGACGTTTGGATTGTTAAATAATATGTTGAAAGGCACTGGTGACTAGCGGACCAGACTTGCGCCGCACAGGTTCAACAAAGGCCATTTTGGAATACACATCAATGACGGCTAACATATAGGGTACACCATTGTTAACGCTAGCATAGGGGATCATTTCAACCAGGTCTGCTTGCCAAAGTTCTTCCACACCTCGGGAAATTACCTTGAGTCACTGATAGTGACGCCTAGCTGGACGATGTAACTCATGAGCAATGCCCATTTTAATGGGTGAGGGCTTAAACAATAATTTTGGCATTTCGAAGTTCTTGTACAAATTCTTGAATTTCCCAATCGTGACCGGTATGGCCAGCTTGACGTGAAGCATGCAACATCTGTAGTCGCTGGACGAGCTTATTGGGATTGTGCCAGTAGGTAACATCCCAAGGGGTTTTAAAGGTTTAAATGTCACTCCCGAAGCGGACACTTTACGACGACCACTTTGACTGGTGGGAAACATTTTTGCACTGATGGTTTTATATTTTTGTGTTATATTGGCATTCACTTGTTGAGTGGGATCATGCTGTCTTTTGTGGGCATGGTGTCCAATAAGATGGATTTATATTTGCCAAGATCCTCTGGTGTATAATCATGGGAAGAGTGTGTACGAGAGAATAGCAGCTTTTACAATCCTGGCGTTAATTTATAATTGATGCTTTTAATGGCAGCTTTAGTACGAGCAATTTTAATCGATGAATCACCAATTTTAAAACTATCATCTTAATAGCGAACACCATACGTGGTATCTGTGTTTCCAATAAAAAGCTCGGTGAAATAGGGTTCCAGTGTTGATCCTTAATATTTTATTAAAATGTTTTTCAGTTGAGCTTTATGTTGAGGGGTGGCCCAGAGTTGTGAAAACGAAGAAGATCTGGAAGGCCAAGGTGTTTCGACCATGGCCAATGATTTCTTTTTTCTTAAAAACTCTGCAAGGGGTGAGGACTTTTTTGAGGCGTAAACACTTGTTCCTCATCATCCTCAACCTCGCTAACACTAGTCAAATGTCCTGTTCCTCTTCCTGTTCCTCTTCCTGTTCCTGTTCCTCTTCCTCTTCCTCTTCCACAGGGTCCTCGTGTAGCATCTGCGTGGCTTGTAAAACAGTGGGTAGGGTTTCACATGGCTTGAAAGAGGGTTTAAACATGGCTTTTAGCGGAGGTGCTAAATCTTGTTGAATAAACACGTGATCGTTTCAATTGACGAAACTTTTGGCGAATAGTATTTTTTGCTCTAATAATATGCTTTTTCAATTGACTCTCTGCTAACGCCATGGTGTCTTGACAAATGTTTTGAGAGGGAATGAGACAGTACCTTAAATAGCAATACAATGATCAAACCCTAATCGATATCGTCCTTGGCAGAGATCACTTTGTTTATCAATGACCAAACAAGCATGACGTTGACTGTTCCAGCACTTGGCACACAATTCAGTAAACATTTGAAAGGTCATATCCGGATTCACATGTTCATTATAAATGTGACGACTATTCTTCTCGTCCTGGCGAAATAAAACAATGACACTGGCATTGTCACGAATCAACTGTTTGGACATTTTAGAATACGTTTGTCCAAGATAGAAGCAATCGATATGTTTGTGACGACCCTTGCTGAAATAGCTTTGAATGATGCCTTGTCGTTCAGTGGATACATCATCGTAAATCATGCGTGAATCAGGCATTACCTCATCCGGGGCAATAACATTTTCTTGCATGGAAAATGTGAAATAACCCATATTCTCATTTTGTAATCCAGACATGACTTGATCCAGAAACACGTAAAGGGGATGGTAGAGAGATTTTGCAAAAATATAAATATTTTGAAAACGCAGACCATTGGGCGCAGTAATGAGCGTCAGCAAAAGATTGGTCTTTCCACACCCGGAAAGTCCCACAATGATGCAGCGAATGGAAGATGGAAACAGTGAACCATGGCGTTGTTCCCGTGATGTGGGACAGAGATGGGAAACTTGTCCCCCACAGGGAATGACTCTTACTGCTTAATAATCTTCATATCAACTGTGCCCGCTTCTCCAATGGGACAGGCGATCACCCGGCTAGCACCCCGGCCCCATTAGAAGAAACAGCCAAGGGAGTGGGTACAAAAAAAATTAGGGCATGAATCTTGGTTCATACAGACAAGACTATGAAAAGCTCCAGTGAGCTAGAGACAAAGGGTCTCGGGTCGTTTACGGGTTGGGATGGTAAATAGACTGAACCAGGATTCACAAGCAAAACCCTAACTTGAATTGACAAACAGAAAAGAAAGTAAAAGCCCTCGTAAAATCACATCTGCTCCTTTATTGGCCAAAGGATAAATAAGTATGCAACCTGCCTATCACGCACGAGTATAATGTTATGGTGGGACAAAGTCCGGAAAAGAAATAAAGTTCATAGTCCCTAAACAAAGAAAAGAAAATTACGCTTATTCAAACTCGTGGGTGTCCTCTCTTAAAGTTCCGACAGGGAGATCGTCTTTCAAAAAGCTAAATTAACCATAATTTATCGGTGCACACGCATGTAAACATCACTAGCCCAATCAACATAAAGTTCACCTGCGGCAAAAAAACTCTTAAGAAAATATCGAATGTCTATATAAATTACAACTGTCTACCCTTATACAGTAATGGACGGATCTCCTCTATCGAACTGCAAATGAATAATTAAAGAGCATCATGTTACATCAAATAGCACTCAAACATCGACTCAGCTTCACATAAGGTGACATTTCAACAATTAATTATAGCCTATCATAAATTATTAACACACCCAGATTGTGCTTACATATTTACACTACTAATTCTTATTATTATTATTAATTTATCTTCCTCTTTCCAACAACCTAGATCCACATGGTCATATTTGTCCTTGTAATTAAATTATAGCATTGTCAAATGTTTATGAAAGGTTAAGAACCTCGCAATAAGGCGCCCTAGCGTATATCATACTCACATAACCAACATTTAATCGTAACCCTTCCGCCGAACACTCTGTGTGAAGATCCAAACAACCTGACCGTCGAGCGCACCATCAATTACACCCCTGCGCTATTCAATACAACTCATCAATGAACGTGGCACGTTCGTCAAGAGGACCCTGTCCTTACAACAACAATTCCACGGACATCCGTCGCCCCGTGAATAATCTCGTCACATTTTGACGGAAAAATACCATATCTAATTACCACATAATTATCACATAAACTTTACACAACATCATTACAAAATAAATCAGGCATTATCAGCATGTGTCAAGAACCCACACTAACAGAGCGTATCAACTTTATCGGGACCACGAGGTCGTATGATAATATGGCATCCTATCCAAGGAACCTTATCCGGCAATCTTCAACCATATTCATTGCTATAAAAAAAAAATCTGTTCATTCCGTGACAAACCTTTCAGAATAGAATTCGACTAATGACCTCTGAAATCGACGTGCTAGGATCTCCCAGCAAAATGGGCATCTCTTATTATGGTTACCAAATTTCAAATTATTATTATTATTATTATGACTCAGAGACTAAATACATGTCTTACTCCTACCATTGATGCTGTAAATTTATATAGGTCAAATGACCCGAGAAGAAAGACAAAAAAACATCTGCACGACCCTATGAAAAGAAAAAAAATGATGCTCTTATTCAATCTGGAATAAATTATTATAAAGGGCGTTAAGTTACACGATCTCAGGTTATCTCATGGCATGGCTATTCGAGGTAGAAGTTCTCTTCTTTCTGATGAACAAGGATGGAAAGGAAACGTCTTACTTTATATCTGGCGTCCTCGGAAATCCATGGCGTCGGCGTCGTCATCGTCGGCGGCGTCAGGGCGGCGGCGTCCCTCCAGCGTCCCCGCGATGTGGTCTCCCAGCGTACTGGCAGAGGTATCCGCCTCTGGCAACTCCCGATCTCCTGGCGACGCCCATGTCTGCCCACAGGTTGTCCCCCGTCACCTTCATCAGCGCCGTGGATCGACGTCCCAACCATGGTCCACTCGTCCACCTCGTTGAGACCGTTCACCCCATTATGGCCCCTTAGCAGTTCAGTGCAGCATAATTCGCGTGTTAATATGCATGTTGATGCCCAGAATATGTGAGTCCATGGCTAATAAGTTCATGCTGCCGTGCGGCAAGATACACCTCACTATATCAGAGCACATTTATGCTCGCACACTAAAGCGTCTAGTTCCTGGTTCACTTGAGTCATATGTTTTCACTTCCTTTAGCCCGGTGACACACTTCCTTCCACGAGGAGCTATTTCGAGCTGGCCTTGACCGACATATCAAGTTGCCTGCGGCCCGTAGTCTTCCAACCCGAGCTTAAAGTAGATGTGGCCTCCCTTACTGCGTTTTCACTACGTGTCTTAAAACGCCGTACTGCTATGCTATTTCCGAATGAATGTCAGTTAAAATATAGGGCCTCGCGATAATGTTTCGCCTCGACTATCCTTATATAGTTCTTCCCCTGATACTCGTAAATTTAAACACCTCCTGGTATCAATCTTTAATGAACATAAATTGTCGGCATAAACGGACTTCCTTTATCAGTTCTAACTGTTTCCTCACATACTAGCAGGTCCGATATCGCCTAGAAATTCACACTGTTCGACAAACAAACTGCCATGCTTCACTGAAAAAAACTCACTGGCAATATATGCACGCTAGTTTCAGGCTTCATGGCCTGCTGGTTACTCACAAAAACCATTCAAGTTCCCGATGTAAAATCACTGTCTACATGACATGGGCTAATCTTCCGTGCTCCGCTGTGTGACATTCTCGTCCACGCACTACTGACTCACATACTGCTGATTCACATACTGAACATTCCGGAACTCCGTCCTTCTTCGAGAAAAAGAAAGTGGGAGGGGTTGGAACCTTCTGGAGCATTCCCCTGCTCTCGCCGCGTCATGCCATGACGTCATACTGACTCTCCGAGTTCCTTCATCTTCTGTCATCCGGGGCTGGTAATTGACCCTGACTGGATCGGTCACATCTCTCCCGCGGCCTTCAAAATATAAGCGGTGGGAACATAGCTTATGTTTTTCCTCAAGTGATGCATGTGAACGATCTTTTTCAGTCATCTCCTCAATGCTGACTAACGGGCTTGCCGGTGATACTTCCGCAGATTCGCAGCATTGAAATTCCCAACAAGTGCATTCGTGACGTTGTCAACCACCCTATAGCAATTGTTGTCCATCACTCTGGCAACCCTATGGGGTCCCGAAAATGGGCGCGCAAATTTCCCATACACTCTGAGTGGTAAGTTTGATGACGTGGGTTTTCGAATCAGCACTAGGTCATTGACTCGAAGTGGCTCGCGAAAACGGCGGCCAGCCTTCCTTCTCTCCCGTTTCTGCGCCTGTAGCTGCATCCTCTCCCGAGCCAGTTCGTTTCTCCTTTGCACCGACGGCTCAATCTCTGGGGGTGCCTGTATAACAGCATGCCAAGGTCTACTCGGTTTTCGTCCATGGTGCAGAAGGCAAGGAATTTGTCTGGTACTCTCATGTGTTGTAGAATTCAAGCAACGTTCAATTATGGGTACCACTTCCATCCATCGATGATGCTGTTCATGACAGTAAATCCGGCAGTACTTTCCAATCTCCGCATTTACTCTTTCAACAGGATTTCCTTCTGGGTATCTTATGGAGCTCAAGATATGCCTTATGCCGAGTCGTGCCATAGCTTCTTGAAATTCAGCGCTCGTAAACTGCGTTCCGTGATCGCTCAGAAGGAACTCTGGCTTCCCTGCAGTTGGAATCACGCCGGTCTCAATCCTGCGAATCACGTATCGGGATGTTGCCTTCTGGATAGGGTGCAACATGACTAATTTGGTAAACACATCCATCGTCACCAAGATGTATTGGTTACCCCTGGTGGACCTCGGAAGGGGGCCATACAGGTCCGTAGCCATTAATTCATTCGGACGAGTCGGTATCCTGAAATATCTCTTGAATTTCTATCAGTTCGGGAGGACCAAGGTTTGAGGAATTTCTTAATTTGAAGTTTTTTTTTGTTGCTCTGACCGACCATATTCCTGGCTCTCTCGATGTCTTTCCGTATAGCTCGGCCGCGACCCCTGCGAACGAGAATCCCTATAGGCATTCTGTCTTTGATAATATTGATTTGACTGCCTTCGTTGATATTCACCATATCGTCCCTTCGTATTGTTGAATCGGGATCTCCTACGTTCTTCATACGGTTTATTCCTCCATCTGGGTCGCTCGTCTGTTCCACTGTAGCTCCTATCTCGGCTCCGATAGTACCCCGTGTCCCTTGGCCTGTCCGTCTCCCGCGGCGTTCGCTCTTCCGTCTGCGCAATTTTGTCAATCACGACCGTGTTCACATCTCTATTTTCCTGTCGTCCGGACCTCGCCTGTAACTGTGCGCTAGTGTGGTCCAGTTTTCGAAGAATCTCTTCGCATCCCTCTAAAGTCTCGGCTCCTGACGCTATTACACTCTTCTGGACCTCTACAGGTAACTGTCGAATAATAGCTTGGACCAATTCGTCCTCCGGCACTGGTGGAGTCAAATACTGCAGCCTGGCGAGTTGCGACGCGAAGTACCCCGCGTACCTAGTCGGATTGGATGTCGCATACCGTTTAGCGTATAGTTCCGCCCGTATGTTCAATTGTTCTTCAGGGCTCCAAAAACGTTTGATTAATAATCGTTCGAACTCATCCGTGCTCGTGAACGTGTATCGAAATGCGCGAAACCAAGTTAATGCCGTCGATTCCAGGGACCTCTCAATAACTCTTAGTTCCCTCTCACGTGGTATCTTATTCTCCGCCATGTATTCACGGACCTCCCTCATAAATTCGATAGGTGTGACGTTATTAGTCCCATTGTTCCCCGAGAATTTCCTCGGCTGGTGGTCTATACTTCTAATGATAGTTAGGTGTCCCGCGGGATTTGTACTCCGTATTCTCGGCGTTGCATCTACCTCACCCGCCTTTCTAGAAAATGGGGCGTTTTCACTTTCCGTCCCGTTAAGATGTGGCGTGGTTTCAATTTCGGACCATCTAACCCTTTCTGACTCCGATTTGTCTTTTATCTGCGTCATTTCCGCCTCTAAGTTGCCTAATCGAGTGAGCTGCCTTCCCTGTTGAATAATGATCTTCTCCTCCAACTCAACAATGGAAGTGTGGATAGATTCTCTCACATGTTCGATTAATGTCGTTTGTGAATGAGTGATTTTCCTGTCATACGTGTCCTGGAATGATTCAACCTGTATCTGCATGTTTTTCACGTCCTTCGCAACCTCTTCTTTCCAACCTGACACGTCCTGTTTCAACTTATCCAGGGTTTCCTCGCTAGACTGACCAATTTGCTCAATTTTTGCCGTCAAATCTTGTCCCATGCATTTAATATTACTGTTCAACTTCTCCTCAAGTCCTTCAATATTCCCCCGAAGCGAACTCTGAGTATCCCTGATTTGCCGTGCCATAGAATCTTTGAGCTCCGCGGTAAGCACTTGGAATGTAGTTTCTACCTTTTTATCGAGTAGATTAATCTTATTGTCTATAGCCTTTCCTGATAGCCTAAGATTACGTTCTACAGCATCAATGTTTTTCTGCAAATGAGATTCTAAACTCTTAAGATTAGATCCCATGACTTCTAATAAGTCGGTTCTGAGACCATCAACTTTATCACTAACATCCTTTTTTATTCCTGCTACCTGAATACCGACACCCTCTTGTGTCCTCTGTACCTCTGCTACCTGAATGCCGACACTCTCTTGTGTCCTCTGTACCTCTGCTACCTGAATGCCGACACTCTCTTGTGCCGTCCATAAGCGATCCATATCGCTCTTCATGTTTGTTTTAATTGACCCAACACTATCCTTAACATTATTAATTTCAGTGGTTAGACCAGTTAATCCAACTTGGATTTGTTTTAATATATCAGCAATATTTTCTGTGGTTACTACTTGTGACATCTTACAATACAACTTAAATATAGGGGCCTACATGGGAATGTAGGTCGTCGAGTATAGCCATAACCTGAGATCGTGTACCAACCCTGTCAAATGGTTCACTAAAGGCTCAGTGTGATACGAGGTTAATTTTACACAAGAATTACACATGGCAAGTATCGCGCTCCCATCAAAGGCACGAATCTGACCACACAGTATACTCCCATCACCACAACAAATGATTGAGTACAAAAAAAACATGCCCATGACGGAAACGAAACACACCATCGTCGTCGAGCCTCACGTTGGGCGCCACTTCAACCCCCTGTGCCCGCTTCTCCAATGGGACAGGCGATCACCCGGCTAGCACCCCGGCCCCATTAGAAGAAACAGCCAAGGGAGTGGGTACAAAAAAAATTAGGGCATGAATCTTGGTTCATACAGACAAGACTATGAAAAGCTCCAGTGAGCTAGAGACAAAGGGTCTCGGGTCGTTTACGGGTTGGGATGGTAAATAGACTGAACCAGGATTCACAAGCAAAACCCTAACTTGAATTGACAAACAGAAAAGAAAGTAAAAGCCCTCGTAAAATCACATCTGCTCCTTTATTGGCCAAAGGATAAATAAGTATGCAACCTGCCTATCACGCACGAGTATAATGTTATGGTGGGACAAAGTCCGGAAAAGAAATAAAGTTCATAGTCCCTAAACAAAGAAAAGAAAATTACGCTTATTCAAACTCGTGGGTGTCCTCTCTTAAAGTTCCGACAGGGAGATCGTCTTTCAAAAAGCTAAATTAACCATAATTTATCGGTGCACACGCATGTAAACATCACTAGCCCAATCAACATAAAGTTCACCTGCGGCAAAAAAACTCTTAAGAAAATATCGAATGTCTATATAAATTACAACTGTCTACCCTTATACAGTAATGGACGGATCTCCTCTATCGAACTGCAAATGAATAATTAAAGAGCATCATGTTACATCAAATAGCACTCAAACATCGACTCAGCTTCACATAAGGTGACATTTCAACAATTAATTATAGCCTATCATAAATTATTAACACACCCAGATTGTGCTTACATATTTACACTACTAATTCTTATTATTATTATTAATTTATCTTCCTCTTTCCAACAACCTAGATCCACATGGTCATATTTGTCCTTGTAATTAAATTATAGCATTGTCAAATGTTTATGAAAGGTTAAGAACCTCGCAATAAGGCGCCCTAGCGTATATCATACTCACATAACCAACATTTAATCGTAACCCTTCCGCCGAACACTCTGTGTGAAGATCCAAACAACCTGACCGTCGAGCGCACCATCAATTACACCCCTGCGCTATTCAATACAACTCATCAATGAACGTGGCACGTTCGTCAAGAGGACCCTGTCCTTACAACAACAATTCCACGGACATCCGTCGCCCCGTGAATAATCTCGTCACATTTTGACGGAAAAATACCATATCTAATTACCACATAATTATCACATAAACTTTACACAACATCATTACAAAATAAATCAGGCATTATCAGCATGTGTCAAGAACCCACACTAACAGAGCGTATCAACTTTATCGGGACCACGAGGTCGTATGATAATATGGCATCCTATCCAAGGAACCTTATCCGGCAATCTTCAACCATATTCATTGCTATAAAAAAAAAATCTGTTCATTCCGTGACAAACCTTTCAGAATAGAATTCGACTAATGACCTCTGAAATCGACGTGCTAGGATCTCCCAGCAAAATGGGCATCTCTTATTATGGTTACCAAATTTCAAATTATTATTATTATTATTATGACTCAGAGACTAAATACATGTCTTACTCCTACCATTGATGCTGTAAATTTATATAGGTCAAATGACCCGAGAAGAAAGACAAAAAAACATCTGCACGACCCTATGAAAAGAAAAAAAATGATGCTCTTATTCAATCTGGAATAAATTATTATAAAGGGCGTTAAGTTACACGATCTCAGGTTATCTCATGGCATGGCTATTCGAGGTAGAAGTTCTCTTCTTTCTGATGAACAAGGATGGAAAGGAAACGTCTTACTTTATATCTGGCGTCCTCGGAAATCCATGGCGTCGGCGTCGTCATCGTCGGCGGCGTCAGGGCGGCGGCGTCCCTCCAGCGTCCCCGCGATGTGGTCTCCCAGCGTACTGGCAGAGGTATCCGCCTCTGGCAACTCCCGATCTCCTGGCGACGCCCATGTCTGCCCACAGGTTGTCCCCCGTCACCTTCATCAGCGCCGTGGATCGACGTCCCAACCATGGTCCACTCGTCCACCTCGTTGAGACCGTTCACCCCATTATGGCCCCTTAGCAGTTCAGTGCAGCATAATTCGCGTGTTAATATGCATGTTGATGCCCAGAATATGTGAGTCCATGGCTAATAAGTTCATGCTGCCGTGCGGCAAGATACACCTCACTATATCAGAGCACATTTATGCTCGCACACTAAAGCGTCTAGTTCCTGGTTCACTTGAGTCATATGTTTTCACTTCCTTTAGCCCGGTGACACACTTCCTTCCACGAGGAGCTATTTCGAGCTGGCCTTGACCGACATATCAAGTTGCCTGCGGCCCGTAGTCTTCCAACCCGAGCTTAAAGTAGATGTGGCCTCCCTTACTGCGTTTTCACTACGTGTCTTAAAACGCCGTACTGCTATGCTATTTCCGAATGAATGTCAGTTAAAATATAGGGCCTCGCGATAATGTTTCGCCTCGACTATCCTTATATAGTTCTTCCCCTGATACTCGTAAATTTAAACACCTCCTGGTATCAATCTTTAATGAACATAAATTGTCGGCATAAACGGACTTCCTTTATCAGTTCTAACTGTTTCCTCACATACTAGCAGGTCCGATATCGCCTAGAAATTCACACTGTTCGACAAACAAACTGCCATGCTTCACTGAAAAAAACTCACTGGCAATATATGCACGCTAGTTTCAGGCTTCATGGCCTGCTGGTTACTCACAAAAACCATTCAAGTTCCCGATGTAAAATCACTGTCTACATGACATGGGCTAATCTTCCGTGCTCCGCTGTGTGACATTCTCGTCCACGCACTACTGACTCACATACTGCTGATTCACATACTGAACATTCCGGAACTCCGTCCTTCTTCGAGAAAAAGAAAGTGGGAGGGGTTGGAACCTTCTGGAGCATTCCCCTGCTCTCGCCGCGTCATGCCATGACGTCATACTGACTCTCCGAGTTCCTTCATCTTCTGTCATCCGGGGCTGGTAATTGACCCTGACTGGATCGGTCACACAACTAAGGCTTAGACAGGCTAGCAGACTGTCTATATATAAGTACATGGAACCGAGCCTTGTCATAGAAACAGTTGACTCGTACTACCGGCTGACGATGGATGTCTTTGGACGTGCTTTGTAGTCTTGCGCATAACACTTCGCGGCTGGAAGCGATCAATTTAGTTCGCAGCTCCTTAGCGATCTAGTTCGCTCTTTTAGTTCGTTAGTTCCCATCTCGAAGACAGATCGTTCGCTCGGCTTGCTACTGCCACTGCACGCGCTCCTTGTTTGTTATAGCAGTCTGTCACCACTCATTACTCGTCACCAGTGATTGCTCATTTTCATTGCTCTCGTTTCAAGCAATACTGTAGGCTACTGTAACAGTTACTACAGTATGGTCGCATCACGTGCAGTTCGTGTATTAGATATTGACATGTTGCGTGCGTAGTAATGTGTTTTACATTTTGATATTCGAAGATAAAAAATACAAAAATATGAGTATTGAAACATTAGTGAAATTCCTTATTTCCTTTTATTCCTTGTAGGAACATAGGGTAGCTACAAACTTCTTCCATCTCGCTCTATTGTTGGCCATCCTTTTAATTAGACAATTTCTCTTTCTATTATTTATAAAGCCAAAAGTCGTCATTTTTTAAATCATTAGTGAAATACCGGTACCGTACCTAAAGGAATAACAGTATGGACGATGTGTTCGTAGAAGCATACACTTATTATTCTCTTTATTTTCTTTCTCGCGTGGGGCCGATAACCTAGATGTTAGGCCCCTTAAAACAACAATTATCATCATCATTTTTCGCGTATATCAACATCCGATTCCATTTCCTACTTGTCACTAGGTGATGATAAGGCGTACCCCCCGCCCCCCGCAATTTTCGTTTCATTTCTTACTTGCTTCGTGATATTATTTGCCTGCTCTGAAACCGTTGGGAACATTATCTTTATGGCATGAATGGGAGGAATAAGTTTTTCAGTTCAGAGTGTTTGTCCATAGAAGTTCGCTTTTCTTTGTGAATCATCGTAATAATGTTCATTTCTTAAAAACAGGTAAAAGTAGTTGTATCACCATGTATCGAGAAAAATAAATATCAACCAGTTCATTGTGAGGTTTGAAGCCATTTTTCAGTGATGCCTAAGTAAACAAAAGTTTGGTGCTTTTCAATCGGTCAACACGAATGTACCCAAACAGAGCTGGGTTATGCCTCAATCCTGAAATACATTCATAAAATACATGTATTTATTGATCTCATGTAATTTATTTCAGGATTGGGGCATAACCCAGTTATGTTTGGGTACATTCGTGTTGACCGCCTGAAAAGCACCAACTTTTATCAACCAGTTCATTAAAATGGTAATGTTAATCCAGTTCGCCGATTTTCTAAATAATTGGACATATTTTCAAATAATCCAAAATGACTAAGTTAAATAAAACTGTGGAAGTATCCCCACATCTAAATCAGCTATCAGAAACTTCAATTTATGAACCGCCACTGTATTACATTACAAATATAAGGTAGTTATTACCAATTAGCGTGTTAGCAGTAGTAGTGTGTTATACTGTTATTATTATAAACCGACATTGACAATCGCCGCGCCAAAACTTGACAATCTTGCCACTAACAATAGATACACTCAATCAACTGAACTGCTGAACGAAGCGCATGTGATTGTGCAATGAGTGACGACGTGACGAGCTGACGAGCTACGGTGGACCCGCGCTCTCGCACTGTTACAAGTCGGTCAGCGTAAAAAGATCGAACGAACTAACAAGCGAGGGATCTGGGAACTAGTTCGGTAGTTCGTCTGTGGGACCCGCTCTTCCGAACTAGTTCGTTCGCGAACTACACAAGACTAGTGCTTTGATGGTCAAAGCTAGGTCTGTTCCCATACATGATCCTAAACAAGAAACAGATCCTGCCAATAAACACTATGTGGATGGGTCTGAAGTGCCACGCACGAAACAGGGTGATTATTAATTTAAGGGAAAGCGGATAACCCATGTGAAACATCCTCAAGTGTCTACAGTCGTTACTACAAAAAAGTATGTGCATAACAAGGTGTATGAGTTTTATGACAAAGTGCCTCAGCTTACGGTGAATGGCTATACCGCTAATCATCACCGCATTATTCACGTGGAAGCCCCACAAGACGAAGACGATGTCTGCACTAAACGTTACGTGACCTATGAAATGAAAAGGCTTTATAAATTTATCCCATCCGTATTTTTATTGTATCTGACAAATAAAAATCCTCTGAATGACAGAAACCAGTTACCGCTTGTCCATGACCAGCATTTGACGTATGTGCTTGCTTCGGGTTTAAGCCAATATCGATTGCACTATGATGGAACCGTTCACATCAAACAAGCCATGCCTGATGAGAACCATTTACAAATAGAGATAAATGTTCATAGGATGTTGGTCCATAATCATGAAATGGTCAATGCAGGTGACGAATTATCCTTTCATCTCACGTTGACATGGGATGAAAAGCAAGCGGGAAAAACCATAAACGATTTCCCACTTTATGTGGAATTGGATTATACAGCCATGAAACAACAACCTGACGTTCGTTGTGACTTAAACTTTCTTGTGAAAGGTTGTTGGTCATCATCATGGTGAAACAAAGATATGTTGTGAGAAAGACTAAAAAGAAGACCCTGTTATTGTCAAAGCATGTACTTAAGGCATTAGTGAACAAGCCCTTGCAAAAGAAACAAGAAAAAAATAACATGTTGACCATAAGAAAAGCCGTTCGAGCAGCACAGAGATGAGTTATTCCAAAACTTCAGCAACACAAGGACGAGTGATTTCCGTCCCCCAACGAGCGGGATTTTTACCTGCTTTGTTTGCGGGTCTGGCTGCTCTGGGTTCACCTTTGGGCGGTGCCAGTGCGGTGGCAAAAACCATTAAAGCTGCACAGCAGGGCAAGCAACAATTAAAAGAAAGTCAGCGACACAATGAAACCATGGAAGCGATTGCTATGGGGGCTAGAAATGCCAATTTAAAGCCAGGCTTTTATCAACAAGGATTTGGGATTTCGCCGTCTCGATTTTTTTTTACCTCAGCTATAGGAAGACATGCTCCGACTCATCAACAAGTGGAAAGCTATGCTAAACAACTAAAGCTTTCTCATTTTCGAGGTGTGTTTATGCGGAACAAATTACCCCCACGACCCTGGAAACAGGAATGTGATGTTGTAAATTTGGATGATCATCGAGGACCAGGAACGCATTATGTTGCTTATGTCAAAGAGGGATCCACCGTATGGTACTTTGACAGTTTTCGGAATTTGCCTCCGCCCATGGAACTAGTGATCTATTTTGGAAACATTATCAAGATATAATATAATGTGAAACGTGAGCAAACGTTTAACAGCCAACAGTATGGACGTTTGTGTTTATTTTTTTTTATATAAGACCCAGCATAAGCAAAAACGTCAAGAGTATGTCGGCAGAAAGTAAGACTTATACAGTGCATGGACGTGGACCCGAAGTCTGTCTAGACTTTTACCCGCCTATCGAATTGAGTAAAATACCTTATAGTTTAGGACTTGTTTCAGTTGAAACATACAATAGAATATACAACGTACGTGAAAATATGAACAACAAGTTTTACTATGATGATTCTGTGCTCATCCTGAACTCTGGTGGATACACGATAGATGATATTTATGAACACATTTATGTGGTGTTGATCAATGAATATGTTTTAAAGTCATTTCTCGATGGAACGCACAAGTTTGAACTTGTAGGAAATACCAACACTCATCGCTGCAGTATTTTCTCCACATTCAAAATTGACTTTAAAACACGCCCCGATTCCATTGGTCCATTACTAGGATTTAAACCACGCGTGTTAGAGCCCAACAAAAAACATCAATCAGACCATGAAGTGAAATTCATTGAGGACCATCATGTGTCAGTGACATGTAATATTATCAGCCAAGTGTAAACCAATCAGGAACCAACGCATTTGCTTTATGACTTTATTGTGACATCGCCCAATGGCTATATTATTCGTGAAAACCCTCCAGTGGTACTTTTTCATTCTGTGGCTGTAGATGGTGTTAGTAATATAACATTAAGACTGATCAGTGGAGGCCAACAACTAATTCAACTAGATTCTACAACACCAGTGACTTACAAGTTGGTGCTAAAGCCACTATGAAGTTGGTGTATAAAGCAACAACACCGTCTAGGAATGGTGTTAGTTGTTTGCCACGTGAATACACGTTAACATCTAAGGACAAGCAGATTTTACAGCATTTGGGTTACCACGTCAACCCCCATGATGAATTCTATCCTAGAGGTAGCGAACCACATCGAAGAGCAACCAGGTGTGGTAGGAATTGCTCTCCATTCCTATCAAGCTCAAACACCTGGACTCAATAACAATGATGAAATTCAATTTGTTATCAACAACCAAGATATTTACACCCTACCGCATGAAAGTGTCATTCAGATTGAAGGTCGACTCGCCAAAGCCGATGGCTCAACAACCACCACATCCAAGTTAGCCAACCATGGTTTGGCCATTCTGTTTTCTGAGGTGCGATATCGTGGTGGATAGCACTCGAAATGTGGGTATTTCCAGTGTCATGAAACTGTATTCCTCTTATAGTGAGGAAGAAGGTAAAACACTTTGCATGGCAGGTTGGTGTCCTGCCTCGACCAACGACTGGATGGTACACACCGATGGGACCTTTACTGGATATTTACCTCTTAAACTGATTTTAGGCTTTGCCGAAGATCACCAGCGCATTGTGGTCAACGCAAGGCAAGTGCATTATTTGGTGAGAGACAGGAGTGATAAAAATGCACTCAAGGGAGCCGACAATGCCCCCATTGATTCATAAATTCAACCTGGTTGCATGTTATGGAAAGTGCCCTATGTGACCCTTGACGATAGCAAGAAACTGGACATACTGAAGATGGTAAAAAAGAGCCTGTACCCATGGAATTTAGAAGCTGGGCACTCCATGAGTACCCACTATTGCCCACCACCAACCCACACAGTTGGTCTTTAAAAACAGCTCGCTATATAGAGAGACCTCCCTACATGATCGTGGGTTTTCAAACGAATCGCAAGTATCAACTATCCAAAGATGCCACGCAATTTGATCACCTGCAATTGAGAAATGCACGTCTTTTCCTCAACGGAGCTGTGTTTCCCTATGAAGGACTGGATTTGGATATTTCATAAAAAAAGTTTGGCTCCCTGTACGACTTGTTTTCTGAATTTAGATGGTCGTATTATCAAAAAGAGAACAGCCCCATCCTGTCACCCCAAGTGTTTAAGGCAAGGGAGCCACTGATTTTCTTTAACTGTTCTTATCTGGAAGAGTCAGTCAAGCCATCCAATAATGACATTCGACTAGATTTTGAAACGCATGACAATGTACCAGCCAATACGACGGGCTACTGTTTGATTATTCATCACAAACAAGTCAACTATTATCCACTGTCCAACCAAGTGACGAGTGTATACATATCAGGTCAACCTTCGTCAAGACGGTCAGTCATGCCTTGCTTAAAAGCCTCAAGAGGTGTCACACCCATGAATTTATACTCTGAGGAAGATCGTTTCAAGACCTTTGCGACGTGGCCTGTGGGTAGACATACATTTGAATGTGGTTATGAAAGCGCGCTTGTCCTCGGCCAAAGTGGTGTTTGTGAAATGTAATGAAAAACGCGAATGGTTGAACCATTTTTGGCGCCTTACTGTCAATGTATCGACCTCATGGACTTGGACTGTCCCTCGTTGCAAACCCTTATGGACCGCTGTCCCTGTGGCAACATTACCCATACATCCCTAGCACATGTGTGGCAATTCTTTCATTGGTTAACCACCAATGCCTGCTGGGAGTTGTTAAATCAAATTAAAACTCATGATTTACCTGTGAATGACGCCAGTGAGATTTCTACAACATCTACAGAACCAAATACCATGGAGAAAGGGAATGCTATAGACAAAGCCATTGGCAAGTTATTTGTGTGCAAAAAGAAACTAGACAGTTTTACCAAAGAGCAATTATTGGCACCCCCAAAGTCGTTCATTTATTATGTAGCTGCCAACGCTGTGAAAGTAATCTGGCAACATGTACCAAAATCATGCACTCAAGACCCTGTGTTGAGTGAATTGCAACCCGGTAGGGATTGCGATCACCATATGCAAGTGGCCATGGCGAGAATACCCTCTATGCGTCAGTGCGCAACATGCCAGTTGGTCAAACTGTATCAGGGTCATAAAAGTCAGTGTAAAGACTTTGTTGAATCATTCCACGGGTGCCATGGCGAGAAAAAGCAGCAGCAACAACAACAAACACAAACTTCGTCCACAAAGGAGGGGGAGGAAGACCAAAACTTTTCACCATCCATGGAAAAGGTTATGCAAGACCTGTACTGGCAATGGCGTCATTGACAAAGTGATTCATACTTACCTTTCGAAATCCATCTTCCAGGTTATCGTTTTTGTGACCCTGGAACTGATCTTGAAAAACGTTTGCAGCGTGGTGATGTACCCATTAATCTTTTGGATCAAGCATGTGAAGAACATGACCTTTCTTATCACCATAGTCATCCTGGTTTAAGATATGTGGCAGATAAATTGTTATTGAAAAATGCTAAACAACGTTTCACATCCTGTGATGCAGCCCTGAGTGTGATGAGTGCTATGAAAGGAAAGTTGACGATGCATGGACATAAACATTAAAAAAGTAAGGATAGAAGAATTGGGATTTGTTTGTATTCTTTTGTCAATTCTTTTCATGGTTATGAAATAAAAACAAGGTTTACCAGTGCATGATGTTGTTTTTAATTTTAAAAAATTATGATGTTGATGGATTCATTGTTCATTCACATTTTACACATGACCAATTCACACATTGCCATTTGCCATTTTCAATTTACAGTTTTTAAGAATGTCCATTTCAAGTTTTGCGTATTTTGATGATATAGATTTTCCAAATTTGTCGATTACACTTTTTAAAAAATGTTCGTTGAGCTTTTCGAATTTTCATATTTCACACATGGCCATTTCCAGTTTTTAAAATGACAGTTTTACGTTTTCGAATTTTGGTGATATCGAAACAAGGATTTTCCATTTTGCTGTTTTCAGACTTTTTCCATTTGTTGTATGTCCATTGTTCCGCTTGTTATCACCTGCCAGCGGTGTTGTCAGCTCGACTGACATTCCTGTAGCGCGATAAACATTTGCATATCTGCTAGCCGGCTCTCAGTCGGCCGGCCCCCCAGCCTCCAGCAGATTGTCTGTTTGCCGAAAAAGTCGGAAAGCGACCCCTCGTCTTGTCGCCCCGTCAAAATAGTCATTGTTCTATTAGGAATACAACCACCGCGGCCGGCGAGAGACTCGGCCAAACACACCACTGTGGTATCGTCTCTCTATCTACGACCATTTTTCATTTAAAATTATAAAAAAGCAGGTAAAAATATTTTTGATTTGCCAGTTTTTGTCCTAGAGACTTGAAATTTATGTTGTTGGTACAGGGGGTAGGGACCTTTCATTTACATCAAACAAACTGATTTGTAAACTTCACCGTTTCCGAAATATAGGAATTTCATAAATGAAAATTTTTTGAGAAAATAAAAAATATAAAGGTCATAGAGATCGTTCGCTTCAACCATGGCACAACGTTCTATCATGTTTGGATTTCAAACTATCGCCTACCTTCAAAAACAAAAATTTTCATTTTTTAAAATATAATCAGTGGTGCATAGCAAAGAGGACGTCACCCCAAGTCCTTGCACCCCTCCTACACGCCTCTGGCAAGATTGGTTCGCGAGATATAAAAAAAAGTCTAAAATCACGTTTTTACTCCAAAAAAACATGTTTCCAGCTTTTCGCCTTTTCAATACCTACATCCCCATAAAGAGGGCAACATCACCTTACATTTATAACAAAAACTTTTTTCTGATCTTCACCGTTTCCAAAATAGTAACCATTTTTTCAAAATTAATTTTATTTTGCCCTACAGACTTGAAACTTGGTTTCTGCCTAGAGGGGCTAGGGACCTTTCATTGACGTTAAACAAACTTTTTTCTCAACTTCACCGTTTCCAAAATAGTGACAATTTCAAAAACAAACATTTTCCATAGCATAGAGGACGTCATCCCAACGCCAACTCATTCGTTAAATTCCGACCATGCGTTCGCCAATTATCGCCAATGTTAGCGAGAAAGTAGCCTATCATTTTGTTTTGTCCTACACACTTGAAACTTACTTTCCCCCTAGAGAGCCTAGGAACCTTTCATTAATGTCAAACAAACTTTTTTCCAAAATTCACCGTTTCCGAAATAGCACCAATTTCAAAACAACAATTTTCAAAAAAAAATCCCAACACAAATTCATAGCAACGAGGACGTCACCCAACGCCAACAACACCTCGTTCGTTAAAATACGATCATGCGTTCGGGAGATATCGGCAAAGTTAGAAGGAAAGTAGGCTGGTAAGCAGAACTCTCATTCTAGCACTACTTACACTAGTACTAGTTTTTGTCCTAGAGACCTGAAACTTGGTTTAGAAACATACCTTTTTGTGCAATTCCTCGTTTCCAAAATATAAGAATTTAAAAATTGGACCGTTTTCAAAACAAACAAAAAAGTAAAAAAAAAAACTTTTATTAAAAAAAAAAGGTCATAGAGAACATTCGTTTGAACCATGGCACAACGTTTGGTTTTAAACTATCGCCTACTTTAAAAAATCATTTTTTTAATATAACGAGTCGTCCACAGGAAAGAGAGCGTCAGCTTGAGTCCAACGACACCTCATTTGCTAAAATCCGATTATTGGTTCACGAGCTATTAATAATTTAACATGAACGCCGCCCGAGCAACGCCAAGTTCGTTTAAACCCCTACTACTCCCCTACCGGAACGTAGTTGCCATTTTCTTCTGAATGAATAGTGAAGAGTTGATATAAGTATTTACAACAATACTTGAATGTGCCGTCCATAAAAATAGTTTCTCTTTTACACAAGTATTTCAAATTTGATGCAGTGTATGTATGTCTACCCCTTATTATTCCCGTTTTCCAACGGGGTAGGGGATGAGATGCGATGAAAGTATTTGTGGCGATGGTTTTTACGGCCGGATGCCCTTCCTGACGCCAACCCCATGAGAGGAGCTAATGAGAGATGAAATGAATGATGGTGAATGAAACTGGGCAAGGATGTGGAAGGAAGCGGCCGTGGCCTGTCAGAAGGTACCGTCCCAGCATTTGCCTGGAGTTGAAAATGGGAAACCACGGAAAACCATTTCAAGGACGGCCGACGGTGGGGCTCGAACCCACGCGTCTACCGAGTCAGCAGAGAGCTTGGCCCCATGACCTAATGCTGCGCTTTAGCCAGCGTAGCCACTACTGTCGGTAAATTTGATGCAGTAGAAAACATAATAATGTTATTTTCTCTGTCATTTACCAAAAGCATATTTTCTTCTAAGTTCGATCGTATGTCCATAATGACTAGAGCTTATTTTGAGGCAGAGGTGGTAAGTTTCTCCGATTCTCGACCGAAATATTTTTTTATCCTCTCTATGTCGTTTGATAGTAAATTATCAGACAATTGCTTAGGGGCAGCAAGTATGTCCTTTCTCATCAACTTCGATGGCCGTTCACATATCTCGTCACGTACCTTTGTTTTTACACTGTTCGAAATAAATACTCGAATAATCGTGGTACATGGGTCCTGATTGTGGGACCCAAATAACAGAAAGTTACCACCATTTGTAAATAAATGGGCAGAACATTCCTTGTTTGAATAGCTCCACTTTTGGCCCCGTTTTGACAACTCACACATATGAAATTTATAGTTTCCTATAAATCTCAATTCTCCACCTCTTTGCTATACAAGGATGACATGTTAGCTGCACTGAATATATCTACGGAAACTCCAAGGTGACCAGGTGCACGTAGCCGTCAGTCACTCATGGCTTAACCAACATTTCAAGGGGGGTTGCCTACCCCCACTCTCTCCTAAACCCATTAGCGTGAGCTGACAAGACTGTTTGGGTTTAACCTAATTAGCGGAGTTCGACCATCTTTTTTGGACTGGAGACAATACGTTTTGAAAGGCACGGTCGAGGTCTAACAGGGTAGTAGCAAGTCCTTACCATTCTTTATTGAAATCGCTCCAGTTGTTTAGAATTTATTGGGGAGAGGTAGGGTCACGCTCACACGAATACGCACACACGGACAAAATGTGATCTCATAATATGAAAGTAGGCTAACTGAATACCCACTTACTGTAGAACAGACCTTAACAACTTAGCCAGCTGATGAAAGCAACAACGCCATGCTTAATATGGACAATATTTGAAATATTTGAAAATACTTTTATTGTCATTTAATCGAAGACAACTATTTATCGATAAGGAGGGGAAGACTAGCACCATCGTTATGCAGACAGCTGATGTCCGTGCATGAGCTGTAAATACCATCCAATATACTGTAATGTTCCCAAACTCATGATATTAAGCCATTTCTGTAACATTTTGTATGTGCGCATATATTCTCACGTAAAACATGTTTTCAGTGTAAACAAATTTTTATATGTAAAATAAATGCCTACGAAAAGGTTAGAAAATGGTCGTCTGTCACAGTGCCCTGCAACACGTTTTGCAACTTTCGATGAAGGTCGTAATAGTGATCATTGTGAAGAGGATTCATAATTTAATATTGTTGTTGTGGTTGATTCATGTAGGAGCTTGCGACATCTTGGTCATCAGTTTTGTGGTCGTGGGTGTGTCGTGGAATGTTTGTATTGTAAGGATGACTGTACTTGTAGTATGTGTTATTGTTGTATTAGTTGAGAGCAGAGGAAACCGCCAAAGTTGGATATCCCCAAGATACAAGTTTTAATACTATTACACTTAATTAAATAGGTGTCACCTAGAAAGCGAGGGAATAATTTGAGAAGAGTTGCCCACTCAACCATCTCTGCTCTAAATGAAGTTTTGTGAGAATATTTGAAAAGGAATATTAATGTTGTTGTCAATAAACGTGACTAATGGAAGCAAAAGTGGAACTTTAAATTAAATTAAAAACCCATTGAATGTCCGGCGTTGAGCTCAAATGCTATGGAATACAGGGTCATCGAAAAATAATGCCTGGATTTTAAATAATTGCTACAAAAGAAATAAAGGTAATTGAAAGGTCTTGGCCTTAAAATCTGTGGGAAAGATAACATTTTTCTCTATTCCGTAGTAAGTTTCATTGAGAGCTCACTTTGTTGCTCTGCAGACGTCTAATTTTTAGTCCACACAAAACTGGCAAATTCAGCATGCTTAGGGTGATCGGTAGGTTGTATTTGATGTCTGAACTGAAGTTTATACGCATGAAGTTGTAGCCGTTTGTGCAGTACATTTTGAATTGTAGTTTTAGGAATTTGCAGCGCGATACTTCGTCGAGCAATTAATTTCTTTGGACTCCTAACACAAGATGGGCGGATACGATCAACATTTTCCTCTGATGTTCTTGATCGGCCTGTCCTAGATTTTTTCCACGGTTCTTGTTTCTCTAAACGGATTAAACCATCGAGTAATCGCTTTGTTATCAGGCACAGTTTGTCCTGGATAAGTCCTCAGAAAGAGCCGCTGTACACTGACGATTGACTCTGACCCCGCGAACCAAATAACGCACTGTGCTTTCTGTTGATCGGTCAGCATCGCACTGGGCGGCGGCAGTCGCTGGTCAGCTGGCCTTGACGACTGCGCAACTAGTCCGCGCACACCAAGGTCACGCTAATGCATTAAACAAAACTTGCGCTAACCAGTTACCACACAGTGAAAGAATCACTCATATAACATTAAAGGTTTCGATGTTATGTATTATTTAAATCTAGGCATTATTTTTTCAATGACCCTGTATATCCTAGGAATTTTGTTGTATTTTAACAAGTACAACAACATTGTATGCCGTACTCTTATCCACTTGACGTTTCCGAACAGCGTACAGGATCGACCCCAAGCGTGAAATCAAAAGATTTTTCAATGTTAGTATCGATTTCATCTCACCATTCGAGTAAGCTTTGGTACATTTAAAATGAATGGCAGGCAATCTCACCATCTATCCCCATCCCCAATACCTGCCGGTTCCCTCTGCCACTGTCGAGCGATTGTAGTACTAAAACTCACTTTAACAAATGAGCATGTATGAATTCAAACATCCTGAATGTCACTCGTAGTGAAACCAATTCCATCAGTGGCGTGCAGTTGGACATTGTTCTGAGTCTAACACGTGTCGCACTAGCTATGTAAAAACCAAACCCAATACATACCAGCACATGTGTCTCGTGGCGACATGTTTACATGCAGCCCCTACCAGCTTATCTGCATAACAACATATGTACGGGACACGTCCATCGCCTTTAAAACACCAATGATAATTGTCATAACAAACTGCAACAACGAAATGAATTTAAAATTACCTTTTTCACTTCATGACAGCTCAATGGTGTTAGGATGCTGGCAGCATTCAAACATTCGTTTCACTTCATAAATGTTTGGATAATATTTACATCACAGGTCACCAACTGCCGCAGTAGCGGACAAATGTTATCCTGCAGCAGGCCTACAGTATGCTCAAAGATTCAGTGGTGTGTCCTGTTGAGAAAGTTATATATAGCATAATAACAATAATAATAATAATAATTTCAAAATAATCTTTCACTTTTCAAATTCAAATCCCCAAACCACGATTCTCTGATTCAGAAACACCAAAGGATACCTCCAAATGCTGCAAATCAAACCCTATATCGTCTTTCAGAGAAATCCCTTTCGCAGAAAAGATAGAGAAAGACGGGCTAAACCGAGACGAGCATCCGAAAAGACGATATTGTTAATTCATTTTAGGGGCTTGGGACATCTTGGTCGTCAGCCCCATATAATTGGGTGTGTGTTGAACTTGTTTGATAACCTGTATTTATGTGCTGACTGTAGTAGTGTATGGGATGAGGTTGGGAAAGGGAAGAAGTAGGTGCCTTGAGACTTGAAGTAAGGTACTATCCCGGAATTTTCCTGGAGGGAGTGTGAAAAAAACGCACTCAGGATAGCCGCTGTCAGCGGCAGGATTCAAACCTATGATCTCCGGACTTGCAGCAGCTGCCCTCGCAGCAGTGGTGCACGATTTAACCAGCACGGCTATGCCGCGGGACCGAAAAGTATGCGGTGCCCCTTGGGCAGAGAAGAGCAAAGAATGAAGGAATTCTGTGCTCAAAATGAAAGCAAAGTTCACTGCCAAATGTAACAAGACTTAGCGTGATCCTAGATTACCCAACCATAAATAATAATAATAATCATAATAATAATAATAATAATAATAATAATAATAATAATAATAATGTATACTATTGTGAACGTTCATGCGCCGATCAACGTAGCGAACAAGAAAGACCCGGAAGGAACTGATCGATTCTGGGAAGAACTTGAAGACATTTTATCGAAGATTCCAGACAAACATAATATCATTTTACTTGGGGATTTCAATGCCCAGGTAGGCAAAGAAAGAAAATTTCGAAACATTGTTGGAAATTACTCCGCTCATCACAGAACGAATCGTAATGGAGAACGGCTATTAGAGCTATGTAGGGCCTTCAACCTGGTAATGAAATCCACTGCTTTCAAACATCTGCCCAGGAAACAAAGACCTGGAAATCCCCAAATCCCAGTCTTGGCGAATTCCAGATTGATCGCGTCGCAATTGCACGGAAAGCTCAAAGAGAAATTCAGAATGTGAAAGTTCTGCGAAATGCAAAACTGGACTCGGATCATTATCTATCTAAAATTAAAATCAAACTCCTCCCGAGAAACACACGGAGGTTCCGAGCCAAAAAGACTGAAAGATATGATGTTGAAAAACTGGCGTCCGGTAATGAGTTTACACGAAAACTACAAACTGTGGATGCAGAGAACTGGGAACAACTGCGAGAGGCGCTGGTTGAGACAGCAAAAGAGACCGTCCTACTAACTAAAACGAGGAAGCATGCTTGGTGGAACAGTGAATGTGACGCAGTAAAAGGAAGAGACAGCATGCCTGGCAGAAATGGAATTCGCAACAAAATCAAGTCAACTGGACAGACTTCTTGAATGAGAGAACGAGTGCAGCAAAAACCATCCGCAATGCTAAACGTGCCTTTCATAAAAACCAGATGGATCAAATCGAACAGGATTTCCAGAAGATTAATATGCGCAACTTCTATAGAACATTTAAAAGCAACTTGAAGAAATATAGCCCTCCATGTCTTCAGTTCAGGGATTGCAATGGAAAACTAGTTTATAGCGACAAAGATAATTGTCAGGTGCTTGCAAAATATTTTGAGTCCCTTCTTAACTGTGAGACTCCAAGTTCCATATTCACATTTAATGACCATGCGCAAGTCCACCCAGATTCCTCTTCACCCACGAAAGAGGAAGTCAAACAGATTATCCGATCTCTAAAGAACCATAAAGCTCCAGGTGAAGACTCTATAATCGCTGAACTGTGGAAGTTTGCTAGTGACAATACGGTGGATAAATTAACGGACATCATACATGAAATTTGGGATACCGAAAGACTTCCAAGTGATTGGACTTCTGCTTTAATCCACCCCCTTCATAAGAAAGGCGATAAAGCAGATGTTAACAACTATCGAGGCATCTCCCTCCTACTGATAACTTACAAAATCCTCTCAAAAGCTCTTCAAACTAGGGCTGAAGAACAGCTAGATACAGAACTGGGTGATTATCAAGGAGGTTTTAGGAAGGGACGGTCATGTGTGGAGCAAATCATGAATCTCAAATCTATCCTTTCATATCTGAAACTAAGGAGCAAGAAATTTGTAGTAACTTTCATTGATTTTAAGAAAGCTTATGACTCCATTGATCGGACTACCCTACTTAAGATTCTAAAGGAGTTCGGCCTAGACAACAAAACCAGAGCGATCATCCAACAGACTCTCACCAACACCACTTCAAAAGTTAAGTTTAGAAGCGAGATTTCCAATGCCTTCGAGATAAGGACAGGAGTTCGACAGGGAGATGGTCTCTCGCCTCTACTATTCAACTGCGTTCTTGAGAAAGTTATCCGTGAGTGGCGCAAAACAATGAGTGATGAAGGAGTCGAAAATGGAATCAGACTTGGTCACAAGAATAAGAACCTATCAATTGACTGTCTAGCCTTTGCAGATGACCTTGCGATTTTTGCAGATTCGTTGGATACGGCCAGGAAACAGATCAACCAGCTTCAAACACAAGCTGCAAAGGCGGGCCTCCTGATCTCTTTCGAGAAAACAGAATTTATTACTAACATCAAAACGGCTCCAAAACATATTGAAGTGAATCATGGGAAAATCAAGCGGGTTGTGAAATTTAAGTATCTTGGGGAATGGATAGACCCTACAATGTCCGAAAACGAGGCTTTTGCGTCACGCTTGAATAAAATTGAAATGGCTTACCATCTAACTAAGAATGTGTACAACAAAAGATCTATATCCCTGAATGCAAAACTGAAGCACTACTGCACGGTCATCCGGCCAGAAGCTTTGTATGCAGCGGAATGTCTCTCCATGAATAGAAAAGGCATAATGGAAAAACTGGAGACCAAGGAAAGGAAGATATTGAGGAAAATCCTGGGTCCAGTCAAAGAACACGGCGAGTTCCGAAGACGCCACAACCACGAGTTGTACACTCACGTAGAGAAAATAACGGACGTGATGAGGAAAAGGAGGATTTCTTTTTATGGACATATAACCCGAATGAAATCAACACGGCTATCCAACAGAATTTTTGCTTTTCTCCGTGAGAAAAAGACAAAGGGGGCCTGGTTCAATGAAGTAGAGAAAGATCTGTTGGAGACTGGGATTACACGTGAAGATATCCAAGAGCGTGGCCCACTTAGGGAGAAACTTCAGAAACATCGGAGTTTTCAACTTAAGCCGAAGCTAAAAACCGGGAAGGCGTGGACGACTGAGAGAAAGGTGCAACATCGATTGCGAATGAAGGAGTACTGGGCTAACATTAAAATGCAGAACAAACAGTTGACATGACGTGGTCCTTAGTTGGCCGTAACGAAGGAATAATAATAATAATAATAATACTAATAATGTGACGGGTATCAGGGTTCACTGTTCTAAATCAGAACACAACTGCGTTACTAAACACTAAATATATTACGGCTACTGTACATAATTATTCTCACGCTGCAGGCTACCAAGTCCACAGGTCTCCTATTCTCAGTGGTGCACCACCGTGAAGTTTTCTCCCGAGTCCCACTTCGTAGCCCATGCGTTTGTCCTCACGCCGCGTCTTACCCAGGGTCTTCAACGCTAGAGCAGGCCAGACACGTGCCGGCAAGCCTGTCAGTTACGACTGAACAGTTCACCGGACCCTGTCCGTCTGTTGAACTGAAGACCCCATACACTATCAGTTGAAAATAGGCCGGTATTAGCAGTCGACGTCCATTCCAAATTTGATTTATTATTGTTTAAATAATGTTCCCCAGTGACGAAGATGCGCATGCGATTCTGGCTTTATTGGTCTTTTTCAATATAAATTGCATTTTGCACGTACTTTCAATCTAAATTGTATTTTGTAAGCATTTTGATTTGCACTTGCATTTTGAGAGTATTTTGAACTTCAATTGCTTTTTGTAAGTATTTTCAACCCCAATTGCATTTTGCCGGCATTTTCAATCAAAATTGCATTTTGAATCTAAATTGCATTTCGTGGGTATTTTGAGTTTCAATTGCTTTTTGTAAATATTTTAATCTAAATTGCATTTTGTGAGTATTTTGAAACGAACTTGCCTTTATGTGAGTATTTTGAAACTCAATTCCATCTTTTGCGTATTTTCACTCTACATTCCATTTTGTATATTTTTTTCATCTCAATTCACCTTTTGTGAGTATTTTCAATATAATTGCATTTTGTAAGTATTTTCTTTCTTACTTGCATTTTGTAAGTATTTTGCATCGTGGGCGCCGACATTTTGTGAGTGTTTTGAATTTCAATTGCATTTTGTAAGTATATTCAACCTCAATCGATTTTTGCAAGTATTTTCAATCTTGGGTGGCATTTTGAATCTAAATTGCATTTTGTGAGTATTTTGAATTTCAATTGCATTTTGTGAGTATTTTCAACCTCAATTGCATTTTGTAAATATGGTCAATTTACATGGCATTTTGTAAGTCTTTTGAATCTACATTGCATTTTGTGAGTATTTTGAATCTAACTTGCATTTTGTAAGTATTTTGAATCTAAACTCCATTTTGTGCGTCTTTTCCATCTAAATTCCACTTTTTCAGTCATTTTCCTATAAATTGCCTTTTGTGAGTACTTTCAGTGTGTTACCTTCAGTAGGTGTTTTCAGTCTACAGTACCTTGGTTTCCATTTCATTGTCATTTTCGCTATCACCCAGACCATTAGGGACCGATAACCTCGATGTTAGGCCCGTTAAAACAACAATTACCTTCATCAACCTCTAAGCACTGATTTTCCTTTTCGCGTGACATTTTTGCCTAGAGGAAGAGCTTACTTCAACCCTGCAGTGGTCGCACGGCGTCTGACACGTCAATTTATTTCGTCATTGCAGGAAATCTCTCAAGGTCATTGAACTGAACTGTCATCTACATTTCAAGTAACTATTCATAATCAGCATAATTGAGTATAAAAAATTGTCATTGAACGGATTTTCTTCATAATTATTCCAAGAAATTATGAATTTCTTGTTGTTAATTCACCTAAGGGGCTTGGAACATGTTAGTTACCAGCCCCGTGTAGTTGGGTGTGTGTAGAGCTTGTCTGATAACAATCATGTTGACAACTGAAAAGCATCACACTTTCATTTACTAACGCAACACTGAAAATGGCTTCAAACACCATAATGATAACCGGTGTTAAGTGTGATGGCTGTATAAATGTGTGTGATGGCTGAAATTCAGGTAAGGACTGCAGTCGATCAATTTCTATTAGTTCCTACTTTTGTTACCAAATGCTACCGTCAACGACACCTAACTGCGAACTTGGCTACTAGATGCCAGCGCAACTCGCACCTGGCGACGAACGTTGGAACGTAATAGAGCGTTAATCAAATCTAATCTACAAATTTAGCTTCACACAATTGTATTGATATGATAATTATACAAATAAACACTGCTCACCACGTGGACAGGCTTCAGGCGGCCTGGCGCTTCACCTCACTCACGTACCGGCTTGCCTGTACTCTGTATCATCTTGCCTGTACTCTATTCAGGCCAACCGGCTGGACGATTGAGTTTCCGTTTGATCACCGGCCGCCTGTTCGGTCAGATCTAACAGGCCACCCGGATCCCACCAACGTTCCGGACGCCGGTTTCCTGCGGACTGTTCAGGCATAACTGAGATGCTTGCCGGTACGTGTATGACCACCTATAATTTTTTAAATTAGTGTGTGTATTTGTAATTCAGGCGAGGATTGGGAAGAGGGGAAGGGAGGGGATGGGGAGGGGGCGTGGCCTTAAGGTAGGAACCGTCCCGGCATTTGCCTGGAGTAGAAGAGGGAAACCATAGAAAACCACATCCAGGGAATCGAACCCATCTCTTCTCAGCTTTGCCTCACGAGGTTGAGTGTGCCCTCTTTCAGCCCTTAGACCAGAATTAAATTTCTTGGCAGAGCTGGGAATCGAACCCGGGCTTTCGGGGTGACAATCAAGAATGCTAACCTCTTTACCAGGAAGTAGACGAAGTTGTCAGTGACTGCTGCCTTAGGGCTGGTTCACATTCACTGTCCGGGAACGATAAGACAAAAGTCGTCCGCAATGGCCAACGGGAAGCATGGATAAGTTTTCCGTTTGTCGTTCCCGGAGCTTGCCGGAGCCAATCAAATACGAGCAATGGTGGCATATTGGACATACAGTAATTATGTGCAATTAAACTTCATAGAAACACATTTCGATAGAATGTTATCAGTGATCAGCGAGCACCTTGCCAATAAAATGAAGATGGTACCTTCAGTACAATAAATAAATGCCTCTAATGGAAAAAATAACGAAGGGATATTGAATGTATACATCAAAATGTCAAATTTATGAGAGGGATCATATTAGGCCTATTTATAAATTGCAAAATCTTTCATTGCCATTACACTTGCTCTATTATTGAAGCCACTAAGCCTACACCATTGAAATTATATTATTCTATAGTATAAAGTTCAAACATACACAGCAATGTTCTTCCTACCCATTTATGTTTTGAGCGAGCGTGCACCCAGTCAACATTGTCAGTTAGGTCTATTGATAATTAGTACTTTATAAAACGAACCTCTTTGATAAAATAAAGCAGTTTGAAAAGTTTCCTGGGTGATTAGGCACATCATCCATCAAATCGCGAGGTTTCGTTTCCCTTCCCATTCCCGGACCAATTGTAAACAGAAGCTTCCTGCTCTCGTTCTCGTTCCTATTGGACTCGATTCCAGGAGAGTCGCGGGGTTGTAACTTATTGTGGCTAATTCCTCTAGACCAGCGACTGGATGTTAGTGACTCCTTCATCATTCATCTCGTCCTTATCATAACTCGCAGGTCAACTACGGGTGAAAAACCTGCACAAGGCCTTTTCGGAGGATGCACGTCAATATTACCTAATCTACGTCATGATCACCATGATCACCATGCTTGAATAAAATGATTGTATACGATTGAATACAAATGCAGGTCAATTAGAGTGAGTTGACCAAACAATATGATTGTAGCATTTGTACGCCAACCACGACCTATGCCTGAATATTAGGCTATCGCTCAATATAATTATGTTGACAAATTTGGTACTCAGATAGCAGAAGAATAAAATCTTCTACTTTGTTCTAGTGATCAATTCCTGGATTGCAGAGTCTGTAGATTTCCTGAAAATATCAAGAACGCTGAAGGAAAAGTCAGATGAAAAGAGTTGTGGCAGGTGAATATGGAAAAAGTTCATGGCGGCGAGGAAGGGAGACGATGCTTAGCAACCATCGAGGAGAGCAAACAGTTCGCTTAATGAGTCACTTAACATGCATACTCCAAGTAGAACCAGTTCAATACTGGGCACTCAGGATAATTGCGAGAGGGAAACAATACGACACGTGACGCAGAAAGTGGTGCTATGTACTGTGCTTTCACACAACAGCCAGGGGATGGTGACTGGGCGAAGAGTTATATCAGGCCCAAAAAGTCCGTGACGTAGAAGAAGGTGAAGAAGAGGCAGAAGGAGAAGAAGAAGAAGAAGAACAGCCAAGGGCTCGAGGTACGTGTTGAGGCTCCGCATGCAAAGGCCCTGGGCTCCATTCCCGGCTGTGCTAAGAAATGTAATTCTGGTGCAGGGTTGGAATGGCCATTTTCCCCAACGTCAATGATATCTTAATTCATCACTAAAGGTTATTTAACTTTGCACGAGCATTTCATCAAACAGAAACGCTCGTTAACTTACCACTAATGAGCAATTACTTTCAAATGGCCAAATCTGACCACTCAACTCCCTAAAGCATAGTTAGTGGAGGGAAACAGCTGAACTCTACCTCGCACATATTGTAATGTCGGAAGAATTCGTTTGTTTCCGAGTATCACACGACCTTTTATCCATATAAAGTTAAAATATGTTTAGGACAATTTTACTAATACTAAGAAAGAATAATACGGAAATAAAAAAACGAAGTGGGTTTCAAACTCCTTCCGGTTCTGCATGATGAACGCAACTAGGCTACTTACGCTATTTAGCTAAATAAACAATGCACACACATAACCACCAGTTCATTATGGTGTTTGAAGGCATTTTCAGTGTTGCCTTAGTAAACAAAAGTTTGATGCTTTTCAGTCGGTCAACACGATTGTAACCAAATGAGATGGGTTATTCCCGATTCCTGAAAAAATTCTACCCATGCTTTCATTAGCTTAAGTCCTGCCCCTTTAGAAACTCCTAATCCTAATTTACTTTCCTCTTTACATATATTGCAGCCTAAATTTTTATTTCCTGCAAATAACCACTCGTTCTCTGACAAAAATAACGGTACTGAGACTCGCTCCAACAGTCTGTAAATCTTGTTTTCGGTAGGTGGGTCCTTGAATTTCACAGTCGATGGTAGAAGGTGTAGAACCATAACCTAGATTCTCCCTTGAATCTGCATCACACGTTTCAGCAACATTTAACCCAGGGTCTATCTCTAAACTCACGTCTTTAATGAAACTAATGTTCTCGGAACTCCATTCAGTTTCGTTTTTACTTGAGCCATCACACACCTTTTTAGTATTCTTTGATTCTTCATCTTCATCCCCAGCACGTTTTTTTGAACCCAGCCACTTAACTAAACTCATTGTCACAAGTTGTGACTCACAACTCACTTTCACAGTCACTGGAAAAATTTGAAAGGTACTACGGGGCTACTGATGTTCATTAACTGCAGAGAGATTCCGTAATATCTGCTTCACAGCAACACATCGAGCAAAACATAAAATAAAACTTGGATTCACACAAACATAACGAGCGGAAGAAAGTTGTTGTGCTCACTTCCCGCTCACCGTATCCAATAGCAGTGTAGCCAAACTTAGAGAACCAGAAAAACGCCCAGGAGTGTAAAAGCGACCGTATTTTATGAACATAAAACCGTAAGGTTCGATATTAGTCCGCTAGAGAACACCCGTGACGTTTCAGCGCTATGTATAGATTATAAACGATTTTCTTACTGAATGCAAAATTGTTACGTCATTCTAAAGTGGGAAGATATTTTCCGGAACGGCGTTCCGGCCCGTTCCGGTCCAACTAAACCACTGCTCATAATGTGGCAATATCTCTCTTCTCTCAATTCATTAACCATAGTCATGGTTTATACTGTCTAGTTTGTACTGCAATGTAGAATAGAATTGTGTACTACTGGCTTGCGAAGTGGCTATACTAAGTGGAAGCAAGTTCACCGTGCTCAAACTAAAGATTAACACTATCTAAAACTGTAACAAGTTCAGACGAAAAATTGTATCGCGTTCGTACTGCATCTACCCTGCGTAGGTTCGACATCGCGCTGCTTAAGTACACGTTTTCACGGAAACGCACTCGCTTTGCTCAAACTGGTGAGATCTACCTCTCCACAGCTGTAGATCGTATTATCCAAGTACCGTACACCCGGTCTCTTATTCCAGACTGACTCAAGTTGATTCACAATGCACCTCGTTCTCTGAACGATGTTGACAATCGATATATACACTGCCTAGTTCGATAATCACATGATATGTCATTGCGTGCATTTATACTCAATTAAATGTTCTCAAGTATCTTCCTTTGTCAATACAATGCATTTCCCAATCTTTCTTTCATACTGCGAAGTGTGTATTACCATACGACAGTGTACATCTGAACGACTGTAGTGCTGCCTCCATTTTGTTGTCAATACAAGTATTACAAAGGTCTCACACATGCTCATCCCCTTGTAAGGCGGGTTGCTGGTGGCTCCTAACCCAGCCACAGTCTCAATGCGCACTTGCATTTTAAAGAATGCCGCAGGAATGCCATCAGTGTTATTGCCAACTTAACCTATTTCCAACTAAATGCAAAATACGGTTACAGTTCCTACTCTAAGGCCACGGCCGCCTCCTTCCCTCTTCCATGCCTATCCATCCTAACCTTCCAATCCCTTCCCTCATGAGTCTCCTGTTCGCTTTGCAGGTGAGGCCGCCTGGGCGAGGTGCTGATCACTCCTCACCAGTTGTATCCACTCCGACCAGATGTTCCCAGCTCTAGGACACTACCTGAAAAAGGCGGTAGGGGTGAGTTCCCTAGCTGAGTCCGTGGGAGCCACCACCCTGGAGGTTAAACTCGATTTAAAAAAAATATATGATTAGGGAATAACCCATCTCATTTGCGTACAATAGTGTTGACCAACTGAAAAGCGTCAAACGTTTGTTGACTACCAGTTCTCCTAAATTCATTGTTCATATCGTTAAGCCTTTGCCATGAATAAGGTCTTCTAAATTTCTCTTCATGTTCCAGGAAATCTCAAGGAAGCATCGCAAACAACGGTCAGTGCCACGCGCTTCTTGATCTGTCAGCCAAACTTCTCCAAGATGGAACCGAGTCTACGCATGCGTAAAGCGTATTTGAGTAATTACGAACCCAAATGTCCTCGTGAAATGCATCGATGATAACCATACATTAAATCTCGTACTTAAGTTAAAAAGAAATTAACAAACTAATCGTTAGTAAGGAGTTGAAAACGGCTCTTAGCCTCATGAGGCTCGATCAGAATTCCTAGAAGTTGTCTTCTCTAATTTTCTACTTCAACTCCTGGCAATAATTTCGTGATGGAAGTTAATTTAAGGCCATGACCACCTCCGTACTACACTCAAATTCAGCCCAGCTTCAACCATAGACGGAGCCGAGGATCGAATCGACTTGTGAATTTATTGATCTAAGAATTGGAATTTGGAATTAGAAATTTATTTTATTCACACACCTGTTTTAGGAAGTGAATAAATGCATATTGACTACTTTTTGGGAAATTTTGGAATATTTGGAAGGATTTAAATTTGGGAATATTTCAGTGAATGATAATTTAACCAAGAGAGAGTCTGATCATTCGATGTTGGAATATGTCCAAGGCTTCAAGTTAGCAAGCCAAAGACCGGTTTTGGTTGGCCGAGGTGATAATAACAAATTATGCACACGACCCACTGATAAGAGGCTAGAACAGGGAGGCATTTTGATGATAACCCAACAGCCAATCAGATTGGATCACATAATTTTTGTGGGAATCGCTATTATATTAAATTTGCTTATATAAAGCGAGATTAGCATTTCTACAGATCCTGAAGAGGAAACGAAATTTATTTGTCAAAACAGAATTATATATTTATGAACAGGAGAAGAGATATTAGCGAAATTCAGTATAATAGGACTCGACGCGAGGCTAGAATGTGACCTCAGACTGCCACGCGCGCTATTGCCACGAGCGGAGATGGCACTCCTACTCCAAAACTTGAAGAGACCAGACCTATAGTTCAGAGCGTCCCGAGCGAGCTCTATGTTAATTGGAAGCGTGGTCAGGAGATCAAATTGGACCGTTTGGAGACAGCGTAGTTGCCGAGGAAGAGAAAGAGGCACCGATGAACGAGTAAAAGCATTATTTAGCTATTGAAAGCAGCAACTTTATGATACGACGCATTGAAAGAAGACTTCATTTCTACAAAGCTTCACATTTCGACAGAACACGTAGCACCCCATTACCAAGCTTCAATACTACAACAGCATTCATTTAGAAGCTTATTCTTTAAAACTCAGCAATTCTTCTAGGTTTGTGCCGTGTCTTGTGTGGGGTTTCGCCTAGGACACCAAGCTGGCTCATCGGCGGAGTGGGGGGCCGGGCGGGGACACCAAGAGCCCGCCGATGAGCCAGCTTGGTGTCCTAGGCGAAACCCCACACAAGACACGGCACAAACCTAGAAGAATTGCTGAGTTTTAATTCACTGGCCGTGAAAGCCAATATACCATCTTTTATTTTTTACACATTTTCCAAGATGACTCTCTCGAGTCAGAGGGGATGTTTGTATTCAACTATTACTAAGAAGATTACGATGATCTACTAAACATTGGAAGGAGGCTAATCTACACTATGGAGTGGGATATTCAGAGTGATCCTGGAGACCAAGGGCTGATGGCTCCATAACTGCACATCCAACTCGCAGTATACTGAATTCACCGTCAATTCTACAAATCAAATGTCCACTACCAACTTGGAAAGATGTAAACCAGAGACGTTCAAACCTACTATTACGATGAAATGCTACACGACGATCAAGAAGAAGAAGGGGGTTCGATTGTTCCGGGTTACGTGATTCTAGACTCACAGTCGCGAAGACAGAAGAACAGTTAGCAGCCATGAGGGAGTCTAGGTGTTTGCAGTTCGGGCAGAGAGAGGGAGCAGAACAGCTGACCGACATGTTCGCACCAGGGACCCGTTCCAGACAGCCGACCGGCTCGTGTCAAACCAGGGAAGGAACATCACGTATATCTGACGAGGTATTCTCGACAGCAGCTCATCGGAAAGGTGGGGGATCGACTGTTCCAATATCTATGTAGTTTGTTGTAGTATTTGATAGTATTTCAAGGGTGACCAACCTGTTTCAAGTAGATTGTTTTATTCTTAACTCATGTTATTATATTGTCTATTTTAGAGATTTCACTGTAATTAAATATACGTCACCGTGTGTCGTTCAGACGTAATTTTACTTGTATTTGGATAAGATATTCAGATTTTAGTATTTTTGTAACAACGCTTTAAGATACTCACTTTTAAACGAAACTGTTTTATGGAAGGGAATGCTTCGATCGATACACATGCTTTATAAGGAACAACTTGCGTCAATACTGCTAAATTGCATCGTTATTTAGAGAATGCATTATTGTAAAATGCTAGAACACTGTTAAAAACATTTTATTATGTAAAATCATAATTGCTACATTTATTAAATATTATAAACAATATTATTGGAGAATAACAATTCCAATTGCAGAATATTAATGTAATATGACGTTAATAAGTCAATGACAATTGTTATAATGGATTTAAACTATGAAATATGAAATAGGATCATATCTCCACCAATTGTATCCTTACCTTGACGCGGTGGTGGAGTTTGCGTGGTCAAATCATCCTGAGAGCTATGCCGGCGGTAGCTTAGCTACTGGTAGGGTCTCCCAAGCCGGACAGGTCGAAGGTGATGATCCAGACTAAACGGGATACTCTGGCCCTCCAGGTTGGGGTTGGACGTGGGGCTAACAACCCCACACCATAAATAAGAACCTGTTACGAAACAAGGACAATTGCCTCGGAAGGACGGACTTAACAGAAGACGACTTTGACCTGGATTACGGAAAGGAGATTTGTATAATGCAACGTGGAATGTAAGAACGATGTTGAGACCAGGAAAGATGAATGAAATAGGAGAAGAGATAACTAAATTTAATTTAGACATTGTAGCGTTACAAGAGGTAAGATAGCAAGGATAAGGAAGGATAGATAAAAGGCAATATTCACTATTGTATAGTGGTCGAAATAGCAGGACAGGACAACATGGTACAGGATTTATGGTATCCAAGGCAGTAAGGAATATTATTATGGTATATGAAGCCATAAATGAACGATTTTGTAAATTGCGCATCAAAGGAAGATTCAGGAACATATCCATATTGTCTGTGTATGCACCAAATGAAGAGAAGATTAGGACGAGAATGAAAAGTTCTATGAACAATTAGAACAGATATGCGGTGAGATACAGAGATACGATACATTGATAATAATGGGTGACTTTAACGCAAAGATTGGGAAGGTTCTTCTGATGACGTGTGCAGGGGAACATACACTACATGATGTTAGTAACCAAAATGGCACACTACTTGGGCATTTTGCCATCAGGAACAATATGTTGATCAAAAGCACATGTTTCCCACACAAACGAATACATCTAGGTACTTGGAAGGCTCCTGATTCTACAACCGTGAATCAAATAGACCATGTGTTAATCAATGCAAGATACTCTTTATCAATTATAGATGTGCGGAGTTGTAGAGGACCAAATTGTTATTCAGATCACTATCTAGTCAAAGCAGTACTTAGAGAAAAGCTGGCTAAAACGAAAACGAAATCTGAAACTTGGAAGAACACTATAACCGTTGAAAGACTAGGAGATGAAAGAATTAAGGAGGAATATCAGCGAGAAATACAAACGAAATTAGAAGAAGAAAAAGGGTGAGGGAGATGATCTCAATGAAGAGTGTAAGAAAATAGGGGAAGTAGTTAAACTAGCTGCAGAAGAAATAATCGGAAAGAGGCAGCAAACCCGGAATGAAAGGTTTGATCAAGAGTGTAGAGAAGCAATAGAAGAGAAGAATAGAGCAAGAGAAAAGATGATCTTGAGAGAAACAAGAAGCAGCTGTGAACATTATAGGCAGCTGAGGTTGAATGCCAACAAAGTATGTAGAAGAAAGAAAAAGGAACACATAAAGAAACAATTTATAGAAATAGAAGAATTAAACCAGGGAAGTGAAGTAAGAAAATTCTATGCGGCAATTGATAAAATGGGGAAAGGTTTCCAACCGAGGGAAAGAAGATGCAAAGATAGACAAGGGATGATACTGAATGATGAGAACAAAGTGTTAGATAGATGGTCTGAACACTTTAAGGAACTTCTAAGTGAAAGTGTAGAGACAGAAATTGAACAACATATGCAACAAAATGAGAGACAAGAAGTAATTAGATCAGAATCAGAGAATGAGAATGCAAGTATTATGAGTCCTACAAGATTTGAAGTGGCAAATGTAATGAAGAAAATGAAAAACAACAAATCACCAGGGGAATACAGTATTGTAGCAGAAATGATAAAATATGGAGGAGCGGCATTGGAAGATAGAATACATAAACTATTAGAAAGAATATGGGAAGAAGAGAACATGCCAGATGGATGGAGGGGAGGAATAATACGTCCTATATTTAAGAAAGGAGATAAACTAGCATGTGTGAATTACAGAGGAATCACTCTATTGAATGTTATTTACAAGATCCTATCAGTTATCTTGAAAGAAAGAATGAAGATATTTTCATAAGAAATTCTGAGTGAATATCAGTGTGGTTTTAGACCCAACCGGAGTACAACGGATCAAATCTTTGTAATAAGAAAGATGATGGAAAAGTTTTATGAACATGATATTGACCTCCACATGCTCTTTATAGATTTTAAACAAGCTTTCGATAGTGTATGTAGAGAAAGACTATATGAATTACTAGGAGAATTGAGGATACCCGGAAAGATAATCCGACTGATAAGGATGACACTAGATAACACATGGGCACGAGTGAAAAATGGAAATAAGTTGAGTAAACCCTTTACAATTAATATGGATGTTAAACAAGGAGATGGATTGTCTGCAGTACTCTTTAACCTTGCCCTACATAAAGCAATTAGTAACGTAGACCAGGGAGACACTAATTTTAACAAATCAAGTCAGATCTGTGCTTATGCAGATGATGTAGTGATGATAGCAAGAGAGAAGCGTACACTGAAAAGAGTATATTTAGAATTACTTACTTACTTACTTAATTCCTGCCGCTCCTTCCGGAGCATAGGGCCTTGGCGAAATTTCTCCACGCAGTATGGTTCCTGGCCATTCTCTTCACTTGACTCCAGTTCTTGTCCACCTCTGCAATTTCATTTTCGATCGTCCTCTTCCAGGTCTCCTTAGGTCGACCTCGCTTCCTGGCGCCTTGAGGATTCCAGTATAGTGCCGCCCTCTCAATAGCTCCGTCCGGCTTCCTTAGTGTGTGACAAATCCAGCGCCATTTCCCCTCCTTGATCTGGATGCTAATCGGTTGTTGATTGCTGATGGTCCAAAGATCTTCATTTGAGATTATGTGCGGCCACCTCATATTCATGATGCGACGCAGACATCTGTTAATGAACACCTGTAGTTGGTTGTTGATCGGTTTTGTGACTTTCCATGTTTCACAGCCGTAGAGAAGAATCGACTTTACGTTGCTATTGAAAAGGCGGAGCTTGGTCTTCCTGGAAATGTTTCTATTTCTCCAGATGGGGTAGAGCTGGACAAAGGCACCATTTGCCTTCCTGATACGGCTTTGAACATCTTCCTCTGCTCCCCCATCATTTGTGACTATACTTCCAAGGTAGAGGAAGGACTCAACTCGCTCAATGTCCTTTCCGTTGACTGTCAAACTGGTCGTGATGTCAGAATTTATCCTCATCTCTTTGGTCTTGTTGGTGTTGATCATCAGTCCTGCACGTTCTGCTTCTCTCTGCAACCTCCCCAGCTTATCTTCTATATCTCCGTACCGTTGTGCCATAAGACAAATGTCGTCTGCGAAATCCAGATCTTCAAGCCTGTCATTTATACCCCATTGAATACCCCTCTTCCGTCCTCCCATTACCTTCTTCATCACACTATCCAGGACCAACAGGAACAGTGTGGGAGAACGGACACACCCCTGTCTCACTCCGGAACTGACCTTTATCTTTTCTGTTAATTTGCCTTCGTGCAGAACCTGGCACTCATACCCTTCATACATCTCTTCCATGATTCTGAAGATCTTTGTTGGAATTTTATATTCCTCGAGGGTCTTCCACATGATTATTTGATTTACGGAGTCGAAGGCTTTCTCGAAGTCAACAAATGTGAGGTAAAGGGTATTCCGCCACTCCACACTCTGCTCCAGGATGATTCGGAGGGTGTTGATGAGATCCGCACAGCTGCGATGTTGTCGAAATCCAGCCTGTTCCTTACGAAGCCTTTTTTCTACGCAGTCTTTTATACGATTCAGGATGACTCTCGCCAGCACTTTGCTTGGAATGGACAGCAAGGTGATACCCCTCCAGTTGTTACAGTTTGTGATGTCCCCTTTCTTCGGCAACTTGACTATCAACCCCTTCTTCCAGTCGGTTGGTATTTTCTCCTCCTTCCAGATCTTCTCCAACAGCGGGTGCAGCTGATCGATCGTAATATCCAGGTCTGCTTTCAGTACTTCCGCTGGGATATTATCCAGACCTGGTGCCTTCCCGCATTTCATCTGCTTCAACGCTGTCCGTATTTCGCCCCGAGTTGGGGAGTCGAGGCTGATGCTTGGGTCACTTTCTGCTTCCTCTTCATCTTCTCCTCGCTGCTTACTTTCTGGTCCTCTATCTCTATTAAGAACCTCCGCAAAGTGTTCTCTCCATCTTGTCAGCTGCTGTTCACACGTCGTGAGGATCTCGCCCGTTTTGCTCTTCACAGGCCTAGTTTTATTAAAACCTTTCTTCGAAAGCATCTTTGTGATGCCATAGAGCTCCTTAACGTCCCCCCTTCTTGCCGCTTCTTCTGCTTTCTCCGCCTGCTCATCAATACACCTCCTATGATCCTTCCGTACACTACTCTTTACCTCCCTGTTTGCTGTTGAATACTTTGCTTGTGTGAGAGCCTTCTGCTGCCTAGTCTTGCAGGTGTTGAGCTTGGCCTTAATCTCCTTCCTATAATTTATCTTGTCCCAGGTCTGATCGGATATCCATTCTTTCCGCAGGTAGTTCTTGTACCCGAGCTGCATCTCACTGGTTTCCACGAAGATATTCTTTACCTCGCTCCACACAGTCTCCACGTCCTTCTCTGTCTCGGAGTCCAACACCTGGAATTTATTTCTGAGCTCCAGTTTAAATTGGTCCAATCTCTGCTGGTTCTTAAGCTTGCCCACATCAAACTTGTTGTGCCGAGTGTTAAACTTTCGGCGGACTGCGACGATCTTCATGCGGAAGTTGGCAACCACAAAGTGATGGTCACTACCAACGTCCGCTCCTCTCTTGTTCTTAACATCTTCCAAGGTTCTTCTGAACCTCCTGTTCACCGTGATGTGATCAATTTGATTTTCTGTGACTTGATCAGGAGACACCCAGGTGACCTTGTGGCACCGCCTATGAGGAAATACCGTGCCACCCATCACCAAATCCTGACTGTGGCGCAATATTCCGTAAATTTCTCCCCATTGTCATTCATCTCACCAAGGCCATGTTTACCCATGATCTGCTCCAACCCCTCATTGTTTGAGCCCACCTTCGCGTTGAAGTCTCCCATAACAATGAGAATGTCCTTCTTACTTGATTGTCTTGTGACATCTCGCAGCATTTGGTAGAATTCTTCCTTCTTCTCTGGCTCCGACTGTTCTGTAGGCGCATAGCATTGGATGATGATCACATTCCTGATCTTTGTCTTGAACCTAGCAAACATGAGCCTACTAGAAATTGGCTTCCACTCCATAAGGCTTCTCTTTGCATTTCTGTTGAGCAGCAACCCCACTCCATCCCTGTGTTCTTCATCATCGCCCCCAGAATAGAGAAATGTAATTCCATCTGTTGTCTGTATTTCACCAAATCCTGGCCACCTCACTTCACTCAATCCTAGGATATCCAGCCCATAGTTCTTCATCTCCCATGCCACTTGTTTCAGTCTGGTTTTCTCCATCAAGGTCCTCACATTCCAGAAACCGATTTTCGTAGTCCTCTTCATGCCAAAAGTCGTCATCAGGTTATCCGTCCGGTTTTGTAATTTCGTTTCAGTTGCCGTAATCAGTTTATTTAAGAGGAGCGAGTGATTAACTCACTGCCTCCGAGTGCCTTGGAGGGGCTGCCACCTTAAGCCTGAGGCACCAGGCTGATTTTCTGTCAGGGTTTCTTCCCTTAGCCTTTGAAGAACCAACTCCAAACTACAAGGCAGCAGTTGTTTCACCAGAGCCCCGTTAGCCGTAATTTCTTCAGAGTTCCTGTAGGGCCTTCACAGCTACAGTAGCGGTCTTGAGGCACACAAAGTCCCCACTGTACTTCACCCCTAAAGGCAATCCCCTACTTAATTACGTTGCCCATCTCCCACGACGAGGTCGAGGGGTTGGATTTGTGGGAGACATATTTAGAATTAGAGAGCTACAAATATTGGGTTATCAGTGAATGAGAGTAAAACTAAGAGCATGGTAATGTCCACATCTAACACAAGAAGAGCCCCTCAGGATATTACAATAGGCGATAAGACATTTGAGGGTGAGACACAATTTAAGTATCTAGGAGTACAGTGAGATATGACAAACTGTATTAAAGATCGATTACAGGCTGGAAACAGACCATACTATGCAAACACCAAGATGCTCAGGAATCAACTTATATTACGGACAACCAAAATGAAGATATATACGACAATGATAAGACCAGTAGTGACCTATGGCTCTGAAGCCTGGACATTAACTATGGATGATGAGAATACTGTGAAGTGTTTTGAAAGGAAAATACTGCGAAGAATATCTGGCCCTGTTAGAGAGGAAGATGGATGGAGAATACGATATAACCATGAACTAAACGAATTGATTGGAAAACAAGATATCGTAAAGTTTATAAAGGCACAGAGAATCCAATGGTTGGGACATATAGAGAGGATGCCGGAGAGCCAGATGCCCAAGAGAATGTTGAAAGGGAGGTTATTCTCCAGGAGGAGGAAAGGACGTCCTAACAAGAGATGGTTGGATAGTGTGAATGCAGACTTCGTCGCAATGGGAGTGAGAGGATGGAGGAGCAAGGCGATGGATAGATCAACTTGGAGAGCAGTTGTTCAAGAGGCCAGAAACCACCCCGGGTTGTAGCGCCATGGAGTAAGTAAATAAGTAAGTAAGTAAGTAAGTAAGTAAGTAAGTAAGTAATTAAGTAAGTAAGTAAGTAATAGGATAATATTGTTGACAATGTAGGTCAAATGATGCCTATAATTAGCAACAATTATATTACTATAATTTGCTATCACGAAACCACAGACCAGGGGATTTACAGATCTACCCGAGGTCTTGTATGTAATATAACACGTTTTAATATGAATAATTGATTCTTAAATGTATACCAGAATCGGGAGGATATGAAGTATTGTTATTAACAATAAAGACGAGCGGACTACGGTTTAGTAAAGTTAATATGTTATTGTAACGTGGAAATACTGGATGTTGAGAAAGTTTACAAACGGATTGCATTGATGAAAGCTAAGTGGAATATTATACAAGGTGTATTGTTGTGAACACAGAATGTTAATGTTGTTTAAGAGCACGATGGTAATTAGGTGGTTAGGAGTGAACCATGAACCGTGTTACACAGGTAGTGTCTACTTAGTAGGGTCGCTAATTCTTCTACAAGTTTGTAGCAAGGTGTTTTTTTAAGGAATTCCGTGCATTATTACTGTAATTGTTGAGAGGAGAAGAAAGGTGTATGCCAAGTTTGGAATCGTAGTTGACGCAAATATAAGACGAGCGGACTACGGTTTAGTAAAGTTAATATGTTATTGTAACGTTTATGAAAGGAAATAAGTGTATTGCCGTTAGAGCAAAGTATGACTACAGTGTGTTGGAAAAGTAACTGAAATTAGGGTTGTATTTGTGTTGCACATATCAGACAGCGTTATTATAAAATCCACGAAGTCTATTATGAGTAACCAAGTAGTTTCGCCTCGCTCTTTAACTTTATTGTAATTTTTATTCATTGCTATGACAACTATGAACTGTAATTAACTTCACCGTTTGTTACTATAGTTCAACTTAAGATGACAGAATCTCAAATATACTAGAATGATACTATTTGTGAACAAGTGTTAAATAAGAACTGTTATTAAGTAACAGAAGCGCATTGAGAATGACAAATCACGTTCGATCTTGTACATACAGTATTTTGAAAAACCGTGCTGGACATGGTAAATTTATCTGTGTAAATACTGAAGAAAATGGAAATTGCAACACCCAGAAGTAGTGGTGCTAAATTGCTACAATTGAACATGCAGGACGAGTGTTCGGTTGGGATTCGATGATTACACTATCAGGTCCCTCTGACCGCAAGTTTGGACAACAATCAATACAGGATGTGTCCACCACGAGCTGAAATACATTGATGAATTCGGCGAGGCATGGAGTCAATAAGGCCCTGGATCGCTTCCTGAGGTATTGTGGCCCATGCTTGCTGCACTGCACGGGTCAGTTGTACCAGATTTGTGGGTGGCTGAGGACGGTTGGCCAGTTGTTCACCCATCATATCCCACACGTGCTCAATAGGACTTAGGTCCGGGGATCTGGCGGGCCATTCTAAGGTTGTGATGTCGTGGAGAGGTTCTCTGGAGATGCGTGCAGTGTGAACCCGGGCATTGTCCTCCTGAAACGTCCCATTGGCAATGTTCGCCATCATAGGGACAATCACTGGATTGAGTACCCATCATCGTACTGTCGAGCAGTCATAGTGCCCTCAACAAGCACTAATTAAGATTTCACATTAAAGCCAATAGCTCCCCAGACCATAATGCTTGGTGTTGGCCCTGTGTGCCTCTCGACAATAAGGTCTGGGTGGCCCCTATCCCCGGTGCGTCGGCGTACACGATTCCGGCGATCACTGCGGGCAAGACAGAAGCGCGATTCATCACTAAAGGCGACCCTATGCCATTCGTCGACCCACATCGATCGTTCTCGACACCAGGCCAGCCTTACACGTCGCTGTTGTGGGGTCAATGGAACACCTTCTGCAGGGACACGGGTTCGTAAGCCAGCTGCACGCAGGCGATTACCAACTGTATGTTATGTAACGTGGGGTGCCACAGCTGCTTGAATTTGTGCTGCTGTTGCATGGGGTTCCATCCGGGCCATCCGAATGATGCGGCGATCCTCTCTCACAGTTGTCTGTCGCGCTGGGCCTGAGCCAGGTCTACAAGTGTGGGTACCTTCATTTGACCACTGCTGCCATACACGTTGTACTGTAGATGCCTGTCGGCCAACACATGCAGCGACAGTCCTTAGCGATAATCCAGCCTCACACAGCCCAATTATTTGAGCCCTCTCAAATGGCGACAGTTGTTGATAGCGTGCTCTTCTTTGTCGTCGAGGCATGTGTGACGGGGAACACTTCACTGCACAGACTGCAAGTCAACTACGCTACACCAGAGTCCGTATACTGGAGTTGATTCCTCCGCGACCAATCACGTGGGGAGACCTGTAGCAACAATCCAATGGGTCTGAAACTTTGATCGTTTACATACCTACATGGCATCGTTCCATATCTTAAAAATCAACACAAACGACCAATGCCTTCATGGTGTTGCAATTTCCATTTTCTTCAGTGTATTTTATTTTTCTAATAGTTAATATTTTATTCGTTTCACATTCACGTTTGTAATCGATAAGTGTATATTGTAGGGCAATGTATTGTAATTTTATTTTCATTGAAGAACAGCTGATTTCAGATCAGACTGCTGTAAGTGATCGAGTCACAGTATGCCTATTAAGTATAACTATTTAATAATTATTTTAGAATTTTGACGTTCATGCAACGTAAACTTTAGTGAAAATGTATATGAAAGGTAGAAGGACTATCTACCATTCTAAATATTTTTATTTTCAATTTTAATTGATTTTATTGATGTTAGGAATTTTTAACATGTTTGTAAATATTAGTTAAATAAATCCTGGCACTAGTTTTTGTTTGCCTGCACATTTTTATAGAAACTGATTATCTTTTCATTTCGCAATCGACGTGCGATAATACTGCCAGTTAGTTACTAGAACTCACTTAGTCTCAACTTCATCGTTCACGCTCGAGATCCGAGATTCTCGTCCTACCATCATGTTATGGATATTTATTTGCTATTAAATGTGTAACTAATTAGTAGTGTTGTTGCATGGTCGGTATGCGTCGAGGGTTTCCTAGTTATTCTCCTAGTAGGGAATTGTTGATGTATCTGGCTACAATCCTTTTCCATCTTAGCGGATATGGGTGATGACTATGCGAGATTAGGGCGCAGTACTAATCCTTGCTTCAGTTACAAGTCGACACTAGTACAGACACCCCAACAATGCAGGTTATCATAAAAGCTCCACACACACCCAGGTACACGTGACTGATGACTGGGACTTTCTTGATACAGGAACAACAGAATATATACAATGTGTTTCAAGGTGGTGGTGTAGATAATATCATGTACGTGTAGCATTCGGACATGAGTCACGCCCAACTCACATAACCAATGTAGGTGGAGAATTCTTTAAAGGGCTTTGCGACATCGTGGTTATGCAGTACTTAGGTGTGTGTAGCATTTGGCTCATAACCTGTGTCACTGTGATGTCTGTACTAGTGTATGCATTTTTAATTGAAGTAGGACTTTTTGTGTTGGAAGCGGCCGTGTACTTATGTCAGGTACCACCCCGGCATTTGCCTGTAGAAGAAGTGGGAATCCACTTTCAGGTTGGCTAAGGTAGGAATCGAACCCGCCTCTTCTCAGATTTGTCTCTCGAGGCTGAGTGTACCCCATTCCAGCCCACAGAACAGAATTTAATTTCTTGGCAGAGCCGGGAATGGAACCTGGGCCTCCGCGGTGACAAATTCTGACATAAGAAGCGATAGGTAGTCACATTATACAGTGTATCGTCTCACTAGGTCAGACCATCGGCAATAGGATCACAACTAGCTCTTGTCTTTCATCTCCCCTGTCAACCTCCCTTAGTCAATGCCTGTTCTCTTCCAACCTCGATGGGATTATGGTGTCCGTTACCTAGGATGTCTTTCAACTTCCTGCTTGTCCACAATCTCGTGTAGAGGCCAGCGTCCTTGGCTCATGCCCCGGATGTTTGGGTTCGATTCCCAGCACAGACAAGAAACTTAATTCTGTTCTGCTGGCTGGAACGGGATACACTCTGCCTCATGAGGCAAAACTGAGAAGGAGAGGGTTCTATTCCTACCTCAGCCATCCTGGAAGTGGTTTTCCGTGGTTTCCCAAATTCTACTTCAGGCAACTGCTAGGATGGTTCGTAACTTAAAGCCACGGCCACCTCCTTCCCATTCTACTAGAGTGCCACATCCCCTCCAGGGACGTAAGCGACCTGAATAAGGGCCCTTGGCTTCGTCAAGGGATCACTACCAGGCGTCCCGAGCCCAAGTTTGCGTGTGGTAGGGTGGCCAGTTTCTTTCCAATCCTCCTCCTGCCATAGCATCCGGCGGGATCATATTTCGCACCACGAAAATGGGAGACCCCGTATCAGACAATACCGATACTTTTGAATTATTGGCAGAGCCGTGGATAAACCCGGAAACTCTGAGGTGACAGCCAACAATGCTAACCACTCCACCATTCCTTCCCCAATTCTCAAATACCTAAGTAATGTGTCCGTCAGACGAGGGTTTCTGGGAGCTGCCGGTCTTAAACAGCCCTTCCGAGACCCTCTTCTGGCTAACACATAGTACTCGGGGAAAAATACATTCATAGACTGGCCTAGCACAAGAAACTGCACTCGGGGGTGTCGCAAATAGGAGAGTTCTATTCTTACGACCAGCCTAGCGGAATACATTAACAAAACAACAAAGAAACCATGAAAGAATGATATGATATAATCACACTAATTTTATTGATAAAATCACAGATCACTAGCCTAATTCTGAGAGGTAAAAATCAGCTAATCCGAATATAAACTGCCCTGAAAAGGAATGTATGACTCCTAGCTAATATTTGTCTTAAGCCTCTCGAAGTCCTATCCACGAAATCGGAGGAATAAATCAATCACTAAGAGAGTGCTACGTAAAGATTCCCTACAAAGTTACATCGGAGTTTTAATTAATAACAATAATGGCAAGCATGAATTTACTAGCAAGAAAGATATTTACTTTTTTACAATGCAAAGTAGTAGCTACGTTGTTCAGCAGCACAATAAGAATAGCTAAGCTACGATGCTGTTTTCTCCATCATTTAACTTTGCGTTAAATCTGAGCTATCCCTAGGTGATGTTAAAATAGTAAAATAAACGACAACCGTTTATCCAAAGAAAAATAAAACACAAAGCTATGCACAATCGTATCCTATCTGGATATTAATAAAATACAAAAGCTGTACAACACAAATATATGTCATCAAGAAATACCCTACTAAAATGTAGCACAAATGGCGCTCCTGTGTACCCACATTTCTTGCTGTTTGCAAAGAAATGGTCATGAGTGAGAGTGGGGGGGGGGGGGGGTGAAATTATGTCTGCAACTGCAGTGGCGCGACGTCACGACTCACGTTGCATATCATTTTAATGACCGGGTATTCAAATTATACTGTCATTAAATGATCGTCGTCTCCAAAATTGGGAATAGTCAAGAATGTATTGAAATTAGCGTCGAAGATCGCAAGTTCTTAGATATTGGTCAGAGAGGAAATTTAAGTCTAGCATGTATTAGATTAGAATTCATAATTATTTTGGTCTCAGTTCAGTTCAAAAATCCTGTCAGGTGATAATTAGTATCAATTCAGTTTATTATTAATCCTCAAAGTATCATTGTAGTGACCATTAAACGTGTCTAGTGTAGCTATAAGTGTGGGAGAAAGCATCTAAGAACACCACAAAATACCTGTGATCTCTGTTCACTGATTTCATGAACACCCTGTGTTGCATGACATTAACACTGCGCTCGTCAGCCTCCAATCATCAGTCGACATGTCAAAAACGCACAATGCCACTGGAATAGTACCATAAACATACAGTACATGATCCAAACTCGAGCGAAGGACATCTCCCTAAAAATCTCTACTTCTCTAGACAACACAATAACATGATCCTAAATTATACAAAATATCCCATCCATTGACTTAAATTCGCAATAACTGCTTAAATATCTGTTCACTCAGAACTCGAAATCTCATACCATACTCGACAATAACAATGACTGTATTAATAAATTCAGTGTCTAATACACAATGAAATGCTGTACTCAAAATAAGCTATAATCTGCTCAAAGTCTAGACCTCCTTCGAACCAGCGATATCTCGCAAACAAAATATTCACTTTAATTCAGTGTCTCATAGTCGTCGATGTCGTAATAAAAATAAGAAAAGGAATCCTACTCTCCTCTACACCATGTGGCTTTAAAAACAGGTTCGCAGCTGACACAAAATTCTAGTTTACCGACTCACAGCCTTCACAATTCATATACGAGAATCTTGCTACAAACCAGCGAGCTGTTTATCGCATTCTATAATGCTGGCCTTCACTTAGCCTTGAAAACCATCTGTTTAGTATTCCGCTTGCTCTTGCTATTGTATCATAGCCGCCTAAAACTTCAAAACTGTACAATGTGACGTAGCCATCACTCGGCTCGCAAGTAAAATTATACACAATGTTATCTACAAAAACGCCTTCCCCCAGGCTTGCCTTGAAATGATACGATGACCTACAATAATCCAAAAATAAAGAAAGTTGCCAACCGAAAAGAATGTGTTTTAAGTAAGACCATCTAAAACTAATTTACTCCTCTGTCTAACCCTTACAATAAGGTAATTGAAGCGTTGTTTCACTTGCATTCTGCCAGTGTTCGTTCACGCCTCGCGTGGTTCTTGTAGGCGAATAATGGCCTTCCTCCCAGCCATTATTTATGGGCTCCAATACATCCAAAATCCTTCGTGCTCCCAAGCCATGGTGTCTTACTCCATCTTAGCCCCCCTTACAATAATAGGATAGAATATCAGGTGGGCTTGGCATCGGATCCAGCGTGCAGTCATGATGAAATGAGTAGCGTGCATCACAGAATTTAGTTATTTCTGACGTGTTGAATAATTACTAGCAACACTGACGTTACACTTGTGCGGTTATGACAAAATAGGGATGTATAGAACTAGCACCGATAGAGCGCACTGCTGTTGTACTGCGTAAGCGCAAGGCGCTCTTCAGTTGTCTCCTGTGTTCTCATGCCGCTAATATCCACGAATTTATGTTGTTTAAATTGTTCTTTTCGTACTATGCCCAGCTATTGCAGTGTTCCTCTTTGCAAAAATCAGGGAAGCCTGTTTTCGTTTCACCAATTTCCACAAAATAAAGAAATGAGGAAGTAAAAATTTCGGTGAGAAAAATCTGACCGAAAATTTTAAAGTGTGTTCCCATCATTTTCAACCCGATGACTTCACGAAAACTGTGTTGGGTATGTGTGATGTACAAAGGGAAATAATTCCTATTTTGTAACTATAAACTGATTAGAAATTTCGATAACAACCACTGAAGTTATGAGTTTGTATTTGAAGGTGAGAGAGCAAGAATAAAACCGGGCGCTGTTCCATCGCTTTTTCCGTGGACCACGAACACAACAAAAAAAGGAAGAGGCCATACACAAGAACATTTCCGGATTACCACGATAAGCCTACAATATCGGAATCTACAGAAATCATCCCCATTGAAGTACAGGAAGAAATCGTCAATATACACGAAGAAGTGAATGTAACATTTGTGAATCCCATTTTCAATGACATCAATACACGAACAAATAGGCCTACTTCAAGAATAAATGTCGCAACATTAAGTTACAAACGTACTATGGTTGGTTTCGTGAAATCGATTTAATCGTCAACTTCCATCTGCCCGGCGGAGAATGTGGTAGCGACTGACTTCTACATTCTTGAGACATAGTCAGATGAATGGAAACAGTTCGTGGCCCTAAAGCAGGGATTCTCAAACTTTTTAAACATTGTACACCTACGTCGTTTCCAAGGGGCACGGGAACGATTCTTATTGAGAAATTGACAAAATGACATAAGAGCCAAACGTTGCAATGAATTTTCGAGGTATACATTACCGGTATCAACTTTCTTTGATTATGTTTACCTTAAAACATGACAGTTTCATGTGAGCTATCAACCTAAGAAATGACATGAATCGAAGTCTATAAGCAAGGGGAGCAAGTGAATATTATATCTCTATTTATGATTTAAGTCTTATGGAGATATATTTATCAACATAGGCCGACAATACTCGAGTAATTGTAATCATTACGAGAAAGCATGCTGAATAATAAATCGTGTTAGAATTTTGTTATTACCGCAGTAGGCTATTAATTCTTCCTTCCTCCCGCTAGTTTTAGTGTCTCTAGTCCGTAGCTCATTTTGCAGATGTTTAAACGCTTAAACGCTGAAAATCGTCCATAATATATTAGTGTGTATACCTATAGAAATAATTAATATAGTCTTGGAGTAAAATCAGAGAAGATAAAATTTACTTTAGCTTAGAAATCTCGGTCACAATCTATACATTCCTCGCAGCTGACTGGGAGAAACATAAGACGATCGCCTTGCGCTTACCCAGTACTACACGAGCACTATCTGGAGCGAACTTTCTCCGGCTACATCCCTATTGGCTCTGCACTCCGCCATAAGCTTTATGAATATCAATGAAATTATATTTCCTGACTAAATACTTCAGTCTATACACACAATGTCACACCACATGATCGTACTACAGTATATCGTGACAATCCTTCACTATAAAATCAGGATTGTTACAGTTTTTACTTTCCACGTTACCAGACAGTGGTAATACTCAATAATTTCACGTAAATGTCAACTTATACTTGTAATGAAAATGTTTTACAGGCGGGCGTGTGGTTGCGTAGTGTTCTTGGTTCATGCACCATGTGCAAACTTACCAAACCGGCAAATATTGCATAAAAATTACCCATAACTCACTAAACAACGTCTTCCTGCACTCTACTCGCAGGGATGCACAGTTCTATCCACCTTTCACGATGATAAAGTATAGATTTCACTAATCCACGTTTTTCAAATTCACAAGTAGACAAACACGTCTCCCTTCCACGAGGGTTGACAAATCGAGAGTAATATCGTCGTAGATAGCGGAGCTAAGCTGTAACCGCACGAGTCATATACTAAAATTAATTATTCAATTTCGCATATCCGCGATGTTATACCTTCTTCCAAACATATTAAATACAGTAATTCCCAAATTGCAAAATATTGCTTTCAAATAATTCCAAATGCTTCCAAAAATAGTAAAAATACGGGATGCTCAAAAATAAATTATCAAACCAATTAAGTCAAATTAAAGTGCTCCAAAGAGATGCCATCGCACTCAGGCGAGCTCAGCGCTGTTCCAGTGTGCCTTATTGACATTCAATCTCAAGCTGCAATCGATCTCCAAATCGAAAGTGCGCCTTTGGGTGCAGTACACACACTAGTAAAGCCAAAACAACAACACAGGTTATCACACAAATTCTTCACTCTTCCATTATGTGTGTGCGCGCCAGTAAATACGGCAAGCTAAGCCGGCTGTGACTAGCGCAAATCGCGGCCGCGCGCACTCAGTTCAGCTGGCGGTTGGCGTGCTCCGCTGACTCATATCGTTAGTTCTCAAGCGTTTTGTCATTCATATGGGTGTGTATTTGCAAAGTTTAGACGTTATTGTTGCACGTTTAGTGAGTGTTGTGATTACTGTGATTGTTGGTCTTGCCTAGACACCAATTCACATTGCGCGGACGTGTGTATATCCATAATTCGTATATGAAAAGCAGAAAATCTTGTTCTGAAACAAGACGAAAATTTTGAATCAAGTTTCCAGGAAGACCTGTGCCTAATGTCAGTACAATTGGGAGGCTCGCTAAACGATTCAAGGAAACAGGCTCCGTAAGTAATAAAAGAGTTGACAGACATTCTTTCATCAAAAGATGTCAGGTATGTGTTACAAGAGGACATTTTCAGCATAGCCTATGAGCACTGTAAGTACACATTATTGAACATGTTTGGTAAAAGTGTGATAGTGCGCGCCGACCGCCGGCTGAACCGCGTGCGCGCGGCCGCGATCTGCGCTAGTCACAGCCTGCTTAGCTTGCCGTGTTTACTGGCGCGCACACACATAATGACCCTGTCTATGACCACGATGTCGAAGCCCTTAAAATAAACAACAACAAAAGCATCACTGCGTTACGGGGTGGGCAAGTTTAACTTTAGTTACAGTAGAATTGTTATGGAAATGTCAGTACGATTAATATTGTGAGAGATGCGTCCACTGATAATGGCCACCCTAAGTACGAGGGGCGTTCCAAATGTATGTACTGTATTGCTATTTTATATCCCAGTGAGGAACACATTGTAATTACTAAAGACAGGTGTTTGGCTATTATTTTACACAGTCGTCACCACCATTAATACATTTAAACTACCGTGAGATCAAATTCAAGAAACACTTGTGGTAAGATTCAGCCTTGAGGCGGCCTTGGTCTCCGGAATAAAGTGGTGTTCCCATGTCCCATCCTCAAATGGAAGTCCTTGTCCTCGCGCTCGTATCATCATAAGTCTTCGAGGCTTGTTGGGATTCTTGCAGTCTTGTGATCGGGGTGAGTTGGAATGTTTTCTTGCCATTGAGGTGGCCTTGGTCTCCGGAGTAAAATGGGGTTCCCATGTTTCATTCTGAACTGGAAGTCCTTGTCCTAACGCTAGTACTACTCAAGTGTTCGAGGTTTGTTGCCATTCTCGCAGTCTTTTGATCAAGGGTGAGCTGCCTCGGCACCTTCCGATATCGCAACACTTCGTGAAACATGTCGTGGGCTTGAACACGTCCAGCACCCATTGGGGGTGTAATATAAGACACAGTTACACCATTTACTGTACTATAGCGACGTTAGTTGCAGTCGTGGACGTGAACTAGTGTTCACTAAACAGTGAACACTAGATCCCAACCATTTGACGGGACGTGATGGCGATGAATATCTAAAACACCAGTCCCACGCACCCTCTCGTAGCGCACGACAGACAGACTTCCATTCATGACCGTGTTTCCAGCACACGTGACTATGCCATACTGGTTCGCACTCGAATGAATTCGGCCACGCTGATCATCTGATTTTTCTCTCTCTGCTTTGGAACTCAGCGCATGCGCCAGTGCTCCTCTGGTCTCGCTCGGTCCATCAAGATATTCAGAAAAACTTGTCCCTTGTCATGGCGATATGTTTTCTGGCTTTTTAATACAGCTTCCATATGAATTTAAATGACGAACCTCATATTCTTGAAGCTCTTCGTATGTGGATTCCGAGGGGATGTCACTTCACCCAAGTAGCGGGATGATACTTATCACGTGGCTCCTTTTGTAAGCCCTTCTCAAATATAATCACATTTACACATGGTTCTACGGACAACCACAGTGGCAAAGAATTTCAGTTAATAGATATCAATCTACACGTGAATGGTGACCACGTTATTCCTAACCTCTAAAACAAACAAATACAAAAAAAAATTAACCAATAAAATGTTTATTTATGATGAGAAAAGGCCATCCCTATAACTTGAAATGTTTCTGTCCGTGGATTTCTCCCCAGTGTTCTCGTTGTTGAGCTAGACTGTGATTGGCCTGACCCAACAACCACCACCGACAGAACCGTCTCCACTCCACTCGACCCGAAAGAATCAGTTAGGGCTGGACGAGCTAGAGCGTATTATTTCAGGGCTCAGGATAGGTTGTGTTCGGTGATACGAATTCCATAATTGACAGTGACTGACCCGAATATGGTTTTCACGTTTGATATAGCAGAATCACTCCATTACAATGCTGTGCTAGTACATTTCTTCAAGTTGCGGGACACTTAACCCTTTCCTTGACCATAATGTTTATAGTCATGCACATTGCTGCATGCATTACAATAACACGGGTTACGAGCAATTCAATATCCACAAAACTACACTGGGCTAATGACTAATGACCTCTAGCCCTTAAACAAAGCAACAACAATTACAAATTTTCGATGTTGTAACTCCACATTTAAGTTCACACTTGGTGTTGTTAACATAACATCTAGATCGAAGCCCAATTTTATTTTTACATTCATAACGATCTAGTGAATAAATCTCATGTTGCAGTCGATTCTGCCACTGAACGTTAGCTGTTCAGTTAAGAGCAAATGAAGAAAACTCATGAGTGTTTGATACTGCGCAGTTATGATATTGAATATATTATGGAATGTCAAATTACATCTAGGCAAATTACATAATATTCCTACCAGAATTGAAGAGAACAGGACAGGACAGAGTAGGTCAGGACAGGTTAGGACAAATTAAACATAAAATTTTCGGATCTAGATGTTGATACCCTACGTTCCTGGGCACGTTTTATATTTAACGCGAAAGTGCTTCTTTGTAAAAATTAGGCTATTTTATTAATCTAGCTTCTGGATAATAAATAAATAAATAAATACCTAGGCTATATATGTCTTACTTAATTAATTACAAATGCCTTCACTCCCGCAACACACAACTGTCTATTTAGTTTTAAAGTTGAGGTACTGAATAAGAATTTCATTTATTGTTCACCCTTTTCAGGGCTTGTGACAGCTTGGTCATCAGCCCCGTGTACTTTTGTGTGTGTTTAATTTGTCTGATTACGTGCGTTTCTCTGGTTACTGTAGTATTTGTAACTGTAATTTTATGACATGCTTTCCCTGTATCTACGCCAGAATATACTATAGTATGCACTGCACTAATGATAATTTAATCACCAATCGCGGACGTAAATTGATTTTGTATGATTAATTATTCGTCGGTAGCAACGATAAGCATTAAACAAGTGAGAAGCCGGTGAAATATTGCCAGAGCTACATATTCGAGTGGAGTGTCAAAAATGCAGTTGGGTTGTTACACGTGTCACCACTTTTAAATACAATCTACCGAATACTTGAGGTTACACAGCACTGGTCAGTATACTGGAAATCAAGCTATTGTGTGAAGTGTTGGGTTGTAGAAAACTCAATAAACTTTATAAAATTAAATCATCGTGCAGCCCCTTGTATCTCACCAGCTACCTCCCCCTCATCAGCAATAAGCGAGAAGCCTCCAGCCTCCACCCTCCAGCCTCCCCCATCCCCCGCTATTATGTTCTGCATATATCACGGACAGGCAGTACAGCAGTTCCCTGATCCACCACTGGCGCTACCATCAACAGCCACGCTGGTCGGAATGTCGCAACAATATATCTAAGCGATAATTGGACACAGATTGGGTCCATTTGCTCCACTGCATACAGAATGACGGTCTTCATTAGAGCTATCCAAGCCAGTAGTGCATCTAGAGAGCCTCTTCAAGCAGACACGTTCCTCTTCAAGGACTTTCTTGTTGACGGGACAAAGGCTTTCGATCATCTAGCGAATAGTTACTTCATAGTACTTGAGAAAAGCAATTATCGAATCATACTGGATGAGTTCTCACATGTCCAGAGAATAATGTTGTAAGTATGAGCAGTGGCGTACGCAGGATTTCCTTCTGGGGGGGGGGGGGGGGGGGGGGGGGGTGTCATTCATAGTAATGTCCCATAATTAGAATGATAATTCGAATATAATTCATAAAAAGCAACAACTCAGTTAAATAAACACTACCGGACCCAAGCGAGAAATCTCGCATGTTCATAAACCACCCTTCCCCGATAGGTTTATAACGAGAGAATTAATTGCAGCATGTTACAGCTCCAGTATTTGCAAATCGCACACTTCTAACAAAAATTGATATTTATGAAATTAGAATGGAATCCGTCACTGCTAATGTCATTTGTGTGCTGAGTCCATTGATTTATCTTAGCTGTAACACTCACCAGTTATTCGATATTCTTGAAATTACAGTATACGATTTGAGTACTCATTCCTTTGACTTACTGTTTCTGAAATCCATGCAAAATAATAAAGGAAAGACCTCATAATGTTAAAATGACACGAAACAGGCGTCACAGCGTCCAAAATACGAAGTGGACAGCAATTACGGAGCATATTTTCCCACAGCAACAGTCATTTTTTAAAGAAATTATTGATATTTATGAAATTAGAGTGCAATTCGTCACTGCTAATGTCTATTCTCTTTCATTTGAATGCTCATTTGGCACGATCGGTCGCTTGTGAGCGCCACAGGAGGGATCTATACTAATGAAAGAATATATATATGATGGTTCTCTTTGCATGAAAACTATTTTAACTATATTTTTCAGCACTTTAAACAATATTACAAACACAATTGAAAACATAAAAGATTAATAAAAAATACGGAAAAGAGTTTAGCCCAATATAGATATTGCACTAGATACAAACGGACAAAAAGAAATGTCTAAATTGTCAATCGGGTTAAACCAAAGAATCTGATTAAGTAGATATTTGCCCTGGAATTTGTTGAAGGACTTAGACAAGTCTACTTCAATCGTATATCAAGCCTTCTAGGTTTGACAGACAAGTCATTCAGTACTTCCTCAATTGAAACATCAACAGTATCATGAATGAACATCAAAGGTAATCCGTTAAGGCGTTCTTCTCTAGTTGAATTCCTTAAATAGTTCTTCAATAATTTTAAGGACGAAAACGATCTTTCACACGAGCAGGTTGTGACAGGTAAGGTAGCCATGATGACATGCAGGTTATACACAACTGGAAACATGTTCTTATTGCATATTGACAAAGCATCTATAGCACTCTTGGGCTTCTTTTCAATAGATTTCAGAGTTTATTTCCAGAGAAGTAGCTCGCCTCTAATATTAAGGGGAAGTCCATAAAATTCAGCTACATTTTCTACTTCAGCTATGCTTTGGTTGGCTAGTTCGTCTTCAGTTCTGGTAACTAGCGTTTGCAATGGCTGAAGAGTCTCTTTATGGGAGACAAATTTATCATCAAGTGATGAAATAGTTTCTTCAAGAAATGGGATGAAAATAACCCGCCTATAATATTTTTCCGGATCGTTAGATGAAACGTTGTTCCTCATCGTTTGTCGAACAACAGTTCGAGGCTGAACTACAGGCACTCCAAATTCTTTGCAGAACTCGAAAACCGAATTATATGCACACAAAAACCTTGCGTCTGCATCTTCCCTCATTTCTTCAAGAGAACTCTTAACATTCATGGAGGCGTTGATTCCTTGACTGAGATCCAAATTTTCAGTTTGAAGGTATTTGCTGAGAGGAAGTGTGATTTGAAATGCTTCATGAATGACAAATACACTTATCAAAAACTCAAATTTGCTGATTGCGCACAGAAGACGTTGCGCATCTGTAGCTGCTATTTTTTCTAATGCCAACAATAACGGTTTCAGAAGTTCAATGAATGAACGAACAGACTCGTGCTTTTCAATCCATCTCGTTGCACATAACTTCTTGAGTTTACTCACTCGGGGTTTCTCTTCCATACTTTCAACTTCATTTGTCAACACAGCCTGCCTCTTTGGTGAAGTACTAAAAAAGGCATAAGCTCTTTCAATTGTACCCATACAGTTCCTAATCTCTGCAACACTACACCCTTCAGAAATGGCCAGGTTTAAACAGTGAGCACTACAGTGAACATACTGGGCTTTGGGAAACTGTTTTCGTACAATGGCCTGAGCACCTCTGTAGAATCCACTCATGGCACTAGCTCTATCATAACCTTGGCCTACGAGATATTCTGCATCCAGTCCCACACTTTTCAAGCCAGACAATATGCTATTCGCAAGGCCTAACCCAGAAGCATCATTGATAGCAATACATTGCAGAAACTCCTCATGTACCGAATTATCTTGAACGAAATGGACACATAGTGACATTTGCTGCACACCGCTGATGTCTGTGGTCTCGTCAGCAAGAACAGAAAAGTATTTAGCTTTTTTCACCTGATCGACTAACCTTTTCAATATAACGTAATTCAATGATGAAATAATTTCATTCTGAATCCGTGGGCTTACGTATGTTGCATTTAAGCATGCTGTCATCAAATGTTCCTTTAGTATTGTATCAGCAGCTTCTGCTCGAAACTTGAGAAGAGATCTGAAATTTCCTCCCCTTACTTGAGAGGCTCATCTAAATTTACAGGTCCCGAATCCCTGTGACCACGGAAAGCAATGCCCATTCGAGCAAGGAAAATCACAGATTTAATTATTGGTATGAGTTTCTCCATGTTGCATAATATGTTGGATTGAACACCCCTATCCAAGCTTACGTCAACAGCAGGTTTTGTACCTTTGTATATGGCGAGAACGTTCGCAGCCTTTTCCGTACATGCCGTATGATACTTGGTTTCTTGGTGTTTTTTGAAATCCACCTTCGCATTTTGCCATTTCATGTAAGGAAATTTTACTAGTTTACCTGGCGATGAAGATTGTTTCCCAACAACGGTGCAAAACAACGAACAATATTTACAAAAGGCTCCGTTCTTTGAAGGAGAATAAACTAGCCATTTCCCCTCTGTTAACCAGTTCAACTGAAATTTCAGATTCCTTGGACCCGATAAAGGGAAATTAAAATTGCTTCCAGGTGTCCAGGCATTTTCCAACAGTTCATTTTTCAGATAATCATCAATCTAAAGAAAAAAGTAAATCACAACATTGAAATAATTAACATGTACCGACACATACGTAGGCCAAGGCCATACAAATACCGGTATAACATAATAGGTAAAGCATCGGAATGCAAATCAGTTACAGAAATAGCGATTATCATGAATCATATTGTAAACACACCTGTTGGCCAGCATAACCTCCTAAGTCTGTTCGATGTATTTGGTCGGTAGCCGGCTTGGTGGTAGCCGATAATTCTTCAAGTTCATTTTCATTTCTTAAAGATGAACTACTTGCAATGGCAGTGTTGCATGTAACATCTACTCTTGGTTTTTTAATAATAAATCGATCCATTACGCATTACAAATAAACTCGGAAAAAAAGTGTAACTCACGATCTGGCAGTTCACAGATATGCACGTTTAAAGCAGCACGAAGCTGCGTTACGATAGTTACCAATCGCACACTTAAACAGTAAAACGACAATTTTGATATTTCGCCTGGTGTAGTTAGTTATTATTGCTTTAAGTGGAAGAACAGCGAGGTCATCTGCCCCTCTTGCTCCGTTTAACATGTAGTTTAAGGGTGTTTACCCCAGGCCATAACCAGTAGCTAGCGCCAAAGCTGGAGAAGTCTCGTTGCGAGTTGAGTGGAGGTCATTTACCACGTGAAGAGCGTGATCACATTAAAAATATGTTACAAAGGAGTAGCCTAAAGAAGCCTCACTGGCAGCAATTCAAAACATTTTCCATCTGATAGATGGGACAATATAAGGAGTCATGTAAACTAATGTCTCTGGGGGGGGGGGAGTTAAACCCTAACCCCCCCGACGGTACGCCACTGAGTATGAGTGACTACATGTAAGTTTGATCTTTGCTCTAGCCAATCTGAATACAACAGCCTCGCGCATTTGGTCTATGAAGAGATTTGTAATGCTACCTGCGCTACTGTTTACAGATATACTGTACCTGCGGTCGATAATATTCGTGGAGGGCTATGGTGCATAAGATGCGTTCCGAGGAACGCCTGTCACCCCAATGCCTAAAAAGCTAGTGGTGCAAAGCACAAGAGAGAAAGGGAGAGTGAGTGCCTGCCAGTATTAACATAGCTCACTAGCCCCCGGCTTGGCGATTGGGTGTTCGTAACGTCTTCATCATTATTTTATCTTCATCCCATGACCGTCAACTAGAAAGACTTGGAAGAAGCTTTCCAGGACAACGCACGGCATTTCATTAATATTGGGCCCATGACCTAGATGTTAGGGCCATTCAAACAATAATTATCATCATTTTTATAAACATTATTATTAATAATAATAATATCATCTTATGCTTAATCATTTTTTGTCCGAACATTGTGAATGTTTGGCTAATATTCTGCATTTATTCCGGATGAGATGTAGCCTATAATGACTAACTATGCCCTCAGTTTATTCTTCGTCCATTTGTCTGTTTGTTATAGTTTCGCGCCAAAACTTCTGGAGTGAATGGCTTGAAAATTAGTATTTAAGTAGAAAATATCCCTAAAATAAAACTAGGTCACAAATGGGATGAGATGAGGAGTTTAATAGCCCTTAATGATTATTCGCTCTATTATTGAAAGTGGTCGGTTTAATTTAAACAAGTAGTTCCATGAAGAACTATACAGCCTATTTTCATATATGCTACTTATGTCAATTGCCTCTATCAACATACAAAATATTAGTTTGATTACTGTAATAGATTCGTAGATATTGAGAACCATCTAAATATTTCAGTTGGTCGCCATGTTGGATTTTTATATATGTAGGCCATAGAGTTGTGTACTATAAGATGACGATTTTTGCGTAGGTTCATTATTAAAACGTTCACTTCGATCGCATGATTAATACACAAATAAAAATTAATTTTAAAAATTGTGCACAGCCGCCATCGTGAGGTTTTGTGAACAATTGAACTAAATTAGATACAAGTGCATTGCAATGTGTATAAACATTTACTGTACCATATTTCACTACGCTCAGATGGTTGAATCGCAAGAAGAGTCTATTAAAATGTTTCACCTTCGCTTGGCCTCCATGTTCATTTTGTATTCTGCAGGTTTTTGGAAGCCTCATAGTTAAACTTCTAGTAGTACCCATCGTACAAAATTTCAGGGTGATATCAGTAATAGTTTCGATGACATAGAATGCCGGTGAAATATTTCGCACAGCCGCCATGTTGAGGTTATGTAGACAATTGAACTAAATTAGATGCCAGTGCATTACAATGCTTTAAATATTTGCTGTACCAAGTTTCAATGCGATTGGATGGTTAACTCACGAAAAACGTTTATTTAAAAGTCTCATCTTTACTTGGCCGCCATGTTCGTTTTGTAGTTAACATGTTTTTGGAAGTCGCATAGCTAAACGTCTAGGAGTACCCTTTATCACCGAACAAAATTTCAGGGTGATATCAGTAATAGTTTCGGAGATATAGATAGCAGGTGAAATATTTCGCACAGCCGCCATCTTGAGGTTATGTAGACAATTGAACTAGATTAGATGCCAGTGCATTACAACGTGTATAAACATTTGCTGTACTAAGCTTCATTGCGTTTGAATGGTTAAATCGCGAGTAAAGTCTATTTAATAGTTTCAAATTCGCTCGGCAACCATGCTGGTTTTATAGTTACCAGGTTTTTGAAATTCGCATAGGTGAACTTCTAGTAGTGCCCTTCATCACCGTACAAACTTTCAGGGTGATATCTGTAATAGTTTCGGAGATATTGAATGCTGGTGAAATATTTCGCACAGCCGCCATGTTGGATTGGTGAAACGTAATAAAACTTAAAGGGCACGGTCGGGGTGGGCCGTAATAGTACTAGAACCTTACCGAGTTTCATTGAGATCGCTCCAGCCGTTTAGAAGTTATTAGAGGGGGACACACACACAGACACGCACACACACACACACACACACGGACAAAGGTGATCTCATAAGCTTATTTTTTCATCAAATGAAAATAGGCTAAAAATGTACAGAAAACAAATCATTGGGAATTTAACTATGAAATTTTCCAGCGAATAATACTTATGATGCAACAAACTCTTACTGTGATAAATGTGAAAATCTGTCCACGAAAGTAAGATAATTGTACAATCAGTCATCATTCCCTTTCCTCACCGGCAAACTGGCTTTGAATGCAGGGCTCATGACGACTCACGTCGTCCCTCAGCACATCACGACATGTGGAGGTGAGATAGATGTGATATATGAGCACATCTGTATCAATCAGCTCTTTTCTATCTGTCTTTTAGACCAGCGTAAACCAGTGGCACGTTCACGCAACGGTGTTTGGCCGGTGAGTCCCGATTGCGTAGTCATAAAGAGGACAGTCTGTGAGCCTCACGCATGTGTAATTGATACGTGAGTTTTCAATTGCGCGAAAGGCAACTTATGTATCAATTGCAAATGCCTGAGGCTCGCCACCTGTCCTCTAAACGACTGCGTAATCGGGATTCACCAGCCAAAGACCGTGGCGTAAACTTGTAAGATGGGCTTGACACTGAGGTCGCGCTCGGCTGCCGGTTTGAATCCGACCACGAGGATGAGTGTGTGTGTTCGTTTTAACCTTTAACTGGTGACGTGCGGAATTCGGAACATACCTGGTGACGTGGGGTCTACGAGACTCCTGCCAAATATATCTCAATAAGGAACATTTGACACGTCATACAACTACTATAAGAGTTTAGTGCTTTTCAGTCGGTCAACACGAATGTACCCAAAAGAGATGGGTTATGCCCTAATCCTGAAACAAATTACATGAGATTAATAAAACACCAGGATGACCAGTTTCGATCGTCAAGCGATCATCATCAGATCCAATACACTTAGGCTATAAAATCTATGTTTGAAATACAGGTGAAAATATTTACAATATGTACAATTATTTAGTTGCAGTATTGGTACTGCAACTGTCAGTGTATGCTAAATGCAGTATATATGTTAGGTGAAATGCTAAATGGTGATGGCTATCCGGAGATTGTACTTTAGAGAGATTATATGGTTGTAAACTATGGTTAAACTATAAAATTTTAGGCTAACTACTTATCTGATTGTCTTCCGTACTACAGCTATTCGCAGTTTCCGTGTTCACTTGAACTCGCTGTGCGGTCGACTGCGGTGGTTATCTTAACGACTGGTTTTTCCCTGCCTCCCCCCCCTGTCCCTACGTGCTGTGGGGAGTGATCGCGATGTGTTTATGTGAGGTGTTGCCAACCTAGATAAGATGTATGTTATTGAATGAGGTGGATCTACAACTATTAAAGACCGTGGATTAGTCCTCGCCACGCGTGGAGCATAACCCATTCGAACTAAGCGTTGACGGTCTTATGAGGACGTCCCGGCACCTTTAATACTGCCTCTAATATGGGCCTTGGTTTATTGCAGAAGAAAAGTACATCGTACACCTGATCCAGATAACATTTACCTATTAAAAACCCCCTAATTTCCCCCCCTTTTTTTTTTATCTAGCTTGGCTGTGTCGCTAAATTGTGTTTTGTTTCCGACAGGGTGTGTTTTTTAGTAGCGTGAAGAGGGGTGAGCTCTCCATGAACGTGTGTTCATTTAGATTGTTGGGATTGTTTCGTTTCACTTGAACTCGCTGTGCGGTCGACTGCGGTGGTTATCTTAACGACTGGTTTTTCCCTGCCTCCCCCCCCTGTCCCTACGTGCTGTGAGGAGTGATCGCGATGTGTTTATGTGAGGTGTTGCCAACCTATTTTATAGTTTAACCATAGTTTACAACCATATAATCTCTCTAAAGTACAATCTCCGGATAGCCATCACCATTTAGCATTTCACCTAACATATATACTGCATTTAGCATACACTGACAGTTGCAGTACCAATACTGCAACTAAATAATTGTACATATTGTAAATATTTTCACCTGTATTTCAAACATAGATTTTATAGCCTAAGTGTATTGGATCTGATGATGATCGCTTGACGATCGAAACTGGTCATCCTGGTGTTTTATTAATCTCATGTAATTTGTTTCAGGATTAGGGCATAACCCATCTCTTTTGGGTACATTCGTGTTGACCGACTGAAAAGCACTAAACTCTTGTTTACTAAGGCAACACTGAAAATATGGCTTCAAACACCACAACAACTACTATAAGTTATCTGATTCAGCATGCAATAATCTCTCGTAATATGAATAATATTTAGGATCTAATAATACAAGGAGTATTTTGTCATTTTTTCTCTCACAATATGCAGACATTCTGATAAATAATCTATCATGGTGCTGGTTGTCGCCTTTTAAAATTAAACAAATACAGTGCAGATCACTATCTCACTGATTCACTATAATCATACGCCCCCACACTAGGTTCTGATGATGACATTAAAGAAAAATTCTATTCCTATCTGGATAACGTCCTATCAAACATCAACTGTGAAGACAAGCTCATCCGGCTCGGTGATTTTAATGCTAGAGTGGGTAAGGAAGGATGTTTGGAATCGTATCATTGGCAACGAGGGAGTTGGGAGTGAAAACTCCAATGATATTAAACTGTCTTCGAAATGTGCTGAACATGAATTGGTAATCACCAATACCGTCTTTCGCCAAAAGAATCGCTTCACAACTTCATGGCAGCTTCCTAGATCGAAGCAATGGCATCTCATTGACTAGGTCAATGAACACAAGAAAGATATACAAAATGTTCGTATCACCAAAGCAATCACACGAGACGATGACTGTTGGACAGATCACCATCTTATCAGATCAGTTATGCGTATACAATTATCCACTCAGAAAAGGAAACAAAAGAAGAGCTGTACGCATAATTGTCATACCGAGAAGTTTGGTAAATCAGACGCTGCCGACGGAATATCACCCAGATGTAACACAACACTGGGAGAGTCTGAAGGCCAATATTCTAAATGCTTGTAAGGAAACGCTGAGATATAATACCAGGAGACATCACGACTGGATTTATGAAAATTATGAAGAAATTGAAGCATTGACCTCTTCTAGCTTGGAGAAAGGATAGATGCCTTTTGTCTTGCCAAAGTAAATGTCCAAATAACATCTCGTGCACTTAAAAACGCATGGTAGACATCCAAAGCTAAAGAGCTGCAATATTTAGCAGACAAAGATTCGCGACAGTGCTTCCAAGCCACAAAAGCAGTTTATGGTCCCATCACTTTCGGTAGAAATCCACTTTGATACAGTGACAAAAGTACACTTCTAAAAGATCAATATTCTATCATAAATAGGTGGAAAGAACATTTTGAAGACCTCTTGAATTAGGATTCAAAAATTGATGAGCAGATGTATGGCATATTAGAGCAAGCACCCTACAGGGAAGAAGTCGGCTCCCTGCCAACACTAGATGAAGTTCAGTGTGCTGTTAATCAAACAAAGCGACACAAAGCCACAGGTTTTGATGGTATACCAGCAAAAGCTCTCAAAGGCGAGTAACTCATAAGCCACATACATGATTTTATTATTAAAATTTGGAGAATTGAAAAAATACCTGCTGATCTCAGAGATAGCCTGATAGTTCCCATATTTAAGTAAGGCGATCGGACAGACTGCAAAAACTATCGTGGCATATCATTACTATCATGCCTCGGAAATATATATTATTGCTCGTATTTTGGCTAATCACATTCTATCTTTGGTGGAGAAAATACTTCCAGAGAGCCAATGTGGTTTCAGGTCTTTTAGTGGAACCACAGATATGATATTCACAGCTCATCAGCTTCAAGAGAAATGTAGAGAACAAAATAGACTTCAAAATATTGCCTTTATCGACCTCACTAAGGCATTTGACTGATATGGCCGCAACTGTCATTGGTAACGACTCTGTTGGAGAGCCATTCCAAATCAATACTGGTGTTAAACGAGGCTGTGTGATTGCCCCTACATTGTTTTTACTGTACGTCGCCGCTGTCATGCAGCTAGTCAAAGACGATCTTCTTTCAGGTACACAAATAACTTACAGGATGGATGGAATGCTCTTTAATTTGAGCCGTCCAAAGGCAAGGAGTCGAACATCTTCTGCTGCATTGGTTGAGTTACAGTACGCTGATGATAATGCAGTTGTAGCTCAATCAGAGGAAGAACTCATCAAAATCCTGAATGCTTTCTCTTCTGCATACAAAACTATTGGTCCCAAAGTTAACGCAAGTAAAACCCAGGTCCTTTACCAACCAGCCCTTGGACAAGGACAAGGACAAGAACAAGGAAACATCAAAGTCACCATCGATGGACTGAGGCTTCAAGAAGTTAAGACCTTTCCTTGTCTTGGCAGCACCCTGTCAGCAAGTGCTAATATACTCGTAGATTCTGAAACTCATCACAGGATTAACCGCACTGGGGTAACCTTTGCAAGACTAAGGTCTAGAGATTTTGACAACCAAGATGTCAATGCTGCAACGAAGATTCTTGTGTACAACTCAGTTGTAGTTCGCAACTTATTTTATGGATCTGAATCTTGGGCATATTATAGACGACACCTCAAGCAGCTGGAGCAACATCACCAGCGATGCTTGAGGAGAATTCTTCATGTGACATGGCAAATCAGACCTACAAACACCAGTATTCTTGAAGAAACCCGGACTACTAGTATTGAAGCCATGATTATAAAACGTCAGCTTAGTTGGGCAGGACACGTAATCCGCATGCCCAATAATCGCAAACCCAATGTGGTGTTTTGTTCTGAATCAACAGAGGGTAAACGCTGTATGGGAGGTCAGCGGAAGCGGTTCAAAGACGTACTAAAAGCTAATATGCAAATGTGTCACAATGATATTAATAACTGGGAGACCTTAGCCCTTGATCGCTCTTCTTGGAGATCACTTGTTGATCATGGTACAATACATTTTGAAGAAAACCGCCGACGAACGGTAGAAAATAAGAGGCAGCGCAGAAAGGACAGAGAGCTCTTTAGAAGAAATGGAAGGAACGCGGATGCCCTACCTGGACCACCTGCCATCACTGCGGCAAATTGTGTGCTTCCCGCATTGGGCTGTATAGTCACCTCCGGATTAACCGATGAGAGACATTCCGGATTGGAAAGCCAACCTACTCGATACTGTGTTTGCTATGAATATCTCTTAGCTGTTCAATGTACGAGTACATTTTTGATACTTCAACAATTCTTTTTTATCACTACCGTTTTCAGTCGCTTCTCTTCTCGGCTCAACTTCCCCCACGGTCTCTGCGATGGAGCATTCCTGTACCATCGCAAGGGTGGTGTCTGGGAACTGAACATACTTTGTCAGCAGATTCAACTGGGGATGGTGACAGAACGATCGCCCAGTTGACTGTTAACTTGCGTCGAATTAAGGAAGGGTCAGGGAATGTATTCTGGAAGGACGTCGGCGGTGAACCTGTTGTTATGAAACCGTCCTGGCATTTGCCTGGTGGTGAAATTGGGAGACCACGAAAAAACATTTTCAGGACGGCCAATGTGGGATTCGAAACAACGTTCTCTCGATGTCAGCTAGGCAAGAGGCAGTGCGTTAGCGCTCTCGGTCACCACGTCCGGAACTGAAATAATATATGTGATATTTTACAATTTTTCGGATTCTAAATATTTAGATGATACAGTAGCCTACCACAGGGCATTTCAACCGATCAATTTACCTACGTGGGTTAACGCCAGGCTATATTCGGCCTCGGGAGACGAGTAGGTTCGAACTCCGTGTTTTAAGCGGTCGAACGTGGCTCCCCATTTTCAACTCCAGACAAATGCTGGGATGGTACTGTACACGTAAAAATCAAAGAGGTGTTCGCTGGTCATCCAAAACGAAGCTGGATTTTTGAAATGTGAACATCCTGGCTAAAGATTATATCACATTCCCGCCAGTGAGTTCTCCAAGATTATACACAGAAAGCCGGAAATATGTTATGGATAAAAATAACTATCTTTTATACGCAATTGTGCAAACTTACCTGCTTTTCTCGGGGCCATGCCGGATGGGAAAAAGACATCCTATATAATTTATGCTGTTCCATAACATATCTCATTTATAGAAATAAACGAACATCGAACAAACGTGTAAAAATATAAATTTATTAATAAAACTAGATAACAATTCCTAAACTACATAACACCCTAAATTTACATCTACATTTACGCCACTGACACCCACATAAAAACTCCCTACCTTTAAACATGTTTCATCTGTTGAATTTACGAGACGCTCCGACATCTAATAGTGTTAAAAATAAATCAATACATTTAATACCACTGCACCTTGAAACGTGCATTCCAATAAAATAACAAACATATTTCTGTCGCGTGTCTGCGAGTAACTGGGCTGGTGATATAATAGCCCTCTATGCTGTCATTCACATCACAGGTGTGAATTCCGTTCATTCAGTTCCCGCACGACCTCAACACACAAGCGGGTCTGCTTGCTCTCACAGCTGTGGTAGCCAACATTGGACTTACACTGCTAGCAAATGAACACGTAAAACGCAGCCTTCGCGTTTGACAAAATCAGGCTTTACAAAAACTGTCATAACTTGACTAATTCTATTTAAAACTCATTCATTCTTTAAACAATCATTCTTACAATTGCGATCAGTGTTCATGCCTACCGACGCTAACATTCACGCTATATTAACAGTAAAAAATCAAAACACACGTTCAAAAAACATTCGCTTTTTCTAACTATAACCAAAGCTAAAACACTTAACTGTTATAATTATTATCAAATATAATAAACCCTTCAAATTAACCAAATAAAATATTTGTACACTATATACCGATGTCTATCACTACTAAGAATAATTCTTGAGTGATACGACCGCGTTAACTTCATTCTTAACGCTACTCTCTCATAGTATAATTACTATAGCTTTCTCTTTACAATGCTTGACCACATTTTTGTCATATCAAGTTAAAAGACAATATCGGTATTGTGCCCAATTGGACACGGCTGACTAGCATCGAACCGGGGTCTGTATAAAAGAAAGACCAGGCCCATGATTCTTCTGATAATCGAACCATTGATATCTGAGGGGGACAGCCACAGTGAACCCAAGGAGCAATGATTTATAACTGTATATAATTATAACAGCATGATTTCACGTCCAGAACGGGAATATTATAGCATTAAAGTGGGAATATTTTAGAAAATACAAGCCAGTATACGTATGAGCTACTAAGAGCTGAAGAAAACGGGCCAACTTGACAGTTGACTAATCGTAGCTAGCAAAGGGGCGTTACGAGTTGACGCCAGCGAACTACTTATCGGCGGCACTGGGGGAGTGAACAGAGATTGATGGCTATGGGAACCCCAGTCTCACAAGGAGGAGAAGCAGAGTGGGGATGGTCACCCACAGAAACTAATTAATTACGGCCAAATGGAGCAATGAATTGAGATGATACTTACATCCACATGCATATATTCTAGGAAAGGTAATTTAGGAGTGTCCGCACACCTAAATTAAAGCATGCATCTAAAAAGGAGCTTATGCACAGACCAAATCCGCGGCAGAGCTAGGATTTGTCTTGTAGCAGCAGGGGAATAACCGAGGTAGCGTCCCAACGCCATGGAAGAAAGCAATTAATTCTAATTAATTGGACGAAGCAATTGCCAGCACGCAAGTGAATTTGGAACCTCCATGAATGGACGAGCAAGAATCACACTTCATTTTGTCAGAGAACGCATTATTTAAGAAGAGAGTCGCTACTGGAAATCCAGTGGACTACTTTTCGTCAGAAAGCTTTATATGGGAGAAGCTGGAGGAGACGGTCAGTTCTTCTTGACTCAACTCGTGGGGTGACATGCTGTTCGATCACGCAGGAAAGTGCGCGAAATTTATAAGTAGCGACGTTCAGTATATTAGTAATGAACAATGAAAGGCGCATCATGCAGCATAATAAAAGTAATTCTGCATTATATGATAATTAGTCTACAGCAGACAATATACGCGACTAAATAATCAGTACAGCGTAGAGATATTTTAGGATGATGTTTACAGACAATGAACCTATCCACAGGGAGTGTTATAATAGTTAAAATAACACATACAATTGTAATGAACAATACAGTTTTACGGGAACCTGAAAGGCATCACAAGTATTTGTGATCTATGTTTGAGCAACTTTGCAGTAGAGAAGATAGAAGCTGTAGGAGACAGGAGATGAGCACACACACGCGAGATAGACTTTCGAAGGAGACAGGCGGTTGTCAGGATTTAGCTGCATCGCATCTCTGAAGTCAGGCAATAGTGGAAATCCAAGCAAGGATCCATGTGAAAAATTGTGTATTAAGTTATGTTACAGTGATCATTAAAAGTGTTTATGTTTATATGTTAAAAGAATGTGTGTTGTTTTAAAGGTGTAAAATGCCACTAGTGCAAGATATAATTACCAGGTGCAAATCCTATGCAATGTGTCGTCTGGAAAGTGTAATGATGGCTTAAAGCAAGCATGATGGTGGGCGAATTGCTGTCATGTTGGACTAACCCAGCAAGAATGAAAGTGAGTACCATTCCAATATGTTGATATGATTTAATAGCTCACCATACAACAAATCATTTCCTCAAATATTAAGAATTAACAGTCATTGGTGTTCGAGTTCACATCCCTCGTATTTGTATAAATATATGGCTTTGAGGATGGCAAGCTTACGACCATTTAGGCGTAAGAAGTTGATGAAAGTAACGATAACGTTAATTAATAATAATAATATAATCTGGGGTCAGTAACAATAATAAATATATAAATCGGCGTATTCATGCCTATAGAACGTGCAAAGTGTGTCATATCTATTGTAAAAAAATACTGTGTTATTGTTAAAAGTAATAAAGATAGATAAATAGCGAGATAAAGAGAGTTTTCAGTGTCATTGAGATGATAGATAAATGTTTTATTATGTTATATTCTGCATGGTTGAATTTGAGAGCCATTAAGATAGTCAATGTAAGTGCCAGTACATTAATACTTGTTTTGGAGCTACGTAAAACTTTGGCTTATAAGTAAATGTATGAAGGACATGAGTGCTTTAGGAATTGAGTCATCTGTAAGAAATGTTGTTTTTTAGCCGCGATCAGCGAGCATGTAACGTAGATTCAAGAGATTTACATCAATAAATTGCAGGGACCATCCGAGAATAGTTCGCGCGTTGACGAATCTAGTAGGCCAATCTTCGAAGCTACGATATGGTATCGCCTTAGAGCATACATGTGTATTCGCAACAGAGTTGGGACAGAGTCTGTCTGTATCCACTGTTATCCGAGTCTTCGCTGCCAGGGAGAAATATTCTTAGTGTAGGTATTAAATAATTAGATCGACTCAATTCGTAATGACACTATCCAATCATGGACCCCGAGCACAGCTGCACCATTGAGTGAGCACATGGCCATTGCAGGAAGTCGGTCAGGGTAGCAGGTAGAATCCACAGACCCGGCAGCCAGCTTGCCTAGGACGGTCCGTGACGAATCTCTTGTTCACGCTAAAGGGAGTCAATAAGATCGGACCCTTTTCTTTTAAGATTGTAGTGGGACACTGAAGGATCTCGATATTTCGAAAAGTAATTAAGATGTGCTTGATATGATGGTATCAAATGAATTATATGTACTGTTTCCATACATATGGAATGTTGGAATGAAGTAATTGGATAAGATTTGGCCAAGTTATTGTCCGAGGACAATTAACTGCACCAAATAAATAGATGCATTTTTGTAAAGAATTATTACCCAGTTCATGCTTATTTATTCATACGGGTAATTTAATGATATGACACGTTGGTAACGATAATGATATGACCAGACCCAGAAGAGTGTTGTATGGTGAAGCTATAAAATGTCTATAACTATGTGTATTTTGGATGGGAAGGTGTACCACTTCAACGTTTGAAACTTATGGGGAAAAGAAGACGATACGCGCGGAAAAGCAACACATGCTAAGCAAGGCATAAGCTAATGAATCAATGTCATTTAAAGTAAATGTTCCGTGTCAAAACGGATAAATATTTAATAATTGCACATTTAATGTTATTTAAATGTAATTTATGTTTGTTGTGTTGTGATATGCAAATTTGTGTTAAATTGTGCCACGTGAAGAACACTATGGACACTCGCAAATGTCAAAGAGCATCAACGATGGGTGTAGTGGAGCACCAAACTGTATGAGAAGAGACTCACATGTAATTTTGATTTTTGTTGTGGGAAGTAATTGTAAAATATTTTTGTGTTTTGTGTTGTGTTTTGCCACGAATTAGTACCATTAAATGTGCTATTTAGGACTATGTTGTTTCTTTCAAGTAGAGTAGTTACCTGATAGACTCAAATCCTGAATATGTGCTCGTATAGTGGGTTGAACGCCCCATGCCTCGAAAGACCGTGAACTAGCTGGGATACGAACACATGTTCCACATGCTAACGAAAGGGTACAGTATCTCAATGTCCGATTATTTAAGGTGAGTACATTGTTGTTTCTATTTCAGTTTAATAAAGTGAATATTAATTCAGGGAACAGGGACATTACATCTTTTCTTAATGGAGTTCCGCCAATAAACGACATTCGAGCTGCAGATCTAATTATATGAAAAGTCTTCACTGAATTTCTTTAAAATACAACAGCGCTACGTTTATACAGTCCTCAGTACATCATGACAATAAATACGGAAATCCCCTTCGTATAACAAACAACTTATTTATGGCAAAAACCTCCATAACTCCTCTATAAAAATTACAAGACAGTAACACTCTTGTTTTCAACAATGGTTCTACTGTACTGGTATATCTTTCTCTTAGGTTCGATCTTAATTGTTGCCTCAACAATACAACATATCAATGAAGAGCGATGTCTGTTCTACAATTACATTGATCGTCTTCAAACGATGGTATTAATAGATCTTTCAATGGTTTACTAAAACAAAATTAATCATACATAAAACACCATGTCTCCAAATGAAAAATGAAAATCCACAGTCTGCTTCCAGTCTCCGACCGGGTCAGGAATGGAATGAATGAAACCCCCATCTAGCGGCGAGGATATGAACTGTGCCGGCTGCCGAGGCCTGACGCACTCCTCTGGGGCAATGATTAAATGAATGACAGATGAAATGAAATGATAGTGGAGAGTGTTGCTGGAATTAAATTTTGACAGGGAAAACCGGAGTACCCGGAGAAAAACCTGTCTGCCTCCGTTTTGTCCAGCACAGATCTCACATGGAGTGACCGAGATTTGAACCACGGACCCAGCGGTGAGAAGCCGGCGTGCTGCCGCCTAAGCCACGGAGGCATCATGTCTCCAAATATTTAATAAAAATATACATGCTTCTTCTCACTAGCCTTTACTAAAGTGCACGGTTGTAAAACAGGCATTGACACATAACGCAGTGTTACACGTATGCCCTGATAACATCTCATGTTATCTTATCGCTCAATAACGATCGATCATGACTGGAAAAAGTCATAACTATACTTTCCTATGATCGACTAATTTATCTTTCAAAAGATATGTCTCTAATCATTTATGTTTAATGAAGAACAAAGTCTTCCTCCAATTCAATGTAAGTTCGTTGTTTACTGAATGTAGCTTCATCCTACAAAAAAAATGTTCATAACTATTCACCTTTACATTGTATACATGACGAATATAGCTTGCTTAGATCGTCGAATTGTTTCTAATTATAGTGATATTTCACATTATACCACTCGTCTATTTCTTCTCCTAGTAGTATATTTCTTCTTTCAAAAATAACACCCAAGTTCATTTAAATAAAATGAATTTAATGAATGTTCTAGACTAAGAGTCTAAAGTCTTGAATACAAATCGAAATCGTAGAATAACGACTTCCTTAAACATTTTCCCAATGAAAAATAAATTTCTCAAACAACTGACTTCAGTTCAGAAACTGAATCTCGAAATATTTAATAAGTATAGATGATAAACTGACTTTCATCTTATACAAATTCGAAGAATAAAATTTACTAAACGTCGAAGTAAAAATACACGAGTAACAAATATGGAAAATTGTTGTTCCGAAATGCCATTAACACACTCAAACAAGAATAATTATGGTAAACATCTACCTTGGTCTTGTAGACAGTTGAAGTTCATTGTCGGGTATCAGAAAATACCCATCTGGATCGTCATCATCCAGGTATGATTTGTTCAAATCAAATCCATTCCCCTCCGTCGGATACGAGTTGCTTCCTCGAGAATGGAAAGGATTCCTTCTCGGCATCTCTGTCTCATCCCTGTATCGAACTGCGTTCCTCGGACTTGAGTTCCGTCTCGAAGTATCTTCGGGCTGATATCTTCTGTCTTCCGTTGATGCTTCTTGAATCGCCGACTTCTCTATAAGTTCTTCCATTATCATTGAACAATATATTCTGGATAGCATAATCGTTACAAAATAAATTCGTAAGTCGACTGTCGATTCACTATCGTAGATGGTGAAGTTCATTTGGTTGGTCAATGAAAGATTATATATGCTCATCGTCGAGAATGAATGTACATGGGAATACATTTTTTTTTAGCGTATGGCTTTTAGTGCCGGGAGTGTCCGAGGACATGTTCGGCTCGCCAGTTTTTGTAGCTGCTTCGAGACGGACACCCAATGGGTGAGCTACAAGTACCGTTTGGGAGGGGAAGGAGGGAAGTTGGAATGTAAGGACGAGGAGTTGGAAGGTAGCGGCTGTGGCCTATAGTTAGGGACCAACCCCGGCATTTGCCTGGAAGGAAGATGGGAAACCACAGAAGACCATCTTCAAGTTTGCCGGCGGGGGGATTCGAAACTCCTCGCCTCCCGGACGTGAGCAACTGCCATCAGTCATGTCGTAACCATCACGGCTAACTCACCATGGGAATACATTAAATGTACTGGATGGAAATGTACTTAATGCATCCTGTTGTCTCGGCATTCTGTTTATCTAGATGTTATAGATCTTCACATTGTTTCTCTAACGTTGTTCCATTGTTGCCATCACAACTCTGTTTTGATATATCCCAGACGCGTAATAGTTTAATTCATCATCACAAACATACTTAAAAGTCATAAACTATTTCCTCTTCATAATTGTCTGAAGCAATTATAATGTTCACACACAATAAAGTCACACTGTTTATTCAACATCACTTGTACACACTTCGAGCTGCTATGTGGACTTGCTTGGTTGAAGTCACACCACACCAAAATGATTTTCCTGCTTGGAACTGAGCAACTTTGTCTGACACCACAGAGTCTCAAATATCACGGAAAATACTTGCTCGATTTTAATGAATCTTTCTATAGTTATACTTTATCACTGTATAAGTAAACTAGAAACACTTCTATTTCGCAAAAGTCGGATACTTGTCTGCTATTAAATGAATTGTCCGCCGCTCAATTTCACCTAATTTGAAGCGATTCTCTCGAAATATGTTGGCCGGTAACACCGCTGCCTATAGTGTCACGTAGGACCTCAACACTGTATCTAGTCAACGGGAATGAATTTCCTCCGGACGATACGTCTTATCGCTATGAAGTCTGTCGAGAGAAGAACGCTCTGAGCTGTCGTCCCCCCGTCAACTAGTCTGAAAATTGCGCCATTGTCAATGCCACGCAGTTAGTGGCGCGAACTTGTAATAATCAATATTACAGTGAAAATCTTCCGTATAGCGTCATTCAAAGTAGTAGTAATATCTTATTTTAATTTTCTAAATGTTTTCTATGAAGTAAAATTGTTACATAGGGCTTAAATGGCATAGTTAATCACATTAACTAGGCAAAAATCCATGTCTGCTCCATAAAGCCTCCTCTCATTGGCTGAAAGCAAATATCCAATGATATATTTTATAACAATTAATTGGTAATATTTCGCGCAACTTCCTTGTTGCTATGCACTTTCCAATGGTCTAGAATATTCTGGGCGTCTCTGATCACGTGATGGGTTTCTCCCATTGCTTGCGTTCGCTTACAAAACTCGTCTTGAGCCAACTTCCAAGATTTATATTCTAATGTTAAATTGTATCATGGGCTCGGATAATAACATAATTTTCATCCTAAATTATCCAAATTTCGGGTGCAGCACCTTGAAGGTACATTAAGCTAGAGCGTTTTCCTTCTAACTTCATGCTCAGTTTCATTCATTTTCCTTATTTAATTTATCATTAACTTCTCCATGAGGTTGGCGTCAAGAAGAGCAACCGGTGAAATAAATATTTGTCCACTTATTGCTCACCTCACCTCACCCCCTACCTCACAGAAACCTGAACAATAAGGGTAAAATACATACGTACAGTAATTACCACCGAGCGTTTCCGTACATAAACACGAGGTGTGACGAGAGTACCCATGTCATTTAAATATTACATTTCAGTGTTGCCTAAGTAATCTATTAATAGAGATGCTTTTCAGTTGGTCAATACGAGTGTTCCCAATAAGATTGGACGGGGAGTTACAATTAATTTCCCTGTGCCTGAAGTAAATACTTGAATTGTTTATCCAGCTACTAAAACATTTCTCATACATGAAATAAATACTTGAATTATTCATACAGCTACTCAAACACTTCTCACACTTCTCACATCTCATGCCTGAAGTAAATACTTGAATTATTTATACAGCTAATAAAACACTTCTCATACTTGTCTCAATTGTCCTGCTTAAAAAATTACTTGAATTATTTATTCAGCTAATAAAACACTTCTCACACGTGTCAAGCTTGAGAAGTGTTCCATTAAGTGTATAATTAGGTCATGTACTTATCTCAGGCAGTAGGAAATTAATTGCTACTCCCGCTCAATGTAATTGGGTACACTCGTGTTTACCGACTTGGAAGCAATTCTATTAATAGGTCCAAGGCATGGAAACATCCCAAATCGCAACTGCTCCATCCGCGAGTAACGTTATGGCGACAGACGTTTGGTCGATTTCCTCCCCACTTACTGTGACAACTAGATGCTTCTTCAACCTGACTTCAGGGGCTGCTGCAGATATATTTCATGCCAACAACGATGTCATGCTGTACCGTTGGAGTAAGTGCTTGGACAAGGATGATGACTAAGTTGAACAGTAATGTGTATCAGAGCCCTACCACTGTATATCCTTATATCTGCCAAGAAAATGAATTTTCTCCATGAGTGCTCTTGTTACCTTATTTTTTATGGTCATTCGTAGTTTCACAGAATCTGCAAACGAAGTGAATGAATTATGGAACAACCTTCCTGCAATTTGTCTAGAAATTATCTACCATCACTTTGTTGGTGTGAACACTTAGTTTCCCGGAAACAATGGGTGTGCAATCCCAGCTAGTGTAGTGGTACACAATCCATCATCCGCGCCGACACTCTGGTCGTCCGTAATTGAGTCGCCCCCGCGCTTTTTGTCTGTCATTTGTCTGGTCACATGATCGGATCAGCTGATGAAGCCAGTCGCCCTCCCTCCCACACAACAAACAAACATCCTCTCCCTCCCCACCTCCCTTGTCATGTCCGATATGATTAATTTCTGTGTTATGGAGTAATGAAACTGAAAAGCTCCATTGTCAGAAAGATTGTGAAGACGTTGCTCCAAGAAAGCAGCCGGGATGGCCTGAGCACATTAATCACGTGTCAGATTACACGGAGACACGCAAAAAATGTCTGCACGTATAACTTTCAATTTAGCTCCATTCCTAAATACACGTATTGTACATACTTCTCTAGATGTGTTCCAGATGATAATCAGCATTCCTTTCCCGGGATCAGGTCCTCTTTAAGAGGCTAAACCATATGTCAGATAAGCTTGTAAGACTACATGAAGAATTTAAACTGTCAACAAAATTCAGTTCTGTGTAGTGTCCCTTATAAAACCATAAGCTCTGGCCAAACAGTTTTAAAAATAACACTTATGATTTTTGGTTGAAATTTTCGACAAATTGCTTTTCTTCCACCGACTACAATTATGTTACAAGAATTATTTCCCAGTTCTAGGTAAATGGCGAGGTGGTATCTTACTTAGGGTCATGACCACCTCCTTCCTTAGCCCGAAGTGCAAGTACACACGCTGGTACAGAAATCACAGTAGCACAGATAATTATACATAGACGAACATCCCTAGACAAATGTGCACACGCTAGTACAGACACCACAGTATCACAGGGTACCATACATATGGAAATCACGAACATAGACATGCATCCATAGGCAGGTGGGCACTCGCTAGTACAGACACCACTGTAACACAAGTACCATACAGATGGCACTCACACATAGACATACATCCCTAGGCAAGTGCACACGCTTGAATAGACACCACAGTAGCACAGGTTACCATACATATGGCACATAGACAAGTATTCGGGACTGAAAATCACGATCTCCCAAGCCCTTACGTGACCCAACAAGAACAAATTTATCAATGAGAAAGGATATCAAAATGATCAAACATTGTGAGCGAAATGGCGTAGACTTAAGCTAGCTTTTACAGTATCTAATCAGACACCAATTTATAATTTTAACGAGTGCAACATAGAGACACCTTGCTTGAATTAATGTAACTGAAAATGTAATAATTTGTAATTAAAAAGTGAAATTAATTTACTAATTAACATTCATAGAAACTAATGCTGATAAAGTTGCACGCGTACACAACTTTCATTGATACCAATACGACTCCAATTATTCGCCCTCATGGTGTAGTCACATCCTAATTCGTAAACCATGGGCAACGGCTGAGTAGCCTAGTAGCCTGAATGGTCCTGACAGTCTAGATACCAGATACTGTGGAATAGGAGTGGGCAACTTGGACATATTCTGAGTCATGTCCCTCATTGTGCTCAGGCGGCTAGGACTACACAACTCACTTGTTTGTTCTCCGAGGTGAAACTCAGGGGCCCTGTGTAAGTAAGGCTAGCAACCTGCTTCACAAGTATTTTCTAAACCTGCTAAAAATGTCTAGCAAGCCTCGGTCCTATGAGAGTGATGGAGTCCCAGTCCCATCTTAGAGATCAGGGACAACTGGGAAGCAAACAGGTAATCGATTTGTATTCCATGGGTGTTATTAATATCGAGGGGGTTATGGAAGGAAGAAAGTAGAGCTAGCTGGGTCAACAAATAGGGTGAGATTGGGTATTCTAGGGATTAATGAAGTTCAGATAGAGGGAGACAGAGAGGAGGAAGTAGGAGATTACAAGGTGTACCTGTCAGATGTAATACGATGCAGGCCAAGTGGGGAGTCAAGAGGACTCAGGCACGTAACATTGTTTCATTGAGGTATGTAAATAAACGATTAATATGGATACATTTTGAAATGTCAGGAGATCGGGTCAGGATTGTTTCAGTGGACGCTCCAGATGAACGGGTGGATAAGGACGAAGTAGACAGATTTTATGAGGCACTGAATAATGTGGTAGTGAGAGTTAACAATAAACATAGCGTAGTGCTGACGGGAGATTTCAAAGCTAGGATAGGAAGTTAGACTGAGGGGTATGAGAAAGTAATGGGTAAGTGGAGTGAGTATAGGAAAGCGAACACAAATAGGAAATTTTTACTCGACTTCTCTGCTGGCATTGTAATGTCCGTTGCGAACTCTAAGGATATTCACAGATACATATCGAAGGGTTGAGGGACCAGGTCAATAATAGATAATAATAATATTTATATTATTTGTTTTACGTCCCTTTTTAATACTGCAGCTTTTAGAGACGCCGGGGTGCCGGAATTTTACTCCGAAGAGGATCCTTAATGTGCCAGTAAATCTACTGACACAGCTCCCTCGCATTTGCGCGCCCTCAAATACCGGCTGACTGCGCCAGGATTCGATCCTGCAACCTTGGGCACAGCAAGCGAGAACCTTACCAATGAGCCATGCAGCCAGCCAAATCAATAATAGACTGTGTCATTACTGACTTTGAATTTTGGGATATTGATAGGGGATTGTAGGGTATTCAAGGGCCATTTGAGAAAACAAACGACAAAATGATTTGCTGTGAATTAATCGTAGTAAGACCTAAAGTGCAGAAGGTGAGGGTTGTTTGCAGATGGATCGGGGTTGAGAATCTTCAGGATAAGAAACATAGGCAGAAATACATGGAAATGATTGATGAAAAGTTCCAAAGAGTAGATGGTAAATAATAGCATAATATTGAAACGGAGTGGTCAGGAAACAGGGATGCAGTACCATAAGTAGCAATGGCATGTCTTGGGACAACGGCGTGTAAATACAGGAATAAACGCACGTCCTGGTGGAATAGCACAGTGAAGTCTATTTGTAAAAGTAAGAGGAAGACTTTCAAAAAATGGCTCCCAACATCAAATACGACAGACAGATAGCTTTATATAGTGGAAAGGAACAGAACTAAACAAATAATAGTAGAGTCCAAAAGGAAATCATGGGCTGAATTTGGACATTAATTGAAAACGTTAAGTCTAGCGGCAGGAAAGCTATTATAGAGTATTATAAGGAGCCTTAGCGATGGAGGAAAAATAGAAATGGGTAGTGATTTGGATACTCCTGGAAAACTCATTGTAGATGGACTGCAAAATTGGTAAGAATACTTCGAAAACATGCTAAATGAAAATGGAGACGTATCTGCCAATGTGGCAGATTTTGAGAGTAAACAATGTAGGTGGAGAATGAGGATGGGAACAGGATCATGGTTATGGAAATAGAGAGGGTGGTAAATAAACTACAATGTCACAAAGCGGCAAGGGTAGATGAGATTCGTACAGAAATGGTTAAGTTCAGTATTGTGGGAAAGCAGAGATCAAATGCTCGCATAGGATAGGGCATGTGGATCGGTCACTAGTTAAGGATCAGTTCGATGTACAGTTAGTTTCCAAAGTTACCGACAGGAGTCTTGTAGTTGTGGATCGGTCACTAGTTAAGGATCAGTTCGATGTACAGTTAGTTTCCAAAGTTACCGACAGGAGTCTTTTGTTGTATGTTCGGTGGCCACAGTAGCTCGGCTCTCTGTCAGTTGTGAGCGAGTGAAGCCTATTGTCAAGACGTACGAGTGTTTGTTCCAATTATTGGCATAAAGTTTAAGAGAAAAATAAGGTACGTGAATTAAAAAATGTGTAAGGACTTCTGTAGATACTTCAGAGCCCTCAAATTTACTTAAAAGAAAGTTATAGGTATGTGGTTTGTAGAGATAAATATACGACTACACATGTAGCTTTTAGTCTTGCCTTGCGGGCATGTTGTTGATTACCTTGCAGTGGAACCGGAAGCATGCCGGGGTGCGCGCTAAATTTAAATGCACTTCAAGTTTAAATACATTTCAAACTAAAATCTTGGTAATTCAAGTGCTCACAAATATTACAATATGTTTTAAAAACATGTGAAAATGTGTTTTGATTATTTAAATCATTTTATAACCATTTTGGCTATTGGTACTTAGATTGTGAAATTATTTTAAATTACATTATTAATAGGCTACATCAAGTGTGATAATAATAATAATGAGAAGAATAATGACAATAATAATAATAATACAATTTGATTATGCCTAACTGCTCAGTATGGTAGATAACCTACCAAAATATTGTCAGACCCAAAAAATATTTAAAACTAGATATCCTAATAGTTTTTCAATTCTTTGAATTTAGATGCCGAGAAGCTACACTGACGAAGACCTAGCGAGGGCAGTTAGCGCTGTACGGGAATGAGGTCTTTCTATAAGGGAGTCTCAAAGGACGTATTCGGTGCCATTCAAAACGATTCGGAGGCGAGTGAAAGGTTCTGTTGATGTAGAATGCTAGAGACCAGGACCACAACCTTTCTTGGGTACAAAATGTGAGAAAGACATTTATGAAACAGTTGTACAGTTGCAAAAAATGGGCCACGGTTTGAGCAGAAAGGAAACATTAAAACTTGCAGGTGAAATAGATGGCAAAAGAGAGGTGAAAGTTTTCAAGAATGCATTACCATCGAAACGATGGTATAAGAGCTTTAGGATGCGTCAGAACTTAACCCTCAGGCAGCCAGAAAACCTTTCCGCCGCTCGTAGCTCGATGGCTACGGAAAAGACAAAAGGAGAGTTCTTTGAAAAGCACACAGAAACCATGCAGGAGCTCAAAATTAAGGGTTCTGACGTCTATAATGTAGATGAAACGGGGTTAACGATGGTGAACAAAGGTGGCAAAATTGTTGCTCCCAATGGAATTAAATCAGTGGTCATGAGGAAAAGTGAAGAGAGAAGCGAGAACATAACAGTTGTAATCGCTTGCAATGCAACTGCAAGCATCATTCTTCCACCAGTGGCGATCTATAAAGGGACCAGGCTGAACGAGGATTTCATGAAAGGGGCCCTAGATGATGGCATTTTTGCTTCCTCACCAAAGGAATATATCGACTCAGATTTATTTTACACATGGTTTGTAAAGTTCATCGCCGCATTACCTCCCAGACGTCCTGTACTTCTCCTTCTAGACGGGCATGCTTCTCTTTTGTCTAGATAAAAATTAATTCTAGCTAGAGAAATCACATCCATTTTCTAGTATTCCCTCCTCATACTACGCACATATTCCAGCCGTTGGATGTTGGTGTTTTTGGACCGCTCAAGAAGTCTTTCTCAGAAGAATGCACAAAACCGATGCGCAAAAACAAGAGAAAATACTTGAATAGGTATGATTTCTGCAAGGTGCTAACTTCAGCATGGCGGAAAGCAATTACTCCAGCCAACATATTAGGTGGATTTCGAGGAAGTGGTGTCTGGCCTATGGATCCTTCCCCAGTTCATACTCATCGTTTGACGGACAGTTATAACCCCCCTACCGTTTCTGCTGGGCAAGACGGTGAATCACAACCCGGATGTTCAACTAATGATAGACAAAACAATCCTGTCTCGCCAGTCGTTCAGGTGATAAAAGAACTTTTGGCACCAGAAGAACACAATGCCACACGTTCAAGAAGAATAACGAACACTAGATGTGTAACTTCACTTGAGTTCCTGAGAGAAATGGAGGAAAAAGAAAAGAACAAATCAGCAAAAAGAAGAAAAGTCGAAAGCAGTAGTGAAAGCCCTGAAAGTGATGACGATGAGAATGATAACACTACCTGTGGTGAATGTGGTGGGGCATTTCAAGATGATTTTAGGGGAGAAAGTTGGATACAATGTAGCAACTGCAAATTGTGGTACCATCAAACATACCAAAATTTGACAAATGAAGCTCAGCCAAGAAAGTTTCTATGTACCAAATGTAAATAGTAGGCTATTGAACAATGAACTTCAGTGTTTAAATTGACTCAAATTGAAGAACTTCTTGTTTATAACATATACTTTTGGTTCTTACAAGTGAAAATTAAGTTTTCATTCATCATTTAAACATGGAAAATCATATAAGTAATTTCGTCAATTTTGATCCTAAATTAGTCCCTGTCACTATTTGGGGATCACATGGCTTATCTTTTATATGGGGTGTTATAATCTCATCTGCAATGCATTTATATGATTCTTGTGTTATTTTCTATAAACAATATAGAATATACAATATTTTTCGTTTACTGATCCACAACCAGTTCCTGGGGTCTAATTGTGGATCAAATGTCACTTTTTTATTTTCAAAAAAAAACTATTTACTGAATGGGCGTTGTTGTAAATGTAAGTGGCATTAAATTATTGTAGAGGGGTCAATAAATGAATTTTAAGTGAAACTCGGTTCTCAACTTAATTTCCATCTCCGTTGTCAGCATATATGCGTAAAGTGCAGGAGGTGAGGGTTGTTTGCAGATGGATCGGGGTTGAGAATCTTCAGGATAAGAAACATAGGCAGAAATACATGGAAATGATTGATGAAAAGCTCCAAAGAGTAGATGGTAAAGAATAGCAGAATATTGAAACGGAGTGGTCAGGAAACAGGGATGCAGTACCATAAGTAGCAATGGCATGTCTTGGGACAACGGCGTGTAAATACATGAATAAACGCACGTTCTGGTGGAATAGCACAGTGAAGTCTATTTGCAAAAGTAAAAGGAAGACTTTCAAAAAATGGCTCCCAACATCAGATACGACAGACAGATAGCTTTATATAGTGGAAAGGAACAGAACTAAACAAATAATAGTAGAGTCCAAAAGGAAATCATGGGCTGAATTTGGACATTAATTGAAAACGTTAAGTCTAGCGGCAGGAAAGCTATTATAGTGTGTTATAAGGAGCCTTAGCGATGGAGGAAAAATAGAAATGGGTAGTGATTTGGATACTCCTGGAAAACTCATTGTAGATGGACTGCAAAGTTGGTAAGAATACTTCGAAAACATGCTAAATGAAAATGGAGACGTATCTGCCAATGTGGCTGATTTTGAGAGTAGACTATATAGGTGGAGAATGAGGCGGGAACAGGATCATGGTTATGGAAATAGAGAGGGTGGTAAATAAACTACAATGTCACAATGTCGAACAGAAATGGTTTAGTTCAGTATTCTGGGAAAGCAGAGGTCAAATGCTCGCATAGGATAATGGAATTATCATCGGATTCAGGAAATGTACAGTGCTCGCTGACTAGACAAAAGCAGTAATCACCCCAATTTATAAGGTAACACAGAAGATTGCAAAAATTATAGGAGAATTTCCTTGATAAGTGTCTCGGGCAGTGTACTCAGGCATTGTAGAAAGAGTAAGATGGATGAAATCCAGTATGGCTTTTGACCTCAACGAGGATGTCAGGTTAAAGTTTTTACTATACACCAAATTATTGAGAAATGCTACGAGAGGAATAGTCAGTTGTGTTTGTGTTTTGTAGATTTAGAGAAGGCGTACGTTAGAGTAACTAGAGAAAAGTTGCTGAATATCGTGAGGGATTACGGTATAGAGGAAAAGCTGCTACAGACAATCAAAAGTATCTATATTGATAATAGGCTGGGGAGGAGAGATTACCTAATGGTTTAATGAGTTCGGTTGTACGGGGTAATAGAAGCAGAGGTAGACCTAGGTGGTGATGGTTAGACTCAGAGTTGAACGATTTCAAACTGAGAGAAGCAGAAGCAAAGGGGGCCGCAGTTCTAACTGCTTATGAGGGACCATGGAGGCCAAGAGTGTGTATTGTCTGGATGCAAAGTACGAGCATTGCTTATCTAATTTAAGAATGACACGTAGCATTAGTATTTATATTAGGGCCGGTTCCACCATCTCCTGGTACACCTGCTGGTAGCTGCACGGGAGATAAACTACATGCCAGCAATTTAGTATTTCAAAACCATTTGTTTTATTGCGTACGGAACGAAACCCTTTCGATTCACATCTGGCTAAATCATTGGCAAATTATTGTACTGTTATGTTAATAGGATTATTATATTGTGCGAATCTTAATAGAAAAGGACCGAGGAAGTGTAAGTAAAAATTTAAATACGTGAGTCCGTGTAGCCAGATATTTCATCACCTCTTTGCTGTCATGGATCACGGCAGACGCTTCTTAAATTCTTCTCAAAGGAACAATGATACTGACAATCAAATATTCATCTTCGTCCACATGGAACAGATCTAAAATGCCCACAAAACCGTCCATAAAAAGACGAACTTTCATTTTTTTAAGCAGTTGAATTAAAACATAAATATAGTTCTTAACAAAATATTCGCTGTACCAATTCAAAGTAGTATTATTTGGACCACGTTCTAACAATTAATAATAAGGGAGTGGGTAGGAAAACATAAATGCCGAAGGTGGGAATCTTGCCTGATACGTTAAGCAATGCTGACTACGCTGACATTCTTTCACTGGACCGTTTACGAGTTGTATACAACCAAATGTTAACAACATGAATGTTTCAAATATTAATAAGTTATTTAAGAATCGCATGAGAGTATTTCTAACATGGAGCGATCATTGCTTTTGTGGATGTATTAAACAGAAGACAGCAAATTATCTGAAATACGCATAAGGCGAACGTTCGGCGGCCGTTTTGGAGCGATACCTGGCTGGTAAAGCTTGTAACGTTTCCACCCAACAATGGGCGACTTGTTGAAACCTTCGGGTTCCTCAACCTTACTACTCCCTTTTGTACATGCACAGGGGGTGTGTGGGGTGTTTTGGCACACCATATGATAACTTAATATTGATGGATCCCTAACTACAGGTCAAAGCTTAAACTATAAGTGAAAAACATGATAGTTGGTAAAGATCTGAATATATTCTTAACTCGTGATATTACGCCTATATTTGTGCCTTTCCCTTGACTGGTACGTAAGCTACAATGACATAAAAACAGGGCCTGTTTTTCAATCGCTGGGCGAAGTTCGGAATAGCGTACTCCCAGCATTAAACGCCATATTGTGTTTCTCAATCGCTAGGCAGCGCTGCCAAGGGAATAATTATGGTAATGATCGTGTGGTCTTCGGAGGGGCCGAGTGCAGGTCTTTCTAGTTGATGCCCGTGGGCGACCTGCGCATCGCAATGAGGATGAAGTGAAGACGTCACACACACCCAGTCCCCGAGCCAAGGGAATCAACCACAGGAGATTAAAATCCCTGATGGCTCGGCCAGGAATCGAACCCGGGGCTCTTTGGGCCAAAGCCTAGCACGCTAACCATTTAGCCACGGAGCCGGACAATAAATGTGGTAAGTAAGTTGGTTATATTTACTCTGTGCCATTTGTGCTGGATAAGTATTAAACCTTCGGAGTAGTGACACTCCGTAGTTGCTTGTTGTATTTTTCCAACCTGCTGTTAACACTTTATGATTTGTATCATGGATTTGTATTCTAATTGTATGAATCTTTCTTTCATGGCTTGTTTTCGTTTGTCGAAAAGTGCTGTGATGGCTGCGCTACAATTATCAGCTTAGGTATGCACACAGGCGTGTGCATAAATTATACGGCAATAGAAAATTAAACATTTCAAACATCTCGTATACCACACAGCTTGGACATTCTTAAAATTGTGACGAATGTTAATATACGCTCCGTTTTCATACCGGTACTATGATGAATGTATAGATTGAATTGGAGATATGCTACTCTCACACTTTTTTCAACTAACTTCACATATTGTAAGTTACTGTAATTAAGAGGAGGGATGAAGCAATAGTCTCTAACCTATCTATTGAATGCTAGAAATGATGTTCAATACAGTCAAATTTCTCAAATTCCTGCTTGCTGCAACATATTGTAAAAAAATAGATAAATCGTAATTGCATGTAGATTCTGTTAAAAAGTCGATAATCTGGTAGCAAAAAAATTGCCGGGAATGGGGTTCAAACCAGAGACCTCATGATTCTCAAACCAAGACGCTATCTCGCAGTTATTACAACCACCAAAATATTGATTACAAGACGGTTACTTATTTTCTCGTACTGGTAATAATATGGGAGTAATATTTTATGCCCCATTAATATTTTACAGTCGCCTCCGTGGTGTAGTGTCCAGCGTGCTTAGCTGCAACCCCGGAGGTCCGAGGTTCGATTCCTGGCTCTGCCACGAAATTTGAAAAGTGGTATGAGGGCTGGAAGGGGTCTACTCAGCCTCGGGTGGTCCAAATGAGTAGAGGGGGTTCGATTCCCACCTCAGCCATCCTCGAAGTGGTTTTCTGTGGTTTCCAACTTCATCTTCGGGCAAAATGCCGGGATGGTACTGTGCCCGTATAGTCAAGAAGAGATCTGTCGGATATCCGAAGCAAAGCTGGATTGTAGATATTGACTGCACCGGCTAATTTACTAGTCTAAAATCCATTCCGACATGATCCTCGAGAACATACGCAGAAGTAAATACGATGAAACTGTGAATTACATATATACACTTAGCTCAAGGCGAGCACCTACCTTGGGTTCTCTCTCGGGGATTACGTAGTCAGCTTCAGACCTAAAAGGGGTTTTCACAGTGTCATCTCTCTATATCTAAAATAAATCATGCTAACACGACGTCTAACAACGAACTAAACAATTTAATAACATAAGTAAACTAATTCTAAACACACAAACAATTAATTAATGAATACACACTCATTCACTCCTCTCCTCATCTACGCCACTGAAAAGCCGTGTTTCTAGAACGTCGGGACATAAATTTTGGTCGGCCTAAGCCTTTTCTACAAGTTAAAACAATTAACAGAGTCTGGCATGCTCTGCATTCTTCTACCAAGCTATTAGGGACACCTGCGCTCTCTCGTCGCGTGCCTGAGTCATGTGACACCATTATATAATAAAACTGTTGCTTTACCGGTCCACCGGCTGATTTTATTCAAGAATTAATGTGTTGACTACAACTCTCCCCATTTGTGGGCTACATCGGCCATGAGCGATGGGACGAGTTCTCCACGTGAACCTGCGTTCGAATGCACTTGGCCATGAATACACATCTCTGTTGCGATATGACAGCTTCAAAATCTCATTCACTCTTAACAAAATTGCAAATATTACATCCATTCCTTGCTCGAAATCCTTAAAACTTTCACACTACATAACGTTCATACTCTCACGCCGTGATAACCCGACGGAATTGTCTTCATCCATACTGAACAATAAGAAATACTCATTCAAAACATATCGACTTTCACACTAAGCACATTTCAAAAACATTAGATAACTTATTACTATTAACATATCATTCCCTTGATTAACTAATTATATAAAACTTATTTACATCATAAATCGGTGTTACAATTAATAGCGTGGGCTATTATAATGATATTTTTTTATCTATATACACAAAAAAGCGTCAGCTCTGATCTCACATTAAAGCTTACCACAACTTAATGGGATCCTTACAATCTTCCTCAATTTTTAAAATACTACTGCACATTTGTCGTTGTTGGTTTATAGTCATATTTAGTCGGATACGCTCCACCAACTAAGGCAAAACATACGCATTTACATAATCGTGTTTAATAAAAGTTAATAATAAGAATACATAACAGACGTTAATATCCGTTTTCTCGTCTTAATTTCTGGACAACCCTATCGTCTCCACATATCCAAGCCGTGTATATAATCAAAAAGAGTTCAACAAAACTTACATCCTATGCCATAATGCCAAATAGTCTTGCCTATGCAACGTCTTTAATACAATGCGGTAAATACCTCGCAAACGACTCCTCGTATACCAACTGTATACGGAAATACAAACACTTTAATACATACATAAATGTTATCATTTTCTCTTCCACAAAACTAGCATTCATTGAAATGGGCATACTCCTCAGCGTTGCCATACCAACCATATACATCTGTTGTATATATATTACTTGTATACATGCAAACGACTTTTGGACAAAGCGTGCGAGACCTCCTTTTATTTACTTTCAAAACGATACTGGGATATCTCCAAACTGTTGCGTATACATTTAATAAAATACTATACTGTCTCTCCATACTTCTCTGGTTTCAACTACACAGATGAAGGAATATCACGTCTACAATATGACGTTACATTACCCATTGTGAATAAATAACTACAAGTGTTGTTTCTCTAAGTCCGATAAATATCAATCTCGACGGGGTAATCTAGCTAGGAATTCCCTACCGTCGAATGATAATAATCTTCCAAGAAGATTCAACTCTCTAATCTTCTTCTTCTTTATCGTTTAGGCCTACTTAGGACCACGGGGCTCGTATCTACTCTTCGGTAAAGTTGTTGCTTTCTTCTTCTTCCAATAGTCCCTCATTTTCTGACTGTGAATCAGTCTTCTTTCTTCTGTCCACTTAGCTCCTGTAGTCTTCTTACTTGTAAGGGACGTTGGGAAAACGCCCTGTTGGATGACCTGACGGAACAGCAGACGGTCACGAGTTTGTTCCAGTGGGATATCTAGTTGTTCCATATTTGACTTAACTGACGCAATCCATTTGTTCTTAGAAGCCTTGCCTCTTCCTGTTACTGTGAATATCCTTTTGCTGAGTCTTTCAGAATCCAGACGTGCCAAGTGTCCATAAAAGGCCAGGCGTCTTTTCCTTATAGACGTGATGATGTCCTCCTGGTGTTCATACAATTCAACATTATGACGGATTCTGTAAATGCCTCCTTCCTCTCTAATTGGACCTAATATCCTCCTCAGGATCTTCCTCTCTTTTAACTCCAGTTTTCTGAGTGGACCCTTTCTGGTCATTACAAGGCACTCAGAAGCATACAGAACAGATGGCTTGACGACGGAGTTATAGTGTCTGAGTTTGAGGTTCTTGGAGAGGCACTTAGATGAATAGATACTACGACAGGAATGATAAGCCCTTTCAAACTTGGTACATCTGGCATCTATGGCTAGGTTCTCGCTCTGATTCGCAGAAATCCATTCTCCCAAGTACTTAACTGCAGGTACCTTTCGTATGGTAGTGTCTGTGAGAGGAATATTAGAAGGGGCCTCTTTGATATTGGTCATAAATTGAGTCTTCGGGATGTTGATCTTCAAACCAGTCTTAACTGCTACACTATAAAGACTCTGTAGGTTGTAGGTAGCCTCCTCTATGTTATTTGCCAGTAGAATGAGGTCATCAGCAAAAGCTAGGCAAGGGACGAAGAGGTTGTCTCTCTTGTAACCAAGCTTCAGTCCAGCTCCCGGTGGCAGCATCGTTCTCCATTCCCTAATGATCTTTTCCAGTACACAGTTGAAGAGAATACAGGACAGACCATCGCCCTGTCTAACTCCTGTTCTGATTGGAAAGCTTTCGGATACTTCACCTCTGAATCTGACCTTGGACGTCGTGTTTCTCAGAGTGGTTTGGACTAATCGTAGTGTCTTCCCATCCAGACCAAATTCCCGTAGTATGAAGAAAAGGGTATCTCTATCCACAGAGTCATAAGCTTTCTGAAAATCTACTAGAACCACCACCCATGGATGGCCACCTCGGTTCGTGTAGGTGAGAACTGTCTTAAGATTGTGTATCTGTTCTGGGCAAGATCTGGTCATACGGAAACCAGCCTGGTATTCACCTAATTCTGAGTCTAGCTGTGCAGTGACTCTATTGAGCAATGCTACAGAGAGGATCTTGTAGGTAATTGGTAACAAGGAAATACCCCTATAATTGTTGAGGTCTGTCTTACTTCCCTTCTTGTGGAGGGGATAAATCACAGCAGACGTCCAACCTTCGGGTAGGGACTCTGTTGCCCATATGTCCTTTATGATTTGATAGATGTTCTGTAAGGACTGGTCATCTGCATGTTTCCACATCTCGGCTACTATGCCGTCTTCACCTGGAGCCTTGTTGTTCTTGAGACCATTCGAAATGATGTTCATTATTTCTTCTATTGTAGGCGGTTGAGAATCAGGATTCCTGTGCGGAGGCTCATGGAAAAAAGCTTTTCATTAGGTTCCTCTGCGTTTAGTAGCATCTGGAAGTAATCTGCAAGAGTTTTAGTGCAGTCTTTATTGTTTAGTTGAAGTTTCCCATCCGGCCCGCGGAGGATGAGGGTAGGAGCTGTATACTGAGCCGTTTGCTTCTTAAGTCCCTTGTACAAATCTCTTGAGTTGTTTCTCTGAAAATCATTTTCAGCCTGTTGCATTAGACTCCTGAGGTAATTCCTCTTGGCTCTGCGGATGGTGTTAGCTGTAGCTGTAGCAGGAGGAAGGCTTCATGCTTAGCTTCATTATTTTGTTGGTTCCACCTAATTCAGGTTTTACGCCTTTCTTCTATAACCTCATCACAATTTGCATCCCACCATGGGTGTTTGCCTTTGGTTGACGATGCAGGGATAGTTTCCTGAGCGGCCTCCAACAAGGCCTTTTGTAAGGCAGGCCATCCGTCTTTCTCTGTATTCTTCCTAAGGGCGTTCTGAAAGTCACAATCCTCATCGCGCAGTCGCAGAGTGTTGAACCTGGGTATCTTATGACTACTTTGAAGATTTGGTTGTTTCCTAAAGGGTTGTAAATTAATCTTGACAAGTGAAAGGTAGTGATCAGAGTCTATGTTGGCTCCTCGTAATACCTTTATGTTCTGTATATCAATATGATGTTGTCGTGCTATAGCAACATGATCTAACTGGAACTCCCCAAGCATAGGATTTGGACTCTTCCAGGTTTTGGCCTTTCTAGGTAGACGTTTGAAAGCTGTTGATTTTAGGACCAGGTTGTACTTGTCACATAGTTCAATAAGACGTTCTCCATTTCTATTTGTTCTCTTATGGACTGGATAATGGCCTACTATCTTTCGGTACGTCCACTCCTTCCCGACTTGTGCGTTAAAGTCCCCCATGAGTATGATGGAATGGTGAGGTGGGTCCATATCCAGAGTTTCTTCTAAAGTTGCCCAGCATTGCCCCACGTATTCCAGGTTTTTCCGGTTTGTATCATTTCTGGGAGCGTGAAAATTTACAATTGTGTGTGCTCTATTACGAGACCTGAAGGATAACGAGGAGGTCCTTCCGTTAGGTGAAGTGAATTCTAAAATATGGTCTACCATCTTCTGTTGTACCGCAAACCCAGTACCAAACTGTGGGAGTGTCTTGATAACTCTTTCACCAGGTTTCCCCTTGAATATTCTATACACTCCGGACTCGATTGCATCCTCATCGGTAAAACGTGTCTCTTGTAGTGCTGCTATCATAACTTTGTGCTCTTCCAACACGTCAAGTGTTTTTTTGAGTTTACCTACTTTCAGTAGAGAATTAATGTTTATTGTAGCAAAGTACTCGATGTGTTTCTTTGGTTGTCGTTTAATAGAGTTAGATATAAGTTGGAAGCATGAAGGTGCAGGTTCCCCAGAGTCCGAAGACCTGCATGCCCCAAACTGCGTGGGGGTGGATTGGTTACCACCTGGGGTAGATTTCTGAATATTTGTTTACTTCATGTTTCGGGTATTACGAGAGTCGTAATGGTGGTTACCTAAAAGGTAACGGGTTTTTAACTATCAAGGTTGTAAGCCTTGAAGCCACCAGCACTGATCGGCTCACCGACCCAATTTCCCGCTGGGATTGATTACCCAACCTTCCACTGGGTTACTCGGTTTAACAGGGGCACCTCTTGTAGGTTACTTGCTGGAGTTGGAGTGAAAGAGGCTAAGTTGGGTTCTCTTGCTGAACCCAATAAGTTATGGTTGCAGATGACAAGCAACGACGCATTTCACTCCCATTTGCCCAGAGCCATGTGGTAACAAAAGCCACATGGACTCCTCCCAGGTTAATTCCTGGAACCTTCAACTCTCTAATAAATTTAATTGACTTAAAGATCATAGCTTTCTCCAATAAAATATACAGTTTGTCAAATTCGGAATGTGTCTCCATTCTATACAAGAATGTCAATGAGTTCTTATGACTTTCATCGATTTCATAACAAATGTTTCTTTCCAATTCGATGCTAAGTTCATAACGATGCTGTGATATTTCACAATATATCACTAATTCTTTCTTCTGTTCTTCAAGTTTCTTCTCGACAAATAAGAGGCCCAAATTAAATTAATAAAATAATTTAATTGGCAACATAGACGAAAATGTCTATCACCTGAATTCAAACTGAATTCATAAAAGTCAAAAATAAATGTACTGTTCTTCAATAAAAATTACTGGAATGCTGATTCCTTAAACAAGTTAAATATCTCAGTTCAGAAAATGGATCGTAGTCTAGCAGGATGAAAGTGTCGAAACATGATCACCACAAATGATCTCGTAGAATAAAATGTTGTTACATGGAATACATAATGTGTCGAAATATGGATAAAGGAATTGCTCAAGAATGTCACCATAATGCTCTAACTACATATTAATAAACACTGCTACCTTGACTGTAGATCTCGAAGTTCAAGTTGAGTATTAGACAATACTCAGTTGTTTCATCCTTCAAGGAACTAGATTGGGTGCTAGTTCGTCCCCTCGAACTTACGAACTCGGACAAGGGAAGATTCCCTCTTCCGGAAAACATCAAGCTCCATCTGGGATTGAACTGTGAACTCCCATCTTCATCCTCATTGTTGCCGGGATAACCCTGGCATATTGAAAATCTTCTTGTCTCTTCGTTCTCCGTCATGATACAGCTTCATTATATTATCGAGTAGTGTTGAACGTTCAGCGTCATATTCCAAAGTAAATTCGAAATAGAAGTCATGGACCTCACTCGTATATAAAATATTCATTGAGATGGACTATGAATATTATTATGTAGTCACTGATGTTAAGTCCAAGCTCATGTATGACGCTACTGTACTAGAATGTGGTTGTACATAACGTCTCATGCTTGCTCGAAAAGTAGACAATCAAGAACTATCTCCTTATCGAAGCTCCATTGTTGAATATACTACTCCGTCTTGAATGTATTCCTGGCGCACATACTTTCTTATTCCATTATCTCAATCATATTAGAGTTCTTGTTGAATATACACAGTCAACATACTTGTGTAACAATATAGTTCCCCATTAATAATGTCAATCACTGTTACTCACGTGAATCTGTGAACACGGATCTTTATTCCCTGCTGTCTGGCCTGAACTAAAATGCTTTACTGCGCTGGATTCCGTTACTTTTCTATTTCATTTCTAAAATGTCTGTAGTTCTCGAAATCTTCCTTTAATCGCACTGAAAATTTATAACCCGCTTCTATGAGTTCTGCACTAGAGACTGTAGTTAAAATAATTGTTCTAATATCAAATAGTCGAAAGTTATTGCGGTATGAACACTCCTCGCAACTTCACCTAAATCGCAAGCATGGCGATCTCCACTAGCTAGCCTCAATCTGTGCTGTCTCCACGAGTCAACCACTCTCGGACTCGGCTAGGACCTTCGGGACTGCTACTCTCCCGGAATACACGTCTGTACACCTCAAACTTCGCAGGAACAAGAGCCCTGATGCCATGCGTCTGCCCTCCAAGACACCAGATCTAGCCACCATTTTACGTTGTCTCGAAAAATTTAGCGCGCGCTAGAAAAATGCTTATTCTGACGTATTTCGACCTCCCGTCGATTTTCAAAATATTTCTAATATTTTCTTATAATTTTCTTCATATTATCAATCCATAAAATAATTCTCTTGGGGCCTAAATGTGATAATTCTCCATAAAATTTAGTTGAAGGAATTCCCGTCTTCTCTAAGAATTCTCCTTATTGGCTGTGGGCTCATATTCAATGGTATAATTTATAACAACATTTAATCATTTTCCGAGATTGTTCGCTGTTGCTAGGTCAATTCTAAGCTTCTAGAGCCTTCGATTGCGCAATTATATCACGTGACGGATTCTCCATCCTTGCTCAACCTAGCAACACGACTGGTTTGTGCCAAGTTCCAGCATTGATATTGCTTGGTTAAATTTTATCATGGGCTTCAAAAATAATCCCATTTTCATCCCAAATAATTCATTTTTCGGGGGCAGTACCTACCGTCAGGCCACGGCCGTCTCCTTCCCTCTTCATTGTATATCCCTCCCATTCTTCCCATTCCCTTCCATCCCTCATGAGGCCCCTGGTTCGCTTTGCAGGTGAGGCCGCCTGGGTGAGTCGCTAGTCCCGCCTCCCCAGTTGTATCCCCCCGACCCAATGTCAAGCTCCAGGACACTGCTCGTAGAGGTGGTAAAGGTGGGATCCCTCGCTGAGTCCATGGGAAAGCCTACCTGGAAGGTAATGTGACTACGGACGGAATGTTTTGCATTTTTTCGATAATGTTCCTGCGTGGAATTGAGTTTTACATTAGTTATGAATACGCCTACTTGGCAGTAAATGGAATGCGTACAGTGGTCCATGAAAGGGTGGCCCAGTTCCAGTATATACACATCGATATATATTATGTTGATAACTGCATTACTGCAATGTGGGTTAATATCTGAATAGCCATTGTGCAGATAGCCTACATAATACCGACTAGTTACAATGTTTCATATTAAAGTATCATCATTTAAATACTGATACGATGACTGAGACCATATGGTTTGTGTTTCAGCCAGTTGACACCAGAGTTCGCATGAGTGTTTGCCGTTCAGAATTCAATTTTGACCAATCACATAACCCGTACTGCAGGCGTTCGTTGATACTTCTGTGTAGTAGTAGCTCGCCGAGTAACTTTGCATTGAAAAACAGGTTTCAAATGTCGAAGGGATAAAATTGTTGAGCAAAGTTACTCGGGGAGTGGATGCCCATAACGATAATCCAGAGATTGAGAAACAGACCCTGAGTCACAAGAAGATCTGGTAGAAATTTTGGTAACACTTACTTTTGATGGTGCAGGATGTCTGGAACTGATGATGCCGACCTAATATTACTATATGCAGCAGTTATTTACATGCAGCGTGTATGTGAATTGAATTCCACTGTGCTCGGCGTGCGTACGAGTGTTATCTATAGCCTAGTACGTCTCTACCTTAATAGACAGTACGCATTAAATGGAGCGCGCTGATGCCAGATCTACTGCATATACAAATTTCTGCAAGGCCGGGCACATATGTAACATAATTCGTATACAGGCGTGCTTTTATGCAAATCTCGGGAAATTTCCAAAACATTTGTTTTTTGTACCACATGCCTTGCAGCGAACGACGGTACAATATTTAGATATGATACACCGAAGCTCAGAGCGCGATTTTAATGCACATATTTTAATAATTTTCAATTATTTATGAATATGATAATATTATATGTTATAATATTACATTTTCTCGAATATCATAGGTTAAAATAAATTATAATTATGACATTTCTCACGAATATATACATGATTTGTGGTGGTCAAGTGGTGGTCTGCAGCCGAAATTAAATTCTTCATTTCTTGTTTCTTGAATGAGACGTTGTTGAATTTTATGTAGTTCTTTACTTGTGCCCATACCATTTCGATGGGATCAAGTTCACTGTGGTATGGTGGCAAACGAAGAACATATTTTCCTGCAGATTTAGCCATCTCGGCAATGATGTATTTATCATATCTGTCTCTGTTTTGAGTCACAATAAAGAGAAGCTCCCGTTTTAACAAATCATTTCGAAATGGGACCCCTATTGAGTGAGCCAATCTATAATCCGGTCTTTTCTCCACGAAATTGTAGGTAAAAGTTCGCTTTTCCGACAGTGATAGCCTACATTGTCTATTACTAGGATGGATCCTTCGGGAATATTGGGCAACAATTGCTCGGCGAACTACTTTTCATTCACTTCACCTGTCATTTCGTCGTGGGTGTCTGCCGTGTTCTTTTGGTACAGAAACGTTAGCTCTGCACCATTAATGAACCCTTGTCAGCAGTGGCTACGCTCGCTAAAGCGCATCGTTAGGTCATCTGGCCAAGCTCACTGCTGACTCGGTAGACGCGTGGGTTCGAGCCCCACCGTCAGCCGTCCTTGAAATGGTTTTCCGTGGTTTCCCATTTTCAACACCAGGCATATGCTGGGACAGTACCTTCTGACAGGCCACGGCCGTTTCCTTCCACATCCTTGCCCAGTTTCATTCATCTTCATCCATTCCATCTCTAATCCCGACGCGCAGGTCGCCCACGGGCGTCGACTAGAAAGACCTGCACTCGGCTTCTCAGGAGGCCACACGACAAAAAAATCTTGGGATGAACATAGGCAAACCACGGAAACCATTTCGAGGATGGCTGAGGTAGGAATCGAACCCACCTCTTCTTAGTTTTGTCTCATGAAGTTGAGTACACCCCGTTCCAGCCTCAGACCAGAATTAAATTTATTGGCAGAGCCGGGATTCAAACCCGGGCCTCCGCGGTGACAGCACGGTGACAACCAAGATTGCTGGCCACTACGCAACGAGACGGACAATTTATAAAGAACACGAGGACCACTTCATTTCACAGTTTAACTTCACACCATGTAACGGGGCAGTGCTGGCTCAAGCCGAATTTCCCGCTAGCGATAACGTGCTTCGACATTGAGACTCGGTCTTATCAGAGACCGGGATCTCGTCTGTCTGAACTGTAAGCATGCCAGACTGACTGTCATAGGTAACAATTGACTTTATTTAGCCGAGTTCAGTTCTTGAATTCAATTACGTATTCTAAAAATCTTACACAGTCCCCAGGACCAACTTCGCATTTACACAACAACAAAGCTACACTCGCAAATCTGAATACTCATGACCGTGCTTCATCGTAAATACTCCAAAGAATTATTCCTAGTACAAAGTACTTCAATTTAATTAAAATATCGTCAGACATTCGAAGTACTGGTAGAAATGAGAAAATCTTGGTCAGTAAGATCTCTGACATAATGACTCCACACAAACTCGACCAAGAATAATATACAAGTCAAAGACTAGCAACACAGCTTAAAATCTAAAAGTCAAAGTAATATTCACACGACGAGCAATCAAAAAGTCAGCTCAAGACTTCCCCGAACGGGTTTTTATCAAATTGCTCGGACTCGTGGTTCAATCTCCCACTCCAAGTGCACCGGCTAATTAGATTACAAGCGTTATGACGCTACACCCAGATCAAACTACGTACAATAAAGACGCTAACTAAAATCAAGAAACTAGGGTTAGGAGCCTCACTGTTCCATTAAGTTAACAACCCCTAAATGGCTTGGTCTAAACTCGTCAGAAATTGAGCAACAAATCTCCCCTACTAGAGAGCACAAATAAAGATAGTAAGCACAAATGGACAATGGGATATACGTATAATCTAAATCTAAATAATGAAATGATTGAAAATAATATATGGAATTGATGAAATACCCACTCTTAATTAATAAAATCTAATTATAAGGGTAATGGGATGATGAAACACATATGAAAAATTGATGAAAATGAAAGACACTAAACACGGAAAATTTACACATTATTTTGGGGTGGCGAAGCACTGAGGTTCGATTCCATTGTAACCCACAAGTAACAAGCTGTATCGGCCTCTCGGAGCGGCCGAGACCTTACACCCCCGATGAACTATATTATGCCAGTGGTGGCACTACCTCTGATGGTCGAACGGAAATCTCAGTTTAATCCACTAGCAAGTTGCCTGGTACTTTGCCAGGAGATGGTAAAACCGGACCTTGCTGGAAGTATTTATCCAGCCACCGTGATCTAAGAGATGTTATATGAGCACGTTCAATATTCCCAAGGAGTAATAAGGAGACGCCCTAACGGCCAAAGAGTGAAGCCAGTGGGCACGCCCACTCAGATGTTCAAAACCTGCTGGTAGGTATTAGGAATAGGACTGTTATTCGACCAAAACGTGCCTACTTTTGACGCACAAAGTATTGTATGTATATGCCTAGAGCTCTAAATTCATAATGTACTACTTCTATTTCATTTTTATGTTCTTTTAGCCGAATCAAGCTGAAGCTGCTGTGAATTCATATACATCGTGAACCTGCTATGGGCATTGCAGTCGGCTCTCTCTTTAATCACTGTTCATTATTTCACAGTAGGCTACTGAAATATACAAACATAGTATGATGGATATTAAAGAGAAATTTCACCTGCGTGTGTGTAAATGATCATTCATATTGCTTAATCAATCCATCATCTACAGAAATGCACCATTTATATGACCATATCTGTAAGCTAAGCATTACAATAACCCAAACTCACCGTATTATTTGTTATTGAAGACTGAGGTATGAGCAGCTAGAGCCGTTACGAGGGCGTGGTCAATGCTTCAACTCACAGAGTGCTCGAGAGCTGTCAGGGCGCCTCCTTGAGTATTCCGCGTCTTTGAATGTTGCTGCGATTTCCTTACTCTCTCGCCTGTGGCAGCACCACAGCACAACATGCCCGCCTTTGTATTGGTTGGTACTTAAAGGGTGGGTTTAGAAACAATTCTTTAAATTGCATCTTCACGCCAAAATAAAGAAGCTGCCTGCTTTCAAAGAAATAATGTTCACCTTGATATAACTGAAAAAACGTGCCAGTATTTTATTTAAGAGATCAGTGCCGTTTATAGTCGGTTTATATACGTGTTTGTTTGATTGTATGAGGCAATTATTTCTGTAGTAATAATAATATCGTATGGCCTCGGGTGCCGGGTGCAAGCTTTGTTATATGACACCCAAAGGGTAGCTTGCATGTCGAATTTCTGTAGTTATGAGATATAATGGAGTGCAGAACGTATATGGTAATAGGGTATGCAGTGGACGTTTTTGATTATCACAGTAGACGTGTGATAGCTGTGAAATGGAGTTCGGAACTTGGATCTAGAGGGGACTGTGACAGTGATCTACAACAATCTAGCTTTTCCTCTCGATCATTTGAAAACAAAAATGTAATTTTACCGAAAGGTAATCGAACTCTTCAATTGAATATTTCCATCAGATTGAAAACTTGCGTGCGACATAATAATGATAATATTTTCTCGCCGATATAAATGCGATTCCTCTTCTGATAAAGATGTATTTTGCTGCCCATGACCTCTCTTTTCAAACGAAACGAATTAAGAACTACAGGGGATGATACAATGATATAGATAAAACTTTCAACTTTCTATCCCAATTATTTGGGCTCAAACGAGCCAACCAGACTAATTTGGATTTTGGTTGGAGGTTCTTCGGATAAAACTTCTACCTCACTATTACGTGGGTGGGTCAGAGGTAGAATATCTGCTTCCCTAGATCAAGGCAAACATTAACGGCAATCATAGTCGTGCGATCTCGAATCGCATCGCATTCAGTGATTACAAGACAAAATTAATTAAATCTCAGCCACAAGTCACCCAAAACAGTTCTGGTTTACACTGCCAGAAGGCAGAGTTAAACATAATATCGACATTGGAGAGGAGGTAACCTCAATGCCTCCAATTTCAAAAATCTACGCCACAGAAGTTGAGACCTACGTTTATTATAATACAAAGCATTAAACAACTGTCTTTCTCAAAGCTATCTGCAAACAGTAATTATTAAGAAACAAGATGTTCAGGAAAGAACATATAGCCTACTTTCTCCTAAATGTATTGGTATACCGGTAGTTATAACTCTTGTCCTTATCACTTCCTATTTCCTTCCAGGGGCAGATGACCTTGTAGTTCCACCCCATAAAACAACAATAACTATTTTCTTCCTATTCCAAGTGCAAATTGGCACACTGGATTTGAGCAGCGGCTTTCAATCCATAGTTTATAATTTACCCCAGCATTTTGCAATTTCATCAGCATTCACTCCAAACAACGTAGGAATTCAGTATATTAACACTGAATTGAAACTTCGATGGTCTACACGTATCACTGGGAGAAACACATTTAATGTACCTACTGCACAACTAATTTTTAATCGCGCCTATCCCTGGGGGCAAGTGCGCTCTATCGGCAATAAAAGGAAATTCTTCTATTACACCCTTGCATGGTTTCACTTACTGGCCGATATAGAGCGCATCTCACATCTAGTAGGCCGTGGTTAGCTCCGGCATCTGCTTGCTAGTAGATGTCACTCGTGCGTGGAAAATGTTGTTTTAATGAAATATATATTTTCCATTACAAAATGCACAATGCAACGCTCAATTTTATAACGTCTCAGTACTCAAGAAACAATAAATATAAAAATAATCAAGCACAAAAATACAACTGTGCCAGGTTCTGATCCCCGGCCGGCCGGGTGAAAGACCAAAACTCTAACCACAGAGCCAAACATGTCCTCCCATGTTAAGCGTTATCAATTCATTTACATACAACGTCTTAGCAAGTAATGACTTTGACTAAACGATTCCCTCACTGGAGTATACAGTATATCCATTATAACCCATTTCATACAAAGTTCATATTATTTCTATCAGTAGGCTATATTGCATGCAACATATTCAAAATAGTGAAATATAGGTCAGACCGAGAGATCAGCTGCCATCTTGTCTTGTAACCGAGACGACTCAGCTTTCTAAAGTCACTTCTGCACTATAGCCTAATATTACAATATAAACCTTTAATTTCGAACGGGCCACGTCCTTTACAACAGCTTAAACGATTCTCGGTTCTATAAACAGAACTGGTGGGTCCTATGTTATGGATTACAAAGTTTGCATAATTCACATGGCCGCCAACCTGAAATGGTACGCCTGATGACCATATAGTTTCGGCACAAGACGCGTCCCATATGAAGGTATGTTTTTACCAAATTTAGTAAAGATCCGATGATTAGTTCGAATGTAACTTAATTTTATGGTTTGACCATTTGAGTGGCCGCCATTAAGATTTGGTAAATATGGCGGCAATATAAAACATGTCACTGAGGTGCCCTTTGTTAGTGCTACCGCTATACCAAATTTCGTTCAATTCGGTTTCGTCGTGTTTGAATTGATAGGGAGGGGGGACAGACAGACATGCAGAGTACAAACACACACACATACACACTCACAGACACACAGCCAGACACACATGGTTTTTGCCCTGTGTGGATCTCATAATGCTACTGTACTTGCATTATTTGCAAAAATCGAAAGTAGGCTAAAAAGCACTTGGAAAATCTACGGCAAGAACTAAGAGACGAGCAAATGAAAGAGATGTTGATTCTTTTAGGGGCTTTGTGACATCGTGGTCATGTAGCCCCGAGTATTTGGGTGCGTAGAATGTGTCTGATAACCTGTGACATTTTGATATGTGTACTAGTTTGTGTTTGTAATTGAGGTGGGATTTGGATAGGAAGCGGCCATGGCCTTAAGTTAGGTAATACCCTGACATTTCTCTGGAGTAGTAGTGGGAAACCACGGAAACCCACTATCAGGATGGCTGAGGTAGGAATCTAATTCGCCTCTTCCCAGTTTAGCCTCGTGGCCTACGTTATACTCAAGGACTGGAAATACAGCCGAGACTTGGAGCGCCAAACTGGTAGTTACACTTTACGCCACTAGGATCGCGGTTTGGTGCCCTAGTTGTCTGCTGTTGACCATGCAGTACATGCAACTCAAATACACTTAACACATGCTTTCTGAGTACTTCTTGCCTGTTTTTCACTAGTTTCCCCAAATGATGAATACGGCTCACTCTTGGCTGTGTATCACATCACTTTAAGGATCTTTCTGTAAGTGATTAACTACTTAGATTCAGAAAGTTCCACTACTGCTCTTGTGGTTCACACCAATATTCTTTAAAAGAGGCATTTTAAATGTTGCAAATTAACTACGGATTGTCAATACATATTTCACATTTTGTTGTACTCGAGAAACATGCCAGTTAAAATATTAGTGAGATTTGGCATTATCTATTTTCGAGACTTGACATTTACAGCTGTTGTGACAAAGTGAGAAATCGTTTCCAATGGAGATACAAAGGAAGCTTTGGGATATCCTAATCCCCCTCTGTCTTGAAAATGTATTAAACTTATTGAAGGGCTTGAACTTGCTGGAGCAGATATATTTTTCTAAGCAACCTTCGCAACTCTTCTGCCACTCCTACAAAAATAACTGCTACTATTACAATTGAAATGGAAGATAGAGACTCCGGTTTTTCTGAAAACAAAGCGACTTCAATGCTAAAATATGGTTATTGTAAATCATTGTTCTTTTAGGCTATATGCCCCCATATTCTTATCATGAATAGAGCATTTTAGAATCTGCAAGATATGTGCCGGAAGCTGGGGTGTTTCTGTAGAACTGGCTGAGTTGTACACTTTCCGCGACCCTTTAGGCATCAGAAACTTGGTCAAGGTGCCTGCTGCGACTGCATCTTCCCTTAGATTCACATTACCACTAATAGATGATGCGATAATTCCTGTGCGTAGCGTTGACTCGATGGTATGCAGACATTGGCTCACGTACCCCGTGTCATTGTTACCTCCCTTATACCTCAGGTTACTGAATAGCAGTTCTACATCGTCACTTAGCAGATTCCGCGTAATCACAAAATGGAAATCGTATGCAGGACACGGTTCATGAAATGTAAGCACAAAAACTTTTATTATTATTATTATTATTATTATTATTATTATTACATATAATATTTGCAAATGGGGGTAATTCTCCAGTGGCAAATTGTACAAACACGTTTCCTTCGTATGTCTCGTCTTATTATACGGATAACTTTGAATCTGTATCCTGGTATCCTGTTGGGTAGGTTATTAGCTAAGGAATAACCCTCCCTAAGGGAAGATGATGAGAAAAAAAAAGGGAAGAAGTGGGTTTCAGAATGGAGAAAAAGTATGGATAGATAGGTCGAGAGTCCAATATCTATATATATAAAGCACAAAGTTTGTCTGTCTGTTTGTCTGTTTGTCTGTTATGTATACAAATCTACACCGTTTCACCGATCTGGACCAAAATTTGTATACTTACCCTTTGGAACCCTGCGGGTAACCCTGTCAACTTTAAATTTCGGACAGACCACCCCATCTCCTGCATTTAGGCCCTTTTGCACAATTCTACACCGTTTTACCGATCTGAACCTAAATTTGTATACCTACCCTTTGGAACCCTGCGAGTAACACTGTCCACATAAAATTTCGGACAAACCATCCCATTCCCTGCATTTAAGCCCTTTGTCCCAAATCTACACCGTTTCACCGATCTGAACCAAAATGTGTATACTTACCCTTCGGAACCCTGCGAGTAACACTGTCCACTTAAAATTTCGGTCAGACCACCCCATTCCCTGCATTTAGGCCCTTTGTAACAAATCTACACCGTTTCACCGATCAGAACCAAAATTTGTATACTTACCCTGCGGGTAACCCTGACCACTTGAAATTTCTGACAGAACACTCCATGCCCTGCATTTAGGCCCTTTTGCACAAATCTACACCGTTTCACCTATCTCATCCAAAATGTGTATATTTACCCTTTGGAACACTGCGACTAACACTGTCTACTTTGAAATTGCGGAGAGGCTACTCCATCCCCTGCATTTAGGCCCGTTGGCACAAATATACACCGTTTCACCGATCTGAACCAAAATTGTATACTTACCCTTTGGAACACTGCGAGTAACACTGTCCACTTAAAATTTCGGACAGACCACCCTATTCCCTGCATTTAGGCCCTTTGGCACAAATCTAGACCGTTTCACCGATCAGAACCAATATTCGGATACTTACCCTTTGGTACCCTGCGAGTAATACTGTCTGCCTGAAATTGCGGACAGACCACTCCATTCCCTGTATTATGGCCCTTTGACCCAAATCTACACCGTTTCACCGATCTCAACCAAAATTTGTATATTTACCCTTTGGAACACTGCGACTAACACTGTCTGCTTGAAATTGCGGAGAGGCCACTCCATCCCCTGCATTTAGGCCGTTTGGCAAAATTCTTCACCGTTTCACCGATCTGACCCAAATTTTACATACATACCCTTTGGAACCCGACAAGTAACACTGTTCACTTTAAATTTCGGACAGACCACACTATTCCCTGCTTTTTGGCCCTTTGGCACAAAACTACACCGTCTCACCGATCTCAAATAATTACCCTTTCGAACTCGACGAGTAACACTGTCCACTCGAAATTTCAGACAGACCACTCCTTTCCCCGCATTTAGGCCCTTTGGCACAAATCTACATCGTTCACCGATCGAAAACAAAACGTGTATACTTACCCTTTGGAACCCAATGAGTAACACTGTCCACTTGAAATTTCGGACAGACCACTCCATTCCCTGCATTTAGGCCCTTTTGCACATATCTACATCGTTTCACCGATCTGAACCTAAATTTGTATACTTACCCTTTGGAACCCGACGAGTAACACTGTCCACTTAAAACTTTGGACAGACCACTCCATTCCCTGCATTTAGTCCCTTTGGCAAAAATCTACCCTGTTTACATACTCACCCTCTGGAACCCGACGTGTAACACTGTCTAAATGAAATTTCGGATAGACCATTCCATTTACTGCATTTAGGCTCTTTGGCAAAAATCTACATAGTTTCACCCATCTCAACCAATCTTTATGTAAGTTACTTACCCTTTGGAACCCGACGAGTAACACTGTCTGCTTGAACTTTCGGTCAGAGCACTCCATTCCCTGTATATAGACCCTTTGGTACAAATCTACATCGTTTCACCAATCTGGATCGAAATTTGTATACTTACTCTTTGGAACCCAACGAATATCACTGTCCACTTTACATTTTGGACAGATCACCCTTTTCCCTGCATTTAGGCCCTTTGGGAAAAATCCACACCGTTTCACAGATTTGAACGAAATTGTTTCTAATTACCTTTGGAACCCGATGAGTAGTACTGTCGACATGACATTTCGGACAGACCAATCTATTCCCTGCATTTAGGCCCTTTGGCACAAATATACACGGTTTCACCGATCTGAACCAAATTTTACATACTTACCCTTTGGAATTCGAAATAAACACTCCAGTTAATCTTTACCCTTTGGAACCCGATGAGTAACACTGTCCACTTGAAATTTCTGACATACCTCTCCATTCCCCGCATTTAGCTCAGGAATCCCTCGGGGTTGCCAGCTTCCTAACTCACCCGCCATGAGCTCTTGAGGGTGTACCAGAAGTGGTGGGGATACACACACCCTGCCTCTTTGAGGGCCTTGAGCAGAAGACAGGAGATATTATGAAACGGAAAAGAAGGCAGACCCCTCGAAGAATGAGGGCATCAGGAAAGATGAGACAACGGCCAATTAAGGCGGGAAATTGAAAGATTCCCTAGCCCTCGGATACCCTAATACCGTCGGGGTCCGAAGAGATCAAGAGTTGACCAAGGGAGGCCGACAGGAAGGAGAACTGATAGGAGCTCGGCACCAGGAAGTAGAAGCGATGCCAGACTCAGCTGGGGTCCCGTGGTCGCCACCGCACGTCCCACAAGTTGTGAGACCCTGAGGGGTGCGGTTTTGAGAATAGCTTGCTGATATGAGAGGACTTTCCAGAGCTGTCTATGCTCAAGCCACTGTGGTGTTGTGAAAGAGTGAGTGATTCTCCGGCCAATCTATATACGACGGGGAACCCTGAACGTGTGTCATCATATTTCGTCATCATCTGCGATCATCTCAGGTTCGTGCAGCTTGGACCCATATTCTCTTCCGAGCAGTATGCCATAAGCTCTTTCACTAGATGCATCGAGTAAAGGCCTAAGCCAGAGAATAAGGTTGAGACTTTGGAAGACATCGAAGCTAGACATCTGAATTACCTATATCAGTTTTAAAATTACACCATGTTCGTTTAGTAGTCATTTTTTTCATTACCTTATCATTATCATCATAAGTGCAAATGACCTACATATTACGTGCGTCATACCACTAATCACCACCGCATAAAGTCTTTCTCGACTGTGATTTTTAATATATTTTATTTTATTACAGTACATTGTGTACATTATAAGTTGAAGTGTCAATTCTATACAGGTAGTAGTTTCCCTTATCATCCTCATCATAAGGGCAAATGACCTAGATGTTACGCCCATTACACCATTAATCACCACACACAATAAATCTTCCTCGCCTGTGAATTTGGAAATATGTATTTCTATTACGGTACCGGTAGTTTGTATGTTTGACGTGTCAATTCAACAGCAGTTTTCATTATCATCCTTATCAAAAGGGCAAATGACCTAGATATTATGCCCTCATTGTCTTTGAGGGGCAAATGACCTAGATTTTAAGTCCATTATATTTCTAAGGAGACTTTGATACGTTATCATCATTCCACCGGGCGAAGCCAGGTAATACTGCTAGTAACTCATAAACTTAAACTAAAGTAAACGTTTAATCACCATTTTCACTGAGCGAGCCTGCGGGATACCTAAAGTGGGTATGGACTTGGACACAGCTAACGAGAAATGCGGCTGGAGCTTGGGCTATTTGAAAGCAAACGGCGATCGTACTTTCCCTTCCCAGCCTAAATTTGGATACTATGGGAAAAGGTGGTAGTCTGGCAAGACAGAGAATGACAGATTTACTCTATATCCTTTCAAAGGAGTTAAGTTTAAAAGAATATTTTGAAAAAGATGATACTAGAAGTTTTCGTTCAAATGCAACAAGAAGCAAAACTTTTATTATTTTAGTATGCGATTTTCTTAAACAGAGCATAAACCGATGGGAAGAGTCAGGGAAAATAGGGTCCTGCCTAATCGTTATTCTAAGACAAGGATAAACAAAAAAATATAATCAAATTTATTTAACAATGCGTGGAGATGTAATAATTTTGACAAATATAAAAGGTACAATTTAGTTTCTAACCTTTGAAGTCTCAAACCTCTAGAATGTTGAAGTTTGCATTCGGCAATTAACAATTTTTAAGTTTGGAACCTCTTATAAGCACTCATATCTGCATAAGATTTTAAAAATGGTGCTAAGATTAACAAATTCGAAGTTTAACGACAATTAACGCAATTAAAGCTTTAACAATAAATAAAGTACAATGTGGGCACTTTAAGAATTCCTATATGGAAATCTTGAAACTAAGAACAAATAACAAATTCGAAATTATAACAAAAGACAGAGAAATTAAGAAGAAGTCTCTATAACTTCATATATTTATACAATAATTACGGCCGTGCTAAATTCAAATAGAAAAGGTCACTACTTGAGAAACCTGACGAGAAAAAAATTAGATGACTCATTCATGAGTAGAAAGAGTAGAATTCCCCCATTTAGAAGGGAAAAGAATTAGAATGTGGACTAGCCACTGATTATACAGAAGTTAATTCGTGAAATGCGAAACTAAGTTGGGAGGGCACTTTTTGGCAATTGAGGCCTCATTGATTAATAGCTAAGTACATCAATTGACTTAAATTTAGAACTTAATTAGATTAAGTTAGTAAGGTGTTTAGGGATAAGAATTGGAAACTTTAGGAAAACATTTTGGCCATATTTATTGCTCTCACAAACGCGACGCGGTTGGTGGTTTAACGGGCACTGTTTTCACTATAGTCTATTGGTGTATTTGAAAAGTTCATTATTGCAGCACAGAAAGTTCACAAGGAGAAACGTTATTGCAATTATGTAAATCACTAGTTGAATTTTAGCTTGAGAGAGTTTATTGCGTCGTAGCTTTTGTAGGTTGCAGTTGAATGCAGCGGAAATTCCCAACGAAGGAAGACAAATTATGTTGATTAGAGGTTTATGCAACATAAATTTCTCAGTGAGGAAAATGTATTCCCATATTTGAAGAAATGCTAGGTTATTTCGATGTCGACAGTTCTGGTGTTATGATAACAGTTGAATTGGGCAATAGGTCCCACGGAGAAAAAGCTAAGTTTTTATAGACAGTATTTCGTTTAATATGAATCCCGCGGTGTGAGAACTCATTCTCAGTTAATTTGCGCAAGAAGCACTAAATTTTTAAGTGAAAAGTCAGCTTAGATAGTTAGAGCATGACTAGAAAAATCCCTCGAAGGTAGTTATTGCACTGCATTTAGCAATTTCTCACTCTCTATAAAACAAGAATTAAAAGCATTTAGCTGTTTAAAACCAATTAAAATGCGGTGAAAACCATTGAAGTTGTACTTAGCTCATTTCTGAAGCGTATGCGATCCAGGTGACCGTTAACTTAAATCCACATCATGGCGTAGATATTTAAAACATGTCTCGCATGGACAGGAGACAAGCCTAAGTTAGGCTCCAACTGTAAGCTTTGACGTCTAACACACAAGTGACAACCGCTCAACGAGGCACGAAGGTACCAAGGAGGGAGGAGGGTGGGGGAAACAGACAAAGGAACTTACATAAGAATTACAAACATGACAAAAATAAGTATCTTGATGAAGTGGTCTTAAAGTAGTTGATAGCAGGCGTCAATAGCGAAGCCTGGTGGATGGGATGGAGAAGAAGTCCTCTTCAGCATGGAGATGTTAGCTGACTATGACGACGACATCTGGTGGCTTGACTTGTAGGGAAGTCCTCTTGAGAGTGAAAATGTTGAAGAACTTCAGTGGTTAACTGCTAGATGCCGCTAGGTTGATCATGAAAGATATATATCTATAACAGACTTACAAACGAAGTAAGCAAGGTGCACAAATAAAAGGAAAAGTAAGAAATCACTGTTGGTGTTTGCGAAAAGGAAGGAATGAATTAGAGCAAAGAGCAGCAAAAGCTAACTCTGTCTTACCGTATATTTCAAAGAATACACCAAGCTGGGGGGCCAAACACCAACAGAGAGTAGAAACACAATATTAAAGATTGAGGGGAAGGGGGGCAATTAAAGAGATAGGTCTAGTAATAAGCCCATTATTAGTCAAGATCCTAACCACCCTGACCCTTCCATCCCTTCCCGGGCAACACTCGACCACCCGAACGGAAACCCAAACTAAAGGTGGGGAAGCATCTCTATCAAGGACCAGGTCCCCCACTTTGATGTCAGGATTAGAAAGAAACAACTTCTGTCTCCGTTGTAAAGAAGTTAAATATTCCAATTTCCACCTCTTCCAGAAAGAATTACGGAGGGCTTCAAGTTTAAGCCAAACAATAGGTAAATTAGAATCTCTATAAGAGCTAGGAAGGGGAGGAGGGACAGAAAGAGAAGTGCCTATAAGGAAGTGACCAGGTGTAAGTGGAAGCAAGTCATCAGGATCATTGGAAAGCGGAGTTAAAGGGCGAGAGTTAACAACACCTTCAATCAGAATAGACAGCGAATTAAATTCTTCGTAAGTCAGAATGCGACTACCTAAAACCTATTTTAGATGACGTTTAGTAAGCTTGACGCAAGATTCCCACCTACCGCCGTGATGAGGGGCGTAGGGAGGTATAAACCGCCATTTAAAACCTTTAGAATAGGAAAAGTTAGAAATTTGTTCCATGGCAGAAGGAGATGTAAGGGCTTCTTTCCACAATGAAGCTGCTCCTTGAAAAGTAGAAGCGTTATCGGAAAACCTTTCAGAGGGAACACCACGCCTGGCAGTGAAGCGAGAGACGGCTGTCAGAAAATAAGAAGTAGAGGCATTTGTTACTAGTTCCAAATGGATCGCGCCATAACCATGCAAACAAAGAGAGAAACATAGAGCTTACCAAACAATTTGCGTTTAGCTTCAGGGGAATTGCGTTGATAATGAAATGGACCCATGTAATCTACGCCAGTTAAAGCAAAGGGACGTATAGGAGAAGAGCGAAAAGAAGGTAGATCGCTCATCAATTGGGTACTAACCTTAGGTTTCACCTTAAAACAAGGGATGCATTTATGAATTACAGAAGAAACTTCATGAACTCCATTTATGATCCAGTACTTTTCCCTTAGTAAACAAAGCAATGTACGAGTTCCAACATGCTGGTTGCTAAAATAAAAGTCACGAATAATTAAGGAAGTTACGTGATGTTTGGAAGGCAAAATAACAGGATGCTTTTTGTCCTCAGAAAGCAAAGATTGCGAGAGCCTACCACCTACCCTGAGTAACCCATTGTCATCAAGGAACGGGGCTAAGGCACGAAGACGACTGGACTTCAGAAGATCATTCTTCGCGGATAGCAAAGATAATTCAGTAGAAAAGGCCTCTTGCTGTGTTAGCTGCAAAACTTTATTAGTAGCGAAATTTAATTCGTGATTAGTCAGATGCGATTTAGGAAGAACAGGTTGGTCAACCACGAGATATTTCCATCTGAGAAGATAGGCAAAAAATCGAATCAGTTTATGAAAAGAAGAGTAGCGTGACAACAAGGGGTGTGAAACGTTGGAAATAAGACACGAAGCAGTGGATTTAGATACTTTAGCGTCAAGCAAGTTGGAGTTTGTAATCGGAGGTTTAGAAGGCCAACAAGCAGAGTCTTCGATTAACCACGAGGGCCCATACCAGTACAACTGAGATGCTGCCAATTGAGAAGGTAAACATCCACGATAGATGATGTCAGCGGGGTTATCAGAACTGGGCACATGTCTCCATTGACATCCAGAAGAAAGAGTTTGAATTTTAGAAACTCTATTTGCAACAAAGGTTTGCCAGTGGGTGGGGTTTTTGGCAATCCAAGAAAGAGTGATTATGGAATCGCTCCACACATATGTTTGCGTACATTCGACTTTTAAGACTTTGTGCAATTTTTTGGCAAGTTCTGCGGCCATGTGTGCAGCACACAATTCAAGCCTAGGCAAAGTAATAGTTTTAAGAGGAGCAACTTTGGACTTAGCGCAAATAAGGTTGGACAATGAAGATTCATTTAGCGAATTGCGATAAACCAAATATGCACAGCAACCGTAAGCTTTCTCGGAGCTGTCGGCAAACACATGAAGAAAGCATTGTGGTGTTTGAAGCCATATTTTCCGTGTTGCCTTAGTAAACAAGAGTTTAGTGCTTTTCAGTCGGTCAACACGAATGTACCCAAAAGAGATGGGTTATGCCCTAATCCTGAAATAAATTACATGAGATTAATAAAACACTAGGATGACCAGTTTCGATCGTCAAGCGATCATCATCAGATCCATTACACTTAGGCTACAAAATCTATGTTTGAAATACAGGTGAAAATATTTACAATATGTACAATTATTTAGTTGCAGTATTGGTACTGCAACTGTCAGTGTATGCTAAATGCAGTATATATGTTAGGTGAAATGCTAAATGGTGATAGCTATCCGGAGATTGTACTTTAGAGAGATTATATGGTTGTAAACTATGGTTAAACTATAAAATTTTTGGCTAACTACTTATCTGATTGTCTTCCGTATTACAGCTACTCGCAGTTTTCGTGCTCACTGGAACTCGCTGTGCGGTCGACTGCGGTGGTTATCTTAACGACTGGTTTTTCCCCTGCCTCCTCCCCCTGTCCCTACGTGCTGTGGGGAGTGATAGCGATGTGTTTATGTGAGGTGTTGCCAACCTAGATAAGATGTATGTTATTGAATGAGGTGGGTCCACAACTATTAAAGACCGTGGATTGGCCCTCGCCACGCGTGGAGCATAACCCATTCGAACTAAGCGTTGACGGTCTTATGAGGACGTCCCGGCATCTTTAATACTGCCGCGAATATGGGCCTTAGTTTATTGCAGAAGCAAAGTACATCGTACACCTGATCCAGATAACATTTACCTATTAAAACCCCCTAATTTCCCCCCTTTTTTATCTAGCTTGGCTGTGTCGCTAAATTGTGTTTTGTTTCCGACAGGGTGTGTTTTTAGTAGCGTGAAGAGGGGTGAGCTCTCCATGAACGTGTGTTCATTTAGATTGTTGGGATTGTTTCGTTTGGCTAGGTGTATCTCGATTGCTTCCTTTATGTCAAGAGCTCTGCCTTTCGATTCGTGATGGATTATTTTAAGGTCCGACTCTATGTTGGTAAAGCTGTGCCCTGCGTCACACATATGTACGCACACGGCTGAATGTGTTCCGTATCTTATCGCATTCCTATGTTCATTATAACGCGTGTCTACTCGCCTTCCACTCTGCCCGATGTAATTAGCTTGACAATCGGTGTCTTGGCACGTTATAGAATATACCCCTGACCTTGAATACGGGTCACGTTTATTTAGATTACCATTTAGGAGGTGCCTAGCGGTTGTGTTTTTCGTCGTGAAAGCTATCTTTATGCCTTGTTTTTTGAATAGGTTAGTGATTTTATATGTATTCGCATTCACATAGTTGAAACGCGCAAATTTTTTCTCATTACTGTCCGGTTTGGGAATCGTTTTATCTTTATTTTTATGTTTGGCTATAATTTGATTTATTTTGCTTGGCGAGAAGTTGTTTTCCTTTGCTATTTGCATAATAGTTCTTATTTCCTTATTATAGTTGTCTTTTGACATGGGTATGTTTAAAGCTCTGTGCACCATTGAATTGAAACCCGCTAGTTTGTGCGTACTGGGGTGATTAGACTGATTGTCGATTGCATGCGAGGTTTGTGTTGCTTTCCGGAATATGGAATATGAAAGGTCGTTGTCTTTACGTTCAATAGTTATATCGAGATAATTTATTTTCCGGTCTATTTCGGATTCCTTAGTGAATTTTATAGAGTGGTGAAGGCTATTAATGGATTGGAGAATTGTTTCTTCGCTTGTTAGTTCAGTATCGTAGATGCAAATTACATCATCTACGTATCTTTTCCATATTACTATTCCCTTTGTTGAAGTCTTTTCTAAGAACGAATTTTCTAGTGCATTGATGAAGATGTCAGCGATTAACCCACTTAGTGGCGATCCCATTGCTAGGCCTTCTCTCTGTGTGTATATTTTATTGTCGAATTGAAACACGTTTTGGGTGAGAACGACCCTCAGTAATCTCACAATCTCTTCAATTTCTTTTACCGAATTGTTGGATTTTAAGTTGTTTTCGATAGTGTTGATTGCTTCAATAATCGGAATATTGGTGTACATGTTAGTTACGTCGAAGGATACTAGCCTGAAGCTAGGTTTCATGGGACAGCTTCACCGAGCACCTACATGACAACATCAAAATCAGAGCAACGAGGAAGCATGAAACGCTAGAAAATAAATTAAGAAAACTAGGAGAAACACAGAACCATCAATCTAACGAACAACACACGAATAACAATGAATTCAATTTCCACAGCAGAGTAAACAACAGAACGAACGTAACCTTTTCTCAAGGTGAAATGAATATGTTAGACAAGGGTTTGAAATACAACTGCACAGACGCACACACGAACCACAATATAAAACAGTTAATCACAGATATTGAGATAGCCAGTCACAAGCTCCCAGCAGAAGACAGGGAATTAACCAAAAATCTCGCCACCAACGAAGCCAAAAAAATCCTCAAACGAGAGGGCGATAGCAATAACATTCAAAACAACAAACAGCTCAAAGAAATAAAGTCATTGAAACAAAAAATAAAAGAACATGACTTAATCATCACAAAAGCAGATAAGGGAAACACTACAGTAATTTTGAACAAAACAGAATACATTGAAAAAACAGTCGAATTCCTAAACAACAACGAAATCAAGGAATTAACAAAAGACCCCACCAACAAATTCCAAAAACAAATAAAAAGTGCGCTAAAAGAAACAGAATACATACTGACCAAAGCCGAAAAATCAAAACTAATAAACATGAACCCGAAAATACCGTCATTGAGGGGACAACCAAAAATACACAAAAAGGAATGTCCAATGAGACCAATAGTCAATTGTAGGAATGCCCCTAATTACAAAATCATCAAAGAGTTACTAAAAATCTTAAAATGCCGTCTTTCCAACGACAAAAACAACTCTGTAAAGAACACAACAGAACTAGTAACAGCATTGAACACCCTACAAATGAAACCTAGCTTCAGGCTAGTATCCTTCGACGTAACTAACATGTACACCAATATTCCGATTATTGAAGCAATCAACACTATCGAAAACAACTTAAAATCCAACAATTCGGTAAAAGAAATTGAAGAGATTGTGAGATTACTGAGGGTCGTTCTCACCCAAAACGTGTTTCAATTCGACAATAAAATATACACACAGAGAGAAGGCCTAGCAATGGGATCGCCACTAAGTGGGTTAATCGCTGACATCTTCATCAATGCACTAGAAAATTCGTTCTTAGAAAAGACTTCAACAAAGGGAATAGTAATATGGAAAAGATACGTAGATGATGTAATTTGCATCTACGATACTGAACTAACAAGCGAAGAAACAATTCTCCAATCCATTAATAGCCTTCACCACTCTATAAAATTCACTAAGGAATCCGAAATAGACCGGAAAATAAATTATCTCGATATAACTATTGAACGTAAAGACAACGACCTTTCATATTCCTTATTCCGGAAAGCAACACAAACCTCGCATGCAATCGACAATTGGTGCATTCTTGGAATACACGGTACCTGAGATTATAATTTTCAATGTTTTTGCATGTTCTTTCCTTCCTCTTTGTCAGACACCAACAGTGATCTTCTGTTCTCTCTTAGGGGTTCAGGTCGCTTATATTTTGTATGAGTCTGTTCCAGATATATATTCTGTGACCCACCTAGCGTCATATAACAACGAATCTCTGAAGCTCTTCAACTCTTCCTCGCGCAAGAGGAATTCCATATCCATTTGGCTACTAGATCCTGTTACCATCGCCAGCTATTATCTCCATGAGCAAGAGGACTACGTCTACCTCTTTACTCACCATGCTGCGCTAGTATCAACTGTTATCAACTCTTTGAAGACCAGCTCAGCAAGAGATCATTTTTTTGTTACAATATTGGCAATACTTATATGTTCTCCTTTTGTCTCCTACCCCCCACTCTTTTCCCCTTCCTCGGTCCCTCCGTGCTCCGTTGAGCAGCTCTCACTACTAAGTCGGCAGTTGATTCGATCAGTCAGGGCTCAACTCAAGCCAGTCTCCTCAAACCAAGAGACACTTTCTTCACTCCACGCCATGTTGGAACTCTAGGCATCCGTCAAGGGGATCTTCCCTATCAACATTTAACCAAGATAAGTACAGCTTCAAGTTTTAACCTCATCTTCATGATTTTAAAGATTACATGCTTTTAACGATATTTTATAGACAGCGTGGGATTGATTATTTGGGGCAAAATCATTCTTCGAGGGATTTGCTATGTTGAGCTTTTGTCTGTCTAAGCCAAACTCAATAGAAAGTAGCTTTTCCTACGCTAACTAAATGAGAAATCTTCTCACCACGTGGGATATTATCTAAATACCCGCTGTCTATAATTCATCAAGCTAGTTCCTCCGTTGGACTTTCTTAACCCCATTTTACTACTAAGGTCGTTCTGGAACCTTCGAGATCTTGTACTCTATCTGCGAGTCTTGCCGTCAAGTATTTTTCACTCACTTGTGACAATAATATTTAAAATGAGGAATCTTCCCTACAAATTTTTGCAATAGCTAACTTTCTTCCACCGCTGGAACTACTGGAATGTTTTATGGTACATTTAATTGTAAATCACAACTGGTTCAAGAAATAGACTCTCACCTATATAGTGCAATCAGTTATTTCCATAATTGCAATAACTCTCTTTCTTATGAACTTTAGTGTTTCTACAGTGAACTTTGAATCCATCTTTATAGACTACAGTGATAATCAGTGCTTGCTCCACGTTTCTACCGCGTCGCGATCGTCCGTTTATATTAAATACGGCCTTGAACATTTTTCCTCCATCCCTATTTCTCTTTCCTAAACCTCTTACTAACAATCTGTAATAAACTTTAAATTCAGGTCTGTTTCAATAAGGTGTCACTGTGTGAAGTGCCCTTCAATTTTGCTTGTTTATCATTAAGTAATTGCTGTATAATTACGTGTTTTATACACGTTTCAAACTTACATTGTTTCTCCCTTCAAATCCGGGAAAACAATTCTTTCAACTCTTGTGTGAGTTATTTTTTAGGTCTCACTAAATGGAAACTGCCCCATTTGGCTCGTGATTCCTATCTAAAATATAGGAGGTCGAGAACCTTCCTTTTGATTATCTCTTCAGGTTTCACAGTAAGTGACCTGCCCTCTTTTGTATAATTCTCATAAAGTAATTCTGTTTAAATATAAGAAGTTGTAGGAACTTCTATTTTATTCTTTATGTTTTCCTTATTGTTATTTTCGAAGTTGTTATTCTCTCTAGAATATTCGTTCAGAAATTTCCTATAGTACACTCCTTGTACTCAATTTAATGTTTAAACTTTAATCATTTCATTGCCTTTTTAAAAATCTTACCAAGATTTTAGTACCAGGTTTAAAACCTTAAAAATTGTTATTTGCCTGGAGCAATTTCTGAATGTTGTTGGAGGTCTGCGACCCCAAATTGTTAACAAGATTGCAAAATATTTAATTGTCAAAAATATTAACTTCTTTAAATTGTTAAATAAATTAAATATTTGTTTTTGGATTCATCATTTCTCTGATACTACAGTTAGGCAGGATCCTGGCTTTCCTAGCTCTTCCTAGGTTTATGCCCTCGTTCATACTCAATAAAGCTTTTACTATCTGTCTGGCCAGATCATCACCCTTCCCTATAGTACTTTTATTCGTGCTTGGAAGGAAATACACTAAAGCCTTTCTCTGGCAAACTGCCCAAGTCTTAGTTGCGGTTCCCGTCAGCTTCGACCAAGCTCGTACCCACTTTAGGTATCCGAGCACGGATTTGCGGTGGCAACCGCTTCTAAATGTATTGAAAGTCAAATTCATAACTTTTGTGGGACTCTCCTCCTATTTTTCTATCCTTTTTCTCCAATCCAAAATCTACTTCCTTCTCTTAATCATCTTCCCTTGGTGGGTGGGTTATTCCTCAGCCAATAAACTACCCAACAATCAGTCTAATCACCCCAGTACGCACAAACTAGCGGGTTTCAATTCAATGGTGCACAGAGCTTTAAACATACCCATGTCAAAAGACAACTATAATAAGGAAATAAGAACTATTATGCAAATAGCAAAGGAAAACAACTTCTCGCCAAGCAAAATAAATCAAATTATAGCCAAACATAAAAATAAAGATAAAACGATTCCCAAACCGGACAGTAATGAGAAAAAATTTGCGCGTTTCAACTATGTGAATGCGAATACATATAAAATCACTAACCTATTCAAAAAACAAGGCATAAAGATAGCTTTCACGACGAAAAACACAACCGCTAGGCACCTCCTAAATGGTAATCTAAATAAACGTGACCCGTATTCAAGGTCAGGGGTATATTCTATAACGTGCCAAGACACCGATTGTCAAGCTAATTACATCGGGCAGAGTGGAAGGCGAGTAGACACACGTTATAATGAACATAGGAATGCGATAAGATACGGAACACATTCAGCCGTGTGTGAACATATGTGTGACGCAGGGCACAGCTTTACCAACATAGAGTCGGACCTTAAAATAATCCATCACGAATCGAAAGGCAGAGCTCTTGACATAAAGGAAGCAATCGAGATACACCTAGCCAAACGAAACAATCCCAACAATCTAAATGAACACACGTTCATGGAGAGCTCACCCCTCTTCACGCTACTAAAAAACACACCCTGTTGGAAACAAAACACAATTTAGCGACACAGCCAAGCTAGATAAAAAAGGGGGAAATTAGGGGGTTTTTAATAGGTAAATGTTATCTGGATCAGGTGTACGATGTACTTTGCTTCTGCAATAAACCAAGGCCCATATTCGCGGCAGTATTAAAGATGCCGGGACGTCCTCATAAGACCGTCAACGCTTAGTTCGAATGGGTTATGCTCCACGCGTGGCGAGGGCCAATCCACGGTCTTTAATAGTTGTGGACCCACCTCATTCAATAACATACATCTTATCTAGGTTGGCAACACCTCACATAAACACATCGCTATCACTCCCCACAGCACGTAGGGACAGGGGGGAGGAGGCAGGGGAAAAACCAGTCGTTAAGATAACCACCGCAGTCGACCGCACAGCGAGTTCCAGTGAGCACGAAAACTGCGAGTAGCTGTAATACGGAAGACAATCAGATAAGTAGTTAGCCAAAAATTTTATAGTTTAACCATAGTTTACACCCATATAATCTCTCTAAAGTACAATCTCCGGATAGCTATCACCATTTAGCATTTCACCTAACATATATACTGCATTTAGCATACACTGACAGTTGCAGTACCAATACTGCAACTAAATAATTGTACATATTGTAAATATTTTCACCTGTATTTCAAACATAGATTTTGTAGCCTAAGTGTAATGGATCTGATGATGATCGCTTGACGATCGAAACTGGTCATCCTAGTGTTTTATTAATCTCATGTAATTTATTTCAGGATTAGGGCATAACCCATCTCTTTTGGGTACATTCATGTTGACCGACTGAAAAGCACTAAACTCTTGTTTACATGAAGAAAGAAAGATGTGTAAGGAGGAGCATTGATTAAATTTCTAGGAGTTTCAATAAGAGAAAGATCAAGTAAACGGCTACGAAATGAGAGCCATCTATTAAGAAAAGAAAGGGGAACAGCTTCGTCCCATTAGTAGTAGAGTTCGCTTCACTTTGAATATTGCATCATCATGACCAGAAATTGCGTAATCCTGATGACGTCATGGGATGACGTCATGGGTCCTTAGAGCGAGCACGTGGTCCAGGAGCGAGCATGTGCACTGCACGTGTTAGCGTGGGAAGAGGTTGACCTTTTGGCTTGTTTATGGGATGGTGATAAAAAGTTAATGGGTGTTGACGTCATGGGGGTTGTTTATTGGGATGCTAACTGTCATCTGACACCCGTGCGAGTGTGAGCATGTGTGCCAGTGCGAGCAATCCGCACATGTGGCGCGCAGCTGTTATGATTTTTTTGCTCGCGCCGGTTGGGCTGAGCGGAGAGGCGGCTCCTATCCACACATGTGGTGTGCAGCTGTTATTGTTTTTTGCTTAGGATGCTAACCGTCATTTGACACCCGTGCGAGTGTGAGCATGTGCACCAGTGCGAGCGATCACGTGATATGTCTGCAGTGTTCGCGTGAGACGTGGTTGACCTTTATCAAGTAGTGTTAACTTGGGGGTTCTGTCCACTAACTTATTGAACCCTCATCGTATCGGCCCCGAACCTGATATCTCGCACTCGTAGTAATGCCCCCCTCTTTTCCTATAGCCTCATTATTTAAATAAAATACCAAAACAAAAGGTCATTCGCGGGTAGTGGGGTAGTGTATGTTCTCTTGCAAGTCGCGTGTGTGCTTGAATACGTATGGCTATGTTGGGAAAATGTTTGGTGGTGGGCGAGGACTAGGGTTGAGTGAAGGTTCGTTTAAATGCTATTTTTCCCGCTATATTTGATGATGAGGTAATTTTTTAAAATGGGTGGAATTTGGAAACGCAATTTGAGGTAAACGTGCTTTTTTGACATTTTGGCGAATTTAATGAGCTTGTAAGGCTAGAACGATGTGTTATTTAGGAATGGTGTGACGTCCTCTTTGCTATGAATGTGTGTCGGTATATATATATATATTTTAAAATTGTTGTTTTTTGAAATTGGTGCTATTTTGGAAACGGTGAAGATGAGAGAAAAGTTTGTTTGACGTCAATGAAAGGTCCCTATGCCCTCTAGGCTGACAGCAAGTTTGAAGTGTGTAGGACAAAACAAAATGATAGCCTACTTTCTGGCGAACATTGGCGATGATTCGCGAACGCATGGCCGTATTTGAGCATATAGGGTGTCGTAGGACTTGTGGTGAACCACCCCTTGCTATGGACGGGAGTATATCCACCCCAAAATAAATCTACCCTTACCCGAAGGTTAAGTAGTGGTTATTTTTGTATGCATGCGCACTTGAGGACTTTTGTAAGAGAGCGCAATTTTTAAATGATTCTTTATAGATGAGGCTTTTTAAAAAAATTATAAAAAAAACAAAAAACTAATAGGTCATTCGCTTTTTAGTATCTCGCTAACCAATAATGCGATTTAAACATATGGGGTGTCGTAGGACTCGTAGTGAATTCTCCTTTTGTATGAATGAGGTATGTCAACCCCCAAAATAAAAACTACCCTTACCTGGGGTAAAATAGCAATTTTTGTATGTATGCACACCGGTGGCTTTTGTCAAAAGGGCCTAACTACACATTTGCTAATATTTTCTGAACCCCTGATGGGATTTTGCCATAGGCAGTAACCTAGCACTTGGGGTGACGCCTCGTTTTTGAAAGTATGATTCATTTTTATTTTTTTGTCAAAAGGGCCTAACTACACTTTTGTTAATATCTCGTGAACCAATCATGCTAGGGACTTGTATGAGGGGTCCTAGCACTTGGGGCGACGTCCCCCTTTGTGGGTGAAACTACCCCCCAAAATTGAAAGCTCAATATCTTGGAAACTATGAACCCTAAAATTAGGCGTGATAGCTTTAAAAATAGGTGATGACATAGGCTTTTACCTGGTTTGGTCATTTCACCCCTAATACAGTAAATAGTCATGTTATGGGGAAAAAACGTGTTAAACACCTAAAAATGATAAATGAAACTAAGATCTTTTGTTTTTGATGAAAAATAGCAGGGGGGTGAAAACTACCCCCAAATTGAAAAATCGATACCTTGGAAACTAAGAACCGTAAAATTATGTGTAATAGCTTACAAAATTCGTTGTGACATAGGCTTTTACCTGGATAGATGATGTCACCCCTAAAACAGTAAATAGTGATTTTACAGTGGGGAAAAAGGTCTTAAACGGTTAAAAATGATAATTGAACCTAAGATCTTTTGTTTTTGATGAAAAATAGCAGGGGGGTGAAAACTACTCCCAAATTGAAAAATCGATACCTTGGAAACTAAGAACCGTAAAATTATGTGTAATAGCTTAAAAAATTCGTTGTGACATAGGCTTTTACCTGGATAGATGATGTCACCCCTAAAACAGTAAATAGTGATTTTACAGTGGGGAAAAAGGTCTTAAACGGGTAAAAATGATAATTGAACCTAAGATCTTTTGTTTTTGATGAAAAATAGCAGGGGGGTGAAAACTACCCCCAAATTGAAAAATCGATACCTTGGAAACTAAGAACCGTAAAATTATTTGTAATAGCTTAAACAATTGGTTGTGACATAGGCTTTTACCTGGATAGATGATGTCACTCCTAAAACAGTAAATAGTGATTTTACAGTGGGGAATAAGGTCTTAAACGGGTAAAAATGATAATTGAACCTAAGATCTTTTGTTTTTCATGAAAAATAGTAGAGGGGTGAAAACTACCCTCAAATTGAAAAAATCTATATCTTGCAAACTAAGAACCCTAAAATTAGGTTTGATAGATGAAAAATAGGTGATGACATACGCTTTTACCTCGATAGATTATTTCACTCATAAAACAGGGAATAGTAATGTTACATGAGAAAAAGGTATTAAACACTTAAAAGCATAAGAGTTTTTTGAAACCATGCTTTAATGAATGTGTGTTTGGAGGATGACAGCTTGCTAATTATTAATATTATTATTATTATTATTAGGTAATTATGGATTAATGTGTTTATAGCTAATGATTAAGGCTACAGAGTTGTATCAGGTGTCGTACAAATCAGGATGGCCAAACCGTTGCCATTCCCTATGAATATACCCAAAAGAGCCAAAACGTTAAGGTTATCGACCTGAGATTTTATAAAACTAATTATCGGAGAGGGTGAAGTAAGGTGTTGTTTTGGACTGACAGTGGCTAACCCTATCCCATGATTTATGAACTGACCCAAAATGTTTTACCTGACAAGACTGAGTGTACCTGTTGCAGCCTTTAGAAAATTGAACCCGGACCTGTGTGGTGACAGTCGAGTTATATTAATGATGCTTTTTAACAAACACACTCTTGCATACTATCGCTGGGTTGAATCTGCACAGAGACACTGGCTTTGTTTGTGTAATGAGTGTTGGTGATAAGAACACGGCGCTCTTGCCAGCAAGTTTCATATTACTCGTCTGCTTGATAGTGGACGTGATTCGCACCGTGTTAACGTACATGACTTGATAATTGTTAGGTAAGGGTTGACAAGGCTCAATGAACCTTATTGCAACCTTAAGATGAAATTGAATTTCTTGGTATAGTCGGGGTTGCAAGCCAAGGCCTTAGGGTAGACAACCAACTATGTTAATCACTACACTGTGAGATGGTCAAATGATAATGTAACAGAACATATAGAAAAGTTTTATGTAGTTTAACGAATTGACTAAGAGCCATACCATGAGAGGTATAGGTAATTGAAATGGAATCCTTAGCTGTTGACCCTACTACATGTAAGCTATAGCAATGCCCGCCTATAAGCTATCATGTTAGAAAAAGAAATTTATGGGTTGTTTTAAACGGAGAATGATTGTGTTTACTGTGAAACACAAATCTGAATTTAAAAATAGTTTATGTCCTACATGATGTTTGAACTCTCTTTTTATTTATACTTTAGACAAACGCTAACATAGTTGTAATTCAGAAGCCATGGGCTGCCTCCTTTCCAATCCTACACCGTACACTGAAGTTAAAGTTAATAATGATCACGTTACAGGCAGCCAGTTTCAAAGCCATGAGAAATAAGTGAACAAAGTATAAAGTACTTGACCCAGTCGGGAAATCAACATGGTGTTGATTCAAACAAAAGATAAGCGTTCTATAAACTTGACCACCAAGCTGTCCTATCGACCCCTAATTGTTTGGCTGATGGTGAAAATAAAATTAAATGTAAACTATAACTAAAACAAACTACACACTTATAACTAGAAAAATGAAATGTAAGACAAAAGGATAACAGGACAAATAAAGGACAGAAGGAATAAATAATGCCCCTCAACCCTCAAGAATGTGGATTGATGGACTTGAAAGGAAGGAGAGCCATAAAAGGTAGATATGAAAGTAAAAGAGGAGAGGGTCCCGCTCCAGAGGTAATCGATAAAAAGGAGGAAAACTGGGCCCAGCTCAGGAATCCCTTGTGGTCGCCAACTTCCAAACTCATCAGCCGTAAGCCCCTGAGGGTGTAGGCATATCCAGGGTGCACCACAATTGGTGGGGCTACATACACCCTACCTTTAGTGTGGCTTGTGCAATAGGCAGGAAATAACATAAAAATTTAAAGAAGGCTGCCTCCTCACACAAGGAGGGTATCAGAAAAAATAAACAAGGGTCAATTAAGTCGGAAAATAAAGAGACTCCCTAAGCCTTGGATAGCCTAATAATGTCGGAGTCGGTAGAGAACAAGAGTTGACCAAGTGTGGTCGACAGGAAAGAAGACAGACAGGAGCCTAGCACAAGTCAGTGGGAACAATGACGGACTCAGCTGGGGCTCCATGGTCGTCAACCTACATTCCACTAGATGAAAGCCCTTGTTTGGGGGTGGTGGAAAATAAACAGCTCTTTTGTTTTAAATCACTGGCTTTCAGGACGGTAACAAATGGCATGCCTTTATAATGCGATACTGGTCCTAGGGGTATGCAAAATTGTATTAGATACTCAGCTAATAATAGTGTACATCACCCCTTATTATTTTCCCTAATTACAGTACAAGGGAATGATGACCATGATTTCCAAGCCTCTAAGTAAGACAAAAACAAATTATTTCCATTTCCAAACAGTTGGGGTGAGGTGAGGTGAGTTTTCTAAACGACAAACTCATGTGGATTTCCACTTGTACTGACGACACTCAAAAGACGTTTCATATTCATTAAGTCCGTTATTATCGGGAAACTTTTTCTGGCAACAGCTGCTTACTGAATATGGCAAGGCTTTACACTCCAGGGTTAGTCAGTCTTTCTTGCTAAGGATACCCTAGAAAAGGCTATACATGATAGTTCTGAACAATTAGTGTTAATTGTATATTAAAATTATATGCACAGCTTATACAAGCATGTTTTGCATGCAGTCAAACTTAGTAAGATAATTACATACAACACGCAAAGTGTGTTTCCGCTACCTAGCGGTGGATATGAGCACTCACTGGTGATATCCAAGGTGAGCTGATTTGCTCCCACATTTGCTCCCATATTGGCTCCCCCATTTGCTCCCACTTTTGCTCCCAATTTTGCTCCCATATTGGCTCCCACTTTTTTTCTCCCACTTTTTGATCCCATATTAATGCCAACTCTTATAATTAAAAGCGGCAGCAAAATGTAAATGGAATAATATTTCTGATAATGTTCATAACAAAAGTCCTGAAGTCTTGGGTTTGAATTCCCAACTATGGTTGTCAGCCAAAGAATTCCACTACAGGAAACTTTTATTTTTGTGTTGTGTAGCGTGATAAAATGCCCATCTCGCGGTGTAGTGGTTAGTATACTTTGGGGTTATCCCTGAGGCCATGGGTTGCAACTCAACTATGCCCAGAATTTAATTTTGATCTGAGAGTTGAAAGGTTAGGTTGGGTGAAGTTAGGTTAGGTAAAGTTAGGTTAGGTGAATTTATGAAAGGTTAGGTTAGGTAAAGTTGGGTCAAGTTAGGTTAGGTGAAGTTAGGTTAGGTTAGGGGAAGTTGGGTTAGGTGAGGTTAGGTTAGGTGAAGTTGGGTTACGTTAGGTTAGGTTAGGTGAGGTCTGTCTATACTTCTATACTGTCTATACTTTCCTCTTGAAGGTTGCAAGATGCTTGCAAGGTTCCTAAAATGCAATTCAATTTAATAAATACCTTAAGATGGTTTGATTTGTTTAATGATATGGTGTTAATACTATTTTTAGTTCTTGACTGGCTTTGCAATAAGAATTGACAAACCAAACATGAGTTACCTATGAGGGAAACATTTTGGCCACTATGTTGGCTATTGACCAGTGAGTTTAGCTGTTTATCATTTTTTAAATCATAAACAACAGAGGCTTAAACCTATAGATAAACCGTGTGACCATGTTTGTTAAACAAGACATTATACCAGAGACAATTAGGATACTTATGTAGAGTTTACCAAAAATAATGTTGTGTAACAGTAAATGCTAGTCAACAAACAGTTATGAAATAAAATGAAAATCCACAGCCTGCTTCCAGTCTCCGACCGGGTCAGGAATGGAATGAATGAAGCCCCCATCTAGCGGCGAGGATATGGACTGTGCCGGCTGCCGCGGCCTGACGCACTCCTCTGGGGCAATGACTAAATGAATGACAGATGAAATGTAATGATAGTGGAGAGTGTTGCTGGAATGAAATTTTGACAGGGAAAACCGGAGTACCCGGAGAAAAACCTGTCTGCCTCCGTTTTGTCCAGCACAGATCTCACATAGAGTGACCGGGATCAAACAGTTATACACTTCTAAAAAAATCATCATACAATACCTGAGAGCTCTTCTAAAATTATTGATGTGTAACATGATTCCACTAACTTGCTATGTATTTTTTGGCTTGGGGGTGATTTTCAAGAAATGCAAATGGAACTGAAATGCAATACAAACAATGAGCGCGCCTGGTGGCTGAAATTGATACCACGACGTACTGTCGGTTATGTAGCTATGTGGAATGTATATCAAATATGGTTTACTTCAATGTCTGGAGATCCCTACAATTCCTACAAAAAATGATCTTGAAATGGTCATACTATGGTGTGAAAATATTTATTAGGTATATGATATTTAATGAAAACAATTATGATTTATTAAATGTTTATATGTTTACAGTATTGTTATTTAACGTAAGCACTTGAGGCACTACCGACCAAAATACAGCACTATCTGCAATGTGTATTGCATACTTGAAGGTTTGATGGTCCCATTAAAGGTATTCCTACAATAAATGATTTTCAAGTTGTCGTTCTGTGACGTGAAAATATTTATTATATGATATTTGCTAACAGGATATGCCACTGGAATTATTTTACAAGTAGTTATTTTAATGACAACAGAGTTCACTGTTAATAACGGAGAGCCCTATGTGGAATGTAGGATAACATGTAACATAATATACGTGATATGTCACAACTGTAAGGCTTGTGATTTTTTAAAGATGCCTTTATACCTATATTAATCACCCAGTTTACAAGACTGATAACTGTAATGCTACGGAAAATCATAACAAACCAAAAATGTGCATTGAAAAACCAAAAAGTGGTTGAGCAAATATACAGTCAACATGCAAAGAAAACAAGAAATATATACAAACTGTGTTAATTAATTTAATGCAAATATATATATTTTACAATAGGTATACACACACACACACACACACACACACAGAATACAGCTCTTTTTTTGTTCACAGTTTTCCTGCTACAGTTTTTAAATATAACACTTGCTGAACATTATTTTAGGGGATGGGGGTGTTGCTACGTTGACCAATTACACAATAATACCAGCTTTACGAAGTTCATCTTCTATTTTTAACAGCTCTTCCTCATAACCAATATGACCAGCCTGTTTACAGGCATGCAAGAGCTGTAGACGATCGACTAATATATTAGGATCGTTCCATTTGCTATTTTTTATGAATGGTTTCAAATACTCGGGAAGCAGTCCATCATTTTCACCATCAACATCATTATCATCCTCATCATTATAATCATCTTCACAATGATCATCATCATCCGCGTCATCTTTACCATCATAATTTCCACCTGTGTCCACAGTCTGTTCAATGGTTTGAGTTCCCTTTGATAGTGTTGAAAGCTTCTTTTTAGATGTACTAGAGTGCTTCAACATTATGTTATAATTATCACCATCACCATCCTTTTCATCTTCCCCAACCAACTTCTTGATGGGGTATGTTGTCTCTGATAGAGTTGAGGGCTTTTGAGATGTGTGTGTGTGTGTGTGTGATCATGGGTTTTACTGGAGGTCTTAAAGGTTTCTCATTAAACAACTCGCTAACAGCATGAGTGCGTTGTAGTGTATTAAACCCGAGTTTAATATTATCTTGAGCAGCACTATTTTTTTCTTGGACTTGGTTTTGTGCTTCGGTTTGAGTTTTCCTTACTTTTACACTAGCATGATTATTAAGTTTACAATCATGACTGTTTGAAGAAAGTATGTCCAATTCTCTTGTCTTAAGCATTCCTCGACACTGTTTCGATCGTTGCTTTGAACAGCGCCAAATAACAGTTCCATTTTTATTGCTTCGTTTCACAATATATGAATATCCTTTATAGTATGCATAAGGCTTACCATACCTAGTCACTGATACTTCCATATCAACTGTCAAGCATAAACTAATTTCTAGTAAAGACAACTTGGTAATAACAACAATAGATCAATGTGGGAGCATATATAGATGCAAAAAGAGGGAGCAAAAGTAGGAATAAAAAGTGTCAGCGAAAGTGGGAGCAAATGTGGGAGCAAAAACTGAGAGCAAACATTGGGAAGCAAAAAGTGGGAGCATATATGGGATGAAATGTGGGAGCAAAGCAAATACAAAAAGTGGGAGCAAATATGCTAACAAATATGTCAACAAATATGGCGGCAAAAGTAAATACACAATTCAAGATAGTTGAAAGTGCAAAGAAAATATGGAAGCAAATATGAGAGCCAATGTAGTGTTTTTCTAAAACAACTAAGCATAACAAACTTAGTCATAACCTAACCTAACCTAACCTTCCCCAACCTCACCTAACTTAACTTCACCTATCCTAACCTAACCTAACCTACCCTAACCTCGCCTAACCTAACCTAACTTCACCTATCTTAACCTAACCTAGCCTAGCCTAACTTAACCTAACCTAACCTCACCTAACCTAACCTCACCTAACCTAACCTAACGTAACCCAACTTCACCTAACCTAACCTCACCTAACCCAACTTCCCCTAACCTAACCTAACTTCACCTAACCTAACTTGACCCAACTTTACCTAACCTAACCTATCATAAATTCACCTAACCTAACTTTACCTAACCTAACTTCACCCAACCTAACCTTTCAACTCTCAGATCAAAATTAAATTCTGGGCATAGTTGAGTTGGAACCCATGACCTCAGGGATAACACCAAAGTATACTAACCACTACACCGCGAGATGGGCAAATTATCACGCTACACAACACAAAAATAAAAGTTTCCTGTAGTGGAATTCTTTGGCTGACAACCATAGTTGGGAATTCAAACCCAAGACTTCAGGACTTTTGTTATGAACATTATCAGAAATATTATTCCATTTACATTTTGCTGCCGCTTTTAATTATAAGAGTTGGCATTAATATGGGATCAAAAAGTGGGAGAAAAAAAGTGGGAGCCAATATGGGAGCAAAATTGGGAGCAAAAGTGGGAGCAAATGGGGGAGCCAATATGGGAGCAAATGTGGGAGCAAATCAGCTCACCTTGGATATCACCAGTGAGTGCTCATATCCACCGCTAGGTAGCGGAAACACACTTTGCGTGTTGTATGTAATTATCTTACTAAGTTTGACTGCATGCAAAACATGCTTGTATAAGCTGTGCATATAATTTTAATATACAATTAACACTAATTGTTCAGAACTATCATGTATAGCCTTTTCTAGGGTATCCTTAGCAAGAAAGACTGACTAACCCTGGAGTGTAAAGCCTTGCCATATTCAGTAAGCAGCTGTTGCCAGAAAAAGTTTCCTGATAATAACGGACTTAATGAATATGAAACGTCTTTTGAGTGTCGTCAGTACAAGTGGAAATCCACATGAGTTTGTCGTTTAGAAAACTCACCTCACCTCACCCCAACTGTTTGGAAATGGAAATAATTTGTTTTTGTCTTACTTAGAGGCTTGGAAATCATGGTCATCATTCCCATGTACTGTAATTAGGGAAAATAATAAGGGGTGATGTACACTATTATTAGCTGAGTATCTAATACAATTTTGCATACCCCTAGGACCAGTATCGCATTATAAAGGCATGCCATTTGTTACCGTCCTTAAAGCCAGTGATTTAAAACAAAAGAGCTGTTTATTTTCCACCACCCCCAAACAAGGGCTTTCATCTAGTGGAATGTAGGTTGACGACCATGGAGCCCCAGCTGAGTCCGTCATTGTTCCCACTGACTTGTGCTAGGCTCCTGTCTGTCTTCTTTCCTGTCGACCACACTTGGTCAACTCTTGTTCTCTACCGACTCCGACATTATTAGGCTATCCAAGGCTTAGGGAGTCTCTTTATTTTCCGACTTAATTGACCCTTGTTTATTTTTTCTGATACCCTCCTTGTGTGAGGAGGCAGCCTTCTTTAAATTTTTATGTTATTTCCTGCCTATTGCACAAGCCACACTAAAGGTAGGGTGTATGTAGCCCCACCACTTGTGGTGCACCCTGGATATGCCTACACCCTCAGGGGCTTACGGCTGATGAGTTTGGAAGTTGGCGACCACAAGGGATTCCTGAGCTGGGCCCAGTTTTCCTCCTTTTTATCGATTACCTCTGGAGCGGGACCCTCTCCTCTTTTACTTTCATATCTACCTTTTATGGCTCTCCTTCCTTTCAAGTCCATCAATCCACATTCTTGAGGGTTGAGGGGCATTATTTATTCCTTCTGTCCTTTATTTGTCCTGTTATCCTTTTGTCTTACATTTCATTTTTCTAGTTATAAGTGTGTAGTTTGTTTTAGTTATAGTTTACATTTAATTTTATTTTCACCATCAGCCAAACAATTAGGGGTTGATAGGACAGCTTGGTGGTCAAGTTTATAGAACGCTTATCTTTTGTTTGAAACAACACCATGTTGATTTCCCGACTGGGTCAGGTACTTTATACTTTGTTCACTTATTTCTCATGGCTTTGAAACTGGCTGCCTGTAACGTGATCATTATTAACTTTAACTTCAGTGTACGGTGTAGGATTGGAAAGGAGGCAGCCCATGGCTTCTGAATTACAACTATGTTAGCGTTTGTCTAAAGTATAAATAAAAAGAGAGTTCAAACATCATGTAGGACATAAACTATTTTTAAATTCAGATTTGTGTTTCACAGTAAACACAATCATTCTCCGTTTAAAACAACCCATAAATTTCTTTTTCTAACATGATAGCTTATAGGCGGGCATTGCTATAGCTTACATGTAGTAGGGTCAACAGCTAAGGATTCCATTTCAATTACCTATACCTCTCATGGTATGGCTCTTAGTCAATTCGTTAAACTACATAAAACTTTTCTATATGTTCTGTTACATTATCATTTGACCATCTCACAGTGTAGTGATTAACATAGTTGGTTGTCTACCCTAAGGCCTTGGCTTGCAACCCCGACTATACCAAGAAATTCAATTTCATCTTAAGGTTGCAATAAGGTTCATTGAGCCTTGTCAACCCTTACCTAACAATTATCAAGTCATGTACGTTAACACGGTGCGAATCACGTCCACTATCAAGCAGACGAGTAATATGAAACTTGCTGGCAAGAGCGCCGTTGTCTTATCACCAACACTCATTACACAAACAAAGTCAGTGTCTCTGTGCAGATTCAACCCAGCGATAGTATGCAAGAGTGTGTTTGTTAAAAAGCATCATTAATATAACTCGACTGTCACCACACAGGTCCGGGTTCAATTTTCTAAAGGCTGCAACAGGTACACTCAGTCTTGTCAGGTAAAACATTTTGGGTCAATTCATAAATCATGGGATAGGGTTAGCCACTGTCAGTCCAAAACAACACCTTACTTCACCCTCTCCGATAATTAGTTTTATAAAATCTCAGGTCGATAACCTTAACGTTTTGGCTCTTTTGGGTATATTCATGGGGAATGGCAACGGTTTGGCCATCCTGATTTGTACAACACCTGATACAACTCTGTAGCCTAAATCATTAGCTATAAACACATTAATCCATAATTAACTAATAATAATAATTATAATAATAATAATAATAATAATAATAATAATAATAATAATAATAATAATAATAATAATAATAATAATTAGCAAGCTGTCATCCTCCAAACACACATTCATTAAAGCATGGTTTCAAAAAAAAAAAACTCTTATGCTTTTAAGTGTTTAATACCTTTTACTCATGTAACATTACTATTCCCTGTTTTCCCGTGGCTCATAATCACAAAATTCACGGTCACGTAAAACTACAATCTTCCTTCCTTCCTATTCCCTGTTTTATGAGTGAAATAATCTATCGAGGTAAAAGCGTATGTCATCACCTATTTTTCAACTATCAAACCTAATTTTAGGGTTTTTAGTTTGCAAGATATAGATTTTTTCAATTTGAGGGTAGTTTTCACCCCTCTACTATTTTTCATGAAAAACAAAAGATCTTAGGTTCAATTATCATTTTTACCCGTTTAAGACCTTATTCCCCACTGTAAAATCACTATTTACTGTTTTAGGAGTGACATCATCTATCCAGGTAAAAGCCTATGTCACAACCAATTGTTTAAGCTATTACAAATAATTTTACGGTTCTTAGTTTCCAAGGTATCGATTTTTCAATTTGGGGGTAGTTTTCACCCCCCTGCTATTTTTCATCAAAAACAAAAGATCTTAGGTTCAATTATCATTTTTACCCGTTTAAGACCTTTTTCCCCACTGTAAAATCACTATTTACTGTTTTAGGGGTGACATCATCTATCCAGGTAAAAGCCTATGTCACAACGAATTTTTTAAGCTATTACACATAATTTTACGGTTCTTAGTTTCCAAGGTATCGATTTTTCAATTTGGGGGTAGTTTTCACCCCCCTGCTATTTTTCATCAAAAACCAAAGATCTTAGGTTCAATTATCATTTATACCCGTTTAAGACCTTTTTCCCCACTGTAAAATCACTATTTACTGTTTTAGGGGTGACATCATCTATCCAGGTAAAAGCCTATGTCACAACGAATTTTTAAGCTATTACACATAATTTTACGGTTCTTAGTTTCCAAGGTATCGATTTTTCAATTTGGCGGTAGTTTTCACCCCCTGCTATTTTTCATCACAAACAAAAGATCTTAGTTTCATTTATCATTTTTAGGTGTTTAACACGTTTTTTTTTTCATAACAAGACTATTTACTGTTTTAGGGGTGAAATGACCAAACCAGGTAAAAGCCTATGTCATCACCTATTTTTAAAGCTATCACGCCTAATTTTAGGGTTCATAGTTTCCAAGATATTGAGCTTTCAATTTTGGGGGTAGTTTCACCCACAAAGGGGGACGTCGTCCCAAGTGCTAGGACCCCTCATACAAGTCCCTAGCATGATTGGTTCACGAGATATTAACAAAAGTGTAGTTAGGCCCTTTTGACAAAAAAATAAAAATGAATCATACTTTCAAAAACGAGGCGTCACCCCAAGTGCTAGGTTACTGCCTATGGCAAAATCCCATCAGGGGTTCAGAAAATATTAGCAAATGTGTAGTTAGGCCCTTTTGACAAAAGCCACCGGTGTGCATACATACAAAAATTGCTCTTTTACCCCAGGTAAGGGTAGTTTTTATTTTGGGGGTTGACATACCTCATTCATACAAAAGGAGAATTCACTACGAGTCCTACGACACCCCATATGTTTAAATCGCATTATTGGTTAGCGAGATACTAAAAAGCGAATGACCTATTAGTTTTTTGTTTTTTTTTATAATTTTTTTAAAAAGCCTCATCTATAAAGAATCATTTAAAAATTGCGCTCTCTTACAAAAGTCCTCAAGTGCGCATGCATACAAAAATAACCACTACTTAACCTTCGGGTAAGGGTAGATTTATTTTGGGGTGGATATACTCCCGTCCATAGCAAGGGGTGGTTCACCACAAGTCCTACGACACCCTATATGCTCAAATACGGCCATGCGTTCGCGAATCATCGCCAATGTTCGCCAGAAAGTAGGCTATCATTTTGTTTTGTCCTACACACTTCAAACTTGCTGTCAGCCTAGAGGGCATAGGGACCTTTCATTGACGTCAAACAAACTTTTCTCTCATCTTCACCGTTTCCAAAATAGCACCAATTTCAAAAAACAACAATTTTAAAATATATATATATACCGACACACATTCATAGCAAAGAGGACGTCACACCATTCCTAAATAACACATCGTTCTAGCCTTACAAGCTCATTAAATTCGCCAAAATGTCAAAAAAGCACGTTTACCTCAAATTGCGTTTCCAAATTCCACCCATTTTAAAAAATTACCTCACCATCAAATATAGCGGGAAAAATAGCATTTAAACGAACCTTCACTCAACCCTAGTCCTCGCCCACCACCAAACATTTTCCCAACATAGCCATACGTATTCAAGCACACACGCGACTTGCAAGAGAACATACACTACCCCACTACCCGCGAATGACCTTTTGTTTTGGTATTTTATTTAAATAATGAGGCTATAGGAAAAGAGGGGGGCATTACTACGAGTGCGAGATATCAGGTTCGGGGCCGATACGATGAGGGTTCAATAAGTTAGTGGACAGAACCCCCAAGTTAACACTACTTGTTAAAGGTCAACCACGTCTCACGCGAACACTGCAGACATATCACGTGATCGCTCGCACTGGTGCACATGCTCACACTCGCACGGGTGTCAAATGACGGTTAGCATCCTAAGCAAAAAACAATAACAGCTGCACACCACATGTGTGGATAGGAGCCGCCTCTCCGCTCAGCCCAACCGGCGCGAGCAAAAAAATCATAACAGCTGCGCGCCACATGTGCGGATTGCTCGCACTGGCACACATGCTCACACTCGCACGGGTGTCAGATGACAGTTAGCATCCCAATAAACAACCCCCATGACGTCAACACCCATTAACTTTTTATCACCATCGCATAAACAAGCCAAAAGGTCAACCTCTTCCCACGCTAACACGTGCAGTGCACATGCTCGCTCCTGGACCACGTGCTCGCTCTAAGGACCCATGACGTCATCCCATGACGTCATCAGGATTACGCAATTTCTGGTCATGATGATGCAATATTCAAAGTGAAGCGAACTCTACTACTCCCATTCACATTTAAGAGACCATAGCTCTTGCATGAAAAGCTTGGCGATTACAATAACTGGGGCAAGAAATTGAAGCGGATCGAATTTTTTGGCAATTTCAGATAAAATTTGCCTCTTTCTGTTAGGGAGTTCTTCGGCAAGCGAAACTTTATAGATAAGGGTATCAGTGCGAGTGCACCAGTGTACGTCAAGCGTTTTTATGGATTCGGAATCCCCGCAGATTTCGGCGGAAGAGGGGTCTACATCTTCTATGGGAAACTGAGCAAGAAATTTAGCGGAATTGGAATTCCCCGTATGAAGTGGGAATCCTCCATTCTTTTACAATGCCTGAAGTTCTAGCTATACAAAAGAAGCTTCCTCAAGAGTGGGAAAGGACTGAAGGTAATCGTGAACATAAAATGATGTAGTTAGGGCTTCAGAAGCTTTTGCATCAAATAAATGACCATCTTGCGGGGCTAACATGTGTAGGGATCGGATAGCAAGGAAAGCGGACGGTTTTAAACCATAAGTGACTGTCTTTAAGCGAAATATCTTAATGGGCTTGCTAGTTTCGTCGCGCCATAAGATTCTTTGGGGGTCTTGTTGTTCGGATTGAATTAAGACTTGACGGTACATCTGTTTGATGTCCGCTATGACTGCTATGGGGAACAGGGGAAAATTTAAAATTATGGTAGATAAATCGGACTGAATAGCGGGATCAGAATAAAGAGTGTCGTTGAGAGTGTTACCATTGACGTCAGGTGATGACCCATTAAACACGACTCGGATTTTATCCTTTAAAAGAGGGTTTTTCCACACAGGGTGATGATTTAAGAATACAATTTCTTTAGGAGGGTGTAATTCGTCATCTGATTTGCTAACAACTTCCACATGATCCAAGCTCTCGTATTCGTCCATAAACTCTGCGTACTGTTGTTTGACAAGAGGTTATTTCTTAAATTTGCTCTCGATAGCAAAGAGAGCTTTTCGAGCCTTAGGTTGAGAATTAGTAAGTTTGGGGGGGATTTGGTATCTGGGCATCTGAAAGATGAATCTGCCTTCGGGTGAACGAGTAGTGGTGGACATGAAGAGTTGCTCACAGAATTCATTTTCGGAAGAGCTCAAGTTAGGAGAATCAATGTTTTCGAGTTTGCAGAACTGTTCTAAATCGGTATTAGCGAAATAACATTGCGATACGGGTTGGGTGGAATAATGAGGAAGTTGCCCAGTAACAATCCAACCAAAATTAGTGTCTCTGGCGACCACGTTTGAAGATAGTTTACTAGTTTGTTTACGAAGGCAATTCCAAAAAAACATTGACACTGAAAAGTATGTCAATGGGGCCTTGTACATTGAACAGAGGATCGGCTAACCTTAGGTGAGAAGGAATATTTAAACCTGAACTATCGACAGAGTGACTTGGAGTATCCTCTCCGATACTGTTGAGAATGAGGCAGTTAAGTTTTAGAAGATTATTTCTGTGACAAGTGCCCTTTATGGTTAGGTTTGAGAACTGTAAAGCTTGAGATTTTAAGCTGTTGATTCCTGATACATTAAAAGAAGTAGGGTTTACAGGTAGGCCTAGTTTTTTGATTAATGGATTAGAAACGAAATCATGGGTTGCCGCTGAATCAAGAAGAGCTCGTGCGCGGACCCAATTACCAAACTTATCCTGGACTTCAATTTGAACATTAGACAATAACACTTGAGCGCTACGTAGAGACTTAGCGTTCTGAATGTAAGATGAAGCATTAGGGCAGCTAGCATTATCAACTTTTTGAGAAGTGGATGATGCTGATGACTTCGATTGATCATGACGATGCAATAGAGAATGGTGCGCTTTTCCGCAATGAAAGCAGAGCCGGGTAGATTTTCAATTAGAGGCCGCATGCTTGGGTGAAAGGCAATTAAAACAATATTGATTCTACGCTACTAATTTTCTTCTATCATCAATTTGCAGATCTTTAAAGGATTTACATGAATACAAAGCGTGGGAATCTTTGCAAAGTATGTACTTTGACGGTTCATTTAAACTTTTCCGAGGTTCACTTTGAGTGTTTAAAGCAAGGGAACTTGCAATACGACGTTCACTAGACCTAGTTTGGTAACCAGTGATATTTGACTTGGGTTTAGACGAGCTAGACCCGGGTTTTTCGGTACTAGACACAGCATATTCGCTTTTGGATTTAAGTGACAAAGATTCAAATTTAGAACTAGGAGAAGAGGGTTCACTTTGGTTAGCTAAGGCAGTTAAGAGTTGGCATCTAGCATTTATGAAGGTGACTAAATGCTTTAAGAGTAATCGTCGTCTGAAGAAATTTCGATTTCCCAAGCTTTGAGGGTAGCAACATCGACTTTAGAAACCACTAAATGTATTAGAAAAGTGTCCCAGTGGTCAGTGCAAAATAGTTCATAGAAAGAATCCCAAGTAGATTCGTCTCCAGAGAAGTGGGGCAAATTAATCTTCGGTAGAATTGGTTTGGACTTGTGAGTGCCCTCACGAGAAGAGGTATGTTGTTCGTGAAGGGAACCAAGAACAGAACCGTCCTTTTTTTGTTCTTCTTCGAGTTGACGTATTATTTTAAAGGCAGAGCCTATGCCTTCGTAGTATTGATTTTCTACTTCTACTCGATCATCTGTTTGATTGAGCATGTAAGTTTCGATTTCAGTTTGAATATTGCAATACTTCTCATAAGAACGTTCATAATCCTTTACACGATGTTTTAACAAATCTAATTGAGCTTCTGAAGGATTTAGCTCTCTGATGTATTTTCTAAATCAGGTAATTTTCCCTTTATAAGATGCTCGTTTGGAAGTAAGTTTTTCTTCCCTACCGTCCTTTTCTTTATTTGTAGGAGCCATGGCGAAATGGGTAAATTAAAGTATAACTTACGAAAATGTGGAATTTTGGAATTGCTGTCAGACTGGCAGCAGAAAATAAGTTGAAAGGGAGAGACGCACTAAAGGAGACAGAAGCAAACTCCTTCCCCCTCACCAGCTTTGCACAGTGAAGTTATAGCTGAAAAATTCAAAGTGGATGTTAATAATTTGCAAAATATTGACAAATGGACTCTCCCGGGTTTCGGCACCAAATTTTGGGTAGGTTATTAGCTAAGGAATAACCCTCCCTAAGGGAAGATGATGAGAAAAAAGGGAAGAAGTGGGTTCCGGAATGGAGAAAAAGTATGGATAGTTGGGACGAGAGTCCAATATAACTCATAAACTTAAACTAAAGTAAACATATAATCACCATTTTCACTGCGCGAGCCTGCGGGATACCTAAAGTGGGTATGGACTTGGACACAGCTAACGAGAAATGCGGCTGGAGCTTGGGCTATTTGCAAGCAAGCGGCGATCGTACTTTCCCTTCCCAGCCTAAATTTGGATACTATGGGGAAGGGTGGTAATCTGGCAAGACAAAGAATGACAGATTTACTGTATATCCTTTCAAAGGAGTTACGTTTAAAATAATGTTTTGAAAAATATGATACTAGAAGTTTTCGTTCAAATGCAACAAGAAGCAAAACTTTTATTATTTTAGTATGTGATTTTCTTAAAGAGAGCATAAACCGATGGGAAGAGTCAGGGAAAATAGGGTCCTGCCTAATCGTTATTCTAAGACAAGGATAAACGAAAAAATATAATCAAATTTATTTAACAATGCGTGGAGATATAATCATTTTGACAAATATAAAAGGTACAATTTAGTTGTTAACCTCTGAAGTCTCAGACCTCTAGAATGTTGAAGTTTGCTCTCGGCAATTAACAATTTTTAAGTTTGGAACCTCTTATAAGCACTAAAATCTGCATAAGATTTTAAAAATGGTGCTAAGATTAACAAATTTGAAGTTAAACGACAATTAATGCAATTAAAGCTTTAACAATAAATAAGGTACAATGTGGGCACTTTAAGAATTCCTATATGGAAATCTTGAAACTAAGAACAAATAACAAATTCGAAATTATAACAAAAGAAAGAAAAATTAAGAAGAAGTTTCTATAACTTCATATATTTATACAGTAATTACGGCCGTGCTAAATTCAAATAGAAAAGATTACTATTTGTCAAACCTGAAGAGAAAAATTATTAGAAGACTCAATTATGAGTAGAAAGAGTAGAATTCCCCCATTTAGAAGGGAAAAGAATTAGAATGTGGACTAGCCACTGATTATACAGAAGTTAATTCGTGAAATGCGAAACTAAGTTGGGAGGGCACTTTTTGGCAAGTGAGGCCTCATTGATTAATAGCTAAGTACATCAATTGACTTAAATTTAGAACTTAATTAGATTAAGTTAGTAAGGTGTTTAGGGAGGAAGAATTGGAAACATTAGGAAAAAGTTTTGGACATATTTGTTGCTCTCACAAACGCGACGCAGTTGGTGGTTTAACGGGCACTGTTTTCACTATAGTCTATTGGTGTATTTGAAAAGTTCACTATTGCAGCACAGAAAGTTCACAAGGAGAAAAGTTATTGCAATTATGTAAATCACTAGTTGAATTTTAGCTTGAGAGAGTTTATTGCGTCGTAGCTTTTGTAGGTTGCAGTTGAATGCAGCGGAAATTCCCCAACGATGGAAGACAAATTATGTTGATTAGAGGTTTATGCAACTTAAATTTCTCAGTGAGGAAAATGTGTTCCCATATTTGAAGAAATGCTAGGTTATTTTACTTGTAGAAAGATAGTTCGATGTCGAAAGTTCTGGAGTTATGATAACAGTTGAATTGGGCAATAGGTCCCACGGAGAAAAAGCTAAGTTTTTATAGACAGTATTTCGTTTAATATGAATCCCGCGGTGTGAGAACTCATTCTCAGTTAATTTGTGCAAGAAGCACTAATTTTTTAAGTGGAAAGTCAGCTTAGATAGTTAGAGCATGACTAGAAAAATCCCTCGAAGATAGTTATTGCACTGCATTTAGCAATTTCATACTGTCTATAAAACAAGAATTAAAAGTATTTAGCTGTTTAAAACCAATTAAAATGCGGTGAAAACCATTGAAGTTGTACTTAGCTCATTTCTGAAGAGTAGGCGATCCAGGTGACCGTTAACTTAAATCCACATCATGGGGTAGATATTTAAAACATGTCTCGCATGGACAGGAGACAAGCCTAAGTTAGGCTCCAACTGTAAGCTTTGACGTCTAACACACAAGTGACAACCACTCAACGAGGCACGAAGGTACCAAGGAGGGAGGAGGGCGGGGGAAACAGACAAAGGAACTTACATAAGAATTACAAACATGACAAAAATTAAGTATCTTGATGAAGTGGTCTTCAAGTAGTTGATAGCAGGCGTCAATAGCGAAGCTTGGTGGATGGGATGGAGAAGAAGTCCTCTTCAGCATGGAGATGTTAGCTGACTATGACGACGACATCTGGTGGCTTGATTTGTAAGGAAGTCCTCTTGAGAGTGAAAATGTTGAAGAACTTCTGTGGTTAACTGCTAGATGCCACTAGGTTGATCGTGGAAGATATATATCTATAACAGACTTACAAACGAAGTAAGCAAGGTGCACAAATAAAAGAAAAAGTAAGAAATCACTGTAGGTGTTTGCGAAAAAGGAAGGAATGAATTAAAGCATAGAGCAGCAAAAGCTAACTCTGTCTTACCGTGTATTCCAAAGAATACACCACCTGTAGAAGGATGACAGGCCCTTGAACAGTATGGTATGCGTTATAATTTATTAGCCAGTTTATGTTCGATCCCAATTCCAATTAGCTTTCAAGTCCCCCACGATCCGCTTCAATCTTGACCATCGATATTTGAACATCGAATTTGTCCTGACGTTGCAGTGAATATAAATTTTGTTTTAATGAAATTATCTTCCGATTCAATGACTTAATTGCAGTTCTGAATTTTTCTTAATGCCCGACTTAATTTTATTTTATTTTTGTTGACTTCCCTTGAGTTGGCTTGATTGTAGAACATGGCGTTCCTACACTAACACGTGGTTAATCATAGTTTTCCTCAATTCGTTAATCATAAGTCTTCCGTAATATTTAAATTACCTGAACATTTTCCTTTATTGTTTATATGGTTGTCTTTATCAACACTTGCTCTTTTGCGTGTATGTCTGTTTATTTGTACTTGTTTATGTTCGGAGTAGTCCTCAAAAACTGTTGGAAATGCGTTCGGGAAGAGCGATCTCTTTGCAGAACTTATACTATAATTAGTTTCCTTGAAATGCTTCCTATAAATTGTAGACGACGATTTTGGAGTCCACAAAGACCCTGGGTTTCCCCCCTCACGTGAAATAGATAGAAACCATTGTCTCCGTATGTCATCGTTCAATGGAAATTTATGAAACAAAAGTCCATTGCTTTTAACTTGAAGACATTTACAATACAGCACGCTACAATATTACAGTATTACTTCTCGCACGAGTTTTATCAGGAGTTGCAAACGAGTTCGATTCTTCTTTCTCAATATCGCCCAACTCTCCCGTTATAACACGCACCGTTCTTTCAGATACACCTGTGGCCACCCTAGCCTGTGCTTGGTTAACAGGAATATTGAAATCACCGCAAGCAGCTTCATTTTCCATGAATTTTAGCACATTAGCCATCATCTCCCTACTTTGGCTGTTTAGTTTCTTGGTTTTAACTTTAGAGATGACAGGTGGCATCTTATAACTTTACTTAAAAATGTAACTTAAAAAAATAACACCAGCTTAACACATTAAATGCTGCAAAAAATAATTCATCAGTACTGCAGAACTACAAACACTGACAATAGGCTGGCAAGTACTAATGAAATGTGCTGACTGCATAAAGCTAAGTCGGCCAAGTATACCATATCGTCAAAACTCCCGAGCCCCAACATGAGGGGTAATGTCACGTAAATAGGAGTAGAGAAATTGACAAGTCGATGAAAATTCATATTCTTAGAAATACAACGGTCGTCAGAGGCAGAGATATAATGCGCGGACAGTGCGTAATGCAAACGATACGATTAAGGGCGCCGGAAAGCGAAGCTAGTGGCAAAATGCGGAACGAGTTTGAACCATCGCTCGCAATATTGCCTGGCGTCTCATTTTCAGGCCTTGTCTTATAACGTAGGCCACGACCCCGTTCCAACCCTCAGACCAGAATTAAATTTCTTGGCAGAGCCGGGAATTGAACCCGGGCCTCCACGGTGAGAGAATGATAGCCACTACACAACTAGCCTAAGTGAAGCGTAGGATGCTGATGACGCTTGTTCGTCTTAAGAGGGCGGACCATCAAGGTAATCTGTCCCTTTAAGTAATGACGGGGATACATATTTCGACCACCGGTACTATGTTTTATATATTGCTAGCAATCCGGCCCGGCTTCGCCCGGAAACAGTTGTGAATGCATTACGTCATAAGCGCTTCTTTACGATGTCAATGAACTACGATCGATATCCGTTTTACGTCACGGCATGATGGGTTAAAATCACTGACTAGACTATTAACTATATTATCATGGAGATGCTTGTGCAACAAATTCTTGTCAGACGTAATTTAAAAATAGCGAGGTGCAAGAAACACAAATCCCCCTTCCTTCCAATCTAAAAACACTTATAGTGGACGATATATTGAATACAGAGATGTGCTCTCGCGTACGTTTATGTAGAACTTTTCATGCTAAACAATTCTTACACTCATTGTATATTGATATTTTTAACGGTTTGCCCAGCGTAAGCTTAAAAAGCGCACGGACGCCAGGATTTATTTTCGACTTTTTCTCTGAAATCGTTACTGCTTGGCTTCCTTTGATCATAAATAAATAATTTTCTACAGAAACCTTCCTCGAGGTATCCTTTACAGTTTACAGTGGTGGAAACCGCATCACATTCCATGCAGTGGTTCTCGAGTTTACCCGTGACATCCAAGAATCGGGGACTTTGTTTTACACTAAGTAGAGATTATACGCCAATCAGTATAATTTACTATAATATAAATCCCCTTCCGTCCAATCTCAAATTGACTGTGAATTTTGCGGAACGAAAAGTTCACAGGCGAAATGAGAGTTGCACTTCCAGGGAATGGCGAGGTGAATTATACTCAAATCCCCCTTCCGTCCAATCTTAACTTGAATGTGTTTCACAGGCGAAATGAAGAAAACCCGATTTTCACCTCCAGGGAAACTCCAAACACAACCACCCTTCTCAGAATTTTTAACTCAACACGACTCGACGGTTTGCTGCTGGCTGTATCTGGGGCAATAGGTTCGCCCGCTAGCTAGGCTGTAGAAGGGATGATAGACTCGCCCTTAGCTAGCTCGTAAACTGTTGCCTCAGTAGTTGAATGGACATGGCTGGAAGAAATTCAAACGTAAAAACACTATGATGTATTGAAGATAGACATATACTCTCACGGACGTTTTTGTAGAACTTTTCATGCTGAACAATTCTTACACTCATAGTATTTTGATATTTTTAACGGTTTGCCCAGCGTAAGCTTACAAAGCGCTCGGACGCCAGTTTTTTTTCTACTTTTCCACTGAAATCGTTACTGCTCGGCTTTCTTTGATCATAAATAAATTAATTTCTACAGAAATCATCCGCGAGATATCCTTTACAGAATGGTGAAAGACGCATCAAAATCCATCCAGTGGTTCTCGAGTTTACCCGTAACATCCAAGAATCGGGGACTTGGTTATCCTACTAAGTAGAGATAGGCCCTACAATTGCTTATCCTTCGTTAATTTCCACCACACGCTACTGATGAAGGTGACTTGTTCACAAACACAGGCTGAAGTGCAAAAGAGTCTCTAATGAAACAAAAATGTAATAATAACAATAATAATCATAATCATAATAATAATAATAATAATAATAATAATAATAATAATAATAATAATAATAATAATAATAAATATCTTTTTATTTTCAGTGTCTTGGTTTCGATTTTTTTAAATTCGTAGGGGATACATTTTCAGCCACCTGACCAGTTCCCTAATCTGATATACAGTAGCACCACACGCAACTGATGGGACAGTTTGTATTGGATGCCTGAACGGACAGACAGATGACGTCATTCAAACTGTCATTTTCGCATTGTCTTGACATGCAATTAATATACTATACAACGGTCATTCCTTTATTCTTATGAAAAGTGCATGGTGCGGTATGTGTACAGGAGTATGGTTTACAGTTACTCAGGTCTAATATTTAAGAGGAATCTGAAACGGGATAAGAACCCAGGTCCCGCCACTTGTGGAGTTAGCGTGTGCTCTTCCCCTGTTCTAGACTCCTCTATGACACTCGTTTGCTGCTCTTATTATTGTAGTTAATTTTTACGCACTGATGCGCCTAGCTACAGCTGCCGCGAAACTGGTGTAAACTGTGGCGGGGACCACTCGCCCACTCTAGTGGAGATAATTCGCAACACGTCAACACGAACGCTCGCACAAAGAACAACAAAGCGCACGATGGATGGGGGAGGTCTTGGCACGCCACTAGGAAGAGATTGAAAGTCCCGATGAAAAGATGACACAAATGAAGGGTGTAGCAGCAACTGCTCTCCTTAATCAAACAGTTCTAGTAATATTAAGAAGATTTTTATGAGCTTCTGAAAGTGCTCGTGAAGAAAAAAGTACCGCTCGAGTCTAAGCTGCGTGAACCTGAGAATCGCGGACTATGAGAAGTGGTGTTGACGAGTGATGAGGTTTCTCGGTCCGTGCATATAGCAAGGCCATATATGTTAGCAGTATTGGAATAGAAAGGAATACCAGATATCACGGCGGGCTGTTGACATACCCTTCTCTTCTCGCCTGACCCTTCCCTGCTCTTTTCCCTCACCCCGCAAGTTCGCAGAGCTTGGACCCGAGCTAGTACTATATGGGCGTATTATACAGACCAACATGGAAGCCTGAAGTTATTTATACAGTATACATTTCTAGCCTATTTTCATTTTATGCAAAATAGGTTTATGAGATCACCTTTTGTCCGTGTGTGTGTGCGTATGTGTGTGTGTGTCTATGTGTGTGTGTGTCCCCCTCTAATAACTTCTAAACGGCTAGAGCGATTTCAATGAATCTCGGTAAGGTCACAGCACCATTTTGGCCGACCCCGACCGTGCCCTTCAAATTTTATTACGCCTCACCAATCCAACATGGCGGTTGTGCGAAATATTTTACCAGCATTCAATATCTCCGAAAATATTACCGATATCACCTTGACATTTTGTAAGGTGTTTATTGGCACCACTAAACGTTCACATATGAGACTTTCAAAATCCTGGTAACTACAAAACTAACATGGCGGCCAAGCGAAGTTGAGATATTTAAATAGACTTTTCTTGCGATTTAACCATCCAAAAGCAATGAAACTTGGCACAGCATGTGTTTATACACATTGTAATGCATTGGCATCTATTTTTGTTCAATTGTTTACATAACCTCAAGATGGTGGCTGTGCGAAATATTTCACTGGCATTCTATATCTCCGAAACTATTCCTGGTATCACCCTGAAATTATGTACGGTGATAAAGAGCACTACTGTAAGTTTATCTATGTAACTTTCAAAAATCTGTAAAGTACAAAACGAACATGGAGGTCAAGCAAAGTTGAAACATTGTAATAGATTTTTCTCGCGATTTAATCATCTGAGCGCAGTGAAATATGGTACAGCAAATGATTATACAACCTGTGATAATTAAGTTTGGTGAATAGTCCTGTACTATCAAGGTACAGTAGATGACCAATGCACGACAGACCGACAGTGACCCTACTGTCCTTCGAAATAGTCCCCTCCCGTAACGACGCAATGCCGAGATCGGCGATGCATGTCCTGGAAACTTTGCAAGAAGGCGTCCTTTGGGATGGTATTCAAAAGCCTCGTCACTTTGCGTTCGGTGAATAAAAGCAGAACGGTCGACCTGGCAACACTGGCGACACACAACGCAACGTGTAAGACCTGTTTGATACAGTGCGTGTTTAGAAGGATGAATTTTTGCAACCTACCATGCACACCTGTTCGGCGGGTGGCAGTGAGTAGGGTGAATGTTCTGTGGAATGGAATGGCTCTCAAGACCATCGTCACGGGCTATGAGACCTGGTGTCTGAGGTACGACCCCAAAGTCAAGGGTCAAAGTATAGAGTGGCGGGGTCCATGTCCAAGGTCACCGAAAAGCCCTGAAGGGCCAGAGGTTTTCGGACATTTCAGACAACCATTGTAATGTGACGACCCGACTGAAGGCAATCCCTAAAGAGTTTCCAGGACTTGTACAGACATTCTCAGAAGTGCATAACCATCCACGGGGATTACATCGAAGGACAGTAACTGCTGTTTCAGGTAAGCCAACAATCCGTTCGTAATATAGAGCCATTCACCAAGCATTTCGGTCAGAGGTTGTAAATAATGTAATTCAATGACGTCTAATTTAGTTCAATTGTTTACGTAACCTCAAGATGGCGGCTGTGTGAAATTTTAAAATTAATTTTTTATTCCTTGTGTTGTAATCATGCGATCAAACTGAAAGTTTGAATTAAGAACCTACGCAATATTTTTTCATTAATGGTACATAACTCTATGCCCTATACACATAACAGTCCAAAATGGCGACCATCCGAAATATTTAGACGGTTCCCAATATCTACGAATCTTTTACAGCAATCAAACTGATTTTTTAATGTTCATAGAGGCTATGAACATAAGTTCACCTATAGTACTTTCAATAACCTGGTGAGCACAAATCCAACATGGCGGTGACGCGAAGTATAAATATTTAAAAGGACGTTTCTCGCGATTGAACCATCCGACTGCAGTGAAACTTGGTACGGTGAATGCTCGTACAAATCTTAATCCATTGGCATTTAATTTATTTCAATTGTTTTCATGTCGCCTCCGTAGCGTAGCGGTCAGCATGGTTAGCTGCCGACCCGGAGGTCCTGGGTTCGATTCCCGGCTCTGCCACGAAATTTTAAAAAGTGGTATGAGGACTGGAACGGGGTCTACTCAGCCTCGGATGTTCCAAATGAGTAGAGGGGGTTCGATTCCCACCTCAGCCATCCTCGAAGTGGTTTTCCGTGGTTTCCCACTTCGTCTTCGGGCAAATGCCGGGATGGTACTGTACCGTTTTCTTTTTTTTTTGGCCTGATTTACGGTACATTTTCCTATGCAAACCGCTACCGCAAACGTCAGGTTTTGACCTAGTTTGGAGAGCGCAAATAGCCATGTGATCATTCGGCTCAGCTGGTGTCTCATCAACAACCTTCGGAAGAGTGTTTCGCTTGTAGGCCGCGAGGATGCGCAGGTGTCCTTGAGCCTGCAGTAGTGGGGAGATTGACATTTACATTTGAATATTATTTGGAAATAAGGCACAATTATGATGTCATGTGTATATTGGAGTTCGATATTACAGCAGAGAGAAACAGTGCGGTCCTGCTTTAATGATAATAGCATTTGTAACATCAAGAATATAGATTTAATATATCGATCTGTCTTAGAGAGATCGTCTCGTCATGCGCAGTAGCGACAGCGTGCCAGTTGTCTCCTGCAGGCTGACGCAGGTGTGCGACAAGCAGAGTATGTTTAAACTCAGACGAATACACGCCTAAGCAAGGACGCGTATCGCAATGTTGTTTCGGCTGGAAGAAGTGTCAAGTTATTCTGAGTTCACGGCGGTGCTAGTTCGCGGTTATACATCGTGTTGTGACGGATTAAGGCCAATACACTTAAAGATCAGTGTCGAATGAGAACTTCAATCGTCAGAGTGCCTGGCATTGTATGCGGGCAATATTCACTTAAAGGAATCAGTCTCTTTTCACGTGATTTAAATGCATGTATAGAAGAGGAGCGAAGTGCAGTGATACATTAGGAGGCTTGTTTCTGAAGTCCATACACACTGAGAAGGTGTGCTGTCTTTTCTCACGCCAAGACTATTGGAACTAAATGTCAAGTACATTCCGAGTCAAGTTTGTTTAACAATGTATAGTGCTTGGAAATCCGAAGTAGTGGGAGAGATGTCTAGGATGTATATAAACATATTAGCCATGTGCGGCTAGGCATTTTAGTGTGGGCATCGCTCTCCAAGCAAATGCAGCGGACGTCACGAGTGAGTACAATGCTGTTTGCGAAGTGGAACATAGCATACTCGCGACGCGGGCTATTGGCTTGTGCAACATGAACTTTTGGTAACATGCAGCCGAAAATAACTCAGGCTACCGTCATGTGTCCACCTGCTTATTGCGATGTTGCATTCGCGCGCGTGGTGTATTTTCGGGCCGGGCTGGAACTATTCGAAATTCGGGCTAGGACAATTTCCGAGATGAGGAAGCAGTTCGTTTACTATCAGTGGACTTGGGACATTGGAGTAAGGAATCCCCAGTGCGTTCATTGGAAATTGGAATGGAACCGTGTAGCCCTGCTATACCATGGTGGAATCAGATGGTGGGCATCTTCACGCTCCATATCGCCTTCGAGAGTCTTCAGCCAGGTAGAGGAATAACTTTTCATGTAGCGTTGCAAAGTAGATAGTCCTGTGTAAACACTTTGCCATCTGCTTTTTAAAATTCATTTTGAGTAGTATGATTGTGGAGTGAGGTTGATGCATGGCTATCCCATGTCATGTGTGACTTCATTTTCAGTCGAGTTTAGGCCTGGTTCTCATGTGCACTCATTTCATAATATTTTATTATGAATTATTTGTTTATTTTTCAGCTTAATAATTTTATTAATTTAAATTCATTAAATTTATTCCGATCTTCTTGATTGTGGAGAACAGATCTTCACAGGGGAAGAAATCTATGTTATTCTCAAAGGGAGTTTTTTTTTATCAAGCTTTGGCTTGAGGGGTTGTCGTTTCATTATCTTTGTGTTCGACAATTGCGAGATTCGAATTTGCCTATGCGCTCTTGCATTATAACTATTAAAATATAGTATAGAATGTGAGGTTTGATCATTCTTTTAGAATGGGGATTTTTATCTCTTGCGAGTAAACGCTGATATACTGAATTCTAATGTGTCAACAGGAGTTAACTGGAGTCGTACCTGGATACATGCTGTAGAACCAGTCTGATTTCCGTCAATTCTCTTGAGGGGACATTTCTATTTTCGTCTGATCAACTTGAACGTTTGATTTTGTAGTCACGTGTACTTGGATACACCTCGTTGATTTTTATATTAATTAATTTTGCTATAACTGAACTTTGATTCAGTCTTTCGAGTTTTTCTTGTTTAGAACATTGCTTTAGAGTACTATTTGAAGAACAAGAATCTTTTTCGAAACAAATCCCAGGGATTAACTTTAAGGGGAAATGAATTCTTATGTGACTGTAAATACAACTCTGTAAGGCAAGCTTTTTGTGATCCAGTGGACTTGATTAAGTAGCCACTCATGTTAAATTTATGATGCATTGGAATGAGAAAACATAATAGTTAAGAAACACAGCTGAATATATCTGATTACTGGTTATCAAATAAAATAATCACCATGTGTGTGATAGTGTGTGAAGAAACGTCAAAGGGCGTGTAATATACAGTATTTACGGTGGTACTCGTTGAAGTACGTTAATATTAAGATGCTAGTGAAAGCATAATATGTAATGCGGTTATAAAAATATAAACTTGGTGATGTTGGTGGTAATGCCCACCCGTATTCAGAAATCGAGGTCATGAGTGACCATTATAATGACAGTAATTCAGTGCAAGGTTATACTAATTTATGAATGTTTTTGAAAGAACATAGTCTCTGTTCTTTTTGCATTTCTTGTTACGATTTATTGATGAAATTGGCAATTCCAATTATGGATCTAGTTTTGTTAAGCCTCAGAGTTTGTTTTTGTGTGGCATCCCCATTTAATTAATTCTTCGGTTGTGCTCAGTTTATAAGATTTAAGCAATGTTAGGTATGATTCACGATCGTTATATTATAAATTCTGGATGCATTTAAATAAGTACATTTATACTGAGAAATTAATGAATCTTTAGAGATTTTGATTAAGAATTTCTCGTCTTTTTAGCTTGAGTGCTTGATTGATAAAATAAATTTTGACTACATTGCTAAGGCACTATAAGTTATGCAATCTCAATTTTGACAAATCACTAATGAGGAGTGCAGAATTACCTGCTTGCGAAGGTATTTACATCTGAGGGTGTAATAACATTAATAATGATTTCGCTGTAAATAAGTAAATATGTACATATATCTCTGAATTAATTCACGTGTTTTCTAATGTTAGAATGGGTGGAAGAACCAATAAGGCAATTTATCTATTTTTTTTGCTTCTTAAGGGATCACTTTTGTTCATATAATTAACAATTTCTATTATGGGTTAAATGCACTCTGGGTCCATGGGGACTGCTAGTGCATTTATTGGCATGATTCTAGTGCCCACTTCCTTTGTTTTTGTGTCCAGTCAAGGACAATTTGGTCTGACCCTTTGTCAGATTATCTTTTGGAAATAAATACTTTGTCATTTCTTTTAATCACGTGATGTGATGATTTACAGAAGTATAAAAATGTCGCATTAAGGGGGGCCATAGCTAGATATTTCTAGAGTTTCCCACACTCCTGAGAGGGTGATTTCCCACGATTGTCGTGTTCTTAGAGCAGTTCGCTGCTATGCTTTGGTCGTGCTTAATGCCACCTCTGTTAGGTTTTACTGCACCCTAATACTCCCTTTCCCATGTTGGTAGGATCTGGGGATTTTTCTGAGCCGGGGGGTTTTCAGGTCCTACGATCCAGCTACCATCGAGGGATTTCAACAGGTAAAGGGTAGGTATTTTCGGGCACAGTAAATTGGCGGTCCAAACTTAAGGGGCATCGAATAGAGATATCGTGTCTTTATGAGTGGTGCCAATTGAGTAAAATGGCATACAGATGATGGACTCGAGAAAACTGGAATACCAGAGATGAGAACATAGTTCGAGGCCATTATAGATGTCGAACCTCGTGGAAGGGCATCTGACTGGTGATATGACGCCATTTCATGATCGTTTCGAATCTTGCTTTCGAACACGTGGTGACGTTATGTGCTAGTCAATTCCGACAACATTACAGCGATCAATTGTGAACTCGTTGAATGAACGTCGGGAAATAATGGTTCACCAATGTTTTTAGCACAAGATATTGGAATTCATTCGTGAATAAAGCGATTAAGATTATTCTCGATCTACACGGCATACGTGTAGAATTGCAACCATTAATAGATTTTGTGGATTTTTAAGTGGTGCTACACTGATTTGGAAATAATATACGACTAGAGCCAAGATCAATGAAAGAAATTCTCTGAAAAACTGAATTGACTTGATCAGTCGAGTAGGACTTTGTGATGTAGCTCGTGGGTGAGCTGCACTCAAGGTGTCCCATTTTCTTGCACCCGGCGGATGGGTATTTCTGAGCCCATTTTAAATGTAAAACCATTTTCATTAATTTAAAGATGGTCATAATAGGAATACTTAGGATATATACTGATATAAATCAACACGCATAGGATGAGTAGGTTTTGGGAATTCCTCGATTCTAACATAAAGCACTGATTGATAATTTTAATTATATTTTAAGTTAACGCAACATAATCAAGAAGTTCGTATGATGGCAAATGTGGTTTACTCTGTGATGTCTATGCTTTGTTTGGTGGAGTGGTGTCCATGTTTTTCAGCTTTTGAGTGATATATATTTGATATGTCTGAGAACGATGGGAAAGGATCTCCTAGTGAGATTGAGAAACTTTATCAACTGCTTCAGGCACAGATGAATATTCAGGATGCTCTAGCAGAGAGTATAAAAGACTCTTTAAATGACCTTCAGTCCAGCAATAAAGATATTAAATCCAGCCAAAGTCGAATGCAGACTAGTATAAAACAAATGCAGAGTAGTCAAAGTCAAATGCAGAGTAGTCAAACAAAAATAGAAGCAGACATTGATAACATTCAATCGAAAATTGTTAAGGTTGAATCCAGTCAAAGTCAAATGCAGAGTAGTCAACGTCAAATGCAGAGTAGTCAAACAAAAATAGAAGCAGCCATTGATAACATTCAATCGAAAATTGTTAAGGTTGAATCCAGTCAAAGTCAAATGCAGAGTAGTCAAACAAAAATAGAAGCAGACATTGATAACATTCAGTCGAGAATTATTAAGGTTGAATCCAGTCCAAGTCAAATGCAGGCTAGTCAGAACCAGATGCAAACATGTCAAAATATTATTGAAGTTAAAGTCACTAGTGTACAGGCAGATGTAACTAACATCCAGTCTAAATTTAGCATTGTAGAAGTTAATCAAAACCTTATGCAAATCCAGATCAATGAAATAGAGAAAACTAATAAAGATTTCCAAATGGAAATTAAATTAGATTTAGATATCAGTAAACGGTTGGCAAATGATAATTTGGAAGCTTTGCAACTACAATTCACTAACGACACTATCCATACACAGGCTTCGATAGATCAATTGAGAACTGAAATGAATTCTTTTCGAGTTCAAGTCAGTTGTCATAATAAATTATTGAAAGATGACTTTGATATAGATCTTAAGGCAATTGTTAAAGAAAACATAGACTTATTAAGAAATGGTAGGATTAATGAAGATTCTTTCAATGATCTGAAACAGGAAATGGAACAAAAACTTGCCACTAGCGAATTAAAAGCTACTAAAGAAAGATTAGATGTGAGGGAGGATGTCGATAAGAAGATTACTGTTCTTCAAATTTCTCAAACGGATGATTTAACCAGTTTAGAAAATAAATTAAAGTCCATTGAGGTTAAGGTGGATCAGTACAAGATAGAACTGAACGAAGACAGGGAAAAGAAAACTTCGGAATTAAATGCAATTCGAACGCAATTGGAAACCATTAACCTTGGGGGGAATGTTAACGTAGAAAGTATTAAGGAACAATTAAGGTCAAGCTGGAATAGCGACTTTCACGCTGCATTAGCTCAAATGGAACCTAGATTACAGGAAAGAGGTAAAGCTATGCCACATGAGTCTCCCGACATTAGGATCAGTCCTCAGTCTAGAGTTGCGGAACGGTTAGGTCCAACTCAACCCAATTTGACTCTGCCCAATTTCACGCAACTACAACCATATGAGTACACTTATCCCAACACTAACGTCAATAAAGGAGGTTACATACACAGGCCTGTTGAAAGAGCGTCTAACATCACTGTTATTAGAAATTTTGAGGATAAACCTCGCAAATTCAGTAATTTAGATGGGACTACCCCTCTCGAATTTATTCGTGGATTAAGGGATTACTTCGTGGAATCGCAGGTGCCACGCGAACGCGAACTTAGAGTAGTGGAGCGCTATTTGACTGATGCCCCACTTCAGTGGTATAAGGCGTTTAGGTATACCTTCAATAATTTCGAGGAGTTTGCTGACGCATTTATCAAAGCATTGAAGTGCAACAGAATAGAAGGTCAGAAGTTTACTCGAGAAAGTATGCAAACACAGGTCCCACAAGCTACGCAGAGTACTTTGCGTGTCAGCTCTCGAAATTGCGGTTTCTGCAACCCCCGATGACCGAGGGTCAGTTAGTGGAAGCTATATCGCAGCAACTTCCCGTAGATGTCAGAAAGTCAATAATTTCATCAGGAGTGACTGACAGCCACAATGGACGACTTGCTACGTCGTTTGGACCACGTAAACGCAATGTCAACACCTATCATATCGCGTGCTAGTCGACAGGAGTCTAAAGGGATCAACACGGTAGTAATGAACCGAACCCAACAAACGGATCAGGTCAGATCCGACCAGAGGAATTCGGAGAGGATAGGGCCAACTCGAAACCACTACCAAAAGGATGTGAGATACCAAAACCAGTATAGGGAATACACGGAACCACCGTGGCAGAGACGTTATGAGGAGCGTAATTTCTACAGGAGGGACTACGGCAATAACCGTAACAATCACCGTGACGCGCCTTATGACCCTAATTACAGACCACGTCAGGGGTACAGCAGGTACAAGAACTATAGGACGGAAGAGTTTTATCGAAGGAGAGACCGGGAAAGGCTCAGAGGGGAGCAGGAAAAGTCCGATGGGGAAGGACGAAGAAAGAAAGATGATAAGAGAAAGGATGCAATAGATGAAGCCCACTAAGTACTAGTCGCCAGGGTAGCAGTGAAAGAACCCCAGAAAGAGATGGTGACAAAGAAAAAAACCCGCCAAATTCCAAACAGAAATAAAAACCTTGTAATTCTGCACCCTCATTTGTGATTACAATATATGATACCTTCAATGTAACGGATGAAGACTTGTTATTTGAGGAAGGCCCGAAGTTTAGAGAAAGACCCATTGAACTGCCTGTAATCAATGTTCAAGTAGGAGAACAGGAATGCAGAGCATTAGTAGACACTGGAGCTATGATATCGATAATAAGTGAAGACTGTTATGAAAGGCTTAAAAGAGAAGACCGATTCACGTCGTTACCTGCTTCTCCCATGAAAATTAAGGGTATATTCAAGGACAAATCTCTGAAAAGTAGAATACAGATACTTATGAGGTTTGGCATAAATGAGAGGCAATACGAACACGTATTCGTTGTCGTGAAAGGCATCAATTCTGACGTCACCATCGGGATTGATTTTATAATCAAGGAAAGGGCCATAATAGACATGGATAAACGTATTATAAAGTTTAATGAAGAAGTGGTAGAAAAAGCAACCATACAAGAAAAGGAGGATTGTGATAATCATGGTGATTACCCTAGACAGGAAATCCTAGAATGCAAGAATGCATGAATTCCACTTACCACGAGAGTCTTACAGACATACCTATGACAGTTCATTTAGGTGTTAAGCCAGTGAGAGCTTGGGATGACATTGTCAGGTATATTCCTCGGGATATTGAGCCCACCAATCAGGAGCGAGTTGACGCGGCTCGTGAAAAGCTCATGGATGCAGCCGAGAAGCGGCAGAGAAGAAATAGAAATAAAAGATTCAGGCAACCCTTCAGAATGAATGATTTAGTGCTCATAAAAACCCAACGAAAGCAGACGTAGCCAAGAAACTATACACCAAGTTCTCTTATATTTTCTATGGGCCGTTCCGAATAGCTCGATGCTTCGGGAACAATTGTTATGAAATCACCAGCATAGATGGAAGGGATATTATGGGTCGCTTCAATGCCAAGAACATGCGCAGATACTACAAGAAGCTAGTTCAACTCTGTATGTAGCCATGTATTGTAGCGGGATTATCTGGAATGATGAAATAAAAGTCTAGCCAGCTTTTGTTTGAGGTATTAGGAGAGAGATGTACCGTTTTCTTTTTTTTTAGCCTGATTTACGGTACATTTTCCTATGCAAACCGCTACCGCAAACGTCAGGTTTTGACCTAATTTGGAGAGCGCAAATAGCCATGTGATCATTCGGCTCAGCTGGTGTCTCATCATCAACCTTCGGAAGAGTGTTTCGCTTGTAGGCCGCGAGGATGCGCAGGTGTCCTTGAGCCTGCAGTAGTGGGGAGATTGACATTTACATTTGAATATTATTTGGAAATAAGGCACAGTTATGATGTCATGTGTATATTGGAGTTCGATATTACAGCAGAGAGAAACAGTGCGGTCCTGCTTTAATGATAATAGCATTTGTAACATCAAGAATATAGATTTAATATATCGATCTGTCTTAGAGAGATCGTCTCGTCATGCGCAGTAGCGACAGCGTGCCAGTTGTCTCCTGCAGGCTGACGCAGGTGTGCGACAAGCAGAGCATGTTTAAACTCAGACGAATACACGCCTAAGCAAGGACTCGTATCGCAATGTTGTTTCGGCTGGAAGAAGTGTCAAGTTATTCTGAGTTCACGGCGGTGCTAGTTCGCGGTTATACATCGTGTTGTGACGGATTAAGGCCAATACACTTAAAGTTCAGTGTCGAATGAGAACTTCAATCGTCGAAGTGCCTGGCATTGTATGCGGGCAATATTCACTTAAAGGAATCAGTCTCTTTTCACGTGATTTAAATGCATGTATAGAAGAGGAGCGAAGTGCAGTGATACATTAGGAGGCTTGTTTCTGAAGTCCATGCACACTGAGAAGGTGTGCTGTCTTTTATCACGCCAAGACTATTGGAACTAAATATCAAGTACATTCCGAGTCAAGTTTGTTTAACAATGTATAGTGCTCGGAAATCCGAGGTAGTAGGAGAGATGTCTAGGATGTATATAAACATATTAGCCATGTGCGGCTAGGCATTTTAGTGTGGGCATCGCTCTCCAAGCAAATGCAGCGGACGTCACGAGTGAGTACAATGCTGTTTGCGAAGTGGAACATAGCATACTCGCGACGCGGGCTATTGGCTTGTGCAACATGAACTTTTGGTAACATGCAGCCGAAAATAACTCAGGCTACCGTCATGTGTCCACCCGCTTATTGCGATGTTGCATTCGCGCGCGTGGTGTATTTTCGGGCCGGGCTGGAACTATTCGAAATTCGGGCTAGGACAATTTCCGAGATGAGGAAGCAGTTCGTTTACTATCAGTGGACTTGGGACATTGGAGTAAGGAATCCCCAGTGCGTTCATTGGAAATTGGAATGGAACCGTGTAGCCCTGCTATACCATGGTGGAATCAGATGGTGGGCATCTTCACGCTCCATATCGCCTTCGAGAGTCTTCAGCCAGGTAGAGGAACAACTTTTCATGTAGCGTTGCAAAGTAGATAGTCCTGTGTAAACACTTTGCCATCTGTTTTTTTAAATTCATTTTGAGTAGTATGATTGTGGAGTGAGGTTGATGCATGGCTATCCCATGTCATGTGTGACTTCATTTTCAGTCGAGTTTAGGCCTGGTTCACAGGTGCACTTATTTCATAATATTTTATTATGAATTATTTGTTTATTTTTCAGCTTAATAATTTTATTAATTTAAATTCATTAAATTTATTCCGATCTTCTTGATTGTGGAGAACAGATCTTCATAGGGGAAGAAATCTATGTTATTCTCAAAGGGAGTTTTTTTTTATCAAGCTTTGACTTGAGGGGTTGTCGTTTCATTATCTTTGTGTTCGACAATTGCGAGATTCGAATTTGCCTATGCGCTTTTGCATTATAACTATTAAAATATAGTATAGAATGTGAGGTTTGATCATTCTTTTAGAATGGGGATTTTTTTCTCTTGAGAGTAAACGCTGTCATACTGAATTCTAATGTGTCAACAGGAGTTAACTGGAGTCGTTACCTGGATACATGCTGTAGAACCAGTCTGATTTTCGTGAATTCTCTTGAGGGGACATTTCTATTTTCGTCTGATCAACTTTAACGTTTGATTTTGTAGTCACGTGTACTTGGATACACCTCGTTGATTTTTATATTAATTAATTTTGCTATAACTGAACTTTGATTCAGTCTTTCGAGTTTTTCTTGTTTAGAACATTGCTTTAGAGTACTATTTGAAGAACAAGAATCTTTTTCGAAACAAATCCCAGGGATTAACTTTAAGGGGAAATGAATTCTTATGTGACTGTAAATGCAACTCTGTAAGGCAAGCTTTTTGTGATCCAGTGGACTTGATTAAGTAGCCACTCATGTTAAATTTATGATGCATTGGAATGAGAAAACATAATAGTTAAGAAACACAGCTGAATATATCTGATTACTGGTTATCGAATAAAATAATCACCATGTGGGTGATAGTGTGTGAAGAAACGTCAAAGGGCGTGTAATATATTTACGGTGGTACTCGTTGAAGTACGTTAATATTAAGATGCTAGTGAAAGCATAATATGTAATGTGGTTATAAAAATATAAACTTGTTGATGTTGGTGGTAATGCCCACCCGTATTCAGAAATTGAGGTCATGAGTGACCATTATAATGACAGTAATTCAGTGCAGGGTTATACTAATTTATGAATGTTTTTGAAAGAACATAGTCTCTGTTCTTTTTGCATTTCTTGTTACGATTTATTGATGAAATTGGCAATTCCAATTATGGATCTAGTTTTGTTAAGCCTCAGAATTTGTTTTGGTGTGGCATCCCCATTTAATTAATTCTTCGGTTGTGCTCAGTTTATAAGATTTAAGCAATGTTAGGTATGATTCACGATCGTTATATTATAAATTCTGGATGCATTTAAATAAGTACATTTATACTGAGAAATTAATGAATCTTTAGAGATTTTGAATTACGAATTTCACGTTTTTTAGCTTGAGTGCTAGATTGATAAAATAAATTTTGACTACATTGCTAAGGCAATATAAGTTATGCAATCTCAATTTTGACAAAGCACTAATGAGGAGTGCAGAATTACCTGTTTGCGAAGGCATTTACATGTGAGGGTGTAATAACATTAATAATGATTTCGCTGTAAATAAGTAAATATGTACATATATCTCTGAATTAATGCACGTGTTTTCTAATGTTAGAATGGGTGGAAGAACCATTAAGGCGATTTATCTAATTTTTTTTTGCTTCTTAAGGGATCACTTTTGTTCATATAATTAACAATTTCTATTAAGGGTTAAATGCACTCTGGGTCCATGGGGACTGCTAATGCATTTATTGGCATGATTCTAGTGCCCACTTCCTTTGTTTTTGTGTCCAGTCAAGGACAATTTGGTCTGACCCATTGTCAGATTATCTTTTGGAAATAAATACTTTGTCATTTCTTTTAATCGCGTGATGTGATGATTTACAGAAGTATAAAGAGGTCGCATTAAGGGGGGCCATAGCTAGATATTTCTAGAGTTTCCCACACTCCTGAGAGGGTGATTTCCCACGATTCTCGTGTTCTTAGAGCAGTTCGCTGCTATGCTTTGGTCGTGCTTAATGCCACCTCTGTTAGGTTTTACTGCACCCTAATACTCCCTTTCCCATGTTGGTAGGATCTGGGGATTTTTCTGAGCCGGGGGGTTTTCAGGTCCTACGATCCAGCTACCATCGAGGGATTTCAACAGGTAAAGGGTAGGTATTTTCGGGCACAGTACCTTCTTCAAGGCCACGGCCGCCTCCCTCCCTCTTCCTTGCCTCTCCATCCTGACCTTTCATTACCTTCCCTCATGAGGTCCCTGTTCGCTTTGCAGGTGAGGCCGCCTGGGCGAGGTGCCAATCACACCTCACCAGTTGTATCCCCTCCGATTAGATGTTCCCAGCTCTAGGACACTGCCCGTAGAGGCGGTAGTGGTGAGTTACCTCGCTGAGTCCGTGGGTTCCACCAACCTGGAGGGTAAACGACTAAGAAGAAGAAAAAAAATGTTTTCATAACCACAAGATGGCAGCTGTGCGAAATTTTAAAATCTCGTTTTGACTTCTTGTGCCCTAATCATGCGATTGAAGTTTGAATACTACACGAACAAAATAATCTTGATGTAATAGTATATACAGTAACTCTTAAGACCTACAGTACATGTATAAAAATCCAACATGGCGACCATCCGTAATATTAGACGGTTCTCAATATCTACGAATCTATTACAGCAATCAAACTGACATTTTGTATGTTGATAGAGGCAATTAACATAAGTAGGATTTATGAAAATAGGCTTTAGTTCTTCACGGAACTATATGTTATTTTAACCCCCTCAATATCTCCGTTTCTACAGGATCGGAGATAACGTGACATGAGTCTCTACATGGTCAATGGTTTTCAGTACAAGGTTTTCAGTCGGTGGATAATTTTAGTCTGTTTTCATCATATGTAATGCAGGCTTATGAGATCAATTTTATTCGTATGTATATGGGCGTATGTCTGTATGTCGATCTGTCGGTGTGTGTGTGTGTGAGTTCTCATGCAATAGCTTTTATTTAATAATATATTTATTGCAGCCAAATAGCCATACACGAAGAAAATAAATAATAAATTTATATACACTGTACTCGCACGCTTGGACCTTGGTTTGCATATTCTTTAATTGTTTTTGTTCTTTTGGTGCAGAGTTCTAGATGGTAACGTTAACACATGTATCCACATAGTTCGCACTTACATGTCTCTGCCGGTTCAGGGTATGAGGTGTTGTTACAAATTAGATGGTGGAAACCATGCACTGCCAGTGTTGTGAACACGTGCCTAATTTCGAAGCTGGATGTTGTCCATGTCCGGTCTATCATAGCTCCAGTTCCAAAGAATTCTGAAGGGGTGTCTTCTCTTTTTTGTTTGTTTGTTGGGTGTTGCTAGGAGATTTTCTGATGCTCTGGTGTTAGGCAGATTCAGGTGTGTTCTGAAGTCTTCAATGAGGAAGGATTCTCGCGCTAGAAGATAGACGAGTCGTGATCTTGTTGTCTTGGATACTCCGATCGCTCTCTTTATGTATAGAGCTTTTATTCTTTCTAGAGAGGATAGGCTCTTCTCTGTGAGGTACGGCCAAATGATTTCCATCCCATATGTTAGAATAGGAGAGCCTCCATGGCTTAGGCGGCAGCACGCCGGCCTCTCACCGCTGGGTCCGTGGTTCAAATCCCGGTCACTCCATGGGAGATCTGTGCTGAACAAAACGGAGGCAGACAGGTTTTTCTCCGGGTACTCCGGTTTTCCCTGTCAAAATTTCATTCCAGCAACACTCTCCACTATCATTTCATTTCATCTGTCATTCATTTAATCATTGCCCCAGAGGAGTGCGTCAGGCCTCGGCAGCCGGCACAGTTCATAACCTCGCCGCTAGATGGGGGCTTCATTCATTCCATTCCTGATCCGGTCGGAGACTGGAAGCAGGCTGTGGATTTTCATTTTTCATGTTAGAATAGGCATGATTTTTGCTCTAAATAGTGCCATCGCCGTCTCTAGGCTGAGTGATCTAATGTAGTTGATTTCGTGCATCGCCCGTATTGCCTGTGTTGTTTATTCTATTACATGCTTTGTAAAGCACTTGGCACTTGTTTACAGAGTAATGCCAAGGTACTTGAAGTCGTTTACTATGGCTACTTTCTGCCTCTTTATGAAGATTTCTGTCATTGCTGGGATCATTCCTCCTTGCCTAAATACCATCATTTTTGTTTTTGATGTATTAATTTCGAATGTGTGTTTGTAGCACCATTCCTCCATTTCTTTTATCACGTTTTGTAGTTTTGTGATGTCCTTTGATCCGATCACTATATCATCGGCGTAGGCGTACGATACTTCGTCATCCTTACGGGTTATTCCCATTATTTCTTCTGCTGCCAGGATGCAAAGTAACGGGCTCATTGGGTCACCCTGTAATACTCCGTTCATTTGAAGTATCAGTTCTGAGAGTGATATGTTGTCAGAGATTCTTATTTTGTTCCATTGTAGTATCGGTTTTATGGTTTCAGTCCACACATGGTTCCTGCTTAGGGTTTCTTCCAGCTTCAGTGTCACAAGTTACCGGTTTATGAGGTCGAATGCTTTTGTAAAGTCTATAAACACTACGTAGAACTTTTATCTTCTTTCAAGGTCTTCCCTGATGTTATTGACTAGTAGACTAATTGTATACCGGTTACAGCTGATCTTCCTTTCCGGAATCCGAATTGATTTTCTGGGAGATACTCGTCTATTTCTTCTCCGACTCTCCCCACGATTGTTTTTGTGAATATCTTGAACTGTATATTATCCAGAGCGATGCCTCTGTATGTGTTTGTATCATATGGATCGCCATTGCCTTTATAGAGTACTTTTATAGTTGAATGTCTTCATCTCTCCGGTATTGAGGCCATCTCAATGCATTTATTGTATAATTTTGTCCATGTAGGTAATAGGAGGTGAGCAGTGTATTTTACGTACTCACTGTATATGTTGTCTGGTCCTGCGGCTTTGTTTTTTTTTTTGTGCTTGAGATGATGTTTTGGACTTCTTTAGCTGTCAGCGGAGTCCATTCTGTTGGCGCTAGTGTATAGGTACTTATGGGCGTTTTCAACGGAACTTGGAAAGGACTTATTACTACCCAATACGACCATGTCCGTACATCTTGAATTTGTATAAGTGCCACCAATCCAATATGGTGGCCGTGCGAAATATTTCACTAGTGTTTCAATAACTCGGACCGTACTAGAGCTGTAGGCTCGAAATTTTTTACCTTGATAGAGGAGTACGAAACAAGTTCACAGGTAAGTTATGGCTCCCAAGACTGTGAGGAGCACAATAATAAGATGGTGGCCGTTCGAATGTTCAAAATTCCTCGCGTCACATAACAGCTACAAGCCTGAAACTTTGTACTAAGATAGAGAACAATGAAGCAAGATTGTTGATATCATTTTCAAAACCATGACAAGAACGAAACCTTACGGCTGCATCATGAATTATTAATATCAAATTCCCTTCTCTCGGTAGGCCTACATATTTAAATTACAAGCCCGAAAATTTTTACCATGATAGAACACTGAAAGACACATACAAGTATGTGACATTTGAACCCATGAAGAGCACGAGACCAAATTTGCTGCCACGCAATTTTTCAAAATATTTTGGAAGCTACTACAGCTATAAGTCTGAAATGTTGTACCACGATATACGCGTATAAAAGAAGTTTGATAACATGGCATTTAAAACCGTGGCAAGCCCGAAACCAAGATGGCGGCCACATGAATTATCAAAATTCAGTTCCCTTTTGTCAGAAAATATTACCTCTACAAGCCTGATATTTTGTACTCTGATAGTTGAATACAAACAAGTTTATTGAAATGCTTCCCAAAGCAGAAATAAATTCGAAACCATTATGGTAGCCGCACGAATTTTCAAAATCCAATTCCCTGTTCTCAGGACTTATTACAGTTATGAGCCTGAAATTGTATATGGCAGACGACTATACAACATGTTTGTTGTTATAGTCTAAGTGTTGAAACCTTAACAAGCCCAATACCATGAAGACGGTCATACGAGTTTAAAACAGTCAATTGCTCTCTCTCGGGACCTACACGCCTTGACTGCAGTTCTGGGACAAAAGACTGTAAAACATGTGCACAGATAGTAACAATCAATAAATCAACATGGCAGCCGTGGAACATTTCGAAATGTGACTGCCTTTCTCGGAACCTATCACATCTAAAAGTCTGAAATTTGTTCCGCAACATACGACTGTAAAACCACTTAACTGATAGGCCTATGTCTTTTGAAATCGTCATAAACAACGAACCAACATGGTGGTCTGCGAATTAAAAGAATACCCCTCCTTGCGACCTAATCATCTTGCTGTTGTGAAACTTGTAACAAATTGAATTTGTTTGAATGTATATCAATATATTCCTATTTGCCGCTTCCTCTTAGAGTTATCAGGATGATATGTGGCAGGTCGTCACGCAGTTTCTTTAGAAATGACCGGTAATGCAAACAGATGATTTAATTTCTTTCACGATTCTACTTGTTTTAAATATGCGTTTAACATCAATTGCTCCGGTTTTAAACGCCTGTGGCACAGTTTCTTTTCACTCGGGCGCTTCATGTTCGAACCACTAAGACATCTGAGAGTACCCCGCGGCGTAGCCGTGTGCGTTAAATCACTCACCACGACCATATGGGCAACTGCAGCAAGTCCGGAGATCGGAGGTTCGCGTCCCGGCGCTGACACTGACTATTCTGACGGGTATTTACCACACTCTCTTCAGGCAAATGTCAGGATAGTACCTTCTTTCACGTCCCGGGGCACCTACCCCATCCCTGTCTCTAATACGGCTATACACACTCCTACAGCCCCACAGAAACGCAGGTTCAGACAAATTCAACACACCCAAGTACACGGAGCTGATGACCGAAGATGTCCCAAGCCCCTAATATGAACTAACAACAAATCGCCTTAGAGTCACGTAGTGGCATGAAGGGCATTCGACCGTAAGTCCCAAGCCACAACCAAAATGTTTCAGGTAGTTGGCCCCGATGACCGGCAAATAACTGCGTTAAGCCTTTAGAAACTGATTTGTACTGGTTCGCCCACAGGCACCACAAACAATGGTTTACAACACAGCTACCATTCACGCGAAAGGACCAAGAGCTGCTGACACTCATGAGTGTGTGTAGGCTATGTATGTACGGTATGCGCAGGGAGTGCTCCTGGAACAAGACCTCATATCCTCTGTGTTCTTCAATAAAGCGGATTGCAGATCATCGTGCGAAGGAATGGACTTGGATGAGTGGCGGCTGGTGATTAATTGCTCTGTGTGCTACACTATTTTCACTAAGCGGTTCCTCCAGGGGCTCACATCTAGTGGGACGTGGGTTGGCGACCACCGGACCCCAGCTGAGTCCAGCATTGCTTCCACTTACTTGTGCCAGGCTCCTCTCCGTTTGCTTTCCTGTCGGCCTCCCTTGGTCAACTCTTGTTCTTTCCGACCCCGACGGTATTAGGGTACCCGAGGCCTAGGGAGTATTTCACTATCCTGCCTTAATTGGCCCTTGTCTCATCTTTCCTGATCCCTCCTTCTTCGAGGGGTCAGACTTTTTTTTCCATTATATTTCCTTTTCTCTTTTAAGATTCCCGCACTGTTTTTTGTTAATTGGCTCCCCGTGTTTCTAAATTCCCTTTAGCGTCTTTTTGCATCTACACTGCATTTTGTAGGTATTTTCAATCTACGTTGCATTTTGTAAGTTTTTTCGATCTAATTGCATTTCGCGAGTGTTTTCAACCTCAATTGCATTTTGTAAAGATTGACAATCTAAATTGCTTTTTTTGTAAGTCTTTCAATGTAGGAGCAGGGCATTTTAGTGAGTATTTTGAATTTCAAATGCATTTTGTAAGTATTTTCAACCTAAACCGCATTTCGCAAGAATTTTACATCTAAATTGCATTTTATATGGTGGGCATTTTGCAAGTATTTTGATTCTCAATTGCATTTTGTGGGTATTTTGAATCTAAATTACATTTTGTAAGTATTTTCAAACTAAATTGCATTTTGTAAGTATTGTCAATCCAAATGAGTAGTTTGAATCTACCCTACATTTTGTAAGCATTTTCAATTTCAATTGCATTTTGTAAGTATTTTGAATTTCAATTGCACCTTGTGAGTATTTTGAATCTGAACCGGCCTTTTTCAATCAAAATTGCATTGTGTATTTTCAATTTCAATTGCATTTTGTAAGTATTTTGAACCTCAATTGCATTGTGTACGTATTTTTATCTCATTTGCATTTTGTAAGTATTTTGAATTTCAGTTGCATTTTATAAGTATTTCGACTCTACATTGCATTTTGTACGTATTTTGAACCTAGCCTACATTTTGAGCGTATTTTTCAATCTATTCCTTTTGTGAGTATTTTGGTTCCAAATTTCCTTTTGTAAGTAATACCGCTCTCAATTTTGTGAGTAGTTCCAATCTGAGTTCCTATTTGTAAGTATTTTCAGTCTCACTTAATTTTCGTTCTGGTTTCCATTTCATTGTCATTTTCGCTATCACCCAGCCCATTAGGGGACGATAACCAAGATGTTAGGCCCCTTAAAACAACAATTATCACCATCATCATCTCATTAAGGGGTGATGTTAGACCCCTTAAAACAACAATTATCATCATCATCTCATTAAGGGGTGGGGGTTGGTGGTAGGGTAAAATACTGCTTGATATCAGAGAAAACGGTATTCATTTGCGCGGTAAAACGGATGTACCTCATTCATCAGGAATGTCGCATTTCAGAGAACATCACATTGTCGTCGGATTAAATGGATTTTAAGTTAGTCTGCATAAAAAACTTCACGAGAACAAAAAAAAAAAACGTAAGTTATATACGAGGGCGAGAAACAACCGCAAGTGTCACAAGTACGGTCAAATTGCATTGCAAGACTTCGGCAGTTGACGGAGCATCTTGGATGTCTCCGTCCGCACTTCGGCTCCCTTGTTGCAATCAGCGGGCAACGACCAGCCGAGGTAACTGTTGGGATACGACTTATTCGGGCCAGCATCTCTGCAATACTCTTCACTATTGAGATCTGGTCGGTGCTTGGGCCTGGCAACGACCAAACGGACGAGCGCTACACACGGCACGCTTCGTTTCCTCAGACAGTTCACAGTAACTTACAATCAGATTTCCTGAATTATTAAAGAACAAAATTATGAATTCCTATACATATAAAAATAAACGTACAGCTTTTATTACTAAAAATATTATTACGGTATTAATTATTTTCCTTGAATTAATCTGGTCCTTGTGTAACACTGCAACCTTATTATTGGCCGCCACTGCCTTGGATTAGGGCCACTTCTCCTAATGAACAAACTAGGTGCACTCAAACCCGACGAGTTTGCACATTGCAATGCAATGTTCTATCCAAACAGACAAATTGGGTGCACACTAACAAATACAAGCAGTTTGCACATCATCGATGGTAAATATACGAGTATAACCCCTGGCGCTACAGCCCATTTAGGGCCTAGGCCCTTGCAAATCATAGTATAGAAATAAATTCTTTGGATTAGGACCACTTCTCGTAATGGAAAAGTTAGGTGCACCCCAACAAAAGCAGGTTGCACATCACAGTGCACGGTATCCTGTACGGTGCGGTGCACAAGGAACAGTCCTGCATTAGTGCCACTTCTCCCACTGGACAGGCTGTCAGATAATTACAAAAAACAATCGGCATTTTAACGAGGTCGGTGATTGAACTGGGGATTTCACATCATTTGGTTAAAAATGAGATTGAGTTTAATGTAACGTATTGTCCTGACAGCGCCATTCTAAACAAGGTATGGGGCAGCGTGACTGAAGAGTGGTGATGGCTTCAATAAGCCTTCACTTTACACAATGCACGCATTAAGTGTTGAGTGACTATTACGCCAGGATTAGATAAATGGTAAAGTGGTTCGCGTACGTTATCAGCCGTGTATCCCGTGTGTCCACCGGGCTAATGCGCCATTGTGACCAGCTTGCCCGATGTCCACTCACCCCTCCCAAGATTTAATTAGCCGATGAAGGCCCGCCAGAGATGCAAATGGCTGGGTATTATCTCTGCTTACACTTGAAGACCAACTAGCATTCTTAATTACACGAATCTCCTTGCCTGGACTGTTGCAGAAAATGAGTATCATTTATCTGGATAAGGACTGGATTAGACAAGAGACCTTCGTTAGAGATATCGTACGAATGCATTAACAAAACGAATGTGATAAGACTGACTTTCGAAAAACACACAAAGATTTGCAAAATGAAGTATATTAAACTCATTGCAAGGCCATATTGCGATCTGCCTTTCATTCAAGTGACACTATCATGCATAAGGGGTGAACGCATACGTTGGGACGATTCTGATTTACATGAAGGCCGGGTGTTCGAGTCCGGGAATCCAGAGGGGAACGTTCCTTTGTACTGGCTCCTCCCATTACAATAATTTTCTCATTAAAAATAATTTCATGCAAGCGAAAATGGTCAATATCTCCAGTGACCAATTTATTCTGACACCGCTCATTCCCTAAGGGGGAGGATATTTGACTCATAACCTCTCATCAGTCCGTCCGGCTGGGGAGAATTGGTATCGATAATGGCACAAGCCTTCAAGGTGAATCAGTGGTAGAGTGAACATCTCATTGTCCTAATATCGCAGGTTCAATTCTCGGCCGAGCAAGTTGTGTTTTTGAAAGATGGAAAATATACACCACTTCGAGAAATGCGATGAGCGTTCGTAAGAGTTTGGTAACATTTGTTTAATCGATTATCCTCCCAGCATGGCTTCACCCACAGACTCTGCAAAGGATCATTCCATCTACCACCACAAGGATAGTGTTTTGAAGCTGGACACACTTTGTCAGCAGATACAACTGGGGATGGTCACAGGCCGATCGCCCGGGCGACCGCTATCTTGGGTCCAATGACGGAAAGGTCAGGAAAGGAGAGGGAAGGAAGTCGGCCGTGGACCTGTTGAAAGGGACCGTCCTGGCATTTGCCTGGTGGTGAAAATGGGAAACCATGGAAAACCATTTTCAAGACGGCCGAGCTGGGGTAGGCCTATAAACCAACGCTCTCTCTATACTGGTGGGGCACGAGGTAGCGCGTTAGAGCTCTCGACCACCACGGCCGGTAAATTTGGTAGCTACAAGACAAAATAAATTAAATTTTAGCCATATTCTACCCAATAGAGTAGACCTTAATGACAGGAGGAAAGTGAAAGATAAGAATTTGTCATTGCATCTTTTAGTGGTTAGGGACTCACTGTCCATCAGCACAGCATTGTTATGGATTATTTAAGTAAAGGGGTTAACGATACTAATACCAAAACAAACTGGCAGGGATGGGGGCAGAATTATATAATACGCATGTCTTGCAATAGCCTATTGGGGAACCCCTATAAGTACAGCTAAATTGAATTTCATATGAAGCGTTCGAAGCCACAGGCCAGAGGCCACCGTTCTAATGCATGAAAACTAGTAAAATACTTGTATTAATATGCTTAGTTAATACGTTACTGTAATACATGAATTGTTTTCATGTTTCGTTATGAAAACTAACATGTATAAATAGTCGACGAAATACAATGACAACTATGCTATTGGCAATAGCCACGTTACCTTTAAACCACGAGGGAACGGTCTTGATATTTGGTGTTGGGAGAATGGAAGCCGAAACGGGACCCTCATAATTACTTGAGCGGGAGGGATTGTGAGCGGCAGGATTTTGGGGCTGGGGATCCATTAGACATTGCTAATATGTATACCGGCGGTCCACGCGACCCTTGCGATATAGTTTTATGTAACTCACCATGTTTGTTACAGTTCTGAAAATAATCGATCCCTTTCCCTATTTGTACATTTGGTGTGCTACTTTTTATATCCTCTGTGCCTCGTTCATCACTGGTTATTTTGCTTCCTACTGTAAGTAGGAGAAGTCTCCTTATTCCTTTAGCTTTCCATCTGCCAATTTAACGTCAATGGAGGTTTCTGATTTCTTTTGGCTGCATTCCTTTATTTATGTATTATATTCATTGATTTTCATCAAAAATTATTTCTTAAAGACGGGGGATGTTATAGGGGTTTTAAAAATATTTTTGGCTTTTGGCTTAACAAAGCCATATTTATTTATTTTTTGTGTTATGATAAAACCGACAGCGGTAGCTACGCTCGCTAACATGCATCTCTAGGTCATGGGGCTAAGCTCTCTGTGGACTCGGTAGACGTGGGTTCGAGCCGCACCTTAAGCCGTCCTTGAAAAGGTTTTCCGTGGTGGCCCCCATATTCAACTCCAGGCAAATACTGGGACGGTACCTTCAGACAGGCCACGGCCGCTTCTTTCCACATCCTTGGCCAGTTTAATTCACCATCATTCATTTCGTCTCTCATTAACTCCTCTCATGTGTTTGGTGTCAGGAAGGGCATAGGGCCGTAAAATACCATCCACCACAAAGACTTTCATCGCATTTCATCCCCGACCCCGTTGAGAAACGTGATTAATAAGTGGTAGACTTACATTGGTATTATGTTAAAGTCATACAGAAATAATATTACTCATAGCCTACCGGTAAGGACAATCCGTGCCCTTGGTGGGACTCGAACCGGCAAGAGGCGTGTTACTGAGTTCCAACTGGCGCTGAGCCACGCCTGCCAGCGTTGTTAAATGTTCTAGGGATTGGAATTCTTGATCTGGGCTAAATCTAGGCCTTGACATTGAAATTTCTACCAAGCAAAGCACGCAAATATTTTGTCAGTTTTTTAAACTAAAGAGAAATACCGTACTGAACTTGTCTATCAAATGACTGCGATAACTGGGCAGACTATCTCTTACTAAACCTCGTTTTAGTTCAGATAGGAACTCACTGAGTAGCAGTCTAAATATCACGGCGACATATCAGTTTTCATCATTACGTCATTCAAAAGCATAAGGCTCAAGACTCTGCATAACGTATGGTACTGAATAAACTTGTTCTCACCATTTCAATCATTGTCAGCTTGTCCACATTTAAGTTCCCTTTCATTTGCTAGTAAATAGGAACTGGCCAATATTTCACCCCCGTAACACATAACAAGTGACGGCTTGATTAGCGCTTGTGAACACGTGTGCTCAGGAAGCAGGGTAGTGAATAGCAACAGTTGCCTTCTCTTTGAATCAGCTAACTACAGTAGACTGGCATTCTCAAACTAGATCTTTATGAGTTAGTGCAATTTATTTTGACTCCAGAGTCCAAGATTGTGGAATCGAATCCCGCCATCATCGGAGTCGAGATCTTTACCAACTCCGCAGTACCGCTGGCTAAAAATTAGAGTATGATGCTTCAACATACGGGCCAAAAAACGGATTCATGACTCATACGAAGCGTACTTAAAAAAATAAAACATGTGTTTTGAAATTTTTGTTCGTCTACCCGTTATTATTCCCGTTTTCAACAGGGTCAGAGATGATAAACGATGATAGTCTATGCGGTAGATTGATTTCACAGCCGGATGCCTTTCCTGACGCCAAAATCATGAGAGGAGATAATGAGAGATGAAATGAATGAAACTGAGCGAGGAGATGGAAGGAAGTGGCCGTGGCCTATCAGAAGGTACCGTCCCAGCATTTGCTTAGAGTTGGAAATGGAAAACCATGGAAACATATGTCAAGACCGGCCAACTTTGGGGTTCGAACCACGTCTACCGAGTCCGCAGAAAGCTTGGCGGCCCAATAGGCTAGCGCCGCATGTTAGTGAGCGTACTGCTGTCGGTTTATGTTTGATTTTTGATGCGCATATATAGCCTAAGTCAAAATTTTATGCATTAAATTGAAAAAGGTTTATTTTTTTCCGTCCTAATTTGTAAAAGGGTGAAGACCCACACTAAGGATCCGCACCAGATAGGCAGCAGTCAGATGCTTCTAGTTTAGATAAGAAGTTGTCTATATCACTAACGTTATCAACATTAATAATATTATTAATTAATTATGAATGGGGGAGCGTGATGGCGCAGTGGCTTAGCTGCTCGTCTTTCACCCGGACGGCCGGGCTTCGAATCCCGGTGACAGCGGGGTGGAATTTTCACCTGAAAAATCACGTGGCGCCAGGAAGGGCATCCGGCCTTAAATCCCCGGCCAAAACCAAAATGAGCCTGGTTGGCGACCCCAATTAATTGGGAAAAGCCAAAGAAAGTTTAGTAATTAATTATTAATGCCTTATTTTATTTTAAACAACAATGACATTGTGCTCGTGTGGAATTTATGGAAATTCGCTAACTAATTGCTTCATTTTTGGTGGGGCATGGCTTAAGGTTTCAGGAAGTCGCGCATGTTTAGTTCAAGTTTCATGGTCACCAATCCAGCATGGCGGCCGTGCGAAATACTTCACTGGTATTTAATATCCCCTATACAATAATTGCACCAAACAATATGAAATGTTGTTTGGTGATAAAACAAAATATGTAAAATAAATTCACAAATGCGACTTTCAAAAGCACCACAATTTAAAACGAACAAGCTAAATTATATTTAAAATGGCTTTGCTGGCGACTGTAGACTAAATCCTGGCACAGTAGGCTATATCTTAATATATTGGTGTCTAGTGTAATGCAGCTAAAGTTTGAATGTAAGGACGAGGAGTTGGAAGGTAGCTGCCGTGGCCTATAGTTAGGGACCAACCCCGGTATTTGCCTGGAAGGAAGATAGGAAACTACAGAAGACCATCTTCAAGGTTGCCGGCGGGGGGATTCGAATCTCCACGCCTCCCAGATGTGAGTGACTGCCAGCAGTCATGCCGTAACGAACACGGCTAACTCACCCGGTGGTACAGAGGTAGTACTAGTAAAGGTCCGCCATCACAACGGAAACAAAATGGCGGCCATCCGAGTGGGCAATGCTCAAATCGAATTACGGCTAAACTAATCATCGGATTTATACCAAATTTCGGAAAAACAAAGTTTCATGTGGAAAGCGTCTGAAGCCCGAAATACAAGGTCATCGGCAGAAAAATTTAAAGACGGCGGCCGTGCAAACAATGCAAGCATTATAATCCATTACTTATAATCCGATGAATCATTGCTCACTGTGCTTGGAATTCAGGTAGTATTATATAAGGAGCCATTGTTGACAACTTAATAACTACATGAGACTATATGGTAAGTGCAGCCGCCATCTTAAAATGATAAAATATGAAAACGAAAATTATACGGTATGTGACACTGTATGGCCAAGGCAAAAGAACAGACTCTCCATACATTCACGATGGAGCTGTGCGAACTATTAGAACATCAAAATCGATTGGTCAGAACATCTTTAAGTAATTAAGCCGAATCTTGGCAAGAGGTGAGTATCACACAATGGTTCTCACTTGAATTAGTAAAATGATTATCACACTGATTATAGCGCACAGCGGCCATTTTGAAATTTCAAAATAGACCGATAACAGTCGGTATCATAGAAGATCTCCGCAATACCCTACATCTGCCATCAACCGATGCATACCATAGCCTGCAAAACGAATACATACAAAAGAGGGAAATATAGAAGAAGAGTTCTTCTGCAACAGTGCCATGGTTGATAGAAGTTGGAAATAGCCCAACCAAAATATGATAAGCGCTGTGAACAGACTAGCTGCTCCTGTCTTTCACCACAAAGTGCCTATAATAAACTCATATCATTCAGTGACTAAAGACTGCATATGCAAACTCTGTGGAGCCCAGTGTAGCAAATACCACGTCCTACATTGCAAGGAAAACACAAGAACTGTGATGCAGTTGAGCAAAGAAGACTGAATTTTGTAATTTTACAGTATTTAATTCATGCACACTTGTGCGTGGTTTCTGTATACAGTATTTATTTGTTTAAATAAATATTCAGTATTATTAATATTATAATAGCGGAATTCAGTAAAGTGATAAGACACTTCGTATGACCAAAGCCAAAGAACAGCAATTCCACGCATTCAAGGTAGTGGCTAGTCGTACTATTAATATAAGTTATACAAATTAGTAATTCAGAACACAATTACACAATTAAGACGAAACGTGGTCGGAAAATAGTATTATTTAAGAGGCCTCAATAGCCTTACTTACCGAGTTACTGAGTTAGTTTATCACACTGAATATAGCGTACATCCGCCATCCTGAAATTTCATAATCTCTACTTAGTATAAAACAAAGTCCCTGATTCTTGGATGTTCCGGGTAATCTCGAGAACCACTGGATGGATTTTGATGCGGTTTCCACCATTCTGTAAAGGATTTATCGAGGAAGATTTCTTTAGAAAAACATTCATTTATGACCAAAGGAACCCGAGCAGTGACGATTTCAGTGAATCAAGTCAAAAAAATAACTACCGTTCGTGTGCCTTCTAAGCTTACGCTGGGTTAACCGTTAAAAATATCTATATACTATGAGTGATAGAATTGTTCAGCATGAAAAGTTCTACAAAAAAGTCCGTGGCTGCATATCTTTTTCTTTAATGCATCGCCCACTATGTGTTTTTACGTTTTCATTTCTTCCAACAATCTCCATTCTACTACTACGAGCTAGCTAGCGAGCGAGCCTATCATCCTGGTTTCAGCCTTCGTTCCGCAGAATTCACAGTCACGTTTAGATTGGAGGGAAGGGGGATTTGTGTTTCATGCACCCCGTCATTCTTAAATTCGTTGCACATGCTATATCCTTGATAATGAAATTAATAGTCCAGTCAGTGATTTTAACCCATCATGCCGAGACCGGAAAACGATATAGGTCGTAGTTCTTTGGAATTGAGAAAAATGCGCCTTTTAAGCTTACGCTGGGTAAACCGTTAAAGACACTGTACCGGGTGAAGCCGGGGTGGTTGCTAGTTTAAAGATAAATAACAATCTATATTTTAGAGCTACAACAAAGAACATTACGGATAAGGTAGAACTTTATACGTGGTTTCGTATGCCCAAAGCAAAATAACAGCGACTCGAAATATTCAATATGGCGGCTGGGCGTTTTATTGAAACATAATAATGAATTATACACAACGGAATTGAGCAAATAAAACGAAACATAGTAAGAACAAAGTACCATGTAAGAGGCATTGCTTTAATTGGCCGTAAGGATAACAGTTCGATTCAACGCGGAGTGGTCAATTTGACAATAGGCTATAGAATGTGACAATGGAAAACTGAAAGTATTTTGAAGCTACCATCGAAAATTAGTAGCAATGTGAACACTTATAATGGCTTCCTATGACTATGTTAAAAGCACAGCGACTCCATAAATTAACGATGGTGGTTGGGCGTATCCTTTAAACTTGATTATATAATAAGTAATAACACAACCAACGGGAAATTTGGTGAGAGAGAAGTGCTATACAAAATACCTCGCTATTATTACTCATATGAATATCATACTAAATATAGCGCCATCTTGAAAATATAAGACTAATATTGGTAACCAATTACGTATTACTGTTACCATGTCGATACGCAGCACGTATGTAGTCTCAGATACGAGGCTTTCTGTGCATAAGGCACAAGGTCAACGATTTTATGCATTCACAATGGTGAATGGACGTACTTTTTTAATGTTAGAATACGATTCCTGTCGATGCAAGAGTAGAGTTATAACAAAACTTAATAAACAAAGCCAGTTATTGCAGGGTACAACTCTTATCATTCACCACAGGAATATTCAAGTGTACTTTTCAAGGACAAAGAATAATATGTTTCTGATAGCAATCAATGACTTTTCTGAATGTATTAAGCACTCTAAATGTCTTCTATACGCTGATGATTTTAAGATATTCCGTCCTATATCCTCTGCACATGACTGCTATCTTCTACAAAATGACTTGGTCAACATCTTTGAATGGATTAGGACAAATAAACTTAATTTTAATCTAACGAAGTGTGTAACAATGTCATTTACCCGAAGGAAGAATAAAGTTAGTTTCCAGTACAATCTGGGGTTGAACACGCTGCGGGAGGTTGATGGGGGTAAGTGACCTTGGTGTGGTACTGGATAAAGGTTTGACTTTCGCTTCTCACATAAACATGGTAACAATTGAGGCGTACCGAACACTAGGCTTCGTCATTAGAAATGTAAGACCTTTTCGGGAGGTGAAAATGGCCATTACACTCTATAATGCTTACATAAGGGCGAAATTAGAATATGCAAGCGTAGTGTGGAATCCGTGGCGTAAAACATACATAAGATTACTAGAAGGCGTACAGAAGCGATTCGCCAGATTTCTACATTATACAATGAGCGGAAATTACCCATATATGGTCCCATATAAAATTTCATCGAATAATCTAAAAATTATTGCTTTGGAAGATCGTAGGGAAATAAATGACTCCAAGATCTTACACAAAATTGTAAATTCTCGTGTAACTCGTGTTTTTTATCGTTGCTGATTTTCAATGTTCCACGTCCATCCTCAAGAACGTGGACAACTTTTAGGAATAAGAAAACATGCACCACGTCACACAAACATTCACCGCTTTATAGACTCTGCAGTAGTTACAATAAAGCTGTATTGTGTAATAAAAGTCTAGACTTCGATCTTGGTCTCCAAAAATTTGTAAATGTATTTAAGACCACATTGCCATGAGTGTAATTAATTAATAAAAAGGTAGAATATGTAACAGAATTAGAGTTAAGCTATAAATAATATTATTATGTAATTAATTTAGATGTTAACATTAGATTTAAGATTAGATTTAAGTTATGAAAAACATTAGAATTACTGTTAATAAAATTGTAGGCTTACTGTTATTGAGGTTTAAAACCCTGTTGTAAACCAGCATAAATAAATAAATAAATACACTTAAGAGAAAGTAGGCTACATGTTTTTTACTGAACATCTTGTTTATTTCTTGTGTCCTAATCAAGTGACCGAAGTGAAGCATTGTTTAATGATAGTACTATAATATTCATCCCTGGTACATAAATCTATGGCTTACAGTGGCGGCTCGTAGATCAAATATCAGGTGAAGAGCCAAACTCCTAATTTCATCAGTGCATGATGTTTGCGTTTGTGAATATTGACATCCTTTTCCTATTTTAATGCTAAAATATCTACTAAGAGCCTAGTACTTAAAACCAAACCAAACATAAGTTATCGCACTAAAAAGTCAAACTCGCTTATTTGTATAGCTTAAATGAATCCTCCGTTCTCTAAGGTTGGCAATCTTATCTATGATGTCCTCATAGAAGGTCTTCAATCAATTTCAACTACAATTCACGATTTATGGAGATAGCCAATGATGTAATTCTGGAGTCAGATATTGTGTTACATGCAAAAGTATTGAATCTTTTCAAACAAGAGAAACTGCGTTGTACTGATGCACTTGTAGAAGGTATTGCCAGTACCCAATTAAGGTCGCCACGTACTCTTACACGATGAAAAAGTCTATTTTTGTGGCATCACTTTACTAAGTATTTTCTGGATTTATGCTAAAGGTACAGCTATGATTCTTGTCACATATAAGAAGCGGTATATTCTGAGCTGTTTATGACCATGTAGTGCTACTTTGCTTTTATAGGATGTGTGAAATGAATACAAATTTGGACAGATACGTTTTCAAAAAAATGTTGTATAATTTGCTTCAGGTACACATTTCTCAGTTGTTTTTCAATCAAATATTCTCAAATTCTGTTCACACACTTGGAATGGATTATGGCAGATGAGTACCGGTAACCACTTTGTTTCATTATTATTGGGACAGAATGCAAGAAAAAAGAATCCGAACTCTTTCTTTTTAAATTTATTCAAAAACATGTATTAATTTTTCTCTTCCCAATCCATGCCTACTATGTTTTGGAAGTGCAAATAGGTTAATATTCAAGTACTCCATTAGGTAAGTTAATGTAAAAAAATTAGCCCTCTATCTTAAATGGTTTCCTTGTTATTGGTACCTAAACATGGAAAATGAGTATTAACGGAAAACAGCTGGCAAAGTTAAAAGTGAATTATTCAGAGCATGGGACGCTAATTTAAAAAAAACGAATTTAAGCTAGTTGTAGACATAAAAAAACACAAACTATATATATTTGGATTCAGAAAAGAATGAAGAATTTTATGGCGCCAAAATCAAAAAATCGATATTTTCATCATGCAAGAGTACGTCGTGTCCTTAAGCAAAAGTTTGTAAGTCTCTTCTATTCACGGAGTTCTTGATGCATTTCTCCCGACTATTTTTACGTTGTAGGATTCATGAGTATAAAAGAGTGACAGTTCATTTCTTAAATGTGGGGTAGGCCTATTGTTGATTATGTTTGTTATACAGCTCAAATTTGTCGGAATCTATAAGACTTATTTAAGAATTGTAATTTATCACAGCCATGCGTTAGCATAGAAAAAAGCGGAACATTATTAAGAAAAAAAAATGAAAATTCACAGCCTGCTTCTAGTCTCCGATTGGGTCAGGAATGGAATGAATGAAGCCCCCCCCCCCCCCATCTAGCAGCGAGGATATGAACTGTGCCGGCTGCCGAGGCCTGACGCACTCCTCTGGGGCAATGATGAAATGAATGACAGATGAAATGAAATGATAGTGGAGAGTGTTGCTGGAATTAAATTTTTGACAGGGAAAACCGGAGTACCCGGAGAAAAACCTGTCTGCCTCCGTTTTGTCCAGCACAGATCTCACATGGAGTGACCGGGATTTGAACCACGGACCCAGCGGTGAGAGGCCGGCGTGCTGCCGCCTAAGCCACGGAGGCTCTAACATTATTAAGTCGGTCCTTAATATGATCTCTGATGTACTCTGATGTTGCATCAGTTATTTCCAGAGAACACACTTTGAATTTTATTTTAATAATTTTGAGGTTCTAAGGACTTTTTAGATGTCAGTATCTTCAATAATTCCTTAAAGCGCACACGGTTTAAAGAGGTCTTGTCATGTCCTCTAGAAGACGATGATGATGATGATGATAATTGTTGCTTTAAGAGGCCTAACATCTAGGTTATCGGCCCTCCTCTCTAGAAGAGAGTTCCTGTAAACTTAAGTATAGAACAACTCTAATCACAAGTCCCAGGATCTGCCTATTTAAAGTCACATTCACATTACATTTAAGTGCACTTAGTCTTGCATTTTCCCGTAAAGTGCCAGATATCGTGCTTGTGTGCGTGTTCTAAGTGGTAACTGGTTCTTTAAATGTTGCTCACTGTCTTTGTGTTTGTCCAACCCGCGCGTAATGTTTTGGAAATTTGTTACTGTTACTGTATAGTAAGCAAGGCCAACAGAACAGTTCTATAACTACTGCACAACTATGTGAACTGTTCGAACCAAGATCCCTTGCGATGAAGGCTATAGGACTTTCCGGTTTTATTTCTTTAGTGCACAGTTCTATTAATTTCTTTGGCCGCCCACAAATTAATAAATTGATTAATAAATCCCTTTTTGTCTTCATCTTTCCACCTACTGAAGGGAATTTCTAATAAAATTAGTAACGTGTCTTTCACTGCAAACATTATACACTAAAAGCCATCAACCTTCATCAACAACAGGGTAGATAACGTTATAAATACATACTATTCATTGGGAAAGTAAATAAAAGCCTCAATATAAAAGAAAAAGAAGCCTGTTGCAATGTAAACTTTCATCAACTGAACTAGACGATATTGCCTTGCCGACACAGGAACATCTTCACTCGTCTGTCTAACGGCAGGTAATGACGTCACAACTGACGTCAGGTTACCATGGCAACGAGACGATGTAGCTGACATAAACAAGACACTTCGTCTCCTGCTTCCTTCCAAGTTACGGCAGTACAATCTAGCGACAGGGAGTACAACTGCTACAAGGACGTCATGCCGCCTTGCTTGCGCACCATCTAGCGACGGAGTGTAGAAATAACAGTACACTAAGTGAAAAAGTAGCCCAAGACAATGACAACATTTTTATTTAAATAAGAAAAAATAATGTTAATTTTATTTAAGAGATGGCATGTGAAGAGGCTCTTCACTCTCTTCACCTGAATAGCCGCTACTGATGGCTTACATTATATAAATTGTGGCGCACATGTACAGCCTGTTCCGATTCAACACGGAACTGTAAAATGGGTTGCCTACCCACCTGCAATCGGGTTGAAATCTGCTCGTAGCGCGCTAGCGACGGGACTGAGTTCGATTTCACTGAGACATTATTATACAGATTTTAATGAATTAAGAGCTGCTTGGGCAGTTTCTTCTATACAAGATGTTATCTTATAATAGCATGAAATTTCTACCATTGGATTTTTGTTGAGAGAAACGCTGTGTGTGGAGTAAGATGTACTTATCATCATTCATATGCGATTAACATCGAATTCCGATGCACGGTAGAGGGGGAAGTGGTGTTCACTTGTAATCGGCAGTCACGGAAGAACAGTTAGATTTTGTCGTATCTCGGTCGGATACACATACACTTCGGGAGAGAACCGTACGTTTTGAAACGTGTGCCGGCGGAGATAATCGCTGTAATAGATTCGTGTGACAGAGGAACTTAGCGTACTTTGATACTTGTGAATATTAAGAAAGTACGGCGAGGTAGGACTTAATACATTTTCAGTCAATCGCATGTGAAGACAGCGTGTATGAACACTTATAACAAAGTTCCGTAAACGTGCATTGATACTTACAATAAGCAACTTCGGCTAATGCTACGCTACAACGGACTTGTATTTTCATACTACATGCAAATGATATCAGCTGTGATAGTGAATTTGAACACAGTCTGTGATGAAAGAACTTCAATTATAAATACATTTCTCCAATTATACGCCATATTCACGTTTAAGACGTCGGGAGGAATAGCTTCAATGAGGAAAGGATCCGTAGCCATGTCTGGCTAAATTTTAACATGAACACTACATGTACATACAGAGCATATGCATGGATATTTCGTGAGTGACTAATTCTACCTACAAACTTGAGATGCGCATTTGAAGCAGCTTAAGACATTTCGGATATGAATCTTAGAATTCTTCAAATCATGAATAAGGTGGATACAACCCACGGTAATATTCGAGTACCGAAACACTACTACAAGATGATGAACTTCATACAAGCGAGATGGGGTATACAACCCAATGTTGGAGGCCATTACTGCTGCAGTGTTGCAATCCAGTTTCGAGGTTGGAGCCAGAGGGACGTGAGAGGTTTCCCAGTTCGAGTCCTGGAAGGCTGGATGGCCATACTGTACCACAGTGAGATATGGAAATCGAGACCAGGCATGTATTTCCATTATATGTACTGTAAACTCCAAGAATCGTCGAAAGGTAGAAGCAAATCAGTCTTTTAAGTAGTAGCCGAATAAGGTATTCTAAAGTAACCATGAGTGGCATTCTTTCTTTTCGTTTTGTATGGTTGAGGTGAGGTTCAGGTTAGATGTCTGTTTCATGACTGGCCTCATTTTCAATCGGAACTTGATTCAAATAACGAATGCATCCATTTTTCGGTTTTGACTATAGAATTTACTTTAAGATTAATATTTCACGTTTTTCAAATTTCATTAAATGATATGAATATTTATAATGTTGTGAAGACAATTTTTAGGATGAAGACATACGTATTTTCCATGAAGATTGATTTAATATGTAATTATTTTAAATACTGTTAGGATTTTGATGAACTTTTCGAGTGTTATCTCGAAACAGAGGTTTTCATCTGCGTTGATGCCGAAAGTTATTTGTTGAGGAATTGTATTTGAATATTACTCACATGAGTTTTTCTAGTAGGAATTTAGCTTTGATGAGAAGTTTTGATCTTTCTCAATTTTAGAGGTCATTCTTTATTCTTGTGAATGACTTGTATTAGCAGTGATTTCTAATGAATCAACAGTCGTCTAACTTTATATATCACCGGATTCATGGTATTTTACGAGTTCATTTAAGTGGAGGAGAGCCCCATTTAGTCTGATTATTTTCACTTCTTATGGATTCCACGTGTATTGCGTGCTTGGAGGATTTCATGATATAGAGTTGATTAATCTCTACTGTTGGAACATTTTTGAAATGAGAACTTAATTCCGATGAACATTCAGTTTTTTTAACATGATTCCCAAGGAAGAGTTCGATAGTTGATAAGTATTTCTATTAACATGTGAAGAAGAACATTCTTGTAAGGCAAAGCTAATATACTTCAATAGAATTAATTTGTAATTCATATTTAACGATTTAAGCAGTGTGCAAAGGTTTTAAACATTTTTGATCGGCATGATGAGATGTGCGATCGTTATATTGATACTAAATATGTATAAAAGGTTTATTGGTCACCATGAAGGTGTTAATTAATTATGTATATCAGTGGATATTACTTGGTATTTAAGAATACAGTACTAGTTGAAGTACGTGTCAAATTGAGATATTGAGAGCCAATTGTGGGAAGATTTTCAGTGGAATCTTCAAAGAAATGTTTATGATATTAATCCATTTGCGAATGGAAAGTGAATGTCAGGTGTAACATTAATTATTGTTGAACCGTATCGTAGTGGATAAAATGTTTGTGGAAAAATATTATTCGAAGCACTGGTTGAATATAGTTGAATGGAAAACTAATTATTGAATCCAAATTGAAAGTTTAATTAACGATGCCAGCATGGATATTTTAGTCATCCTTATTATAAATATATAATGATTATTGGATGAATATTTCATCTTGGCTTCAGTGCTTGGTCGCATTACACTGGATATGACTAAAATGAATTCAACGAAATTTAATACAGGATAACATGCAAGTTTGGATGATGATAGCGATAAGTTAATTGAAGATACACTCAAGGGTGTACGCAAGAAGATGTATATTTGTAAATATGTAATTAAATATTAACGTGTGGTAATTTCTACCATGGAAAGTCAATGCTAATGATCCATTAGGCTTTTTCATGGATCATTCCTGTTGTATGTATTTTGTATTATAGATATGATTAGAACATGAGTATCGGATGTTCTGATGGGACTATAGGCAGTCTTTGATTAATCGAGTTTCTCGATTCTGTTGAGTCAGGGCATTTCTTTAATTGACATTTATTCTTTTGAAATGTCGTTTGTGAATAAATTTTCGTTATTTGATTTCAATCCTAATGGCGTGATGTTTTATAAAGGTGATATCGCTGGGTGTTTCCTGGAGTTTCCCACACTCTTGAATTTTTTATTTAATTGGAATCTTGTGTTCTCTGAGCGTCTTTAATTTTCTTCGCTATGGTCTTTCTTATTGCCACCTTGATAGAAATGATTTGTGCCCTATTATCCCTTCTACTTGTTGGTAGGATCTGGGTTTTTTCTAGCCGGGGATTTTCAGGTTCTACGATCCAGCTGCCATCGTGGGATTTCACAAGTATTGGTAGGTAATACGGGTACAGTATCTACCGTCAAGCCACGGCCGCCTCCTTCCCTCTTCCTTGTCTATCTCTCCCTTTCTTCCCATTCCGTCCCATCCCTCATGAGGCCCCCTGTTTGCTTTGCAGGGGAGGCCGCCTGGGCGAGACGCTATTCCCGCCTCCCCAGTTATATCCCAACCCTGATGTCAAACTCCAGGACACTGCCCGTAGAGACGGTAAAGGTGGGATACGTCACTGAGTCCGTAGGAAAAGCCTACCTGGAAGGTAAACTGACTACGAAAAAAAAAATATTATTATTGTCAATAATAATAACAAAGTGACATTTCGATCGATAAGAAGAGTCGTGTGATAGTTAACGACACTCATAAATGAAGAATTAGAAGCAACAAAGGCCTGCTGACGGCTGATATGTTACCTGTATTAATGGTTTAGCCACCGAAGCGTGCCAAATCACATAAAAAGTTCTTCAACAAAACTGAGTGAAAATGAACGACACGATGTGTTATATCACGGCCTTGCGTGCAGGTTGTTTCTATTGGGGAGAGCAAAAGCGGCTACCATATGTTTAGGCGCTATTCATATTGTCAGCACATGAAAAGGAGTTGATAAATCGCAGCCACGCATTAGACAGGCGAGCTACCAGGGGTGCAGACCAGAGCGCAACGGTAGTCATCAGGTTTCCCTTGGTACTTGGAACACTGTGGGGACTAGGTGTTGATACTCTGATTCCTACCCCAGGATGCGTCATGCCACTCACCACAGTGGACCGGCTTAGATTCCCGGCTAATGTATGTGAGGTTATCGAGGTGAAATGTTCATGTCCCAATGCTTGGATTCCACATAAAAGGGAGGTACCGTGGCTCATGATAGCGAGATTGACGTTCCTTGATTCCTACCCTGCAGTGCACCACGATTACACGAGGAAGCTCAAAGTCCGGATATCACAGGTTCTAATTCCAGTGCTGGTAGTCGACCAAATGAGGGTGGTTTTCCACACTACCATCAGGTAAACACCTGGATAGTACTTTATTTCAAGTCCCGGGGCACCTGACCCAAACCTAGTTTCCCAATAATTACAGTTAGCCTACATCATATTACAGTCACGACAGAAGTACAGTTATCAGGAAAATACAATACGCGCACTCAAGTACACGGGGCTGAAGACCAGGGTGTCCCAAGCCTTAATGGAAATGCAGTGACTAGCGATGCGAGTAGGGGGGTGATGGTGGTTCTAGATGATAGCCTACATTCCTGGTGACGACACAAGATGGCGGCCAGGTTGGCGGCTGTGACGTCACAACCATAGCCTACTTTCCTGATGACGTCACAACGAGGTGTAATCAAAAATTTCCGAAATGTTCCCCCATAACCTACTTTCCTGGTGACGTCACAACGAGGTGTGATAAAAAATTTCCAAAATGTTCCCCCATAGCCTACTTTCCTGGTGACGTCACAACGAGGGGTGATCAAAAATTTCCAAAATGTTGCCCCATAGCCTACTTTCCTGGTGACGTCACAACGAGGTGTGATCAAAAATCCAAAAATGTTGTCTCATAGCCTACTTTCCTGGTGACATCACTACGAGGTGTAATCAAAAAGTTTCAAAATGTTGACCCATAGCCTACTTTCCTAGTGACGTCACAACGAGGTGAGATCAAAAAGTTCCAAAATGTTGACTCATAGCCTACTTTCCTGGTGACGTCACATACTAACCCGCCATACATTCAGGGGTAAAGTCGATATCTCCCGAACGCATGGTAGGATTTTGACGAATGAGGTGTCGTTGAACTTGGGCCGACACTATCTTTCCAATGAATAACCTATTTCCCCCCAAAATAAAACCTTCCCCTACTAGGGGGTGAAATTGTAATTTTTTCGAAAAACTGGGAGTTTGAATGCTAATAGGGAATTAAACAATTTTACACATAAAGCGCATGCATACAGCCGATTACCGCTATGATTTAACATTTTTGTTTTTAAGCATGCGCACTTGTTTTTTGTAAGAGGGTGGGTGATGAATCGCAGAGGATTATGCGGCGGCCATGCATGACAGTGCCATTCATTGCTATTTGATGAATCATGAGTCGCAGAGGCTTATGCATTGACCATGCTTGCCAATGCATTCATCGCTATTTGATCAATCATTGATTGCACTGTAATGATTGAAAAAACATTTGTAAGAATGATTGCCGTGCCACAGGACATGGCATTGACCAAGATAATAGCCATGCTTGCAAATGCATTAGTCGATATTTGAATGAACCATGAATCGCAGAGGCTTATGCCAAGGTTTGTAGCAGGCAATCGAACTCGAAATACTTTAAGCCAAAGCCTAGCACGCTAACCAGTTAGCTATGGGATGTAAAACAGTGTCGGCTGCTAAAGCCTATCGCACTTTCCTGGGGAATGATTAAATGAATAACCGATGAAATGAAATGATAGTGGAAAGTGTTGCTCGACTGAGCGATCAGGGAATGGAATGAATGACACCCCCACCCTATTTAGCGATTATGATATGAAACCATGCAGGCTGCTAAAACCTGTCGCACTCTCTTGGAGCAATGATTAAATGAATAACAAATGAAATGAAATGATAGTGTAAAGTGTAGGTTGACCAACTGGGTTAGGGAATGGAATGAATGAATGAATGAATGAATGAAGTCCTCATTTAGCAGCGAGGATATGAAACTGTGTTGACTGCTAAAGCCTGTCACACTTTCCTGGGACAATGATTAAATGAATGACAGATAACATGAAATGATAGTGTAAAGTATTGCTTGATTGATCGGGTCAGGGAATGGAATGAGTTAAGTCTCCAATACACAGTGAGGATATGAAACGGTGCCGGCTGCTAAAGCCTGTCGCACTCCCCTAGGATGATCATTAAATGAATGACAGATGAAATAAAATGATTGTGGAGAGTGTTGCTAGAATGAAATAGTGACAGGGAAAACCGGAGTAGCTAGAGATTGGAAGAGAACAAGAATTAACCGAGTGAGGTCGACAGGAAAGAAGACGGAGAGGCACAAGTAAGTGGAAGCAATGCCGAACACAGCTGCGGCCCTGTGGACGCCAACCCACGTTCCACTAGATGTGAGCCTCCTGGGGAGAAACTTGAAACACTACTGCTTGCTAGCATGCATGGAGTGTAACCTTGGGATAGTGAAAACTGCAACTCTTGCATGATGCCAGTGTTAAATTACACATTCTCTAAACACGCTGCCTGTCAGATAACATGCAAGTAGACAGTATGTATCACTGTATGAATTATTGAACATTAAACGGAAATCGACTGTGGATCTATTGAAAAGGAATCGTCTTGGCATTTGCCTGGTGGAGAAAATGGAAAATCACGAAAACCCATTTTCAGAATGACCCAGGTGGGATTGAAACCCACACTCTCTCAATGTCAGCGAGGCATTTGGTAGCACGTTGGCACTTTTGGTCACTGGAGCTGGTAATTTGATTTTACTGTCTCTAAGATTAGCTTTTCCATGAACTAAGCAAGAAAATCCTGTCTCTACCGCCATTAAAGTAGGGAGAGATGACCTGATAGTTTTACTGATTTAAGAGAAGAGAATTCACTCCCGAGTCGCTTCTGTAGCGTAGCGGTTAGCATGATTAGCTGCCGCCCCGGTGGTTCTGAGTTCGATTTCCGGCTCTGTCAAGAAATTTGAAAAGTGGTACGAGGACTGGAACGGGGTCTACTCGGTCTCGGCCCAGACCCAAATGAGTAGAGGGGTTTCGATTCCCACTTTAGCCATTCTTGAAGTGGTTTTCTGTGATTTCTCACTGTGTCTTTGGGCAAAATGCTGGGATGATACCTACCGTAAGGCAACGGTCGCTTCCTTGCCACTTCCTTGCTCAATCCTTCCACTCTTCCTATCCCTTCATGAGGCTCCTGTACGCTTTGCAGGTGTGGCCTCCTAAGCGTTGTGGCGATCACACACCCCAGTTGTATTCCCGACCCATAGTCTCAAGCTCTAGGACACTGCCCTTAGTGGCGGTAGAGGTGGAATCCCTTGCTTAGTTCATGGGAAAAGCTGATCCTGGAGGATAAAATGATAGCAAAGCGAGCAAAGCTATGAATCAGCCTCAAAGGAATTTCCTTGGGGGTTGTCAACTTTTAAACTCACTAGTCGAGAGCTTTTGAGGGTGTAACCAAATTCAGAGTGTATTAAAAGTAGTGGGACTACATACACCATGCCTCTTTGAGAGGCTTGAGCAAAAGGCGGGAGATAATATGAAAAGAAAAAGAAGGTGACCCCCTTGCAGGGTATCAGCAAAGATCAGACAAGGGGCGATTATGGCTGGAAAGTGAAAGACTCCACAGGCCTCGGATACACTGATACTATTGACAGTGTAAAGAGAACAAGAGTTGACCGAGTAAGATCGACATGAAAGAAAACAGAGTGGAGCCCTGCCCGAGTAAGTGAAAGCAATGCCAGACTCAGCTGGGATCCCCGTGGGATTGAAGCAGGATGTCGTCTTGCTATATCAGCAAACCTGTTTGAAATAAGCAGGTATTCCTGATAAGCGTAAACTGAAAACTTATTGTGTTTGTCATTTCCGTTTAACATGTGGAAAGAATATGAATGTCTGGTAATGTAAAAATGTTTATAGTAATTTGAATCTTGATGTATCGCAAATCTCAATGTACAGTAATTTATTCTATTTCACTCACTCATACGTAGACAATTTTTTTGTAAGCCAGCAATAATTAACAATATAAAAGTAAGGTCATACCTATCATTGGCACTCATTAATTACATGCCAGGTGATTAGTGCTGCTGTGCTATCATTTATATACAAGTTAATCGAGAAAAAGCAGTGGCGATACTTGGAAAAAAAGAAAAAAGGATTTGAGAGGCATGTATTTAATAGATAAAACTTTTTTTAACAGATTGAATACAAATCAATGTGTAAGTGATGGATTGAAATGAATGGATTGATTGTTTGGTTTATTTATTTACAAATAACTGGTTTAATGGTTAGTGGGATAACACTTGGAGGTGGACAGCTGAAGAAGGTGGAAAGTCTCAAGTACTTGGGAAGTATAGTGGAGGAAAATGGGAGAAATACAAAGAGATTACGGAACTTGGCAGACAGGCAGAAGCATTTCTGAGAAGCATTAGGAGCTTAGTGTGGAATAAAGATGTCCCACAAAAAAGCAAGGAAGTGTTATACAGAAGCTACTATAACCCGATACTGACCTATGCTTCAGAAACGTGGACAATGAAGAAAAGAGACATAAGCAGAATACAGGCAGGTGAAATGAAGTTCCTGCGAAGTAGGATCGGAGTAACAAGAAGAGACAGGTTGAGGAATGAAAAGGTCAGCGAAATGGTGAAAGAGGAGCCCTTGCAAGGTAGGATTGAGACATCAAGACTTAGGTGGTATGGACACTTAAAGAGAATGGATGAGAAGAGGATTCCCAAGAGGATACATGAGATGAAGATGCAGAAGAAACGACCAAGGGGAAGACCAAGAGATAGACGGCTGAAAGGAGTGGAGGAATGTGTCAAGAAGAGAGGCGAGGACTGGACCAGAGTGACAGCGGAGAGGTGGTGGGAAGAAAGGACCAAGTGGCGAGGCTTATGTTCCAAACAGACCCAGCCTGAGGCTGGAAACTGTACAAGATGATGATGACTGGTTATACCTAATTCAATCGGCGACAACAGTTTTATATTAAGGGTGAGTACCTCTTTTAATAACTAAACGTGTAGGTGAGATTTGATGACTACTCTATCCAGTGTCCATGTTGACTACTAGATGCCGCTGACAATACGAGTTTGCAAATCCGTGTTAAAACAACTTGACCATTAGTGATTTGATTAACACTCTATCTAGTGTCCATGTTCACGACTAGATACCATATTTTGTGAATCCATGTTAAAACAACTTGACCATTTGTTATTTGATTAACGCCCTATCCAATGCCCACGTTCACTACGAGATACCATTGACAATACTATCTTGCGAATCCATGTTAAAACGACTTGACCATTTGTGATTTGATTAACGCTCTATCCAGTGTACTTCTTGACTAATAGATGCCACTGGCAATACAAGTTTCCAAATCCGTGTTAAAATGACTTCACTATTTTGTGATTTGATTAACGATCTATTCAGTGTTTATGGTGACTACTACAGTATATGCAATTGACAATACAAGTTTACAAATTTGTGTTAAAACAACTTGACATTTTGTGATTTGATTAACACTCTATCCAGTGTTCATGTTCATTACTAGATGCCACTGACAATACGAGTTTGAAAATCCGTGTTAAAACAACTTGATCGTTTGTAATTTGATTAATGCTTTATCCAACGTCCATGTTCACTACTAGATACCATTGACAATACTATTTTGTGAATCCATGTTAAAACGACTTGACCATTTGTGATTTGATTAACGCTCTATCCAGTGTCCATGTTGACTACTAGATGCAACTGACAATACAAGTTTGCAAATCCGTGCTTAAATGGCTTGGCCATTTGTGATTTGATTAACGCTCTATCCAGTGTTCATGTTTACAATTAGATGCCATTGACAATACAAGTTTGCAAATTTGTGTTAAAACAACTTGACCATTTGTGATTTGATTAACACTCTATTATTCTGTCCGGGTGAGAGGGGTTGGACGAACAAAGGGTGCAAATGTTCAATTTAGGGGTGCTGTCCAAAGGATGCGAGTTTCCACGTAGTTGCAGAAACTGCAAGTGTGGGTGTCTGTAAAAGGGTATGGGGAAAATGGGGGTTAGCTCTAAATGTGTGGAATCGCACCCTAAGGGCTGTGCGTTTGAGAAGGAGCTAATAGCAGTCCTGAGCGAACATTTATGTGAGAGCCACGCGCCTACTTGCTGAGCTCGTGGTAATGCCTGGTGGTCTAAGCTCCCCAAGGATAGCACTATGGGAATTTACTTACTAAGCACTTAAGTAATTAGCGGTCACAGGCAATTACGGTGTCAGGTAGGAAGTCGGGATGTAAATACAAGTGTAGTGAGGTCAGTGATAACCAACGTGAACTGGTACTGATCAATGGTTTATTTGATCATAAAGGTGATGAATGATGTCCCTCTACTTAGGGATAATTTAACACAATGTGATTTGTAACTTGTAATAATTGGGGTGTGAGGTGACGGGATTACAACTGTAATGTTTTAGGAATCTGAGAACATACTCACCGGTAGATGTGACGCCTGGACATAGCCTCTGGCTGCAACAGACCCTGAGCCTAGATTGGACCTCCCTCTTATGTGTTTTGGAACCGCTGACTCGGTATTTCATCAGTTGTAGCTGTTCCAGATACCTCCGAGTGTGATTGTGTGTATGTGTTGCAAGGTGTTGGCTAACCACCCGTGGTAAGTGGCCGGCTGCTTGCTGTGTTAAGGTAATGTACTGCTTTGCTGTATTTCCAGCCTGGGGGTAGTTTCTGGGGGTTGAAGAGAGTGTCGGATGTTATGATAGATGCGTCTTCCTTGTAGAGTAGTTGTAGATGTATTTATAGATGTCCAGCTTGTGGGTATGTGTGGGTTTAGTGGCGTAAGCCACCTCTCCCTTGGAGGGTGTAATATCCTGAGGGTGTAGGGCCCCTGGGGCTGTAACAACACCTCGTCGATGTTTAGCTTCTGTCCCCAGAAAATTGGTGTGAGAGTTTAGGGTGGCGTCTTCTTCTTCTTCTTACTCATCTTGCTCATTCTCCTCCTCTTCTTCATCTCGTGCGGTGTGGATGTTGTGAAGTTGGTGGTCATCAATTCCTCGGCGGTGTGTAAGTATAGTGTGCTCTCAGAGGGGTGGGTATTGGAGTTGGAACATAGCTTATTCAATACATGAAAAATCGGTAACCATTAGTAGTTAACAAGACAAATATATATATACATATATATATATATATGTATATATATATATATATATATGTATATATAGGGCTTAACCCATTCCAGATCAATGCTGTAGATGTATAAATTCATGATTATCCTTCGGAATCCACGTAGAAAAGAAAAAAAATCTTTTGCAGAAACATTTGCGCTGTGAGTACCGTTGGATGAAAAACGTGCTCTGTACGTGCATCCGGTGTGTTAATAGAGTATAAATGTATAAAAGATTGAAGATGACAGGAAAACATGTGCCCAGGGGTGTGAAGTTAAAGGTATGTATTGAAATGGTTTATTTTTGTGAAGAGAAATGGGACACCTTTACAAATTATCGTTTAGTAGAATGGAAAGGAAAAAGTACATATGTATAAATGTGTATAATGTTTACAATGTGTCAGTGTTCAATGGTGTGTTATATTGCAAGTTTATATGCGTAGGTGTAAACTTGTGCATTAATATCTTTATTTACGCCTTGGATTTACAATTTTTACAATCATGATATAATATCAAATAATAATCTTACTACTAGACCGTTTCGCTCATGAGCCTGGTACCTTGTCTCATTCTCTAGGCCATCTCTAGCGCTCTCGTCTGGCCACTCGTTCTCCTTTCATCTGCTATTCGCTGAGTTGTAGGTGCCTCTCACCTATAGCTGTGGTTTAGTGGTCATGCCGCTAATTCCTTTTTACCTTTCGTAAATTTTCCCCCGTGGGTGGAAAAAATTCACCTTGATAGCGAGGGTAGGCGCTCACAAACCCTGCGTCGCCCCTGGCTACCGTGTATTGCTTATCAATCAAGCGTGTCCATACGTGTGATTGCGTTAGCGCCGCTCGGTTCCCCACGGTCACCTTACGTCGCTGTTCGCGGTGCCATCACCTTATTGGCGCGACTGAAAAACGATGAGGAGCAGTGTGTTTGTGTGACAGAGATAAGGGTGTGTGTAATTGTGTGTGGGAAATATATTTGCAATAGACATGTTCATGCTCCTTGTCATCTGTGAATCAAGAAATGTTTTAATGGCAACATTTTTTCTGTTTTGTAGATCTGCGCATGCGTTGCTCCCTGGTTTTCCTGTGTTCCTGAAAGTGGATTAGTTATTAACAGTACATTGCATGTATATATATATATATATATGTATATAAAACCTTTCCTTCGCTGCGCTTAATTTATAAAACTAAGTGTGGCGCCACTTAAGTCAAACTTACGACTAGGTCGCCACCTCTATCACAATACTTATGTTCATATCCCTTGTATATATGTGTATTTGTATGTCTTCTCAGTGTACACAAATGGTGTGAAGTGTGTGTGTGTTTGTGACGTCACTTTACCTTGCACCATTATCATTTCTCGCTGGCTTCTGTCGTAGCGGTGGAGCTCTTTATCTGAAATAAAGTACATGTTAATTAAATACACTTGGCCATATATCTTATATGCTATATTCATTGTAAAGCACTGTGGTCGGTAAGCCTCGGTTGCAGTACCGGCGATATCGCTTCGGACGTCTCGCGTATTTTTCTATAGTTTTATTAAGCCTTTCCTCGACGATCGAATACCGAACATTTACTGCTCTCGGGTTCGCTAACCTCTATTCAAAATAGGCTTTGTTTCTTCACCGCGGAATGCTACCTCGCGAGATAATTTAATCGGTGTTTCATTGACGCTTGTCGCCGATTTATCGACGCTTTATTATCGCCTCTCAACCGATACTTTTATCTACGTCTAGTCGACGCTTTGTCGATGTGTAAAACGTCCCTGTTATTGGGCTTACCGTGTAACGTAGTAGTTAACAAGAGCCAACCTGCCATTTGCCGCCTTTACGCTGAGGCCGCTGGCATATCATGGCACTTATGTGGCAGTGTCCTCTGCGGGACGTGGCCTTCGCCTTAATTGTGCCGTGTAAGTGTATCTTATACCTAACTATATACTAATCTATATCTAGAAAAAAAATGCCGAGATGTTTCGTTATCCTAATGCCGAAATAATGCTTGTAAGTTATTGTTTTGGGAACAATAGCTTACTGAATTTGCTTATTATCTAAGTTGCTCTCGAAATATGAAACTATACTTACATACTAAATTTTGACCGAGGGTCCTCGCGTGTGCATGACTCTGCTGGGGCTGGCCCCCATCACAGCACGCCAGACTAATGTCCTTTTACTGCTCACCTCCTTAGATACTAAGTGTCGACTTCCCCCCTTAATACTATATGTGTGTGTGTTAAGTGTATAGGCCTTTTGCGCATCTTCGCTGCTATAAAAGCATGCGTTTTCTCTGGTGTGATCACCTCGTATATTATTTCATCGGGTGTCCCCAGGCAATCGTACATAATCATTTCTTGGGAGCCCAACCCCCTCTGGGGGTCGCTACCCCCCATTTACAACTCTGGGGGTCGCTACCCTCAATTTAGCTAACGTTTCTCTAACCGACATTTGTGGGCGTGGAACAAAATCACCATATATATCAATCGGGAAAATCGTCCGAGAAAATTCATTCATTAAGAATCATCCGGGAAATATCGTCCGGGGAAATTCATTTATTAATAATCTTCACCTTTCTTCCGGGAAAGGACTTTTGTGGGCCTGGGGGGTTCCGCTGAGCCCAGGTTCACGTCTTCACTTCCATGCGATCGGAAGACTCATCCCCACGCCTCAGGGATGCTACTTAGCATTACAGACTAACTAATAGGTCAAGCCTTAAATTTGGTCGTCAGGATCTGCCCTGCCGTCCTTGGCTTTGCCGTTCTGTGCCTTTTTTTTATCGTCGTTCATATACATATATATACTGTATGTCATCTCCTGATGTGCACTCAGATCCTTAATTATCTATTTATAGGTAATTCTCTGGGTGGTGTAATTTAGTGTACCGTGTAATGTATATCAATTTATATATATGTATGTATAATGTAACATTGTGTATGTCTTGGGTTGTAAGACATTCGAAGCGCAGTGCCTGCTTTCGACCTTCTTCGCTTAATCGGATCTCTTATGCTGATATGTTTGTATTATATATTGTACCCATGCGTATAATCTCGATGGAACATATGCTTCTGCCTCCAGCTAGCTTCAGGACTCGAGGGTGTACCGTCCTCCCACTGAGCAGTTGCATACTTTGGATTTGAGGCTAAGAGGTATCAACTCTACAAGGATAAGGCACAACTCTATTCGAAAACTTTAATTCAGTAAATAAAATCATGGCTTTGAACAAATAAAACAATCCCCATAACCATAAAACAAAAGCAAACAAAAATTACTTTCCACAATCCACCAATATGAACATAATATAATCATAATAAAATCATATCCTACCACAAAACTTTACCCTTATGTGAACATCACAAAGATATTCTAGTGCGTTGATGCACGTACAACTTCAGAAACAACCTGTACATTGACACTACTGTCATACAATGTGACTTCTTTAATATCACAACATTACTGATTCATAAAAACCTTCTTAATTTGACAATTATGTGTACCGTGTGTGTTTTGATCTTTCTTTTCCCACCAAATGCTTCACATGCATTAGCCTATTCTGGTGTTGCACAGCAAACTACGTGCAACTCCATAATTATGTAAGCTACCCCTACTCCACTATTTATATAGTTCCACTGCATGCCGTTTTGTGATTTCATATAAAAACGTTATGTTATTGTTGTGTCGGATGGTATAATCAAACTACCTTGCGCGCGTAGCCTGTGGAATCTGGTAACCAACTTCTGAAAAAGTTGTCAGTGACAGTATAAATGCAACGTCTAACCATTCGTTAGATAGCTAAAATCATGAACCATCAGGATAATATATAATTATCAATGTGTTCTTAAACCACATGGCTTCATTACTCAACATAACAACATATCATTCATGTCATCAACAGGGTCTAAAATCTGTTCTTGTCAACTTGCTTTCACGGTTCGCCTTGACCGTCCCCAGACCCTCTCCTCGAGCGGTCGGTATACAATAGCAGTGGGTTGGGTTTCCACCCTAACTCGACCCCCGCTTTTATGTTTGAAGGCTTATTTCCAAAGCATTGTAAGATTTTACAAGACAAATACTGTGCTCTCAATGACACCCATATCTCAATGGATTTTAACTGAATATTATGCACACAGGTAGTGAATGAGCTTTATATTTATTCCTACCCCGAGGATAAAATAATTACTGGCACCAAACAGGTCCATTCAACATGAAGGTACGAGGTTCGTAAAACATTGGTCAAATAGGCAACCGGTGTCTTAAATAATATGCGGTCAGCCCAATGCTGCCGGTATGAGGTTCGCTTCAACAAGCCGAATCACTCACAATAATAAGTTCTCGGGGAATCATTAGAGTGTCGAGGTGTCCTCGTTTTCCTCGCACCTAATCACGGGATTCCAACCCGGAACATTCCATCCTTCATCAGAGTTAGGGTCCAACACTAAACACTCTGGCACAAAGTATATCTCCGCTATGCCCCCGGCATAGGAGATTTCATACGTAGAATAGACCACCTGGCTCCTTTACCTAATGTTACGACTTCGTCCTATAATATTAAGAGAAATGTATCAATTACTCTACAAGCTTCTCACATAAGCTGCAAATTCAATTCACTAAAAGCTCTTCCATTCCTGGCATAATTATATTCCCATTAATACAATATTCTGATATCAAACTCTTTCTTTAATCCCGTAAGGTAATCTTACTGTATAATCTTACTGCTTGGATCGATAAGTCTTGCAAATAGCGTAATTATTTCCTGTTTACAACAATTACCTGATGCGTTCATTAATACCTTTGATATTCATAATTGTTATTATATTATATTTCTGACATAATTTACCAAAATCATTCCTTATTATTATTATTATATTTCTGACATAATTTACCAAAATCCGACGCAACCAATCATCTCAAAACTCGAACAACTGTGCTCGTAACATTTACATAACTGATTGCCATCTTAATTAATAGTGGTAAAGATTAATCCACTTATTGATGCACATTAACATCTCAACTGTATAAAAATCAATACAATAATGACTAAACCTGGAGGGTCTACCTCCTAATCTGATTCTTACTGGCATCTTTACTGAAATCACGTCACATGCGGTGGCCTATATTCTCTAATTAACCATAATTTGTGGGGTACTCACATCTCTCAAGGCTTCTCATGGTGGCTCCAACCAATCATATTCTTCCAAGTCGCCTGCCATATGTAAGTTTAACGCGACATATTCATCTTGAATACACACATTTTATGACACACAACTTCCGTTAACCATACGGCACTTTGCATTTCTATAAGGAAGCTATTGCTCCCAAACATGTGACACTTTATAACACTTATAAAACCACTACTTTAAAAGATATTTTACATATGCTTTATACACAACACACGTCACTGTGTACACTTTTCATTGCTTGAAATTCCCTAGCAAAGATATCAAAATTGCAGGTGTCGACGGCGTCTCCCGTGCTCCTACCAACTCCTGATTGAAAGTCTGGTTTACCTGCCCTCGGAATTCACCAACAGTTTTTTATCCATACTCCTACGGTGAGCTTCCTGCGTCGCATAGATATGCTAACTTCCGTCCTGAGCGTTATTATTTGGTATCCTTAAAACATTACCAAATGCTTCGTAAAGTTTCTCGCAGCGCATTCCAGCGTAATTAGACATGAATGATCAGTCGATATTTGATACATTGCGCTTAACACTGTCCATAACTTAACACAAATTATTATTATTATTTACAATAGTTCTGCCACTCATCTTACACGGTGCCTCCTACGTGAACACGCCATTGTTCGTACTGCTGAGTATACCTGCAGCGCGATTATTAATAACAGCTTATTAAATGCTTCACTCTAATGTAGAACTCTTTGTGCGGGCGTCCTTTCATGCACCGGACCAACATATGTTCCGCCATGACGACTGTCTGCGCCTCTCTTGACAAACTGTGACAAACTGGGGTGAGACTGGCTCCAACCGTCTGCAACTAGTGTAAGACTGACTTAAGACTGAAGTGTAACTAACTGCTCTGCTAAGGGTCGACCCCCTTATATCGGATTCACACAGAAAGTAGAGCGCAATCTTCCCGCGGGATCTCGGCTCCTCTCCCAGCATGATTCTGGTCTCGAAACCATGTTCATTGGGTTCCTTTTTCTTCTCTGATCCCAGAACTGACTGCGTGCTGAAGAATCGCTCGGCCAATTAATTAATATTAATTCCTTTCTTCATAGCGTGGGGACGCTATCTCCCGGGATTCCCTGGCGACCTCCTCAAATCCCGCCGCGAACAATGATAGTCCTACGGTCCTTCCGCACTTCCTTAAATATGCGTCAATTTCGCAGATTAAAGGCTCTAAAATTAGCCTCCAGTCTAAAGATTCACCTGTGGGCAACTCCCATGTCATTTCGTTACTCCAATCACGAGTAATCAATGATTTTCCTTGTGATCTCTCCCCACCATTCTCAAATCCATTCTCCGTCGGGGAAGAACTGGGTCATTATTCAGGCCCTCACCCTCTTCCAGACGACAGAATGAGGTCAGAATGATTGACTTGGCTCCACTGAACACCTCCCACAATTCTGGGCTAATTTGTAAAAATGTCAACCTCTGCACTTGCAGTGCTCCAAGCCCCGTATAGCCTACACCAAGTAGTCTAATAATACTGTATTCTGCTCAATTTCCCTTCATTATTTTAATAAATAATGTCACTGCAACTGAAATCACACCAGTGATTTAATATACACTTCTCTCTAGGGGTTTTTACACTGAAACTCCCTCCACAGACTTCGGGTTCGTTCCCTCGTGGAACCTTTATACTGAGATCACAGTCTCTGGGAACCACGTTCGATTCCAGTCAGCATAACCTCCTCGGGTTCATATTCCCCTTGCGAAACTTATAGAAGTCAATTGCAAGTGGCTCTCTATAAGTAACCAGCTGACTGTCTATCACTGTCTGTGTTTACATCTGGGGTCCTTCACCTCGTTTGGCTGCGAGTAGGTTAGTACAGCTCCCCATTCCACGCTGCGCTCTTTCTAAGCTGTTCATTCTCCAGGCGGAGGGTCGTATTTATTGCCTCAACCTCTCTCGCCGCTGCAACCATTTCTTCATAGAATTCTCGCAGACACTGGCATCTTTGTTGTTCGTCCCTTCCACTGGGCAAACTGTCTGCTTCTCGTTCCGTCTTTCCGCTCGAACTTTCAGTTCTGACTGCCTGGCTGACTTCGCTCTCCACGTTGAGTTGGGTGTGCGCTGTTAATACTTCTTCTTGTTCGTCGAATTCTTCTGGCGGATAATAAACCTTTAAATTGGCTACATTCATAACGACCTCGTTTCCAGTTTCTAAATGCTTTAACCTGTATGCATTGTTCTGTAGGTTTCTTATCACCTCGAACGGGCCGTGGTAAGCAAAAATGAACTTTTTATACTTCCGTGCCTCTGGATCTGAACTGGCTGGTTTCCTAATTAAAACTTTCTCTCCGACGAGAAGCGGTCTATGATACCTCTTCGCACGATTTCTTCTCTGACGTCTCTCCGCCTGTGCTTTGAGATATTCGAAGGTTCGTTGGATCCTCAATTCTCGACCTTGCTGTGCGTCTACTGGTAATGGAATAACACCATTCCACGGTCTCTCCGGTCTCTGATACAGATGTAGAGTCACGGGAACCTGACCTGTCGCCTCATGTACCGTATTATTTATACAGTATTCAATTACTTCTAGGAATTCAATCCAACGCCAGTTCGCTTCAGAGCAGTAGATCTTCATGTATTTCTGGATCTCTCTCATTACTCTTTCAACTGGACTTGCCTCAGGATGGCGAATGGTAGATAAAATCTGCCTAATTCCTAGAGTTTCCACTTCTCGACGAAATTCTGCACTCGTAAAGCAACTTCCGTGGTCCGAGAGAATGTTATCCGGCTTCCCAAGAATCGGAATAACTCTCTCTTTCAGGCGTTTCAAGACCTGCTTTGAACTTGTCTTTTGTATGGGGCATAATACCACCATTTTCGAAAATACATCCATGGCTACAAAAATGTGTCTATTGCCTCTACGTGCTCTAGGCAATGGTCCAACGTTGTCTATGCTCAATAACTGCCTTGGCTTCTCCGGTAACAACGGGATAGGTCGTTGCCCCATTAAAAAGGGATTTGGCTTTACCCTTTGGCATAGATCACATGTCCTAATAGCATTTCTCACCGTTTCTCTCAACTTAGGCCAAGTAAATGCTTCCTTCAACAGAGCACAAATTTTGTCTATCCCTGGATGTCTAAATGCTCTGTGTGCTAGCCACACCAATCTCCTCTGCAAAGCTGCAGGAATCACAATCCTTTGACGTGTATGATCTACATCATCCCACTTGTGTAATATCTGATTATACCATACATAATCTCTTGCCAATGCATCTGCCTCTCCGTATATTGCAGTTCCCCTTGCTAAGCGTCCCTCGAAGTAATCGATCATCATCTTCAACCACGGGTCTTCGCGTTGTAGGTTGGTAAGATTCCTCAAGTCATCCAACGTCTTCTGATCTCGATTCTCAATCTGGACAGCTAGCGCTTCCTCTTCTCTAGGGTAACGGCTTAATATGTCCGGTATTACATTCTCTATCCCTGGACAGTATTCTATTTCCACATTAAATTGCTGAATATACAGGGACCATCTTGTCAATCTCTGGCTAGACAAGTCTGTTTTTAACAAAAATGTTAAAGCTTTATGGTCTGTTCTGAGGACTATTTGGAAGCCATACACGAGTTTATGCCAAGATTGCAACGCGTACAAAATTGCGAGCAACTCTATCTCTGTAATCGTGTAATTTTTCTCATGGGCTTTCAGCCTCCTACTTATAAAGGCAATAAAAACTTTCTTTTCAGGCTGGTCAACATTTTCCTGGAATAGCATCGCTCCGATCCCAATAAGTGATGCATCCGTCTGTATGATGAACTTCTGGGTATAATCCGGGTATCCCGGCTTCACATATTCCAAAAGCATTTGTTTTGACCTCACGAATGCTTCCTGAAATTGCTCCGTCCAATTCCATCTGCCGCCTTTCTTCAACAGGTCCTGCAGGGGTGCTACTGTCGCAGTATAGTTTGGGCATTGGTTCGAAAAGAATCCAATTACTCCCAAATACTGTCGGACGTGCTTTACTTTCGTGGGTCGAGGGAAATTTCGAATTACCTCCAATTTATCTGGGTTAGGCTTCACTCCATTTGCATCAATAACATGCCCTAGGAATTTGACTTCCCTCTGACAGAAGTGCGATTTCTTGATATTAACCTTAAAGTTAGCTTCTCGAAGGTCATCTAGCAACTTCTTCAGGTCTCTCATGTGCTCCTCCAGAGATTCTGATGTGAGTAGAATGTCGTCTACATATCTGATGGTACTCTCTTTCACTTCATCTGATAGATTGCGATCTAACGCTCTTATCAGTGCTGAACCAGCTGTTTTCAACCCAAAAGGTAGCCTTAAAAATGTGTATGTATGTTGATCAAATATAAATCCTGTCAACAGACTAGTTTTCTTCTCCAATTAAAGATGATGGAAACTGGATGTGATGTCCAGATTTGTGAATACGGTTTTCCCCTTGAACTTCCTGAGGATCTCTTTACTAGGTGGCACTTGGTCAAATTCTGGAATAACCTTCAAATTTAAATGTCTCAGGTCCAGGCAGACTCTGACAGTTCCGTCTGTCTTCGGTACAATTAGCAATGGACTTACATAAGGCGTAGGTGTCTTCTCAATAACACCGGCCTCCAACATCTCCTGAATTGCCTCTTTCACTTTAGCATAATGCTTTTCTGCTATAGGGTAGGGTTTCTGCCTAAATGGTGTCCAATCACTGACTTGAAAAGCATAAGTGAAGTTCTTTATACGACCAGGTCTCGAATCAAAGACTTCCTTCTGTTCCAGTAATAACTGCTTTAAATTTTCCTTCTCTTTTAGCCCAATTTTCGCTTCTTCTAGTTTTTCCGAAATATATTCTTCCAGTTTGGGTTCCAAATCTTTCTCCAGGTCTGTGGCTAGTGTTTTCAGCTCTTCTTCTAACTGCTCAATAACTAACACTTCTTCCTCAGCCACCTCTCTGTATGTATGCCATACTTGTTCACTTGACCCTGGTTCAATCTCATTGAGTGCGACCTCCAAGCCTTCAGCTTCTTCATTCACATGGAACATAACCCTGTCCTGTGCTAGGTCGATTATCACTCTGTATTCCCTTATAAATTCTGCCCCAATAAGTAGGTTATAAGGCAGTTTGTTTACTAACAGAAAACTCCGTGAGAAAATAGAGCCTCCTATCTGTAAATCTAGGAATACCTGATATTTACATATCATCGTTCTGTCTGGAATTACCCCTTTTATCTTGACACTAGAGATCGGTATTTTCAAAATATTCCCTCTCCGGGCTATTTCATCATATAAAGCTTGTGTCATAAGGCTCACTGTTGACCCCGTGTCTAACAGACTTCTTATTTTTAATCCTGCCACTCTTACTATTATAATAGGCAATTCTCTCTTGACCATGACCTGTGGTCCTCCTGTATCCTCGATTAGCTCTTCCGGTTTGGCTATCCAATTGATGATGTTAACAGACTTCCATCCCTCAGTCTCGAACTCTTCTAATTTTGGCGTTTTTTTTTCTTCAGCGCCCGTCCCCTTGGAGTTTCTTCTCTCCTGTTCGCTGCGTTGTAGCTCCAAACTCTTAGCTCCATCTCCATATCTGTCTGGCGATGTCCTGTTCTGCATAACTTCTTGCCAGCGGACTTGTTGTTTCTGGGGCTCATCTCCCCTCTCCTCGAGGTATCGCAAAGAAGCGTGATATCGTTCTTCTACCTCGTCATCGAAGTTACTTCTTCTTTCTTGGGGTCTCCAATTTCTATTGCTGCCTTCTTGGCCATTGTTACCTCCATTGTTTTGGTACGGTTTACCCCTGGTATTCTGCTTATTCCACGAGTTTCGACCTCTTCCTCCTCTATTAGCATTCCCTTTGTACTTTGACTGCCATCTTCTGGGTTCCTGTTCCCATTGCCGTCCATAGGAATCTAATGTTTCAGTGCTCGTAGCTTTGTTGTTCCTTGGAGCTTGCTGTTGGTCAGTCTGCGTGTTGGTCACGTGTACCTGTTCCACGGTTCGACTCTGACGCATCGTATTTGCTGTTGTGAGGTCCAGTTGTCTAAGAACTGTCTCCATTTCTATAGCAGTTTTCGCATTAGCCGAGATTAGTAGTCTTTGGATCTCGTATGGAAGCTGCTTGGCGATAGCAATACATAATTCCAGCTCGCTCGGTTTTTGATCCAGTTCTTTGAAGCGACACATCTGCGATATAAAGAATTCTGCGTACTTCGTTGGGTTGTTGGTACTGTATTTCATTGCATATAAATCCAACCGTAAATTCTGTTGGGTCGCTGCGTCCCAGTATCTCTTCAAAAATGCCTCCCGAAACTCCTCAACAGTATCGAAAGTGTAGCGGAAGCTGCGAAACCATAATGCACACTCCCCCTCTGTTAATTTCTCTATAGCTCGTAGCCTGCGCTCCTGTGGTATTCGTGCATCATTCAGATATTCAGTCACTTCCTTCAACCAATATTTTGGTGTCATATTACAGTGGCTACCTGAGAATTTCCTTGGTTTTTCTTCGCTTGCCCTGATGACGTTTATCACCTGGGTGTGCATAGCATTTTCATGTGGCGTCGATGCCGCAACTGGTATACCTGGCGTCATATAAGGACTTTCGCCTGGGCCTGTAGCACTCCTTATTATAGGTTGGGTTTCTAAGTCTGCCCACCTTGTTTTCCTCATATCTTCCATGCTGCCTTCGCTTGACTTAGGATCTTTCAGAAGTGTTTCCTCCTGTGCGATTATCCTAGTCTCCATTTGATTGTGGCGCATCTCTGCTCTTTCCAAACGAGTAATGACTTCTTTCTCTATTCTTGTAAGCCTATCTCGATTTTCCTCGGCTACTTGAAAGATTTTCTTCTTGTCTTCTTTCAGACTTTGTTTGATATGGGAGATTTCATCCTCTACATCTTCCTTAATTTGAGCAAGGGTCTTGTCGCTTGCCTCTGTTTTCTGGCCTTCTCTCACTTCGAGTTCTTCCCTCAATCCTTTGATTTCTTCTCGAATGTGTCCATTGACCTTTGACATTTCCTTCTGGACCTTATTAATTTCACCTCTATTCTCCTCTTGCCTTTTGTTGACTACAACAATGTCATTCTGAACTTGGTCCAGTTCTTGATGAACTTTGCTTATCTGACCCTTCATGTTTACTATCAGCTCTTTACTCTCGTTAACGACAGCCTTGATTTCACCTATTTCTTGACATTGACCTAATATATTCTGGTCCTGTTTCTTGAGATCACCGTTAATTGCTCTAGCATAGCTTTTCAATTTCTGGTCCCATTTAGAGTCGTTCTCCTCCAATCTCTGGTCTACCGTTCTCGTAAACTCTGAAAATTGTTTCGCTTGGCGTTCGAGATTCGCCTCATTTTGGATTTGAATATCCTTAATGTCGTTAGATAACGCGTCTAACCTACTGCTGGTTTCATCCTCAGCATGCTTACACGCTTGTAAGTTACTTTCAAGTTTGGCTTCTATGGCCTCGAACCGTTTATCTCTTTTAACCTGCATTTCCGATACAATGCTTACAACAGTTTCTGTTACTTCGGTCTTAATAACCTCTTGCATTTGACCTAACTTATTATTCAATTCAACTTTATTTGCATCTAACCGGTTGTTTATTTCAACCTGATTAGCATCTAACCGATTATTTAATTCACTCTGGTTGTCATTCATTGCAACCTGATTTGCCTTAATTGCCAGCTGATTGGCATCTAAACGAGTGTTTATACCCTCCTGGAAAGCCTTAGCCTCCAGCTTATTTTGCTCGTTAACAGCATCAAAATGCTGTTTCAACCCTGCAATAACCTGCAAAATCTCCTCCGTGCCTGACATTTTTACAATAACACTTAAATATGCAGGCAGGCTTCCTGGAAAAAATGTGTGGATATGTTTTGAAAAGAAACATCAAACACTGTACACATATTGTAACGTCGTACAAAACCTGATAATATTATGATAAATTGTGGATCTGGAATGTAGCGCTCATACCCTTGGGTAATCCTCTTCTCAATAGAGAGATTCTGCGTTACATCAAAAGCCTACTGAACTCAAAAATCACTCAAACACAGTTTGAGGCAAAAAAAAAAAAATTACTATGGTTTTCCCCATGAAATACCATAAAAAATCTATGAGTTTTCCCTAAATCCCATAAGCTCCACGCAATCTGGGCGCCATGATAATGATATAGTGAAATGATGTAAAGTATGCCATGCTTATCCCAAAGACGGGCGACATGATAATGAATAGAAGGATTCATCGTTTGCCCGGTTTGTGCAATGCCAAGATCGCTCATATTGCACTGACGCAGGCGGTTCCATAATGAATTTATACCGCTCCACGTTGCTTGGGCCATGATAAATATATGCATACTAGACGTATTGCATTATCAAAATTTATATTGTGCGTATCAGAGCTTAGCTATATTAGGTGCGGTCCTCCCCTACTTCATGTTAATTGTTACTTTAATAGAGTTGTGTGCATTAGATATAGACCGGCTTTAGTTGTACCTATACCTCAAATCACTGTACAGGACATCATTTTCCATGTACCCATGCGTATAATCTCGATGGAAAATATGCTTCTGCCTCCAGCTAGCTTCAGGACTCGAGGGTGTACCGTCCTCCCACTGAGCAGTTGCATACTTTGGATTTGAGGCTAAGGGGTATCAACTCTACAAGGATAAGGCACAACTCTATTCTAAAACTTTAATTCAGTAAATAAAATCATGGCTTTGAACAAATAAAACAATCCCCATAACCATAAAACAAAAGCAAACAAAAATTACTTTCCACAATCCACCAATATGAACATAATATAATCATAATAAAATCATATCATACCACAAACCTTTACCCTTATGTGAACATCACAAAGCTATTCTAGTGCGTTGATGCACGTACAACTTCAAAAACAACCTGTACATTGACACTACTGTCATACAATGTGACTTCTTTAATATCACAACATTACTGATTCATAAAAACCTTCTTAATTTGACAATTATGTGTACCGTGTGTGTTTTGATCTTTCTTTTCCCACCAAATGCTTCACATGCATTAGCCTATTCTGGTGTTGCACAGCAAACTACGTTCAACTCCATAATTATGTAAGCTACCCCTACTCCACTATTTATATAGTTCCACTGCATGCCGTTTTGTGATTTCATATAAAAACGTTATGTTATTGTTGTGTCGGATGGTATAATCAAACTACCTTGCGCGCGTAGCCTGTGGAATCTGGTAACCAACTTCTGAAAAAGTTGTCAGTGACAGTATAAATGCAACGTCTAACCATTCGTTAGATAGCTAAAATCATGAACCATCAGGATAATATATAATTATCAATGTGTTCTTAAACCACATGGCTTCATTACTCAACATAACAACATATCATTCATGTCATCAACAGGGTCTAAAATCTGTTCTTGTCAACTTGCTTTCACGGTTCGCCTTGACCGTCCCCAGACCCTCTCCTCGAGCGGTCGGTATACAATAGCAGTGGGTTGGGTTTCCACCCTAACTCGACCCCCGCTTTTATGTTTGAAGGCTTATTTCCAAAGCATTGTAAGATTTTACAAGACAAATACTGTGCTCTCAATGACACCCATATCTCAATGGATTTTAACTGAATATTATGCACACAGGTAGTGAATGAGCTTTATATTTATTCCTACCCCTAGGATAAAATAATTACTGGCACCAAACAGGTCCATTCAACATGAAGGTACGAGGTTCGTAAAACATTGGTCAAATAGGCAACCGGTGTCTTAAACAATATGCGGTCAGCCCAATGCTGCCGGTATGAGGTTCGCTTCAACAAGCCGAATCACTCACAATAATAAGTTCTCGGGGAATCATTAGAGTGTCGAGGTGTCCTCGTTTTCCTCGCACCTAATCACGGGATTCCAACCCGGAACATTCCATCCTTCATCAGAGTTAGGGTCCAACACTAAACACTCTGGCACAAAGTATATCTCCGCTATGCCCCCGGCATAGGAGATTTCATACGTAGAATAGACCACCTGGCTCCTTTACCTAATGTTACGACTTCGTCCTATAATATTAAGAGAAATGTATCAATTACTCTATAAGCTTCTCACATAAGCTGCAAATTCAATTCACTAAAAGCTCTTCCATTCCTGGCATAATTATATTCCCATTAATACAATATTCTGATATCAAACTCTTTCTTTAATCCCGTAAGGTAATCTTACTGTATTATATTATATTTCTGACATAATTTACCAAAATCATTCCTTATTATTATTATTATATTTCTGACATAATTTACCAAAATCCGACACAACCAATCATCTCAAAACTCGAACAACTGTGCTCGTAACATTTACATAACTGATAACCATCTTAATTAATAGTGGTAATGATTAATCCACTTATTGATGCACATTAACATCTCAACTGTATAAAAATCAATACAATAATGACTAAACCTGGAGGGTCTACCTCCTAATCTGATTCTTACTGGCATCTTTACTGAAATCACGTCACATGCAGTGGCCTATATTCTCTAATTAACCATAATTTTTGGGGTACTCACATCTCTCAAGGCTTCTCATGGTGGCTCCAACCAATCGTATCCTTCCAAGTCGCCTGCCATATGCAGGTTTAACGCGACATATTCATCTTGAATACACACATTTTATGACACACAACTTCCGTTAACCATACGGCACTTTGCATTTCTATAAGGAAGCTATTGCTCCCAAATATGTGACACTTTATAACACTTATAAAACCACTACTTTAAAAGATATTTTACATATGCTTTATACACAACACACGTCACTGTGTACACTTTTCATTGCTTGAAATTCCCTAGCAAAGATATCAAAATTGCAGGTGTCGACGGCGTCTCCCGTGCTCCTACCAACTCCTGATTGAAAGTCTGGTTTACCTGCCCTCGGAATTCACCAACAGTTTTTTATCCATACTCCTACGGTGAGCTTCCTGTGTCGCATAGATATGCTAACTTCCGTCCTGAGCGTTATTATTTGGTATCCTTAAAACATTACCAAATGCTTCGTAAAGTTTCTCCCAGCGCATTCCAGCGTAATTAGACATGAATGATCAGTCGATATTTGATACATTGCGCTTAACACTGTCCATAACTTTACACAAATTATTATTATTATTTACAATAGTTCTGCCACTCATCTTACACGGTGCCTCCTACGTGAACACGCCATTGTTCGTACTGCTGAGTATACCTGCAGCGCGATTATTAATAACAGCTTATTAAATGCTTCACTCAAATGTAGAACTCTTTGTGCGGGCGTCCTTTCATGCACCGGACCAACATATGTTCCGCCATGACGACTGTCTGCGCCTCTCTTGACAAACTGTGACAAACTGGGGTGAGACTGGCTCCAACCGTCTGCAACTAGTGTAAGACTGACTTAAGACTGAAGTGTAACTAACTGCTCTGCCCTTATATCGGATTCACACAGAAAGTAGAGCGCAATCTTCCCGCGGGATCTCGGCTCCTCTCCCAGCATGATTCTGGTCTCGAAACCATGTTCATTGGGTTCCTTTTTCTTCTCTGATCCCAGAACTGACTGCGTGCTGAAGAATCGCTCGGCCAATTAATTAATATTAATTCCTTTCTTCATAGCGTGGGGACGCTATCTCCCGGGATTCCCTGGCGACCTCCTCAAATCCCGCCGCGAACAATAATAGTCCTACGGTCCTTCCTCACTTCCTTAAATATGCGTCAATTTCGCAGATTAAATGCTCTAAAATTAGCCTCCAGTCTAAAGATTCACCTGTGGGCAACTCCCATGTCATTTCGTTACTCCAATCACGAGTAATCAATGATTTTCCTTGTGATCTCTCCCCACCATTCTCAAATCCATTCTCCGTCGGGGAAGAACTGGGTCATTATTCAGGCCCTCACCCTCTTCCAGACGACAGAATGAGGTCAGAATGATTGACTTGGCTCCACTGAACACCTCCCACAATTCTGGGCTAATTTGTAAAAATGTCAACCTCTGCACTTGCAGTGCTCCAAGCCCCGTATAGCCTACACCAAGTAGTCTAATAATACTGTATTCTGCTCAATTTCCCTTCATTATTTTAATAAATAATGTCACTGCAACTGAAATCACACCAGTGATTTAATATACACTTCTCTCTAGGGGTTTTTACACTGAAACTCCCTCCACAGACTTCGGGTTCGTTCCCTCGTGGAACCTTTATACTGAGATCACAGTCTCTGGGAACCACGTTCGATTCCAGTCAGCATAACCTCCTCGGGTTCAATATATATATACATGTTAGTAGGATTGTGGATTGACATGGTATTATTAGCGAGGTCCACTGTAGTTTTATTTGTTGTGAAGGTACAATACGTGGGTCTGGAAATGTATGCATCGTTGGACTCTGTAATCTATTGGCCTGGAGTAGGTAATGCTGTGGGAATGTTCTTAAAATTATTGGATGGGGTGGATTTTCTCCATATGATCAAATTCAAATGCATGCAGGTGTGATAACAATAAAACCCTGGGTAGGTGGGTAGGGTGTACATGCATATCGGGTAAGGGAATGGGTTGGCATGGGTTGAATAGTTTTATAGTTTACCATGCGGGCTGTTTTACTGAAAATCTTTGTTAGTATGTTGGTGGCCTTTCATCTATATAAATAGATGCATATCTAGCATCTATTTTTTGCGTCCGAGCACCCCTATTACTCGGGTGAAAGCGGTATGATGCGGGTCGCAGTCAGCCCTCTTTTTAAAAGCATGAATGTTTACAACCCTCGTGTGCAGTGTGTGTGGTGTGTATGTATAAATTTGGTGGAAATGATGGAAAGAAGTTTGGGAATAGGTGTATGGATCTCTGCCTGTATATTTGTCTTATTTGAGACTGTATATTATCTCTTTGTGCATTTCTTTTGATGATCGTTCTACCTTGGTCAGAATTTGCCTTTCTTCCGCTCCTTGGCGCTATTTAAATACGTTGTCACTGTCATTGTGGGATCATCATCCCTTATCTCTATAAATATATCCCTATATCACTGGATAACGCCATCGCGCTGTCTCATCTACCGTTATGTAACGTGCCGGTTTTACCGTTCACGCCTACCCTTATTTGACTAAGAGTATCATTTGGATGCGCATAGCGCCCTTTAAAACATGGCTGCTATAATGACTGTGTAGATTTTACGCGCCCAGCGCTCTGTGGTCTGTCTACTTATATTTGTGGCCATCCTGGACCTCCATTCAAAGCCTCAATATTCTCAATTTATAGCCACTACCAGTCTCTATTTATAGGCATATGTTTGCCTCTACTTATAGCATCCGTTTACCTCTACTTATAGGCATCTCTTGAATTTGTGCGTCCGCCCTATCGTGGGGGTTAATTTACTATTGCTGCCCTCCTGATGGGGTCTTTGTCATCGCTATAATGGCTGTGAACTTCTCTGTATCATGTAGTGTGACCTCTTATAGAAGGGGGGGTGGATGATTTATAATTGGGCACTGTGCTAATCTGCCCTTGCATTTAATCATCTGTAGTGTCTATGCGCCATTACCTTGGCCGCCTTGTGTGGTGAGCGTATATGGCAGGAGACATCCGTGGCCTCAGCGCGTGATGCCGATCGGAGCGTCGCGCTTGCCGCACTGTGCCGTACCCTTATGTGGATACATCATACCCCTCAGGTACCCCTTGGCTAAGTGTAGGCTAAATCTGCCTATTCAGGTGATTTCTGTGTATCGTGTCACCCCTATGTCTATATTATGTATTTGTTATCCATATTTGTCTTGCTCGTGCCCCTATGTCGAGCGTTAAAACTCTTGGGCTGCATTGGTGTGCTTTATCTCTATTATCGGGTGTGGTATGGTCTACTATTCCCCTAATCCTCGTTTATGGTCGGTGTCTACCCGCTAGTGTGAAAATTGAAATGTATTTGTGGTCAGTGCTTGCATGGGCAGGAGACAGCCCTGGCCTCTGCGGCGTAAGAAACCTGTCTCGCCTCGCGAGTACGCTATCATATGTGAGTGGCTTGTCCACGTTCAGTGTTATCTCCACGTGTCTGGCGGTGTAAAGTGACCTACACTGCTATCAGCTAATCCTACAGTTGACCTCGTGCTGGCCGCCTGGAGTGATCATATGATCGGTTTATAGCAGTGCTGTTCATTGTAGCTTATGTTGGTCTTGACCAAGTGTTCAGTGTTCTAGTGGAATTCTTCAATGAGAATAATGCTGAACCTTGTGATTGTGCAAGGATGTTGCCACTGCTGGGCTCCCGTGAACGTGTTGTTCGCTATTCAGCAATTTCGTGTTATGTTTTTGTTTACTGTCCGTGGGTGCAATATCCCTCTGTATGTGCCGAGTATCGGCATGCCATCGGAATGCACGGTATGTATGTTCCTCGTCCGCTTGTGATTTTATTGTTGCATCTGTTTACCGTGTCTCAATCCTTATTTTGAAATGGCAACAATATGCCCTTCCGCGATCTCCGTTCTGTACGTGTCTATTTTGTGTCTATTTGCCTGTGTATGAGTTTAGCGCATTCCCAGGTCGCCTGACCTGTGTGTTCCAGCTAACTGATCTCCAGTCGGTCGACACTTTCGCTTTTGCCTCCCGGGGCGTCCGTTTTTACTTGGTATTCGGCCCTTGATCGTGTGTAATTCCTGTGTTCTGTATCTGTCCTTGTCTAGCTGGTAAAACTGTACATGTCTCTGTATAACCTCTAGTAGTGTATTCCGTAACTAGGTGTCATTGGGTAACTTAATCCTAGCTACGGCTGTTCCCTGTTGTAATGTGTTTGAGTGTCAGTCCCCCTGATGCATATATTATACATTTCTGCAACCCGTTACTGGAGGTTGTGGATCGCCTACCCTGTCTGTGATGTTTAATTTACTGGGATGTGGGTTGTACGCGACCCACAAAGGTATGGTATAGACCTCTGTGCGTCCGCGTATGCTCTGTGCCAGTACCTCGGTACCCTTATTTTGCTAATTTCCGTTCCGTGGCGTGTATTGCCCGGCTAAAGTGTATGTGGCACAGTGTACCCTAGTGTGATTGATTTGCGAGATGCTGAATGTTCCTCGTACCTCACTTTCGGCGTTCTTTCAGTGTTTAGATTGGCGTGAATGACTTTGTGTTGCTGGCCGTTAGTAAGCTCACTGCTAATCTCGCTGTTACTCATTATCTTGCCATCTCCTTCAGGGCTTTCCTGCTGAGCCAGCGATAGTTTCACGTTACGTGTTGGGGCAAGTGGCTTTTGTCGGCTAGCTGCCTGCCTGCTGTATGTTGACAATTTCAATGCGCAACGCAATCATGTCTGTAACCTGGTCTGAGTAATGGTGTCAATTTGTCCACCATTGCTTGTAATAAAAGACCCAGTTGCTCAATATATTTGTGTGTTTTTGTGTTAACTCGTGTAATTATGTATGTCTGTTCCTGGTACTTCCAGTAGCGTGTTTTGCAGCTAGGTGTCGGTGTCTATTTAGATCCCTAGGTTCTATAGCGCTCTGTGGGTCTATTGTCACGTTGTAACTGCATAACGTTTGAGAGCCTTATTTGAGTGTACTGGTGTGTGTCTGATAGGTGTGAAAATCGCTTGTTTCCAGTCGGTCGACACTTTCTCTCTCTCGTGTATGTGTCATCCCCTCTGGAGGTCACTCGTTTGATTCTCGAGGCATCCGTGTTAATTTAGAACTCCGGACTTCTGGGCATGTGTTTCCCCCTGTACCTTGTGTCTTTTTGCCCTTAATGATTAATAGGGGTTGTACAGATACTCCTGTGAAGACGTAGCGTGTAAGATAATGTTATCGCGGCGAGCCCGTTCATCGCTGCTGGCCTGCTGGCTTGCCCGCTCTTTGCTGACATATGTGCATTGCTCAGGTTACCTTATTGTCTCTCGTGTGTAGTGAGTGAATTTTGCTGGCGTGTCGGTCTAAATGAATTTAATGCATGTTCCATTGTTCACTTATTAATGCAGGCTGTCTGTCCTCTCCAGCCTTTTCTGCCGTTATGTTTGCATGTATGTAATCTGACAAGACTATTATATGGTAAATAGTGTCCCTTATCTAATGGATACTTGAGCTTGTACCTCTGGTATCCAGACGGTCGCGTGTCTGAACTCGGCTCCATTCAGGCTGATTATTCATGTAGGCTTGTAGGCCAGTGTCTCTCCAATACTTTTGTCAACCATATGGACCTTCTATGGAAATTGTGTTTAATGTGCGACCCAGAAAAATATGTCGTTTTCCCCTAAAACTGTGAATTTACCCTCTAGTGTTCTCGCTTGCTCAATCGCTGTTATAGGGAACGAGGAGAAAAGAATCCTTGTTTTATAGTGGACATCTTGCGCCGTGTTTGGAATGTAACATACAAAATATGACATAGAGCATTCATGCACAGTGTACATTTATAAATACAATTTCCCTTTCTGGATATATCATCTATGGGCACCTTGGGAACATGTTTTATTCGCCTTCTCGTGTGATACCAGTAATGTGATACACCTTACGTTTACCCTATGCAGATATCTCTGTATCACATCATACTTTGGGCAGTGTAGGCAATAATACACATATGGAACAATATATGCATATATTGGGATATATAGTCTGTAGGCGTATGTTTTTCCGTGCTTGCCCCTGTCAATCTTTATGCTTGCATGGCAATATATCCTAAGTTTTATACATGCTGTATGTAGGTGTGGGGCTGTAATATTATATTTCTAGGCCGTGCAATTTGCTTGACCCTTGATTATCGTGTTTATTTAAATGCATTATCGTTTGTATGTTTAAATTTTACTGGAAAAGAACCTTCTCGTTTTGATAACTGTAGTGTACGCAACCCTGTAGTGTATAACCTGTGGGCTGTCCGAGCCCTTTACGGCTCACCACCATGGCCTACCTAAATGTATTTGTACACTGCGGGCCCATGTGAGGGTTTGCGAGTGTTTCATGGGTTTTCGTGAAATTTCTTTTGTGTGTGTTGCCCAACGTTTTGAGGGTTGGCTTTAGCACCCTTCTGTGTGTCTGGCCTGAGGGGGTTGGTACCAGTATCTGCCTACGTTCTGGCATAGTGGCCCTTAGAACTGGCGCTGTGGATCGTGTAAGTGTTTATATCTCGCTGGGTAATCACCCTCTGTTAGCGACTAGCTGTTGCTCCCCGGGGTGACCATATCCGCCCCGTGATTAAGGCGTATGCTCCTGGTACCCACTGGGGTCGCTTCCCACTGTTTCCCTTGGGAGTTTGCAGTAGGGTGAGCTTGTGCCTTTGTGTACCATATTGCTCCCTTGTTGGCTGATGTGCGCGCGTGCCTGAAGGGCTATTTTCGCGCCACACTCCCTTATCAGTGCCTGGAGGGGTGTATCGTGCCTTCGTGTGTACATGGCTTGTGGGGTTGGGAAGCAATACTTTCCTATTGCCCCGTGTAATTTGTGTAAGTATAGGCGGTGTACAATGGGATGTATGCCCTATACTTGGATAGCCCTTGGGGGTAGGAAGCAAAGTTTTCCTATTGCCCCGCGTATTTTGTGTCAGAACGGGCGTAGTGTACCGAGACGTGCGAGCTGTATTCTCAGGGGTTGGATTCAACACCCTTCTGTGTATTTGGTCTGATGAGGTTGGTGCCAGTATCGGCCTACGTTCTGGCCTAGTGGCTCTTTGAACTGGCACTGTAAATTGTGTAGATGTGTGTATCTGCCGTGTTTTGGAGCCTGGCCTGGCCGGTTTCTGTGTTACGGCCACAGCGTCCTCCCTCCCCTTGGTGTTGTGAGGTGCAGAGATGGACATCTGTGCAAAGTTCTCTGCCAGCGTGTCGATGTTGATGTCCTCCCCCTGTTTTTTGGCCCTCCTGCTGCGAACTCATACACCATATTGTTGGCCTGCATTTCGACATACGCTTCCCAGATTTTCGAATATTCCTGGTTCAGCGCTATTGCCTGCTCAGCTACCTTAGTGCCGTGTGTGCCTACGTATATGTGTTCCTCCCTAAGCTGGTGATATTCTTGGAAAATGACCTCATGCAATAGGTGCAATCGCCAGTGTGATCGGTTGAGTTGTTTTATGAGTGTAGGGATTTTGGCCTTAATTTTGCTTTTCGGAGCCATGCTCCGTGGCCAGATAAGTGCTCTAATGATCCTAATGTATTGGGCGTGTAAGAGCCCCTGGTATTTCCTGAGGTAATCTTGTCTCGTTGCGAATACCTTGTGCCTTGCAATGAGGTCCTTATACTCCTCAATGTTCTTCAGCATGGTCAGACGGTATAGTGGGGCCATTTTATTAGTAGAGCGGCGAATGTAAAGTGTGTGAGTGTTGGTATATGAAATGTATTCCTAATAAGCTCTGTATAGGGTGGGTGGTTGGAAATTATAGTTTATGTGTCACCGTAATAAATGTCGTCCGTGTAGGGCAGATTGCTAATGTTCTCTGAAAGAATTCTCCCAATTCTAGGATCCTGAAGGAATTTTCCTACCTGACCTTACGTCAATAAATTGCGCTACTAAGGTTGCAATAATTTTACTGTAGGGCTCGAAAATTTTGCCCTATCTTGGCTTGCAAAGGGTTTCAATATGTGAATACTCTATGGGGTGGGTTGGGAGGGTGCTAATAAATATATTACGCTCCTAAAAATCCTCTGCTTATTGCTTTTAGAAAAAAATCACTAAGTTGTCACTCTAAGAAATTTTTCTTTCTACTCGCTTGGCTGTCTTATCGAGAAGTTTCTACCAGTGTGTTTCCCTATGAGGTGGATAGGAGGGCTAGTGTGAAACAATGTGGTTTCCGTAAAAATTCCGTATGGCGTAGCTCTCTAAAAAGTTTCCATATTTTTTGCTTGTCTGCTTTAGGTTTCCTCGATTGATTACCTCAGGGTTTGTTGTGTAAACGGAGGTTACCCGCGCCCCACCAATATTTGTTCTGTCTGGGTGTGAGGGGTTGGACGAACAAAGGGTGTAAATGTTCAATTTAGGGGTGCTGTCCAAAAGATGCGAGTTTCCACGTAGTTGCGGAAACTGCAAGTGTGGGGGTCTGTAAAAGGGTATGGGGAAAATGGGGGTTAGCTCTAAATGTGTGGAATCGAACCCTAAGGGCTGTGCGATTGAGAAGGAGCTAAGAGCTGTCCTGATCGAACACTTATGTGAGAGCCACGCACCTACTTGCTGAGCTCGTGGTAATGCCTGGCGGTCTAAGCTCTCCCAGGAAGGCACAATGGGAATTTACTTACTAAGCACTTATGTAATTAGCGGTCACAGGCAATTACGGTGTCAGGTAGGAAGTCGGGATGTAAAGACAAGTGAAGTGAGGTCAGTGATAACAAACGTGTACTGGTACTAATCAATGGTTTATTTGATCAGTAAGGTGATGAATAATGTCCCTCTACTTCGGGATAGTTTAACACAATGTGATTTGTAACTTGTAATAATTGGGGTGTGAGGTGTCGGGATTACAACTGTAATGTTTTAGGAATCTGAGCACGCACTCACCGGTAGATGCGACGCCTGGACACAGAAGGATATAGCCTCTGGCTGCAATAGACCCTGAGCCTAGATTGGACCTCCCTCTTATGTGTTTTGTAACAGCTGACCCGGTATTTCATCAGTTGTAGCTGTCCCAGATACCTCCGAGTGTGATTGTGTGTATGTGTTCCAAGGTGTTGGCTAACCACCCGTGGTAAGTGGCCGCCTGCTTGCTGTGTTAAGATAATGTACTGCTTTGCTGTATTTCCAGCCTGGGGGTAGTTTCTGGGGGTTGAATAGGGTGTCGGATGTTATGATAGATGCGTCGTCCTTGTAGAGTAGTTGTAGATGTATTTATAGATGTCCAGCTTGTAGGTGTGTGTGATTTCAGTGGCGTAAGCCACCTCTCTCTTGGTGGGTGTAATGTCCTGAGGGTGTAGTGCCCCTGGGGCTGTAACACTATCCAGTGTTCATGTTCATAACTAGATGCGACTGACCATACGAGTTTGAAAATCCGTGTTAAAATAACTTGATTGTTTGTAATTTGATAAGCGGTTTATCCAATGTCAATGTTCACTACTAGATGTTACTGACAATACGAGTTTGCAAATCAGTGTTAAAACAAGTTGAGCATTTGTTATTTGATTAACATTCTATCCAGTGTCCATGTTTACTACTAGATGCCACTGACAATACAAGTTTGCAAATCCGTGTTAAAATAACTTGACCATTTGTGATTTGATTAACGCCCTATCCAGTGTCTATGTTTACAACTAGATGTCACTAACAATACAAGTTTGCAAATCAGTGTTAAAACGACTTGACCATTTGTGATTTGATTAACGCAACATCCAGTGTCCATGTTTACTACTAAATGTCACTGACAATACGAGTGTGCGAAATCATGTTGAAACAACTTGACTGTTTGTGATTTGATTAGCGGTTTATCCAATGTCCATGTTCACTACTAGATGTTACTGACAATACGAGTGTGCAAAACCGTGTTGAAACTACTTGACCATTTGTGATTTGATTAACGCTCTATCCAGTGTTCATGTTCACTACTAGATGGCATTGACAATACTATTTTGCGAATCCGTGTTGAAACATCTTAACCATTTGTGATTTGATTAAACGCTCTTTCCAGTGTCCATGTTCACAACTAGATGGCTCTGATAATACTATTTTTCAAATCTGTGTTGAAACAACTTGACTACTTGTGATTTGATTAAACCCCTATCCAGTGTCCATGTTTACTACTAGATGGCACTGACAATACTATTTGGGGAATCCGTGTTAAAACAACTTGACCATTTGTGATTTGATTAACGCTCTATCCAGTGTTCATGTTCACTACTAGATGGCATTGACAATACTATTTTGTGGATCCGTGTTGAAGCAACTTGACTATTTGTGATTTGATTAACGCTCTATCCAGTGTTCATGTTCACTACTAGATGGCATTGACAATACTATTTTGCGAATCCGTGTTGAAACAACTTAACCGTTTGTGATTGATTAATCGCTCTATCCAGTGTCCATGTTCACAACTAGATGGCACTGACAATACTATTTCGCGAATCCGTGTTGAAACAACTTGACTATTTGTGATTTGATTAACGCTCTATCCAGTGTCCATGTTCACTACTAGATGTCATTAACAATACTATTTTGCGAATCCGTGTTGAAACAACTTGACCATTTCTGATTTGATTAAACTCTCTATTCAGTGTCCATGTTCACTACTAGATGGCACTGACAATACTATTTTGCGAATCCGTGTTGAAACAACTTAACCATTTGTGATTTGATTGAACTCTCTATTCAGTGTTCATGTTCACTACTAGATGGCACTGATAATACTATTTTGCAAATCCGTGTTGAAACAACTTGACTATTTGTGATTTGATTAGACGCTCTATCCAGTGCCCATGTTTACTACTAGATGGCACTGACAATACTATTTTGAGAATCCGTGTTAAAACAACTTGACCATTTGTGATTTGATTAACGCTCTATCCAGTGTCCATGTTCACTACTAGATGTCATTAACAATACTATTTTGCGAATCCGTGTTGAAACAACTTGACCATTTCTGATTTGATTAAACTCTCTATTCAGTGTCCATGTTCACTACTAGATGGCACTGACAATACTATTTTGCGAATCCGTGTTGAAACAACTTAACCATTTGTGATTTGATTGAACTCTCTATTCAGTGTTCATGTTCACTACTAGATGGCACTGATAATACTATTTTGCAAATCCGTGTTGAAACAACTTGACTATTTGTGATTTGATTAGACGCTCTATCCAGTGCCCATGTTTACTACTAGATGGCACTGACAATACTATTTTGAGAATCCGTGTTAAAACAACTTGACCATTTGTGATTTGATTAACGCTCTATTCAGTGTCCATGTTCACTACTAGATGTCATTAACAATACTATTTTGCGAATCCGTGTTGAAACAACTTGACCATTTCTGATTTGATTAAACTCTCTATTCAGTGTCCATGTTCACTACTAGATGGCACTGACAATACTATTTTGCGAATCCGTGTTGAAACAACTTAACCATTTGTGATTTGATTGAACTCTCTATTCAGTGTTCATGTTCACTACTAGATGGCACTGATAATACTATTTTGCAAATCCGTGTTGAAACAACTTGACTATTTGTGATTTGATTAGACGCTCTATCCAGTGCCCATGTTTACTACTAGATGGCACTGACAATACTATTTTGAGAATCCGTGTTAAAACAACTTGACCATTTGTGATTTGATTAACGCTCTATCCAGTGTTCATTTTCACTACTAGATGACACTGACAATACTACTTTGCGAATCCGTGTTGAAACAACTTGACTGTTTGAGATGTTAAAATTATAGGTAAGATTTAATTAACGCTTTATCCAATGTCCATGTTCACAACTAGATGTCACTGATAATACGAGTTTGCGAATCCGTGTTAAAACAACTTGACCATTCGTGATGTTAAAATTATAGGAGAGATTTGATTAGCGCTTAATCCAACATTCATGTTCACTACTAGATGTCACTAACAATACTATTTTGAGAATCCATGTTAAAACGACTTAAACGTTTGTGATGTTAAAATTATAGATGAGATATGATGAATGCTTTATCCAATGTCCATGTTCACTACTGGATGTCACGGACAATACGAGTTTGCTAATTCATGTTAAAAAACTACTTGACCATGCAGTAATGTTAAACCTGTAGGTGAAATTTGATGAATGATCTATTTTTAATATGATACACATTTTAACTGTGTTTGTTGTTGTTAATGTTGATAGAGGTGTAAGTCATGAATTTAAATGTATTGATTAATCATTTGATTTACAGATAATTGCTGTGATAGTGAGTGATACACTGTCTAGAGAGCATCATGTCTGTGTCGTCCATGTTGGAATTGGACAATAACGCTATTGAGCATGCGATTGGGAAATTTTTATATAAAAAAGAAATTAATTAGTTTCTCAAAAGAAGAATTAAATGCTTTACTTAATCATTAATTTTTATGTGGCAGCAAAGGCAGTTAAGGAAATATGGGAACATGTGCCAACATCATGGACTCAAGACCCTGTGTTAAGTGAATTGTGACCCCGTAATAACTACGAGCATCATAAGCAAGTGACCATTAGCAAAATACCATCAGTGCAACAGTGTCAAACCTGTCGGCTTGTAAAACTCTACCACGGTCATAAAACTTTGATCAAAGACTTTTTTTTCTTAATTCCACATGTGTAATGATGAGAAAAGAGCAATAACAACATCCTCAAGAGAGGGAAAAGATAAAAACTATTTACCATCGACTGAAACTGAGTCTCTAAACCCATACTGGTCTGAACGTTATTGACAAAGTGATTCAGTTACTATCCTTTGAAATATACTTATTTGATTACAAATACAGTGGTTTTGGAACAAAGCTGGACCAATGTTTGCAACATGACGTACCTATACGTATTTTGGATGATGCTTGCTGAGACCATGACATTTCTTATTGCTATAGTCTACCTTTTTTAATTATACAAATGTTAAACATATTATAATTTGGTTATTGAGTCATGGTTTTTATGATAAACAAAAAACAACAACATAAATGCTTGTTTTCTATTTTTCTGAAAACATAGCATTGATGATTTACATTTTGATTGTTGTTTTAATCCTAAAGTCTATAGGTAGATAAAAGCCATTTAACATTTATTCCACTAATAATTAACAACACGTCTTAATAATCACTGTTATGATAAGCTATATCATTATTTCCCACCTGCATGTCTCTCCCACCTCTCAGACAATCATCAAGCTGAGTGCTGGGACCACAAAAGGTATATCAAGGTAGGTACATTTTTATCAAGGGTTTATACTCAATGACTTTATGAATAATTCCATAGCTAGTATACCATACCCTTTCTTATCGCCATAGTCATCCTGTTTTAAGACATGTGGCTGAGCACCCACTTTTGCACTCACTTTTGCACTCACTTTTGCATCCACTTTTACATCCACTTTGGCGCCCACGTTTGCACCCACTTTTGCACGCACGTTTACACCCGCTTTAGCACCACGTTTACACCCACTTTTGCACCTTCGTTTGCACCCACTTTTGCACCCACGTTTGCACCCACTTTTCACCCACTTTTTCACCCACTTTTGTACTCACTTTTGCACCCACTTGTGCACCCACGTTTGCAACCTCTTTTGCACCCACTTTCTCAACCACTTTTTCACTCACTTTTGCACCCACTTTTGCACCCACTTTAGCACTCAATTTTGCACCCACTTTTGCATCCACCTTTACACTCACTTTTACACCCACCATTGCACTCACTTTTGCACTCACTTTTGCACCCACTTTTGCACCGACGTTTGCAGCCAAATTTGCACCCACTTTTGCACTCACTTTTGTACCCACTATTGCACCCACGTTTGCACCCACTTTTGAGTGATCTTTGCTGATACCCTGCAAGGGGGTCAAACTTCTTTTTCTTTTCATATTATCACCTGCTCAAGCCTCTCAAAAGGCATGGTGTATGTAGTCCCACTACTTTTAATACACTCTGAATTTGGTTTCACCCTCAAAAGCTCTCGACTAGTGAGTTTAAAAGTTGACAACCCCCAAGGAAATTCCTTTGAGGCTGATTCATAGCTTTGCTCGCTTTACTATCATTTAATCCTCCAGGACCAGCTTTTAACATGAACTAAGCAAGGGCTTCCACCTCTACCGCCACTGAGGGAAGTGTCCTAGAGCTTGAGACTACGGGTCGGGGATGCAACTGGGGTGTGTGATCGCCACAACGCTTAGGAGGCCACACCTGAAAAGCGTACAGGAGCCTCATGAAGGGATAGGAAGAGTGGAAGGATTGAGCAAGGAAGTGGGAAGGAAGCGACCGTATCATCCCAGCATTTAGCCCAAAGACAAAGTGAGAAATCACAGAAAACCACTTCAAGAATGGCTAGAGTGGGAATAGAACCCCTCTACTCATTTGGTCCTGGGCCGAGACCGAGTAGACCCCGTTCCAGTCCTCGTACCACTTTTCAAATTTCTTGACAGAGCCGGGAATCGAACTCAGAACCTCCGGGGCGGCAGCTAATCGCGCTAACCGCTACGCAACAGAAGCGACTCGGGAGTGAATTATCTTCTCTTAAATCAGTAAAACTATCAGGTCATCTCTCCCTACTTTAATGTCGGTAGAGACAGGATTTTATTGCTTAGTTCATGGAAAAGCTAATCTTAGAGACAGTAAAATCAAATTACCAGCTGCAGTGACCAAAAGTGCTAACGTACTACCTCATGCCTCGCTGACATTGAAAGAGTGTGGGTTTGAATCCCACCTGGGACATTCTGAAAATGGGATTTCGTGATTTTCCATTTTCACCACCATGCAAATGCCAAGACTATTCCTTTTCAATAGATCCACAGTCGATTTCCTTTTAATGTTCAATAATTCATACAGTGATACATACTGTCTACTTGCATGTTATCTGACAGGCAGCGTGTTTAGAGAATGTGTAATTTAACACTGGCATCATGCTAGAATTGCAGTTTTCATTATCCCAAAGTTACACTCCATGCATGCTAGCAAGCAGTAGTATTTCAAGTTTCTCCCCAGGGGCTCACATCTAGTGGAACGTGGGTTAGCGACCACAGGGCCCCAGCTGTGTTCGGCATTGCTTCCACTTACTTGTGCCGGGCCCCTCTCCGTCTTCTTTCCTGTCGACCTCACTTGGTTAGCTCTTGTTCTCTTCCAATCTCTAGCTACTCCGATTTTCCCTGTCACTATTTCATTCTAGCAACACTCTCCACAATCATTGTATTTCATCTGTCATTCATATAACGATTATCCTAGGGGAGTGCGACAGGCTTTAGCAGCTGGCCCCGTTTCATATCCTCACTGTTTAATGGAGACTTTACTCATTCCATTCCCTGACCCGAACAATCAAGCAATACTTTACACTATCATTTCATGTCATCTGTCATTCATTTAATCATTGTCCCAGGAAAGTGCGACAGGCTTTAGCAGTCAACACAGTTTCATATCCTCGCTGCTAAATGAGGACTTCATTCGTTCATTCCATTCCATAACCCAGTTGGCCAACCTACACTTTACACTATCATTTCATTTCATTTGTTATTCATTTAATCATTGCTCTAAGAGACTGCGACAGGTTTTAGCTGCCTGCTTGGTTTCATATATCATCGCTAAATGGGGGGGTGTTCATTCATTCCATTCCCTGATCGCTCAGTCGAGCAACACTTTCCACTATCATTTCATTTCATCGGTTATTCATTTATTCATTCCCCCAGGAAAGCGCGACAGGCTTTAGCAGCCGACACTGTTTTACATCCCATAGCTAACTGGTTAGCGTGCTAGGCTTTGGCTTAAAGTATTTCGAGTTCGAATGCCTGCTACAAACCATGGCATAAGCCTCTGCGATTCATGGTTCATTCAAATATCGACTAATGCATTTGCAAGCATGGCTATTATCTTGGTCAATGCCATGTCCTTTGGCTCGGCAATCATTCTTGCAATTGTTTTTTCAATCATTACAGTCATGCTTTCACCAAGCATAAACGAACCACAGCATAAGCCTCTGCGATTCATGATTCATGAAATATCAATGAATGCATTGTCAAGCATGGACACCGCAAAAGCCTCTACAATCCATGATTTATCAAATAGCTACGAATGCATTGGCAAGCATTGTCATTGCATAAGCCTCTGCGATCCATGATTCATCAAATAGCAATGAATGGCACTGGCATGCATGGCCGCTGCATAAGCCTCTGCGATTCATCACCCACCCTCTTACAAAAAACAAGTGCGCATGCGTGAAAATAAAAACAAAAATGTTAAATCAGGGCGATAATCGGCTGTATGCATGCGCTTTATATGTAACAACGTTTAATTGCCTATTAGCATTCAAACTCCCAGAATTTCGAAAAAATTACAATTTCACCCCCTAGTAGGGGTAGGTTTTATTTCTTTTTTCGGGGGGAGGGGGGCATAGTTTATTCATTGGAAAGAAAGTGACGGACTGAGTTCAACGACACCTCATTCGTCAAAATGCGACTATGCGTTCGGGATATATCGACTTTGCCCATGAATGCATGGCGGGATAGTATGTGACGTCATCAGGAAAGTAGGCTATGAGTCAACATTTTGGAACTTTTTATCAACCTCGTTGTGACGTCACTAGGAAAGTAGGCTATGGGTCAACATTTTGAAACTTTTTGATTACACCTTGGTGTGATGTCACCAGGAAAGTAGGCTATGGGACATCATTTTTGGAACTTTTTGATCACACCTCGTTGTGACATCACCAGGAAAGTAGGCTATGGGGCAACATTTTGGAAATTTTTGATCACATCTCGTTGTGACGTCACCAGGAAGGTAGGCTATGGGAGAACATTTTGGAACTTCTTGATCACCCCTCATAGTGACGTCACCAGTAAAGTAGGCTATGGGGCAACATTTTGGAAATTTTTGATTACACCTCGTTGTGACGTCATCAGGAAAGTAGGCTATGGTTGTGACGTCACCGCCTCCGTCTTGGCCGCCATCTTGTGACGTCACCAGGAAAGTAGGCTACCTTCTAGAACCGCCATCACCCCCCTACTGATGCGCGCTCTTCCAGGGCTTGGGGCGTGGTGGCGCAGCGGGCAAGCTGTTGGCCTGTCGCCACGACGGACCGGATTTGATTCCCGGTCAATGCATGTGAGATTTTCAAAGTGAAATGATATGTCCTTTGGTTTGGATTCCACGTAAAAATGAGAATCCGTGGCTCATGATCGCAAGATTAACTGTCACGTAAAACTACAAACTTCCTTTTTCCTTCCCGGGCTTGAGAAAGGAAAGAGTATGGAGCGCCCCTGGAATGAAATCAACACGGCAATTGACCCCCATCAGAGTTTTGTCCAGCACGGTTTTCACGTGCAATGACAGAGCATTGGACTCGGAATGCAGCAGTACCACGGCTGTGTCAGTGGCTGAACTATTGTGAGTATTTGCAGATTGATCTAAGATTGAGTTTACGTGGCCCTGGCTTATGGTATGGTACCAATATTAGTTAAAAGTGGACGTTGGAGTGACTGTGATGTCAACATAATGCCACGCGTGCTGGTATGTTCCATGCAACTTCAGTACTATCTATTTGATTTCAAACAAATTCTATACGTGCGATATAATTATGTATAGGCTACTCTAAGCAGGGGCGTATAAGAGTTTTATTTCGGGGGGGGGGGGGGGGTGCCCAACTGGGGGTTAGGGGGCATGATATAGGCCCAAAGAATAGGGGGTCCGGGGTTCTCCCCGGGAAATTTTGTATAGGTATAATTTGGTGCAAAATTATGAGTTTTAAGGTTATCAGGCATCAGTTTTTCAACCAATTTGTTGTGATGTTTTATGTTTGGTTAATGTCAAACACAACTAAGACAATTTTATGGTACTTTTTATTAATACAATCATCTTGCTCACTTGATAGTATTTACATGGAAAGAATTAATGTTACTGTTTTGATTTACAACTCACACCATAATATAAAGTCAATGTTTCTTGAAGCATTGTCAAATCGGTTCATAACTTCATCGTCAGTGAGATGTAGGCTATGTCTCTCTGAATAGATGACAATACTAGACCGTTGAGTTTTCGAAGTAGAATTTCTTAAGTATGTTTTCAACCAACTCAAACTTCGTTCGGCAGTACCAGTAGCTACAGAGAGAGGCAAATTTGCCAAAAGTTTGATAAGTGTATAATAGTTAAGGAAAAAACTTTTTTCACTAACTTCAAGGGCACTTGTTGCTGTTCTTTTTTCGTTCATAAGAGCAAAGGCACTGGAGAGATATGAGGTTATGTTGTTACACATAAGATCAGAGCAAACTGATTGTCACACTGTTTACATCGCTGTACCTTCGCCTTGCTTTGCAACGTTGCCATGCGTCACTTAGTAACAATAGTACAAGATTATATTGGTTTTTAATGTTTTAATTCATAAACAAATAACATATGTGACAAAAAATTCGGGGGGGGGGGGGGGGAGGCCCCCCCCCTAATATACGCCCCTGACTTCAAGAGTGGTCAGGGTTCTGCCAACTGATGATAAATGCCCTCTAGGTTTTCGGGGGCCCCACGTATTTGAGAAGTGCTTAAGTGTATAAATAATTCATGCAAGTTATTTCAGGCAATAGGAAATTAATTGTAACTCCCCCTCCCCCTATCTTATTGTGCACACTCATGTTGACCGATTGAAAAGCCTTTAATAATAAATTACTTAGGCAACACTGAAAGCTGGCTTCTAATATTTCAATATTCGTTTTACTGCAGGAACGGTACATTCATGAGCAACATTCATGATTAGCAAGTCTTAAGAGAATCACTTTAATCTACTTGGTTTTATATATTGTTCCAAACTCTGCACTCTTTATGTCTTGTTACGACACCTAAACGACAGATGATAACAGTTCTGAAGTTATTCCTACATACTGTAATGTCAAAATTCCTCGAAGCTTGCCGCCACCCATGTAAACTTCCCCTGCCTTCACGGCCAAGCTAAGCAGGAGCGCATCGCTCCTAAACTCCCCCCTACGTCTCCGGGAGCGCTCAGGTGTGCATCACTGATCAAGAGTTAAAAAAAACGTAGTCTTTTATTATTATACGATTCTCTTTTACGATTGACGGGAAGAAGGTTTCTCAAGGTAAAAGCCACCGGATTCTACAGGAAATGTTGGATGAAGCGTGTGAATTAGAGAATCAGCTCTCTGAGCATAAGACAATGTACCTTAGCACGTTATCAAAAGACAATAACTTTCTCAAAATTTGCAACAATTGTAAAAAAAAAATCCGTATGAATGAAAGGGCTTGAGAAATGAATAGGCTATGTACTTTCAGGGTCGTGGTTTATTAATGCTTCCCAATGGTGAATTCAGCCAATATATAAAATTCATCTTCTTTTTCTTTAGTAAATTAGTGGGGTCTTAAAAGCCCCAAATGGCCATCCACATTAACCTTTGACGTGCGTAGCCAAGGGTTAAGGGGCGGAATGACACCATTTGATGGTAGATACGGTGAGTTATAGAATTTACACCATCTTACTCTACCGTGTAATGGGGAGTTGAAGGTATCCGTTACCATGGATGACTAAATCATGCTCTATGTATGTGGACGCCATGATATTTAAACTGCAAATAAACTGACGAATAACTGGTATAACCCTTCGCTCATCATGACTGTGAGAGTGACGGAGGGAGAGTTCATCCCTTTATCTCGGTTGTCGCAGGGAACCATCCAGCTGTGATTAGAATACACTGGATTGGCATCGGAAAACATTACTTCATTTGTCATGCTTTACCCGGCCATCAAAGGATTATTTTGTGATTTATGGAAGCTGAATAATGCCATATTATTGAGCCATTAGCACACGTCTCTTCACACCTCTCTTCTCTCATTATGCTGGTGCTCAATTCACTTCGTTAAGAGTAGATAGCATTTTTGTGCCATGTATGCCAAAACACGGTTTAACGGTTTAACATGAAACATCGCTTAGCTGACTTCAGCATTTCATGACGCCTTCAATGGTAATATACCCTTCGTAACCTAATTCTGAATGAAATAGAGCTTTAAATGTGAACTTGTGGAAACATATAAATAAACACGTATTGTAGTTTTGCCTAGGACATAGGCTGAGGGTCTAGGATAGTACAGAGGTTGCACAGGTGCTTCTTACAGGGCTCGCCCCTGTCACTGCCAAATGAAAATAAGCATAATCCTTACCAGCACTTAAGATCTAAAAGGGCAATATTTGCTGTAGCAGTAAGGACAATACTGCTGCTCCAGTCCGCCTCGTGGCACATTCTTGGCTGTCCCCGCGGAGGCCCGGATTCGATTTCCGGCTCTGCCCAAGAAATTTAATTCTGGTCGTGAGGTAAAACTGAGAAAAGGTGGGTTCGATTCCTACCTCAGAGGTCTTGAAGTGGATTTCCATGGCTTCCCACTTCTACTCCAGTCAAATGCTGGCATGGTGCCTAACTTAAGGCCTCGGCTGCTTCCTACCCAAATCCTACTTCAATTACAAATACACACACTAGTACAGACATTATAGTGACACAGGTTATCAGACATACCCACACATACCCAAGTACACGGGGCTACATGACCATGATATCACAAAGCCTCTAAATACTCTACAACAACTACTGCTCCAGGGACAGGAAATATTTGTTAGGAATATCGTTCCCCACCATAAATATAATGTGCTTATCAGCAGAGGATATATTGAATGATTTCATTCATTTGAATAGTCGGAATGAAAATTGCATTGAATGTTACTCATTGAATACATTGCATTTGAAACTCTGTTAATCAGCTGATCAAAGCTCGACGTTTGCCGGTCATCAGCTTGTTGCTTTGATTACATCACGGGAATAACTGTCCAGACTAATTGCCAATGAGAATATAGTCTTTCATTTCATGTATCATTTATAATTGTAATTTAAATGTAACACATACTACAAAGCCTTACAACCCCGATATTCATTTTGAGACGCCCTGTACATAGATAAAACAAATTATCAAGCATCTTGGTCAATTCTGAAAAAAAATCGTCTGTGCCATTTCCTGTATAAATGACTAAACGACCAACCTATTAATAGCTTAACACTACATGCTGAAGTAAACGCCCAGCGCAGATATCCATGCAACAAGTAAAATGAAACCATGGACAACTAAGACAGGAACCATGAAGATACGACTGTCGTTGGGTCACTTCTATCCTTCCAACCTTTTGTGCTATCGAGGGAGATTTGTTGACTCTTGAAGAGGCATTGCGACAATGTGGTCATGTAGCCACGTGTACTTGCGTGTGTTTCAAATTTGTTTCATAACCAGTGGCACTGTGATGTCTGTAACAGTATGTGAATTTGTAATTGAGGAAGTATTTCAGTAGGAAGCAGCCGTGGCCTTAGGTTAGGTACCATCCCGGCATTTGCCTGGAGTGGAAGTGGGAAACCACGGAAAACCACTTCCAGGATGGCCGAGGTAGGAATCGAACCCGCCATTCTCAGTTTTTCTTCACGAGGCTGAGTGTAGCCCGTTCCGGCCTTAAACCAGAATTAAAACTCCTTGGCAGAGCCAGGAATCGAATCCAGGCCTCCGTTGGGACAGCCAAGAATGCTAGCCACTGCGTAACGAGGCTGACTGTCGAGTGAGGGGTAGGGGGAGGAGGGGAATGCATGCCTGGTTTGCTACTGGCTTGCTTGTAGTGGAACTATGTGAACAAATAACCTTTGTGAGCTGCTTACCTGCTCAGCTCTACTAAAGGTTGTTTCTCGAGACATTTTAAAACAATCTACCTTGTTATAATGTTCCATTATTTGTTGTGTATGTATGTCCACCCCTCGGTATTTCCGTTTCTACTGGACTGGGTATTAAACGCGATGAATGTCTATGTGGCGGATGGTTTTTACGTCTGGACGCCCTTCTGATGTCATCCTAATGAGAAGAATTACTGAGAGATGAAATGAATGAAGAAAAAGAATGAAACTAGATTTGTAGTGGATTAGTCAATACAAAAGGGGGATGGGGAAAGGTTAGGCAGGTGAACGGGAAAATGGAGTTTGATAATTATCCAGGTGGTAAAATGGGAATCGGGCACTGAATACAAGTACAAATACAGTACGTTGTATATTCTTCGTAGATAACAATTTTAATATTAAATCACAAATACAAGTACGATGCCTGAAATACCTCTCAGCTGCTCTGGTAAAGGCATATTATGACTAGTGATGGAAGCTGATGTCTAGTGCACACTTAGACTCAAAACGCTGAGTAATCTAGAACGGTTTGTTCTTCATTTGCAGAGTTACTCTAATTAGCACAGAGCCCAGAAGAAGGAAATTCGAAGTTATCTTTAAGTATTTTCTCCATAGTCCAATGGCAAACGTATTCAAAAAATTCTAGAGTATGTCCAAATTGTCGAGTTTTGTTTACTTGTCGTTTGATTCGAGCAGCTTTTGACTCGAGGCAGATGTTCATAATGAATCTGTTTATTAAAGCTTATTTTAAAATTATTTTGAATTAGCCAGAAGTGGCTAATTAATACTTCTTGAAGTTTGCGGTGGAAGTTACATGGCCGAGTGGGCCATCTAGCAGAGTGGAGGTCCTTGGCCCTGGAGAGATGTAGCGGGCGAAGACCAGACGGGAGCGCTGGCTGATCGATGCAGAGAGACGCTGAGATCAGCGAGGAGCAGTTTTCTAGCGCCGTGACGTGGCCACTACGTGTCACGGGGCAGTAATGGTCCGAAGGCAATCCACCAATCAAACGCAGATATGACTGTGACGTCATTTTGAAGGAAGAAACCATCTTGAATTCAGTGTGATCACAAAGTCCTAGCAGCGTGGAGGTTACTGTAACATGATGAAGGTATACTTTTAGAGTTTGCCCCAATAAATGAAGCAGCTTTACAAGTAAGTTACGTTAAAGTTTGAAGTGAGTAGGTAGCCTGGGCCGGTTGTGACCAACCCATTTATTTTAACGTGACTGTGCCTCGCCGCTCGACCTTTCCCGATATCTCCCGAAACAAAAAACGGAGAGACTTGTGTGAGGGTTCATATTAAACGGGATTAAGCCCCCTTTGCCATGGGCTATTTATTTTTCAAAACTTTACCAAAGTGCATAACTACACATTTTCAAAAAGTTTTTGAAGGTTATTTAACGTTTTATTTATTATGTTTCTAATTGTTATATTTTTTTAGGTTTTGCCAAAGGATCTAACTACTAGGATATCGATCAGAGGTATCCCGAACTAACAATCGGAGAGGGTTATGTGAGGGTTTATATTAAACGGGATTAATCCCCCTTTGCCATGGGCTACTTATTTGTTCAAGTTTTTTTCCAAAGGGCCTAAACACTTTTTGAAAATTTTCGTTTTTACCCTTTTTTAATTTTCTTTATTAGATGTTTTATTTTTTTATTTTTATAATTTCTATTTATAATTTTTTTCGATTCTGCCAAAAGGGCGTAACTGTACATTTTATTATTATTTGGTAATGATTATTATTTATTTGATTGAGCTGTGTATGTAGCTATGCCAACAGATAGCCTTACTGGGTTCCACATTACCATTTCATTTGAACATGACTGTACCTTTGAATCAAGTACTAGGTCATGAATCCGAGATATCCCGAACTAATAATTAGACAATATTGTGCGACAACTCAAATTTCTGGTTTTATTATTAAATAAATATGTAATTACATATTTATTTTTTTATTTTATTATTTTTTATTTATGTAATTTTAATTTACCATTTTATTTTTAGATTTTAAATGTTGCCAAAGAACCAAACTGCTAGGACATTGACACGAGATATTGCGAACAAATACTTGGATAATGTTATGCGACAACTAGAATTAAAAAGCGTAAGCCTTCGTATTTTAATTTTGGCTTTACGACTAAACTGTACATTTTTTAATCTGATTTTTTAAATATTCTTTTTTATGTTAAACATTTCTAAATGTAATGAGGCTTTAGCAAACTCATGTAACATGACACGCAGCTGACCGCGTTAGGACATCTCGAGCAAGCGATTTAAGATGGCTGTTAATGGATTCTTAATTTATTTAATTAATTAATTAATTGATTATTTATTATTTACTATGTTTTTATTTATGTATTATAATTATTTAAAATTATAATTAATTTTATTATTATCATTATAATTAATATTAGCTAAAATGTAGGTTCTCTTTATGTAGATGACCACACTCAAGGTTATGTTAATGTTTTAAAAGAATAAACCTGTCGAGAGACAGTGAGTTAGTGGTTAGCCGTGTAACGTGGATAAATGAAGCATTCATTTATTGTTTAATTATGTAATTTATTTACTATTTATTCATTTATTTATTAATTATATTTACAATAATCTCTGCCTCATGACCAGTATGGCCAGCCTGCTTTTAGGCATGCAACAACCCTAGGCGTTTGACTTATATGTTAAGATCATTCCAGTAGACAAAATTAGCAAAAGATTTTATAGGTGTAAACACATTATCCTCATTATCGTTTTCATCCTCAACATCCTAATTATCACTAGCCTGTTCTTTATGTTCCTTTTCCTCTGTCACCTCTTGCATAGTCTGTGTTGCTTTCAATAGTGTTGGAAGCTTTTCAGACGAGGATGCGTGCCTCAACATTGTGATTAGAGGAGGTGTTAAATGTTTCTCATCAAACAACTCGCTATCAGCACTGTGCAGTTTAGTATATTTAACTCGCGGGGAATATTATCTCGAGCAGCAGTATCTTTATCTTGGACTCGCTTTTTAGCATTCTGATGTTCTTTTTCACAACAGCAACCGTGTCTCGTCCGGAGCACCACATTGATGATCACTCACTCTTAAAACCTCACCGTTCTTACTTTTCAAGTCACATTGACACATTTTTGACCTGTCCTTTGAGCATCGCCAGAATATTATTCCATTTGCATTTTGTCGCTTGTAGTTATAAGAGTAGACTTTATAGAGAGCACATTGTTTACCTTTGTTGGTTGTAGTAAGTTCCATAATAGCAACTGTCTTGCATTACGATTATTCTACTACAAAGGTTACAACAGTTCTGGGTGATGGAGTGATTCAGTGTCAGGTTTTGCTTAGTCGCTTGTGTCTCTATTCGCTTTTTTGATGTCGGTTTATTTGGCGGGTTATTTTATGTCAAATTTATTTAGCAACTTATTTTATGTCGGCTTATTTGGTGGGTTACTTTATGTCGGCTTATTTAGCGGCTTACATGATGTCGGCTTATTTGGCGGTTTATTTAATGTCGGCTTATTTAGCGGCTTATTTTATGTCGGCTTATTTAGTGGCTTACTTGATGTCGGTTAATTTGGCAGTATTATATAATGTTCGCTTATTTGATGGTATCATTTTATGTCAGCTTATTTAGAGGCGTATTTTCTAGGTCGCATTTTTGCTTTGAGAAACCCGTTTACCTTACATGATCTTGGAAGAAAAGCGCATTCCTCTTTACGGCTTTACTTGACTTACCACCAGGTATTGTAAACAAGCAGTAACAATACGCTCAGATTGTGAGAATTCTAGAGTATATTTGCATAGCCCAACTCAACTTAACCTCTAGTATAACAATCACAATAACACAGGTTATCATAAACGTATAACTTAAGGCCATGATCACCTCTTTACCAATCCTATTCTTAATTGTCAAATACACAGACTAATACACTGACGTAAAAGCTGATTTCATATTGTTAACACATACGTTTGCTTTCCACAATGCTTGCAATATATACATGTTTTCTCGAACACATTTCTAAGAGTGAGAACTTAATTTAGCTCGACTAAGATTGCTACTTGAGTATCAGCTGTATTGCAATTTTTAGTTCCCAGCAATGCCACCTTAATAATTGATACTCGGGTTCTATTGTGTAAATTCATAATGGAGGGCTGGAAATACTTTGACACATATGTATTGACAACCTCAATAACACAGGTTATCATAAAAGTAGTTGATAGTCACAAGCCTAATTTCTAGACTGGACGCGATTTACGTACATTTCTCTCTGAACGCGATTTGTACTGGACTAGATTCACAGACATTTCCCAATAGGCGTTACAACATGTTTTGCAGAGATGAACTTGGAGATATTACTACATAAATAGAGCTTGAAAACACCAAACACATCCCCTTCTTAAACAGTCAGGCCTTTCACTTGCAAAGCGAAAGCACTACCACTAAGCTACACCCCCTTGGCATAACTGTGACTCTTTGGAAACGAACATGTAATTCAACTGGTATCTAATGGGTAAGGTGAAAATCGAACCCATACCCTCATCTTAGTTTTTAGTAAGAGTGCTCTGTTTCAAAACCTGAGACCAAATTTCTTGGTAGAGTCGGGAATCGAAACCGGACCTCCGGGCCGACAGCCAGAAATGCTAGTCGCTACGAGGTAAGGTTAATAAGAAACTGAATAAACTTATTATAGTCAGAGTAATGAAAATATTCAAACAGGTTCGCTGCCTCATATCACTGATTTCAACGGAAAAGGTTATATTTCTGCTAACACATCACCAGCAACTGTCGACCAAGGCACTCGCTCTAACAACAGTCGCTGTTTCAGCATAATGTACGGACATATAAAGTATTGGGACAAATCAATCATCGGCCCAGTGTACTTATGTGTGTGTGGACTATGGATATCTTGGTTATTATCGCTATGTAGTTAAGTGTTTAATTCGTTTTAGGGAATTAGAACATATCGGTTACTAGCCCCATGTACTCGGGTGTGTGTTAGATATTGTGGACATCTTGGGGGTTCACCCCGTGTAGTTAAATGTGTAACGACTAGAGACATATCAGTCATCAACACCGTGTAGTTTGAAATTTGAAATATCTTAACAGCATTTTGATAAATTTGATTAGAGTTTAGAAACATCGTCGGGACCGTGAAACGGGTAGAGAGCTATCTATGAGTTACGGCAAGATAACTAGCATTTACACAAGAACTGATCGGTAAGTACCGGCTGCTGTCATAGTAATGACACCCTAGCCCTCGAATATTCTAATACCGTCAGTATTGAAAAAGAACAAGCGTTACCCCAGAGAGGTCAACAGAAAAAAAACCGTCCTATGTAAGTGAAACAATGGATGAGTCAGCTTGGGAACCCTTGGTTGTCACCCCTAGGTCTAACTAGTCACAAGTGCACGTGACCACCGTGGAAGACTTTTCAAGTTGAGATTAACCGGTCAGCTAGCCTGTTGGGATTGGGGCTGCTAGATGTTATGTTATATTACATTTTTAGAAATCACTGGCATATGACCTATTATGCTACATTAGAGAATTATGAAATCATACTATATTTATGGTACGTATCGTCAGACCTCCATGCAATTTTGCCATGTGATTAAACATTGTTCAAACCCTTAGCACATTAGATCACTATACCGTATTTCAAATCATTAATCATGGCTACGTTGATCAATCTAATAGGTTAGTGGGTCATAGCTTTGGGGCCGTTATGTCATATCACATCGTTAAACATTGGAACGTCGGTCATTCCAATAAGTGTTCGGGTCATGGCTTTGGGGCCGTTATGTCATACCACATCGTAAACCATAGGTACGTTCAACAGCTTGTTAGGTAAAAAAATAGACAGTTATGCCATGCAAGCAAAACACGGACTTGCATGTTTGTAACAATAGTATCCACTTTCTGCAACGCCATCCCGTTCATCTCTAGCCGGCAGAGTAATTTGCATTCGCTTCTCCACTGTGATGAGGATAAGTAAATAGTGGCGAAGAAAACACGGGTACTTTAGAAAAGTAACTATTGTGGTCTACATTCCTGGAATTTCCAAGTCTGCTTAGGATTAACCACCATTAGTTTAATATAAATAAATTTTTAAAATATTATAAAATTTAATAGTAATAATTATAAAATTAAATAATAATACAATTAAATAATAATAATTTTAAATAATATAAAATAATTGATAATTCATAAATAAATGAATAAATATTAAATAAATTAAATGATTTTATAATAAATAAATATTTCATTTATCCACGTTACACGGCTAACCACTATCTCACTGTCTCTCGACAGGATTATTCTTGTAAAAACATTAACATAACCTTGAGTGTGGTCATCTACATAAAGCAAACCTACTACATTTAAATAATAATAATAATATCAATATCAATAATAATAATAATAATAATAATAATAATAATAATAATAATAAAATCAATAAACTAATAATAATACTTTTAAATAATAAGCATACATAAATAAATACATATTAAATAATAAATAATTAAATGAATAAATAAATAAGTAATTTAAAAAATCCATTAACAGCCATCTTAAATCGCTTGTTCGAGCTATCCTAACGTGGTCAGCTACGTGTCATGTTACATGACTCTGCTAAAGCCTCATTAAACTTGGGAATGTTTAACATTAAAACATATTTAAAAACTCAAATTTAAAAATTTACAGTTCGGTCGTAAAAACAAAGTTTAAAAATTATCCAATTATTGGTTCGCAATATCTCGTGTCAATGACCTAGTACCGTAGTGTGATTCTTAGGCAAAATCTAAAAATAAAAATATAAAATGGTAATTAAGAAATACATAAATAAATAAAAAAGGATTAAATAAGAGAAATTAAATAAATACGTGATAACATTTTTATTAAATAATAAAACCAGAAATTCGATATTTATGATTAGGTCCTTAAGTAAAATTAAAAACTAACCTATGCTAGAAATAAGAGGTAAAACCCCCTATCGTGTGAGTTGTCGCACAACATTATCCGATTATTAGTTCGGGATATCTCGGGTCCATGACCTGGTAGTTGATTCAAAGGTACAGCCATGTTCAAATAAAATGGTAATGTAGAACCCACTAAGGCTATCTGTTGGTATATATATATCTATACAGCTCAATCAAATAAATAATAATTATTATCAAATAATAATAACATGTACAGTTAGGCCCATTAGGCAGAATCTAAAAAATTGATAATTAAAAATTATATGAATAAAAAATTAAAACATCCAATACAAATGTTTAAAAGAGTGAAAAACCAAAATTTTCAAAATGTGTAGTTAAGCCCTGAGCCCTTAACTGTATGCCTACATTTAAGTCCTCAATTAATTTTTATTTCTTCAGCTACAATACAGCCCAGTTGAGAAAAAGTTTGGTCATGATGGAAATATCAGTCTGTCTGGGTGAACAATGTAACTTGTCGATTTCGCCAGTGGAGCAACGCCAAGTTAATTATAGCCGATTCTTAGAATAAGAGAAAGGCAGATGCAGGCTAAATATCCGTTGACCTGTTCAAACGAGAAGTGTAAATTTTTCCTGGTCTTAAACACGAGAGAAGGGAGCTCATAGGCCAACTGAAGAAGGAGTTTGTGACCAGACATGAGAGTGAGACATGGGAGTGTCACCGTATTATTTGAAATATAGCCAATGAGAGCAAAACGTCAACTTTGACCGCGCTGATTGTTTGCGCGCGAATTCTGATAAATAGGTGTTCCCACGATGCAATTTTCTGCGCGCGAGTGTCATTTGTTTGTGTTGATTTTTACAAATCGAATGAGATGTGTCTGAAGTTTGTGCGAATATTATTACTATTTTTGTGGAGCGAATTACCCCTTCCAGTTATACCTTAAAAACTGATTAATATTTGATTAATTAGTTGTGTTTATTCTGAAGTAAGGCTAGAATTTGATACGGAATTGAAGGGTAAAGAAAATTAATTAATAATAATGATGCTCAATGATGCTATTGCTTTGGGGATAAATGTAAATGAATTGGGTAATTAAAGGGTTAAATTGCGTTCGTTTATGTGTATGTGTGTGTGTGCAATTGATGGTACCTATGTTGTCTTCCTGTATTTATATTGTGAATTTGATATATTTTGAGTGCGGAGATGGCTTCGATTGACGAGATAAGGATGGTGATTGAACAGGAAGCAGCCCGTACCCAAAAATAGTCAGATGAGTAAAAAAGTGATATGATTAATCAAATGGAAACACATTTAGCTGAGGCTAGCGAAAAACAATCAAATAATTTTGAGGCACAATTAGCGGAGGTTAGCAAGAAACAGTCGAGCGAGTTAGCTGAGGCTGGCAAGAAACAATCGAGTGAATTACCCGAGGTCAGTGAAAAACAATCAAATAATTTTGAAGCACAATTAGCGGAGATTAGCGAAAACAATCAAATAAGTGGGAAGCACAATTAGCGGAGGTTAGTGAAAAACAATCAAGTAAGATAGAGACACAGTTAGAGGAGGCTAATGAAAGAAACACTGCAAAGTTAACAGCACTCTCGGTAGAAATAAATGACTACACTAAACAACAATTGATACTATTAGCTAGCGATGTGGAAAATAATAATCAGAAACAGCTGGCTGAAATAAAGAAAGTCGAGGACCCATTTAGAGGTAAACTAAAGAGCTTAGATGATGATGTAATGGCTAAATTGAATCAGATTGAGGAGGCATGTTCTACAAATATGTGAGAATTAAAGTTTTCACAGGGTAGATTGGAGGAGAAATTTGACAAATTCGAAGAAGGAGCGTTAGTAGTTCAAGGACAGTTTGAAACAATGGACGGCAGTATAAATGGCTTGGTGAAAAAATTGAGTAAGCTGGAACTCAAGTCAGGAGAACGATGGAAAGAGTTAGAGGAGGAACAGCAGGAGTTAAAGCAGAAACTTGAGATTAATAACAATTCGGTATTAGCGAGATTATATAATATAGAATCAAATCAAGCTGGTAGTAATGAAGACGTCGATAATCGACTAGATAAACTTAAGGATCATCTTAGAAAAACTGGAGTAAAATGACTGCTGAGTCCAAGGATGAGAGATTGATTATAATAAAACGGCTAGGCAAAAACTGCACTAGAATACAGGCAATAGAAGAAAATATAAAACTTAAATTTCAAGAACAGAACGACCGTCTTGTTAAAAGCGAACTAAAATCATTGTAAAGAGGGACCATACTTGAGTCATTATTGGACAAGAATAAAGAGGCTAGTCTGGACAAGGAAGTGTTGTCAAACAATTTGGAGAATGGAAGGTGTCCTGGTACTGTAAACACGCAGTTATGTCAACGTTACGAAGGTCGAACATCTACACCACAGGATGGTAAACTACCTACCCAAGTAGTACAGATTATTAGAGCGAATGAATTCCGTCCTAATAAGTTCATTCCTGACACGGAAACCACCCCTAAATCCTTTCTCGAAGAACTTGATGACTCCTTTTTAGATCAGAATTTAAGCCCGGAGCGACAACTAAGGATGGTAGAAAGATATCTTGGAGGTGCGGCATTAATTTGGTGTCTGAGCTTCCGTTACACCTTTGAAACAATGGCTGGTTTCAAGGAGGCGTATCTGAAGAAATTTTCACATCTACACCACAGGATGGTAAACTACCTACCCAAGTAGTACAGATTATTAGAGCGAATGAATTCCGTCCTAATAAGTTCATTCCTGACACGGAAACCACCCCTAAATCCTTTCTCGAAGAACTTGATGACTCCTTTTTAGATCAGAATTTAAGCCCGGAGCGACAACTAAGGATGGTAGAAAGATATCTTGGAGGTGCGGCATTAATTTGGTTTCTGAGCTTCCGTTACACCTTTGAAACAATGGCTGGTTTCAAGGAGGCGTATCTGAAGAAATATTGGAGTAGGAGCCACCAACAAAATTTAAGACTAGATTTATACGCTAGAAAGTACCATAGTTCCCACAAACTAAGTTTGCTGAATATTTCACTAGACAGATGTTAAATCTGCGGGATCTGGACAACCCGCCCATTGAACAAGACATGATTACTACAATAAGTAAGCAACTTCCCGTTAACGCGCAGCAATTCTTAGCCGCCGCTAACGTACGCTCAGCCATAGAAGCGGAGGAATTCTTACGTCATCTCGATGAAACAAATAATCAGTTTCACGGGAGGGAAAGGAGACAGATTGAAAGTGTCTACACGGCCGAGGTCGTTAAGCCACAGGTGACTCACACCAAGACACAAGGGACTACTACTGGAAATAACCCAAGGCGAGGTAACGAGGAAACAAATGAGAGGAGATTTCAGCCACGATACTACGACAATCAGAGAGAAAGATATTATAATGACGGAAGATATAATCAGCGCAGATATCAATAGGAACGTTATTATAGACGACAGGAGACACCATATCGAAGAGGAAATTATGATAACCGATATAATCAGGGTTGGCAAGGAAGACGGTACGATGATCGGGCCGGTGGAAGGAACCAACGGTATCATGAAAAATCCGAACCACAGGATGAGCATCGAAACTGAAATCAGAGATACGAGGAATCACGGCGGTATCTTGACGAGCTGCTCGCTACAGAACTAGAAGGAAAAGACCGTTGGGAACGCGTGATGGACAAGCGCCGAAATCCAGACACTCACATGGAGGAAGAAGGGGCACAAAGCTTGCTATTACAGCAGGAACGCCAGGAGAAGGGGCGGCAACAACAAAATGGGGGCCGAAATTATTAAAAAACTCAATAATTGAACAACAAGATAGACTCAGGAATGAAGGGTGTTCGGGAGAAGATGGATGGATTGTGGCAAATATTACGGAGTGGATAGCTCGACCAGAAGATTGTTTGGAAGAAATTACAAAACCACAGAATGACACCATGACACAATTGCCTGTAATTTATGCACGGATCGGCGGTTTAAAAGTCAAATGTCTGGTTGATACAGGGGCTCAGGTCAGTCTAGTATCTGAGGCCTTTGTAAGAGAAATAGGGCGGAATTATGAAGTACCTATAATTCTAGTCCTTCAAATGAAAGTACGTAGCGTTATTCCTGAGCGCACCGTACCTTGTAAAACACAGGGATATTTAGAGTTAGAAATTCTGGAGCACACTTTTGCCCAGACTTTCGTGATTTTGCCGAAGCTAAATTTTAAAATCATTCTGGGATCAATTTTTATATGCGCGTATCAAGCAGTTATTGACTTACACCAAAATACGGTCAGCTTTAAGAACATAGAAGGAATGAGTAAAGTTGGGCTAAATATGGATGGAGTAACAACAGGAAATGAAGCGAACACCTAGTTGCTTGAGGCAATTAGTGAAGAGACAGAGGAACAATTATTGGAGGTGGACACTGATGACGTCACCACTGTAATCGTCGAACTGGAAGAAAAGAAGAAGAAGGCATCGAGATATGGGCATTGTTGGCTGAAGGAGATGACATCACGGACGATTTCGAAGAACAATTGCAGGAGTGGCTGAAAGGAGTTCAATTAAGGGGTGCAGAGAAGGAGAGACTTGAACACATACTTAGAAAACATCGGAAGGTTTTTGACACTGTACCTGGAAAGATCTTAAACTTTAAATACTCTATGCAAGTGGATGATTGGTCCCCATTTCGAACCAGATTATATCCTATCCCAGAAAAAAGACCAGGCTCAAGTTAAACAGATTATTGCAGGAATGCTACAGACGGGAGTTATAAGGAAGACACCCACACCTTTTCTTAATGCAATTTTGGCTGTCGCCAAAGCCAATGGTTCTATTAGGCTCTGACTAGACGCAAGAATGCTCAATGTTCGATTGTTGCCAGAATATCACCAAGCGCCGTTAATACGTGACGTATTAAAAGGATTTAGAGGAAAGAGCATATATTCAAGGGTAGACTTGACCTCAAGTTTTCACCATCTTGAGTTGGATGAAAAATCTCAATTGTTGACAGGTTTGTTGTTCGACAATCACACGTTCACTTTTTGTAGGATGCCTTTTGGGGTCAAAACAGCTGGTTGTGCCCTAATAAGAGCTCTAGACCGTAACATATCTGATGAGGTTAAAGAGATGACTGTCAGGTACATTGATGACATATTGCTGGCCTCTGACTCTGTTGAAGAACATATGAACAACTTGAATAAGTTATTGGAAAACCTTCGTACTTCAAACTTCAAAATCAACCTCAAGAAGTCCCATTTCTTCAGGGACGAGATACTGTATTTAGGCCATGTAATTGATAAAGAGGGCGTGAGACCGAACCCTGCCTAAATTGAAGCAATTAAGAATTTCCCCACACCAACCACGGTGAAACATGTTCGTGCCTTTCTTGGAGTTACGGGATTTTTCAAGGAAAATTGCCCGGGGTACACAGAGACAGTAGCACCTACGCAGGGACTTCTCAAAAAGAATAATAAGTGGCGTTGGAATGACAGTTGTGAAAAGTATTTCCAAGCTACAAAACTTCTGTTGCAAAATTGTATTAAATTAGGCTATCCTGACTTTAGCCGCAGGTTTGTCATCCAAGCAGACGCTTCATTTATAGGCATTGGAGCCATGTTATACCAGGAAGATGCGAGTAACCTTCAGAACCGGTCTTACCTAGCATTTGTAAGTCGAAAGTTACGTAAGCACGAACGTAATTACACTGTCACAGATCTAGAGCTCTTGGCTATTATTCATAATATCCAACATGGCGAAAAATAGTATTCGGTTACCCCATAACAATAAGAACGGACCACAAAGCTCTTACGTTCTTATTTAAAACTACTATGCTCAGTGAATGGATTACCAGATGGTCAATTTATATCCAACAATTTGACCTCGAGATTGAGCATTGCCCTGGCAAATTGAATGTTATACCGGATTCTCTAAGCAGGAACCCTGAAGAGGAAGTTGAAGAAGAAACGGTTGTAAATCACATTGAACTGACTGACAAGGACCACAGGTTTCTGGATGAATTGAGGGAATTACCTAGAGAACAAGAGGCTGAACCTTGGATGCTACAGATGATACGTTTCTTTAAAGGAAAACTACAAGCAGGAACACCAGCACATCGGGAAGCTCTACAGAAGGAAGGAAAATACATGTACCGAGATGGCTTATTACTCAAATTTGTGGATGAGGGACATTCTAAATTACGGATTATGGTGCCAGCTTCATTGCAGCGTGGATTAACCTGGCATGTACATGAAAGTCTCGGACATATCGGTTTAGATAAGTCGGAAGCAACTATCGCCGAATCATTTACGTGGCCTCGCATGAGAACAACTATATGCGAAGTCATAAAGACATGTGACACCTGTCAGCGTACAAAACCGAATAACTACTTAATGAAACAGTACCCCAAACCGCTGTTGCCACAAAAGCCTGGTGAGCTACTTGCGATTGATACTTATGGTCCAATTCCTAAGGGAAGGAGAGGTTGCAGACATCTGCTAGTTTGTTTGGATGTATTTTCAAAATTCATGGTTTTGTGCCCAATACAAAAAAACACTACAAAACAAGTTCTAAGCCGCATTATGAATAAAGTTATTCCTACTATGGGAAAACCTGAGTTCCTATTATCTGACCACGGGAACTACTTCACCAGTAATGAATTCAAGAAGGGAATGGTAGATCTTGGAATAAAATATATTTTATCATTGATTCGGCATCCATCTGCAAATCCGTCAGAACGCGTGTTGAGAAATATTTCCATGTTTTTAGAGTATTTGTGCCTAATGAACATCACAAATGGGTTGATCGTGTTAAGGATATTGAGATCTGTATAAATTCAACGAGACACGATCTACGGGTCAGATACCCATGGTTTTGCACCACAACAGAACACCGGAGAGATCGTGGGATAATGTTATCACTTTCTCACGTGATCTCATGCCAGCACATGAGTTACGAATCCAAAACACTGTTACACACATGAGAGCTCAAGCGGACCGAAGATTGAGAAGAGTAAGAGGGAAGAGATTCCACCAAGAATTGGTTGAAAATGAACTAGTCTTGATTAAGAAGCCTCCGTTATCTGATCCTTCAAACAAGGTATTTCACAAGTTTTGCGTCCGATATCTGGGACCGTTCAAGATAATCCAAAAACTTGGAAATAATGTATATAGAGTGCAAGAGTTAAGCACGGGTACGCAAGCAGTTTATAATATCGCTAATATGAAAATCTACAATAAACCTGAGCCATGGGAGCCGAGATGAAACGACATCGTAGCAGCAAATTATGTGGATGTGTGAGATCGCACCAAATATACGGGGCACGAGTGAGCCAGCACTTAGAGGAAAACGTAAACATTGGGTTGTTTATAAGTTGTAATGTGAACAGTCTGAGATAGCTATGTTGACACCTATTGTTTGAGTGAATTGCAGCGAGAGAGAAGGGGAGACTCGTCTGGCCTGAGGCGGCGAGCAATTGGAATGTGCTCATTAAGTGGCGAGTGGCCGAGCTGTGAAAAACAGCAGGAGCCTTTGGAAATGAATAAATTTGAGGGGATATGCCACTGTCTGACTGATGTGCTTTTTGGTAGTGAAAATTGACTTCTATCTAAGTTCAATTTTCACCTTTTAAGGGGTGAATGAGCCCTTAACTGTATGCCTACATTTAAGTCCTCAATTAATTTTTATTTCTTCAGCTACAATACAGCCCAGTTGAGAAAAAGTTTGGTCATGTTGGAAATATCAGTCTGTCTGGGTGAACAATGTAACTTGTCGATGTCACCAGTGGAGCAACGCCAAGTTAATTATAGCCGATTCTTAGAATACGAGAAAGGCAGGTGCAGGCTAAATATCCGTTGACCTGTTCAAACGAGAAGTGTAAATTTTTCCTGGTATTAAACACGAGAGAAGGGAGCTCATAGGCCAACTGATGAAGGAGTTTGTGACCAGATATGAGAGTGAGACATGGGAGTCACCGTATTATTTGAAATATAGCCAATGAGAGCAAGACGCCAACTTTGACCGCGTTGATTGTTTGCGCGCGAATTCTGATAAATAGGTGTTCCCACGATGCAATTTTCTGCGCGCGAGTGTCATTTGTTTGTGTTGATTTTTACAAATCGAATGAGATGTGTCTGAAGTTTGTGCGAATATTATTACTATTTTTGTGGAGCGAATTACCCCTTCCACGTGAAATTTGTATGAAACACATAAATATTGCGGTCTGTGAATAGACGCGGTCACAATTTTATCTATTTTTGAGCAAGTAGGGTGTCACTCTGTCTGTGGACGAGGCACTTTGAAAGACTAACTTGTGCGATGGCAGCACGAAGGACTCTGAAAATTTCATTGTGTTGCGTGACGGGCAACTTATAGTATAAATGTTTGTGTATTGGGTGGAAAACTGTCCACATATTGTAGGGAAAGTCTACGGCACTGCAATTAAACTTCTGGGTGAACCGAGTAGATCAATTATGCAGTCTAGTTAGGAGCCTGAACATAAATATAATAATAACTTTACTCCTACAGTAAGTTGACCGTCGCCATGAAGAAAGAAATGGCCCGTGTCGTGTCCCATGATATAATGTCTAGCATTATGGGCTAGATAATGCAGAAGGAAGATAGCAGGGTGCTATCTCAGCACCGGGCAGTCCAGAAAGTGATGAGTACGAATTAAATATATTTAATTTTGACGGGGAGGAATCATGAATAATTAACTGGGAAATTGTGTGTTGTAAATAATTTTGCTTTGCTGTGTGTAAATGTAGATTCGTTTCACTGACATAATGATTTAAATAGCATCACGTGACTTTGTTGTAAATATTAGATATATTTTTCTTGTGTGTTTTTCTTGGTTTTTTACCCGTTGCTTTGTTTCTAGAGTGCTTGCTTTCATGTTGCAAGCGCACATGAATGCGAGGCGCTATCGAGATTAGTTACGGCTGAAACCTTAGATAATGGTGATAAATGGGACTGAATTTAAAAGTTATGTTAGACAATGGGGGGAATTTCCCGTCTCTTGGTTTGTAATTGCTAGTATTGTTTTACTTTGTGCAACATTTTGTTGTCACAGAAGGCCGTCCGCCTTTCTGTAGTCATATCTTAGATTTTGTTGTTTTAATTTTTATATTCTGGATCTGGAGTACAATTGGAGGTCAGTTGATCAAGCATTGAGATGTGTATGTGCTATGTGCAATAATTCTTCGAATAGTGAGCAGGATTTGGACATGGTGATCCATTTTCCGTTGCTACTAATGCTTCAGAGGGGCGTATTGCTGATACATAAATCTTGATACCCAAGGGGGTTTGTCAAGAATATGATGTTTTATGATGTATTTTATTACGCAATTTCAGAGCCAGGAGGCTAAGCAGAATTCAGGCCGAGGCTTGGAAATTCTGGTGACACACAATATGGCACGTTGGAGCTTGATAGACCTATGTACTCAGATCCTTGAATATTGATATGCGGTAGCGTGTGCGCTATGCATTCCTTTCACTAATGAGTAGAGACCTTGCCTGGTAAATTATAACTTGATTTTTGTGTTAATTGGGAAGCTGCCCATGCCTTCATCTAAATATTTCAGACCGTATTAATCGAAATGTCACTTGTAATTTTTGTATTCAGCCCGCTGGGGCAGATTGTTTTGTTGTTGCTGTTACTTGGATTGCCGCCAAGCATTGTAAAGTGTCAGTTTACAGGTCGCTGAGGGCGCACCGATATCCTTGTTGTCACGTGGTTGCTCTGTTTTGTTTTTATATGACTTAAGACCGACTGATTGGCAGTCAATAAGTGTAAATATACAATTCGTGTATGATTGGCTTTTTTGTGTAAGGGTAGACTATGTCAGTGCATTTATATTTTATATTAGCCATTTAGTGTGTATTCCCGTAATTATAATGATTTCCAACTCGTAGCACGGGAATTCACGACTTAATCGTGTGTTCGATCGGAAGTGAATTCTCGTCAAGTACTCAAATCTTTCTTTGTCCGACCGCGCGCACAAACACAATAAACATGTCTCTTTGCTAATTTTTGCACTTTTGATATTTTGATAACTGTAATATTCCCTGAGGTGACATCTTAGTACGCCTTGTTTTACAACTGTCTAAGTTGTTGTTCATGGGGTAGCTCTTTCTTGGGCTGGTGTTTTGAACTAGTTCCTTTATTTTGACGGCTTTCGTGGGCTGGGGACGCATGGTGAGCAAACGCACGCGGAACTTTCCTGGTTCACAGCGGGTTTGTTGGCTGTGTGTTCACTGTCCAAGGGTCGAGTGTGGGTTACCGGGTCACTCGCACGTCACTTGTGACGGGCCAATGAACCATGACACCACACAATGGTGGATATTTTATTGTTATGTTGTATTAGTCCGTATTAAATTGTTTTTGGTTTAACCTGTCATATATTTCATTTTAACTTTAAGTTCCTCTATGAATCCTGGAAATTATAAGAAGCACGTTTCTCCTCATATTACTTTTTATGGACCCATCACGACCCCGAACTTCTGTCTTGTGTAGTGCTTCTTTTTCCAAGGGTACATAATAAGAACAATGGCGCCCAACGTAGCGTGGAGCATGAGAATATACCCGACCGAGGTTTCGTGGTGATTTTTTTAAATGTATTGTGTACAAAGGCGCAAAATATCAAAACTGTGGAAAGCAATATGGAATGGCTAGACCAGTTAAACATTTTGTACTTGCAATTAGATCACCGGATGTGATAATTTTATTAAAGTAGTTAAAGCGATGTGTTACCGCTATGAATGTATTGATATATAAAATCATGGAGTTTGTGTAAAATATAAATATGGAACATAGTAGTTGGATTGAGATTTTATGGTAAATATTAGACCATATGTTCCAGGCGCCCATTATAGCAAAAATAGATTTGTGTATCAAACCAAACTCCAAATATATATGACAGGAAGTTTATACCTTAAAAACTGATTAATATTTGATTAATTAGTTGTGTTTATTCTGAAGTAAGGCTAGAATTTGATACGGAATTGAAGGGTAAAGAAAATTAATTAATAATAATGATGCTCAATGATGCTATTGCTTTGGGGATAAATGTAAATGAATTGGGTAATTAAAGGGTTAAATTGCGTTCGTTTATGTGTATGTGTGTGTGTGCAATTGATGGTACCTATGTTGTCTTCCTGTATTTATATTGTGAATTTGATATATTTTGAGTGCGGAGATGGCTTCGATTGACGAGATAAGGATGGTGATTGAACAGGAAGCAGCCCGTACCCAAAAATAGTCAGATGAGTAAAAAAGTGATATGATTAATCAAATGGAAACACATTTAGCTGAGGCTAGCGAAAAACAATCAAATAATTTTGAAGCACAATTAGCGGAGGTTAGCAAGAAACAGTCGAGCGAGTTAGCTGAGGCTGGCAAGAAACAATCGAGTGAATTACCCGAGGTCAGTGAAAAACAATCAAATAATTTTGAAGCACAATTAGCGGAGATTAGCGAAAACAATCAAATAAGTGGGAAGCACAATTAGCGGAGGTTAGTGAAAAACAATCAAGTAAGATAGAGACACAGTTAGAGGAGGCTAATGAAAGAAACACTGCAAAGTTAACAGCACTCTCGGTAGAAATAAATGACTACACTAAACAACAATTGATACTATTAGCTAGCGATGTGGAAAATAATAATCAGAAACAGCTGGCTGAAATAAAGAAAGTCGAGGACCCATTTAGAGGTAAACTAAAGAGCTTAGATGATGATGTAATGGCTAAATTGAATCAGATTGAGGAGGCATGTTCTACAAATATGTGAGAATTAAAGTTTTCACAGGGTAGATTGGAGGAGAAATTTGACAAATTCGAAGAAGGAGCGTTAGTAGTTCAAGGACAGTTTGAAACAATGGACGGCAGTATAAATGGCTTGGTGAAAGAATTGAGTAAGCTGGAACTCAAGTCAGGAGAACGATGGAAAGAGTTAGAGGAGGAACAGCAGGAGTTAAAGCAGAAACTTGAGATTAATAACAATTCGGTATTAGCGAGATTATATAATATAGAATCAAATCAAGCTGGTAGTAATGAAGACGTCGATAATCGACTAGATAAACTTAAGGATCATCTTAGAAAAACTGGAGTAAAATGACTGCTGAGTCCAAGGATGAGAGATTGATTATAATAAAACGGCTAGGCAAAAACTGCACTAGAATACAGGCAATAGAAGAAAATATAAAACTTAAATTTCAAGAACAGAACGACCGTCTTGTTAAAAGCGAACTAAAATCATTGTAAAGAGGGACCATACTTGAGTCATTATTGGACAAGAATAAAGAGGCTAGTCTGGACAAGGAAGTGTTGTCAAACAATTCGGAGAATGGAAGGTGTCCTGGTACTGTAAACACGCAGTTATGTCAACGTTACGAAGGTCGAACATCTACACCACAGGATGGTAAACTACCTACCCAAGTAGTACAGATTATTAGAGCGAATGAATTCCGTCCTAATAAGTTCATTCCTGACACGGAAACCACCCCTAAATCCTTTCTCGAAGAACTTGATGACTCCTTTTTAGATCAGAATTTAAGCCCGGAGCGACAACTAAGGATGGTAGAAAGATATCTTGGAGGTGCGGCATTAATTTGGTGTCTGAGCTTCCGTTACACCTTTGAAACAATGGCTGGTTTCAAGGAGGCGTATCTGAAGAAATTTTCACATCTACACCACAGGATGGTAAACTACCTACCCAAGTAGTACAGATTATTAGAGCGAATGAATTCCGTCCTAATAAGTTCATTCCTGACACGGAAACCACCCCTAAATCCTTTCTCGAAGAACTTGATGACTCCTTTTTAGATCAGAATTTAAGCCCGGAGCGACAACTAAGGATGGTAGAAAGATATCTTGGAGGTGCGGCATTAATTTGGTTTCTGAGCTTCCGTTACACCTTTGAAACAATGGCTGGTTTCAAGGAGGCGTATCTGAAGAAATATTGGAGTAGGAGCCACCAACAAAATTTAAGACTAGATTTATACGCTAGAAAGTACCATAGTTCCCACAAACTAAGTTTGCTGAATATTTCACTAGACAGATGTTAAATCTGCGGGATCTGGACAACCCGCCCATTGAACAAGACATGATTACTACAATAAGTAAGCAACTTCCCGTTAACGCGCAGCAATTCTTAGCCGCCGCTAACGTACGCTCAGCCATAGAAGCGGAGGAATTCTTACGTCATCTCGATGAAACAAATAATCAGTTTCACGGGAGGGAAAGGAGACAGATTGAAAGTGTCTACACGGCCGAGGTCGTTAAGCCACAGGTGACTCACACCAAGACACAAGGGACTACTACTGGAAATAACCCAAGGCGAGGTAACGAGGAAACAAATGAGAGGAGATTTCAGCCACGATACTACGACAATCAGAGAGAAAGATATTATAATGACGGAAGATATAATCAGCGCAGATATCAATAGGAACGTTATTATAGACGACAGGAGACACCATATCGAAGAGGAAATTATGATAACCGATATAATCAGGGTTGGCAAGGAAGACGGTACGATGATCGGGCCGGTGGAAGGAACCAACGGTATCATGAAAAATCCGAACCACAGGATGAGCATCGAAACTGAAATCAGAGATACGAGGAATCACGGCGGTATCTTGACGAGCTGCTCGCTACAGAACTAGAAGGAAAAGACCGTTGGGAACGCGTGATGGACAAGCGCCGAAATCCAGACACTCACATGGAGGAAGAAGGGGCACAAAGCTTGCTATTACAGCAGGAACGCCAGGAGAAGGGGCGGCAACAACAAAATGGGGGCCGAAATTATTAAAAAACTCAATAATTGAACAACAAGATAGCCTCAGGAATGAAGGGTGTTCGGGAGAAGATGGATGGATTGTGGCAAATATTACGGAGTGGATAGCTCGACCAGAAGATTGTTTGGAAGAAATTACAAAACCACAGAATGACACCATGACACAATTGCCTGTAATTTATGCACGGATCGGCGGTTTAAAAGTCAAATGTCTGGTTGATACAGGGGCTCAGGTCAGTCTAGTATCTGAGGCCTTAGTAAGAGAAATAGGGCGGAATTATGAAGTACCTATAATTCTAGTCCTTCAAATGAAAGTACGTAGCGTTATTCCTGAGCGCACCGTACCTTGTAAAACACAGGGATATTTAGAGTTAGAAATTCTGGAGCACACTTTTGCCCAGACTTTCGTGATTTTGCCGAAGCTAAATTTTAAAATCATTCTGGGATCAATTTTTATATGCGCGTATCAAGCAGTTATTGACTTACACCAAAATACGGTCAGCTTTAAGAACATAGAAGGAATGAGTAAAGTTGGGCTAAATATGGATGGAGTAACAACAGGAAATGAAGCGAACACCTAGTTGCTTGAGGCAATTAGTGAAGAGACAGAGGAACAATTATTGGAGGTGGACACTGATGACGTCACCACTGTAATCGTCGAACTGGAAGAAAAGAAGAAGAAGGCATCGAGATATGGGCATTGTTGGCTGAAGGAGATGACATCACGGACGATTTCGAAGAACAATTGCAGGAGTGGCTGAAAGGAGTTCAATTAAGGGGTGCAGAGAAGGAGAGACTTGAACACATACTTAGAAAACATCGGAAGGTTTTTGACACTGTACCTGGAAAGATCTTAAACTTTAAATACTCTATGCAAGTGGATGATTGGTCCCCATTTCGAACCAGATTATATCCTATCCCAGAAAAAAGACCAGGCTCAAGTTAAACAGATTATTGCAGGAATGCTACAGACGGGAGTTATAAGGAAGACACCCACACCTTTTCTTAATGCAATTTTGGCTGTCGCCAAAGCCAATGGTTCTATTAGGCTCTGACTAGACGCAAGAATGCTCAATGTTCGATTGTTGCCAGAATATCACCAAGCGCCGTTAATACGTGACGTATTAAAAGGATTTAGAGGAAAGAGCATATATTCAAGGGTAGACTTGACCTCAAGTTTTCACCATCTTGAGTTGGATGAAAAATCTCAATTGTTGACAGGTTTGTTGTTCGACAATCACACGTTCACTTTTTGTAGGATGCCTTTTGGGGTCAAAACAGCTGGTTGTGCCCTAATAAGAGCTCTAGACCGTAACATATCTGATGAGGTTAAAGAGATGACTGTCAGGTACATTGATGACATATTGCTGGCCTCTGACTCTGTTGAAGAACATATGAACAACTTGAATAAGTTATTGGAAAACCTTCGTACTTCAAACTTCAAAATCAACCTCAAGAAGTCCCATTTCTTCAGGGACGAGATACTGTATTTAGGCCATGTAATTGATAAAGAGGGCGTGAGACCGAACCCTGCCTAAATTGAAGCAATTAAGAATTTCCCCACACCAACCACGGTGAAACATGTTCGTGCCTTTCTTGGAGTTACGGGATTTTTCAAGGAAAATTGCCCGGGGTACACAGAGACAGTAGCACCTACGCAGGGACTTCTCAAAAAGAATAATAAGTGGCGTTGGAATGACAGTTGTGAAAAGTATTTCCAAGCTACAAAACTTCTGTTGCAAAATTGTATTAAATTAGGCTATCCTGACTTTAGCCGCAGGTTTGTCATCCAAGCAGACGCTTCATTTATAGGCATTGGAGCCATGTTATACCAGGAAGATGCGAGTAACCTTCAGAACCGGTCTTACCTAGCATTTGTAAGTCGAAAGTTACGTAAGCACGAACGTAATTACACTGTCACAGATCTAGAGCTCTTGGCTATTATTCATAATATCCAACATGGCGAAAAATAGTATTCGGTTACCCCATAACAATAAGAACGGACCACAAAGCTCTTACGTTCTTATTTAAAACTACTATGCTCAGTGAATGGATTACCAGATGGTCAATTTATATCCAACAATTTGACCTCGAGATTGAGCATTGCCCTGGCAAATTGAATGTTATACCGGATTCTCTAAGCAGGAACCCTGAAGAGGAAGTTGAAGAAGAAACGGTTGTAAATCACATTGAACTGACTGACAAGGACCACAGGTTTCTGGATGAATTGAGGGAATTACCTAGAGAACAAGAGGCTGAACCTTGGATGCTACAGATGATACGTTTCTTTAAAGGAAAACTACAAGCAGGAACACCAGCACATCGGGAAGCTCTACAGAAGGAAGGAAAATACATGTACCGAGATGGCTTATTACTCAAATTTGTGGATGAGGGACATTCTAAATTACGGATTATGGTGCCAGCTTCATTGCAGCGTGGATTAACCTGGCATGTACATGAAAGTCTCGGACATATCGGTTTAGATAAGTCGGAAGCAACTATCGCCGAATCATTTACGTGGCCTCGCATGAGAACAACTATATGCGAAGTCATAAAGACATGTGACACCTGTCAGCGTACAAAACCGAATAACTACTTAATGAAACAGTACCCCAAACCGCTGTTGCCACAAAAGCCTGGTGAGCTACTTGCGATTGATACTTATGGTCCAATTCCTAAGGGAAGGAGAGGTTGCAGACATCTGCTAGTTTGTTTGGATGTATTTTCAAAATTCATGGTTTTGTGCCCAATACAAAAAAACACTACAAAACAAGTTCTAAGCCGCATTATGAATAAAGTTATTCCTACTATGGGAAAACCTGAGTTCCTATTATCTGACCACGGGAACTACTTCACCAGTAATGAATTCAAGAAGGGAATGGTAGATCTTGGAATAAAATATATTTTATCATTGATTCGGCATCCATCTGCAAATCCGTCAGAACGCGTGTTGAGAAATATTTCCATGTTTTTAGAGTATTTGTGCCTAATGAACATCACAAATGGGTTGATCGTGTTAAGGATATTGAGATCTGTATAAATTCAACGAGACACGATCTACGGGTCAGATACCCATGGTTTTGCACCACAACAGAACACCGGAGAGATCGTGGGATAATGTTATCACTTTCTCACGTGATCTCATGCCAGCACATGAGTTACGAATCCAAAACACTGTTACACACATGAGAGCTCAAGCGGACCGAAGATTGAGAAGAGTAAGAGGGAAGAGATTCCACCAAGAATTGGTTGAAAATGAACTAGTCTTGATTAAGAAGCCTCCGTTATCTGATCCTTCAAACAAGGTATTTCACAAGTTTTGCGTCCGATATCTGGGACCGTTCAAGATAATCCAAAAACTTGGAAATAATGTATATAGAGTGCAAGAGTTAAGCACGGGTACGCAAGCAGTTTATAATATCGCTAATATGAAAATCTACAATAAACCTGAGCCATGGGAGCCGAGATGAAACGACATCGTAGCAGCAAATTATGTGGATGTGTGAGATCGCACCAAATATACGGGGCACGAGTGAGCCAGCACTTAGAGGAAAACGTAAACATTGGGTTGTTTATAAGTTGTAATGTGAACAGTCTGAGATAGCTATGTTGACACCTATTGTTTGAGTGAATTGCAGCGAGAGAGAAGGGGAGACTCGTCTGGCCTGAGGCGGCGAGCAATTGGAATGTGCTCATTAAGTGGCGAGTGGCCGAGCTGTGAAAAACAGCAGGAGCCTTTGGAAATGAATAAATTTGAGGGGATATGCCACTGTCTGACTGATGTGCTTTTTGGTAGTGAAAATTGACTTCTATCTAAGTTCAATTTTCACCTTTTAAGGGGTGAATGAGCCCTTAACTGTATGCCTACATTTAAGTCCTCAATTAATTTTTATTTCTTCAGCTACAATACAGCCCAGTTGAGAAAAAGTTTGGTCATGTTGGAAATATCAGTCTGTCTGGGTGAACAATGTAACTTGTCGATGTCACCAGTGGAGCAACGCCAAGTTAATTATAGCCGATTCTTAGAATACGAGAAAGGCAGGTGCAGGCTAAATATCCGTTGACCTGTTCAAACGAGAAGTGTAAATTTTTCCTGGTCTTAAACACGAGAGAAGGGAGCTCATAGGCCAACTGATGAAGGAGTTTGTGACCAGATATGAGAGTGAGACATGGGAGTCACCGTATTATTTGAAATATAGCCAATGAGAGCAAGACGCCAACTTTGACCGCGTTGATTGTTTGCGCGCGAATTCTGATAAATAGGTGTTCCCACGATGCAATTTTCTGCGCGCGAGTGTCATTTGTTTGTGTTGATTTTTACAAATCGAATGAGATGTGTCTGAAGTTTGTGCGAATATTATTACTATTTTTGTGGAGCGAATTACCCCTTCCACGTGAAATTTATATGAAACACATAAATATTGCGGTCTGTGAATAGACGCGGTCACAATTTTATCTATTTTTGAGCAAGTAGGGTGTCACTCTGTCTGTGGACGAGGCACTTTGAAAGACTAACTTGTGCGATGGCAGCACGAAGGACTCTGAAAATTTCATTGTGTTGCGTGACGGGCAACTTATAGTATAAATGTTTGTGTATTGGGTGGAAAACTGTCCACATATTGTAGGGAAAGTCTACGGCACTGCAATTAAACTTCTGGGTGAACCGAGTAGATCAATTATGCAGTCTAGTTAGGAGCCTGAACATAAATATAATAATAACTTTACTCCTACAGTAAGTTGACCGTCGCCATGAAGAAAGAAATGGCCCGTGTCGTGTCCCATGATATAATGTCTAGCATTATGGGCTAGATAATGCAGAAGGAAGATAGCAGGGTGCTATCTCAGCACCGGGCAGTCCAGAAAGTGATGAGTACGAATTAAATATATTTAATTTTGACGGGGAGGAATCATGAATAATTAACTGGGAAATTGTGTGTTGTAAATAATTTTGCTTTGCTGTGTGTAAATGTAGATTCGTTTCACTGACATAATGATTTAAATAGCATCACGTGACTTTGTTGTAAATATTAGATATATTTTTCTTGTGTGTTTTTCTTGGTTTTTTACCCGTTGCTTTGTTTCTAGAGTGCTGGCTTTCATGTTGCAAGCGCACATGAATGCGAGGCGCTATCGAGATTAGTTACGGCTGAAACCTTAGATAATGGTGATAAATGGGACTGAATTTAAATGTTATGTTAGACAATGGGGGGAATTTCCCGTCTCTTGGTTTGTAATTGCCCAGGCAATTGCTAGTATTGTTTCGCTTTGTGCAACATTTTGTTGTCACAGAAGGCCGTCCACCTTTCTGTAGTCATATCTTAGATTTTGTTGTTTTAATTTTTATATTCTGGATCTGGAGTACAATTGGAGGTCAGTTGATCAAGCATTGAGATGTGTATGTGCTATGTGTAATAATTCTTCGAATAGTGAGCAGGATTTGGACACGGTGATCCATTTTCCGTTGCTACTAATGCTTCAGAGGGGCGTATTGCTGATATATAAATCTTGATACCCAAGGGGGTTTGTCAAGAATATGATGTTTTATGATGTATTTTATTACGCGATTTCAAAGCCAGGAGGCTATGCAGAATTCAGGCCGAGGCTTGGAGATTCTGGTGACACACAATATGGAACGTTGGAGCTTGATAGACCTATGTACTCAGATCCTTGAATATTGATATGCGGTAGCATGTGCGCTATGCATTCCTTTCACTAATTAGTAGAGACCTTGCCTGGTAAATTATAACTTGATTTTTGTGTTAATTGGGAAGCTGCCCATGCCTTCATCTAAATATTTCAGACCGTATTAATCGAAATGTCACTTGTAATTTTTGTATTCAGCCCGCTGGGGCAGATTGTTTTGTTGTTGCAGTTGCTTGGATTGCCGCCAAGCATTGTAAAGTGTCAGTTTAAAGGTCGCTGACGGCGCATCGATATCCTTGTTGTCACGTGGTTGCTCTGTTTTGTTTTTATATGACTTAACACCGACTGATCGGCAGTCAATAAGTGTAAATATACAATTCGTGTATGATTGACTTTTTGTGTAAGGGTAGACTATGTCAGTGCATTTATATTTTATATTAGCCATTTAGTGTGTTTCCCCGTAATTATCATGATTTCCAACTCGCAGCACGGGAATTCACGACTTAATCGCGTGTTCGATCGGAAGTGAATTCTCGTCAAGTACTCAAATCTTTCTTTGTCAGACCACGCGCACAAACACAATAAACATGTCTCTTTGCTAATTTTTGTACTTTGGATATTTTGTTAACTATAATATTCTCTGAGGTGACATCTTTGTACGCCTCGTTTTACAACCGTCTAAGTTGTTGTTCATGAGGTAGCTCTTTCTTGGGCTGGTGTTTTGAACCAGTTCTTTTATTCTGACGGCTTTCGTGGGCTGGGGACGCATGGTGAGCAAACTCACGCGGGACTTTCCGGGCTCACAGCGTGTTTGTTGGCTGTGTGTTCACTGTCCAAGGGTCGAGTGGGGGTTACTGGGTCACATGCACGTCACTTGTGACGGGCCAATGAACCATGACACCACACACGGGTGGATATTTTATTGTTATGTTCTATTTGTCCGTATTAAATTGTTTTTGTTTAACCTGTCATATATTTCATTTTAACTTTAAGTTCCTCTATGAATCCTGGAAATTATAAGAAGCACGTTTCTCCTCATATTACTTTTTATGGACCGATCACGACTCCGAACGTCTGTCTTGTGTAATGCTTCTTTTTCCAAGGGTACAGCCCTTAGGTAAAATTTGGAAAAACCATTAGCCCATGGCAATGGGGGCTTAATCCCGTTTAATATAAACCCTCACACAACCCTCTCCGATTATTAGTTCGGGATATATCGGGTCGATGACCAAGTAGTTAGGTCCTTTGGCAAATTCTAGAAAAATTATAAATAAGATTTCCATAAATAATAAATTAAAATATATTTTTTGAAGGGGCAAAAACAAAAATTTTTAAAAGTGTAGTTAGGCCCTTTGGAAAAATTTGGGGAAAAAATCATAGCCCATGGAAAAGGGGGTTTATCCCGTATAATATGAATCCTCACACAAGTCTCTCCGATTATCGGTTCGGGAGATATAGGGAAAAGTCGAGCGGCGAGGTACAGTCACGTTAAAATAATATGGGTGGGTCACAACCGGCCCAGGCTACCTACTGAAGTATTGTCGTTAAATTCAAAGATAATTAAATAAATTGAATTGAAGTTACTGTAATTAGAAATTGCCCGCCGCGTGCGGTTGGGATAGCGCGCCTGCTTTTCACCCCGAGGCCTCGGGTTCGATTACCGGCTCCGTCTGGGACTTAAGAAACTGATTTGAGGACTGAAACGGGGTGCACTCAGCCTCGTGAGGACAATTGAGTAGCTGTCTGACAATGAGGCAGCGCCCCGGTCATGAAAACCAAGATTAGTGGCTGAGGGGACCCGTTTCGCTGACCACGCGTCACCCCAATATCTGCAGGCCAAATGACTGGGCAGCGGTCGCTTGGTAGGCCTAGGCCCTTCATGGGCTCTAGTGCCAGGGGTTATTTATGTATTTAGAAATTAACAGTAAACATTCGCCTCAGTGATAGTAAATATAAACCGAAGGTCCAACATTGAACTACCTTGAATATATTATTTCAAAGAGATGTATAGATAAGATAAATAGCCTACTTTGATTAATCAGAAGTGCGTACACAGGGCAATGACCTAAAATGAAGCCTATTAGAAACTGTCGCCTCAGCATTTCCCTGGAGTTGAAAATGGAAAGCCAAGGAAAACCATTTTTGACTCGTGTATACCCCAAAAAAATATAGGATTGCTCACCAGCTCACGTGGAGTCTGCTTAAACCAACACCTTGCTGGCTTCATTCCCTATTTATTATTTATATACAGGGTGATTCAGCTAAGAGGACCACCTCAAATATCTACGGAACCGTTGAAGATATCGTCATTTTATTTTCAAATTCTTAAATCATATTGAGGGGCTCATACAACATTGTCCAGTTTGCTCCCAGCACAAACGTATTTACCGAAAAACCGGTAGCAACTTTGGTTTCTTAAATAGGACTATACTAATTTCACCCACTGGAACAACTAAGAATCAAGTGACAAGTTCAGTGATGTGCTTTTATTGCAAATCCGATGAGTACTTTTTGAGATATTAAAGGTTTCCATATGTGTCGGCATTAGACAGACAGCGATGCACCATCCGCTGGAATGTGGACCGCATGATTCTCTTGCGTGGCCCACTCCTTCTTGACAAACACACATACCGCATTTATTTCATTCCATGCTTACTGTAATGTGTACATTTTCAAAATGATTGATAATTAACCGGACTCGTAAGAATTAATATTAGACGAGACGTTCGCAATGAACTAAATGGGCGAGTTTTGTTACCTTTCTGATTTTAATAATTATGTACATTAAGTTATTGTTTCAGGTCCGCCAGCACTAAAGAATTCCGTACTTTATTTATCCTCTTCATTGAGGTGTTTTCAGATATTTCCGCAAGGATTCAGGACGAAGTGGAGAGGGAAAAAGGCACACGTACATAAGAGACTTGATTTTGATTATGTACACATTACAGAATGCTATGAATGGAATAAATTTGGTATGTGAGTTTGTCAACAAGGAGTGCGTTATGCAGGAGAATCATGCACTCCACATTCCAGCGGCTGGCGCATCGCTTTCTGTCTAATGCCGACACATATGGAAACCTTTAATATCTCTAAAAGTACTTGTCGGATTTGCAAAATAAGCACATCACTGAACTTGTCACATGATTCTCAGATGTTCCAGACGGTGAAATTAGTATAATTCCATTTAAGAAACCGAAGTTGCAACCGATTTCTCGGTAAATACGTTTGTGCTGGGAGCAAAATGGACCATGTTGTATGAGATCCTTAATATGATTTAAGAATTTGAAAACAGAATGACGATATCTTTAACGGTTCCGTAAATATTTGTGGTGGCCATCTTAGCTGAATCACCCTGTATAGCAGTCAAGGAGCGAGAATAACGCACTCGGCTATACAGGTGGGTAAGGTAATGATGTAATAAAGCCAATCTTTCTACGCATAAAATACCGGCTGGTGAGGCTGAAATGTCACATGGCACAATAAGGGTTAAAAATAAAGGGAGTGTGGGATCGTGCAGTCACGAAGGAGTCTGAAGTCATCAATACATCCCAAACTTTGTTTACAGTGATGAGCTGAACTTCAAGAACAATCACTCAATAGCAAACATGACTGAATGAAACGAAGAAGCATCGTGCTCAAACGATCGATGTATTAAATAAAGAGATAGACTACGTAATAGGTTGAGAATGCTGGTCCCATCGTGTAAGGATAGCAAACTTGCCTTCTACCTAGGAGGCCACGGGTTTGAGCCCTTGCCCCGTCAGTGATTATAGGACTGATATGTGGACTGGAAGGTGTTAGTGAGGTTTGAGCATTTGTATGATCTGAGATGCAGTGAACCTGGTCAAGAATGCCAAAATAAACGGCTGAGGGGACACGTCACACTCACTATGTGTCACCCCGTAATTTGCAGGCAATATGGCTGAGCATTGGTCGATTGATAAGGTAATACCCTCAATGGGCCACAGGATTACTTATAGTTGCGACGGCTAACGCAACCTTAGCCAGCGTGAAAGGAATCGGCATGCTATTGATCCTCAGCCTCTTACGAGTGTTTCTCGCACAGCAAAGGAGTGGTTGTCTGAGAATAGTGTGCTTTACACAGTAATTGGCTTTTAAGTTTCTGCTCTCCAAGACAAATAGTTAGAGCAATGTTGCCAACACACTTCTCATGCTGATATATGGTCACTAAGCACGGAAAGACACTAGTATTAATATGCTTAGTTTGTGCTGTTTCGAGAAAATTAACAGTAACACGTTTAAATAATGGACGCAAGAAGCGACAACTATGCTATTGGCAACAACCACAGTACCATTAAACCACGAGGGACATTTTTTATAGAAAGAAAGAAGCCGACACCAAGCCCTCGTAACTACAGTAGCTGGGTGGGACTGAGCGGCAGGATTATGGGGGATGAAGAGTGCTACCGAGAATCCGTTCGCCATCACGATTATACTCGTATTTAGTTATGAAAAAGTATGAACGGTCACGGTGGCCGAGATCGCTCACGCGCTACATCATGCCTCACTAACATCGGGGGAACGTGAGTGCAAATCTCTCTCGGCCGTCTTGAAAATGAGTTTTATGGTCTCCCATTTTCACCACCGGGCAAAAGCCGGGACGGTTCCTTTCAATAGGTCCCCTAGCCGAATTCCTTCCAATATCTCTTCCCTGGCCATTCATTAATTACGCCCAAGTTAGCAGTCGCCTGGGCGATCGGCCTGTCACTATCCCCAGTTGTATCTACTAATTAAGTTTGTTCAGCTCTCAGACACTGTCCTTGCGACGGTAGACGAATGATTGCTCGCATAGTCCGTGGGCGAAGCCGAGCTGGAAGGATAAGCAATTATAAAGAATGAAAAAGTATGTGCTAATAGCGAATAGTCTCCAGTGATGCAATCGAACCGCCGGGCAAAACTGTTACTATTTGTTGAGGTCACATGTAATACATGTAATATGCAAATTATTAGTCCACCACGGAGGTCTGGGTTCGATTCCCGGCTCTATCAACAAATTTAATTCTTGCTTGAGGGCTGGAACGGGGTACACTCATCCTCGTCAGACAAAACTGAGAAGAGGAGGGTTTGATCGAAATCACTTGGAAAACAGTTGACTTGTCTTCTTGTTTTGTTAAACCAACTGTGAGCTGCTGGCAGTGAAACGTGGAGTGAATGTATCCAGTAGGAGGGTTTATTGCGGACACAGGGAGGCGTAACAGGCGAGCCAGGTGCCACGTTCCCAGCAGTTAGGCGACAAGTGGCCCGTTTGCTCTTGCATTGCCGACCGCAGTGGCACATAACTCTTGTTGGTGGAAGGGGTGGGTTTTCTCCTCAAGATCAATACACATTCTATTCCACACACAAAGTCACTACATTCTAACTGTCCACTCGTGGCGTAGTAACTAGCATTCTTGGATTTCACCACGGGTTCCGTTCTGGGCTTTGCCAAGACATTTAATTGTAGCCTGGAGGCTGTACAGGGTTCATCAAGCCTCGTGAGACAAATCTGGTGCAGTGGTATCGACCTCGCCTGCTGCACACAAGGTTGCGGGATCAAATTCCGGCGCAATCCGTTGACATTTTAGTGTTCCTATGTTCCAGCCATTTCATCATTTCTCATGTCAGGTCTAATTAAATAATTTACTGAAATCATAAGAGTATAAAATACGGAAACTTGTTGTTCCTCTGAACAATATTTTGTTGTTGGTGTTGTTAATAATTCCTTTTAGGGTCTTTGGACACCTTGGCCATCTATCCCGTTTGAGTGTTTGTTCAACTTGTCTGACAGCATGTGTTTTCTGTGATGACAGTAGAAGTGCGTGTTGCTGTATTAGGGACGGCGATGGGGTAGGTGTCCCAGGACGTGATATAAGATACTATCCCGACATTTGCTCGGAGTGAGTGTGGAAAATTCCGGGAAAACCCCACTCTTTAGCGCCGGAATTCGAAACTCCAATCTCTGGACTTGCTGCAGCTCCCAATCGCGATCGTGGTGCAGGATTTAACGCGCACTGCTACGACGCAGGATCTCTGGATAATACGAACGGCCACGCATTGTGGAAATATGATCTGTGTACAAATTCATCAGAAGAATGGAAGAATATTATATATAGGCTATCATTTGCCATATAGCCCCTAGATAGGTAAAAATTCAAGGTTGAAGAGAAGATGATGATGATGATAATTGTTGTTTTAAGGGGCCTAACATCTTGAAGAGAAGAGACCAAGACTATAAATATAACTATTTTCATTCGAATAAAAATAGATATGAGTTATATTCAAACATATTTTAAAATAATTATTATAATTACTATTTGCACAGTGAAGAACAGCGAAACTGTCATCTTCTAGTGGAGAGAAGTTGCACTCCAAATGAAACACAGTGAGAGTGGCGCCTGTTAGCTTCTAATGGCGAGGTGCATAACAACCTATAAATAATGACAGTGGCAATAAGGAGCAATTGAAACAAGTGAATCATAATCGTTAACTACACCCTGTTAGCCTGTTTCCGTATGTCCATACACATGAAGTCTACTATAAAGATATATTTCGGCTTTTCTTTTAAAGCGTGTAACACGCTTCTGCAACAATTCTCTCTAACTTTCCCTTTGTTCCTTATTATTTTATGTTGATATTCATTCGTTTAACATAGCATATCTGTGCAACATGCTCTAAGGCAGGGGTCTCCAAACTACGGCCCGAGGGCCACATCCGGCCCGCGGACAGATTTTGTCTGGCCCGCGGAGAGCTAGCATACTTGAAAACTCCTTTTAGAGAACATATTTTTTTATAGCAAATTAAATTTAGCTTACTGAAGTATTCTAATTTTATGTTGAATAATTATTAATATGACATCTACATTGATATGGTCATGGGCTAACTACTCATAACATTGTTGTAGGCTTATTGTTATTGTTTTTGTGATAAGTTGGTTAAAGAAACACAGAATTGTAATGAGTAAAGACATGTATAACATGCAGACATATGAAATACTAATGAGATTTATGTAATTGAGATTTTCCACTGACAATAGTTTGTAGTTGTGGACTAATTTTACTTGTACCAATTATTAAAAGAGATTTAAGATGCTCATCAGTTAATTTAGATCTGTAAACATTTTTTGTATACTTCATTTTGGAGAAGGTCTTCTCACACAAATAAGTAGTACCAAAAACAGAAAACAGCCCACGAGCAAATTTATGCAAATTATCAAATTGTGTCATTGGAAGACTCTTATAAAATTCCAACAAAGATGAGTTTTGATATTTGTTCTTAATTATATCACTGCACTGTAGTTCAATCATTTCCATTTGAAGTTCCGGGGCTAGGGTTTCAATGTCAGTATCAAAAGGATCCTGAAAAATCTTAATTTGATTCGCAAAGGCATCGAAGTCCGAGAAACGAGTATCAAAATTTATTTTCAAAGCACTCAAAGTTTCGATTGCAAAATCGATAGGAAACTCAGTCTCAGTGGTGTGGCTGATTATTTCACATGTTTTAAAATGTGAAAAACATTTACTTCGTAGTTGTGATTGAAACAGTATCAATTTCTTCCGGAATGATTTGATATTAGTGCATAAATCAGGAAGATGCTGGTTTTCTCCTTGCAATCTCAAATTCAGTTCGTTCACTTGTTTTGTCAAATCAACATAGAATGCTAACTTCCACAGCCATGCGTTGTTTTGTAATTCAGTAAGAGGGCGATGCTTTTCATTCAAAAAAATTTCGATCACTGCTCGAAGTTCAAAAAAGCGCTGAAGGACTTTCCCACAACTAAGCCAACGTACGGCAGTATGATAAGGTAAGTCATTTTCTCCAATCTCTTCAATAAATTGTCGGAATTGTCGGTGATTCAGCCCAAAAGATCTCATAAAATTAACAGTTGATATGACTGGTTTCAGAACTTCAGACATATCCAAACATTTTCCGCACAAAGACTGTTAATGAATGATACAATGTAAGACTAATGGTTTTGAACCATCGTCATTTTCTATAAATTACAGATAATGTCAGGAAAATTAATAATATGCAGTGTTGCCGTTTTGCGGACTTTAGTCCGATTTGCAGCCTTTTTTCAACGTTGCGTACTTTTTCGGACTTTTTTTCATCAGTGGACTATTTCACTTTTTACCACCGGCAACAATGATAATATGGTTTTGGCCCTCGGAACTTACTGGAGTAATCAGTATGGCCCTAAGGCTGGAAAGTTTGGAGACCCCTGCTCTAAGGGAATGGATCTGACATACTGTGGACTTATTTTCTGGTCAAGGAGACAGCTCCTCGCACGGTACGAAATAGTCCGTTGCTATGATCCGAGGACATCCATTCTGCCAGATATACATTTTTTAATTGCGAGTAACAACTCTCAAATGGAAGAACATCAAATGAAATAATAGATGTCTTTGCTGACGATTAAAGGTATACTGAATGATATTAGAAGTTTTATTTTCCTCTTTAATGTATTCACTAATCTGCTCGTTTATCTGGTCAATTCTCCCCTTTAATATAACCAGCATTCTTGTTTTCTTGGTAACCAGTTAAAATTTTACCAGTGTCTGACTTTTAATGTGATGTAATTTGTCTTGTGCCATTTTAATCCCTATTGATCATTCAATTCCAGAATCATTTGCGGAATTCCTTATATTCTATTTCCATTCTTCTTCTATCACCGTCTAATCAACATCAGCTTCAAACGTTGTGATAGTTACAGCCATGTATTTATGCCTGGGGACCCATTATCTGTTACGTTTGTCCATTTGAAGTCCATTCACCAGCGATTAGCAATTAGCTCCCTCGCTTCCCCTCATGATACCAGTGACCTTGTTTTGCTCTTGGCAAACTCTGACCATTAATTTCATGTAACTACTATTGTTCAGTTTTTTAATCCTCTTTGAACATATGGTTTTGTAATGACGTACGGCAATCAATGTAACATGCACGTATGTCCAGCAGATTCGGTACTTCACTGTTTATTTAGTATGAAATTGATGATCTGATATTGATTCATACCGCAGTGATCAGTCTGATGTATTCACTGTGAGAACATCATTCGGTAACCCGTGATATTTTAGTGTGTGTTCTAGAAATTAGCTATCATCCTATCAATTAGTTGTATGGAATAAGCACACTTAGGTGGTGCAGAATTACTATTAGGATGTCTCATAACAAGTAATGTCGTTTTTTAATTTTGGTGTTTATAAAATAGAATTGGTTTTCTTTGGTTTTCCAATGCTATTTACAGGAGACCATGACTAAAATTGCGTACATTGCGAGAACGTATTATCAGAAGATACCATACTTCGCCAGATTAAAATACTTGGAAAATCAAACAGAAACTGCAGTTCTGTACCTCAGAAATTGACCCCTGAACAGGCTGAACTTGCAGTGGATATCTGTCGTCAGCTTATCGGTAACCCCATGGATGATAGATTTATCAGGAGAATTGTCACGTGTGATGAAAAATGGGTCTATTACCGCAACGCTGACGCCTTGAAACAGTGGCTCAGTCCCTGTCAACCTGACAGAGTCGTCGTTAAAAAGGATAGGTTCCCTCCCAAAGTGATGTGCGCCTGGTGGAATTTTGAAGGAGTGATTCACTGGGAGTTTGTTCCAAACGGACGTGCAGTCAATGCGGATCTTTATTCTCAACAACTGGAATGAATTCATGAAATTTTGAGACGGAGATATCCAGCATTAGTTAACCGGTATAGAGTTCTCTTGCAGCAGGACAATACGAGACTTCATACTTCAGGACCAACCATGGCAAAATTCAGGAATTGGGAGGAGTCAAACTGCTACCACATCCAACACACAACCCTGATCTTGCGCCTTCAGATTACCATCCTTTTCGATCCATAGCCCATTTCTTGCATGGAAGAAATTTCGAAAATATTGAAGGTGTGGAAGTGGGTCTCGCCTAATTCTTCGCATCAAAAACCCAGAGACCTGTACCGTCGCGGGATAAGAAATCTCGCTGAAAGATGACACAAGACCATAGAATCTGATGGTCTGTACCTTGAAGGAAAGTTTAATTTCTTGGCAGAAAACGTTCCAAATGAAATGTTCTTTAGTGACATTGCTTATGAGACATCCCCTGTGTAAGTATTTGTAAGTGGAGTATTACTATGAGTGTGGGACACTGCATTTCAGACCTCAAGTCCCTGCAGCGTTGTCCTGTTGAATTGATGTTCCTTCTTCTTTTCATGTTCGCTCTTACTTATTCTTCAACAAAGGGTGCTTTACTTTAATATCAACGGGCCTGCGCATTTTTAAGAAAGAACATATCTATATGTCATGCTATGTATGAGTGTTAGCGAGGAAAATGTGCTGATTTTAAATAATCCTTACACATTTTACTCTGTTTTCTTAAGTTTTTTCCCAGTCGTTCCTGGCGGCGTACGAGATACATCCTCGTTATCGATGTCAGAATTACACATTGTCAAACAACAGTACGTTCTCGCATCTAGCACGCGACTGAAGGTACTGTGCTATCGTAAGACAACACCGCTGGACGTGGGATGGAGAGCTGTGTCCTGCACTATTGGCCGCTATGAACATAGTATTCCCCAGGGTAGTAAAGCGCTGGAAGATTAGAAGAGCGTATAGTGGAAGGTGCGTGATTTAGGAGAAAACAGGAAATAAAACAATACGAGCCTTGTAGTCACATGTGATGTGTAACAACTGACATAGAAGAAACCTCACGTGAAATTGTTGATACACCGGTATTTTATACTATTATTGGCACAAATATTAATCTATTGTAAAAGGGAGTGTTTTACAGATAGGCCTATTGTAGTTTATAATACGGAACTCATTTTATTAGATGATTTGTAGCTTCCACCAGCACTAGCCTAAATAAAGAATACGATATGGATCAACTAGATTAATAGACGCGACACCGCTCATAACCTTAAATTCCTTATAACAGGTCATCTTCATTCACAGACCAACACGTAATTTCATATGGATTCTGTTAAAATGAGTCATATTGATATGATAAATATAGTTTAAAATGATAATCTGGTAGCAAACATATCTACCTCGTCCGGGATTCGAACCCAAGATCTCCAGATGCACAGTCATAAGCACTAACCCCGCGGCTATTTCGACTACGCAAGTTTTGTGCACAGGATGGTGACTTATTTCCACGTTCCAATAATACTGCATTACGGAATTGAAAATGAAAATCCACAGCCTGCTTCCAGTCTCCGACCGGGTCAGGAATGGAATGAATGAAGCCCCCATCTAGCGGCGAGGATATGAACTGTGCCGGCTGCCGAGGCCTGACGCACTCCTCTGGGGCAATGATTAAATGAATGACAGATGAAATGAAATGATAGTGGAGAGTGTTGCTGGAATGAAATTTTGACAGGGAGAACCGGAGTACCCGGAGAAAAACCTGTCGGCCTCCGTTTTGTCCAGCACAGATCTCACATGGAGTGACAGGGATTTGAACCACGGATCCAGCGGTGAGAGGCCGGCGTGCTGCCGCCTAAGCCATGGAGGCTTGCATTACGGAATTAAGTTTCATTTATATTTTGCTTGTTTCGATAATGTTCCTGCGTGAAATTAAGTTTAAAATGCCTTATGAATAGGCCCTCTTGTGAGTAAAGAGAATGTATTCAGTAATAGTTCATGCAGGCTTGCTCAATTCTCGTATAGCCACAACGATTATATTATATTGATGACTGCATTACCGTATTGTGGGTTAATATTTGAATAGCCATTGTGCAGAAACATAATACCGGCAATGCCGACTACTTACAATGTTTGATATTAAGGCATTTTACCATTTAAATACTGATACGAAGACTTCGAACATTTACCATATCATTTGTTTCAATCACTTGACACCAGAGTTCGCATGAGCGTTTTCCGTTCAGTATGTCATATACATTCCACATGGCCGAGAGTACGTCATGGTACCAATTTCAGACACCGCGCGCTCATTGTTTCTCGTAACACTGCCAGCTGGGTCTTACCACTGCCCGCTGGATCGATCGATCGAGTTGGCAGTGCATCTTATACTTCTGTTCATTCCACCACTGCCAGCTAGTTCACTTCCATTCGATCGATCGAGCGGGCGGTGCATACTTCCATTTTCCACCACTGCCAGCTAGTACACTTCCGTTCAATTGATCGAGCGGGCAGTGCATACTTCCGTTTTCCACCACTGCCAGCTAGTACACTTCCGTTCGATCGATCAAGCAGGCAGTGCATACTTCCGTTCGATCCACCACTGCCAGCTCGATCGTTCCGATCCACTCCCCTCCCCAATTTTAAAAATCACTCCCATAAAACTATCCAGCAACCGAGCGGAAAGATGTTACACATCAAAAAGTACGTGCGTTTGCCAACACCCATTGCCAGTTCATTGCTGTACGTAAACCCGGGAACCAGAAAACGAGGCGTGATAAACTGGTTTTGTGTCTGAACATGAACAAATCTGAGAAACGTTAATAAGATAGCACTAAACAGACATGTATCCAGCTGGTTACTTAGGCAAAGGTCACGCAGGGAGGCCACGAGAAGGCCGGTCTCTCGCGGAGAGGAAGGTAACCTGTCCAACTGGTTGACACGCGACCCTTGAAATATTCTTGCCAGACTGCTTGCATAGAACAAGCCTCCATAAAGTGATTGCTGGAACATGGAGAGCCAGTCGCCGTACGCGAATCCACCGTAAACATAATTCCGTTAGTTCTTTACGCGGCACAACCTAGTGCAATCACAAAGCAATAGCGAGCGCGATTAGCCTGCTTGACATGTTTAAATAATGCATTTATTTTTCGCTGAACTACGGACCATTTACTATGTTTTTTAAGTCTATGTGTGCTCCTTCACCTGGGGAATCATGCCTGGTTACATTCTGTACGAACGCAAGATACTCGATTACAGTGGTCTAATTTTGTATTTCATAAACGATTATTCTGAAGATGCAATCTACTGGGTGTGTAGCTTCGGAGTGGATAGTGGACTACAATGAAAGGAAGCTCGTAGTTTTACGTGGACATTAATCTCGTGATCATAAGCCACGGGACCTCCCTGTTTACGTGGAATCCGAACCACAGGACGCGATATTTCACTTCAGAAATCGCACATGCATTGACCAGGAATCGAACCCATTCCACCTTGGTGAGAGGCAAGCAGCTTGACCACTGCACCAACACGCCCCTGGACTACAATGAAACGTAAAGGCTAGGCCAGATGTGTAGCACAATGTTTTGGGTGAGTAATAGTAAACACATTTCATTATTATTAATTCTAATGTTATTTTTGTTATAATTAATATTATTTTTATTATTACTGAAGCCTCCGTGGCTTAGGCGGCAGCACGCCGGCCTCTCACCGATGGGTCCGTGGTTCAAATCCCGGTCACTCCATGTGAGATCTGTGCTGGACAAAACGGAGGCAGACAGGTTTTTCTCCGGGTACTCCGGTTTTCCCTGTCAAAATTTAATTCCAGCAACACTCTCCACTATCATTTCATTTCATCTGTCATTCATTTAATCATTGCCCCAGAGGAGTGCGTCAGGCCTCGGCAGCCAGCACAGTTCATATCCTCGCCGCTAGATGGGGGCTTCATTCATTCCATTCCTGACCCGGTCGGAGACTGGAAGCAGGCTGTGGATTTTCATTTCATTATTATTACTATTCGTGTTGGTGCTGTTGTTGTTGTTGTACCACTGACCTCACTTTGTACAATCATTTTTAACACTGCAGCCTTAATCATACATAAAATATATCCAAACTAAAATATTTTCAGAATTATAAGGAGATGGAGCTTCTCGTATGCTAAACATGTGGATTTTTTGTAGGTATACACCAATTGGCAAATTTACTGAATTCGAAACATTTTCCTTTGTCCAGTGAAATCTACCTCCGCTTTCCAGCACGCCGAGAGGGATCTTATTCCTATCATACAGTATCACCGCGGTGACAAAGCAAAACTCGTAACTCTCACAATCAGTCGACAGTTATGCTGTAGCGCAGAACAATATGCTGGTGAGAGTTCTGCTTATGTCCAAGCTCTGGGAACCTGAGAGGAATGTGGATCGCGGACGATGAGGGGGGATGTGGAGGGTTCAATGTCCGTGCGTAGTAAAGGAACCAAGTACATTAGTCGGTCACTTACCCCTCATGTTCACAGAGCTTAAACTCGAGCAGTACGAGGCACTGCTTCTACACCAACAATATATTAGACTTATAAGTTATTGGAACTTCTATGAGACAGCCTTGGTAGGTAACTCATAAAGTGATAAATATTTCCATATAATATTTACACATATAATTTAAACAACAATTAACAAATTGCATTGAAAAGAAATCACGTGGAAGTTCGGCAGGGGACAATTGCTACAAGTTGTTGTCAATGTTGATTCTTTTCGGGGCTTTGTGATATCGTGGTAATGTAGTCCCATGTACTTGGGTGTGTGTATAATTTGTATGGCACCCTGTATCACTGTGATGTCTGTATTAGTGGGTGTATTTGTAATTGAGGTAGGATTTGGGTTGGAAGCAGCCGTGGCCATAAGTTGGGTACAATCTTGGCATTTGCCTGCATTAGAAATGGAAAACCACGGAAAACAACTTCCATGGTGGCTGAGGTAGGAATCAAACCCACCTCTTCTCAGTTTTGCCTCACGAGGCTGAGTGCTCTCCGTTCGAGCTCTCAGACCAGAATGAATTTCTTGGCAGGGCCGGGAATCGAACCCGGGTCTCCGCGGTGTTAGCCAAGAATGCTAGCCACTACGCAATGAGGCAGACAATAGCTATAAGCAGAGCTCTGCGCAGATAAACAAAACGTCATCCGCATCCACATCCGCCCCGCATCCGAACGACTGTTATCCGAATCCGCCCCGCATCCGCACGACTGTTGTCCGGATCCGCTCCGCACGATTATTGACCGGATCCGCTCCGCACGACTGTTATCCGCACCCACCCTGCATCCGCACGACTGTTGTCAAGATCCGCTCCGCACGACTGTTATCCGCACCCACCCTGCATCCACACGACTGTTGTCCGGATCCGCTCCGCACCCACGCGACTTTTATCCGCATTCGCACGTTTGTTATCGGAATCTACTGGCATTACAATAATATTTTTAATTAGATAAAGCATAAAGTATTAAAGCTAGTCATTTGAGGAGAAAGTTGTTCTCCTAGGCTATGTATGTCATGTGTTATGTTTAATATCAATTGCCAGAATTTCAACCCTTTTTAGTTTGGAGGGTTAGTTATGCTTAATGACATAATTTGAATGAGATTATTTTAAATCATTTTGTCATGGAAAGAACATAATGGAAAAATAGGATATGTCATATGTCATAAACATCCGTGTCCTACAGTATATAGTAATGATATTCAACAAGTTCGGATTGTATTCTAAATACTATCCGCAAATTTACTCCAAACAATATCCGCAGCTTATCCGCATCCGCGCAGGGCTTTAGCTATAAGCGCAGAAATGTTTGACAAAGGGTTTACGTCACTTACCCAGACAGTTTCATGAATGATCCTTGTTAGCTTTTTGAACATCACGATTTAAGTTACATCTCAGTAACTTCTTGCTGCAAGAAAATTCTGATATCAGCTGCGTGTGGGTGAGTCCATCTACTAAACTTATAGCACCTGCGACACTAGAACAATATTAATCGTTTAGCTGGCAAGTGTTCCTTCGCAATAACTGCCAAAATTAGATATTACTAGATTACTTAACTATGTGCTGCCAAATGGGGAAAACATTCTTTCATGAAGAATGAAGAAAGAATGAATATTCTTTCATTAACCGTGGTATTGATAATTGGAACTCATTACCTGCCTCAGTCTCAGAGCCTTTCCGCAAACATATTGATGTGTTTAAGAGAAGATTGACATTTTGTGTTAATACTACGATGTAATTACTAATTGATGCTATTGTTGGTAATTTTCTTTATTTGTATAATTTGCCACCAGAGAATTACCCCCATTTGCGAATATTATATATAATAAAAAATACATTGAAGCGGTCTCAACTGATAGAACATTGTATTGGGATGTATCGATTAAAATTTGTGATTATCTATATTCCCGAAAACAAGCAAATGGAAACTGGTATTCACGAATAGACATTTTGATGTTCCTAATTCTCGGTCGAAATGTGTGATTTTCCCTAAAACACGCAACATTTTGTGATATTCCCAAAAGAAAATACAAAATCGTTAAAAGTCCCAAAATTAGCGTTATATTAAAGAAAATTTTTACATGTTCCCATCTACTGCTCGTTTATAAGATTTCGTGATAAGAGAGAAACAAATTTGGGTTATGACTAAATTTCGCGGTCTTCGAGGTTTGAAAAACATGGAATTTGGACCCTTTATTGTGTTTTGTTTGTGTAACCGACATTTAATTGCACTTTGCCCATTGCGGCAGCCCATAAATTGTGGGAAGTGCTTACATTTAATTATCAAATTATGGTAAATAGCAGCCTAACGAGTTCTCCCTAATTCACGATATCGCGGTCCGCGAAAGAATAATACTGCTACTTATTACAATGCATCACGGCTTTCATTGCGTGTACAGAACATATCCTCTCTGGTAATCAGTAAAGTTGGCATCATTAGTCATTAGGTTTCATTTTGCTAGCCTTAACTACGTGTCTTGACTCCTCAATTGCACCTTTCCGTTCACAGCAGAACAATTTATCTTCCTTGGTGTCAACATTCAAATGTCCATGATGTCCGTCAAATTTCCTCTGGTTTGTTAACGAACACATGCTACAGTTTATTTCTCCTTGAAATGGTATCAACTCGTCACTCACATAATTATACTTTGTGTTGAGCGTTGCAGCGACTGTCATTTGTCTTGTCCCCGCCTTTCATCTGCCTCATGGGGGGTGTGGTGGAGGCATCATATGTCAACCCCTGAGAAAGTAAGAAAATATAAGCTGTCCCGCTGACATTTTTGTTGGAATTAGAGGGAGGAGATTTTGAAAATTGTCTAGACGAGCTGTCGTTCAATATTTTCATGCCCTTTGTCCCTTTAATTTTTTCTCCCTTGTGAGAGAAGAATGTCAATTTTTCAAAAGATTTTCTCTCCCCTTGTGCGCTAGGGGGTGATCATGTGAAGACAGTTGACTGACATCATGCGTCTATTTACTTAGTTGCAGGTTATCTGTTGAAACACTCCACCGTGGAGATTGGTCGTCACCAAACACGCTTTCATTATGTGTTGCAAGTCGACCTGCTAACAGATTTTCGAGAACATATTTCACCTTCAAGATGTAGCTTTCAGATATCCGAAGAAGATGAATTACTTAGTGGCAGTATTGTGAAATACGATCATTGCCAGTGGTAACTCGTTATCCTTGAACACAGCAACCCACGAATAGTCACATAGTGTAAGCATGGCTTGAAACTAGAATGGATGGCTGAGAGTTCAGATATCCAAATCAAAGTGACCATCCTGAGTGACATTTTGCCACACTCAATCTATAAAAATGGCGGGATGGTATCTTAAACAAGTACAATTGCACATACTACTACTGTTACCACAATAACACAAATAATCAGTCCACCTCGTGTAGCGTAATGACTAGCATTCTTGGCTGTCACCGTGGAGGCCCGGGTTCGATTCCCAGCTTTGCCAAGAAATTTAATTCTGGTCAGTGGGATGAAAAGGGGTACACTCAGCCTCGTGAGGCAACAGTGTGAAGAGGCGCGTTCAGTTCCTACCTCAGCCGTTCTGGAAGTGTTTTTCCGTGGTTTCCCACTTCCACTCCAGGCAAATATCGGGAAGGTTCCTAACTTACGGCTACAACCACTTCCTACCCAAATCCTACCTCGAATACAAATACACAGATTAATACAGACATCACAGTGACACAGGTTATCAAACAAATTATCCGCACACCCAAGTACACGGGGCTACATGACCACGATGTCGCAAAGCCCCCAAACGAATCAACAACAACAAATAATCACATACACATACCGCCTTCTCTGGTCTTGGATTACATATTGAGACTCTTCTTCCGATAGTCCTGGAATCGATTCCTGGCTGTACCAAGAAATCTCATTTTGGACTAAGGGTACACTTAGCCCGTGAAAGTGCTCACATTTAGTGGGACGTGGATTTGTGACCACGGGGCCCCGTATGGCTCTGTCATTACCGGAGTCCTCCCCTTCATATTTCCTGTTGACCTCGCTTGGTCAACTCCTTTTCTTTTCCGACCTCAATGCTATTACGGTATCCGCGTTCTAGGGAAACGTTCATTTTCTTGCCTTAATTGGTCCTTGTCCTTTCTGTAATTTCGCAGGGACAGACGTTTCCTTTTTGCCATATAATATCACGGATCAATAAGGATTAACTCTGGTGCACTTGTTCTTTGCACTGAACATTGATAGTTGTATTGTATTGTGTACATTCTTTGTTTAGGATCTTTTTAGTTGGAAGATAATAATGGTGTCCAGTAGATGTGTGATTCTCATTCACGGACTTAAGACGCAATATAAGAGGTCCCAGAGAAGGCACCACGCAGGGTGCACCTTGGATAGTGCTACACCCTCAAGGGTTCATGGTTGGTGAGTTGGCGACCTTGAGGGATTCTCGAGCTGGTCCATTTTCCCCCATTTCCATTGCCTTGGGGGCAGACCTCCTGTTCTACTTTCCTGTCTGCCTTTCGTGGCTTTGCTTTCTTCCGAGTCCCTTCGAGGTTGCAGGATGTTTCTTTTCACGTTTTTTGTTTCCCTCATTTCTTCTAGAGTACCAGGTAGGCCTATAGACTAATCATTCATTTCACATTCATATCATAAAACGCAGATGCCCCTTAAAGAAAATATCTCTACCACCACCACCATTAAAAGAAAACGTAGCCTACTGTATCAGTTCATATCCATTGAAAGAGTTGTCTTGGGGTGAGATAACGAGTTACCTCTGATTCAGGCTTCATCACCTCGTACTGAGAAAGTAAATCATAGTCTGCTTATTTTGCTACACACTCATGTGTGTAGACAAATGAACACACAATGCAATTTTGAGCTCATTAAGTTAGTGGCTTAGTTGACAGCAGAAGTTTAAGTAAAAACTGTACAACTCTGCTATAAATTATTTTTCGCAACATATTAGTCTACTTAAAGCAAAAGAAGCTTGTAGTTTTGCGAGACTGATTATCGTTGATTCATTGAGGGGCTTTGCGACATCATGGCCAATTAGCGCCGTGTGTTTGGGTATATGCATATATAGAATTTGTCTGAAAACCTGTGTTATTGTAGTGTCTGAAGCAGTGTATTTTTAATTCAGGCGAGGATGGGGATGGAGGCGGCCGTGGTTTAAGTTAAGAACCATTCCGGTAATTGACTAGAGTAGAAGGGGGAAACCACGGAAAATCACTTCCAGGATTGCTGAAGTGGGAATCGAATTTTTGGCTCACGGGTCTGCGATCAGACCAGAATGACATTTCTTGGCAGAGTCAGGATTCGAACCCGGATGTCCGGGATGACAGCCAAGAATGCTAACCCCTACATCACGAGGTGGGCCTGCGAAAAGAACTTTGATCGGCTCTCTGATTTCCAATACCTTATCCCACACCATCAAAACCCAAAAAGGAGGTACATGTTACCACTTGATTTTCATGCATAGAAATTGTGCCGTGAGTAGTGGGGGTAATAAGAGTTCTGCTTCGCAGCCTACTTTCCTACGAACTTCGCCGATATCTCCCGAACGCATGGTCGGATTTTAACGAACGAGGTGTTGTTGGCGTTGGGGTGACGTCCTCTTTGCTAAGAATGTGTGTTGTTTTTTTGTTTTAAAAATTGTTGATTTTGAAATTGGCACTATTTTGGAAACGGTGAAGATGAGAAAAAAGTGTGATTGACGTTAATGAAAGGGGCTATGCCCTCTACGTGGAGAGAAAGTTTGAAGTGTCTAGGAGGAAAAATAAATGATAGCCTACTTTCTCGCGAACATTGGCCATAATTGGCGAACGGATGGTTGAATTTTACCGAATGAGGTATTGTTGGCGTTGGGATGACGTCCTCTTTGCTAAGAATGTGTGTCGGTATTAAAAAAGTTGAACAAATTCTTGTTTTTGAATTTTTTATTATTTTGGAAACGGTGAATTTTGTGAAAAAGTTTGTTTGACGTTAATGAAAGGTGCCTATGCCCTCTAGGCAGAAACCAAGTTTCAAGTGTGTAGGCCAAAAGAAAATGAATTTTGAAAAATGGTGTCTATTTTGGAAACGGTGAACATGACAAAACAGTTTGTTTGTGATGAATGGTTGGTATTTACTCCCTCTACCCGCACCATAAATTTGAAGTCGCTAGGTGAAAACCTATGCATGTTTTACAGTTCTCCTGCAAGTCGCGTGTGTGCTTGAATACGCATGGCTATGTTGGGAAAAGGTTGGGTGGTGGGGGAGGAGTAGGGTTGAGTGAGGGATCGTTTAGATGGTATTTTTCCGCTCTATTTGATGGTGAGGTTATTTTTCAAAATGGGTAGAATTTGGCAGCGCAATTTGGGGTAAACATGTTGTTTTGACATTTTGGGGATATTTAATAAAAGTGATAATGACGTATATCATGTTATTTTTTTGTATCGTCGTTTGTAAGTAGGTGGGCTTTTTAAATAATTATTTATAGATTAGTTATTAAAAAATAATTAAAGAACCCAAAACAAATAGGTCATTCGCTTTTTAGTATCTCGTTAACCAATAATGCGATTTAAACATATGGGGTGTCCTAGGACTCGTGGTGACCCCCCCCCCCCCTTTTCTATGGACAAGATATGTCTACCCCAAAATAAAAAAATACCCTTACCCGGGGGCGAAGTAGTGATTATTCTTTTGTATTCATGTACATTTGGAGGGGGCTTTTGTAAGAGAGCGGGCTTTTTAAATAATTATTTGTAGATGACTTTTTTTTAATATTTATTAAGAACCAAGAAAACTCATAGGTCATCCGCGTTTCAGTATCTCGCTAACCAATAATCGGATTTAAACATATGGGGTGTCGTAGGACTCGTGGTGAACTCTCCTTTTCTATGGATGAGGTATGTCCACCCCAAAATAAAAAACTACCCTTACTTGGGGTAAATAATATATTTTTATATGCGTGCGCACTGACGGCTTTTGTCAAAAGTGCCTAACCACACTTTTGTTAATATTTTTTGAACCCCTTATGGGATTTTGTCATAGGCAGTATCCTAGCACTTGGGGTGACGCCCCGTTTTCGAATGTATGATTCATTTTTGTAAAAAGGGCCTAACTACACTTTTGTTAATATCTCGCGAACCAATCATGCTAGGGACTTGTATGAGGGGTCCTAGCACTTGGGGTGACGTCCCCCTTTGGGGGGTGAAACTACCCCCCCCAAAATTGAACAATCAATATCTCGGAAACTAAGAAACCTAAAATTAGGTGTGTTAGCTTTAAAAATATGTGATGATATAGGCTTTTACCTCGATTGGTCATTTTACCCCTAAAACAGTAAATAGTCATTTTACGAGAAAAAACGTGTTAAGCTCTTAAAAATGATCAATGAACCTAAGATCTTTTGTTTTTGATGAAAAAAGAACAAAGGGTGAAAACTACCCCCAAATTGAAAAATCGATACCTTGGAAACTAAGAACCCTAAAATTAGGTGTGATAGCTTAAAAATAAATCATGACATACGCTTTTGCCTGGATCGGTCATTTCACCCCTAAAACAGTAAATAGTGATTTTACAGGGGGAGTAAAAAGGTATTAAACGGGTAAAATGATAATTGAACCTAAGATCTTTTGTTTTTTGATAAAAAATAGTAGTGGGGGAGGGGGTGAAAACTACCCCAAATTGAAAAATATCGATATCTTGCAAACTGGGAACCCTAAAATTAGGTGTGATAGTTGAAAAATAGGTGATATACGCTTTTACCTCGATAGATTATTTCACTTTTAAAACTGGGAATAGTAATGTTACAGGGGAAAAAGGTATTGAACATCTAAACGCATAAGCGTTTTGTGAAACAATGCTTTAATGGACGTGTATATGGAGGACTATTATTATTATTTTTATTATTATCATTATTATTAATATTATTATTATTAGGTAATTATTGAATAATGTGTGTATAGGTAACTAACCAATAGGCTAATAGTAAACTTTTGTATGAGTTGTTGAAAAAGTCAGGAAGGCCAACCCTTTGGCATGGTCCATGAATTGACCCAAAAGTTTCACCAGTCAAGACTCAGTGTACCCTGTTCCAGCCCTTAGACGGGAGATAAAATGTCTTGGTAGAGCGCTGAAATCGAACCTGGACCTCTGTCATGACTGCCAAGTTATAATAATATTATAATAAATAATGGATTTTATAAGAGAGAGAGAGAGACAGTGAGAGAGAGAGAGAGAGAGACATGCTTTAATGCTTTCGCTAGCTCCAGTCTGCAAACATACACTAGCTTGCTGAACTAATGAGTTTTGCTGATAAGAGCAGTGCAGTTTTGTCAGATTTCTTGTCTGGCTGATTGTGTAACGGGAGTTTAACCGGAGCCGCACATGTCAATGCTTAGCTGCATTACTTGGCCTCTTTTATTACCTGGCTGCACGCTAGCATAACTGTAATTCAAATAAAGATCATGATGATGATGATGATGATAATGATGATGATGATGATGATAAAGATTGTTCTTTAAAGGGGGTCTAACATGTAGGCCATCGGCCCCTAATGGTTTGGGTGATGGTGAAGATGAAAATAAAATGTAAACTATATATAAACTAATACACACTAATAGACTAGGAAAATAAATCAATGACAAAAGGACAATAAGGCCAACCCTCAAGAATGTGGATTGAGGGAGTTGGAAGGAAGGAGAGCCATGAAAGGCACATAGAAAAGTAAAAGAGGAGAGGCTCTGCCCTAGAGGTAATGGATAAAAGGGGGGAAACCAAAGCCAGCTCAGGAATCCCTTGGGGTCGCCAACTTCCAAGCTGATCAGCTGAGTGCACCACCAGTGGTGGGACTATATATATATATACACCCTACCTTTAGTGGGAGTTGAGCAAAAGACAGGAAATAACATGAAAATAAAATGAAGGCTGCCTCCTCACACAACGAGGGTATCAGAAAAATATTTATTAAGCAACGACCAATTAAGTTGGAAAAGGAAGAGACTCCCTAGGCCTTCGATACCCTAATAATGTCAGGGTTGGTAGAGAACAAGATTTGACCAAGTGTGGTCGAAAGGAAAGAAGACAGAGACGAGCCCCGGCACAATTCAGTAGAAGCAAAGCCGAACACAGCCCCCACCCGTGGTCGCCAATATGGGAACAAAAGTGGGAGCAAATATGGGAGCAAATGTGTGAGCAAATCAGCTCACCTCGAATAACACCAGTGAGTGCTCATAACAACCGCTAGGTAGCGCAAACATACTTTGCGTGTTGTATGAAACTATCTTGTTTGACTGCATGCAAAACGTGCTTGTATAAGCTGTGCATATAATTTTAATATACAATTAACACTAAGTGTTCAGAACTAACATGCATAGCCTTGTCTAGGGTATATAGAGGATCCTTAGCAAGAAAGACTGACTAACCCAGGAGTGTAAAACCTTGCTATATGCAGTAAGCACCTGTTGACAGAAAATGGTTCCTGATTATAACGGGCTTAATGAATATGAAACGTGTTTTGAGTGTCGTCTTAAATCCCATTTTATACGTTGTGATACGTGTAAGGCTCCCATATTGGCTCCCACATTTGCTCTCATATTTGCTCCCACTTTTTCTCCCATATTGGCTACCACATTTGCTCCCACTTTTTTGCTCCCTCGTTTAGCTCCCATATTAATGTCAACTCTTATAACTATAAGCAGCAGCAAAATGTAAATGGAATAATATTTCTGATAATGTTCAAAACAAAAGTCCTGAGGTCTTGGTTTTGAATTCCCAACTATGGTTGTCAGCCAATGAGTAACACTACAGGAAACTTTTTTGTTGTTGTTGTGATGCATGATTATTTGTCCATCTCGCGGTGTAGTGGCTAGTATACTTGGGTGTTATCTCTGAGGTCTTGGGTTCCAACTCAACTATGCCCAGAATTTAATTTTGATCTGACAGTTGAAAGGTTAGGTTAGGTAAAGTTAGGTTAGGCGAAGTTATGATAGGTTAGGTTAGGTTAGGTAAAGTTAGGTTAGGTTAGGTGAAGTTAGGTTAGGTGAGGTTAGGTTAGGTTAGGTTAGGTGAGGTTAGGGTAGGTTAGGTTAGGTGAAGTTAGGTTAGGTGAGGTTAGGTTAGGTTAGGTTAGGGTAGGTTAGGTTAGGTTAGGTTAGGGTAGGTTAGGCTAGGTTAGGTTAGGTTAGGTTAGGTTAGGTGAGCTTATGGTGGTTAGGTTAGGTTAGTTTAGGTTAGGGTAGGTTAGGTTAGGTGAAGTGAGGTTAGGTGAGGTTAGGTTAGGGTAGGTTAGGCTAGGTTAGGTTAGGTTAGGTGAGGTTAGGTTAGGTTAGGTTGTGACTAAGGTTATTATGTCTAGTTGTTTCAGAAAAACACCATTTTTGCTCTCATATATGCTTCCATATTTTCTTTGCACTTTAAACTATCTTGACTTGTGTATTTACTTTTGCTGGCATATTTGTTGAAATATTTGTTAGCATATTTGCTCCCAGTTTTGATATTTGCTTTTCTCCCACATTTGATCCCATAGTTGCTCCCACTGTTTGCTCCCAGTTTTTTTTTTGCTCCCACATTTGCTCCCACTTTTGCTCACACTTTTTACCCACACCTTTGCTCTTACTTTTTGCATCTATATATGCTCCCACATTAAACTATTGTTGTTATTACCAAGTTGTCTTTACTAGAGATTAGTTTATGCTTGACAGTTGATATGGAAGTATCAGTGACTAGGTATGGTAAGCCTTATGCATACTATAAAGGATATTCATACATTGTGAAACAAAGCTATAAAAATGGAACTGTTATTTGACGCTGTTCAAAGCAACGACCGAAATAGTGTCGAGGAATGCTTAAGACAAAAGAATTGGACATACTTTCTTCAAAAAATCATGATTGTAAACTTAATTAGCATGCTAGTCTAAATATAAGGAAAACTCAAACCAAAGCAAAAAACCAAGTCCAAGAAAAAGATAGTGCTGCTCAAGATAATATTAACCTCAAGTTTAATACACTACCCCGCACTCATGCTTTTAGCGAGTTGTTCAATGAGAAACCTTTAACACCTCCTGTAAAACCCATGTCTAGACACACACCCACATCTCAAAAGTCCTCAACTCTATCAGAAACAACATACCCCATCAAGAAGTTGGTGGGGTGAGGTGAAAAGGATGGTGATGGTGATGATAATAATAACATAACAATGTTAAAGCATTCTAGCACATCTAAAAAGAAGCTTTCAACACTATCAAAGGCAACTCAAACAATTTAACAGACTGTGGACACAGGTGGAAATTATGATGGTAATGATGTCGATGATGATGATCATTATGAAGATGATTATAATAATGAGGATGACAATGATGATGATGGTGAAAATGAGGAACTGCTTCCCGAGTTTTTGAAATCATTCATAAAAAATAGCAAATGGAATTATCCTAATATATTAGTCGAACGTCTACAGCTCTGGCATGCCTGTAAACAGGCTGGTCATATTGGTTAAAAAAATAACATAAAAAATATAAGGAAGAGCTATTAATAACAGAAGATGAACTTCATAAAGCTGGTATTATTGTGTGATGGGTCAACGTAGCTACACCCCCACCCCCCATCCCCTAAAAATAATTTTCAACAAGTGTTATTTTTAAAAACTATAACAAGCAAACATAAACAAAAAGAGCTGTATTCTGTGCGTGTATACCTATTGTAAATATATATATATATATATATATATATATATATATATATATTTATATATATATGAATTATATTAATTTCTTTTGCATGTTAAGTGTATAGTTGCTCAACCACTTTTTGTGTTTTCAATGCAGATTTTGTTTTGTTTTGATTTTTCCGTAACATTACAGTTATCAGTTTTGTAAACTGGGTGATGAATATAGGAATAAATGCATCTTTAAAAAATCACAAGCCTCACAGTTGTCACATATCATGTATAACATGTTACATGTTATCCTGCGTTCCACATAGGGATCTACCTTCTCAACAGTGAACTCTATTGGTTATTAAAATGACTACTTGTAAAATAATTCCAGTGGCAAATCCTGTTAGCAAATATCATATATTAAATATTTTCACGCCATAGAACGACAACTTGAAAATCATTTATTGTAGGACTACCTTTAATGGGACCGACTAAACTTTAAGTATGCAATATACATTCCAGATAGTGCTGTATTTTGGTCGATAGTGCCTGGAGTGCTTACATTAAATAAGAATACAGTAAACGTATAAACCTTTTCATGAAATATCATATAATAAATATTTTCACACCAAAGAATAGCCATTTCAAGATCATTTATTGTAGGAATATCTTTAATGGGATCTCCAAACCTTTAAGTAAACCATATGTGATATACTTTCCACATAGCTACATAACCAACAGTACGTCGTGGTATCAATCTCAGCCACCGCGCGCGCTCATTATTTGTGTTGCATTTCAGTTCCATTTGCATTTCATTTCTTGAAAATCACCCCCACGCCAAAAATATATCTAGCAAGCAAGTGGAAACATGTTACACATCAATAATTTTAGAAGAGCTCTCAGGTATTGTATGAGGATATTTTTTTGAACTGCAAAACTGTTTGTAGACTAGCATTTACTGTTACACAAAATTATTTTTGGTAAGCTCTACATAAGTATCCTAATTGTTTGTGGTATAATGTCTTGTTTAACAAACATGGTCACATAGTTTGTCTATAGGACTAAGCCTCTGTTGTATATGATTAAAAAAATGATAAACAGCTTTCTAGAACTGTACTCACTGGTCAATAACCAACATAGTGGCCAAAATGTTTCCCTGATTGGATAGTCAATTCTTATTGCAAAGCCAGTCAAGACCTAAAAAACATAGTCTTAACGTATATATCAATCATCAACACCATATCATTAATCAAATCAAACCATGTTAAGGTATTTATTAAATTTAATTGCATTTTAGGAACCTTGCAAGCATCTTGCAACCTTGAAGAGGAAAGTATAGACAGGAATTGTGAAAAGGAAACCGTTCAATCAGTAAATGTCGTTAGTGTTAGGAACCTCAACGTAAGAGGTTATGAAAGTCTATGTCAGGGTGTGGTTTTTACAGCTGGATGTCTCTTCCTGACACCCACCTCAGAGACGAGTTCATGGGAGATGAAACTCTGCTATCATGTCGATTGTGGAGCTCCTAGTCTAGGAGAAAGTCATGTTGAGGTATTTGTCTGCAGGGAGTGTGGTAAACGAGACAACAACAACAACAACAACAACCAAAAAGCATGCATGTAAAGGGAAATATTATTGAATTTTCGAGTACATGTAGTGAATTAAAAATTTGGTTAAATTTCATGGTTTGTAGACCACTTGGCTAAATTTGGTAAATTTTAGTGAATTAGATTAAACCATTCTTTGATAAATCAATGGCATTTCAATAAATCTGGTGGTCATTTGTTGGATTTTGCTGCAATTTGCTAAATTTGCGGTAAATTTAGTGGATTTTACAAAATTCTGTTCAATTTCGAGATAAACCTCAGATATTTAAGTATTTTATAAATAACCTCTGTCACTGTGATGCCTGTATTAATATGTGCCTTTGACTATGAAGGGTAGGAATGGGAAGGAGGTGGTTATGGACTTAAGTGCATAGTCATTTATATTCAATTTCAGGATGGGTTGTTGTGGGAAAATCGAACACTCCTCTTGTTAGTTTTTCAAGTAAGTGTACTCCATGCCACCCTTAAAAAGCCGCTAATGAGTTCTAAGCATTGGCAGTTTGTAACCATCTCACTATTGTTAACATGGAATGCTCATTACTTGTTATTTTAAGTACATGTTGACATGTAGGCATGGAAATCATCCAAACATAGCATGTTTTGATTTTCTTTACACTTGTCTGTGGGACAACCAAGGCATTTACCTGTAGTTCAAGTGGAAAACCACATGAGTTTGACGTTTAGAAAATATCACCTCACCCCAATCCTAGGACCAGTATCGCATTATAAAGGCATGACGTGTGTTACCGTCCATAAAGCCAGTTATATAAAACAAAAGAGGTCTTTATTTTCAACACTCCCCCCCCCCCCCAAACATGGGCTTACATCTAGTGGTATGTGGGTTGGCGACCGGAGGGGGGGGGGGGCAGCTGTGTTCGGCATTGCTTCTACTGAATTATGCCGGGGCTCGACTCTGTCTTCTTCCCTTCCGACCACACTTGGTCAACTCTTGTTCTCTACCGACCCTGACATTCTTAGGGAATCCAAGGCCTAGGGAGTCTCTTCCTTTTCCAGCTTAATTGGTCGTTGTTTAATAATTTTAATGATACCCTCCTTGTATGAGGAGGCAGCCTTCTTTTTACTTTCATGTTATTTCCTGCCTTTTGCTCAACTCCTACTAAAGGTAGGGTGTGTATATATATATATAGTCCCACCATTTGCGGTGCACTCTGCATATGGCTACAACTTCAGGGTGGCATACGACTGATCAGTTTGGAAGTTGGCAACCCCAAGGGATTCCTGAGCTGGCTTCGGTTTTCCCCCTTTTATCCATTACCTCCGGGACAGAGCCTCTCCTCTTTTACTTTTCTATGTGCCTTTCATGGCTCTCCTTCCTTCCAACTCCCTCAATCCACATTATTGAGTGTTGAGGGCCATTTTTATCCCTTTATTTGCCTTATTGTCCTTTTGTCATTGATTTCTTTTCCTAGTCTATTAGTGTGTAGTTAGTTTTAGTTATAGTTTACATTTTATTTTCATCTTCCCCATCACCCAAACGATTAGGGGCCGATGACCTACGTGTTAGACCCCATTAAACAACAATCTTTATCATCATCATCATCATCATCATCATCATATCATTATCATGATCTTTATTTGACTTACAGTTATGCTAGCGTGCAGCCAGGTAATAAAAGAGGCCAAGTAATGCAGCTAAGCATGGACATGTCGGCTCCGGTTAAACTCCAGTTGCACAATCAGCCAGACAAGAAATCTGACAAAACTGCACTTTTCTTATCAGCAACTCTCACTAGTTCAGCAAGCTAGTGTATGTTTGAACACTGGAGCTAGCGAAAGCATTAAAGCACGTCTCTCTCTCTCACTGTCTCTCTCTCTCTCTTATAAAATCCGTTATTTATTATAATATTATTATAACTTGGCAGTCATGACAGAGGTCCAGGTTCAATTTCAGTGCTCTACCAAGACATTTTATCTCCGGTCTAAGGGCTGGAACAGGGTACACTGAGTCTTGACAGGCAAAACGTTTGGGTCAATTCATGGGCCATGCCAAAGGGTTGGCCTTCCTGACTTCTTCAACAACTCATAGAGATGTTTACTATTAGCCTACTGGTTAGTTACCTATACACACATTAATCCATAACTACCTAATAATGATAATAATAATAATAATAATAATAATAATAATAATAATCCATACACACGTCCATTAAAGTATGGTTTCACAAAACGCTTATGCTTTTAGATAGTTAATACCTTTTTCCTCTGTAACATTGCTATTCCCTGTTTTAAAAATGAATTAATCTATCGAGGTAAAAGCGTTTGTCATCACCTATTTTTCAACTATCACACCAAATTTTAGGGTTTCCAGTTTGCAAGATATAGATTTTTTCAATTTGGGGGTAGTTTTCACCCCCCCCTACTATTTTTCATCAAAAACGAAAGATCTTAGGTTCAATTATCATTTTTACTCGTTTAACACCCTTTTACTCCCACTGTAAAATCACTATTTACTGTTTTACGGGTGGAATGAACTATCCAGGTAAAAGCGTATGTCATGACATATTTTTTATGCTATCACACCTAATTTTAGGGTTCTTAGTTTCCAAGGTATCGATTTTTCAATTTGGGGGAAGTTTTCACCCCCTGCTATTTTTCATCAAAACAAAAGATCATAGGTTCATTTATCATTTTTAAGTGATTAACACGTTTTTTTTCTCGTAAAATGACTATTTACTGTTTTAGGGGTGACATGACCAATCGTGGTAAAAGCCTACATCATCACATATTTTTAAAGCTAACACACCTAATTTTAGGGTTCTTAGTTTCCAAGATATTGATTTTTCAATTTATTTGGGGGGGGGGGATAGTTTCACCCCCCAAAGGGGAACGTCGTCCCAAGTGCTTGGACCTCTCATACAAGTCCCTAGCATGATTGGTTCGCGTGATATTAACAAACGTGTAGTTAGGCCCTTTTTACAAAAATGAATCATACATTCAAAAACGGGGCGTCACCCCAAGTGCTAGAATACTGCCTATGGCAAAATCCCATCAGGGGCTCAGAAAATATTAACAAAAGTGTAGTTAGGCCCTTTTGACAAAAGCCGTCAGTGCGCACGCAAACAAAAATATATTATTTACCCCGGGTCAGGGTAGTTTTTATTTAGGGGTGGACATGCCTCGTCCATAGAAAAGGAGAGTTCACCACGAGTCCTACGACACCCCATATGTTTAAATCCGATTATTGGTTAGCGAGATACTAAAAAGCGGATGACCTATTAGTTTTTTGGTTCTTAATAAATATAAAAACTCATCTATAAATAATCATTTAAAAAGCCCGCTCTCTTACAAAAGTCCCCTCCAAGTGTGCATGCATACAAAATAATAATCACTACTTCACCTCCGGGTAAGGGTAGTTTTTATTTTGGGGTAGACATACCTTGTCCATAGAAAAGGGGGGTTCACCACGAGTCCGACGACACCCCATTTGTTTAAATCCGATTATTGGTTAGCGAGATACTAAAAAGCGAATGACCTATTAGTTTTAGGGTTCTTTAATTATTTTAATAACTAATCTATAAATAATTATTTAAAAAGCCCACCTACTTACAAACGACGATACAAAAAAAATAACATGATACACTTCATTATCACTTTTATTAAATATCCCCAAAATGTCAAAACAACATGTTTACCCCAAATTGCGCTTCCAAATTCCACCCATTTTGAAAAATAACCTGACCATCAAATAGAGCGGAAAGAATACCATCTAAACGATCCCTCACTCAACCCTACTCCTCCCCCACCAGCTAACCTTTTCCCAACATAACCATGCGTATTCAAGCACACACGCGACTTGCAGGAGAACTGTAAAACGTGCATAGGTTTTCACCAAGCGACTTCAAATTTATGGTGCGGGTTGAGGGAGTAAATACCAACCATTCATCACAAACATACTTTTTTGTCAGGTTTACCATTTCCAAAATAGACACCATTTTTCAAAATTCCTTTTCTTTTTGGCCTACACACTTGAAACTTGGTTTCTGCCTAGAGGGCATAGGCACCTTTCATTAACGTCAAACAAACTTTTTCACAAAATTCACCGTTTCAAAAATAATCAAAGATTCATAAACAAGAATTTTCAATTTTTTTTTAAATACCAACACACATTGTTAGCAAAGAGGACGTCACCCCAACGCCAACAATACCCCATTCGTTAAAATCCGACTATCCGTTCGCTAATTATGGCCAATTTTCGTGAGAAAGTAGGCTATCTTTATTTTTCCTTCTACACACTTCAATCTTGCAGTCCACGTAGAGAGCATAGCCACCTTTCATTAACTTCAAACAAACTCTTTTCTCATCTTCCCCGTTTCCAAAATAGCGCCAATTTCAAAATAATCAATTTTCAAAAAAAAAAAAAAACGAACACACATTCTTAGCAAAGAGGACGTCACCCCAACGCCAACAACACCTCGTTCGTTAAAATCCGACCATGCGTTCGAGAGATATCGGCAAAGTTCGTAGGAAAGTAGGCTGTGGAGCAGAACTACTGCCGTGGATATACTGTACAGTAACTGTGTTAGCAATGCCTGGCTGCACCACATGTCACTGCCATTATTGATCAATCACGTGGCCCCACATATGCAGCAATGGGCCTTTGAAGGAAGATCATCGCCGACAATGGGGCAGTAACTAAATTACTGAACGGCAATGGGGCGAGATCCCCTGGGGTTGCCTGCATTCCATTACCACCACTCTTGACCCTTAAACAAATTCCTATGTATTGGATAAAATAATTGTTTCAGAAATTGTTCATGGAAATATTAACGCAGGCTAAGGTCATTCACTAAGGCTAGCAGTCGTCCCGGATTTATTCGGAATTACACTGTTTTCCCCGGACATGGTCTAATCCCAAAATATCCCCATATTCAGCCAAGTACATGGGCTTACCAGTTTATCTTTTCGGCCTTGTAAGGACGGTAGGCCTGTTGTTTTATGGTATAATGGGCATGACCAGCATGTTTTAACTTAAGAGGAACTCCAATGTTGTGCCATGAATGAATCACGCGAAATGTAATCAAACCAAACATTTACATTGACTTAGTAATTGCCATTGAACCGTGGTAATAACAGAAATATTATCTTTCCAGCTCATTCATTCGAACCCCTCTTCAAGCACTGGCGGCTGGATGTTGCTGTAGTTGGTAATTCATTTTAGGGGCTTGGGATATTTTTGTCATCAGCTCCGTACAGTTGGGTGTGTGTTGAACGTGCCTCATGACCTGTATTTATGTGATGACTATAGTAGTGTAACTGTATTAAGGACAGGGATGTGGTAGGCACCCCGGGACTTGAAATAAGGTAACTCGGAGAAAACCACAGTCAGGATAGCCACTGTAAGCTCTGGGATTCAAAACTGCGACGTGCCGCAGACGCCCTCGAGGCCGTGGTGCACGATATGACGAGCACGGCAACACCGCGGGATGCACGGGTAGGAGAGGGAGTAGTGGTGATGGAGGAGGCAAAATCAACATCTACGCGTAGTTTACAGCCGATTGTGAGCTTGCATTAGAGTGGCAGCCTACAAGCCTACACGCAAGAGGATAAACTTTTAGTGGCGAATTGCTGACAACCAAAGCCTTTTTTTTCTACTGACAAAATTAAAAATCTGACCAAGCAAACAAATTATTCCCATCATGTACAGGAACAACTTTAAGTTCTGGATATTAAGTTTGCTCCCTAACAGTCATACCTCCCAATAGTAAGAAATTCACTGACGATTGAACTCGCTGCACTGTACCGTATATACACACCTAGCTACCTAAAGACATAATCGCATAAGGTCAGAAACAGGGAAATCTAATTCGGAAATACCATTTAAATTTTAGAAATAGCCATATATGCCAATAACAAGCAATAACCACCAAATTAAGCCAGTCATAAGAGTTTTTTCCTCTTCAAATGCGCAAATCCTGGCTTGCAGGGAATCGAGTGAGCCTCATTAACAATGGAATGTTTCCTCTCTGATTACAACTTGCTTTGTTCATATATTTATGGTTATACGTGTTTGTGTATGCTCTTTCAGTATTTTGTCTGATAGCTTCATTAATTACATGGCTAGCATTCTTGGCTGTCACCCCGGAGGCCCAGGTTCAGTTCCCAGCTCTTCCAAGAAATATAATTCTGGTCTGAGAGTTAAAACTGGGTACACTCAAGCTTGTGAGTCAAAACAGAGAAGAGGCGGTTTTGATTCCTACTTCAGCCATACTGGAAGTCAATTTCCGTGGTTTCCCACTTCTACTCCAGGCAAAATGCCTGGATGGTTCCCAACGTAAGGCCACGGCCGCTTCCTACCCAAATCCAACCTCAATTGCAAATACACACACTAGTGCATACATCACACTGACACAGATTATCAGACAAACTCTACACACACCCAAGTACGCGGAGCTACATGACCACGATGTTGCAAAGCCTCTTCAAATAATTAACTACGAAACACCTTTAATTACCTTTGGCATGGCATACCTGCACTCAATGCATTGAGATGATAAGCTTTACTCTTTACATACCGTAAGAGGCATTCTATCGTTGCTGTTGGCAAGACTGATGAAGACAATAGCTGTTTCAAATAGAAGATAAGCTCATTTTAGCCTACTTTCAATTTTTGCAACACAGGGCGAAAAATTGTGTCTGTCTGTGTGTGTGTGTGTGTCTGTGTGTCTGTGAGTGTGTGTACTCTGAAAATTTGTCAGCCCCCCCCCCCTATCAATTCGAACACGGTGAAACCGAATTAAACGAAATTTGGTAGAGAGGTAGCTCTAGCAAAGGGCACCTCAGTGTCATGTTTTATATCGCCGCCATCTTGACGGACACGTAATTGCGGCCATCCAAATGTTCAAAGCTTAAATCAAATTACGACTAACCGAATCATCCGATCTCTACCAAATTTTGCAATGACATATATTTATATGTCGAGCGTCTGTTGACTACACTACATGGCCATCAATCCAACAGTTTGCAGATGGCGGCCATGTATGTGTGCAAATCGATTCCCCTTATCAATTCAATCACGGTGAAACCGAATTGAACGAAATTTGGTACAGAGGTAGCACTAGCAAAGGAAACCTCAGTGTCATGTCTCATATCGCCGCCATCTTGAAGAAAACGTAATGGCGGCCACCCAAATGTTAAAAGCTTAAATCAAATTACGACCAACCTAATCATCTTATCTCTACCAATTTTTGCAACATTATACCTTGTGGGGTTTGAAGCCATTTTTAATGTGTTGCCTTAGTAAACAAACGTTTAGTGCATTTCAGTCGGACAACACGAATGTACCCAAAAGAGCTGGGTTATGCCCTAATCCTGAAATAAATTACATGAGATTAATAAATACACTAGGATGACCAGTTTCGATCGTCTAGCAATCATCATCAGATCCATTACACTTAGGCTATAAAATCTATGTTTGAAAATACAGGTGAAAATATTTACAAAATGTAGAATTATTTAGTTGCAGTATTGGTACTGCAGCTGTCAGTGTATGCTAAATGCAGCATATAAGATGTTAGGTGAAATGCTAAATGGTGATAGATATCCGGAGTTTGTAATTTGGAGTGATTATATGGTTGTAAAAATCAACTATGGTTAAACTGTAATATAACAGGCTACTACTTATCTGGTTGTCTTCCTTGCTGGAGCTACGCGCAGTTTTCGTGTTCACTGTTATTCCAGGTGTGGTCGACTGAGATGGGCTGTTATCTCAACGACACTGGTTTTTCCCTTTACTCCCCCTTGATCATATGTGCTGTGCGAAGTCAGTGCGATGTGTTTATGTAGGGTGTTGCCAACCTAGATAAGACGTATGTTATTGATGAGGTGGGTCTACAACTAGCAAAGACTGTGGAACATTCCTCACCACGCGTGGGCCATAAGCCATTCAAACTAAACGCTGCCCGGTCTTATGAGGACGTCCCGGCATCTTTAATACTGCCGCGAATACGGGCCTTGGTTTATTGCAGAAGAAAAGTACATCGTACACCTGATTCAGATAACATTTACATATTAAAACCCCCTATTTCCACATCCTTTTTTTTTATCTAGCTTGGCTGTATCGCTAAGTTGTGTATCGTTTCCGACAGGGAGTGTTTTTTAGTAGAGTGAAGAGGGGTGAGCTCTCCATGAACGTGTGTTCACTTAGATTGCCGGGATTGTTTCGTTTGGCTAGGTGTATATCGATTGCTTCCTTTATGTCAAGACCTCTGCCTTTCGATTCGTGATGAATTATTTTATGTCCGTCTCGATGTTAGTAAAGCTGTGCCCCGCGTCACACATATGTTCGCATACGGCTGAAGGTGTTCCGTATCTTATCGCATTCCTATGTTCATTATAACGTGTGTCTACTCGTCTGTCCGATGTAATTAGCTTGACAAGGGGTGTCTTGGCACGTTATAGAATATACCCCTGACTTTGAATACGGGTCATGTTTATTTAGATTACTATTTTGTAGATGCCTACCGGTTGTGTATTACAATGTGAAAGCTATTTTATGCCTTGCTTTTTGAATAGATAAGTGATGTTATATGTATTCGCATTCACATAGTTGAAACGCGCAAATTTTTTTTCTCATTACTGTCCGGTTTGGGAATCGTTTTATCTTTATTTTTATGTTTGGCTATAATTTGGTTTATTTTACTTGGCGGGAAATTGCTTTCCTTTGCTATTTGCTTAATGGTTCTTATTTCCTTATTACAGTTGTCTTTTGTCATGGGTATGTTTAAAGCCCTGTGCACCATTGAATTGAACCCCGCTAATTTGTGCGTACAGGGGTGATTAGACTGATTGTCGATTGCATGCGAGGTTTGTGTGGCTTTCCGGAATATGGAATATGAAAGCTCGTTGTCTTTACGTTCAATAGTTATGTCGAGATAATTTATTTTCCGGTCTGTTTCAGATTCTTTAGTGAATTTGATTGAGTGGTGTAGGCTATTAATGGATTGGAGAATTGTATCTTCGCTTGTTATTTCAGTATCGTAGATGCAAATTACATCATCTACGTATCTTTTCTATATTGCTATTCCCTTTGTTGAAGTCTTTTCTAAGAACGCATTTTCTAGTGCATTAGTGAAGATGTCAGCGATTAACCCGATTAGTGGCGATCCCATCGCTAGGCCTTCTCTGTGTGTGTACATTTTATTGTCGAATTGAAACACGTTTTGGCTGAGAACGACCCTCAGCAATCTCACAATCTCTTCAGTTTCTTTTGCCGAATTGTTGGATTTTAAGTTTTTTCGATTGTGTTGATTGCTTCAATTATCGGAATATTGGTCTACATGTTAGTTACATCCAAGGATGCTAGCCTCAAGCTAGGTTTCATTTGTGGTGTGTTCAATACTGTTACTAATTTTGTTGTGTTCTTTACAGATTAGTTTTTGTTGTTGGAAAGACAGCATTTTAAGGTTTTTAGTAACCCTTTGCTGATGTTGTAATTAGAGGCATTCCTACAATTGACTATTGGTCTTATTGGGCACTCCTTTTTTGTTTTTTTGTTTTCCCCTCAATGATGGTATTTACGGGTTCATGATTATCAGTCTTCATTTTTCGGTTTTGGTCAGAATGTAATCTGTTTCTTTTAGCGCACTTTTTATTTGTTTCTGGAATTTGTTGGTGGGGTCTTTTGTTAATTCCTTGATTTCGTTGTTGTTTAGGAATTCGATTGTTTTTTCAATGTATTCTGTTTTCTTTCTTCAAAATTACTGTAGTGTTTCCCTTATCTGCTTTTGAGATGATTAGGTCATGTTCTTTTATTTTTTGTTTCAATGACTTTATTTCTTTGAGTTGTTTGTTGTTTTGAATTTTATTGCCTTAGCCCTCTCGTTTGAGGATTTTTTGGCTTCGTTGGTAGCAAGATTTTTGGTTAATTCGCTGTCTTCTGCCGGGAGCTTGTGACTGGCTATCTCAATATCTGTGATTAACTGTTTTATATTTTGGTTTGTGTGTGCGTCTGTGCAGTTGTATTTCAAACCTTTGTCTAACATGTTCATTTCATCTTGAGAAAAAGTTACGTTCGTTCTGTTGTTTACTCTGCTGTGGAAATTGAATTTTGCGTGTTGTTCATTAAAATGATTGTTCTGTGTTTCTCCTAGTTTTCTTAATTTATTTTCTAGCGTTTCGTGCTTCTCGTTGCTCTAATTTTGATGGTGTCATGCAGGTGCTCGGTGAAGCTGTCCCATTGGGATGCGTGCCACAAGTTACTTATTTGCAATTGAATGTCGTATAATTGTTGGTTAATTTTTTGCTTTCTTTTGTATGCAAATCTTAATTCGTTTTTTATCCAAAGCGCTTTGGCTTGCTTAGTTGAAGTGATCGAAGCTGGTGTGTTCGGTGCGGTTTTTATTGGTACGTATTTAGGGGTGAGATTTAGTACTATACATCTTAAGTGAACCAAATTGACTTGTCTAAGTTCATGAGTTTAAGCCTGAGTGATTTGAATCTCTTGGCTTCACGATTTGCCTGACTGGCCGTGAGCATTGTGGGGTTTGAAGCCATTTTTTCAGTGTTGCCTTAGTAAACAAGAATTTAGTGCTTTTCAGTCGGTCAACACGAATGTACCCAAAAGAGCTGAGTTATGCCCTAATCCTGAAATAAATTACATGAGTTTAATAAATACACTAGGATGACCAGTTTCGATCGTCAAGCGATCATCATCAGATCCATTCCACTTAGGCTATAAAATAAAATATATGTTTGGAAATACAGGTGAAAATATTTACAAAATATACAATTATTTAGTTGCAGTATTTGTACTGCAACTGTCAGCGTATGCTAAATGCAGTATATATGATGTTAGGTTAAATGCTAAATGGTGATAGATATCCGGAGTTTGTAATTTGGAGTGATTATATGGTTGTAAAAATCAACTATGGTTAAACTGTAATAGTTGTCTTCCTTGCAGGAGCTACGCGCAGTTTTCGTGTTCACTGTTACTCCAGGTGTGGTCGACTGAGATGGGCTGTTATCTCAACGATTCTGGTTTTTCCCTTTTCTCCCCCCCCCCCCCCCTGTTCATATGTGCTGTGCGGAGTCAGTGCGATGTGTTTATGTAGGGTGTTGCCAACCTAGACCAGATGCATGTTATCGAATGAGGTGGGTCTACAACTATCAAAGACCGTGGAACATTCCTCGCCACGCGTGGACCATAATCCATCCAAACTAAGAGCTGCCCGGTCTTATGAGGAGGTCCCGGCACCTTTAATACTGCCGCGAATACTGCCTTGGTTTATTGCAGAAGAAAAGTACATCGTACAATTGATCCAGATAACATTTACCTATTAAAACCCCCTATTTCCACATCCTTTTTTTTATCTAGCTTGGCTGTATCGCTAAGTTGAGTCTTGTTTCCGAGCGGGTGAGTTTTTTAGTAGCGTGAAGAGGGGTGAGCTTCCATGAACTGTTAGTTGCAGTACAAATACTGCAACTAAATAATTGTACATTTTGTAAATATTTTCACCTGTATTTTCAAACATAGATTTAATAGCCTAAGTGTAATTGATCTGATGATGATCGCTTGCCGACCGAAACTGGTTATCCTAGTGTATTTATTAATCTCGTGTAATTTATTTCAGGATTAGGGCATAACCCAGCTCTTTTGGGGACATTCAAGTTGAACGACTGAAAAGTACTAAACTCTTGTTTACTAAGGCAACACTGAAAAATGGCTTCAAACCCCACAATGTTCACGGCCAGTCAGGCAAATCGTGAAGCCAAGAGATTCAAATCACTCAGGCTTAAACTCATGAACATAGACAAGTCAATTTGGTTCAACAAAAATGTACAGAACTAAATCTCACCCCTAAATACGTACCAATAAAAACCTTACCGATCCCACCAGCCTCGAACATTTCAACTAAACAAGCCACAGTGCTTTGGATAAAAAACTAATTAAGATTTGCATACATAAGAAAGCAAAAAATTAACCAACATTTATACGACATTCAATTGCAACTAAGTAAGTTGTGGCACGCATCCCAATGGGACAGCTTCACCGAGCACCTACATGACAACATCAAAATCAGAGCAACGAGGAAGCACGAAACGATAGAAAATAAATTAAGAAAACTAGAAGAAACACAGAACAATCATTCTAATGAACAACACGCAAAATTCAATTTCCACAGCAGGGTAAACAACAGAAAGAACGTAACCTTTCCTCAAGATGAAATGAATATGTTAGACAAAGGTTTGAAATACAACTGCACAGACGCACACAAGAACCACAATATAAAACAGTTAATCACAGATATTGAGATAGCCAGTCACAAGCTCCCAGCAAGAGACAGCGAATTAACCAAAAATCTTGCCACCAACGAACCTCAAAAAATCTCAAACGAGAGGGCGAAAGCAATAACATAAAAAGCAATAAACAACTCAAAGAAATAAAGTCATTGAAACAAAAAATAAAAGAACATGACCTAATCATCACAAAAGCAGATAAGGGAAACACTACAGTAATTTTGAACAAAACAGAATACTTAGAAAAAACAGTCGAATTCCTACACAACAACGAAATCAAGGAATTAACAAAAGACCCCACCAACAAACTCCAAAAACAAATAAAAAAGGCGCTAAAAGAAACAGAATGCATACTGACCAGAGCCGAAAATTCAACACTAATAAACATGAACCCGAATATACCGTCTTTGAGGGGACAACCAAAAATACACAAAAAGGAGTGCCCAATGAGACCAATAGTCAATTATAGGAATGCCTCTAATTACAAAATCAGCAAAGAGTTACTAAAAATCTTAAAATACCGTCTTTACAACGACAAAACCAACTCTGTAAAGAACACAATAGAACTAGTGTTGTTTGAGTCTTCAGTCTTTTGACTGGTTTGATGCAGCTCTCCATGCCTCCCTGTCCTGAGCTAATCGTTTCATCTCTACATAGCTACCACACCCTACATCCGAGGCAATCTGTTTAACATATTCTAACCTTGGTCTACCCCTACAGTTCTTGTCCTCGACCCTTCCTTCCATAACTAAGTTTGCTATTCCTGGGTGTCTTAGTAAGTGTCCTACCAACCTATCTCTTCTCTTCATTAGCAGTCGCCAGAAACATCTCTCCTCTCCCACTCGTCTTAATACCTCTTTGTTTGTAACCCTATCTACCCATCTGATCTTCATCATTCTCCTGTAACACCACATTTCAAATGCTTCAATTCTCCTCTTTTCTGCTACACCAATAGTCCAAGTTTCACTTCCATAGAGCGCCACGCTCCAGACAAAGGCTTTCAAAAATGACTTCCTAATACCTAAATCTATATTCGATGTCAGCAGATTCCTTTTTTGTAGAAATGCTTTCTTTGCCTGAGCCAACCTACTTTTTATATCCTCTTTGCTTCGTCCATCACTGGTTATTCTGCTTCCTAAGTAACAGAAGTCTCCTACTTCCTTCAGCTTTTCACCTGCCAATTTGATCTCCATAGAGGTTTCTGATTTATTTCGGCTGCATTCCAGTATTTTTGTTTTACATTTATTAATTTTCATCATGAATTCTTTCCGTAAGACGGAGTCCATACCATTCAAAAACTCATTCAAATCCTCAGGCTTGTCGGCCAAGATGACGATGTCATCAGCAAATCTCAGAGTTGAAATTATTTCTCCTTGAATCTTCACTCCCACTTTACATTTTTCTCTAATAGAACTAGTAACAGCATTGAACACCTCTGAAATGAAACCTAGCTTGAGGCTAGTATTCTTCGATGTAACTAACATTTAGACCAATATTCCGATTATTGAAGCAATTAAAACGATCGAAAACAACTTAAAATCCAAAAATTCGGCAAAAGAAACTGAAGTGATTGTGAGATTACAGAGGGTCGTTCTCAGCCAAAACGTGTTTCAATTCGACAATAAAATGTACACACACAGAGAAGGCCTAGCGATGGGATCGCCACTAATCAGGTTAATCGCTGACATCTTCACTAATGCACTAGAAAATGCGTTCTTAGAAAAGACTTCAACAAATGGAATAGCAATATAGAAAAGATACGTAGATTATGTAATTTGCATCCACGATACTGATCTAACAAGCGAAGAAACAATTCTCCAATCCATTAATAGCCTACACCACTCAATCAAATTCTCTAAGGAATCTGAAACAGACCGGAAAATAAATTATCTCGACATAACTATTGAACGTAAAGAAAACGAGCTTTCATATTCCATATTCCGGAAAGCCACACAAACCTCGCATGCAATCGACAATCAGTCTAATCACCCCTGTACGCACAAATTAGCGGGGTTCAATTCAATGGTGCACAGGGCATTAAACATACCCATGACAAAAGACAACTATAATAAGGAAATGTCGAGCCTGAATGATTATAATGAGTTGATTTAATTTTGGGAGTTATTCATGCGATTTATCTAATGCTTTTCCGACCATATTTATCGCAGTGTGATTTCATGTTTTTACGCTTGTTTAGGCCTGGTAATATTTTGTTGTTGTTGCTTGTGTGTTTTTCATGGCATGCAAGGGATACTATGTCGCCGCTCATTGGGGCTATGTTGTTGCTTGGCTTTGTTTTGCCAAGATTTTATTATGTAATATCAAGGTAGCAATCGGCTAACCCGCGCTTTTGTATGTCACGTGATTGCATATGTTGATTTGTGAGCATAAGACAACTCACTCGGCTGCTACTTTCTGTAAAATACAACTCGTGTATTTTTGCTTATTTTGTAGCAGGGTTAGACTATGTCAGCTGTTATATGTAAGTGTTAGCCATTTCACTGTACGTTCCCATATTGTCGTGATTCCAATCCGCAGAACGGGGATTCATGACTCATTAGATTGTTCGAACGGGAATGAATTCTCGTCAAAGTGCTCATTATCTGTAAGTTGTCTGACCGAACACACAACACGTAATCATGTTTAATTTTTATTTTGATATTTGTGTACTCTTTCAATACTTTTGATTCATGTTAACATTCTATAGGTGACATTTTGATTCGCCGGATTTTCTTACAGCTGTCAATGCTGATTCGTGATTAATGTTCTGGACTGATATTTTTATTCAGTCATGCCTTCTTTTTCTTGATTGTTGGCATAAAATCAGGGTGGTTTTCATTTCATTGTTGTTATTAGTTTGATTCAGTATTAAATTGTTATTGTTTAACCTGTGTTATGTAATTTATTCATAATATTAAGTTCTCCTATGAATCCTGGAAATTTTATAGAAGCACGATTCTCCTCTAATCTAATATTTACAAAAACCGATCATGACCCCGAATATGAGTCTTGTGTACTGCTTTTTTCTACGGGTACAGTAGGTACATCACCACGCTGCAAATGTCGATTCAGCTTTGTTCCAGGACCACAATGGCGATACCCAGGTATGTGTATTTCAAAAGGTAAACGTTTAATGACTTCATCAATGACGCCACAACCAGTACAAGTTTGTCATATCCTTTTCAATCGGCGGGGAAAAAGTTTGATCTTCCTCCTCCTCTGTTGAGGATGTTGTTGTTGTTGCTTTTTTCTCGCCATCACATCCGTGGAATGAGGAAACAAAATCTTTACACTGAGTTTTATGACCGTGACAGAGTTTGACCAGCTGGCAAGTAGCACACTGTCGCATAGAAGGTATTTTTGCCATGGCCACTTGCTATGGTGATCGTAATCAGTACATGGTCGCAATTCACTTAACACAATGTCTTGAGTCCATGATTTCGGTAAATGTTGCCAGATTTCTTTCACTGCATTCGCTGCCACATAATAAATGAATGATTTTGGAAGCGCTAATAACTCATCTTTGGTATAACTGTCCAGTTTCTTTTTGCACACAAAGAATTTGTGAATGGCCTTATCGGTAGCACTCCCCTCCATCGTATAATGTAGATGTTTACACGTCACTTGTAAGATTCTCACTGCTATCATCCACCTGTAAACCTTGAGTTTTAATTTTATTTAACACCTCCAGCAGGCATTAATGGTTATCCAATGGAACAAATGCCACGCATGCGCTAGGGCTTTATTGCTAATATTGCCACAAGATATCAGTGTTTGCAGTGAGGGGCACCCTAAATCCACGCCTGTTAAAGCTGATATTTTCCCGTACTCCATCTTCACAGGACTATACGCTTGATGATCGTGATAAATATAAATCCATTTCATTGGAAACCCAGGCTCACAAAAGACAGTATGACCCCTCTCAACAAGTAAAAGCCAATATATCTAAAAATATACACCCATCATTGCAAAAATGTTTAGTAAGTGTAAACATGTCTCTGCCTCTGGAGTGACATTTAAACCATTAAAACCCATTGTGGATGTTACCTACTGGCATAATCCCAGTAATCTAGTCCAGCGGCTACAGCTCTTGCATGCTTCACGTCAAGCTGGTCACACCGGTCACGATTGGGAAATTCAAGAAATTGAACAAGAACTTCAAAATACCAAAATTATTGTTTAAGCCCTCGCCCATCAAAGTGGAAATAGCTCGCAAATAGCATCGCCCAGCTAAGCGTAACTATCAGCGACTCAGAATTATTTCAAGGGGTGTGCATGACGTTTGGCAGGCCGATTAGGTGGAGATAATTCCCTATGCTAGCGTTAACAATGGTGTACGCTATATGTTGACTTTCATTGATGTGAATTCAAAAATGGCCTTTGTTCATCCTGTGAGTCGCAAGTCCGGCCCACTAGTTACCAAGGCCTTTAAACGTATTATTCAACAATCCAAACGTCATCCCCAGTTGTTGTAAACCGACCAGGGAAAATAATTTTTCAACAAGGATTTCTAAAGTTTTCTCAAATCTTTGAATATTCACCATGACACCACGTACATCAATCTAGTAGCCAGTGTGGTTGAAAGATTTAATCGGACATTGAAATCGCATATGTGGAAAGAGTTTACAGCTCGGGGCTCTTACCGCTGGCTAGAGTTATTACCTGAGCTATTGTCCCGTTACAATGATACAAAACACAGAACAATTGGAACACAGCCGCGACCCGTCGCCAAAAATATTCCGCGGCTGGATAAACTGTTTAACCCCATCAAAACAGCTGACCCTAAACGTTACCTCCTCAAATACGGAGACCATGTTCGTGTGAGCAAATTTACGTCTGTCTTCGACAAGGGCTACACGGCAAATTGGAGAACAGAACTATTTCGTATTCGTCAAGTCAACTTGAATAGCCCAGTCACCTATTTACTCGAGGGCCTCAACCCATAAAAGGCAGGTTTTATCTCCAAGAACTCCTAAAAACATAGTTTCCAAAACATTATCTTGTGGAAAATGTGTTAAAACAAAAATGAAACATAATGTATGTTAAATGGTTGGGATTTAGCACAGCCTACAATTCTTGGATCAATAAATCAGATTTAGTGTGAATCTGTTTGTCTGTTATTTATTCACTCATGCTTACAACTTATACTCCCTCTGTACAGCAGTCAGGTCTCTCTCTGTTCCCTATTTACCACTTCCCCACCCCTCTGACCCATCCTACACTGCCGGTGACGTCATTCCTACACGTGCATTGAATCTTTAATCTTCGTTGCATGTGCCCCCCGTGTTTTGGGGTGTGTGCATTAGCCGCAACGCTAGAACGCATCCATCCATCAAGTATTTTGCACTTAAGCCCATGGCATGTCCTTGATTAGGTTTGGTTAGGTAGACAAGACTAGGTTAGCTTGACGAGGCTAGGTTAAGCTATGCTCACCATCTTGGGTGCACGCCATTCATGTGGGTGGTTGCGCGCAGCCGTCATCTTTTGTGGAGGTGGAGGGCCTAAAACCGTTAAAAAACCTCTACTCCGGACCTCCGGGACGACAGCCAAGAATGATAGCCACTACACCACTACTAAGATGGCTGAACTGAGAATCTAATCCGCCTCTTCTCAGTCTTGTATCATGAGGCTGCGTGTACCTGGTTCCAACCCTCAGACCAGGATTACATTTTTGCCGCTCCTGGAATCGAAACTGTACCTCATGGATTACAGTCAAGTATACTAGCCGGGCTGTATTTAAGTTGGTTATAAATATGTCCACATACTTAACTTATTTTCAGAATATCAAGGTGGCAACTCGCAAATGGATTCTACGTTCTCAAAAAAAAAATGTACTTTAAGACATTTGTAGGTAGTCATTGAGATTGTAAAAATTAGACAAATTAGAGTGTGAGAGGCATTGAAGAGATGGTCACAGATTGTATTACAATTTACTGCTGATGTGCAGGAAGTTCAGACTGTACAGCGAGAATTAGTGCCAATTAAAGGGATGGAAGGAATGTCTTCATTGGAAATTGAACCGAAGAACATTTCCCCATTTATTTTATTTATTTTGGCAGTTGATGAGGAAAATCCGACTTCTTTGATACTCGTGAAAGAGTTATCGTCAAAGACTGAACAATCCAGTTTCTCCACTTCTAACTGAAAACTGTATCATTAATCAAGTGTGTTAATTGTCGTGTACATTTATGCTTAAATATTTATTTTCTAGACCCATGTCTGCTGTGGGCAGCTAGGAGTGGTAAAATGAACCTTCTGTGAAGGTAAAGTTTCTTCAATATTATACTAATATCTGTTCGACAGAGCGAATTTTCCTTGTGACACCCTGGGTTAGATTGACTTCAAACCCCAAGTGCTCGAAATGAATCCACGTGCTTTGAAATGATCAGAGCTCAGTGCTGATAACAAGCCTTCCACAAGAAATACTTACCTTTAACTTGTTAGGTTTTTATAAACAAAAGTATAATATAAATGGGCATTTCTTTTATTTTTTAATATCGATGAAGATTGACACACTCATGAAGTGTGAGCATATTGACCTTTATTTTTCTGATATTAAAACCTAGATATAGCAGAATATAATTTAGCAATCACCATATGATTTTGTAAAAGAGGAGTCTTGTATAAAAGACTTCATCGCATTGAATATTGCACACAGACACCATACTTAATACATGTGTATATCTGCCACTTATGGTCCCCATTTCAACGGGCTCGGGGACGAAATGCGATGGGTTTCTTTTTGGCGGGTGGCATTTACCATCCTGAATACATAATAAAATAATAAAAAATTGATCATTCAATTTTAATAATCATACAATTTTAAAACTAGGGAAAAGGGTAGCATACTTTAAGGGCTTCACGCTGTGAACAGACAAGATGCTTAAATTTATTCATTCAATATTATATATAATGGTGCTTGTTCTGCTTACCCTGTAATGGATCAAATTAGCATGAGAAAAATCATGCTAAGTCTAATACTGAAATGTGCCATACTCGTCCAGTGGAATTCTTCACGAAGGAGGAGCAGGACAGCGTTTCTGTTTTCATGATTTTAGAAACACCGCTATCAATTAACAATCAAGGGAGAAAAAGAGCGAACCAGGACTAGGCCTGTGGAGGGAAGGGCTGAAACTTACTCAAAGGTCCGGTTAACAATTTAAGTTGCCCACCAAAATCGGGAGGGATGGCGTGATGCAGGGTGTACTTCTTTACTGGCTGCATATGGAAAGAAACATGAATTCGAGAAAATAATATATTGGACAAGGAACAGTTACAATCACATTAAACACAAACCAACACCTCCTAGCCTAGGAACTAAAGAAACAGAAAAAGAAATGACCCCTAATATTACACACGTGGACTCAAAGCCACAGACTTTGCCCGCATGACAAATGATACACTCTCCCATCCTACAAAATTCACAGAGTTACAACAATTTATTCCCGGGAAGAACATTGAAAAGATAAAATGAAATGTGAAGTTATGAAGCCTAAAAGCTTCAAAGGAAAACTAGACTTATTGCAAGTGCAATCAGAAACGTCGCTTAGGGCGACTGAACCGTCCAGCAGACTCCTCTCCACCCTGGCGAGTAGGCTGCCTGAAAAAGATAGAACCTATAACCCCCACCCTCAAAGTCAAATGAGACGGAACAAGGAAATCCACCTTACCCTTCCAAAGAGAAGAAAAAAAACACCACATGAAATGTTTGACAAAATACAAAATTTTAAATACTAAATAGTGTCTTTCCAGCCATGAGGCCCAATAAACAGTCCTAACACACGTTGATCTATGGTTGCCCCCTAATTATCTATACGTAGTTATACCACCTAAGTTCAGCCCGCCCGGGCGAGGCACTAGCCTGCCGGGAGGGAACGTTTTACACGTCTTGTTGTCACCAAGCCCAGTCACGGAATGCTTCCCTGGCTGGCAATGGAGCAAGTCAAGGTCTCACTTCGTTCGAAACGTCCAGGACAACGTCAAGGCACATAGTTACAGGTGGTACGTAAGGTCACCTCATGTACAAAGGTGTGTTGAAATGATTATACTCTGTTGCCAGTTGGTTGTCAGCGTCATAGCTAGACTGCCCAACGGAAATTGTCCAGGCGCCAAGTGATGTCGAAATATTCTCAGAGCGGGGGTTGTCGAAATATACTCAGAAACGAGGGTTGTAACACAATCCTTGAATTTGGCTCAGAATGTGCGGCTCCGGGAATTCGAACTTGTACAGATGTTGTGTGCTGATTTCTCAAATCGGCACAAATATGGTGGCTGACCGTACCATTAGGACTTAAAAAATGCAGCACAACATAATGGAGCATTTGACCACCAAATGTTCTGAAAAAGAGTCTTGTATAAGAGGGATGAGGGTTCACTTGCACAAGTAACAAGATACTGGATATTCCTCGTCTCTTCAGTAATATGGACTTGAAGCACGTATTAGGTCCGCAGGTAGGTGTATGATGCCAAAGTTTTATTGACTTTAACTGCATATCAATAATGGGGCATTGAATTTCAAAACAAAATTACGCAATATGTCCTTTATGAAATATCTTGTTTCTACTGTTGCCATCTAACTATGGATTTTGGAACAGAGTGTGTGGATGTGACTCTGCCAGACATTGTAAGTGATGGGATATACAGTATATCGTATACGGCACAAAGGCTATATGGATGGTTATTGACGGCTTTCATGACGATTTTAGAAGCAAAGCATAAAAATTATAATTATTAAAAATTCGTTCATTGCCTTTTATACAGAGCTTGTGAAATGTCGAAATCAATCAGACTATCAATAGGTTTCGTAGTGATTACAGACCCACCCCATTGGTTTGTCCAGCCAGTTACACTAATTTGATTCACCAGTCTGTGAGTTGTGATATAGACCGTAATAATATCTATCACTTGGGAACTCCGCCATTATATATTCATATGGCAGCCTATGCATATGAAAAACTGCTGGCAATAGATCTCTGTCACAGATTATCAACTTGATTATATGGTGTAAATGCACAGTAATGCAATGCTGCTGAACTGTTGGTCCGTTTCATTTAGTGAATGGAAGTGCATGGCAGCGCGTGAGTGGCGGCACCAGTTGAACATTGGATTAGTGGACTTCATCAACACTCGTTTGGCCCGGCTTTGAAACGGGGCCACAATTGATTTGTAGGATCATTTAGAGTGAGGCTGGCCGGTAGTAATGTCGAGCCGGGGGAAATGATCCAATCCGTATGCGAATGGGGTTTTAATCCTGGATTATTGAACGCAATCAAAAGTAATGGCTAGAGAGCCAGGATAGCAGTGTGACGGATCTGAGGGGCGCTTGGTGACAGTGAAAGATGACCGGAACCGCGTGGCTGCACACACACACACAATGCGTAATAATCTGCTCTTTAGTCGAGCACGTATCTCAGTAGGGCTTCTTTGCTGTTCAATAATATTTATCTGGAAACATATGTTAATGGCTTACTTTTGCCCTTCGTTCATATCTCTATAAATAAATTAAGCTGTTTGAATCTTCGGTTCAAACTTCGTGTTTATACCGGAAGAGGTGTATAATGACAATAGGCCTATACCTTCTGTCAGTCTGTTTGTTTATTTGTTTGTTTGTTTGCCGGTCCCGTGGTATTGGGGTAGAGCCCTTGTCTCTCACCTGATTTGATTTCCGGCTCCATCAGGGGTTTTAGAAACAGACGTGAGGGTTGGAACGGAGGATATTCTGACTCACGAGGTCAATTGAGTAGCTTTGAAGAAACCTAGGGGACCCAACGCACTGACCTCGCGCTGCAGGTCAAATGGGGTCGCATGGTAGGCCAAGGCTTACCATGGGTTGTGGTGCCACGGGGTTTGGTCTATCTGTTGGTTGTGTGTTGGCGTCACAACTATCAATCAGCACGGACCCTGGAGTGAATCCATCAATAGGGATAATTGATTCCATTCAGAGCTATTTTAGTTATATTGTTGCCTGGGGCGTGGTGGCGCAGCGGTCAAGCTGTTGGCCTCTCACCAAGGTGGACTGGTTCGATTCCCGGTCAATACATGTGAGATTTCCGAAGTAAAATGGAATGTCCTGTGGTCCGGTTACTTAAAACTACAATCTTCCTTTTATATTGTAGCTTCCCTCAAACTCCATTGGTTATGTTCTCGACAAAGGGTGTATTAACATTGATATCTTGTTCGACATGAAGCCTCCATGGCTTAGACGGCAGCACGCCGGCCTCTCACCGCTGGGTCTGTGGTTCAAATCCCGGTCACTCCATGTGAGATCTGTGCTGGACAAAACGGAGGCAGGCAGGTTTTTCTCCGGGTACTCCGGTTTTCCCTGTCAAAATTTCATTCCAGCAACACTCTCCACTATCATTTCATTTCATCTGTCATTCATTTAATCATTGCCCCAGAGGAGTGCGTCAGGCCTCGGCAGCCGGCACAGTTCATATCCTCGCCGCTAGATGGGGGCTTCATTCATTCCATTCCTGACCGGGTCGGAGACTGGAAGCAGGCTGTGGATTTTCATTTTCATCTTGTTCTACATCCCAAGTGCTTAGTTCTTCAAAGAACATCGAATTAGTGTAAATTACTCCACTATTAGCGATATACAAGACAAGGCTCTCCACCATTGAACATTTGTATCTATTATTCCAGGCGGGCATATGACCTGACAATTGTATTTCCTCGCTCTATGAACCCACCAATGACGGCTATTGAAAGCTAATTCCTAGTTAAACTTCGTGTTGTGTCTTTCTCCACGGCGTGGCATATCGAAATGTGTTCTCAAGAATGTAATGAAGAACTTCATTGTTAAAGTACATTCCAAATAATTGAACCGGTGAGAGTCAATACTGAGAAAATCAGTGGACGTCAAATCAATTGTTCACTTATCGTCAAATGGTAATGATTCGTTATTCGTTATACACTGGGTCGTTGGCACTTTCTTATCTTTTCACTATTAATAGAGCTACAGCTGTTGGCATTCACATGTGTCGTATTGTTATCAACCCATAAGAAAGAGAGAGAACTCTGACTAGTTTTTGGCTCAACATCAAAAGAACACTGAGAATTACCAAGTGAAAAATCAGCCCTAATAAATGTTTTAATTGACATAATTGCGAGATTTGGTAGATCCTTTCGTTCTCTACCACTTAGGGAATTGACTTCCACAAAAACTAGTACATGCCTGAAGCGTTACTAGAATGCTCAGAAAACCACCGTTAAATACACAACTCTGTATTTCCTTGCCGGACTGTGCTGCAAACCTTGCCTGATCATTTTCACGGCATCCAATATTAAGACTCGGTCAAACAGGAAGCGGGCTGCCCGCGCGAACCAGCCCGCCCGACCGCTGCGAACTCTGTATCGTGTAATATTGCATCATCCTGGTTAAACAGAAGGCGGTCTACCGCGGCGAACCAATCTAGTTCGCGGCGGGCAAGTGAGCAGTTGTGATTTTCCAAAAAGACCGCGTGGTCTGGAAGCATGGCCGACGAAACGGAGAATTTATTGACCTTGTGCGCGAGTGCGTTCTACAGTTATTCGAAAATATACGAAAAGACGGTCTGGAAATGACCTCAACTCACAGCATAGTTTGTGATACTCGCCCAACTCCTGTCATTTTTCATTAGTAGTCTATCATGCACCCATTTTCTTTTTCGTCTCGCTTGACTCAAAGGGTACAGAAGAAGCCCGAGGAATTGCTGGACATGTTGAATTAACACCACGAACAGAAAACAGTATGACATGTGTTACAGTTAGCCCCGTCCCTCCTTACCCTGTTTATTAGCCAAAATGATAATAATAATAATAATATTAGCATATCAAAATAAATGATCACATGACATTACCACACCCAGAATTAATAATAAAAAAACACATGAAAGGGCTAATTTAATTACTCGCTAGGCCAGCTGAGTTCACAGCAAATAAAACCTAGGAGTGAATGTTCCGATTTGCTAGGTTTTCAAGAACATCCCCAATTTGATTTAGGAAAAGGGACCAGGCGGGACGAAACCAATGTCAAGACCAGCTTGTTGAGTGGAACGCTGGATGCGTACCTCAGCAGGCCGCATTAAATTGACCCTGCCAAAGATGAAGAATGAAAAGGGGAATAATCTTCCTAGTGACTTCACGCAATAAATAACATGACAAATCAAAATAAGCTAACATGTATTGAACATTAAGATCAAACAAATTACAAGATAAACCTTCCACCACTTAATTAACTAACTGACAAATATGATCTAATTAAACACAAATGAATGACTTAGTTTAAACAAACCAGACAGTTACCCGTTTGGCAAGGTTTGACACACCTACATTTGTGATAGAAACGAATTTATCAGGAATGATTCCCCTGACGCCAAAACTAATGGAATAATAACATGAAGTTAGACTCTGTGCCACTTCCAAAACAAGGTTACATAAGTAATTTAAGAGCCGTTTAATACGACTAAGGCGGTCCGAAAGCCTGCTTCGGATTTAACGTCTTCACCAGCCTTTCTGACCAAAGTTAAAACCACGAGGGTCCCATCCAGCTAACCGGAAATAAGATAATAATAATCCACTCCGCGGTAATTACATATAAAGGTGCCACCAAAATATTACTAGACCCTCCAAAAGATTACATACTAAAGTGCTAAAATAGACTTTATCTAGTTAAGCTTACCGACCGCCGACACGCGGCCTTAAAATGACGTTACAAAATTTAGCAGTCAAAGTTTGTATTGATTGTCCTTGGTTATGCCCCTTAGTAATTAAATCAGATAGTACCACCTGGTGTCTTCGAACCCTCCGGGGAAAACTGCACACACGTTTTCCCCGGAGGCAAGTGGTCAAGAGTCTTTCTGTCAGGAAACTTCCTCACACACTGTCCCTCTCGTACTGTTGTTTTGAGTCACCGATTCCACCCTTGTATATCAGCCTATCCCCACCACAAACCTCCAGTAGCACCAACTGCGACTAGTTGCACAAAAGCCAGGGTTCAAGGTCTTGAGTGGGTACTATAGAATATCACCCCATACAGGTTACTGCGTAGAAACCTTCTAGGAGTCGAGGTGTTACAGAATGTCCTTTGTAAGATCTTTCTCAGAATAAAAACTTGGCGAATGCAGCTGACAGGAATTGTTCACCTTTCAAAAGTTCACGGATCAAAGCTTGACTTATCCCTCTTTTCCATTTATTATAAACCTTGAGGTGACAGCACACACAAGGGCACAAATCATGTCGGAAGGGGCTAGGCGATCTCATTTCAGCAGTACCCAGGTGCCAATTTGGTGAATGGAATTCTCAGAAGGGGGCTGGTGTATTTTCTCGTGAGAATCTGCCCAGACCTGGAGCTCCAGCTGCGTCTCGAAGATAAGATGAACATGTACCGATTTGCAAAATTGGTACATCCTCCTCCTCCAAAGGAAGACGATGGGGGGATGATGAACAGGGTGATGGTGTCCAGCTGGTCTCTTGGCAGCTGAAGAGGCTACTCCAATCCCCGCCAGCGGACCTTGAAGTAGATCTCTTCGGGTAGAAAGATGCCATGGGACCTAGATGGTACCTCCAAACTGGGCCCAGATTGGTGGCACACGTCCCACATAGTGACCACTGAAACACACATCAGAACAGCAGCGTATGGTCCAAATACAGTTCCCTTAGAGGGAACAATCGTTCCAGGCCAGCCAACCAGCCCATAACAGCTGAAGTTATCCCAGGAAGGATTAAAAAAAACATCACTCGAAGCATTAGTGTGCCATCGAAGTTCACTTAAGAGTCCTTCATGTCACAAGGGATACTTGAGGCTTCAAACAAGGTTCTACGCAAGGAGATAGAGTTCAGGGCATAATTAAAGGTCCACTGAAGTATTAAAATCACACGAAAGGGGCAACCAAATATACGATATGACTGACGTTAACAAGCTTAATTGAAAGTTCACTAAAATACTTAGCAAGAATAACTAAAATTTAACTAAGGTGTACAGAACCCAGAATTTTTCTTTAGAATATGCAAATCAAAGGCACCTACAAACTTGCCCACCAAAAATTTTAAACAATTTTTCAAAATGAATTTACTTTAACAAAACCGAAGGACCATTTTTCTGCGACTATACGAAATCAGGACAGCACGTAACTATTTCCAAAATTCACAATGACAATTACATTAACATGCCGCACGGGGCATTCCATCAGAACTACATTTACTATACCGCCCGTGGCACCGCTCAAGTTAATACATTACAAAATTTCCTACCGCACTGAAGGCATCACACAGAGCTCGTTTTGATATGCACACAAACACAAATTACATGTCTTGCTCAATTTTACATGTTCCTGACCCACACTGCCCTCAGTGGCCTCCAAGGACAGGAGGAACAGAGACCACAACATCCTATCACGCAAGCACACTAGCAGCAAGACAAACAGAATAAGGAAAAACCACGTCACCCACATAATTCACACACACACATTCACACTTTAATAATAAGAATGCCCTTAATTCCATCGGGCTGTCACCCCGATATTTCTCCCACTCCATATCTGCCAACGGGCACTGTTCCCGGTGACAACACAAAACATAAATAACCCTAAATTCCATAGGACAACTAGCGAACCAGGAAAACAGCACGAGGACTGCAGTTCATAACCTGACGTGAATTATTAAAACAGTATGCACTGTCATTCACACACTACACAAACAAACACCGCCCTGTCCTTCACATGACAGGTCCTCTCCCTTTTGACACCGGGAGGAACATCACACTTGCGCCACCAAACCCTGGCCATCACGACAAAATCAGCTCGGTACCTGAGCTCCCCCTCCGGTCAACACACGACCCCACAGAGGGTAATTAACATCTTCCCCTACAAAGGCATGGCCGCCTCAGAAGATGACAGTACAACACATTACCAAAACATAAATACACATTCGACACAAGGTAGGGCACCCACTAAGCGTCACACACACCCAAGTGCACGTGGTTCACCTTCCAATCACACAACACAGGCAATCACAACCCCGAAAATTTCTCTACGTGGCGTTACCACAGACTACAGACGTCTCCAACTAACAACGTGTGTCACCCGCCTTTAATATTCACCATCCAAATACCGGGTGACACTTTATGACCCCACACAAATCGAACCCATGATGCTTCAACTCACCACCGTCATCAAAACGTTCTTAAAACATTAACTTCACGAAGCTACTTAAAATCTCAAAATTCACAACCTCCTCGACTAACAACACGTGTCTGTATCTCCCCAAATTCTAACGCCAATAAAATTCCTCCCAGAATATCAACACTAAATTATTCAGAATTACCAATCACAGCAGTGACAGATGTTACATCTCAAAAGGCACGAAGCAATTAAAATCTTCAAAATAAGTCCATAAATCCAGCTCGCACCTAACCACATTGGAACCTCGCACTAAAAAAAACTGCCAAGCTATCAACACTCTATTACTCAGAGAATTTAAATTATTTTTACCACCAAACATGATTACTCCAGTAACTACCCAGGACACTACTGTCACGAGGGCTCACAATCAATCAGAACATCCGGTAGCAACAGCCGAACTCACACACACCCAAGATGACGGGGCTACTTGAAATTTTAACGAACCCAGAACTTTTCAGAGTTGAGACTACAACAGATACCCTAGCGGTCTAACAGATCAAGGCTGCAAGTTATAAATAACTAACCAACTAATGCACTGAAGCACCCTCAAGTGAAAACTCCAGAATCAAAATATCAAAATATGCATGAACGCCTACAACAGCTGATTGTGAAGTGAACACACCCAAGCTAACGGGAGTCTACATGAAATCTCACGAACCTACAACCCTTCAGAAATGCGACCACAATAGAAAAACCTAGCCGCCTAACAGCAAGAAACTGCAAGTTATGAATAACTAACGAACCAGCCCATTTCAATGCCATCGCAAACGAAGCATTGCAACCTCCCAAAAATCTCAAAATCAGACTAGTGAACACAGCAGCTGACATACAACGACAACTCAGCATGCCACCGCAGGATATCTCCCTAAAGGAAAACTTTCACCAACCGAACTACCAAATATTTTTTTTTTATATATACCAAAAATCAACAAGTATTCCCAGAGCTACCAACTTCATCACTGGAACTCGAACACAGGACTCCAGTTCCTAACATTCATCCATCACACATCCTTCTCAAACATCTCATTATAAGATTTTACCACCCACTACAATAACCCATTACATTCAATTATGCAAATTAGCAATCGTACAGATATCATGAACACAAAATACCCTATGGTATAGAAACACTTACCGACAGCTCAACAATTGTGGCTCGACTCTCCATACAAACTGGACGAGTGGCCTCTAAATACCCCAAAAAGAAATTCGCCTATCACCGAGATAACGAAGTCCCATACCTATAGTCACTCGACTCGGGCAAATACTATATACACCCTGCCTGGGCCCAATCAAGATGGTACTCACACCCCAAATTAAATGGACTCCTGACAGTAGATCCCCATACGAAGCACATCTGCATAATAGGTCCATTTTCAAAATGCAACCAATACAACTAATATAAAATTAATAATAATCCATCTTACGTTACTGGCAATTAGGCCTCAATTACTCCCACCCAAATTCAAATTGCAAACCTACATCAATTCATTCACACATGACTTTCATTCAATCAGCAGGATTAAAAAAAACTGAAGGATTACCAAAGAAAATAAATACAATTTTGACCACCAAAGAACACCAGTTCGATTCCTACTCAGGGCAGCAATAAAAATCGCATCACACATACTCTTTCACCCTGAACACAATCAACCACAGAAATACATTCATACCTCCACCAGACATACATGCTCCCTTCCCTGGACAATCCTAAAATTCCCCATTTACATCAGTATGTTAGTATTCGGATCGTCAAGACACTATAACGCCAACGGAGTATCAACTCACGTAAGGACCTGATAAAACAACCCAAAGTTGTAGCCCTGAAATCACAGTTCTCCTTACATCGTAAAAAAAAAACGTCCTAAAACGAAAGACACGAATCGGGGGAAAATATTTATTTACACCCTAAATGAGATGCGACGTGAAGGTGACTGCCTCCCAGAAACATCCCACTTAGTAAGTCACTCAACGAAAACACACTAATATACTGAATATTAAAGCCATTTAATACTTGACCAATTTAGATGACAATCTAACCTTAAAATCCCCATGTCACAACAAGACTATTTACTCTCCCCCAATTACTAAGCAAACTTAAACATAAATCATACATACATAAACACTCACCTGATTCATTTATACTGAATTAGCACACACGCAATTCGACATTTAACATCATTCAAAACACAATTACCGAACGTACATATAGACAGCAATTCGACCATTTTCCAGAATTAATTTAACGCAGAATAAGTTGACAATGCCAAATTTTAATACTCTCACGGTCCAATTTAATTTGACAGAACTACCAACAGCGAAATAATTAACCCCCAGCTAAAGAAATGACAACAAACCATGAAATGTTTGGCCTAATGAACAGCTGATCACTACCAATTATACCTCACACGTATTATGCACAGCGAATCGCAGAATTTCAGCCTTACATCACTAACAATTATTAAGAATAATTACAGATTTACCCCAAGGAACCTGCTGATGATAAATCCACACACGCAATTCACATTTTCACTGACATCAGTTGTATAAAATAATAACTTGTCACAGACGTCTGCCATGATGGTTCAAAATCACTACGTGATTCAACAGGCGTGTACTAAACACACATCAAAACAGACACTAAGTTATTCTTACTGGAAATACAAGTTTATCAATTTCAGCCTATTTTCAAGAGAATTTAAAACGTCAATAATTTAAATTTTACCAACACTACTTCCAACCAGACAAACATTTTATTATTTCAAACACGTGACACAATTTAGTCAAAACAACACTTCCCGAGGTGTAGATTTAACACAGGTGCAGTAAAATTGAGCTGGACTAGTTCCTACAAGAACAGAATGAATTTACAACCACCCCAAAACCATACAAACAGCATATCAAAACTCACCACGTGTGAAATTCCTTCAGCCGGTCAACTCGTCAATCTGGCAACGCAGCACGGCCATTACTCTCCCGTCGGTCCTGAATTTCGTTCAGCGCATGTGACTGCCTCTCTCCTGCTCATCTAACAGCTGACGACAGGATTGTTCATTTGGTCTCGGTGTACACGGCAGGTTATTTTACATGAAATCAAATCACAACATGAATTAGGTTCTGCTCTAATAACTAGCCTACCTATTGGGGAAAGAAAAATTAGTATGGAGGGCCCAATCTACATTAATTAAGTTACTGAATTTAATTTTTAATTAATTACTGCAATCAGTCAGCAGGAAAGATTATATGCTAATGGCAAGATCACAGAGCAAAACCATGCTCATGCTACCATTGTTACAGTTAGCCCCGTCCCTCCTTACCCTGTTTATTAGCCAAAATGATAATAATAATAATAATATTAGCATATCAAAATAAATGATCACATGACATTACCACACCCAGAATTAATAATAAAAAAACACATGAAAGGGCTAATTTAATTACTCGCTAGGCCAGCTGAGTTCACAGCAAATAAAACCTAGGAGTGAATGTTCCGATTTGCTAGGTTTTCAAGAACATCCCCAATTTGATTTAGGAAAAGGGACCAGGCGGGACGAAACCAATGTCAAGACCAGCTTGTTGAGTGGAACGCTGGATGCGTACCTCAGCAGGCCGCATTAAATTGACCCTGCCAAAGATGAAGAATGAAAAGGGGAATAATCTTCCTAGTGACTTCACGCAATAAATAACATGACAAATCAAAATAAGCTAACATGTATTGAACATTAAGATCAAACAAATTACAAGATAAACCTTCCACCACTTAATTAACTAACTGACAAATATGATCTAATTAAACACAAATGAATGACTTAGTTTAAACAAACCAGACAGTTACCCGTTTGGCAAGGTTTGACACACCTACATTTGTGATAGAAACGAATTTATCAGGAATGATTCCCCTGACGCCAAAACTAATGGAATAATAACATGAAGTTAGACTCTGTGCCACTTCCAAAACAAGGTTACATAAGTAATTTAAGAGCCGTTTAATACGACTAAGGCGGTCCGAAAGCCTGCTTCGGATTTAACGTCTTCACCAGCCTTTCTGACCAAAGTTAAAACCACGAGGGTCCCATCCAGCTAACCGGAAATAAGATAATAATAATCCACTCCGCGGTAATTACATATAAAGGTGCCACCAAAATATTACTAGACCCTCCAAAAGATTACATACTAAAGTGCTAAAATAGACTTTATCTAGTTAAGCTTACCGACCGCCGACACGCGGCCTTAAAATGACGTTACAAAATTTAGCAGTCAAAGTTTGTATTGATTGTCCTTGGTTATGCCCCTTAGTAATTAAATCAGATAGTACCACCTGGTGTCTTCGAACCCTCCGGGGAAAACTGCACACACGTTTTCCCCGGAGGCAAGTGGTCAAGAGTCTTTCTGTCAGGAAACTTCCTCACACACTGTCCCTCTCGTACTGTTGTTTTGAGTCACCGATTCCACCCTTGTATATCAGCCTATCCCCACCACAAACCTCCAGTAGCACCAACTGCGACTAGTTGCACAAAAGCCAGGGTTCAAGGTCTTGAGTGGGTACTATAGAATATCACCCCATACAGGTTACTGCGTAGAAACCTTCTAGGAGTCGAGGTGTTACAGAATGTCCTTTGTAAGATCTTTCTCAGAATAAAAACTTGGCGAATGCAGCTGACAGGAATTGTTCACCTTTCAAAAGTTCACGGATCAAAGCTTGACTTATCCCTCTTTTCCATTTATTATAAACCTTGAGGTGACAGCACACACAAGGGCACAAATCATGTCGGAAGGGGCTAGGCGATCTCATTTCAGCAGTACCCAGGTGCCAATTTGGTGAATGGAATTCTCAGAAGGGGGCTGGTGTATTTTCTCGTGAGAATCTGCCCAGACCTGGAGCTCCAGCTGCGTCTCGAAGATAAGATGAACATGTACCGATTTGCAAAATTGGTACAACATGCACTTGTTCGCGATTGCTTTTACACTGGTTTGCCTTGACTTGTCCGTATTCAGTTTGACCACCACAGTCCGTGACGGGCTGCGGTCGTTCCGTTGGCGCGGGCGTCCCTCGTCCTGTTTGACCGAGCCTTAAAGATTACACTAGATTCACGATTTTCTGTATTGACAATCCTGCATTGAAATACTTTCATGAGTTCTATAGTTACTAGTTTAAAGGTCAAACGTGTTCTTATGGAGTCCGCTGATGTTCCGCAATTATTGAAAACGCGCAGGGGAAGGTAATGATTGTCACAAGAAGCCAAACGCGCGACCGATAAGAGGGGGAGGTTTTAGGATCAGATTACAATTAACTAATATTTATATTGTTGGCAAACTTATATAATTTAATTTTGAAAAATGTCACACATGTATTATATACTGTAAAATGTATGTTGTTGATAATCACAAATGGCCATTCATAAATACAAAAAATTTGTGAAATCATTCATTCATCAATTTCTTGAAACGGAAATGCTATCAAAATGGGGTAGAAGGAGGGTGATACGCATGCCAAGATTACGCATTTGTTCAACAGCACTCGTGTCCGCAAAGTGCAAAATTCTCTTGAAGCAAAATGACTCGTCAGAAATGAGGAAACACTCCTATTTGGCAAATATTTTAGATTATAAGTTTTAGATTATTAAGGAGAATTTTTCTTCAACGGTTGTGGGTTTGACACGTTTTTGTTGTAATACACTGTGAGCTCAGTGCGTGCTTCCGGAAGTCTCCACTTCCTCGCACTCTGCCTTGCCAGGCGAGCGAGACTTGCTTTGATTGGTATTCGATTGATAGCCCGTCGCACCTGACAATCCACTGCCTAGCTCACAGTGGTCAACTTCAAGTCGGCCAGCGGGCAGCTTAACTGGACACCCCTGCCGTAACTGAGGGAAAACGGAACATAAGAAGTGGACTCGATGGGGATAGATCTACAAACTTTGGAGTGGACTTACATGGTGGGGCCATGTGAAGCAAAGTGATAAGACATATAACTTTTACCTTACTTAGGAGACTAATGGAGGGTAAGAAAAACAGAGGAACACCTGGAAAACGGTATTTACTACGGGTATTTGGTGATTTCAACATGTAATATGTCGCACTGAATGAAAACTGGAGATCGAGTCGCTCACAGATGCTTGTAGACTAGATTGAACTCTGAGAGGCGTAACAGTAGGCCTATACACGTGATTTGAAATTGTACAGTTTGTCCAATGACATCATTTCTGGAAACCGATCTCTCCCCATCTAAGTAATGATGAGTTTATCCTAAACTAGACAATGATTGTTTCACCATTACACACATTATAGCAATAAAGATACATTTAGTTAACAAGGAATCACTCACCTAAATCATGCAGTTCATTAGAGCAAATTTACGGAATATCTCAATCCTGCATCATTGAAGGCGTTTGTTATTGTTATTTCGTTTAAGGGGATTGGAACATCAGCCCCGTGTACTTGGGTGTGTGTACATTTTTGTGTGATAGCCTGTGTTTCTGTAGTGACTGCAGTAGTGTGTGTAGCTGTGTCAGGATTGGGGTACAGTTGTTACCCCAGGACTTGAAATATAAGGTACTATAACCGCATTTGCCAGGAGGGATTGTGGAAAAACCAAATTCTGGATAGCTGCTGTCAGTGCAGGGTTTCAAACCTCTGAACTCTGAACTAGCAGCAGCTCCCTGTCATGTTGTGGTGAGAGATTTAACGAGCACGGCTACACCACGGGGTCATTGAGGTGGGTTAGTTCCCTCGGTGGATCAGAGGACAGGTTGCAAGTGGTGGGTTCGATTCGCGGGCGACGAAGTGAGATTTATGAGGGGTAGGAAGAATGCATGCACTCCAAGTTATACGACGAACTCTCGTAAAAGAGCTCTCGTATCACATGTGATAATTACAAGACAAAATAAATTAAATAACAGCCACAGATCACCCAATGCAGTTCCGCATCTCCTACCAGATGGTAGTGAAAATTGGGCCGTGGAAATTGAAGAGTAGATCGCCTGAATAACTCCCACACAAAAGAGTACCTGACGTCACAGGTTATTATCATTATTACTATTATTATTATTATTATTATTATTATTATTATTATTACTAGCGGACCCGTGCGAGAACTCTCCCATAATGGGTTGTGTGCGCCCCATGTGTACAGACTACCCGCCCGGCGCTAGTGCTATGCGGGCTGTACGCGACACTATCCTGCCAGGGGCTATCTGGGTTAGGTGCGCCCCATGTGAACAGACTACTAGTGCTACTAGTGCTATGCGGGCTGTACGCTACACAGTTCTGCCAGGGGCTATCGTCTTGTTTATTTGTTCAAAAGCACTTTATAAACAAATAAATATATTTCCGTTGATTTATCAAGAAATGCAAGATTTTTCCTGTAGACTAGGCCTACTATTGAGACGATTTGGAAGATTTTGGTACGAACCACACCTTCTAACTCCCTCTGGTTTAGGAGCTTGAGTTTTGTGAAACATACAACTTAGCGTAGGCTATCATATAATAAGATTATTATGGGAGTAGTATAGAACGCGATACTCTTGCAGTACAAAATTGCCCTAGACAAAAATGGTGGTATCCATGACGTCATGGACGACACAAAAGGTTTATACGATGCATTGTATGTGTTAATAAGGATTTACATACAAACACAAACCTAACCTGGGGCTTACGCCCATGACCCCCTTCGCTTGTAGTAGGCCTACAAGCAGTAATTTTCGTCCTAACAGTGGTCTAGCCTAGTAGCGGTCAATGGTTCCGTCCAAACAGTCATCTGACCTAGTAACGACCAATGGTTTCGCCTAGACTGTCGTCTAACCAAGTAGGGACCGAGGGGTTTGCCTCACCTTGGCTTTAGAAGAGTGCAGCGTAAATTTTCAATTAAATCGAACAACTAAAAGTAATTTATGAACATTCGTAACTCACGACCAAACCTTGCACTGGGCACATGAGACTCCATCCGCATGTAACAACGCATTGTTAGAAACCTCATACAGCTGAGTAATGTGCCGGTAATTCAAGACACAACATCAAACAAACGAACATCAATGTCAGTACGTCATCCGTTACGTCATCGACTACACTAAAAAAATCCCCTAGATACGCAAGCCTACGTATCGCAGTATATACTTGAACCATTATTATTAATCGAGTATTAGTTATCCAGATAAATTAAAGAAACTGTGACTGAATGTTTGCACATTATTAGATTATCTCCATATGACACCATGTATAACTACATGCTTGAGTAACAAATTGTTTGAACTAATGCATTGTGCTGGTTTGCCACGGGGTTGGAGACTGAGATCAACCATTGCAATACTCATAATACTCGACATGCACTTGAGCTAGTACCAGCACAAGACTGTTATCTCTGGTTGTATCTGCTAAGGGTGTGGACAAGTTCTGAAACTAGCCCAAAATACACATCCAAAAGGAGGAAAATTCACAAATCTACTATCAAATAATCCGACAGTAAGATAAAAGTTTCGCCTTCTCGCTAAGCATAACTAACCAAAACATTACTGAAAAAAATAAACTGCACATCATCAACAACTATAACCTTAATTTGTGTCTATGAATACCCTTTTCATAACACTATCAGCATATACATTATTTGACCTCTCGATAATTAATTATTGATTCATGTGCATAATCATCATGGCAATGCCTACATGATACTCCTACATTTCAATTATGTACACTCCAAATCTAAATGACCTCTCAATAACAGTCGTGACGTTCTCATAAAACATATATCAATGATTATTCCAATCATTATTTAACATTCAAAATAATAAAACATGATAATGCAGTTAATGTTGTCACTTATACGTTTTCTTTGCATCAAAGCATCTTTCATAAGATTATCTTTAATATATCCAGCCTGTTAATAGCCTTCAATAACTGACGTAAGTTAAACTTTGCAACAGGCCAAAACTGCCGCTGTAATCTCACAGTCTGTAGTCTACGATGGGGAGCTGCAGCAAGTCCGGAAATCGGTGGCTCGAATCTCGAAGTTGACAACAGCCATCCTAAGAATGACTGTCTGCCGTTATTACCAAACTCCTTCCATGAAAATGCCAGGATGGTCTAGAGGCCCCTCCCTAATCTGTGAACCCAATAATTACAATTTCACACTTGACTACAATTGGAGTTCGTGTACTGTAACTTTGCACTTCTTTTTTTTTGCAGTTTTATGGAACAAATAGTCCTACTGAACAGATCAATCCGCCGCTGCCACGTGCATTGCAGCCAATATGCCATCACCCACATGGCAGCTAGCAATGGCCGTGTGTATTCCGTCAAGGGATGAACAGCCGTTTTGAGTTGCCTAAACCTCCATTCATCTCGCAATATCAATTCATCGCCCTTTTTAAAGGAAACATGCATTTCTTTGTGGCATTTATAAAATAATCGTTCTAACAGCACACCTGAAACCCACTGATGGCTCGCTGACAGAATGTTACATTATTGGGCGCGATATGACACAGCAGCTGATACTGTATGTGTTACACGTGTGGAATTATTTTTAGGCTCATCATTTCAAAACTCCAGGAAAATGCTTACTTATTTATGGTGTAATATGTCCTAAGATAATAAGATCATTACTTGAACTGATGGCTTAATATTAAAACTAAAACCTACGAAACATTTCACCATGTAAGTTAACTTATAAGCCTACACAACAACTTATATTTTAGGCCTAATTTTTTGCACAAATCATGCCATGTGAAAATAATTCACCTGGCTACTGTCCTTGGGGAAATCTTCAAGAGTTCTGCTGGCTTTTCTTTGATCGAACACTTAACAAGCTCACCTCGCAATATCCACATTATTAGAACCCTGACTACATCTTATTTTGTCAGCTTGCCTCTGACGATTCGTTGGAGGGTTTCCTGATCCAGCACTATCAATACATATTAATTACAAATAGAAGCAAAACAGGAATAACGCCCAGCACAGTTACCTTCAAAGAGAGAGAAATGAAATAAATATCTTGAACAAGAAATTCCGTATCTGCTTCCGACTCGATAGTCAAAACAAGAATGTCCGACCTGGAGACAGACCTCTGCCTGCTCAGGCTACATATTAACTGAACACTTAAGATAACCACTATATATTTATTTGAAATGTGAACACGCGTTCAATTTGAAGTAATACTTTCAGACGACTTTGCGCAAAATTATTATAATTTAATATAATTATCACGTTATTTGCACAGGCGGATGAACACGGTAAAGCGTCCATTACCAACTGCACACCCATGCCACGAGCACGTGGTTCTTCAGTTTTATAATGCAACTTTTCAGTCTGGCCGACAGAATATGTTCCCAATATATTTCCAATTATTGCGACAAGCGAAGAAATAACCTGAAAAAACTTACATGTGATTAGAACATGTATACAAATTGAGTCTTTCCTTATGAAAGTTGGCAATTCAAGCTGTCAAAATAGTACAAAGTTACAGTAAACTAACTCTACCACAGTTACACACCCATGTACAAGCAGCTGGTGACCAAGATGTTCCCCAAAAAGAACTAACAACAACAAAAGGACCTTTTCACGCTTTTACATTTTTGGCCATAGCCTACATTTCCAAAGCACCTCGCACAATGAATGGCATTTGGCTTTTTATGTTGTTCACTCTTTTATTGGCGTGCGATTTCGTAGTCAATTAGCGGCTTCGGTGGCGCAGTCCATAGCATCCTGATCGTGGGTTCAAACCCGGCCGAAGTCGTCGGATATTTAGGAGTGTTAAAATCCATCAGTATGCCTTCCTTCGGAGGGGTCCGCCGGCTCGTTTCATAGATTTATGGCATGTAAGAGAACCTACCACTACAGTTGGTAGCGTGTAGCTACATTTGTAGGTTATGTGGTTAAAAACTCTCTATCAACTTCCAACGTTCGCCACTAGGTGCCAGTGACAGTGGCATCTCTGGTAGACAAGGTTGGAACTACTTGAAATTGAACTTGATGGCGAGCCTACTGGCGTTTAATTAAAAAAATACCCCACTATGGCCATTGGCTGCAATTCAAATATAATAATTAGCCCCATGCACTTGGATGCGTGGAGGATTTGTGTGATAACCTGAGCTACTGTTTTGCGTGTAGTAGTGTGTGTATTTGTAATTGAGACTAGGATTAGGAAGGAGGCGGCCATGGACCAGTTATAAAATGACTGTGCTAGGATTCAAACCCATATCCTCCCAATTCTGCCTCACGAAGCTGAGTGAACCCCGTTTCAGTCCTCACAGCAGAAGTAAATTTCTGGACAGAGCCGGAAATCGAACCCCGACCTCAGAGTGACACCCGAGAAGGCTAGCCACTACACAACGAGGTAGTCTGTGTTGCTCTTAATTCAGAAATTTATGGAGAATCGTAAAACTCTTTAACTTCAAAGCTCAACGTCTATATGTAATTGAGCGAAACGTTGGCCCAAAGGACGCACGTTCCACTCAAAATGAGGACAGTTAATAGCTCTGATGATTGATTGAAATTGGCCACGTGCCAGTTGAAATATTGATCCACTAGGCACTGTATGTTTCCCATTTGGAATGCTCTCAGGCACGGCAATACGAGATGCTAATATGGCCATAAAACCTGCAACTAAAGTGGGCCATCATTTTTTAAATAAAATGTTGTGGAGAATGTGACAATCATTAAAGCTGTGCGGTGATTTGCTGCTGACTAGCTTCATATCTTTGAAATGAGACCTCATCACTTCTTTACTGCGGGAGATCTCCATCTTAATGCTGGTCTTTCCTTGAGCAGCGCACGCTGTCCGCTCGATTGGCCAGCTAACTGCCGTACCGTCCCGTGTGCTCTATCCGCAGATACGCTGCTCATTTCCCGACACTCTCCACAGGAAATTGTACAATTCGCACGCACTTGGTGTGTTACTTCATTAGCTCTTACGACTGGGCTCATAGCACAAGAAAGATTGAGAGTCTGAACAGCTCATTAAGCGAACACATTCCACTAATGTTTCAGGTAATGTACAGCTGCTTCTGATAAGGTCCAGCCCATTGCTGCTCTCCTATGGGGATGAGGCGTGATGGCTCAGCGTTCAAGCTGCTTTCTTCCCGCCGAAGCAGACAGGGTTCGATTCATAGTTAATGCATATGGGTTTTTCGAGGTGAAATGTCGCATCCAGAGGTTCAGATTCTACGTAAAAATGGAGTTCTGAAGCATATGGTCAAGAGAAAAACGGTCACGTAAAACTACAAGCTTCCTCTTTACAGACCTCTGTGCTCGACAAATGGGCCGGCTAGCCAGTTAAAGAGTTTAAAAACTAAACTAAATTATTACAAGCAAATAACTTTCAAAAATATTATTAAAACTTGCCATTTTGGAATGATTTTCAGAAAGACTTTCTTTTGTAGCTGGGCCCGGTACACTCAGAGACAGTAGGTAGTGAGCATGTTAGGAGACCATTTTCCTATTATCGCCTTTCCATTTTCTGGTGAAACCCTTCTCCATGCTCGTCGCTGACCATTCCGAGGTTCGGTAGACAGAAGTTAAGATGGGAGTGCAGGAAATGAATTTTAAGGAATAAATTGCTGCCCATTTCCTCATATGCCCTTAACACATTTTCCACATCTTCGATGCAATTATCAGCTCTGTAATTTCCCAGGTATTTCAAACATACGTATTTCTTATGCTATCTTGTTATTCTTATCTTATGTTTAAAATCAGTCCGTGATAATTGAACAAAAACCTTACGTGATATGAAAAAGTGGATTGCATTTTCGAAATCAGCCCACACATAAATATTTATAGTTGCAAGTTTTAGCATTTTACTTTTGTTACACAGTGAATTAATACAAGCCTTAATTTTCATAATATCAACGTTTTGGCGGGAGTTCATATATTTGCAGATAATAATTTAACACGCTCTAGATGAATGAAAACTAATAATCAAAACAGATTCAGAATTGTTTTGGTCGTCTGTTGATAGAAGAAACTCTCTTACCCGGGGCAAGACATTGTATACTACTGGAAAATTCTCGGAGAAAAGTTAGTTACGAGGAACGATTTGTTGTTGACAGTACGTTGGTGACCAAGTGAGAAGAAATAGTTTCTAGAACAAACCTGAACTCATCATCAGACAGCATTCGTAAATTATCGCATTTCATGCACTGCTTCCACCAAAGGTATGAGATGCAGTCTACATTTGAAATTATTACTTTCCTGCTGCTATTATGCTTACCACGGTGGGCGAGTGGTTATCGTGTCGGACTACCAACCCCCCCCCCCCCCAGCTTTCAGGTTCGCTCCTGGCCGTAGTAAGTGATTTTTGAAAGGCGACAAAAATCACGGCACGCATGTCATACGTTGTTGGCATGTTAAAGAACCCATTTGAATTCAGTAGGCCGTGTTCATAATGGAAAAATTAATCTCGGATTTTTCTGCCAACACAAAAACTTCCTCCTTTCTCTGCTAGAAAGCGCTATAGTGTCAAGGAGCTTAGAAATCTAACCTCCATGACTTTCATAGCGTTCCAAGGAGCGCCCTCCAGGGCGTCAATTAGCAAAGCTTGCACCCGGCACCCGAGGCCATACGATATTATTATTACTGTTATTATATTCGTGAAAATGTGTATAAACCATAATGCGATATTCATGGAAAATGTAATATTATAACTAGAGCTCGGATTTTTAGGTGCTAAAAATCTAGAAAATATTTATTTTTATGTATTAAAAATACCTGAAATATGTGACAAAAAAGTAAAAAATATTTTATTATAATTAAGTTTATTAATGTGAATATAAACAATATGCAGTACTCACGAATGCAATTTTACTGATTGCTGAAGCATTACAATACACAACGAGATACATCTTCAGGTTGTCCATCACAAATGACTGACGATTATCGCGAAACACTTATCCTGAAGGCGCGAAACTGCGGCAATATGTTTCTTGCCCTTGAGGTGTTGTGTAACATGAGATCGCTGTTCAGCCTTGATTGCTTTACCACATGGTTGGCAGAACAGAGCGCCCCCATCAGAAGTAAAATTATTTTTAAATTCTGCAAAAGACGATAACCTGTGGTTGTTTTTACTTTAGGCATCGTAGAACTGCCTTACACTTCTTAGTGCCAGAAATGAACTGCATGTGAGTGACACTGGTTCCAGGTAGCTCTAGCACGTGGTGCAATATGGCTATGGACAAGGAAATCCCCGGCTTCCACAGTGAGTGGCACGAGGCTGCAACTTAACAATAACACAGTTGCAAGGTGACATACGCTCTGCATGAAGATTAGATAGCTCACAGGTTCTTCCCCGTTGAAGTAACACACATCGTTGTTGTTGTTTGAGTCTTCAGTCTTTTGACTGGTTTAATGCAGCTCTCCATGCCTCCCTGTCCTGAGCTAATCGTTTCATATCTACATAACTACCACACCCTACATCTGACGCAATCTGTTTAACATATTCTAACCTTGGTCTACCCCTACAGTTCTTGTCCTCGACCCTTCCTTCCATAACTAAGCTTGCTATTCCTGGGTGTCTTAGTATGTGTCCTACCAACCTATCTCTTCTCTTCATTAGCAGTCGCCAGAAACATCTCTCCTCTCCCACTCGTCTTAATACCTCTATGTTTGTAACCCTATCTACCCATCTGATCTTCATCATTCTCCTGTAACACCACATTTCAAATGCTTCTATTCTCCTCTTTTCTGCTGCACCAATAGTCCAAGTTCACTTCCATAGAGCGCCACGCTCCAGACAAAGGCTTTCAAAAATGACTTCCTAATACCTAAATCTATATTCGATGTCAGCAGATTCCTTTTTTTGTAGAAAAGCTTTCTTTGCCTGAGCCAACCTACTTTTTATATCCTCTTTGCTTCGTCCATCACTGGTTATTCTACTTCCTAAGTAACAGAAGTCTTCTACTTCCTTTAGCTTTTCACCTGTCAATTTGATCTCCATAGAGGTTTCTGATTTATTTCGGCTGCATTCCAGTATTTTTGTTTTACATTTATTAATTTTCATCATGAATTCTTTCTGTAAGACGGAGTCCATACCATTCAAAAACTCATTCAAATCCTCAGGTTTGTCGGCCAAGATGACTATGTCATCAGCAAATCTCAGAGTTGAAATTATTTCTCCTTGAATCTTCACTCCCACTTTACATTTTTCTCTAATTTCCTTCATTGCTTGTTCAATGTAAAGATTGAAAAGTATGGGTGATAAGTTGCAGCCTTGCCTTACACCTTTCTGAATACCAGCTTCTCTCTCATGTCCTTCAACTCGAATGACTGCTGTCTGGTTTCTGTATAGATTGTATATCACCCTCCTATCCCTGTACTTTATTCCAATAGATTTCAAAATGTCAAACAATTTAGTCCAATCAACGTTATCAAAAGCCTTTTCTAAGCCTACAAAAGCCATGAACGTTCTCGTATCTTTCCTTATTCTACCTTCCAAAATCAGCCTAAGACTTAGTACAGCTTCCCTTGTTCCTACATTTCTCCTGAAACCAAACTGGTCTTCACCCAACTCCGTTTCTATCTGGCTTTCAATCCTCTTGTAAATTATCCTAGACAGGATCTTTGAAGCATGAGTAATCAAGCTGATTGTACGGTAATCTTCACATCTGTCAGCTCCCACTTTCTTTGGTATAGGGATGATTACATTCTTCTTGAAATCAGGGGGTACCTCACCTGTCTCATAAATCCTACACACCAAGTGAAATAACCTGATCAGACCTTCATCTCCTATGCAGCGTAGCAACTCAATCGGTATATCATCTATGCCTGGTGCTTTGTTCCTGCTTAAGTCTTCCAAAGCTCTATCAAATTCTGATCTCAATATTAAATCTCCTTTCGCATCCTCATCAATTTCCTCCTCCCTTTCCATTATATGATTCTCTATCTCCTTTCCCTTATACAAACTCTCTAAGTAAGCTTTCCATCTCTCAACCATTTCTTCCCTATCTGTTAGAGGCTTTCCATTTGTGTCCTTAATATTGCAGCACTTAGTCTTCTTTTCCCCAAAAGTATTCTTAATCCTTCGATAAGCTGTGTCTACTTTACCTAATTTCAGACAATTTTCTATACCTGCACATTTCTCTTTCAACCATTCTTCCTTCGCTTCCTTACACTTCTTGTTAACCTCATTTCTCAGACGTCTGTATTCTGCTTTCCCCTTCTCATCTCTTACATTCTTGTGTTTTCGCCTTTCATCCATCAATTCTAGTATATCCTGAGTGATCCACGGTTTTCTACCTATTCTTTCTTTCCTACCAATGTTTTCTTCTGCGGATTTTGTTATTTCATTCTTCAAAAGTGCCCATTCGTCTGCAATTGAAGTTTGTTTAGGGTTTTTCATTAGTCCTTCCTTTATACTCTTCTTGAATCTTTCGTTTACATCCTTCTCTTTCAGTCTGTCTATTGCCCACCTTTTTGGCTTTTGACTTTTCTTCAGTTTCTTCAACTTTAATCTGCATTTCATTACGACCAGATTGTGGTCAGAGTTTATGTCAGCACCAGGATATGCTTTACAATCCAAAATCTGGTTTCGAAACCTCTGCTTGACCATAATGAAGTCGATTTGGTAACGCCCTGTATCTCCTGGTCTCATCCATGTGTATATTCTTCTATTGTGGTTATTGAATAAGGTGTTAGCTATGACCAACTCATGCTCGGTGCATAATTCTACCAGCCTGCTTCCTCGATCATTCCTTTCACCTAATCCGAAATCTCCTACTATTTTCCCTTCTCTCCCTTTTCCTACCACAGCATTCCAATCTCCCATTACTATAACATTTTCATCACCCTTGATATACCTCAGAATTTCGTCTATTTCTTCGTAGACCTTTTCAACATCCTCATCATCAGCTTGACTGGTAGGCATATAGACTTGTATCACTGTGGTGCAGGTAGGTTTAGTATTGATTTTTGCTACAATAATCCGTTCACTATATTGTTCATAATATTCCACCCGCTGTACAAGTTTCCTACTCAATATGAGGCCAACCCCTGCTTGGCCATTGTTTGATTTAGTGCTAATGACCCTATAGTCTCCTGACCAAAAGTCCTGTTCTTCCTGCCAGCGCATTTCACTAATCCCAACCAAATCCAACCTCAACCTATCCATTTCCCTTTCTAAGTTTTCTAACCTTCCACTTCTTAGCAGACCTCTAACATTCCACGCTCCGATCCGTAGAATGTCAGATTTCCTCTTTGTCACTTCTGTGATGTTAACCCCCTCTCGAGTAGTCCCCACCTGGAGATCCGAACTGGGGACTAGTTTACCTCCGGATTGAAATTTTACAAGGGAGGAGGCCATCATCACATGTAATTATGCATAGAGAGGTGCATATCCTCGGGAATAGCATACGGCTGTAGTTTCCCGTTGCTTTCAGCCGTGCAGCAGGACGCAGTGTAGCCATTATTTGGCTTATATTATCAATATCTTAACCGTCTATAAGACTAGTAAAGAATTGATTTATTCTGAAAGGCTGCTACTCCCTTTCAGAATAAGTAAAGAGCAATTCTACTAAACAAAAATACTAACCTTCTACCGTACTAAGAATTAAATACCAAAATTCTACTAACGAAAAAAATACTTAAGTTCCACCAACAACAAATACTACCACTAAAACAGTCTGTCACCAGGCACACTCACATGCACCCTCACACATCACAGTCTACTGAAACAATGAACTAGAACTAATAAACAATGCAACTGCTACCAGACACACTCACACACCACAGTCTAATAGAACAACGACATATCTAATAGACAAACTAACTACCTACTTACAACTGTACTGTTATTTGAATTGACAATATTTACAGTAATAATAATAATACTAATACAAAAGGTATACAGAAACAATCCGCATACACTGGAGGCTCTCGAGAACGAAATAACTGCACTGATACGAAATATCAGTGAGGATGAATTACAGCGAGTGTACCAAAACTTCCTACGTTGGTGCAAGGTGTGTTTAGAAATTGAAGGACAGCATTTCCAGCAACTACTCTGAAGTTCATGTAAGTAATGATGATTATTAAATACGTCAATGTGTTAAACTAATTGGGTGCTACGCTGCTGCTAGCGCCAGTGCTTGCTCGACAGGCGGCTAGCCACAGTGGCGCACCCGCCACGCGGTCCTTGCGAGGTTCCATTCTATAAAGAAGGACCTCGCTGTCTTATTGCTTCGTTAAAACATTTGTTTGTTGATGATGTTGATTTATTTGCTTTACGATATCGTGGTCATGTAGCCCCACGCACTTGGGTGTGTGGGGAATTTGTCTCATAATCTGTGTCATTGTGATGACAGTATTAATGTGTGTATTAGTCATGGTGTAATTGGTGTTAGGGTGTAGGTAGGAGAGGGCCGTGGTCGTAATTTAAGTACCATCCCCGCATTCGCCTGGAGTGGAAGTGGGGAAAGTACGGAAAACCACTTCTAAGACAGGTAAGGCAGGAATCGATCCCACCTCTTGTCAGATCGCCTCACGAGGGTGAGTAAAGCTTGTTCCAGCACTCAGACAAGAATAAAGATTCTTGGCAGAGCGGGGAATCGAACCCGAACCTCCATGGTGACAGCCAAAAATGCTAGTCACTACACCACGATGAGGACCTATACAAATCTACTTGGTGCAGAGGCGCCGACTCCCTTCAAATATTGAGGAGAGGGTATGAGCGAGTGCAACAAAATCAGATATTAAGAGATATGCGTTATACTTATTACAAGGTACTAATGATATTAGAACATTATAAATTATTTTAATTAGCCTACTGGTAATTAAAGTTATTGATTAATATAACATTTCAAAGAACGATCATACACTATTGTTTTCCGGCAAAAGTGTAGCGCTTCAAATCATTAACTAAGGCTGCCACCGCCGAGGCCTGTGTTCCATTCCCGGTTCTGCCAAGAAATGTAATTCTGGTCTGAGGGCTGGAACGGGGTACACTCAGCCACTAACTCAACCAAACCCAGGTACACGGGGCTAAATGACCAATATATCTAAGCCTCTCGAAATAAACATTTACCTTAAAAAAGGAAGTAAAACGTAGAAATACAAAAATTATAATCTAAATTCTATGAAGATTGGGGGGGGGAGGTGGTTTCAAAAATAATGAAATTTTGATACTTCTAGGATGTCAAGGGACGAACAAAGATGGATGGGCCCGTAAATTCTAAGCCTATGACCCGTACTCACCCTCCACGTCGACATGAAAGGCCGCAGTTGATTCGCAATAATTGGCAAAAGCCATCGGAAGTAGCGTCAAAAGAATTTTTACTTAGGACTGCACGTACGATAGCAGATAATATATCTGGTAGGCACAGGTATAACATTTGTCATAATCAGTCTTAGAGAAATGAAGGCTTTAAGATGTTAAGTCTTGAAATTCCAACTCTTGAATCTACTGATAACCCATAGCGGGCAACAATTCACAGTATGGCCGGCTGGCGAAACCCTGTATTAAAGATGTATCTTTTCCAAGTGAGAATTAAACTGCCCCCGCCCCAATCCTATAATTCAGTGGCCAGTACACCGGCGTAAAAAGCCGGAGACCGCGGATTCGAGTCCCACTTGGGTCAGACATTCCAAAAATGTAAATGGATTGATTTTTGTGTTCACTGTTTTCATTTCTTCATCATTACGGTCATGAAAATCCAATTCATAGAATCTATAATATTACTTTTTAATAGTGGACCGACAGCGGTAGTTTTATACGTGCGCCAAGGCGTCAGGTCATGGGAACAGCCCATCTCCGAACTCAGGTACACACACTAGTACAACCATCACAATGACACAGGTTATCAGATTCACACACACCCACGTACACGGAGTTACATGACCACAATGTCGCAAAGCCCCTAAATGAATCAACAAGAAAAACAACGTATTATTCCAGAGTTATTTCGGTTAGATTTTCTACGATCTTAGAGAAATGGCAAGATTGTATTTTTTAACAATTTAAATATTAGCGATTCCCATTACGTAAAATACATAAACCTATAGATATTGTACGAAAAGTTGTGTAATTAAGCCCTCTCTCTAAAATTATGTGTAGAAAATTCGAACAGTGTCCCTGCATTCATGGAAAATAATCACGTGTCAGTAACCTTATACGTTAGTGGGAGAGCCCAGAACACCATGTACCGCACTCCATCCTCTCGCTCCAGTGCAGTGCCAGTCGTGGTTGCCCAACAATGGGCATCACACACATCAAAAATGCAATAAACTAAAAGATCTAGCATACTGATTTTAAAAAAATGTAAATATTATGTATTTTATGTGCTAATAATTGAAAAGCAGGAATTTATGTATTTATAGAAAAAATGCTTAAAATATGTATTTATAAAAAAATATTTATTTACCTAAAAATCCGAGCCCTAATTATAACATATTGTAATACCATTTTAAGTAATTTTATTAAATGTGGGGGGCATGCATTGATTGAATAATAAATATTACTTGAAACGATATCACTGAAAAATTAAAAAATATAATGTATTATGTGTGCACTTAAAACGTGCTCTGAATTGAATATAATTCAACTGTAGGTCATGATGTAGACTAGGCTACAGTTATATACAATGAAACAAATATATTGGTAATTACGAGGGTTTTCACTCAAAACACGCCTGTATTGAAGTGTTTTGTCAAACTATGTGCCTGGCCTTGTATGAGCATCAGCTTAAGTAGAGATGCGCCATAGTGACAGAATCCTCAACTACTGCACGCGAGGAGAAAGAGGAAGAGTTGCTCCACAATGGACAGGAATTAGGGGAACGCTTCGACATTGTATTTTGAATAAGTGGGGAGAAATAAAAAGCATTGACTTTTCCACTTTGCAGACAATACAAGGAGCGATATCTAAGCTGCGTTGGGGCGACCAAGCATCGGATCTCAATTTGTATTCACCGGAAGTGCGTAAGCAGTCGGGATGGAGCCGATAAAGACGTAGCTTGATATGAATCACGGATGTGAGAGTGTCAACGTGTGATGGATTGGGGGCCATCAAATTCCCATCAGCCACTGGACCAATCCCGGTCACACGTCCTGGCCAAGCAATCTGTTCCTCTTCTGGTGGAGAGGGACCATGTCCCCCACACCACCAACTTCCTTTTGTTTCGCAATTAATAATAACTAGTATTTCAACCCGGGCTAGGAAAGGAACCGTGTTACAGAATATACCGAATTCAACACACCGTTGAAGACTCCTGTACCTACCGATCGCTCTTATATCTGCGAGGAAACCGACATACAGGATGTTAAAAAAATAAGTATCGAATATTTAGGTGACAGTATAGGCTCCGTGCGTTGGGGTGAGAAATGCACCGCCGCGCTATGAAAGGCCAAATTTATAAGCTCGGGTATGTTACCATGGCCAAGTAAATTCTGAAAATAAACATGAATCAATGTGGGATTTCCAGACATCCTAGAATCATGAAACTTAGTACCAGTGAGCTGATACTCACAAGATTGCTAAAAGAGTCTAAAATATTCTAAATTCTTCGAGGGGACCAAGTTGGAGGGATTTGAAATGATGAAGAACTGTGTAAGCAAGAATTTTTTCAACCGTAGATTGGCTCTTTTCCAAAGCGATGACCTATTGTTTTTGTGGACTCAGACGTTTCCTGAATGTCCAAACTACCTTTTAACATCAATCACCGAGGAAGTGTTGAGGAAAATTTCGGAGATATTAAGGAGGTAATATCGTGGTGTACCAATATACAGGTTAGTTGGTCATTTGTGGAGGACACACAGGCCACTTGTACGTTTCGTCGCTATTCAAGTCTGTGTGCATTCCCAAACAAATGGATAGGGCGTCAGGGAGCGTTACCGTGGCCTGCTCGTACTCCCGATCTCAACCTATTAGACTTCTACTTATGGGGTCATTTAAAGGCCATTGTGTATGCCACACCTATTCATAACGTGGACATGCTGTGTCAGCGAATAGAGCAAGGATGTCAGCAGATACGACAGACGCAAGGAATAATCTATGGGAGCGTGTGAGACAGCCCATGATGCGGCGCATAGACGCCTGCATTACAGTTCGTGGTAACCATTTTGAGCACCTTCTGTAGAGAACTCTAAGTAGTAACGTACACTTTATCAACACAAATGACCAACCTGCATAATAAAGACAAAAATGAAAATAAACATGAATTAATGCAACATTTCCAGGTACTCTAGAAACTTAAATCTAGGTAGCAGAGATGATGATGACCCCAGGATTCCTAGAAAAATCTAAATATTTAATAATGTTGCTAGGGGGCCTAGCTGATGAGCTTTAAAATTAGGTTTCAGAAGCACTTAGGCGTAAGTACGCAACCTTATTTTCTTATTTTCTTTTTTAATGCAGCCAATGACCATTTATTTTATTTTCTTGACGGTTCATGGAAGGGATTTTGGAAGGAAATCGGCCGTGCATCTATAGAAAGGAACCGTCCAGGCATTTGCCTGGTGGTGAAAATGGAAAACCACGAAAACCATTTTCAGGACGCCCGAGGTGTCATTCAAACCCACGCTCTCCCGATGCCAGCGAAGCACGAGGTAGCGCGTTAACGCTCTCGGCCACCGCAGTCGGTTCCGTATTTTCACCCATAGGTTAACTTGTTTTCCAAAGCGATGACCTATAGTTTCGTGAGCTAAAATGTTTCCTGATTGTCCGAACTACCTATTAATATCAAACCCCGAGGAAGTGTTCAGGATATGTTCCGAGATATTGCGCCCGGTAGCGCATGTTCGATTCGACGATTGACTGCCTGGATGATCGACAAGTTGTTAGATGCATTGGAACAGCGCTGAATTTCATAGAAATGGACTATAATCTCTTTGGATCTTGCTAGAAATTGATATTTATGAACGGTCTATGACTGTATTGAAAGTGTTTGGAAAATTTTGGAAATTATTTTCTGAAATTTTGGGAATTTTGACAGTATTTGGAACATTTATAACATCGCAGAAAGGCGAGTATGGATTTTTAGTTGAGCGCTTGATGCAGGTAGTGACGGCACCATCCGCTACCCACAATTACTACTAGTACTTTCGTGACTCGTGGAAACGGGTTGATTTTTGAGATCGAGTAAAAGAAAACGTGCTACATTTAGTACTGTACCAGTATCCAACATTTGTTGGTAGAGATTATTGCATCTCTGTTTTTTAATAATGCAGAGGACGTTTATTGTGAGTCGAAATAGGACTGTGTGACATTATTTGTCATTTTCTTGCATATTTGTGCAACATCGTCGTTGAACCAAGGACTGTTGTTCGAGCACATGGCCGCAGGTCCAATATCGTGAAAGTGACTTTCAACAACGCATCTAAGCATAAATTGAGACAGTATAATTGTGAATCAAATGTAAAATGTGAGACTGTAAAATATTTCAATTACGGTGTTTAAAAGTACGATTGCCGTGATAACTTACGATCACGTGGTTGGGCGTTATAAAACCCAAGTTTGGAGTGTGAGAATATCATACAACTGATATTTAAAGCCTGTGGCGGAGTGAATAGGGCAATTTTGTATATCCGCACTGTGTAATTTCTGTTACATTCCATTGGAATCCAACCCGGTAAAATTAGAATTTGTGAACTTAGACGGCATGGGAGTAACCAAGCACGGAAATCAAGCTAACCTGAAACTTTGCTGCTTAATTGTACCAGCAGTTGAGATGGAATAAGCCAAAATGCTTTGGGAGAGTGGAGGATGTTAAATTGCGTGCAGACCTAGCAGGAGATGGCTGGAGTCGAAGCCAGAGCTTGCTCATACACCCCAAGCGAGGCTCGAATCATGCACTGCAAGCAGAAATGTAAGTGAGACGACATGCATTAAACACATGTTTGTAAGGGGTGGAATCATGGAGTAGAATGAATGGTTTCACATGCACAATCTGTAGGTAGGCAACTTATTGTATGTTTAGCAATGTGATCATAGTTTTACATATCAGTTACACATGCCAAGAGCAGGCATATTTTCCAAGGGACATCGTATCATTTTAGCAAGCAGGCAGGTAGCTGTTTCGTGTTTTGTACAGTTTAAACTTCGGGACGTAGAATTCTAGTTGACATGTGATTGTTAAGGTTAGAGGCAGTGGCCTTGTGTATTGAGTTTTTAATAACACTGCGCTGCGCTGTGAATCTTATAATATTCTTCATTTGCATAATCGCCAAGGCAGTGGTAATGATTCTGACTGCAGCAGACGAAACTAAATGTAACCTGTTTTAGAGCACGCATTACCAAAGGCTTGTATAGAGGGATTGTTTTATTTTTATGTTGACATTGAAGCGACGACTTCAGTGAATTAAATGATTGTACTCGGAAGCGAGATATCGCTAGTTCAATGCAGGTTTTTTCTTGAGAGCTTATGTAAGCCTATGATTCTAGACTAAACCATTTAAATCGTGTTTTAGACACGCTATTATTAAAAGCATTTGTTGCTTATTGCATCTAACTTCATGTTCATTGGAGAACTGCTGATTACCAGCGTATAAGCATATTTGAGTCTATGAATGAGACTAAGTGTATAAAATAGGGAACCATGCTATTGTGTTGTCTTGTAGCAGACGCTAAAAGGGGAGTTTATGGTAATTGCTCATATTTTTGGAGCTGACATTTTTGCCAGCGACATTGTACGTCTTTGTCTTATCGACTGATGATGAGGACTGACGAGTCATTGTGTTATTGAGGTATCATGCACTTAAGGTGACAGCCATTTAAGGTGACAGTGTTTTCACTGGTATTCTACGATTTTTAGATGGTTCTCTCCCTACACATAGTTACACTAAACGAAGTTCATGGTCAATAAAACTTACAATCATACTTTTAGGTATAATATTGAATTAAACCTGAATTTAATAAAATATTGCTTAAATAATTGGAATCTAAATACGAGTTGACTGCTAAACTTAAAATTTAATTTCTTGATTAACACATTAGAATATGCTATCTTCGACTTGTTTGATACATTCTGACTTGATCCCAATTTTGAGACAACGATCACTTGATGTTGTGATAATGAGAAAGCACGCATTGCACTGATAACGCAACGCCCACCATAGCAGTTACCGACGTAATGTTTCCTCTTTCTACACTTATGACCATTTACCGCAATGAGCGTGAAATGTGTGCAGGCAGGGACGCCTATTGCACAAACATTGGGTGGGTCAATGCATATTGTTATTCATTTGTGTTGTACTAGATTATATTTTATGATAGGATCAGATTGTGCTTAGTTTTGATTTTCAATTTTCAATAAACCCTTATAGTTTATTTTTATTTAACGTCGATCAGGGTTAGCTTAGATGGATAACGCAAAATTGTATGTTGGAGGTGTCATCATCATAACGTAGTAATTGATATTGTGCTCGTAAATGTAAATGAGCCCAGCATTGTGAACAAGTTAAATGCTTTGCTTTGGCGTAAATTAATGGATGTTATCATTATTATTATTCATTTCTGATGTATTGCGAAGGGACTATTTACGTGTCACTCTCTTAGTGAGATTTCTATCGATTTGGTGATAGGACTTCGAGAGGCTCAATGTAGATTTTAGCTCGGATTACTATTGCTTTACAGGACAGATCAGTTCGGATTAGCCGATTTTTACCTCTCTGAAGTAGGCTAAGGATCTGTCCCTTTTATCAATACATTAGGAAGGATTTTAACGTTAGCCTGGCCTCTGTCTTTCATGATTATGTTTTTTGTTTTAAAATAATACCTCTCCTATTCCTGACACCCCCGAGTGCAGTTTTCGTGCTGAACCAGTCCAAGAATGCGTCGTCCCCCCGAGTTGTGTGTTGGTTGGAAGAGGGTCTTGGAAGGGCCGTTTGAAACCGATGGATCCCCGAAATTCTCGTCTAACGGGCACAATATTAAGGAGGTAATGTCATGGAGTAATGATGTACTGTATAATAAAGACGAAAATGAAAATATACATTAATTAATGCAACACTTCCAGGCACGGTATCCTACAAACTTAAAACTAATTACCAGAGAAGCTGATGTGCCAAAAATCCCTAGAAAATCTAAATATCTAAATGTTTTGTTAGGGGGCTGAGCTGATGAGCTTATAAATTGGGTTTCAGAAGCAGACCGGCGTAAGTACGCAAACGTGAGTTCAAACGTTTGCTGAAAATCCAAAGTATATTTCAACATTAACAAACCTAGTTAGAGATTGCACTGCCTCCGCACAGCACATATGAACAGGGGGGGAAAGGGAAAACCAGTGTCGTTGAGATAACAGCCCATCTCAGTCGACCACACCTGGAGTAACAGTGAACACGAAACTGCAAGGAAGATAACCAGGTAAGTAGTAGCCTGTAATATTACAGTTCAACCGTAGTTGATTTTTAACAACCATATAATCACTCCAAAAATACAAACTCCGGATATCTATCACCATTTAGCATTTCACCTAACATAATATACGGTATACTGCATTTAGCATACACCGACAGTTGCAGTACCAATACTGCAACTAAATAATTGTACATATTGTAAATATTTTCACCTGTATTTTCAAACATAGATTTTATAGCCTAAGTGTAATGGATCTGATGATGATCGCTTGACGATCGAAACTGGTCATCCTAGTGTATTTATTAATCTCATGTAATTTATTCCTGGATTAGGGCATAACCCAGCTCTTTTGGGTACATTCGTTTTGACCGACTGAAAAGCACTAAACTCTTGCCTAGTTAGAGATAAGCTAATTTAATCCCAAATGCACAATTTAATCTTACTGCTTGCGATTCACCGTCTATATCCACCGTGTTTTCAAATCAATTTCGTGAGTTCATGAAGGGAAACTATGTAGCATATTACATTATTATGTGTGTTACAATATCTATTATTGCAGCCAACAACTCAGCACAATGTTCGGGAAGAACTTTTGGACATTTTCTAACAGAGTGAATAAATCCTCGTACAGTTCGTCAGCTGATCGCGTCATACAGCACTCGGACCCAGGAATGCAGCTGCTTCTCGGAACGTCCGCTCCCAGCAGCACATCAGCGTACGCACGGAGCCTATAGGTTACAACAAAACAAGAGAAGATGTCTAAAAGCATGGATCCTGCAGTGCATAATTACTGAGATGTGAACACTTGTTCATAGCAGGAGTTCAGTGTGACGTCCATTCATGAAATATAACTCTTTGCATGGTATTCCTCTCGCACTAAATTTCGAATTAATTCTGCAGTTATATCGTGATTTAATGCTATTCAAGTTTTAAGAATAAGCCCACCGGCCATAATGAACGTATAGAGCCACTGTTCTTTTGACTGGGTCATTGGAAGACACCTATAAGGTTCTACATATGGTTAATTTGCGTTGTTGTATCTTAAAAGTAGTTTGAGTTATTCAAGATCATTTTCTCTGTTTCCGAGATGGCCGCCTCACGGTATTTTTATCTGAGCTATTCAGAATATTTCAGTGTGAGCAAGGCAAACGAGTTTCTTTCCGATGTGTTTTGTTATTGATAATCAGGAAGGCGGTGTGAGACTGGCCAATTGTTACCTGGTCAAATCAGATTTTTTGTGACAGGAGCGCACTAGGTTGCAGTATAAAATGTAAGCAGTGTTGATTATAACAAGCCGAAAATACAGACGAATTTGACAATGAATGAAGGCTAAGATTTTGAGATTAGAGGGACATATGTTCGACATTTCCAGAGAGAGATTTTATTAAATTAATACAGCTTATTGTAAATGCATAGTAGATGCATTCAGCTTTATGTGAGTTAGGCAGGTACACATATTTCAGATAAAGAAAGAATATGATTATGAGCTTGAATACTAGATTGTGAAGTTGTTAACCATTTGTAATCTTCAGTTGACGGAACTGATTATGGATAGTAGCGTATTTCGAAGTCTGTAGAGACATGATTATAAGCCGACAATGGTCACATTGGTATTACTGTAATTAAGTGTAGGCGTTGATGGAACGACACCACATCAGTCATGAGTAATAAGCTTACGATTTGATTAATGCAATAGAGCTGTCCACACATTAAAGGGAGGTATGACTGATTTTTTTCAACCTTCACAATTAACATCATGAAAATGAAAATCCACAGCCTGCTTCCAGTCTCCGACCGGGTCAGGAATGGAATGAATGAAGCCCCCATATAGCGGCGAGGATATGAACTGTGCCGGCTGCCGAGGCCTGACGCACTCCTCTGGGGCAATGATTAAATGAATGACAGATGAAATGAAATGATAGTGGAGAGTGTTGCTGGAATGAAATTTTGACAGGGAAAACCGGAGTACCCGGAGAAAAACCTGTCTGCCTCCGTTTTGTCCAGCACAGATCTCACATGGAGTGACCGGGATTTGAACCACGGACCCAGCGGTGAGAGGCCGGCCTGCTGCCGCCTAAGCCACGGAGGCTTACAATTAACATCATAATATTACCAATTTTTAACTACTTGCATAGATGGTTGCTGACATCTATTGTTCGAATTTATAGTTAAGTAGCTTCATAAGTTTATGAGTTATTAAGTATTTTTGTATTGAAAGAGTAGCACAATAAGAAAGTCCCTTGCATCAAAGTGTATGTTTGACCTAGCTGATATTATGTCTACATGTAGTTAAGATGTATCGAAACAATAATTGCTCTGGGATTGCGTGTCAGATGGATACTGCTCTTTCCAAAAATGTTCAAACTCTCGTTTTAAATATTTTTGAAAATTGAGCATTATTAATTTATATCTACTTATCAAAATTTATATTAAAACTCAAAGCAGTTCAAAACCCAAAGTAAATTACATTACTCTACCTTAAGCAACTATCCTACCAAGTTACAACAATATCTGATCAGAATTGCACCACACGAGCATTTTGTAAACAGCAAAACATTGAAGAAGAGGCAAGTTAATATTTACTCACTCAGAACTGGCCTGCTCCATATGTTTCCCCTTCACATCTCCTCGCTTTTTCATCCTTGGATATTTTCTGTAATTTCACATGTCTCCTAGTCATTTTCTCCTGATCACGGCCCCTGTTCTGTATTATTGTTAGACTATTATTATTATTATTATTATTATTGTAACATCTCAAATGTTTAAATGTCATGCGGGCTCATATTAAATGGCCTATACAAGCTTAATAATAGCCGAAATAACTAAAATAAAATAATTTTCTGAAGAAGAAGAATTGGGCAATACTTGTATGAATAAAATAAAAATTGCTTTAAAATCCGAAGAATCCAGTCATACCTCCTCTTAAGAGTGAGTGTATGATTGAGATATGACTGAGGTCACTATATTTTTGTTGATATTTATTGAATGATTTTATTTACATAAGCTGGATGCTAATAATCAATGCTGCTTTAACAATGGTAATTTTAGGGATAAACTGAACCCTAAACATGATCTAAATAATAGGGAATACTAGGTTTTTATTAAACTGAACCTAATAATCCTGAAATCGCCCAAATAAGAAAAGCTGCACCTTAAACTCAAATTTACTCTAAATGAGCCATGAACTGCTAGCCATGTTGACGATTTTTCTCATTATTAGATAGATTATACTTCACATTGAACCCGATTTTGAGACGACCTATTTCATGACGTGAAATTATGCTTGAACATCCGGTCATGAAGAATCAAGTGACATGAGTCGATGCTGACCATAGCAGCCACCAATATAATGATGATATCTCAACAGATGACAGCCTAACACAAACAGTGTAGGCCTGCGTAGGCAGGCCACAATTGTGCATAAGTAGGAGTGTGAATAGTGTTTGTAAATAATTATTGTATGAGTATTATTTTATTTTCTAATGTCACTGTAGAGTAGACTTTATTTTTTGAATTTTCATTTTTAATTAATTTTAACTCCAAATAAGGATTAGCTAGAAAAGTAACGTAAATTGAAATGTTGGCGTGACACCATCATAACGTAGTTTATACTTATCTGTGTCTTTATTGAAAATTCGGATCTTCTCGATCGTTGTGGAATGACGAGATTACAGCCATCAGCTATTGAAGTAGATCAGTTTGACTATTATTACCACTTAAGGGGAATTGTTATTGCGTAGGATATGATTTACGTGTCACGTTCTCCGCATGCTTTGCTTGATATTCTTTTGTGGACAGGACTTCCTAGAGGGGACGTTAGGATTTAGTTAGGATGATTTTGTTTCAGCAGGGTATATTTTTTAGCACAGGTTAGAATATGGATTAGCCATAGGAACTCCAATAGAGTAGGATAGAGATCTACATTTTAAAATAAAATTTTAGAAATTTTTATATAAGCCTGGGCTATTCCTTTTAGATTTACATTTCCTGTGGATGTGCATTTCGGGCTGATTTCATACCCGAACCTCTGCTAAAACTCGAATACTATCCGAGATAGCACTCTTGTGCTGAGGCTAGTCTGGATGCACATATGATCCACTCGCTATATGATTCGTTTGGAGAGGAGTCGCGTAGCGAATGTTATGGTTCGCAGTTCTACTGAATTTCGGCCTTCTATAAATATATGACAATAACATAATAATATATAGAGTGTGACAGCTATTTTCAGCCGCTTACATTTAGGCATCCATCAATTTTCTTATAAATTACGATTAGTAAAATATACAAGTAGTTGTTATGATATACGGTACTTACAATAAATTTTAATTATACATTACATTGAATCTTGGTCGACACATTAGACTGAGCGTCGAACCTCTTTCTTGTGATAACAGATGTGTGGTGTTGTAGGGTGGGAAGAGGAGGTACTAGTGGGTCTGGCCGCGTAGCTCAGCAGTAACGTTCTCTCTTGCTAGGCCCAAGGTTGCAGTATCGAATCCTGGCGCAGTCAGATGGCATTTGAGGATGGGCAAATACGAGGGAGCTATGTCAGTAGATTTACTGGCAGGTTAAAAATCCCCTTTGGGGCGAAATTCTGGCACCCCCGCATCTCTAAAAGCCGCAGATGTTAAAATGGACGAAAACCAAATAACATTATTAAACCAATGCTCAGCATAAGCAATATGCCGTGGCGCGAACAGTTGAGAGTTTCAGCTACGCTGTGCCATGTCGACCACACAGCACCACTCCTGGTGGTACTGCGCCTTGTACACGTGTAATATGAGCATTATGAAGCTCTGTCGCGAAGCAATACTTGCGAACAGCGGTCCAGGAAGTATCGGGGTGGAGCAGTCTATCACGGCTAAGTGACCACCATTACACCGCGGGCGACATAGAGGTCAATTGCTTTACACGACAACCAGAGAAATGGAGCCCGATAAAACACAAACGAGAACAAAAGCTATCAAGTCGAGGCGGACGTGGATGATAAACTCCAAGGAAGCTCTTTGATAAGAAGAGAGATGAGCTGACCACTGGCTCCGGGCCCGCAGGGAATCTCCTTCCTCCTTGTTGTTCAACCGCAACAGATACGTTGATAGAGTCCAGTCTCCTTCTGGCTAAGATATGGCAAGCGCAGCTTCTCAACATATGAGATGTCATTTGCCTCAGGGAATCCTGATGAAAACGTGCATTGCTGCTATATTTCATCTAAGCCATACTTAATTAAATTAACGCGATGAAACTCACTGTCAGTAGCCCACTGAGAATAACATTTTAAATATAAGTTGTTGTTTTTAGGGGCTTGGGACATCTTGTTCATCAGCCCCATGTACTTGGGTGTGTGCTTAATTTGTATTGTAACCTGTGTTTCATTGGTAACTGTAGTGGTGTAACTTAAATATCATTAGGGTCGGAAATGCGGTGGGTGCCCTGGGACTTGAAATAAGGTACTATCCAGGCATTCTCCTGGAGGGAGTGTAGAAACATCTGGTGAAAAACAATACTCAGGATGGCCGCTGTCAGCGCCGAGATTCGAACCTCCGATATCCGCACTTGCATCAGCTGCCCTTTATGGTCGTGGTGAGTGATTTAACGCGTACGGCTGCGCCACGGGGTCTTTTACAAATTGACGTCGTCACAATAGCTTATTGTAGCCTACATTCATTTAGTGGCTTGGGACATCTTGACCATCAGCCTTGTTTCCATGTGTTGCTGTGATGACTGTAAAAGTGTGCATTGTAAAAATGGAAGACGAAACTAGACATAGACTACCTGATATTTTGTACAACTGAAAGAAGAATTTTTTAATTTAACATTTGTTCTGGTGCTAAATTTGTGAACATGTGGTTGATCATTGGATCTTACAGAACGTAACAACACTTCGAAGTGAGTGCTCAATTTTTTGACGTAATATAGTTGCTACTAAAAACCCATACGAAGAATTTTAGCTGCCAAAACGCACTGGAAGTTGGTTTAATAATTAATGAAATCTGCTCTCTTGCAGGCATGTGGAGCTGTGTCTCGCTGGGTATAAAGTGGTGGCTAACTCGTTACACCCTAAATAATGGATTCTTGGTTAGGGCACTTAGTTTATAAACACTTACTTTTTACATTGTACTAACTAGGGCAGCGTACAATCATCTACAAGGAAGATTTTTGCATAACATTTGTATAATTGGCCGGACCCATGATGTAATGATAGCAAACTCGCCTCTTGCCAAGGAGTCTCCAGGTTCGACTATGCCAGAAATTAAAAATCTTACATGAGGGCTTAACCAGAGTGCACTCCGCCTCGTGAGGACAACTAGTAGCTTCTTGATATGAGAAGTAACCCCCATAGCCTAACATTATGGTAGTGCGGCTGAGGGTGTCGTCACGCCGGGCACGCGCTCCCCTTGCAAGCAGGCTATGAAATAATTAGCAGCCACTTTTCTTAACGCGCGGTCCCTTGGGCCCAATCCCGGTGCCAATAATGGTCGCATTGTGTTGCAAATAATGCAGCAACAGTTGTGGAAGGTGGCTTGTCTAGGGTTTGCGTTCAAATTGCTGCCTGTGCATATATTTTTATTAGCCTACTTCCGAATTTTGCAAAACTTGAAAGTACATTTACGAGATCTCCACGGGCCAAAATGTCTGTCTGTGTGTGCATATGTTTGTGACATGATTGTTCATCCCCGGGCACTTGGGTGTGCGAAGGATTTGTCTGATAACCTGTCTTATTTTGGTGGCTTTGTGTATTTGTGATTGAGGCTAGGATTGGGAAAGAGGCGACCATGGCCCTTAGTTAGGAACCATCACGGCCTTTGCCTGGAGCAGAAGTGGGAAACCAAGGGAAACGACTTCCAGGACGGCTCAGATAGGAATCGAACCAACCTCTTCTCAGTTCTACCTAATGCGGATGAGTGTACTTCGTTCCAGCCCTCAGACCGTAATTAATGTCCTTGGTTGAGCCGGGAATCGAACCTGGACCTCCGGGGTGAGAGCCATGAATTCTAGCCACTACACCACGAGGTGGTCTGCACTAAGTGGCTTTGTATGCCCTATCAAATTCTAAATTACTTATTCAGCCTTCAACACTTATCCAGTTATTCACGAGCCTTCTGAGAAGTAAATTGGAATATGCATCGGTAATTTGGGATCCACACTCGAAGGAAAAAATACATGCTATAGAGGTTGTGCCAAACAAATTCTGAAGGTGTACAGTATGTATTACAGAACATTAAGTATATTTTGTCCTTACAATACATCAACGCAACTTCGCATCACTGAAGAGTAGACGGCTGTTTATTTCATTGCAAACATTGGGGAAAATAAAAACAAGTAAATATGATTCTATAGAATTAGTGAATTTTATCTCTTTTCACGTTCCACACATTAGATCTCAAAGGTATACATTATTTCACATTCACAAACTTCCCACCACTTAAATTCACCATTCATGAAAATAATAACAAACTGCAAATAAATTCTTAAGGGAGGGGGGATTTTTCCAAGTAGTTGACTTCCCAACTAGAGACAATAATACCTTAGATGTTTATCTCGTAAGGCCTTTAGAGCTGTATATTAACTGTCTGAAAGTACCAGGAATTAGTGACCATTCTGGGGTTGAATTAAATATTAGATATGGTGACATTACAAAATTAGACTCTGATGTAGCAAAAAAGATCATATTCCAGTATCTAAGGGCGGATCAGGGCAAGTTTCAGGGGTATTTGAATGAGCTATTTGTAGGATGGGCATCGGAAGGAAATCACATTAATATCCTGTGGACTAACTTTTTGAAAATTTTAAATAGCGCTGTTGATAAATTTGTCCCATTTAAATTGCTGAAACAAAACCCAGATCCTGAGTATTACACACGAGAAATTAGGAGTCTAAAACGGAAAATTAGGAAATTATACAATAAAAGACATGATAGTGACAAGTATATGTTGAAATTTAAGTCCTTATCAAGAGAGCTCGTCTTAAAAAAGAGGGCTGCTCATGACAGTTATATGCAAGGTTTACTTGGTTCGGGAGGTGATGGGTGGATTTTTTTTTTACAGTTATGTTGGGAGAAGAAAGGGAAATTCAAATAATTTGTCGATGATAATGTCCGGTGACGGTAAATTAATTACTGAGAAACAGGCCATTGCTAATGAATTAAATGTCTTTTACGGTAGTGTGTTCAATAAATCCAATAGCTGTGTGTTGGACCTTAACGACGAATCAGGGGCTCCCCTGTTCCAAATAAACCAGTCAGCAATTGTAAAGCTAATACAAAAACTACGTTTCAATGTATCAAAAGGTCCTGATAATATTGTTAGTGAAGTACTTAAACTAGGAGGTAGGGCCGTGGCACGATACTTGGAGGTGATGTTTAATGTGTCCATAAACAATGCGCAAATCCCAGATGACTGGAAAAGAGCTACGGTAGTCCCAATATTTAAGGGAGGGAGCAGACTTGAATTGGGCAACTACAGGCCGGTTAGCCTTACGTCCGTCGTTTGTAAACAGATGGCGCATCTCATTTGTGACTACTTGAGGGAACAGTGGGAAACATTATCATGGTTTAATGATAGGCAACATGGATTTCGGAAAGGTTACTCATGCGAGAGTCAGATGCTATCACTTTTTCAAGACATTAGCGAATCGTTAGACCATGGAGTTTCAGTCGACGCCGTGGTTATAGATTTTGCGAAGGCATTTGATGTCGTTCCGCATGACATGCTACTCCATAAATTAGCTTTGACGAAGATTGATAGAAGAGTAATTTTATGGATCCAAGAATTTTTGACGGGTCGTTCCCAGAAAGTGAAAGTCGAAGGCATATTCCCGGATGAAATTACCGTAACGTCGGGTATCCCTCAGGGCAGTGTAATCGGAACTTTGTTATTTTTGGCGTTTATAAATGACTTACCAAATGGGATTCGCAGTGACTGTCGATTGTTTGCGGATGATTGTGTAATATATCGAACGATACATGACTCACAAGACAATGCAGTGCTTCAAGAGGACCTGAACCTGGTCTATAAGTGGGCGATTGTAAATAAAATGAAAATAAACACAAGAAAATGTAGTCTCTTAAAAATAGGGAAAGTGCGAAGGCAGGATTTTCAATATAACATTGGCTCGGAAATACTTGTAGAAGAAGATTCTTGCAAATATTTGGGCGTTCACGTAAGGAATGATATGAAATGGAGTAGTCATGTAGGATGTGTAGTTTCAAAAGCTTACAAATCCCTGCACTTTGTAATGAGGGTATTAAAAGGAAGTAGTACCTCTGCTAAATAATTAGGCTATTTGTCACTTGTAAGACCTAAAACCTCGGCGGTTTGGGATCCATATCAAGTAGGGCTCATCAATGAGTTGGAAATGGTACAAAGAAAGGCCGCTAGATTTGTGCTCAGTGACTTTAATCCCAGGAGCAGTGTGAGCCGTATGTTAAAGAAACTTGGGTGGGAATCACTGGAGGCTAGGAGGATGAAATCTAGACTCTGCGCTATGTACAACACGTATACAAATCAACCAGCATGGGGTGAGCTTAGCAAACGATTGGGAAAGCCCACTTACATGGGTAGGAGCGATCATCCTTTCAAAGTTAAGGGCCGACCACAGCGAACAAATTATGATAAATATTCTTTTGTAAACCGTGCCATTGATAACTGGAACTCTCTACCTGCCGCAGTCTTAGAGCCTTTTCCCAAACATATAGGTGTGTTTAAGAAAAGACTGACTATTTGTGTAAATACTCCAGTTTAATTGTTGTATAATTGTTATTGAATTGTTATGTATAATTATTTATTTGTTATGTATATACAATTTACCACTGGGGGACACACCCCCCATTGCAAATAAAGAATGAATATGAATATGAATAATACAGTAAATTTGCTACAGTCATAGATATATTTATTGAATGAGACGTTGTGTCCAATAACAAACTAAAAGTTTTTGTGTCTAAATTATAAGCTGTACCTCTTTTTTAGGCACTGGCCATGCTTCGTCAAGGTGTTCACGATTATGTTTTCTTTTGCATTATTCTTAGTTCGTTTTATTCATAAATAAGCTTTAGCTGCTATTTATGTTTTTAAAGTTTTTTTAAAATTTTATTTTGTAGGTTTAATTCCTTTTTATTTTCTTGTCCTTTCCTAAAATTACTATTTATATTTAGAATTATCTACTTTGTATTTGTGTCAAGAAGGTACTGAATTTGGTTTATGACCTGTGTACTTTCATAAATAAATAAGTAAATAAATAAATAAATAAATAAATAAATAAAACGAATAACAACATCTTCATCTGGGCGGATGACAAGCACGGGGTACATTCAGCCTCATGAAGTTAACTCAGCCTTCATAGAAGTGATTTTCTATGGTTTTCATTTGTCACCCCAAGTAAGTGCTGAGATTGTACCTAATATCAGGCCATGGTCACCTAATTCCAAATATAATTTTATTAATGCAGCCAATGTATTTTTCTTTTCAGGACGGGTCATAATAATAATGTATTGGTTTTACGTCCCTTTTAACTACTACGGCTTTTAGAGTCGCCGGGGTGCCGAAATTCTTCCCCGAAGGGGTTATTTAACGTGCCAGGAAATCTACTGACACGTCTACACCCTCAATTGACAGCTGACTGCGCCAGGATTCAACGTTACCGCTGAGCCACGCAGCCAGTCGGAGGACGGGCCAGTGATGGATTTTGGAAGGAAATCGTCCGTGGACCTATTGTAAGGAACCATCCCAGCATTTGCCTGGCTGTGAAAATGGGGAAACCACGAAAACCATTTTCAGGAGGGCTGAGGTGTGATACGAACCCACGATCTCCCGATGCCAGCGAGACACGATGTAGCGCGTTAGCGCTCTCGGCCACCGCGGCCGGTTACTTTCAAATATTAGTACACACCACGATTACACAGACAAATTCAGCACACGAAAAATTATTATTATTATTGTCCTTCGCATAGTCCGTCGGTAAGAGCTTCGAAGAGCTTGTCAGTCCCGTGTAAGTGTGTGTGTATGGTGTATTTCAGATAACCTGTGTTCTGTTATGGCTGAAGCACTGCGAGTAGTGGTACAGTATTTAATTGGGTCTAGGAATGGGGAAGTTGCCCCAGGACTTGAGATGAGATACCATATCAACTACTGTACAACTACTCGCAGTGCTTCAGTCATAACAGAACACAGGTTGATATGAGTGAGTGTGGACAGCTGGAACCTAACCTACTCACACACTCTCAAAAGGCCGGAGGGTGGAAAATGAGGCAGCACCCCGGGGTGGTAGTAAGACCACGCGCCGTCCAGACCATGTCTACAGTAGTTTTGAATTCTCTTGCGATCCATGTCATACGGATCAAGTCATCTGTTGAAGGATTATACCAGATACAGAGGAATTCTGAGTAGGGTACAAAGGAGCTCTAAAAGAAAAGGGATCGAGAGCACGCATGGAGAAATGTTATTTTACCAGCAAATACAGTAGTCGGTCATTGCTACTCAATTATGTTGAACATAGTCACCATTCATGGGGAAGTACGCGTTTCAATGGTACTCCGAGGCATTCATGTCACCAACATCAAGTCCCTGAAGCCACGTTGAAGAGGCACAGCTGCTTGCCTCTCACCATGGCGGACCGTGTGCGATTCCTGGTCCATGCATGTGCTATTTTCGAAGCAAAATATCACGTCCTGTGGTTCGGATTCCACGTTAAAATGGATGGCCATAGTTCATGATCGCGAGATTAATGGTCACAAGAAAACTGCAATCTTCAAGCCTTGAAGTAGCACCTGAGTGATATATCACAGTTACTGGACACGTTCTTGTGGCGTAATAAAACGTCGCTATAACTTTATTCGCGGATGGAGCTGTTCTAGGTGAGCACGAGGACATCAATGTCCACTTCGTCTCCATATGACGTGACGCATCAACGTTTTATCCATTGTTAAGATGGGCTCAAATTGGATCAGACTACGCACTTCCACGTTTAACCATATACTGTGCGAGGAGTCATCTTTCGGCTGATATTACGGGGATATTACGCAACATATAGACCATCTAACGGATGCATGACAAAACTGTGGTGTCCTGCTTCGATTCTGGTGGAATGTTCGAACACGAGAGGGAATATGTCATCCATAGGACCTTTTTTTACCTATTTTTTGAAGCTTCGTTGTATATCACAACGTGACTTGCAATTTCCATTTTCACTGCTATAGGCAAGCTCTTCCTTCCATTTTAACGATACTAATACTTGCGGTGTATAATTATCTCTAGGGAGCAGTATTCAAAATAAGAAATGATATGTCGCTGATCAAAGGTTACGAAAAACCATCTATGGTCGTAAAGAATGTTCGTAACCTTAACGAGTATACCGCAGAACGCGTCACTCTTTCAAATTGTTACTGTCTTTTATTACTCGCAGCCCCTCTTTATAGTTCTTATCTGTAAGAAACTTAAAAGATGGAATGGTCTTTTTACTGCAGTCTTTTTCTCGGCGTTTGAAGACACCGCACTTCCTGAATCAAGTTAAACTGGGGCCCAATCTGTCCGCTAAGACTTGGCCTTAACTTGCAGTATTGTCTGTAACACTGCAGCGTTCAGTCGTCCGGCTTATTTCAATAGTTTTTGGCAGATATTTTCAATAGATTTCTTCAATGAGCGGGTAGAATTAGCCCAAAACTAACACTCCTCATCGGCCACAACTCGCGACGTCCGCTATGAATGCAAAACGTACTTCTCTTCTACTATTAAAATAAATAAAAAATGATTTAAAGTACAATTAATTGGTCCAGTGATTAAGTGGCACCAGGTAAGTCTGTTGCGTTATCAATGCAAGGTTAATTATTGATAGTAATTAGCAAAATAAAAAATATACGAGCCTTACAGTAGTCGCATATGATGTGTAACATCTGACATGTTATCATACTCGTATACTACACAGCTTGGACATTCTTAAAATTCTTAATTTACACTCCATTTTCATACTGGTACTATGATGAATGTATAGATTGAATTGGAGATATGCTACTGTCACATTTGAAGCCTCCGTGGCTTAGGCGGCAGCACGCCGGCCTCTCACCGCTGGGTCCGTGGTTCAAATCCCGGTCACTCCATGTGAGATCTGTGCTGGACAAAACGGAGGCAGACAGGTTTTTCTCCGGGTACTCCGGTTTTCCCTGTCAAAATTTCATTCCAGCAACACTCTCCACTATCATTTCATTTCATCTGTCATTCATTTAATCATTGCCCCAGAGGAGTGCGTCAGGCCTCGGCAGCCGGCACAGTCCATATCCTCGCCGCTAGATGGGGGCTTCATTCATTCCATTCCTGACCCGGTCGGAGACTGGAAGCAGGCTGTGGATTTTCATTTCTACTGTCACATTTGTGGCGCAGCGGTCAAGCTGATAGTCTCTCACCAAGGTAGACCGGGTTTGATTCCCGGTCAATACATGTGAGATTTTCGAATTTAAATGCCATGTCCTGTGGTTCGCATTCCACGTAAAAGGGAGGTACCGTGGATCATGATCGTGAGATTAACGGACACGCAAAACTACAAGCTTCCTTCCTTCCTTTTACATTAATAATTCATAATAACAAAGTGACACACAACGTCGACAGTACTCTCAAATACTGTGAGCACATTCCTCAGTAACTACAACATTCATTATTCTCAAGGCTCTCATACAGTTCGTCGTAAACAATCTAAACATGGTCTCCTACAATTATGAAATGACCTAGTCTCACATATGATGAAAATACAGCTTTTATTCCACTCATATAACAACATTCTGTTACGCATTTAATATTTGACTACTCACCCACAGCTTGACAATAATGCCACTTACTTAAATGTCATTTGTCGTCTTTGTCCTACCCCATGTGATATTCAACCTTGGACGTGAAGCTTCATAAACTGTTCAATGACAAATGAAAGTCGGTGAAACGTTTGCCACTGTGCTCGTCAAACCAATGCCTGCTAAATGCACTGCCTACTGTATTGCCATAACATTCTCGCGCTACAGAGCACACACTGCCTTGTTTCCAATACACACATTTTCAATTGTACATCCAGCTGGCAGTGCATCTTCACTTCCGTCCGATCCACTTCCGTTCCATCCACTTCCGCCCGATTCACTTCCGTCCCATTTTTCTGGCAGTGCGTCTTCACTTCCGTCTGATCCACTTCCGTTAAATCCACTTCCGCCCGATTCACTTCCGTCCCCAATTTTCTAAATCACTCCCACAAAACTATCCTGCAACCGAGCGGAAAGATTTTACACATAAAAAAAAGCTTAACCGATACAAAATTAGTCACCTCTTAGAGAAATTGTCACACTGCCTTGATAACCGCCTCGTCTTGGTGAAGGAGGACATAAGTTTCCATGTCTAATCGAAGTCACTCGCTGATGATTATATCCCATACAACTATCAAATTGCCGGCATTTTGGTTTGTGCGTTTCGCTCCGCTGTTAATAAATAGTCCCACACATTTCATATGGGATTGAGATTTGGTAATTTAGCAGGCCAGTGGTGTTGCGGCAGAGATTCCGCACGCAGCCATGTGAACACAACTGTTGTGGTCTTGGAAAATGGGAGTGTCCACAGCATACCCATCATGAAGTTGTTCAATACAAGGATAGTTTTGTTCACAGCGATTGTTGAAATCAACATCATGGTTCAGATTCACGCCGGCTTCAATGAGTGGGCTCATGCCATGGTAGGAAAAACACCCACAAGAGGCCATAAAATCGTCTCTGGCCCTGAATTACACAACATGTCACCGGTTCTTTGTTGATAGGTGGTTGCTTGAAGGACACTCCAACCAACTAACCACCATGATTTGGCCCCCACGATTTCTTGATATTAACATCTTGGATTATCTTAGGAACACGATTGTAATAAGCCTACTGCCCGTGAATCTAGCACCATCCACTACTGGACGAGGTTCTACACCGATATTTCTAACACCATTGGACGGTGTAACCTCAGACGCTATTTCTGGATGATTCAAGTTTCCATGTCTCAAATTCAATTTTCTGTTGGCTATTATTTGAAGGGCATGGGGGAAAGTCATGGCAACACTTAAAATTTTGAATTTTATATACTTATTCCCAAATCAGCTAAGGTAAATGATTGAACGTTAAAGCAGGTTGGGTCCAATATATAGCAGATGGCAGCATGCGTTTAACGAGTTTCATTGTGAACCCACATGCACAGTCTCGTGAGACCAAAACTGAATATCTCCATTCACACACATTGTGGCTTATTTTCCCACATGACCTTAATTTGGGAAATATTTAACCAACGTTTTTTATAACCGAAAATAGTGCGAGCGTGTCACTGATGTATTTCTACCACGTTTCTACAGGGTAGGAGATGAGGTGATATGAGTTTTCTATGTGGCAGATGATTTTATGCCTGGTTGCTCTTCTTGAAACAAAGCTCATCACAGATTGAGAGATGAAAAGAGTAGAGATGAATGAAACTGGGCCAGGAGTTGGAAAGAAGCGGTCGTGGCCCATTAGAAGGTACCGTCCTGGCGTCAGCCTGGAATTGAAAATGGGAAACCACGGAAAAGCATTTCAAGTACAGTCAACAGTCTCGTCTTCCGGAGGTACCAGGCCCTATGGCCTTGTGCCTCAGTGCACGTAGTCCCCCCCCCCCCCCCCGGACGTTTCAATATATTGCTGTTTTACCCTAACTTCACTGGTTTGTTCTGAACAAAGCTATGCTAACAGTGATTTCTTGCTTGCTAGTAAGTACTAACAGAGAGTTAGTGTACTTCAATCCACTATTAGTGATTTGAAGGGTAAGGATGTCTTCCATTTTTCTCTCATAGGAATATTTTTTTTATTTTCCTCAGTGAAATGGTCAGCAAAAAACTGCCTCTATGAATCCGTAAACGGCGGGTTCGCTAATGAGAAAGTAAGAACATTTAACTGATTGCTGTTTCCGAGCCAAGTCTGGAGACATGTTACCTTCCTCACACGAGAGGGCTGTGCTGTCGCCATGACTACAGACGATCCCCACGACCAGCCGTATCGCACGCCGGCATTACTCAGACCTGACAGCTGCAGCAAGATTATATAGAGACATATAGATCAAGGTTAGTTTTCGATTATTGGTGTATTGGGGTGTCTGCTCAGCCAAGGGGAGATAATGTTCTGGATTGTTTCACATTCCGCTCACTTATTGAATGAAGTTGTGGCTCCAAATCAAAGTAAACACTCCCCACTCCATATTGTTTGTCCTAGGGCCCGTCCTAAGCTATTTATAAGGAGAGGGATTTGACATGCCACGCTATTATCGCGGGAGTGCCTCATCATAACATGGAGGTAGTAACACTAACAAGCCAACCATACTTCAACATTCTTAACATGTCCTCAATTTCTTCGGACGTATTCTCCGTTTTCATTTTCTATCTGGTGCCTGGAGAGAATTTCTTAACTATTCATTATTTTTGTTCTTAGGAATTGGAAACTTCTTTTTCTCCTTAATTTATATAGAATTATTGAGGGTAAAATTAGAGGTTGTAGTTCTCTTCTACACTACAGTATACTTCACCAAGTAGTGGTTTTGTTTCTTTATCTCTTAATGAAGGTTAGTATCTGAGCAAAACGAAATCGGTTTCGTATAATAATCGGAAAATGTAATCAAAACTATAACTGGAGTTGCGCCACTGGCGATAAAGATGTACCTCTCTATACAGATAGCATTCTTAAAGTGCTGCGTGGCTCAGCTATCCCCAAGGTTGCAGGATCGAATCCTGGCGCAGTCAGTTGGCATTTGAGGGTGCGCAAATGCAAGGGAGCCGTGTCAATAGATTTACTGGTACGTTAAAGATCCCATTCGGGGCAAAATTCCGGCATCCCGGCAACTCCAAACGCCGCAGTAGTTAAAAGGACGTAAAACCAATACCATTATTATTACAGTATATTAAAGTAAACCTGGCTATAGAGGTTTGAAACAATACTTCAGAATATTTCATGGTGCTAATTCCGGTTCAAATCCCAAGACACTCACTGTACACATTTCAGCAAAAATGCTGAATAGTGCAGAATTTAATTCTAAATGAAAAATAACATTATATTCAAGGGATGTAGGCGACCCGATTAGAGTCCCTGACTGTGTCAAGGGATCACTAACCAGGCGTCCTGAGGTGGAGTTTACGTGCGGTAGGATGACCAGGTCCTTTCCTCTCCGCCTGCCACAGCATCCAGCAGGTTCACGTTCAGCATTACGAGGCTGGGAGACCCTGTACCAGACAATAGTAAGATTTAAATTCTTGGCAGAACCGGGAATCAAAACCGGGATCTCTTGGATGGCAACTAATAATGCTAGCCACAAGGTGGTCGCATATTTATTGTGGCGTAATAGCTGTGACTCATGGATCTTGACAGTACAGTACACTACTACGGAACACAAACAGGCACCACTCTTGTGTGTCTCGGCCCTGTACAATGATACTGTACTTTGTTCTTTTGAGTGTAATGTGGTAATTTCTTTTACACATTTGTCTGATATCCTGGATTATTGTGATGTCTGTAGCCTACTACTGTGTATACTTGTAATTAGGGCTAGGATTGGGAAGGAATGAGTTGTAGCCTTACATTGCGTACAATCCCGACATCTGCTCGGACTGCAAGTGGGCAAGCAACTCCAGGATGGCTAAGATGGGAATCGAAACAATCTCGTCCCATTTACTCTCACTAGGCGTAGTGTTCTTGTGCTCTAGCTCTCAGAACAGAATTAAAATTCTTAGCAGAACCGGGAATCGAACTCTGACATTTGGGTCACGTACGAACGCCTATGCCACAGCAACTGACTTCTGTATGCCGACTAGACATACAAACGTTGACTTCAGACAATAAATAAGTCAGTAAATAAATATATAAGTAAATAAATAAATAAATTAATTAATTAATTAATTAATAAAAAGAGGCGTACTAAGCAAGGTGAGAATGGATGTTGTTTTCTGCCAACAGCTAGCTGCTTTCCACATGGCTAAACGTAGCATTGTATTCAATAAGCCTATATATATTGGAATGTGTATACTGGATATTTCAAAAACTTTAAGGCTAAATGTCCCGACACTTCGGTAAGAATATATTTCAACAGATGGCAGCACAAGCGAAGCTGAATTTATTTATTTATTTTTGTATCGAAGGGAAGCTCCGATCTGCGATCTGAAAACTGCTATGTACTCTGTCTAGTAGCAGAATTGATATTAATTCATTTCATACCTTTAATTTCAAAAACAGAAAAGGTGCTATTTGTTTTTCATATATCTGATTAAAATTCGAAAGAAAACGGGTAATACGAAAGTTGAGTTTTACTCACTGATTCTAAAGCCGCATCGTAAACCTAAATCGTTTGAATAGAATCGTCGGGATCACTTTGGGAAGTTTGTGAATAAAAGTGTTACTGTATTTGCAACAAGGCGCGGCAGTAGAACAAGGTCAAGGTGAGCGGGTTGGTGGAGGGTTGGGGGGAGGGGAGGGGATGGGAGCTAGAGTGATTTGAGAGAGCGACAACCTTGCCAGAAGGTATGGAATTCCCGAGCATCTAGGCCAATGTTGTGATTGACTGTGCTGGTTAGTTCTGAATTATTGTCAAGGTCTAGATATTTCTGAGTGATCCTTTGATATTTTACCAGTTCCTAGTTACGACTTCTTGTTTTTAGTTCGTCGATCTCATTAATTACTTTTTGTTTAATTTATTTTACCTGCCACAGTATTATTTTTTAATGCCCGTTAGGTGTTCTATTTTGGACACTTTATTTTGGACATAATTTCGGGTAGAATAGATACATGTACATATAGGTAGGCTACGAGTGGTGGAGAGCATTACGGTCATCACGTGAGTTATTTTTTCGTTTTTGTTGAAAATTGGAGCAACCACCAAACCACCAAACCCGATTCAAGGGCGTTCCACTAAATCCCAGGGGAGATTGCGAGTAAGTACCAAGAAAAGGAAGCCAGGCCCTAAATAAAACCCACCTCTTCACACCCGTAAGTTTTTTTTCCTACTTTATATTTGAAATTATATATTTCTTTACGCTTGCATTAGAGAATATGTAATGCAGTGAGAAGTTATGATTTCACATATATTTTACCTGTAGCCTACAAGTTGGATGACTAAACGTCACCCAGCAATCTGCAGGCTACATGGCTGAACAGCGCAGCGGTTGGTTGGTAGGCCTAGACCCTTCATGGGCTGTCGCGCCACGGGTGTAGTTTGTTTTTTACTTCTAATACATAAGTGTAGGAGTACAAAATCACGAACTATTCAGTGTCAACTTTTTTCAGAGAAGCAAGTCATACTTCAAATGGAAACAATGCGATGTGTGGAAAAATAAAGGCGTAGCGATTGCGAAAATGGAAAATTGGTTCCCCTAAATACTGGATTGGATTGGATCCATAAAGACTGCAAACAGTACTTTTGAACTACCAGCGGGCAAGGTGAAGACAAACAGCTAACTGCAACCAAACTTATGCGTTATTGCTTGCAGCCCCTAATTGTAAAAAGGTCCCAGCTGGTATCAAACACCACCAGCAATGCTGCCGAAAATTATATGTCCCTTGTTGCAAAATTCACGGCAGGAAAGCAGATCAATCGAGGGAAACGAGGTTCTTTGACTCATAGAACCAAAGCTGCCGGGCAGGTTTTTCAGTTTGGGCCATCCTGGCACTATAAAAAATGAAAACAGTTTAGAAAAAAACAACTGCCACAATAGTGAAGGACACAGCACTCAGCAGAAAGAGAAGAAGATCAGCTTTCCGAAAAAGTTTATTTGCGTCGCGAGAAGGGAAAAGAATGTCCCGACAGTCTAATCAAATAAAACTTACTGTCTCACGTGATTATGGAAACCGATCAATGCAGTTAGATTTCGATGAGGTAATGTTGAGAGAGTTTAGTGATTAGAAGATCAAGCAACTAACGCTTAGTGAAGGCCATATAAAAAACTGGAAAATGAAACAAGGGGCCAAAGGGAAAATGAAAAGCGGCACACAGCTAGAAAGGACAGACTTACTTGTTTATAGTACGAAGTACTAGTGCCTGTGCTAACAATAGGCAGATATGAATATCTTAGGAACTGTAATTCTATTATGTACATAATAATTTTGCTCTTGGTATACATTTTCATAATTTGTTTATTGTAATAAAATGTCCTACATAAATGAACTTTTGTTATTACTTCAATTAAAATTGAAGTAAGTTATAGTGATTGGCCTCACGGAGTCAATTCAGATCTCACGAAAAAAAAAGGGAATTAGAGTTAAAAAAAAACAAATACCCATACGAATCACCAAAATAAATGTATGTATTGAACCCTTTATCCTCTGATGGATAAATGATTCGATGTTTTATTTCTTCAATTAATTAATATTTCCACCAGCGTCATGAGATAGCCAGACAAAGATGAGGAAACTTCAAGCATTTGTTGGAGACAGTTGGGACATACCTGCAGCAGTTTGACAAAGGCTAAATACTTAAGGATTGTGGAAAGAAATAGCATAGCAATGATTCAGAAGGACAGGTGGCCACCTCAAAATAGAAGGGACGCGTGGTGAGACATGCTTATGGCATGTGCATTGTACTATTCGCGCCTAGAAAAAATATAATGCAGTAACGTGAGTGGTTGATGGTACCACTGGTCACTCCTACGAGGCTGAGGTCTGATAAAACCGCGAAGTTAACAGAAAATGGGGAACCAATGAGAGATGAATGCTTACGAGCGCGCCAAGTCTAGCTTGGGCACGCGATATCTAGCATTAACGCGGGAGATCGGCTAGACAACATCTCTACGATCGATTCTTGAATTAATGGGCATATTCCTGACCTGCGCAATTTTACGAGTTCAGTGATATTTGTTTCATTCGTGTACCACTATTATTTTGAGAATTTTTTATATAATTTCCCCCTCTATCGATACCTAGGGCCAGTTCATTTATAAGTGGCGTGAAGAGCCAAGAAGACTGATTATATTTTGTGCGTCCGAGGACGTAAGACTGACTATATTTTGTGCGTCTAAGGACGTAGGTAACCTCTACTGATTATACATTGTGTGTCGGAAGACACAGGTTATACTACATTTTGCGCGTCCAAGGACGTAGGCACTTGTACTTTGCGTGTCATGAGGACACAGATTTTTATTAAGACTAAAGTGTGTTAAATCAGTGTGATAGATGGTCACTGTACTATTTTTGTAGGGACAGTATCTTCGACAATTCGCCAACAGACTGTTTCTGGGGAACTAAGTACCTAGAACGGCGAATTTAGTAGTCAGATATCGAGTGTATAATTATCTATATTTTTTTTTACATCAGCAAGAGAGATGACATCACTGACCATGGAAGAAGTTTGGAACCGACAACACTCCGTCGAGATGTTTGAGACGAGCTAAACAGCATTAAGTTGGGAAATGGCTGCAGATGTCCGTTGACGGTGATTGGCTGAGGATGAGTACTGAATAATATTCTTATTATCTGATAAATTAACTTATGGTATATGGGACAAATTAGTTTTTGTAAATATCTTGCTTGTGTTGATTAACGTAGTGTATTTAGTTTTGGTCTGACACACCTTTTGCATGGAAACAGCTCGCACAATTTTGTTTAGTGATAGTTTCTTGTTTGTTTTCTTTTAACTAACGTGACTATGTGGACGACCGTGTTCGCATATGCTTACGTAATGCGGTTGAGAAACGTCTCTCGGAGATATGTTGTGTTTCAGAAGTAGGACTGAATTAGTATAATCATGCAGTAGATTGGAGGGTAAATTAATCTTTGTAATGTTTATTATTGATCAGATTCAGTGAAGTTATTGCCGTTGGAGCAATGTAATTTGTGGCGAGGAGCAGTCAGTTCTCTCGTAGGTTTTAATATTTTTTTAATTGTTTGTGAGAATCTTATTCAACCGACCTGTGTGAAAGTGTTATGTCATTTCCAGCAGTGTGTGTGTGTGTTGTATTGGTCATTACAAGCGGGAATTTCAGCGTAGACTGATTTCTGTCAGCTTGATGCCAAGCCCATATCGTTACCTTGCGAGGACATATGTGGCTATTTCGATTAATGTCTTACCATATGTTTATGTGGTTGAGATTTGTTGCTGTTGATTCTACGAGATAACGGGACAGTTGGTCTGGTTATTTTTACACACTGGGCTGGACGATGACAGGTGTTGTGGTAGGGGGTAGCTGGTTTCACAAGGCGGGCTGAAAGGATTGCAGCAAGGTCATTAGGGAGTGCTTTGGCTCCGTAAAAGTTACTTGAAATACAGAATAAGAACTGATCAATGGTAAAAATTGTTTAAATAAATGGGAGTTGCCTACGAATCACTATAATCTCCGAAGCGTTAGCTTAACGTGCATGTTTGTTCATATAAGGTAATCTCAGCCGTTGAGGCTTTTGTTAGTGTTGGTTTAATTCCATGTTTATGTTTCATATTTGTGACCCGTGTAGTCACGTGCGATGCTGTCTTTCCTTGTTTGTGTATTGAGCAATTGGCCGGGTTGGCAGCTCATTTGTCCGATGCGTCACCGCATTGAAGAAGGGTCCCGAGGGAGATCCTGTAAATACTAGATTTTAGATTGTGTGTCAGCATTAATTTTTAAGGGTTTTATTAGTGTTGTGTCCCATATCCGTAAACGTTGATTTACGAGATGATTGATCGTAAGCATCGTGGCTGTTACCCGATGTAAACGAACAGTCATCCAAAGTACTCATTCCTCGTAGTTAGTCATTACGCGTACATACAATCCAATGCATGTTAGTGGAACTTGGATCCACATTTTTATAAGGGGGAGATCCGTCTGACTCCTCAACTTTTAATAGATATTTTTGTCATGGGAAGATTCAGGGAGGAATGTTATTATTGTTGTTTACATTCATTTCTTTTTGCACAAATAGTCATTAAATTATGTTATTATTTTACGTCTTGTCACTTCTTTCTTAATTATAGTTTTAATCCTATGACCCTTGCCTCAGTAGAGCATGTTGTTTGGCGAACGTATACATCACACTATGAACTGAGCGCGACCCCTTGATTAAGATTTCTTACATATAAACACTGGAATGCTAAAGGGTTCATAGGAGGTAAACTGGCGCGGCCAAGCGTGGGGCGGTTCACTGTGGTGTAACGGCAGAGAAATTGCACATTTCAATGTAAGCGCAGTTGGGATTACAAATTGACGCAACAATGAAGGTGTAATTTTGTTGCTGGTTCGCTGCTGGAACACATTTAGTTGGCGTATTTGAGTAAAACTGACAGGCCGCAAGTGCAGGCAAATATGACAGTATTTTAATCACCGGAAATTGATATTTTATTAAAAGTAATTAAGGTGAAGAGGATACCGCCAAATGTGTGAAAGATAAATTAAAATCAGGAGTTTGCAATGTAAAATACGGTTCACGTTTTTGTCTATTGAATTAAAGTAAAAGGTAATATACGTGATATCGGGCGTCCAATGATTAAAGTTAAAACTAGATTTGTTTAGAAAGTCAAACTCATGAAAATGTTAGGAGGCTGATAGCCTTAAATGACAATTAATACTTTGTTAATTAGTCAGTGTTAATATCAGATCAGGATAACAATTTAATGACTGAATATGTGTTTGGGTTTAAATTAAATTGAGTAAAATTAGAACCACTCAGAGATGCAATCGACTAGTGGAATTAAATGTAAATTATAAATGAACTGAGTAGGGTAAATAAATTAAATGTGCATTGGGATTGTATGTATGTGTCAGGGGGCATTGCCTTATGCCATTTCCCTAATGTCTCATATAAAGTGTATAACATGGCAACAGTAGAACAGATTCAAGAAATCATTGAGAGTGCTGCTAGGAGAACACAGAAATTGTTGGACACTAAATTGGCAGAACAGAGCGAATCATTAAACGCGAAATTATCTGAACAAATAAATAATAGTATGTTAGAACAGAGTGAATCATTGAACACTAAACTATCAGAACAAAGTGAAGCATTAAACGCGAAACTATCCGAACAAAGTGAATCAATAAACAATACTATGTTAGAACAAAGTGAGTCTATAAACAAATTGTCTGAGCAGAGTGAATCACTAAAAACTAAACTATCCGAACAAAGTGAATCACTAAACACAAAACTATCAGAACAAAGGGAATCACTAAACACAAAACTATCTGAACAAAGTGAATCATTGCGGACACAATTAAATAACAGTAGGATTGAACAAAATGAATATCAGGCGGAACAAGCTAGATTATTAAAAAGTGAAATTAATGACACTATAAATTCGCAGTTAGAGGCGCAGAACGTTAAAAACACGAACCAATTAGAGGCGTTAACCGCAGAGATGAAGGATCACACTAATCAACAGATGGTATTGCTGGCCCTAGATGTTAGTAAAAACAATGAAAAACAATTAGATCAGATTAAGAAAATGGAAATTATATTTGATCAAAAACTTAGCATTCTGGATGAAACGGTGTTAGCTAAATTAGAGCAAATTGAACTAGCATGCACTATGAGTACGAGCGAGGTCAAGATAGCTCAGGATAAGTTGGAAGGACGATTTAAGGAAATGGAAAAAAGCGGCAAGGTCATTCAGCAACAATTATCAGCGGTAGATGAAAATATATCCGGCATAATTAAAGATATGGACCGTCTCGAAATAAAATCAGCGGAGCAATGGAAAAGCCTAGAAGCGGATCAGGATCAATTAAAGAGTACCATTGACGAAAATAGCGCGAAAGTGGAAGAAAGGCTGAGCCAGATAGAAAGTAATCAGGATGACGCTAAAAGCCAGATTGAAGAGAAAGTAAGCACAATTAAGGAGCAAATAAGAAAAGATTGGCGAAAAATGAATATTGATTCTAAAGAGGAAAGATCAACCATCCTTAAGACAGTAGGCGAAAATCATACTCGTATTCAAGCATTGGAACAAGAAATTAAGAGTTAACTTAAAGAACAAACAGACAGGATCATTAAAGCTGAACTCAGGTCAATAGAACAATCCTCGATATTTAAAACGGGAACCATGAAAGACAAGCAGGACGACTCAAATAGCCAGGACGGGACGAGCATAGCATGGAGTCCAACTCAGACGGAGAGCCCATTATTGACAAACACGGAGGGGTTTCGCAAGAATATTGAAAGGAGTTCCACGCCACAGGACGGTCATCAGCCCACACAACTTATCCAAGTAATTCGCTCGAACGATTATAAACCGCAGAAGTACACGGAGAATTCAGGGGTGACACCTAAAGCCTTCATTAAAGAAATTGAAGATCATTATAATGACACTGGGGTACCTGAAGCACGTAGGTTGAGAATGATGGAGAGGTTTTTGTCAGGAAATGTCCTTACGTGGTTTTTAAGCTTCAAATATACCTTTGGAACTATGACGGATTTTAAAATCGCGTTTCTGCGCAAGTACTGGTCGCCGGCATGACAACAGAGTCTAAGAATGGAGCTTTACTCTAGGAAATATCAAACTACCCAGCAAACGAAATACTCAGATTTCTTTAACATGCAAATGCTAAAATTTCGCGACCTTGATTACCCTTTAAATGAAGCGGATCTGGTGATGACTATAGCGTGGCAATTACCAGTCAACGTGCAACAAGTACTAGTCGCAGCGAACGTTAGTACGGCCTTACATGCAGAGCAGATACTACGCCAGATAGATGAGACTACATCTCATAATCATTATAGAGGAGGAAGACAACTGGAGTTAGTAAATACGACAGAGGTCATAAAACAAAAACAGGCGAACACCAAAACGCAGGGTACAAATACAAGCACATCCGCACCTAGGCGAAACCCGGAAGAGGCAGAAAACAGACCGTACCAGCGTAACGAAAATAATTACAACAATAGGTCATATCAAGGCAACAATAGATAGACAGAGAGGATATCAACAATGGCGTGAAAATCGAAGAAATGAGAGGCCTTATGGAAGATACGGTAATTATAATGCGAATCAAAGATGGAAAGGAAGGAGAGATCAAAATCAAATCAAATTTCAAAGTCAACCTGAAGAAATCGCATTTCTTCAAGAGCGAGATCTTATATTTGGGTCACATTATTGACAAGGAGGGAGTGAAGCCAAATCCAGCTAAGATCGAAGCGATAAAGAATTTCCCTACACCAACGAGAGTCAAGCATATTCGGGCTTTCTTAGGCGTAACGGGATTCTTTAAAGAAAACTGTCCAGGTTACACGGAGACAGTAGCTCCAATGCAGGAAATGCTAAAAAAGAATAATAAATGGTTATGGAATGCGGAATGTGAGAAGGCGTTCCAAGCGACAAAACAGCTACTGGAAAACTGCATTAAGTTAGGATATCCAGATTTCAAGCACAAATTTATAATCCAAGCGGATGCTTCACTAATTGGTATAGGTGCCATGCTCTACCAAGAAGATCCAGCTAACCTGCAACGTAAAACATATTTGGCATTTGTCAGCCGAAAATTGCGTAAGCACGAGCGCAATTATACTGTAACGGAACTAGAGCTGTTGGCCATCCTTCATGCGCTTCAACAATGGAAACGAATAATTTATGGATACCCCATTGTTGTCAGGACTGATCACAAGGCATTACCATTCTTGTTTAAGACGTCGATGGCAAGCGAACGTGTGACACGTTGGTCTATATATATTCAGCAGTTTAGCATTGAGATTGAACATTGTCCAGGGAAGATGAACGTGATTCCGGATGCACTCAGCAGGAACCCAGAGCCTGATGTTGAAGAAACAGCGATGGTACAACACTTGGAGTTAACACCGAAGGACCGGGAATTCTTGGAGGAGTTACGTGAGATACAGCGAGAACAGGAAGCGGAACCATGGATGATGCTATTAATTAAATACTTCAGAAAGCAGCTACCTACAGGAACACCTGCATTTCGTGAAGCGAAAGCAAAAGAAGGAAGATATGTTTATGTCAACAATTTGCTGCACAAATGGGTAGATAATGACCACACCAAGTTACGCATACTAGTACCTGCATCTTTACAGCGAGGATTGACATGGCATACTCACGAAAGTTACGGACACGTCGGATTAGACAAGTGCGAAGCGACAATAGGAGAGACATTTACATGGCCACGTATGGGAACAACTATATGTGACGTCATTACGACTAGTGATCCTTGTCAGAGGACAAAGCCCAATAACCATTTAATGAGGCAGTATCCTAGACCATTGCTACCTCAGAAACCCTGCGAGCTACTGGCCCTAGACTGTTTCGGTCGAATCCCGAAAAGAAGACGAGGTTGCCGTCACTTGCTGGTGTGCATTGATGTGTTTTCTAAGTTTGTCGTATTATGCCCCATTCAGAAAACTACATCGAAGCAAGTACTCAGTCGTATTCGAAATAGAGTTATTCCAACCCTTGGAAAACCAGAATTTATATTGTCAGATCATGGCAGCTATTTTACAAGCGCCGAATTCAAGGAAGGTATGGAGGACATGGGTATAAAACACGTTTTAAGCAGTATCCGACATGCCCAAGCTAATCCAAGTGAAAGAGCAATAAAATGTGTAACATCATACTTGAGAATCTTCATTCCCAAAGAACATCATAAGTGGGTGGATAAAATTAAGGATGTAGAGACATGCATGAATTCTACCAGGCACGAGTCAACAGGACAGATCCCTATGGTCCTACACAAAAACGAGTATCCAGTGAGAACGTGGAAAAGCATCATTAACTGCCCTCAAGATCCCATGATAGCACCTGACCTGCGAATTGAGAGAACGAAAGCCTACATGAGAAAACAAGCAGATCGCAGATTACGGCGACTGAGAAATAAGAGATTTCACCGTGATCTAGAAATCAACCAGCTCGTTTTGGTGAAACGACCCGTTACATCGGATCCAGAGAAGAAAATCTTCAGCAAATTCTGTGAAAAGTTCATAGGACCCTATTCTATTGTAAGAAACCTAGGAAATAATGCATACAGAGTGAAAGAGTTAAGCACAGGAACAATGTCGGTCTACAATGCAGCCAACTTAAAAACTTATCGAAGAAGCGAACCATGGGAGCGCCGAAATATTGATGCAGTTTAAAGATATGGACGTCCTATATCAACCAAGTGGACGGGGGGCAGTTGAGTACGGCACGTGAAGAGGGAAGTGGAGTTGGTGTCGACAATCATTAACGAGACGGGCAGAGTGTTGCCTCAGGCAGTAGCGCGTCACGCAAGCAGACTGAGAGGGGAGGTCCAAGCAGGAAATAAAACGAGTAAATGCCATTCACGACAGGAGCGGCTAGACCAAGTAATAGAAAGGGGTGATTCTGAAATAAAACAAATTGGCCTACGGAAGTCTTTTATAAATTGTCGACTTTATTCTAAGTTCGAAATTTTGTTAGTGGAGGAGTTGTGAACCCTTTATCCTCTGATGGATAAATGATTCTATGTTTTATTTCTTCAATTAATTAATATTTCCACCAGCGTCATGAGATAGCCAGACGAAGATGAGGAAACTTCAAGCATTTGTTGGAGACAGTTGGGACATACCTGCAGCAGTTTGACAAAGGCTAAATACTTAAGGATTGTGGAAAGAAATAGCATAGCAATGATTCAGAAGGACAGGTGGCCACCTCAAAATAGAAGGGACGCGTGGTGAGACATGCTTATGGCATGTGCATTGTACTATTCGCGCCTAGAAAAAATATAATGCAGTAACGTGAGTGGTTGATGGTACCACTGGACACTCCTACGAGGCTGAGGTCTGATAAAACCGCGAAGTTAACAGAAAATGGGGAACCAATGATAGATGAATGCTTACGAGCGCGCCAAGTCTAGCTTGGGCACGCGATATCTAGCATTAACGCGGGAGATCGGCTAGACAACATCTCTACGATCGATTCTTGAATTAATGGGCATATTCTTGACCTGCGCAATTTTACGAGTTCAGTGATATTTGTTTCATTCGTGTACCACTATTATTTTGAGAAATTTTTATATAATTTCCCCCCCCCCCTATCGATACCTACGGCCAGTTCATTTATAAGTGGCGTGAAGAGCCAAGAAGACTGATTATATTTTGTGCGTCCGAGGACGTAAAACTGACTATATTTTGTGCGTCTAAGGACGTAGGTAACCTCTACTGATTATACATTGTGTGTCGGAAGACACAGGTTATACTACATTATGCGTGTCCAAGGACGTAGGCACTTGTACTTTGCGTGTCATGAGGACACAGATTTTTATTAAGACTAAAGTGTGTTAAAATCAGTGTGATATATGGTCACTGTACTATTTTTGAAGGGACAGTATCTTCGACAATTCGCCAACAGACTGTTTCTGGGGAACTAAGTATCTTGAACCGTGAATTTAGTAGTCAGATATCGAGTGTATAATTATCTATAATTTTTTTTACATCAGCACGAGAGATGACATCACTGACCATGGAAGAAGTTTGGAACCGACAACACTCCGTCGAGATGTTTGAGACGAGCTAAACAGCATTAAGTTGGGAAATGGCTGCAGATGTCCGTTAACGGTGATTGGCTGAGGATGAGTACTGAATAATATTCTTATTATCTGATAAATTAACTTATGGTATATGGGACAAATTAGTTTTTGTAAATATCTTGCTTGTGTTGATTAACGTAGTGTATTTAGTTTTGGTCTGACACACCTTTTGCATGGAAACAGCTCGCACAATTTTGTTTAGTGATAGTTTCTTGTTTGTTTTCTTTTAACTAACGTGACTATGTGGACGACCGTGTTCGCATATGTTTACGTAATGCGGTTGAGAAACGTCTCTCGGAGATATGTTGTGTTTCAGAAGTAGGACTGAATTAGTATAATCATGCAGTAGATTGGAGGGTAAATTAATCTTTGTAATGTTTATTATTGATCAGATTTAGTGAAGTTATTGCCGTTGGAGCAATGTAATTTGTGGCGAGGAGCAGTCAGTTCTCTCGTAGGTTTTAATATTTTTTTAATTGTTTGTGAGAATCTTATTCAACCGACATGTGTGAAAGTGTTATGTCATTTCCAGCAGTGTGTGTGTGTGTTGTATTGGTCATTACAAGCAAGAATTTCAGCGTAGACTGATTTCTGTCAGCTTGATGCCAAGCCCATATCGTTACCTTGCGAGGACATATGTGGCTATTTCGATTAATGTCTTACCATATGTTTATTTGGTTGAGATTTGTTGCTGTTGATTCTACGAGATAACGGGACAGTTGGTCTGGTTATTTTTACACACTGGGCTGGACGATGACAGGTGTTGTGGTAGGGGGTAGCTGGTTTCACAAGGCGGGCTGAAAGGATTGCAGCAAAGTCATTAGGGAGTGCTTTGGCTCCGTAAAAGTTACTTGAAATACAGAATAAGAACTGATCAATGGTAAAAATTGTTTAAATAAATGGGAGTTGCCTACTAATCACTATAATCTCCGAAGCGTTAGCTTAACGTGCATGTTGGTTCATATAAGGTAATCTCAGCCGTTGAGGCTTTTGTTAGTGTTGGTTTAATTCCATGTTTATGTTTCATATTTGTGACCCGTGTAGTCACGTGCGATGCTGTCTTTCCTTGTTTGTGTATTGAGCAATTGGCCGGGTTGGCAGCTCATTTGTCCGATGCGTTACCGCATTGAAGAAGGGTCCCGAGGGAGATTCCTGTAAATACTAGATTTTAGATTGTGTGTCAGCATTAATTTTTAAGGGTTTTATTAATGTTGTGTCCCATATTCGTAAACGTTGATTTACGAGATGATTGATCGTAAGCATTTTGGCTGTTACCCGATGTAAACGAACAGTCATCCAAAGTACTCATTCCTCGTAGTTAGTCATTACGCGTACATACAATCCAATGCAAGTTAGTGGAACTTGGATCCACATTTTTATAAGGGGGAGATCCGTCTGACTCCTCAACTTTTAATATATATTTTTGTCATGGGAAGATTCAGGGAGGAATGTTATTATTGTTGTTTACATTCATTTCTTTTTGCACAAATAGTCATTAAATTATGTTATTATTTCACGTCTCGTCACTTCTTTCTTAATTATAGTTTTAATCCTATGACCCTTGCCTCAGTAGAGCATGTTGTTTGGCGAACGTATACATCACACTATGAACTGAGCGCGACCCCATGATTAAGATTTCTTACATATAAACACTGCAATACTAAAGGGTTCAGTATGTATGTATGTATTGTAACAAATCAGGGGGCTGAGTATCGATAGCATGCCGAGTTATCTAAGACCTGGGGTAAATCGCATACAGAGCATGCATAAAAATGTAATGTGTTTCCAGTGCCGGGTACTTTATTGGAACGATGGACCGAAGGAATGATGGATCCTGAATCGTACTTATTAAGACGTTGATGCTACGAAACCAAGAGGGTATTAATAATAATATTTTTGCTGCGAAAAAGCACTGAGAGAGTGCAAGAGGCATTGGTCTACGTGCAGCCAAGACAATGCGAGCTTTGTCTCTCCGAACAGCGTTTCCAAGAAGCGAGGAGACGGGAGTGGTCATTGTCTCTCCACCGAGTTATTGTGAGCATCTCAAGGAATATTTACAACCCTCGACTCGAGTTAATCCCCCCACGCCGAGTATCGACGAGGCCAGTGTCCCAGAACAATGAGAAAGTAGCGCAAGATGACCTAATTCTTGATCCACATATCCGGATATTTTGTTAAGAAGCCATATCAGAGCTGAGACAGAGTTGATAATTTAGAAATTTTAATCTCGGCTATGTGTTGAGAATGGCCGGAGATATGGAGACTAAAGAGCCAAACCGCAGAGGGATCCTTCCTACCCTCTCCAACATGACAGCATTGGCGCGGGAGTTGGAACTACATAGGCGCGTTATGATGCCATCATCAATTATAAAATATCCGCCGATCGTTTTTCAAAATTAAAGAAGATTTGAACCCGTCCCAAATCAGAGCTTTAAGGAGAACTTAAGATTCCAGCGATGTAATGATTTCCCTAGAATCGCAACCGTACAGTGAAATTTACCCATTGTGGTAAAATGACAGAACTATATAGGCACTTGCCCGGACTAGGAAAGGGTAGGCAACAAGAGATCTTGGGGCCCGAAGGCTGTTCCGCGCTGCTCTGAAAAGTGAAGCCGCGTGTTAGCGTGAAGTCCAGAGAGACTTAGTTCGTGTTTGCGTAGCCGAGTGCCGCATATAAGTAAATAGAGTGTGATATTCTGTGAATTAGTTGAACTGTGTGAATTAATTATCCAAAATAACAACTCGCGTAGCCGAGACAGAAATAGTATAATTTTAGAGTACTAAACGGGTTGGTGACCCGAGACTGTATTCAAATAAGCGCTAAGCCGTCCGTACCAAATTCAATTATACGGGGCGCGAGATGCAGGCGAATCGAAGTGGCTTAATTTATGTATATGCTATACTTCGGAGGACATGAACTAGTTGCCATTTGTTGACAAATATTTGTGGCCACGTTCTGAGTATTTGAAACTGTCACAGACCTAAGTCAAAACAGTCGTGTCGAGGATCGAATGGGTAGTCCATTCGTGGAACATACTTCGAACTGTACGAGCCCGTACGAGCTGTGTACGCCAGTGATGTTATTGTCGGACGTTTGAAACGACGGGAAATGCCATTGCGTGTGTTTTATTGGTGTGAATAATTAATTGAATGTTATATATTTGTGTTTCGTGAATACTTATGTGTGTATACCTTGTGTTGATAAGGTCGTGCCTAGACCGAGTTTTCATGTGTGACAAGATCACTAAGTTGATCACTATGCTTGGACTCAGCATAGAAGCCACGAGAGGCTAGAAGGCATCAGATCGGGAGTCGAACGTGGTCACCCCAGGAAGCTGTCATGGATTTGTCGTCCCCAGGAAACGATGAGTATTAACTTTTCATTAGAGGGAGCAAGAATGCAGGTCGAGTAGCGAGATAATTTGTACAGTAGTATTCAGATTTTTTGGCATTTGTCGCCTACTTTTCTTTGTAGCTGGGGAGCGAATTAATTATTTTTTTCGGGTCAACATGTTTGTGTTTGTGACTTGTCAGACTGTAAAAATAATGCATGTTTGTTGTGGGCCACTGACATGGAAGTCCATATTTGAGTTTGAGCCCGGACTTTGTAACTGTAAATATGTCGCGCATAGGCTAGATTTGTTATGGCTATTTTTTTGTAAACTTGTAGTGTGATGTATACTTTTGGAGTGTCCATTTAGCGAGGATTTTTTGTTTTTGTTTTTTGATGTGACTTTTTTCGAGTCAAGCTAGTTTGACTTTCCTTTCGTGCCATTTCATTTTCTGGTTAGATCAGGGTATTAGGATCCCTTCCCCCTTTATTTTCCCCAGACCGGTCGATATTATGGTCAGTGATCCAGTTTCGAGGAGGCGTGTCTTACGCCTGTGATTGTGTATATTTAAGTGTGTGTGTGCAGTTTGTTTCCGGCTGTGGAGTCGTTGATTTTCGTACCAAAATTGTAAGTGATTTTTTTTTTGCCAGTGTAGCCAATGCGTACGTGTTTCCAGATGTTTACCCTGAGGTTTGTCGTGTTATTTCCGGCCCTGAAGCGGAGGAGTATGATGATTTTTTCCAGGTGGCGATCCTGAGGTATTTTGGTGATGATGCAGATATGGTAGGATAGGTTTTTTTTTTGAAGCGCACACACACAGATTATGTTTTTATTCCCACAGTACAGTGGAGGAAGCAGCTGACCCTGGCCATATTTCTTCGCGACCAAGGACTGGAAGTTAACGTTAATTTCATATTTAAATCATGTCACATATAGTATTGCTTTTGGAGCATCTCAGAGCTAGCCCCACTTTAGAAGTGCGGTATTTCTGGCAGACTGGCTGGCCTCGTGCTAACGAGACAACACAGCTGTGTTCCTGCCGTTTGTCAATGGTCACTCTAGGCTTAATGAATCGAGTGCAAGGCAGTGTTCTGTAGGACTGGGAGTTATATTTAGTCATGTTGACCTCGTAATTGTTTCGAGAGCCTATGTTTGACGGGCTATTGTAGTGTAATTGCTGGCTTGTCACCAGCTGTGTTTTGGTTCGTTGATGTTTTTGGTTGCATCCCCAATGTTATTTTGTGTGTATCTCGTTAACCCAGGTGACCAGTATTCATGTGGTCCCAATGGAGCTGACGGACCACAGGTTCGATGCCCCATTGTAGAAAGGAATACTCTCGTTGTCCTTAGCGTATATTTGTGTGTGTTTGTGGGAGACAAAAATTAGATCCATTGCAGCTAGTTTGTTTTGATTAAGGGCAGCTGCCAAGTTGAGTTGAACCTTTGAAATTTGCAAGTAGGCAGTTGACAGTCACCCAGTGTAAATGTCACCCCCAAATCAGCTGTTTAAAGTAATTTTTATTTGTTTGTAGTTTTGACAGCTGGATTTTGGTAATGTTTTCTTTCTCTTTTGAGTTTTTATTAACCGAGGAAGAGTGAAGGGATACCAACTCCGTCTGATATTTTGAATTATGATTTCTACTTTGATTTCTAATTTTGATTGTTTGTTTGTTTGTTTGTTTGGTTTAATGTAAATGTTTTTTTATTTTATTTAGACAGTTGGTTTTGTAATGGGACTGTAATTGATCTAAACCTGATAGCCTGGTTATGAATAAATTATAGATTTTCTGTTACCTGTGTACACCATTTCACGTAGTTAGAAATACCTGTTTCATTGACCTTGGCAAAACATTTTTGAATAAAACGAACGTTCCACACCCGAGATTATTATTATTGTTATTATTATTATTATTATTATTATTATTTAGGTCTAGATACACCCAATCGGGTACATAGCAAATATTTAGGACCCCCTTTTTACTCAGAAACAGGAACAGTGGCGTATGCAAATTTTGATTGTGGGAGAGGAGTTTGGCAACCGCTCCGTTTAAAGTAGTAATTTGTCCCGCTTTGCCTGAAGGTATTTTTTACCATGGTCGCACTACTTGACACCTCGATCTACCGAAACGGTTATCTATTTCTCCCGGTACTCACCAGTGAGGCTGGAAGTAATGAAGACAGCTCGCGTGGGTGATTGGATAATCTACCGGGATTATTTGGAGATCCGTAGCATCTACTGCACCACAGGATCACCCTCTTCAATCTCTATTATATATATTCAAAATGGCGCCCATTGTGGAGGCTAGATCCATTGTGGAGGGTGGATCTATTTCAAAAGGCGAAGATCTATGATCTAGGATTAATAATCATGTAATTGTCCAGGCCAAGGTAGAAAGAGTGCACCAATAGACGAGATTGCCTGTACTGGACTAACATTTGTTTATTTCAGGGTAAATAATTAAAATCACGCGTAGACGGCGTTGTTCAATTCACGGGTACACCCAGAAAACGTTGTAATAATTTTGTTTTGTGAGATAGCAGTCCATAAGGGTTAAGAATTTATTTTGGTAGCCCACACTTGTGAGAGCTAACTTCATATTCATTAATCATCAATTGATGAATATTTCTTCGTCGCACTAATCTCGCGAACGAGTTAGGTAGGTAATCGATATTATGAAGGTATCCCAGTGTTTGATTTAGGAGACCTGGAAACTAGATAAACCAATCAGGCAGTTGCTGTTGTTGTTTTTCCAGTTAAAGTAAATATTGTGACAGGTCATACAATTTTTCTAATTTTTGTCCCCACACAAGACAAATGCATGACAGTGAATGGGAGACCCAGACTCCCGTATGCTATATTGATATTTTGTGTTTTATTTGTGAGTGTCGCAATGGCTACTTCCGAGGAGTTGCAAGTAATGTTTGAGGCACTGTGTAAAAAAATTGAGGAGATTGCGGAAGAAAATCTTAAGAAGCTTAAAGACACTTCAGAAATTAGTGGCAGAAAGGCAGAAGAAAGGTCCGAAGCTAGTGATAGAAAATGGGAGGAAAGATCGGAAGCCGCGGATAAGGAACTTAAAGATAGTTTAGAGGCAGTTAAGGTAGTAATGAACTTTAAAACAACAGCAATTAACTTAAAGACAGAGCAGCTATGTCAAACTTGCATAGCGCAGGGCAAAGAGTTAAGAGTCGCAGTGAAGCATCTTACACGGCCCACCACAGAGCAGATCGACAAACTAACACACAAAACAGAGGAAATAGAGCGCAAAGCGGACAACAATTATGATGAATTGCTCACAGAAGTAAATAAGATGGATAGTGCTGTCAAAGCTTTGGATAAGTATCTGGAAGAAATAACGAGCAATATGGAATCTATGGACATTAGAGTTACGAAGCAGCTAGAGGAAGTCCAGGGACATATTAGAGCCGGAGTCAAACGCGTCATTGCCATGGATAGCCGAGAAGAAAACGTCACCCGACATATTAAAAGAATGCAAATTGGGATAAAGGAATTGTAAGCGGAAATCAACCGATTAAGAGAGCAAAATGAGGAAGATGCCCACGAAAATAAGAAGGGAATGAAAACAGAAATGGAGGCCAACTTAGAAAGAGTCCAGAAATTGGAAATTATATTGAGAATTGTACGCCAGGAGGCAAAACTAATTAAAACAGACCTACGAGGGCAGATTCAGGATGAGGCGATCCTCGAACTGCAAAGAGAAGCTGCACGGACGATGGACGACGCCCGGAGCAACATTAATAATAATAATAACCACCGTAAGTCAGGATACCAGACGCAGACGATGCCAGAGCCGCCATTAAATGGATTACTCTGAGGGCCAACGAGCATAACATTCGGGACGCCGAAAGCCGGAACTTCGACGCCGAACGACGCTACGACGCCGACGCAGATTGTACATGTCATCAGGTCAGGAGACGACCGCCCAAAACGTTACAACGAGAACAGCGCCATGACCCCTAAGCAATTCATCCGCGAACTGGACGCTTACATTTTGGACAACCGCATACCGGAGGAAAAGCACCTGCGCACAGTGGAGAAACTTTTGGAGAATGCCCCCTTACAATGGTTTCAGAGCTTCCGCTACATTTTTCATACCCTGACAGAGTTCAAGGAGGCTTTCCTAAAAACGTATTGGAGCCTCGAACGGCAACAAAATATGAGACTGGAGTTATATTCCCGTAAGTTCTCAACACAAGGTCCAACAAAATATGCGGAATACTTTATTGCGCAATTCGTTAAGATGAGAGAGCTGGACGACCCCCTTCCGAACGCTCTCTGGTAGCCGCAATTAGTAAACAGCTACCTGTGAAAGTTCACGAGACGCTTATCGCTGCAAACGCCCAAAGGGCAATACAAACTGAGGGAATTTTGAGACTGCTGAACCATACTAGCGCACATTTACAACGCATGGGGGCCACTGAACAAATTCATGCAGCAGAAATCCAAAGAATGCCAGCCACACGGGAGCAGGGTACCACTACAGCGAGCCCGCCTCGGGATAACACCTGGAGGAGGTACGAGAGCAGACCACCGAGGGGTTATGAACCTAGGTACCAGGCAAGGGCAGAGCGAGGATGGGACAGGCAGTACAACCCTAGAGGACACCGCGGACGTTGGGACCAAGTACGCCAACACTCAGCGCCGTACCAACCGCGAGAGGGAAGGCATGGAAGCTACAGGCCACGGCCGACCCAACAGGGAGACAGGATCTCGAACGAGCAGGCACGGAGGGACCTCGAACAAAGATACGCGGATTCACAACAATGTCTAAAAGAACTCCACAGTAAGAACGGAGAAGGGCAGGCCAGGACCGAAGCCGACAAATGGAGAGGGGCTATCCAGCATCGCGAGGACCTAGACAGGCACTATCAGGGAGCCCAGAGCCTAGAACTCCAGCGAGAGAGAGAGGAGGCAGCGTCCCGGAATAATGGGGCGAGAAACAGAAAAAAGGGCAGTTCTAGAGAGGGGCGATAGCCCCAGATTTGACCAAGATGGCAGACACCAAGAATGGGTGGTTGTGAAAATTGAGAAATGGGTAGCGCAGTCGGGGGCCCTTATTGAGAATATGTACAAAAAAGAAAGGCCCACTCTAAAGGAATTACCTGTAATTTTCGTACGCGTGGGAGGACTAATCTTCCGAAGTCTGGTCGACACGGGAGCCAGTATTTCGGTAGCGAGTGTTGCGCTATTGAAAGAACTTGAGAGAAAATTTAAAGTACCCGTAATGCCAGTAGCAAATGTCAGAGTGAAAGGCATCATCCCCGATCGTACAGCGGAATGTAAATACCAGGCATATTTGGATTTTAAAATTGGAAATTATACCATATCGCACCCATTCTTAATTAGAAATAAAATCAGTTTCAATTTAATCTTCGAAGCGGATTTTATGAGAACTAATGGAGCCGTCATTGACATGCGTGCAAACGAGATTAAATTTCGCACGCATGATAAAAGGGAAATTGACCTACAGTTTAATGAAGTCGAACGAAGGGATCAAGGTCAAATTTGGAGCATTGACATACAAGATGACGTCAAGAGGGAAGCTACTGAATTATTGCATAAAATAGGGGAGGAGTTCGTTGAGGAAAAAGTCTTAAATTATACTACAGAATTCGGCGCTACACTTGAAGAGAAGGTGGCTGAGGCATAAATTAAACCCCATGAAAAGGAGGAGCTACGGGCAATTTTAACAAAACACCAGGAAGTTTTTGATAACAAACCGGGACAAATTAGAAATTTTAGCTATGCATTACAAGTAAATGGTTGGAGTCCATACAAGAAGAAGGTGTACCCCATAGCAGAGAGGCATCACGAGGAGGTAAAGAAAGCAATTAAAGCCATGGAAGAGGGTGGAAGAATTACGAATAAATATACCCTATTCATGAATCCTATTGTCATTGTGGAGAAGGCGGACGGAAGCGTCAGATTGTGTCTCGATGCACGTGAAATCAACTCCAGAATACAGCCCGAATTCGACCAAGCTCCACCGATTAGGGAAGGGCTGAAGAAGTTCAGAAACAAGAACTATTTCTCGAGCATCGATTTAACGAGTAGTTTTCACCACGTGGAACTAGAGGGGAAATCCCAACATCTCACAGGATTTATTTTCGACCAGCAGACGTACACCCGTAATCGCTTACGGTTCGGGATTCGAACCGCAAGTTGTGCACTTATCCAAGCCCTGGATCGCAACTTGACGGAAGAGGTTAAGGAATGCACTGTCCGTTATGTAGACAATATCTTGCTTGCTTCAGAGACGCTAGAAGAGCATATTCAAAATTTAGAAGAACTTCTATGGAATGTTTAGTCGACCAATTTCAAGATTAACTTTAAAAATTCCCACTTCTGTCAGAAGAAAATTTATACCTTGGACACATTATTGATGGGGAAGGAATTCGGTCTAACCCACCAACATATCTGCAATTCAAAATGTTCCCACGACAAGACGGATTAAGCACATCCGCATGTTTCTGGGAATGGCTGGCATTTTCTCAGAACATTGTCTTCATTATACAGAGACGGTCGCGCCACTGCAAGAAGTTTTGAAGAAAAATAACCGATGGTTATGGGGTAAAGAGGCCGACGAAGCATTCCAGCGAACCAAGGACCTTCTGTTAGAGAGCGTAAAACTGGGATATCCAAATTTCAATTGGAAATTCGTGCTACAATCTGACGCATCAAAAATAGGGATCGGAGCAATCTTGTACCAAGAAGACCCCGAAAACCCAAAGAAGAGGGTGTATTTAGGATTTTTGAGCCGAAAATTGAGGAACTCAATTATACCGTCACTGAAATTGAAATGCTCTCAATACTCCATGCATTGAAGCATTGGCGAAAGATTACATATGGTTTCCCGATTGTTTTGAGAACGGACCACAAGGCACTTACCTTCATGTTTAAAACCAGCTTAGTTAGCGAGAGGGTAAATCGTTGGGCTCTCTACGCACAACAGTTCGATATGCAGGTTGAGCATTGTCCCGGAAAACAGAATGTCATCCCGGACATTTTATCCCGGAGCCCGTAGGAGGATGAAGAAATGGAAATCCATCACGCCGCACATCAGCAGGAAGACCATGACTTTCTCGCAGACTTACCGAGACTTGGGATGGAGCAAGAAGCAGACCCTTGGGCTAATCTAATGAGAGATTATCTCAGAGGATTACATCCGGAAGACTCACCAGCCAAGGCCGAGATGGAGAATCTCACGCCAAAATACCAATTCATGAATGGATTTCTACATCAGTTTATCGATGAGGATCACACCAAGCTTCGCATTTTAGTTCCAGCGATATTCCAGCGCCGACTAGTCTGACATGTTCACCGTGTCTATGGTCATGTTGGCTGTGACAAGACATTCGCTGTGGTTCGGGAGGCATTCACATGGCCATGTCTCCGAATTACGATCCGAGAGGTACTGAGGACATTCGATACTTGCCAGCGCATAAAGCACAATACGTTTTTGATGAAGCAGCTACCTCGACGGATCTTACCATCGAAGCCCAGAGAAATTTACGCCATTGACTTTTATGGGCCTCTCCCAGCTGCCAGAAGGGGCATGAGGCACATACTGGTATGCCTAGATGTGTTATCGAAGATCGTGAGACTGTGTGCTGTGCAAAAGACAACCTCAAAACAGGTATTAAATAAAATTGGGAACAAAATTGTACCGGAACTGGGGACACCAGAATTAATTCTATCCGACCATGATTCTTGCTTCAAGAGCTGACTTTTCAAGAGAGAGCTGGAAGGAAAGGGAATTCGGCATATTCTAAGTTCTATGCGCCACCCTGAGAGCAATCCTTTAGAACGTCTGATGAGAGAGATTGCAACATTTTGCCGGATATATTGCCCGGACGCGCATTATCGTTGGGTAGATGTCCTGCAGAACATAGAGACGTGCATATACACCACAGTGCACGAATCTACATCCGAGTTGCCAACGGTAGTCCATTTCGACCAGTATCCTGAGAGACCTTGGAATAGGATCATTAGTTGCCCGGTAGACGCGAGACCCGCACTACAGCTCAAAATTGAGCTCACCAAGGCAAGCCTGCTCGAACAAGCCGAGAAGAGACTGAGGCGGATGAGAAGGAGAAGATACCACCGACCACTAAGAGAGGGAGAGTACGTTTTAGTGAAGAAACCTGCCGTCTCAAACCCTTCAGCGCGTTTCTACGCAATTTGCCCCCATTTACGAGGGAACTTACGAAATTATACAATGTTTAGGAAACAACGCTTACACAATTCGAGAATTAGGAGGAGTGAACGAGGTCACCCACAATGCGCAAAACTTGAAATTATACTACCCCAGAAATGTATTACACGAACCACCGCCTGCCCAAGTGAATGCCATTATAAAGAGAAAAAACAACGCAGAAAAGCAACCCCACGGGTGTGGGCTAATTACGCTGAGGGTCGAACTGGGGCAGTTACTCAGCGCAGCCCTGGAGACAAACAGGAAGTTACGAGAAGAACAGCACGAACTGCTACAACTCCTAGAACTAGAAAGGGAAAGTGCATCAAGACAGAACACCTCAGAGGATTAAGAGTGAGCGATGAACTCGGCATTTAAACTACAGATGACTTTGGTGTTAGAATAGAAAAATTGTACTGCTTCCGCTCGCACACATTTTTCAAACTCAGGAGGGGGAAATTGTAACCGATCAGGGGGCTGAGTATCGATAGCATGCCGAGTTATCTAAGACCTGGGATAAATCGCATACAGAGCATGCATAAAAATTTACTGTGTTTCCAGTGCCGGGTACTTTATTGGAACGATGGACGGAAGGAATGATGGTTCCTGAATCGTACAAATTAAGACATTGATGCTACGAAACCAAGAGGGTATTAATAATAATTTTTGCTTCAAAAAAGCAATGAGAGAGTGCAAGAGGCATTGGTCTACGTGCAGCCAAGACAATGCGAGCTTTGTCTCTCCGAACAGCGTTTCCAAGAAGCGGGGAGACAGGAGTGGTATTTGTCTCTCCACCGAGTAATTGTGAGCATCTCAAGTAATGCTAATCCCCCACGCCGAGCATCGACGAGGCCAGTGTCACAGAACAATGAAAAAGTAGCGGAAGATGACCTAATTCTTGATCCACATATCCGGATATTTTGTTAAGAAGCCATATCAGAGCTGAGACAGAGTTGATAATTTAGAAATTTTAATCTCGGCTATGTGTTGAGAATGGCCGGAGATATGGAGACTAAAGAACCAAACCGAGGAGGGATCCTTCCTACCCCCTCCAACATGACAGCATTGACACGGGAGTTGAAACTACATAGGCGTGTTATGATGCCATCATCAATTATAAAATATCGGCCGATCGTTTTTCAAAATTAAAGAAGATTTGAAACCGCCCCAAATCAGAGATTTCAGGAGAACTTAAGATCACAGCGATGTGATGATTTCCTTAGAATCGCAACCGTACAGTGAAATTTGCCCATTGTGGTAAAGGGAGAGAACTATATAGGCACTTGCCCGGACTAGGAAAGGGTAGTCAACATGAGATCTTGGGGCCGGAAGGCTGTTCCACGCTGCTCTGAAAAGTGAAGCCGCGTGTTAGCGTGAAGTCCAGAGAGACTTAGTTCGTGTTTGCGTAGCCGAGTGCCGTATATAAGTAAATAGAGTGTGATATTTCTGTGGATTAGTTGAACTGTGTGAATGAATTATCCAAAATAACAACTCGCGTAGCTGAGAAAGAAATAGTATAATTTTAGAGTACTAAACGGGTTGGTGACCCGAGACTGTATTCAAATAAGCGCTAAGCCGTCCGTACCAAATTCAATTATACGGGGCGCGAGATGCAGGCGAATCGAAGTGGCTTAATTTATGTATATGCTATGCTTCGGAGGACATGAATTAGTTGCCATTTCATGACAAATATTTGTGGCCAAGTTCTGAGTACCGGTATTTGAAACTGTCACGGACCTAAGCCAAAACAGTCGTGTCGAGGATCGAACGGGTAGTTATTCGTGGAACATACTTCGAACTGTACGAGCCCGTACGAGCTGTGTACACCAGTGATGTTATTGTCAGACGTTTGAAACGACGGGAAATGCCATTGCGTGTGTTTTATTGGTGTGAATAATTAATTGAGTGTTATATACTTGTGTTTCGTGAATACTTATATGTGTATACCTTGTGTTGCTAAGGTCATGCCTAGACCGAGTTCTCATGTGTGACAAGATCCCGAAGTTGAACACTATGCTTGGACTCAGCATAGAAGCCATGAGAGGCTGGAAGGCATCACATCGGGAGTCGAACGTGGTCATCCCAGGAAGCTATCATGGATTTGTCGTCCCCAGGAAACGATGAGTATTAACTTTTCATTAGAGGGAGCATGAATGCAGGTCAAGTAGCGAGATAATTTGTAAACTTGGAATTAATTTTGTTTTGGCATTTGTCGCCTATTTTTCTTTGTAGCTGGGGAGCGAATTAATTATTTTTTTCGGGTCAACATGTTAGTGTTTGTGTTTGTGACTTGTCAGACTGTAAAAATAATGCATGTTTGTTGTGGGCCACTGACATGGAAGTCCATATTTGAGTTTGAGCCTGAACTTTGTAACTGTAAATATGTCGCACATAGGCTAGATTTGTTATGGCAATTTTTTTGTAAACTTGTAGCGTGATGTATACTTTTGGAGTGTCCATTTAGCGAGGATGTTTTGTTTTTGTTTTTTGATGTGAATTTTTTCGAGTCGAGCTAGTTTGATTTTCCTTTCGTGCCATTTCATTTTCTGGTTAGATCAGGGCATTAGGATCCCTGCCCCCTTTATTTTCGCCAGACCGGTCGATATTATGGTCAGTGATCCAGTATCGAGGAGGCGTGTCTTACGCCTGTGATTTTGTATATTTAAGTGTGTGTGTGCAGTTTGTTTCCGGCTGTGGAGTCGTTGATTTTCGTACCAAAATGGTAAGTGTTTTTTTTTTGCCAGTGTAGCCAATGAGTAAGTGTTTCCAGGTGTTTACCCTGAGGTTTTTCGTGTTATTTCCGGCCCTGAAACGGAGGAGTAAGGTGATTTTTTTCAGGTGGCGATCCTGAGGTATTTGGTGATGATGCAGTTATGGTACGATATGTTATTTGTGTTTTTTGAAGCGCACACACACAGATTATGTTTTTATTCCCACAGTGCAGTGGAGGAAGCAGCTGACCCTGGCCATAATTCTTCGTGACCAAGGCCTGGAAATTAACGTTAATTTCATATTTAAATCATGTTACATATAGTATTGCTCTAGGTGCATCTCAGAGCTAGCCCCACTTTAGAAGTGCAGTATTTACGGCAGACCGGCTGGCCTCGTGCTAACGAGACAGCACAGCGGAGTTCCTGCCATTTGTCAATGGTCACTCTAAGCTTAATGAATCGAGTGCAAGGCAGTGTTCTGTAGTACTGGGAGTTATATTTAGTCATGATGACCTCGTAATTGTTTCGAGAGCCTCTGTTTGACGGGCTATTGTAGTGTAATTGCAGGCTTGTCACCAGCTGTGTTTGGTTCGTTGTTGTTTTTGGTTGCATCCCCAATGTTATTTTGTGTGTATCTCGCTAACCCAGGTGACCAGTATTCATGTGGTCCCAATGGAGCTGACGGACCACAGGTTCGATGCCCCATTGTACAAAGGAATACTCTCGTTGTCCTTAGTGTAAATTTGTGTGTGTTTGTGGGAGACAAAGTTAGATCCATTGCAGCTAGTTTGTTTTGATTAAGGGCAGCTGCCAAGTTGAGTTGAACCTTTGAAATCTGCAAGTAGGCAGTTGAGAGTCACCCAATGTAAATGTCACCCACAAATCAGCGGTTTAAAGTAATTTTTATTTGTTTGCAGTTTTGACAGCTGGATTTTGGTAACGCTTTCTTTTTCGTTTGAGTTTTTATTAACCGTCTGATATTTTGAATTTTGATTTCTATTTTGATTTTTAATTTTTGTTTGTTTGTTTGTTTGGTTTATTGTAACTGTATTCCTTTTTTAATTTAGACAGTTTGTTTTGTAATGGGACTGTAATTGTTCTAAACCTGATAGCCTGGTTATGAATAAATTATAGATTTTCTGTAACCTGTGTACGCCATTTCACGTAGTTAGAAATACCTGTTTCATTGACCTATGCCAAACATTTTTGGACACCAACGAACGTTCCACACCCGAGATTTATATTATTATTATTATTAAGGCCTAGAGACACCCAATCGGGTACAGTATATATGTATGTATGTATGTTGGTCTATGTGCGTGCGCATTTGGCCTCTTATATCGATAATCCATTAATCGATTTTTCACGGTTTGTGGTCTCGTTTGTTATGTCTAGAAGACGATACCTAGAGTTGGACGTCCACATCGGATGGCTTTTAGAATAGATATTCCCAATAAACCCGAACACGAACGTATCATGTGCATCTTTTTTCTAAAATATCAAGAACGTGCTAACTACAAACCAGTCATATCCTTCTATACAGTATTCAATTTCGCATCGAGTGAAACCAGTTGCTACTCTGTGCGGTAAGAATTATGCCCTACAAAGTATTACTAATTTCGGACCAATATGTTCTTTGTTCGAGAGTTTATCCTCAAAAAACTCTAAAACAGCTACCTAGAAGGGAATCCAGCGCTGTCAGAATCTTTCCCGAGTGTGTTTTCACCAGTTTTTCCACAATCCCTCCAGGTAAATGCCGAGGTAGTACCGTACGTGAAGTTTCAGGGCACCTGCCCCATCCCTGACTCTAATACAGTTACACACATAATCAACTACACGGGACTGATGATGATTGTCTAATAACATTAATAATAACGTTATTGGTTTTATGTCCCTTTTAACTACTGCGGCTTTTAGAGACACCGGGGTGCAAGAATTTTGCCCCCACAGGGATCTTTAACGTGCCAGTAAATCTAATGACACGGCTCCCTCGCATTCGCGCACCCTCAAATGCCAACTGGCTGCACCAGGATTTGATCCTGCAACCTTGAACATAGCAAACGAGAACGTTACCTCTGAGCCACGCGGCCAGCCAAAGGTACTGATGACCAAGATGCCCCAAGCCCCTACAATGTATTATTTTCAACAAGAATGTTTGAGGGAGTAGGAAACGTATCTGTACGAAAACGTTGTGTCAACGTTACATATTGTGACACTACTACAGTATAATTTTATTGCTCAGACATTGTTCCACACCAAGGCGCTTGTACACGTAACTCGTCGAACTATAATATTTATGACAACTCCTTCCTGTCGGCAAATCGTCCCATTCTCACTCGGCCCTGTCAATGTGTTCATAATTTTCCGTGCGCAAGAGATCTTGTAAAGCCGCGCTGCCTACCACCCTTTTCAAAACAATTCCCAAACTAATGCTGTCGATTACATTCATCCGATTTTAATTCTGAAAAATGCATTGGAATCAGGAAATAAATCTCCATTTTCGTATTACCAGGTCTTTGTCATATTTTAAGCAGAGATATAAAAACTGTTAGTAACTTTTTTGTTTTTCATATTTTGGAAAAAGCATTGAATTAGTATCAATTCAATTGCAGTCTAGTATACATAGTGGTTTTGAGATCGCTAATATGAGCTTTCGTTCGAGAGAAAACTGAAAAAAAGAAATTGTCTCACTTTGGTGCTGCTACGTGGTGTCAGAATTACAAACTAGAAAACGGGACATTTAGCCTTAATGTATTCCCAACACTATGGTGTCCTGCTACCCTATTATGGCATGGGCAATCTTAAACTCATGTATATGTATACAGACTCGTTCATTTATTTGGTTAACACCCAAGATGTATATGAAGACAAGTTTAATTTCCTAGAACACCTGGACACATCTGATTATCCTACTAATCACATATGTTGCTCAACATCAAACAAGAAAACTTTGGGAAAATTTAAAGACGAGGCTTGTGGACAAATTATTTAAGCATTTGTTGGACTTAGAGCTTAGACAAAAATGGTAAAGAAATATAAAACATTAAAGGTATTAGCAGATGCATTGTCAAAAATTGTATAAGGTTTCAAGATTATAAAGATTGTATCATGAAAAACGAGGTAAAAAGAATACCAATGAACATTATCGCTTCCTAACAACATAACATATCATCTATAAAACTAAACAAAATTGCTTTGAGTCCTGGTCTTCTATCTTTGTCGTCTGGCCTCCTCAGAAGCCGAGTGCAGGCCTTTCTATTCGACGCCCGTGGGCGACCTGCGCGTCGGGATGAGAGATGGAATGGATGAAGATGAATGAAACTGGGCAAGGATGTGGAAGGAATCGGCCGTGGCCTATCAGAAGGTACCATCCCAACATTTGTCTGGTGTTGAAAATGGGAAACCACGGAAAACCATTTCAAGGACGGCCGACGGTGGGGCTCGAACCCACGCGTCCACCGAGTCAGCAGAGAGCTTGGTCCCATGACCTAACGCTGCGCTTTAGCCAGCTGAGCCACTGCTGTCGGGTGTGTCCTGGTGATGATAAAAGGGTAATTGATTCGGATGGTATAGCTACCCAAGCATATGGTCATTACTCAACCATTGACCATGCTTAAAGGGCTTAAGTTATGACTATCAAAATCCTCTACCTGTATCTAGCAAATACATAAACCAAAATAATTTAAAAAAAAAACAATAGCACTAAAAATAGAAAACATCACCAATCAAGCAAAAAAAATGGTATTCATACTCAAAAATGAAAAATAAAAAATAGAAAACGAATAAAACCAACTGTACAATTTATAACAAAAAATAAAGAAAAACATGTTATATGTGTAAATATTGTAAATGTATTTAAATTAATAAAAAAAAGAATATTGTATGGACACTGCTTGTACAATTTAATTACTACCCGCCTCCCTCTCCCAATCCAACTGTTGGCCCTCAGTTAGCTAAAACTAGGCAGCCAAAAGTATAGTATATCCCATTTATTACCTATATGCTTTGGGATAAGGCATACAGCCTTGTTATATGTAATGAAAAATCGTGTTTCGCAAATATGAACTTTCGACATACACAAAATAAAAAATGTGTAAGCAACAAAATGGAAAATCCATGTTTCAATATTGACAAAATTACAAAACATTAAACTGAAATTTAAAAGAAAAATGGGAAATTGGCAAATTGCAATGTGTGTAATATAAAAATGAAAGAAAATGAACAAAAGCTTTTACTTGTTAAAACTTAACTGACTTTGTAATTGTAAGCTGGTTGTGCGTAGCGAAGGTCTTGCACAGTAGCCACAGTGCAGGTGCTAGCTTCCCCTTACTCTCTATTAGACTAGCATAAGCATAGTTGCGTGTGCCCTTATAGGTCTATACTTTGTGTATGTGTATTAGCCTCTGGCTCAGCTTTACAGGTTAGGTTAGGTTAGCTTAGCTTAGGTTAGGTTAGGTGAGGTTTGTTAAGTTAGCTTAGGTTAGGTTATGTGAAGTTCGGTTAGATGAAGTTAGGTTATGTTAGGTTAGGTTAGGTGAGGTTAGGTGAAGTTGGGTTAGGTAAAGTTAGGTTAGATGAAGTTAGGTGAGGACTTGTTTTGGTTAGGTGAACTGAGGTTAGGTGAAGTTAGGTTAGCATGTCATTGATGTAAGTGGTTGCGTGCAGTGACCATTTTGTGTATTAGCCCTGTGCTAAAAATAATACGCTACATTAAAAATTAAATAAAATAAAGATTTATAAGTTAAAAAACAAAATTTAAAGATAAAATCTTAGGTCTATGACCTTGTAGTTTGGTCTTTTTCGCAAAATCTAAAATGTAAAATCTAAAATGGAAAAAAAAAAATCCAAAATCTAAAACTTAAATCTAAAACCTAAGCATTTAAAAATTTAAAAATTTAAAAATGTAAAAACTAAAATAAAATCTGAAATCTAAAATCTTAAAATGTAAAATGTAAAATTGTAAATATAAAAAATAAAAGAAATATTACATGCATTAACTATATTAAATGAGGTTTCTGTATTTATGGGTTAGAGAATTGTTGGGTTAATGCCCTTGCAGTTTAGTGCTTTGACAAAAATAGAAATATAAAAATAATAAATTAAATATAAAAATAAAATAAAACAATAAACAATGATTTAAAATGCCCGCCATTTAAGAGTGTGGTTGCGCGTGGTGGCCATCTTGCGCATTAGCCCCTGTCCCAGCTCCGGTCTATTGTACCTACTGTCAGAACACGTACTCGGTACCAATGCAGAAGGCTCATGAACAGATGTGTTATTTGAATATTATAACGTTGCCCTGAAGACCCTCAAAACGGGTAAATATACCCTAACAAAATAGCATTTATTACATTTCCGTCCGAGAATGCATAACGTACCGTATCTTTAATTACACTCTTAGAAATGTTTGGTATAACTAGGTGTTCGTGTGTACCGAAAAGTTCCAAAAAGATTAATTAATCATGAAATGACGCAATGCCGCCTTACATTTTATCTGCAGTTTATGCATTTTACAGTAGTTATACATATTTACCTACAGTTTATGTTCTGTATCATTACGTACTTACTGTAATGATGTGAAGGAAGGAATGAAGGAGGGAAGGAAGTTTGTAGTTTTACGTGACCTTTAATCCCTCAATAATGAGTCACGGGACCTCCTTTCTACGTGGAATCCGAACCACAGGAAATGGCACTTCACTTTGAAAATCTCAAATGCATTGTCCGAGAATGAAACCCGGTCCGCCGTGGTGTGAGGCCAAAAGTTTGACCACTGCACCACCACACCCCTGGACTAATGATATTTACTCCTTCCTGGGCAATGATATATGCCTATTGTTTGATTAAGGATATTTTGAGATAATGCGGTGTGTTTGATATTTTTCTGAAAAAAAAAAAAAACCAGTGCCATAGAACTCTGTTAATTCACAAATATTATACAATACATGTAATAAATTTCAAAAATAGAAACATCACAATTACCATGACTATTATCAAAACAACTGAAAATAATTTGCAGATACTTAAAACAAATTTACAAGTAATTGGGAAAATATTCTTTTATTCTAATAACTTGCCCACGTGTGTACTACAAGACTCTCAAAAATTAATCTAAATTTTGTGCCTGATGTAGCAGCTCTGGAAGTAAAGTGGTTACAATAAAATCATGTGCCTGTGGCGTTATCACAATAACAACAACATCAACAACGTAGTGTTGGCGGAATGTTCGAAACCCGAGACGAAATTACAGGTCTAAACAAATATTTCTATCTTCGCAAAAGCGGACAACAGTCTCATCACAGTTCAACACATACGGAGAAGGTGACCGAGACGCCCCAAGCCCCAAAATTTACTTAACAACAATATCAGTATGTGAAATAAGACCAGAAATTGTGAATTTCAGTTGAGAGGCAGCAATAAAATGGCTCCACAATTAGAGTGAGATCACAAAGCAATTTAACCCTTGTAATTCCACTTTTATGGCTCAGTAATATTTAATAAACGTTTCATCAGCTTGATTGGGGGCAAAATGATAAATGTTTGGAACAGAAATAGCAGTGTGTACATATGGAGTGGGAGTGAGAGAGGATGTCACTGTCCCTAGGGCGCCGTGCCGTCATATCCACCAATTCACGCGCCGTGCCCCAGGCAGGTGATGGCTGCCCCGTGAGAACACGGTTCTCTGATGTGTCATTCCGTGCCTAATGGGCGTGGCCCCACATGGACCACAGCGATCGCCAGTGATAATTTGAACGTGGCACAGTTATCTCCCAAACGGCTTCCAGTTATAAGAACAGTTCCTACGATCAATTGCCATGATAGTGAAGAGGGGAGGTTACACTATGGAGCCTACTGAACTACTGTGCAAGTAACAGAGTGAACTTTGGCAAATTTAAATGATGGAAATCCTTATTCTATTCTCTTTTCTTCTACCACATCGTAGCGTTGCAACTATCGTAGTTGGCTATCACTCTATAGGTCCGGGTTCGATTCCCGGCTCTGCTAAGAAATTTAATTCAGATCTGAGGGTTGGAACGGGATTCACTGTGCCTCATTAGGTAAAACAGTGAAGAGGTGGGTTCGATTCCCACCTCAGCCATCATGGAAGTGGTTTCCTGTAGTTTCCCACGTAAACTCTAGGCACGTGTCGGGATGGTTTCTAACTTAAGGCCACGGCCGTCTCCTTTCCAATCCTCATCTGAATTACAAATACATACACTACTACAGACACCTCAATAACACATGTCATCAGACAAAATTTTACACACACACAATTACACGGGTTTAAATGACCACGATGTCCAAATCTCTCAAAATAAACAGCAACAAAAAGTGGTCTACCATGTTTTTCACTTTAAATCCAGGTGAATTCCGTAATGATCTTTTTACAATCCCTAATTCCAATATATAAGCACTCAAACAATCACAGACACGACAATAAAACAGGTTTGTTGGACTGTTGCACACACACAGGACTGAGTATCAATATACTCTAATTCAAGACCATGGAGAAAATAACATTATAGGCTTACTCTCAGGTCGGGCTATAGACGAGACGTTTAACCAGAAATAATGCAATTACACTGCACACTAAACAAACATGTCACGGCAACTGTACAGAGAGGAGGACCGCAGAACATTTAATCCTCACTGATATAAGAAAATATGTGTGTGCGTATAGCATGTTCTGGGAAGGCTTAAGGATACGAACAGTTCCAATATCTTGTGAATGTAGCTTCCTAGCCTACATAAAAATGTTCGGATCAACTGCCTGCTCGTGATCTCATTTTTCTTTCCTGTAGCGGGACCCGTATCACTATGATGTCGCCTCAGGCGATTCGCCGGCGTCGGCGCCGATTGATGCCGCTTCACTCAGGAGATTAATCCCCAATTGCAATTAGATCAGCCCTCACGTGATCTCTCCAGCTGACTTTGTGAATTCTCAAGTGTGTACACAGCATTGCTCATGGAAAGGTTTAATTATGCGTAAAGAGACTGCACTTACATGAGATAGCGCGTTGTGTATTCTTTACGTCGGACATTACACACTGACGGACATCAAACAGGCGACTGATTCGCAAGTAAATGATTCACAGTGTACTCTCAGCCCGCCGGACATCCTGTCTGCCAGTCAGGCTGTTGTTGTTGTTTTTTTCTTTATGTATTCTGGTCATACATGTCATTATTAGAGTTTGGAATTTTGGGGGTTGCAAGCTCAGTTTTTATTATTAAAATGGCTAGAAACAACTTATCACGAATAACTAAACAAAACCTATGCCTCTGTCTTTGTTTAAGTTGTATCATGTGGCACCTCTTCCTAATGTTAGGAACTTTTGTGCCATTTTAAAAACAAGGCACTGTTTACATCGCTTTTTAAATAAATGGCACCTTTTGCATAAACAAAATATTAGAAAGTGCTCATTCTGGAATGTGATAGCATGTACCTAGGTAGGACCTTTGCTACCACTAGATGGGGAATCAGGCTGGAAGCTGCATTGGGTGCTTGCAACCATTTTCTGGCCATTTGAAACGCCTTAGATGCCTTGTCTAATTAATCTTCAACTATATAAAAGACAGCCAAAGAACAAACGGGTAAACAGGAAATACGAGGGAAACCGGGCAACGTACTTTGTTTCTCCTTTCTGACAACTGCCATACGAATGTTAGAGGAGCAGAACTTTAGAAAAGTGAATTCTTCTGATGGATGTTAAGGAATCGCTGGAGGGTACCGCAAGACAGAAACACAGTATAGCCAAAACTGCCGATTTTGAGGAAGTTGTAACGAACCAATTTCTGAAATACCGTCTAAACAAAAACTATGCCTCTGTCTTTGTTTAATTTGTATCATGTGGCACCACTTGTGTTTTTTGACGTGGAACGTTCTTTTACTGTTAGCAAGCTTACAATCAAAACTATAAATAGTTCATACGAAATTTTTGATATATATCCGTGCCATACAGCTTTTTATAATATTCTTAGTATCCAAGATACAACTTCCGTGGAATTGATATTAGTTCGAGTAATTATGTCACTCATGTACTTGTTTTAATAATAGAGCATATTATAATTCATATAAAAATTGTAGTCCTATTTAACATACTGTATTTTTTTTTCAGTAGATTTAATATTCCATTAGTTAGGTTATTTAATTATTACATTCTAATTTGTATTATTTGTCTTGTATACGACATGTTTGCTAATTGGCTTGTTGAGTTATAAGTGTCATTTGTATTTTGTTTTATTCGTGGTCAAGCAAGGTTTAGTTTTTATTACAATACTTCAAGCCAGAACAATGTATACGCTACATAAAGGGGCTCTTTAGCCTCAGTGGCAGTTCTCTTTCTAGAAATTCAATTCAATTCAAATTCAAGCACAGTGTTTGCTTGGTGATCACAAATGCAGCTCATTGAAAGAATAGTTTGAACAGTAGCCTATATTTGACAAGTGTGTTAAGAGACTTGCTTCATAATACAATGTGAGTTTTCAATAGTTCATGGATTTTATTTGTACCTTGCTTTAACACTTTTTCAACCAAAAGAGTAAGCGTTTTAGCTAATTTTCATCTAACGAAAAAAATAAGCTTATGAGCTCACCTTTTGTGTGTGTTTGTGTGTATGTGTGTTCCTAATACAATCTAAATGGCGGAAGCGATTTGAATGAAACTCGGTAGGGCCATAAGTCTACTACTATCTTGTCCGACCTCAACCGTGCCTTTTAAATTTTAATACGTTTCACCAATCGAACATGGCAGCCGCGCAAAATATTTAATCGGCATTCTATATCTCTGACAATATTACAGATATCACCCTGAAATTTTGTACACTAATAATAGGTACTACTATAAGTTCACCTGCATGATTTTCAAAAATCTGTTGAGTACAAAACAAATATGGCGGCCGAGTAAATTTCAAATATTTAAATATACTTATCTCGCGATTTCGTCATTCGAGTGCAGTGAAACTTGGTACAGCAAATGTTTATACACGATTTAATCTACTGGCATCTAATTGAGTTAAATTGTTTTCATAACCTGAAGATGGCGGCTGTGCGAAATTTTAGAAATATTTCTTAAAATTTTTATTTCCTAATCATGGAATCGAAGTGAACGTTTGAATAATGAGCATACGCATCATCTTCATCTAATGGTAGGCTACTTAACTCTATGGCCCATATATACAACAATCCAACATGGTGACCATCCGAAATATTTATACGGTTATCAATATCTACGAATTTATTACAGAAATCAAACTGAATTTTGTATGCTGATAGAGCCTGTTAACATACGTTCACCGATGGGACTTTCAATAGCCTGCTGAGCACAAAACCAACAGGTCCAAATAATTTTATAAATAATACAGTTACTATACGCAGATGATATTACAATTTTAATTAGAGACCACCTCGTGGTGAAGCGACTAGCATTCTAGGCTGTCGGCCTGGAGGTCCGGGTTAAATTCCTTGCTCTGCCAGGAGATTTAACCCTGATCTGAGGGCTGGAACGGGCTACACTCAGCCTCGTGAGGCAAAACTCTAACATAGTTCCTACAAGATGTCAGAGGGTTTAAACCAAACATAACTCAGATTGCTTTCTTCTGCAGGATACAAATATAGCTAAGACTCCTTTGTTTCACTACCATATATATATATACCACAAAGTGAGTGTGAAACAGACCATAGTACATCCTGGAAGTGGTTTTTCATTATTTCCAACTTCTACTCCATTTCTGCTCCTACTAACTTTAAGGTAAGAAAGACCTGCCTATCTCATCCATGTTAAATCTTCAAATTTTTGGTACACTTTACTCAAAATCTGTTTGAGTTAGCCAATTGAAACTTTCAGGGATTAATGCTTGGATAATAATAATAATATTATTATTATTATTAATAATAATAATAATAAGAAGAAGAATAATAATAAGAAGAAGTATTCACAAAAACGAAATATTTTTGCCAATATGATTTTTTCTTTAAGGTACTATATTTTAATCCAAAATTATGTCGAAAAACATTTGTATTTCATTTTGTATATAATTTAAAGGGATATCCGTTCTTATTACTGTTCATTTGGATGATGTTGAAACATTAATACAAATTATGGACATATCTTTATTAGTTTTCTTACAAATGGTACCAAAGTAGTGAAAAATGTTAAACTGAGAAAAATGAGGTTGAAGTTTTTCATTACATTTTGTTACCTTTGACAATTCTTAGAACATTCCTGCCCCATAACTTGCATCATTCCGTCCATCACTGGTTATTTTGCTTCTGCTACTTCCTTAAATTTTAAATAAATAAATAAACGAACAAATAAATAAGTAAACAAATAAACAAATATGTAAATATGAACAATATATAAAAAAAAATAAAGAAATGCGTATTTCAACTTATCTGTTTGTAAATAAGGTGACTTGTTTCCCTCTTCAAATCAACAATTCAATTATTAATAATTGGGGCAGATTACCTCGCTGTTCCTCCCCTTAAACAATATTTCTTCAATGGGGCAGTGAAAAATCACAGTGATTATAATATTATGACGATGTTCAGTAACCACTAGTAACATAAACAATGCAGGAAGTTGTCATTGATACCAACACAAAGTCTGCGCCCAACAGACTAGACAGGAAGTGAGATCAGAAATCTATCTATAATAGTTCAGAAGTTATACGCACAAACATAAATCTCTGTAAAAGTGGGCGTTGTCATTCATGGTGCAGCATAGTCATTTATATCTTATAAAATGACCATTTTTCTTATTTTTTCGACTGTTTTTACAAATTCCTGTTCTCTATATTGTATATAACTAAAAACACAAAAAATAGTTTTTCATTTTTTTCTCCCCTAGACGGGTCTTTCTTACCTTAAGGCCATGGCCACCTCCTTTCCAATTCACGCCTGAATTAATAATACATAAACTATTACAGACACCACAATAACATAGGTTAACAGACAAATTATCTCTATATATACAATCACCCAAGTACACGGGGTTAAATGACCATGAACTCCAAGCCCCTCAAATGAAACAACAAGAACCTTATTTTAATTAGACGTGAAAATTACAGAATGCTACAACAAAATATTAGATGTTATGCATAATCTAATGACGTAAGTTACTTAGATGCTCGCTAAAAGACTCATTATATTAATTTTATGATCTATGCTCAAAAACGTCCACAAATTAATCTAAGTACCGGTATTGTACTGAACCAACAGCAAATAGATAGCATCGATGAACAAATCGTTTTTGAGAAGACAATGAAAACAGATCTGAGTTGGAACAAGAAGTTCCGTGAAGAACTATACAGCCTACTTTTCATGCCAATGATTATTCTACAGAATATGAACCTATCCAGAATAATGACGAAATTAAGTTGGTAATATCGAAATATCTAATTAGTTCAAAATATACCTGGTATAATGTAGCCTAATAGAGCACTACAGTTGGCAGCCCTGGAGACTGAATATATTCTTAGTTCCATCTCTTAAGGTACAGAATACAAAATTTGGTTGAAGTTCAATGGACGTTACATGCAGTTAGACATTGGATCTATCAGCACGCGTAAAAGCATGTTGCCAACAATGTCATGCGTGTGCTGGTCAGAAATAATCTGAAATATCATGATATCTTGTTGTGCCAATTTTGGATGAAATACATTTGTTAGTATAGAAGTTACATGTATTTTAAAATTGGACATATCAGCAGGCATAGAATCATGTTGGCAGCACTGCCTTGTATTAATTACTCCAAATTAATCTAGAATGTCAGGTGCTATACGTGTGCAAAGTATAGAGCTGTTGGCTTGCATACTTTCTGATATATTGATATTAGGGTAAAAAAAATATAGACAGCATTTATTAACAGTTGGCAGCCCTGATTGCTCTTAACAATACTAATAGTAATATCTGTTATGGTACACATAGCACATACGAAATTTGGTTGAAATCCAACTGATAGTATAGAAGTTACATGCATTTAAAAATTGGTATTATCAGCAGGTTTATAATCATGTTGGTAGAACTGACGTATATAAGTTACTCCAAATTAATCTAAAATGTCAGAATATACGTGTGCATAGTTTAAAGCCGTTGGCTTGCATACTTTCTGATATATAGGTATTTGGATGGAAAGAAATAGAGAGAGCAATTATTAACAGTTGGCAGCCCTGGTGGCCTTAAGAATACGCTCAGTAATATCTGATTATGTACAGATATTACATACAATATTTGGTTGAAATCCAATTGATAGTGTAGAAGTTATATGCATTTAAACATTGGACTTATCAGAAGGCTTAACATTATTTTGGCAACACTGTCATGGTTGGCCTCCTGGAAATTAAACTGAAATAGTCTTATCTACATGTGTGCCAATTTTGGAATAGATCCCATGCATACCTTGCAAGATATCCAACATGGAGCTCAAATTTCTAGTGCGTTTTTTCAGCAGTTGGTAGCACTGACATCATTTTCAAATATGGACGTGAGATATTCCGGTGCACATCTTTACTCATACTAAATTTGGTTTTGATTGCTGCAGCCATTTAGGAGTTGATTGGGGGGGGGGGGGGGGGGACACACACAGCCAGACAGACAGACAGACTGACAGAAGGACAGACAGACAGACACACATTTTCCCGGATCAATCTCATAAGTCTACTTTTTCCTCATTTTTGCAAAATGTGAAAAGTAGGCTAAAAATCACATAACTCAACTACCGTACAATGAAAATTAAACAGTGCAATATACTGTATGTTTTAAAACAGTTAAGACAAGAAGATAATATTCATGTGCTGTTACCAATGTACTATGGTCTGTTTCACACTCACTTTGTGGTATATATCTATATGGTAGTGCAACACAGGAGTTTTAGCTATATTTGTATCCTGCAGAAGAGAGCAATCTGAGATATGTTTGGTTTAAACCCTCTGACATCCTCTAGGGACTATTTTGCAACAATTCAGAATAATGACGTTCTCATCATTGGACTTCCTTAATACTTCTATGTATATTAAGAGACAGATTCTAGCTAGTAATACTAATATTCTCAAGGAATACATTCATACAAGACTATAAATAAATTGGATGCACATTGCTAATATTATTGGGAAGCCTTCAGAAAAGAACACCCTTTGTATACTGGCTCCAAATATCTTAACTTGTGAACCCCAACTCTCACAAATGTCAGAAGGATTTCACATTTAAAACAAAATTTAAGTATTGGCTCACAGATTAGGCAATATATTCCATAGAGGAATTTGGGAAAATGTGCACAGAGATGTCATAAATGTTTGTTATTGTATATTGAACATTATATTGACTTGTATTTATGTAATTATGTATTTTATGATTTGACCACTCCCACATGTACATAACATATTACCACGGAGAAATAAATGAATGAATCTGTTGCGGGGTCCATGATGGGTGTCCTCTCCAGCACTAAGTCTCATCCATTTATTGTGTTCAGTGTGAGGGAAGAAGGCTTACCTCGCTCTGCTCATTGTCTGAAAACGAAATCCAGGAATGTTTCTTCTACTGTCGAAAATGCCTGCCTTCTCCATTCGTCTGTGTCTTGATCATCCAAATGAGCGGAGTAGTGAACTTTGGCTGGATGCATGTTCATGAGCGACAAATATAGTTCCCAGTACATGCTGTCTATAGACGATGAAGAGCTACAGTATGGTATACAAACCAGTTCACTGTTTTCACAGCCCTGAGTCTATTCCCAAGGCAAACTTCTAACGCTCAAAAATAACAGAAATATTCTACACACATTCAAGTACACTGGGACGATAACAAATGTCACCAGTCCCTAAATGAAGCAACAGCAGCAACTGTTAATACAGCCACCACTCGCCATACTCTGAGGGGTGTCCGGCCCAACATATCTCGGTAGTCAGGGACGGCCATGATCAAAGGGCATAATCTATATTTGTAGTTTTATTCCTCTAGGGCTTGGGATGTAACAATCCAATCCAATCCCAGAAGAGACAGAGCGCGTTGAATCGCTCACCACCACCGCGACGGGGAGCTGCAGAGAGACCAGAGATCATATACCAGCTCTGACAGTGGATGTCCTGGCTGTGCATTTCCACATTCCCTCCAGACAAATAGCGGTATAGAACAGTATTTCAAGTTCCTAGGCAACTATCCCCTTCATCACCCAAATAGTTATAGTTACATACAGATCCTGGTGACTAGCTGCGCACTTGACCTTGAGATCGCAGTGGTAGGAGAGAGACATGGAGCAGTGCGGGGATCGTACCGAGTACATCACTGGTTGAGAACATTGACACGCGTGACAGAAACATTACTAGTCTCAGCCGGTGCCGCTTTGCGTGGTAAATGTTTTACGCTGAAGTAGTATGTAGTAGTAGGGGGATGGGCAGTGCAGAGCTGTACTTAACTACAGTCACTACATAAACACAGGTTATCACACAACTTGAGCACCCACCACAGTACGCGCGGAGTTGATGACTGAGATATCACAAGCACCTAAAACGAATTAACAACAAAAATAATACTGTTAATAGATCAACTGTGAGATAAGAATGTGTGTCTTCATGATTTGTGATCTGTTCTTCCGACAAATCCTGGACCATCCAACAGCTGTCAAGAAAAGTGTATTGCTGATCGAGAACTCGCAGCAACACGTTACAATCAACCGGCATAATGAGCAGCCTAATTTAATGCTAAACGTTACTGGCTTCTAAATCTACGTGTCGAATATTCTAAAGAAATACATTCATACAAGGCTAGAAATGACCCGAGGAGCTCTCTTTCACTCTCACTTTGTTTGCGGTATAAAGCTACTGTATATGGCAGTGCAACAAAGGATTTTCAGCAATATTTGTATCCCGCTGTTTGCCAGACGTCCAGCAGTGTGCGTCCCGCTCCCTCCAGCACAGAGATGGGCCCATTTACGGTGGAGCCGTTATATTTCTCTGACTTTTCTTGTTAACGAGTGGCGTCTCTTACGTTATCAGCAATAACCATTGTTCGCTACTGACCAATAGCTGACGGATCTATCTATCCACGTGGACACCAGAGTACGTTCCTAGATGCCTGCTCGCGTGTCAGGTCTCTAGTGTTTCACAACTGCGCGTAGTTCTGTCCAGTCTCGCTGCTTGCTCTCAGTGGCTATGGTGGAGAGTTGACAACGCTGTGCCTCGCGTTGGGAAAGCCTAGGCTCGCCGCAGACATGGAATGTAAACACATCCACCAAAGGCAAGCTGCTCGTTAACGAGGAATGCGAGAGAACTTTACCCGACTAGTGACATTGTTTTCCCGGCCGATTGCCGACAATGCAACTCGCCCATTGGTTCACTCGCCCTCGCGTGGCATTGTTGACTCGAAACCGAGGGCGCGAGTGCACAATAACTGTTGGAACGCGTATTATTATTATCATCAAATAATTCCTTCCCAGCCACGAAGAAGGTGGTCATGGCTAAAGCCCTGCGTGGATGCGGATATCCGCAAATTTTTTCGGCATGCGGATGTAAGTTGCATGGCTGTGCGGATAAGGGATAAGCTGCGGATATTGTTTGGAGTAAATTTGCTGATAGTTTTCAGAATACAATCCGAACTTGTTGAAAATCATTACTAAGACCCGGATGTTTATGACATATCATGTTTTTCCGTTATGTTTTTTTATCATCATAAATTGAAGATGATGATTGAAGCTAATCTCTTTCAAATGAAGTCATTAAGCATAATCAACACTCCGAGCTGAAAAGGGTTGCAATTCTGGCTGTATGCCATTCATTTTAAACATAGCGCATGACATACCTAGCCTAGGGGAACGACTTTCTCCTCAAATGTCTAATAGTGTTGCTTCATTGCTTTAAGCTTTAACTAATAAAAAATTATTGTAATGCCAGTAGATTCGGATTACAAACGTGGGGATGCGGACAACAGTCTGGGTGGATGCGGAAAACAGCCATGCGGATGCGGATAACAGTCTTGCGGATGCAGGGCGGGTGTGGATAACAGCCATGCGGATGCGGATAACAGTCTTGCGGATGCAGGGCGGGTGTGGATAACAGTCGTGCGGATGCGGATAACAGTCTTGCGGATGCAGGACGGGTGTGGATAACAGCCATGCGGATGCGGATAACAGTCTAGCGGATGCAGGGCGGGTGTGGATAACAGTCGTGCGGATGCGGATAACAGTCTTGCGGATGCAGGACGGGTGTGGATAACAGCCATGCGGATGCGGATAACAGTCTTGCGGATGCAGGGTGGGTGTGGATAACAGCCATGAGGATGCGGATAACAGTCGTGCGGATGCGGGGTGGATGTGGATAACAGCAATGTTGATGCGGATAACAGTCTTGCGGATGCAGGGCGGGTGTGGATAACAGCCATGTTGATGCGGATAACAGTCTTGCGGATGCGGGGTGGATGTGGATAACAGTCGTGCGGATGCGGGGCGGATGCAGATAACAGTCGTGCGGATGCGGGGCGGATGCAGATAACAGTCGTGCGGATGCGGGGCGGATGTTGATAACATCCATGCGGATGCGGATAACAGCCATGCGAATGCGAGGGGATGTGGATAACAGCCATGCGGATGCGGCCAACAGTCTTGCGGATGCGGGGCGGATGCGGATAACAGTCATGCGGATGTGGTTATCGTTTTGTTTATCCGCGCAGGGCCTAGTCATGGCTCACCTTCTCGGAGCGAGATATCGTATTTCCAAGAACGGCTTCCATCACTCACACACTGCAAGAATAGTGCAGTCTGTAGAGGAAACACGTGTTGTGAATGACTCACTACATCCTGTCATGCTCTTTGTCATTGCACCTGGCTCCAGATGGATTCTTCTATCTCAGCTCTTTTTAAAATTTGCATAAAAATGTCGTTGCTAGACTACGTTGGCATGAATAAGGAGGAAATCAGGTCGCACTTTTACCATCGCTCATACACACATCAAAAAAAGTTTTGCATCACCTCGGTTCCAAGAGTTCCGGAACCTTTAAATACAAAGGGAATAGAGATCAACACAAACAACATTTCAGCTCGTTTTATTGCTCATGAGACCCACACATTGCATGTTGTACCATCATACAGCTAGACTTTCAGCATTTGTGGTCCAGATTGCAGTACACACCACTACCTCTAATACCCAGTAGCACGTCCTCTTGCATTGATGCATGCCTGTATTCGTCGTGGCATACTATCCACAAGTTCATCAAGACACTGTTGGTCCACATTGTCCCACTCCTCAACGACAATTTGGCGTAAATCTCTCAGAGTGGTTAGTGGGTCAAGACGTCCATAAACAGCCCTTTTCAACATATCCCAGGCATGTTCGATAGGGTTCATGTCTGGCGAACATGCTGGCCACTGTAGTCGAGCGATGTCGTTATCTTGAAGGAACGCATTCACAAGATGTGCACGATGAGGTCGAGAATTGTCGTCCATGAAGACAAATGCCTCTCCAATATTCTGCCGATATGGGTGCACTATGGGTCGGAGGATGTAATTCAGGTATCGTAAAGCCGTTTCGGAGCCTTCCATGACCACCAGTGGCGTACGTCAGCCCCACATAATGCCACCCCAAAACATCAGGGAACCACCACCTTGCTGCACTCGCTGGACAGTGTGTCTAAGACGTTCAGCCTGACCAGGGTGCCTCCAAACACGTCTCCGACGATTGTCTGGTTGAATGCATATGCGACACTCATCGGTGAAGAGAACGTGATGCCAATTCTGTGGGGTCCATTCAGCATGTTGTTGGGCCCATCTGTACCGCGCTGCATGGTGTCGGGGTTGCAAAGCTGGACCTCGCCATGGACGTCGGGAGTGAAGTTGCGCATCATGCAGCCTATTGCACACAGTTTGAGTTGAAACACGACGTCCTGTGGCTGAACGAAACGCATTATTCAACATGGTGGCATTGCTGTCAGGGTTCCTCCGAGCGGCAATCCGTAAGTAGCGGTCATCCACTACAGTAGTAGCCCTTGGGCGGCCTGAGCGAGGCCTGTCATCGACAGTTCCTGTATCTCTGTACCTCCTCCATGTCCGAACAACATCGCTTTGGTTCACTCTGAGACGCCTGGAAACTTACCTTGTTGAGAGCCCTTCTTGACACAAAGTAACAATGCGGACGCGATCGAACTGCGGTATTGACCTTCTAGGCATGGTAGAACTACAGACAACATGAGCAGCGTACCTTCGTCCTGGTGGAATGACTGGAACTGATCGGCTGTCGTACCCCCTCCGTCTAATAGGCCCTGCTCATGCATGGTTGTTTACATCTTTGAGCAGTTTTAGTGACATCTATGAACAGTCAAAGGGACTGTATCTTTGATACAATATACACAGTCAACGTCTATATGCCGGAGATCTGGGAACCGAGGTGATGCAAAACTTTTTTTGATGTGTGTAGTTCTCGTCACACGGCATTCTGTATTGTGATTCGTAGTACTCGGTGAGGTTTGTCATCATACTTACCTTAACCAGACTCTGGAGAACCGTTGTTGTAATTCATTTGAGGGTCTTGGGACATCTTGGTCATCAGCCCTATGTAGCTGGGGTTGTGCTGGAATTGTATGCTAACCTGTATTTATGTGATGTCTGTGATAATATGTGCAGCTGTAGTACGGACAGGGCTGGGGTAGGAGTCCCGGGACTAGAAATAAGGTACTATCCTGGCAATTGCCTGTTGTGATTGTAGAAAAAACGAGGAAAAACCATACTCAGGATAGCTGCTGTCAGCACCGGGATTCAAACCTATGATCTCCGGACTTTCTGCAGCTACCCACACGGTCGTGGTGCACGATTTAACAATCACGACTACGCCGCGGGACTCAAGGGCGCCCAGAATGAGATAAATGCAACTAATGTTTAGCATATTGTCATCATATGAAATATTGGCATATGTAATCAACTTTCGTCCAAATGTGTGTGTGCGTGTGTCTGTCGATAGGTCTTCATAACATTTTATTTATTGGAGCGATTTCAATTAAACTTGGTAAGAACTAATTTCTACACAATCCTACACCGATCGCACTTTTTGAATTTCAATAAGTGCCACAAATGCAATATGGCAGCCGTGCGAAACATTTTACCAGTATTCAATATCTCTGATAGAATTATAGCACCCAAACTAACATTTTGTATGGTGATAGAAGACTACAAAATAACTACCCCTATCAGACTTTTTGAATTTCAATAAGTGCCACAAATGCAATATGGCGGCCGTGCGAATCATTTTATCAGTATTCAATATCTCTGATAGAATTATAGCATCCAAACTAAAATTTTGTATGGTGATAGAAGACTACAAAATAACTACCCCATCCGACTTTTTGAATTTCAGAAAGTGCCACAAATGCAACATGGCGGCCTTGCGAAACATTTTACCAGTATTCAATATCTCTGATAGAATTATAGCACCCAAACTGAAATTTTTTATGTTGATAGAAGACTACAAAATAAGCACACACGTGTGATTTTTTAAAATAATCAATAAGAATAAAAGAACTTGACTGCTACCTAAAATTCAAGCACAGCGAATCTCTATTTAGAAGTTAATAATATTCTGAGGTCTAATATTGTTCAGGTGTTTTCAAAAATGCAAAATGATGACTGTGCAACATTGTAGAAACATGTTTTTATTCCTTGTATACCATTCTAGCGATCGAAGTGAACACGCAACTTAAACGTGCGTTATAAATTTAAGATCCAATACCACGTAATAATAACACCGATATCTGCTAGTTTGCTGTCCCTAACCATTAACGAAAACTAGCACAGCAGTTGCACGCAAATTGCGTTCTATGCGAAAAACAACTCTGCAGCATCCTGCACAGAAGACATGCGAGGCGCATGAAGGAAGGACTGCCATAAGTGCTGTGAGTATTGTTCACTCGTCATCGCCCATAAGAATGTTTTCCATTAACAATTGCAAAATATATTGTTACACTTTTTGTTGTTGTTTGAGTCTTCAGTCTTTTGACTGGTTTGATGCAGTTCTCTATACCTCCCTGACCTGAGCTAATCTTTTCATCTCGACATAGCTACCACACCCTACATCCGAGGCAATCTGTTTAACATATTCTAACCTTGGTCTACCCCTACAGTTTTTGTCCTCGACCCTTCCTTCCATAACTAAGCTTGCTATTCCTGGGTGTCTTATTATGTGTCCAACCAACCTATCTCCTCTCTTCATTACTAGTAGCCAGAAACATCTCTCCTATCCCACTCGTCTTAATACCTCTTCGTTTGTAACCCTATCTATCCATCTGATCTCCATCAGTATCCTGTAACACCACATTTCAAACGCTTCAATTCTCCTCTTTTCTGCTGCACAAATAGTCCAAGTTTCACTTCCATAGAGTGCCACGTTCCAGACGAAGGCTTTCAAAAATGACTTCCTAATATCAAAATCTATATTCGAAGTCAACAGATTCCTTTTATGTAGAAATGTTTTCCTTGCCTGAGCCAACCTACATTTTGTGTCCTCTTTGCTTCGTCCATCACTGGTTATTTTGCTTCCTAAGTAACAGAAGTCTCCTAATTCCTTCAGCTTTTCAGCTGCCAATTTGATGTCCATTCAGGTTTCTGATTTATTTCGGCTGCATTCCAATATTTTTGTTTTACATTTATTAATTTTCATCATGAATGCTTTCCTCAACACAGAGTCCATACCATACAGAAACTCATTCAATTCCTCAGGCGTGTCGGCCAAGATGACGATGTCATCAGCAAATTTCAGAGTTGAAACTATTTCTCCTTGAATCTTCACTCCCACTTTAATTTTTTCTCCAATTTCCTTCATTGCTTGTTCAATGTAAAGATTGAAAAGTATGGGTGATAAGTTGCAGCCTTGCCTTACACCTTTATGAAAACCAGCTTCTCTCTCATGTCCTTCAGCTCGAATCACTGCTGTCTGGTTTCTGTATAGATTGTAGATCACCATCCTATCCCTGTACTTTATTCCAATCGTTTTCAAAATGTCAAACAATTTAGTCCAATGAACGTTATCAAACGCCTTTTCTAAGTCTACAAATGCCATGAACGTTCTCTTATCTGTCCTTATTCTACCTTCCAAAATCAGCTTAAGACTTCGTACAGCTTCCATTGTTCCTACATTTCTCCCGAAACCAAACTGGTATTCACCCAACTCCGTTTCTATCTGGCTTTCCATCCTCTTGTAAATTATTCTAGACAGGATCTTTGAAGCATGAGTAATCAAGCTGATTGTACGGTAATCTTCACATCTGTCAGCTCCCACTTTCTTCGGTATAGAGATGATAACATTTTTCTTGAAATCAGAGGTACCTCACCTGTCTCATAAATCCTACACACCAAGTGAAATAACCTGATCAGACCTTCATCTCCTATGCAGCGTAGCACCTCAATCGGTATATCATGTATGCCTGGTGCTTTGTTCCTGCTTATGTCTTCCAATGCTCTGTCAAATTCTGATCTCAATATTAAATCCCCTTTTGCATCCTCATCAATTTCCTCCTCCCTTTCCATTACATGTTTCCAGACCAAACACATTAATTTGAGACCATTGGGAGTCCAAGAAATTTAGCCATTCCTCCGAAAAAAAAAACTGTGAACTAAACGCTGCCCCGTGTTAACGCAGTCGAACCTTGCTTACTTAGCACCCACTTATACGTTTATTTACACGTCATATTTTGTAGACACCAAGCTGCATCCAGCAAAATATATCGTGGTGAAAAGACTTTCATTTGTACTATTTCTCACTTATAGACTACGCTATCTTCTATCTTCTTAGAAGATAGTTTTATCCGACAGTAGGAATGTTAGGGATATCCTATTCCAGTCGTGATTGATACTTATTGGACACCGAAAATAACAATGTCGTTATTTATACACACTTTGTAGTGTTACGTTATATTGTCAACGTAATCTTGCAACAGTGTAATTTTAAGATAGATCAGTATGGTGAGACGTATTAATGTATTTTTATTTCATGTTTAGTAACAAAGGTTTAATGACAGAGTAACAGTGTGACAATGTTAATACCGGAGTAAGGTTGAGTGTTAATTTATTTTGTGTTAATGTGTGCCAATACGTATTTAGGAAAGACATCTCTCAAGAACTGGCTCCTCTTGGGAAACTACTTGAGCCACCCCCTACCACTCCGGTAGGAGGCCCTTGCCCATCAGGGATCTACGGGATTATCTTATCTTATCTATCTTTTAACTATACGGAATAAACCTTTGGTAGGTCTTCCATAAGCAACTTTAATTGTCGTTAGAAGAATGTAAGCTACGTAACAACAACAGATATTTTCTGGTAACAATGTAAGCAGTTGTGTAGAGAACGCAAATGCAAAGGTAATTTTGAATAATGCAAGTACTATGTGAAAGTTGATGGAACAAATGTATTGAAGTTATAAGAATTTGTTTATGGGTATACGAGGAAATTTAATGCCGTATACGGACGTATAGGAGTCTGCGAGGATATATTTGATGAAATACGAGGGTGTTTTACGTATTTATTTATTGATGTATTGTAGTACTGTTGTGAGGAAGTTTGGAACATTGTTATTTCTGAATTAGAATTAATGATAACTCAGATGTATAAGTATGTCAACGAAATTGAGGGGAAGATAGTTAGGGTGTTGACGGAAACGTATCTGGGAAATGAAATTAACCTTTGATTACTAATTATTATTAACAATTTATTAAACGGGAGTTGAGTAATAATAATATGCTCTTATCTGAATTGATTGGTCATATTTGACGGATATACACATTTAAACCCTAATAAAGACTTGGAGGCATATCAATCTTAAAGAAAGATAGAGAGAAGATTAATATTTTTAATATTAAAAATAACGAGTCAGATACACTATAAACAATTAAACTTGAAGTGATAGACCGTTGGAAATATTGTATATAACTATTTAATAATTATTTAATTACAGTGTTTTACGATAATAATAATATTTTCACGTGTGATAAATGCCATAGGTGCCTAACCCACAAATTTCAAATATGCTGTTAATATGCTACAATGTACTCCTAATGGCTGCCTCTATCAGTGCCAGGCTTGCCTAATACATTCCAGTTGCTTGATTGGTGCTGCCATCTGCAAGTATGTTAGGCAACTTCCATAACCTTCAGTTCCTTTAGTGCCAGCTGTGCCTATCTCACAACAAGATGGCTGAAGAAAGATGGATTGTAGAAATGCTCCTGGACGAAAATTACGATTTCAGCTACAAGGACAAAGATTGTGAGAAAAACTTTGCTGATTTGCAATCCTCAGGTATTTTAGAACATGCACATATACTGATATTAGTAATTACTATGTTGAATGGTTTGTGATTAATGAAGGAAACATGTAGTTGGTTAGGCATTTCTAGCTCTGACTAAAGTAAATGAAATTGTATTGTGCTTAGGCATAACAGATTTATACGTTAATGCTGATTATGTTACATATAAAATTTGGTACTACTTCTAACATAATGAGTAACCGTAGAGGATTAGCTCTGGTTATTAACATATTAGTATAAATAATTCGGAAAGTCCATTATAAATATTATGTTGGTTAGGCAAGTCTGGTTCTGATCTACCGATATATTTTCAGATGTACAAAGGCAAGATGGGCCTGCAGTTGTTGCGTCTGTATGTGATCCTGTTTCACAACACTCAGGTAGAATTTCTTTAAAACTGTGTTAGGTTTAAAAATTATATTTATTTGAAATACTTTTTGAATCATATCTTACAATGACAATTTAAGTGCAGTGGAGAAATATTCTAGAGACCTGCTGTTGACAGCCAATGTAATTTGGTTACAGATACCTCAGAACAACAAGGAACTGTATCTGAAGAAGAAGTACCTCATAACGTAGTTCCTGAAGTACCAGACATGACACTGAATGGAGATGGGAATGATCAAGTAGAACATGTTGACTTAACAAAAAGAAGGAAAAGACCAAGACAGCCAGAAAAACACAAGAAATGTATTAGGAAGTACAAACGTGACCATGGTGGGGAGTATTTATCCGTTACTGGAAAATTAGTACCAAAAAAACAGAGTTCCTTGGAACCATATGGTTGCCAGCTACAGTGTCATAAACAAATTTCGGTAAGACGACGACAGCAAATTTTTGATGGTTTCTACCAAATGAGTTGGTCTCTCAAAAATGCATTTATCAGTGTGCAAGTTGAAGTAAGAGACATCCAGAGAAGGTATACTACGAAAGTGGAATCTCGACGAAGCAAAACTAGAGTTTATAGATTCCAGGATGAGAATGGTGAAGATGTGGCAGTATGTAAAAATTTCTTTAAAGATACATTAGCCGTTTGCGATGGTACAATTACTAATGCTCTTAAAAGGAAACAAACCAGTGGTACCCCGGGGAGTGATAAAAGAGGCAAACATGCACCACACAACAAAACGAGCCCTGTTGAAGAAAAGAGAGTTTGTGACTTTATAAATAAATTCCCAACTTATGAGAGTCACTATTGTCGTCGAGACAGTACCCGTAAATATTTATCCCCAGATCTGAATATGACTATAATGTTTAAGCTCTACAAAGAAGAATGTTCCAATCATGGACACAAATCTGTGTCGCTTTACATGTTTCGCCATATTTTCAATACACAGTTTAATTTACACTTTAAACAACCAAAGAAAGACACATGCAACACATGTGATGAATTTCAAGCTAAGATGATTGGATTATCGGATGGTCTTGAAAAGCAGATGCTACTTGAGCAACATGAACCTCACCTGCGGAGGGCAGATGGCATCCGCGATATGAAAAAAAAAGGATATTGAGGAAGCTCGTGCCTCAAATGGTAGGAAACAAGTTCTCGTTTTTGATCTTCAGAAAACACTCCCTACTCCATTATTATCAACGGGTGTAGCCTACTATAAACGGCAGCTATGGGCGTACAACCTTGGAGTTCATGATGAGGTTACCAACTGTGTACACATGTATGTTTGGGGAGAGCATATTGCTTCTCGTGGACCTCAAGAAATTGCTTCATGTCTTTTATACCATATCAAAAACTGTCTTCCGTCAACAACAAAGGAGATTGTACTGTACAGTGACAGTGGTGGTGGTCAAAATCGCAACATCAAAGTGGTTCTAATGCTAAGTTACATCATTCAAAATTCAGAAAACATTGAAGTGATACATCAGAAGTTCCTTGTACCTGGTCATAGTTTTTCCACTTGTGATCAAGACTTTGGAATTGTAGAAAGAGAAAAGAAATACCATCCTCACATTTTTCATCCAGGAGATTGGTGTGCTGTAATAGAGAAGGCTAAGAAGCAACGGCCAAGGTTTGTTGTCCATAAAATGACTCGTGATCTGTTCTTCAGCACCAAGGCTTTGGAACAATGTGTAACTAACAGGAAAGCAAGTACGCACAAGGAAAAAGTGGAATGGTTGAAGATGCGATGGCTTAAGATCCAGAGAGAGTACCCAAAGATCCTGTTTTATAGCTACAACAGCCATGAAGAAGGACTATTCAATACTGTTCATCTCGCAAAGAAATCAGTTCGGGGTCGACCCACCCGTCAGTTGCCAAGTTCACTGGGGCTCCTCTACCCCACAGGCAGGAAAATATCAAAAGAGAAATTAAAAGATTTACTCGATCTGATGAAATATATTCCACCACAACACCGCCAGTTTTATAGATCACTCCAGGAACAAGAGGAAAGTGATGTAGACGAAGATTGAAAACAATAAGGAGACACCGTAGCTTATGTAATATGTATTGTTAAGAACAACAACCAAAATTATTAACTTGTGTCATAGAAATTCCTTTAGAGGTAAAGACTGAACAAATTACAGTAGTTCATACTGAAAAGAGCATTGCGAAAGTTCCTTATATATCTAGGTACATAGTTGCCTAACCAACAATTTTGTTGTGAAGTGTCATTTAGTTCAGCGCCAAAGTTGCCTATACGTTTGTGGGTTAATTTGGTGGGGAATAATTAGTGCCAATTTTTTTTATTATTATGTATGTGATAAAACCATATTTGTACAAATTGATGCAATAAAAAGTAATATTCAAGATGCATTCTTTATTTTTTAAACGTACTTTAACTTTAACCTTAAATATCTCAAAATGAAGTAAATGTGGGTTAGGCACCTATGGCACAGAGCTACTCAAATATGTATGGATCATTTAAGAACGTATGAATTATTATGAGAGTGCAAGTTTGTGTAAGAGAAAGAGAATGAGTGAGACTTCTTCAGTTGCAAATGACGTAAGTACTTCAATGGAGTGAATTGTTTTTATCGAGTGTATTTTATCATAATACTACATAAATGTGAAGGATTTTAAAATGTGAAAAGAATTGGAAATGATAATAGTCAATGTGAAACGAATGTAACATTTTTACGTGTTAAAATGAATGGAAGTTTGAATAGGTGTGAAGCAAGTAGGAGCCTGTTATGTTATAAATGGAGAGCTTATGTAACAGAGGAATGCACAGGTGCATACACAACAGGGATGAAGGAATGAAAGTGTGCCACGATGCAGACGTGGCTTGCAGCTGTGGTCTCGACACGTATAAATATTTTCAGTGTTTAAAGAATGTCACAATCAATGGATATTTTGTAATTTTGGTTTAATGATCAGTAAACTGCTGATACGAGAGTGAATGTAACTAATACATGTAGAAAGTCATGCTGGACTTTATTTTCGTTAGTGGAGGAGGAATGCAAGCGTTATTATTTTATTATATGGATTTTTGTTTATTTATATTTTAGTATTTTTATTAATACATTTATTTCGTTCTTTTTCTACGTCTTGTGTTGCCTGATTTATTTTAATTATATTGGAGATTGTGTTGTGGAATCCTGGAATAGGTAAGGTGCCCCTTAACCTTTTACGACCCAAGATTGTAGTAAGTGTCTCACTCTACCACCTTTTATTTTTATTTAATCCATAACTCGATCGTAGATCATGAAGTGCTTGTTGGTATGATTTTTTTCTAGCCGGGAATTTTCAAGATTCTGCGATCCAGCTGATCTTCGGATTCCCAGCAAGTGGCTTCTTGATTTATACGGGTACAGTACTGTACTCGTATTTGCTAGGTGAAATATGTCTTTATTTGAATGTATTGATATGAAGCCAGTATTATAAAAAGTAAGAGGCTGGAATTGTGACACAAACCAGTTTATACAGTCACGGTAGCAACAGGCTTCAGCCAATGAGAAAATTAGGTCAGTTAATACTAGCAGATAGGGCGAGAAACCGGTCTGACTTTTTGTTGACAAGGCGATATAAAAAACTTGCTCGAGAGGAGGGGAGCGCACGACAAAGAAACTGCACGTGCCGAAAAGTGTGACTGAGATTATGACACGTGACTAGCGGTAGCCAATGAAATACGAGGATAAAGCAATTATCATAATTAGCATTACTCATTGCGAGATCTATTAAAGGAACTTAGACTACCAGAAAAGGTGTCAAATATTATATTTAAAATATGAAGACATTTTTGAATGTAATTGAACCAGTAATTGCAAAGTAATGAGTATAATGGACAAAACGCGCAATTTCAGACGAGTATTTTATACAAAGGACGATATCTTGTTATTGGAGTGGGAGAGACGCGATCTAACTCGAGGTTCTTTCACCAAAGCTTACGGCCAAGACAGACGTGTCTTTCGACAGCATAATTGTTACCAGCGTAATTAATAGTATAAAGTTATAACATCGCAGAAGATTATTCAGCAGCGAGAGATTAAATGAAGTCTACGACATAGTTACAGCAAGCTCAATTGCGTGATTCATGACATTGAAAGATTATTGAAAATGAAACGAAATAAATCCGAACATTGAAGAAGGTGAACTTGTATTAAGAAGTATTCGAGGGTGATAGAAGTTATTCACATCCACATTTTTCCATCACCATGGTTAACCAACGGAAGTTGGGTGGGACATTTACTATTGCTAACGAAGAGATGACGATGAATTACTAAGATGCTTAAGAGAACATGACCTATGGACGACATAGATGATATTTGAAATGACATGATAAACGATCATGCGGGGGAGGCCAACACCTTTCTCTCCTGCATATATTAAATCCACCTACGTCATTTAGAATGAATACTAAATATGGATAGAGCTACAAATTTAATTCTACGCGAAAGAAAAGAAGAAAGAAGATTTCCATGAACGCGTGAGCTAGGGTGGACCCAGTTCGATTCCAGAATAAGGGCGGACCCAACTCTTGAAAATGCCGATGCAGAATGAATGCTGATATATCACTACGATGATGTATGGGGTTCGGATCCCAATCCAGGAGATGACAACTTCATATGGCGATCCAGGATAATCCAGCAATGCAGTCATGAACAGAAGTACCCCCAGGACACCCTGTTTATGAAGTTGAGCGAGGGAAAACCACTTCTAGACATCTTTAAGTTTCTAAAGGTAGTATCGAAACCAATATTCAAGTATCCCATATTATTTTAATTTGGTTACATTAGAGAATACCGGTATCCGACCATTTTTCTATTAATGTGTTTTTTGGCCAATTTTTATGAATTTCTAAATTTTTGACTTTATATTTCTATAGTAATGACATGTAGGACTTTAAATATCGATTTTCATCGAAGTTTAATATTTTTATGATGTGATTTGGGCGATTAATATTCATTGTTTGAAGTCTAGGACGTTTTTCTATTGCGATTCCAAATTGATCTAGGAGATATCGGAGATTTTATTGAGTTACGTTTGATTGTTATATTTTTTGGAACTGTGGATTCCAAGATTTAAGTTAACTGACGACATTGTTTAGAAACTGTGATCTTTTAGCGATCTCTTTTGAGATCTGAATTTAGTTATCTTGTTAACCCGCCATCGGTATCATTGTTAGGTTGCTCCTAACAAAAACATTCCTTATTAAGAAAAGTTTTTTGTTTTAAGACTCAACCTTTTCAAACTCCAGGTATTCTCAAATGAGTATATAAGCCACATGTTTTGCTTTGTTATGCGATGATTCACGCACACGTGTCACATGTGGGAAGGTGTAAGTCAGTGTCACAGGCAGTGTTAGGTGGCTTCTAGCCTCGATACCTTTGGCGTTACATTTTTTGCGCGTTCCGTGCTGGTGTAATATTTTTTTGAGAAGTGTCAAAGATAAGTTTTAAAGGCTGATAGGCTTAGTGAATCTGTTATTTTGAGCTGGATTGAAGAAGAAGACGACGTATTTACAGATGTTGACGACCAAGACTGTGCTTCTGAATGTCTAAGTGTTGCTCATAGAGAACATTCCATGCATCAAACTGATACTGAGCATCCAACGATTCAGATAGTTTTTTTTAGCATATGGCTTTTAGTGCCGTGAGTGTTAGATTCGCCGGAGTTAGTAGCTGCTTCTTGCGGACACCCATTGGGTGAGCTGCAGGTACCGTCGCGTGTGGAGTGTTGTCTGGGGGAAGGAAAGTGTTAATGTAAGGACTAGGAATTGGAAGGTATCGGCTGTGGCCTATAGTTAGGGACCAACCCCGGCATTTGCCTGGAAGGAAGATAGAAAACCACATAAAAACATCTTTAAGGTTGCCGGCGGGAGGATTCGAACCTCCTCGCCTCCCCGATGTGAGCGACTGCCTGTAGCCACGCCGTAACAACCACGGCTAACTCACCCGGTATTCAGATAGTGAAATGAGTGAATAGGACAATGATAGAAAATATTGTTGTTTACAAATCATGATCAAATTTGTTGTTTAGCAATGTAATGCCAAGGTTTTTTGTTCCTTTTCATAATATTTAGTAATGTTTATGTATATTTATGTGTATATAAAGGGATACCATAAAACGAGTCTAATAAAACAAAATTATAATTACCTTCTAAAAGAACGAAAATAACGTAGGAGTCAAAATTGTAGTAGTTAATTTTTAGGTAATAAACTATTGTGGTTATATACAAATAATATGTAAGTATATACTTACCTAGATATATTAATAAATAACCAAAGACTAGTATCATTTATTCTAAATGCCAAGAAGAGCACGTATAAGCACTAAATCATATACCAAGCTGATGTTAGGGAGCGCCTATACACGATACCTCTCGCGTAAGTGAGGACAACGATACCGATGTCGGGTTAATAACTTATCCTCAGATCTGGTTGTGAAAGTTGCTCACATATTTGAGGAGGAATGTATTTTACTGAAGAGAGATAAGTGAGATAGATGCAGAGTGAAATTCGATAACGGCATAATTTTGAAATAGTGTAAATTTGGAATAAATACTCATGAGGAGTATATTAGCTGAAAGAAGCTAGTATCAGAATGTTAATATTGATGGAAGTAGATAAGAGTTGTCAAGTATATGAGATAATTATATTACCAGTTATTATATGACATCGAAGGAACCAATGCTTTATCTTAGTATTTTTATAAAACTTGTGTTATCTGCGAATTAGGATTTTCGCATTACTAGGTTGAGTGTTTGAAAGATTCAGTTGTGTTGTATTACAGAGAAAGAAACTGCGAGTATATATGAGAGATATTTAAAAGTATTCCCGCTGGACTTGAAGTTATGGCAATGAGCTAGTTGACATTGTTGCACTATTATTGAACAGATATCTGTGTGGACAGATCTGCGAAATATATATGGTTTCTGAGAAAGGATTATTAGCAGGAATGAGAGAAGTATTGTTGAAATTATTAACTTATTGGAGTTATCGATAGACAATGCAATTGAACTTTGGAATAGTAGGAACAACTGATCTTTGTGAGGCTGAGTTAAATTGTATTCTATTTAAATGGTTCTGATAAGAAGGAACGTAGACATGATGGCAATTATTAAGTGTGAAGAAAAGTTTTATTTATTAGTATTTTTATAAAGATGACGGATCAGTAGGAGTTATTGAACTATGTCTTTACTTAATTGTACAGATTATAGAATCCAGGATTGTCAATTTTTCCAGATGAGACATAGCGAAATGGAGATTCGTGAGATTCTAAAGAAGAATTGAAGAAGTAAGATTTGAGAGGAGTTGTGTATATGAATTTGAGATTTGAACTCAACAATTTGCTATTTTGAATAATCTCAGTGTGGAGATAGTATTTGAGGGAATAATTCGTAATATTTTTGTTGTAAATAGAACTGGTTTATTAAGGGTAGGGATTTTCCGTAGTGTTAATTTAAGGCAGTTTATTAAGATGATGAAACATTTATCGGTATTTCAAGTGTTTAAAGCGGGATTATTTAATCGCATTTAAGGAGGATTTAAAGATAATATAGGAGACTGGAATTATTACTGTATAGACTATAGAGTAATACATAGATATTTTAATGGCGGAGGCCTACGTCATGAGTAGATTCATTTATATTTGCGGATAATCGCGCCTACTAGCTCTCAGGTGTGCTGAAATGGGTTGCTCTCTGGAGGGTTATCGGGCGAGGATCGGACTGTGGTATGCGATGGGTAGTCGGGATTTCCGGTGTTTGTGTGTGCGTACGGGGCCTAGCAACTTGTGGTTCATAGCCCTAGTGATAGCTGCATTGCTAGTTATTGGTGGAGTGGAAGTGAATCCATGGCCTGTTACTCCAAATGTGAATCAGGCAAATGATCCAGTGGCAGCTTTAAAGTGTTCGACGTGCAGTAAAACATTGAAGAATGGTGTTGAATGTGGACTATGTGAGAAATGGTTTCACTTCGGCTGTATTAAGGTCAAGAAGGAGGATTGTGATGTCGGAAATTGGTTTTGTAAAGTATGTGATACGCCGGACTGTTTGAGGGTGCAAATCAAAGCAAGGGATCAAATAATACAGGAACTTAGAGCAAAGCTTCGTGAATCAGAAGAAACGGTGAAGGATGTGACTGAACGGCTTTCTACTGGGATCAGTGTGGAAGAGGGCGTGCAGGAGCAAACTGAGGATGACGTTATCATAATGGGTGATTCAATGATACGATGGAGTGCGAATATCTCGAGGAAATCAGGTGCGAAAGTGCGGTGTTATCCGGGGATTAAAATTGACCAGCTTGCCCAACAAGTGGAACAATCAAATGTAGAGGACTGTGACAAGGTTAAAGTGTTGTTGCTACATGTTGGGACGAACGATTTGAAGAAGAGGGCTACAGCTGATTACATCATGGGGGAGCTCTACGATCTAGGCAGAAAAGCTAAAAGCAAGTTTAGAAATGCAAAAATTATAATGAGTGACATTGTTCGGCGAGGAGATGTTCCGTTAAAGCGAGTTAAGACTGTAAATGACCGCATGGACTGGGTATGTGCACAACTGGGATTAGTGTACGTAGAAGCTGACTGCTGGATTGGTGGCCGTGACTTCGCCCGAGACGGGCTGCATTTAAATCGACGGGGCTCTTAACCTAGGGAGCCTACATGACAGGGTCATCGGTTCGTGCCGGCTTTTGTGAGGAGGAGCAGGTCCAGAGGTTGCCGGCCGATGGGAACAGAAGGAGCTATTTCGAGATATTTGCTGCGGAGGTAAGACTCTAAGATTACTGCAGGTTAATTGTCAGAGTTTAGGAAATATATTAATTGAATTTTGGAATCTTGTTGAGAAGTATTCTCCGGACATTGTCATTGCAACTGAATCTTGGTTATATGAGGACATAAATAGTAGCGAAATAATTCAAGGGACCTACGAAATGTACAGAAGGGATCGGGGGCTATTTATTTGTGTGCGCAAAAATATAGGTAGTTTCTTAAAGTGGGCTGATATGGATCATGAAATGTTATGTGTACAAATTTCGGATAAAGGAAATAAATTCCCTCTTCAGGTGATAGGGGCGTATAGAGCACCGAAAGATAACTTTTCTCTCCTCGAAACACTGTATGATAAAACTTGTACGGGTAATGCTATGAAAAAGAGCATAATAATTGCTGGAGATTTAAACCTCCCCAAAGTAGACTGGTCTGGTGAGTCAACTAGCTGTAGTCAAGCTCAGAGCGCTGCAAATAAATTCTTAAGGGAGGGGTATTTTCCCAAGTAGTTGACTTCCCAACTAGAGACAATAATACCTTAGATGTTTATCTCGTAAGGCCTGTAGAGCTGTATATTAACTGTCTGAAAGTACCAGGAATTAGTGACCATTCTGGGGTTGAATTAAATATTAGATATGGTGACATTACAAAATTAGACTCTGATGTAGCAAAAAAGATCATATTCCAGTATCGCAGGGCGGATCAGGGCAAGTTTCAGGGGTATTTGAATGAGCTATTTGTAGGATGGGCATCGGAAGGAAATCACATTAATATCCTGTGGACTAACTTTTTGAAAATTTTAAATAGCGCTGTTGATAAATTTGTCCCATTTAAATTGCTGAAACAAAACCCAGATCCTGAGGATTACACACGAGAAATTAGGAGTCTAAAACGGAAAATTAGGAAATTATACAATAAAAGACATGATAGTGACAAGTATATGTTGAAATTTAAGTCCTTATCAAGAGAGCTCATCTTAAAAAAGAGGGCTGCTCATGACAGTTATATGCAAGGTTTACTTGGTTTGGGAGGTGATGGGTGGAAAAAATTTCACAGTTATGTTAGGAGAAGAAAGGGAAATCCAAATAATTTGTCGATGATAATGTCCGGTGACGGTAAATTATTTACTGAGAAACAGGCCATTGCTAATGAATTAAATGTCTTTTACGGTAGTGTGTTCAATAAATCCAATAGCTGTGTGTTGGACCTTAACGACGAATCAGGGGCTCCCCTGTTCCAAATAAACCAGTCAGCAATTGTAAAGCTAATACAAAAACTACGTTTCAATGTATCAAAGGCTCCTGATAATATTGTTAGTGAAGTACTTAAACTAGGAGGTAGGGCCGTGGCACGATACTTGGAGGTGATGTTTAATGTGTCCATAAACAATGCGCAAATCCCAGATGACTGGAAAAGAGCTACGGTAGTCCCAATATTCAAGGGAGGGAGCAGACTTGAATTGGGCAACTACAGGCCGGTTAGCCTTACGTCCATCGTTTGTAAACAGATGGCGCATCTCATTTGCGACTACTTGAAGGAACAGTGGGAAACATTATCATGGTTTAATGATAGGCAACATGGATTTCGGAAATGTTACTCATGCGAGAGTCAGATGCTATCACTTTTTCAAGACATTAGCGAATCGTTAGACCTTGGAGTTTCAGTCGACGCCGTGGTTATAGATTTTGCGAAGGCATTTGATGTCGTGCCGCATGACATGCTACTCCATAAATTAGCTTCGACGAAGATTGATAGAAGAGTAATTTTATGGATCCAAGAATTTTTGACGGGTCGTTCACAGAAAGTGAAAGTCGAAGGCATATTCTCGGATGAAATTACCGTAACGTCGGGTATCCCTCAGGGCAGCGTAATCGGAACTTTGTTATTTTTGGCGTTTATAAATGACTTACCAAATGGGATTCGCAGTGACTGTCGATTGTTTGCGGATGATTGTGTAATATATCGAAAGATACATGACTCACAAGACAATGCAGTGCTTCAAGAGGACCTGAACCTGGTCTATAAGTGGGCGATTGAAAATAAAATGAAAATAAACACAAGAAAATGTAGTCTCTTAAAAATAGGGAAAGTGCGAAGGCAGGATTTTCAATATAACATTGGCTCGGAAATACTTGTAGAAGAAGATTCTTGCAAATATTTGGGCGTTCACGTAAGGAATGATATGAAATGGAGTAGTCATGTAGGATGTGTAGTTTCAAAAGCTTACAAATCCCTGCACTTTGTAATGAGGGTATTAAAAGGAAGTAGTACCTCTGCTAAAGAATTAGGCAATTTGTCACTTGTAAGACCTATTCTGGAATTTGCCTCGGCGGTTTGGGATCCATATCAAGTAGGGCTCATCAATGAGATGAAAATGGTACAAAGAAAGGCCGCTAGATTTGTGCTCAGTGACTTTAATCCCAGGAGCAGTGTGAGCCGTATGTTAAACAAACTTGGTTGGGAATCACTGGAGGCTAGGAGGATGAAATCTAGACTCTGCGCTATGTACAACACGTATACAAATCAACCAGCATGGGGTGAGCTTAGCAAACGATTGGGAAAGCCCACTTACATGGGTAGGAGCGATCATCCTTTCAAAGTTAAGGGCCGACCACAGCGAACAAATTATGGTAAATATTCTTTTGTAAATCGTGCCATTGATAACTGGAACTCTCTACCTGCCGCAGTCTTAGAGCCTTTTCCCAAACATATAGGTGTGTTTAAGAAAAGACTGACTATTTGTGTAAATACTCCAGTTTAATTGTTGTATAATTGTTATTGAATTGTTATGTATAATTATTTCTTTGTTATGTATATCCAATTTGCCACCGGGGGACACTCCCCCATTGCAAATAAATGAATGATTGAATGAATGAATGAATTTAACGACATAATTTTTGTTGTTAACTCCCGTTATTTAGGGCACAGCAGTTTGTTGCCAAGATATAATTATTTAAATTGTTTGAGCTTTTATAAGCGTTTTTAGATTGTATTATTGTTTCCAAGGGAAACTATTTAATTTAATTTAATTTAATGTGAAGATATTTGTGTAATAGAATTTTATTTACTTAAATTTTTAACGTGTAATTTGTGCCTTTTGAATAAATAGACAGGCACGTGTGCTATGAATCCCTGATATTTTATAGAAATTGGCATTATCTTTTGTAGATTATTGGTAGTGGAATGTACTATAGGGTGGAGGTATTTCCATTGACCTGATCATTATCCTAACGCCCGAGATTTTTGATTCTCGTAATCCCGAGTAGTAATTAGAACCTTTTGTTTTGTAGTTAGTTTCTATAGCACATTTAGATGTTTCCTGTATCCTTTATCCGGAGTGTATTCGCCAGTAGCTCTATGCAGTTTTTCTAGCCGGGGACTGCAAGATGTTACGATCCATCTCGATCTGTGGATATTGGTGGATCATCTCAGGAATAAGGGTACAGTACCTACTGTCAGGCCACGGCCGCCTACTTCCCTCGTCCTTGCCTATCCCTCCCAATCTTCCCCTCCCTTCCCATCCCTCATGAGGCCCCTGTTCGCTTTGCAGGTGAGGCCACCCGGGCGAGGTGCTGATCCTACCTCCCCAGTTGTATCCCCCTGTACCAAATGTTTCAAGCGCCAGAACACTGCCCGTAGTGGCGGTAGTGGTGGGATCCCTCGCTGAGTCCGTGGGAAAAACCAATCTGGATGGTAAAATCGACTAAAAAGAAAAACATCGGATATGTGTGGTCCTTTGCAGGACCAAATAACAAATCACTCGTTGGAACAGGTAGATATGCGTCCATAATACATCCACAATAAACGACATTAAGCAAAATAATGTGTACTAGTTCGAGGTTCGAACCTACTACTATGTGACTTGGATGACGCTACTCCAGCAATTCTTTATTTAGCCACCTTAGCTGCCGAGATCCACGGTGTATTGCTGGCACGTATTGAATCTATTCGTAGACTCTTCCTGTCTAAACGTAAGGTGGCGTTATTCGGAGCTGTGATCGTTTTAATCATGCATTATATTTGAGGTCATTAATATAACACTGCCCCTGTTGATTTCTACTATATTCGCGAGCATGTACTCAATGGTAAAGTTGTAATAAGGTCGTGAAGGAGCAGGTACTAATATTCTTAGGATGACTATGGTATACGCGTTAGTTGGGTTGCCCTTCTCCAAAAATAATTAAAAATAAGGGGCTGGTGAACCACCACATATTTCAACACTCGATTACAGCGATTAAAATTCGTTGCCCTGGATCCGCGGTAGAGTCTATTGTTGTTGTTGTTGTTTTTGTTATTGATTCTTTAGGTGTTTTGCGGCAACATGGTCTTGTATCCCCGTGTACTTGGGTGTGTGTGTAGAAGTTGTGTGATAACCTGTGTCACTGTGATGTCTGTAGGCTTACTAGTGTTTGTACTTTCATACCAGGAAGGATTTGGGTAAGAAGCTGTTGTTGTTGTTGTTTTATTTGAGATGCATGGACATCATGGTTATTTAGTCCCGTGTACTTGGGTGAGTGTTGAATTTAGTCTGATAACCTGCGTTATTGTGATGGCTGTATTAGTGTGTGTATATATATTTCAGGTGAGGATTCAATCAATCAACGTTTAATATCCGTATAGCACGTTGTATTTCAACAAGCTACTACAACCAACATTCAATTATACTCATTGAAAAAGACAAAGAGTTATAACTATACCCATGCATTTAGGAGAAAATAGGCTATATGTTATTTACTGAACATCTTGTTTATAGATTACAAACTACCTCAAATTACGACAACAACTATTAACAGGTATATGCTGGCAGAAATGATGCTAATTCACTACCGACAGCTCGTTATCGTGACGGTAACATAGAGATACTAACCAATCTCTGACTCCTTATGCAGTAAACTGCTATAACATGCAGTACTGTCATATGTGCACACTCGCTAATTCAGAGATGAGAAAAGTGCATACGTTGCGTCAAACTCGCTAATTACATCGAGCAAGTGTGAAGATAATACTGCTGATGCATCACTCCAATTGACAGCAAATTGAATAATACTTCCACATATCAACGTCATTAAAACAGCGATGGATTCAACGCCCACCCTTCCACTTTACCTCTCTGGTACCTTATTATGACTTAATGTGCAAACTGCAAAACTCTCTCTTTCCTTTTATCAAGCGCATTGTCAGCCCATACGGTGAAGGAGACTACAATCCAATATGTGATTCAATCCACCATTGACATTATCCGACTAGTGGTAACCACAGTCCACACGCTTTAACACTCGAGTCATATTCTTTCTTTCTTTCTTTCTTTCTTTCTTTCTTTCCTTCTTTCTTTCACACCAGCTCCCATGGTCATGCACTCCAAAACATTAATGAATGAGAGTACCGCAGGCTTCCTAATTTCAGTGGCTCTACATGCAGCCTCAGTGGACTTTCCCAGGAATTTCTATAATAGACTAATATTGTTATTGGTTTTACATCCCTTTTTAACTACAACGGCATTTAGAGACACTGGGGCTCCGGAATTTTGCCCCGGAGGGGATCGTTAACGTGCCAGTAAATTACTGACACGGCTCCTCCGCATTTACGCACCCTCAAATGCCAACTGAATGAGCAATAATTTCTACATTCCTTATTGCAAGTGCAGGGGTATTATGTGTTTCAGAACGAGTGCCACTTGCCGTAACTGCGCTAAAATAGCAAAGCCAACTCCGTACAGGCCATGGAAGCCCTGGGAGTAGTGGAAGGTAGAGGCTTCCACTCTTTGCGACAACAGCACTAGATGGGATGGAGTTGTCAGCTCCACGCCCGGCCGTCTTTGCTCCCAGGAATTAACCTGGTACTCATTTCTAGTGTAGGCTGAGTGAACCCCTGGGCTATTTGCGTTTGCGAAAGTGGTAGCTTTCTTTCTAAAATCCACTGCCTAGGTGGAGATCGAACCCACTCCCTTCCAGTTAGAAGCTCAGCGCCTCTACCGACTGTGCTACGCAGCCTCCTCATAACTGCGCTAGTGTTTGTAAATATACTGGCTGCGTGGCTCAACAGTAACGTTCTCGCCTGCTGTTCCCAAGGTTGAAGGATCGAATGCTGGCAAAGTCGGTGGGCATTTGAGAGTGACCAAATGCGAAGGAGCCATGTCAGTAGATTTACTGGCACGTTAAAGATCCCCTTCGGGAAAAAAATCCGGCACCCCGGCGTCTCTAAAAGCCGCAGCAGTTAAAAGGGACGTAAAACCAATAACATTAGGCTATCATTAGGTTTGTTAATAGCATCAGCTAGCACCTTGCGGGGCGTGCAGGGATCCACAACGGTAACGGAGTACGGATTCCACGCAAGTCTGGCACTGCTAAGCGTAACAGGAGCACATGTCAACGCGGAGAGGAGTACACTGACTGTGACTACTGGAACTGAGTCATATCCTACCCCCGCGACTGTACCTGTAATCAGTGCAAGCTGGCATGTGAACAAATAATATTTTCCAACTAGATACCCCGGCACTCGTATCTCAAACGGGTATTACCTCGGCACTCCGATTACGTACTGTATAATGAAGTGACAATAGACGCAACGGTATCTTGTCCCCAAACAAAGAATGAGCGCCCTCTTGGTAACGGTAAGACCAAGTTCCTACGGTTGGTTTACACGAAACCTTTTACAGTAATGTCACACAGTGTAAGTCTAGACCTATACGTTATTACCAGGCTTCTCTAGTTATTCCTTTGAATATTGGCCTTGGGCTTGAGACTTAAACAAGAAGGAGAGAAAGACAGAAGGAAAGACTACTAATAGTAACCACTTTCCAGGTTTGAGTTACTGTAGTTCATCTGCGTGACATACATCTTTCTATCATGGGGGACGAGTGTTCGAGAATCTGGCCCATTGACCATCATATTTCATTTGGAAATTCTCACAAGCATTCACCGGGAATCGAAAGCAGTCCACTGACGAGAAACGAGCCCTACGCTATCACGCTTAATAGCACAACGCTCCTATACTCTTTCAAAACAACAAAACGTCTAGAAATACGAGTACGTACTAAGACTCCTGTCCAGGGTTCGATTCCCAATTCTGGCAAGAAATTTAATTCTGGTCTGAAGACTGGAATGGGGTACTCTCTGGAGTGAGTTCGATTCCTACCTTTTGCTCCAACTCCGTGGTTAGGTGGTTGGTAAGGGGCAGATTACCTCACTGTTCCTCCCCTTAACCAACAAACTTCACCATTTAAGTGGTTAGCTTGGTAGGATCTGGCCGAGGTTCCTGTGTTCGATTCCTTGGCAGGCCAAGTGGACTTCAATCTCCTTCTTTTAGCTCCCCTCACTCGAGGACTAGTTGTTTGTGACGTCACAAAATGATACCAAAAATAAAGTAAGCAGAAAAAAATATAAAATAGAGAAGGTAAATAAAAAATATCTTAGGAAACATCGTAGAATTGGTTCTCTTATTCTACTCCAGAATAAGAAAGTCGGGATGTTAAGGCAAAGGACGCCTTCCTTGCCGATTCTAGGCCCACACATTGAAACAGACATCACGATATCACAAATTCTACGTACACCAAAGTGCATAGGACTACAATACACCACAAGTTTTAAAGGATTAAATAACAACTACAAAACAACAAGCAAGCTTCTTTCTTACATTCTTTATTCCTTTAGACATTTCAACCACTCTTTTCTCGACGATTACTAAGCCAGCTTCAATTTAACTGGAAGACCCGTGCTGCTCTGCAGAATTCATTTCAACAATCCAGTAGCGCTTATTTCCATATAACATTTGCTGCTCGCATGCCTTTATGCTAATGACCAGAACAGAACCGAGAATCCAACAAGGTCCACCGTGGTGAGAGGTAAACAATTACACCACGGACCCTCCTCCACCCCCCCCCCCCCATTTCAGTTTTAATAAAAGGAAAAATTTGACCTTCGTACAACGATATATTCACAATTATTTTAATACACAGGTGACATAATCAACTAAGTTGGGGGCAGAGTAGATAATGCGTCGTAACGTGCATAGTGTCGCAAGCCAACAAACGTCATCGTAGAAGAATTACTTGTCAAGATGAAATGTCTTCCCAGATATTTTAATAAATAAGATTAGTTCCAATTATATTGATATATAAGACCAGACCATTATTTGATAACCGAGCGCAGTGGGTGAGAACCAAGAATATAGGACACAAATGATTCCTAATACACAAACACATATAGGAATTTGCATATTATAATTAAATAGGATACAAAGAGACACCAAGCATAAAAAGTAAAAAGCAAGTAGTTCCGGGAAGAACTATGTAGCCTATTTTCATATATCCTGCTGGTATTTCCCATTAAATACTCCCCCGACTATTAAAAGGATTTTTCATGTGTTGTACAGTATACTAAATAGCTTTTGAAGGAAGCTTTTAGTTTTACGTGATCGTTAATCGTGCGATCATAAGCCACGGGACCTCCTTTTTACGTGGAATCCGAAACACGGGACATGGCATTTCACTTCGAAAATCTCACATGCAGTGACCGGGAATCGAGCCCAGCCCACCTTGGTGAGAGGCCAACAGCTTGACCGCTGCACTACCACGTCCCCTTGTTAATTTTGTACTCACCAGATTATTGAATGCTCCTTAGCTGAACTTATGTTAATAGCTTCTATCAACATACTAAACTTAAGTTTAATTGCTGTAGTAGTTTCGTAGTTATTGAGAACCTTCGAAATATTTCGGATGGTCACCATGTTGGATTGTTATATATGTAGGTCATAGAATTATGTACCATTAGATGAAGATTATTTCGTAGGCTCATTAGGTTATTAAAACGTTCACTCCAATCGGATGATTGGACACAAGGAATAAAAACTTAATTTTAAAAGAGGTTATGAAAACAATTGAACTAAATTAGATACCAGTGCATTAATATGTGTATAAACATTTACCGTACTAAGTTTCATTGCACTCGGAAGATTAAATCACGGGAAAAGACCATTTAAGTGTTTCAACTTCGCTTGGCCGCCATGTTCGTTTTGTGCCTAACAGGTTTTTGAAAGTCAAATAGTTGAACTTCTAGTAGTACCCTTATCAGTGTATAACATTTCAAGGTGATATCTGTTGTTGTAATAGCCAAGTTCACAGCTAGTAAGAACTCTTGAAACTATCATCTGCAGTCTTTATTTGAAGAAAAAAAACCAGTTAACACAGACTAATACAGTCATCACAATTAACACCGGTTATCAGACAGATTCTACACACAGCCGATGTACACGGGGCTACATGACCGCGTTGTCGCAGCCCCTAAACTAAGGAACCAACCAACCTTAAGCTTCATGTACGATAGCTAATGTTGATCTTTTGCCTTGAAAAATTTCGAACGATATCTGTTTGTAATAGCTGTGCCACTACAAAGATTATACATCCTTAGGTCTATGAGTGCTGTATTTGGATGGATTCAGAGAACAGTAAGTCATTATATCACTGGGACGCTGGGAATCTCCCGGCGGTTGAAGTGGAACTTCGTTAAATTCCATTAATCGATTTTCCCAGAAGATAGACCTTGATAAAATTAATAAGGTGAGTTGAATGGATAATGCGTAACGTCCATTATGTGTCAAACCAACAAACGTTGTCGTAGCACAATTATTACTTGTCAAGATATTACACTTTTAGTGAAAGGTGATATTTCTTCCAAATTATTTTAATATATAGTTTGTTACTTATGTGAAATAACTTGTTAATGTAAATAAGGATAATTGCAACAGATATTGTATTTTGGTTTGGAAATGAAATATACTGTACTTACAACTAAAATCAGCACTAACATCGATGCCCATGACCTGAATAGAACCGGATGAGTTAGCCGTGGTCGTTACGGCGTGGCTGCAGGCAGTGGCTCACATCCGGGAGGCAAGGAGGTTCAAATCCCCCTGCCGGCAAACTTGAAGATGGTCTTCTGTGGTTTCGCATCTTCCTTTCAGGCAAATGCCGAGGTTGGTCCCTAACTATAGGCCCCAGCCGCTACCATGCAATTCCTCGTCCTTACATTCACACTTTTCTCCCCAGACAATACTCCACACGCGACGGTACTTGTAGCTCACCCCATAGGTGTCCGCATAGAAGCAGCTACAAACTCTGGCGAGCCGAACATGTCCTCGGACACTCCTGGCACTAAGTAACAGGTTCTGCGTCCTACCGCTGCGCCACGCCACGCCGGCACCGGCCGGCCTACTTCTGTTTGTTTGAACCATTCCAAATTCTCCTACCTTGCCTGCCTGCTTCTTCCCCTACTTTTCTTTACATACAAGAAGAATCAGCGAGGGACATCCCCCACCACGTACCATGGTGACTTCAATAAGAATCGGGGTCTCAAGCTCAATACATCAGTTGTTATTGTATTTTCTTCAGTGATATAATTTTCTTTGTTGGACGAGGTGTAATGGTAGTCAGACAACACTACTGTCTCTTTTTCTCAAGCCTTCGACCAAAAAACTTACTGTACTAATGTTCATTCGCCACATGCTGCACAGAACGTAGTCGGCATGGCTGGAATGAGAGAGACTTCAGAGACAATTAGAATTCAGTTAGAATAATGTTTGAAGTGCCGTGACCTCGTAACGAAAAGCTTGCGGAGGTTGTAATTTTAGATTCAGGCGGATATATAGCCTACTTACAGGCTATTTTCTGTGAAAGGTGTACCGCAATTTTGAAACAGCTTGTAGATAGTTCCATGAAACCCGACATCACCAAAATAAAAGCTGCTATGGGATTAAGTATATAGGGATGGTCGTCCAGAAAATTTTCTCGTGTGCAGGAGTCTTCCAGGCCGTCACACATTTCCTCCTTGACCTTCGTAGCAAAGGTGGCTACACTCAGCGGAAACATTAACCAGCCAAACACGAGAAGCTCAGCCAACCCCCATGATGAGCGGTGTCCTTTGGATCAGGTAACGCCACGCAAGTTATTTTACCTCGCACGTGAGCAGCACACTACGTGCGCGTGAGATTTTCTCAGCGTGGCCATCTGCGAACTAGGGAGTGTTAATATATTAAATTGCCCGTAAGTAATGCGAGTTGTATTCCTTTCGCAGTTCAACAGCTCACATCTTGTCCCTCAGGACTCTTCCTTCAGTTGCTTACTTTCATTTAATCCCCTCCCGTTCTTCAAATAGTCCCTACTTAAATTCGATGGACTCATTCAGAAAATTCGTTTAGTGCAAGAGACTCCAATTTATCAAGGGGCCACTCGCCTTATCTTGTGCCCTGTCTGTTGCATTTTGTACGAGCTATTTGTTGCTGTCGGTCACCCTTAACCCTTCTCAACCTTCTCAACCCCTATCAGGCGGCCTGTAATTTGTTCACCGGCCGTCCTGTCTGATAGAGCCGTCACTCCTTGTAGACACAGCACCCCACACAGGCCGTACAATTCCATCAAGGCAATGAAGACAGCACAGACAAGACAATTTCTGGTCTACATTGGGTATGGATGTCACTAAATTACGTCCAATGTGATCCAAATCCAGGTAATAGTTTTTGTGATAAATCAAATGGTGCACATTAAACTTTCCAACCGTGTGTGGAATTAATAGTGGTACTATTTTATATGAATAATAATAATAATAATGGGTGGATGTATTGTATTGTCACATTTAAAACGTGATCATTTGGTGTTGATCGCGTAGGGATTTGGCGCCCATCATGTAGTAGGGCGCGTACTTTTGTATATTTATTCTTATTATTTTCCTTATTCTTTTTCTTAATCTTATTCTCATTCTCATTCTCATTCTCGTTCTCGTTCACGTTCTCGTTCTTGTTATTCTTATTCTTATTCTTATTCTTATTCTTATTCTTATTCTTATTCTTATTCTTATTCTTATTCTTATTCTTATTCTTATTCTTATTCTTATTCTTATTCTTATTCTTATTCTTATTCTTATTCTTATTCTTATTCTTATTCTTATTCTTATTCTTATTCTTATTCTTATTCTTATTCTTATTCTTATTCTTATTCTTATTCTTATTCTTATTCTTATTCTTATTCTTATTCTTATTCTTATTCTTATTCTTATTCTTATTCTTATTCTTATTCTTATTCTTATTCTTATTCTTATTCTTATTCTTATTCTTATTCTTATTCTTATTCTTATTCTTATTCTTATTCTTATTCTTATTCTTATTCTTATTCTTATTCTTATTCTTATTCTTATTCTTATTCTTATTCTTATTCTTATTCTTATTCTCATTCTTATTCTTATTCGACTGGCTGCGTGGCTCAGCGGTAACGTTCTCTCTTGCTGGGTCAGGGGTAACGTTCTCGCTTGCTGGGCCCAAGGTTGCAGGTTCGTATCCTGGCGCAGTCAGCTGGCATTTGAGGGTGCGCAAATGCGAGGGAGCCGTGTCCGTAGATATACTGGCACGTTAAAGATCCCCTTCGGGGCAAAATTCCGGCACCCCGGCGTCTCTAAATGCCAGTGTAGTTAAAAGGGACGTAAAACCAATAACATTATTATTCTCTTGCTGGGCCCAAGGTTGAAGGTTCGTATGCTGGCGCAGTCAGCTGGCATTTGAGGGTGAGCAAATGCGAGGGAGCCGCATTTGCCCTTCGGGGCTAAATTCCGGCATCCCGGCGTCTCTAAAAACCAGAGTAGTTAAAAAGGACGTAAAATCAATAACATTGTTATCATCATTCTTTTTCTTTTTTTTTTCTTTACTTTCCTTTTTCTTTTTATTATTCTTTTCCGTTCATTTCTCTTATTCTTATTATTTTTCTTAATCTTTTTCTCTTTCTTTTTCTGAATCTAATTCTGATTCTTATTCTTAATCTTTTTCTTAATCTTATTCTTAATCTTATTCGGATCTTTATTCTCATCAATGCACTCCCACGTATTAATAACTTCATTAAAGGTCAATTATTTTGAGTGAATTCGAGGCTGTCTGTTCCATTTTCTTTGATTCAGTGGCAGTTTAAAGCATAAGGTGCATAGAATTATATTTTCCAATGTTTGAATTAAGAAATGTATGACTATTGGCGGGGGTAGCTGATAGGATGACTTCAATGTTACACCCCTTAAAGCAACACTCACTAATCATCTTGCGGGGAACAGAGATTAACCCTGGCAAGGATTACATGCACACATAGGCTTACGAGGCATGGATGCATTTCCCTCAGGGGATGGAACCACCCGCTCATCCCCCAGTAATTCACACCTTGCTTGCACTGTTGAACTGTGTATGGAGCCAGTTGGTAAAGAATCGAGAGAGGCGGTGCTACTGTTACATTGAGTTTGATCTTTCATTTATTCTGGACAATGAATTGTGTGAGATTTTCTTGGCCATTATCAGTGAAGTTGTGGGATTTCACGATGTTATGCTGCCTTGCCACGCATACACTCTGACTTTATACAACTGTTAATTGCAGGGATTTTACACACTCATTTAGGACTGTTTTGTCTTTCAGCGTCCAATCTAGTCTGCAAGCCTCTGTTTGCGAACAAGTCGCCTCCACGATCCCTTATTAGCAGTTAGCACTCTCCTTTTTAACCTTTATTGTGCCATTTCCGGAATATTCCGCGGTATGCTCGGCGACAGCGTTGATGGCCCGTGGGTCTCGTATGCGCAATAGCACGGTTACGTCTCAGCCAATCAGCGGCAGTCGCACTCAGTCGTTCACAGCTGTAGAGAACCTTGAGGCGAGTAGCAGACGCAGGGACTCCATTGTGCGATGTTGCCACAGCGTTTGCCTGTGGTGATATAGGTTTTCGGAGTATAAAGAGAATTGTTCGTTAAGCGAAGTTATCAATACAGGCAAGTGGAATTGTGTAGTTAAGATTGCCAGGTAAAAATCATATGGTACTGTACCCAACTGTCATCATGTGGACCATGTGTTCGTATCCCAACTAACTCACGGTCTTTCGAGGTATGGGACGTTCCTGCCCACCATACGACCACATGCTCAGGATTTGAGTCTACCAGGTAACTACTCTACAGGAAATACACAACATTTTCCTAAAAATGAACAATTTACTGGTCTAAAATCATGGCTATACAACAAATACAAATAAAGGACAAATTATATTTAATTCCCACAAATAAATATAGGGTTATTCTGTGAGCTTTCTTCTTAAAATAGTGCTACACTGCACTCAAATCTAATTCTAGCATCCTGTCAATGATAATTCAGACTTCCATGGGTTTCCATAGGGTTCATCATGTGACACAATTTTAGTTAATGGGAGTATCATAACACAAAAATTACATATCACATAAAAATGATATTAATAAAACATTACTCTGTTTCTTATGGCATCTGCCTTGATTAGCATGAATTCATTATTTTCTGCAATCATTAACAAATATTTGTTGTGTCGTGTGAATCATCTTCCTTCTTTCCGTCAATATGAACGCTTTAAGAAAAGTGGTACTTATCCCTTCCAAAATAAACATGGATAGAATATATTATAGTTTCACCATATAACGATTTTCTGGGTCTTGTCGGGATTATTATCGTTAAAATGTGTCATGTTCTGGGAAAAACACATACCCGTCTGCATAAATTAGCAGGAACTGGCAAAATGCACTCTAAAGAAGATGCCTACATTATTTTGGTTCAGCTTTCCTCCTCAGAGAATAACTGAGCCTAATATTATCTGATTTCTATGATCCAACAACGTATGTGAGTTGCAACCCACCGTTCAATTCAATTGGCATCATCATAATACTCATATCTTAATTGCATATTGAAATATCGAGATTCCTCAGTGTCCTATTGTGACTCTAATTTCCAAGGGACCGGTCGAACGACCTTCCACCCCCTCAGCAGGCAATAAAATTCGTTCCAGCTGGCTAGTCAAGATGGCTGCCGCAGAAGTGGTCTACAATCCCCCCTCTCTCTGCCGTCAAGGTCAAGTTTGTTTAAAAATTGCAGTACTGGAGTAACGCTAAGTGTGGCTCCTAAGTAATTGAGTCATTTAAATATTTAACACCTATCCTTATAGTGTCTTGGGCTCAACTGGCTCCTTAATTAACATTCATGGCTGGGGTGGAATTCTAGTGATAGCCTTGCCGTTCTATGGTGACTACTAGTGGCTTTAGACGCGCATCATAGTGAAAATCCACGATTTTCACCAGCAGCTGTCAATAAAATATAAGGAAAATCTGCGTTTCCTAAGCGACGAATATGATCCTTACCTCACAGGGTAGGTCATTAATACACACATGCTCACTGCGTCTCGACGGACGTCATTAGTGGCCATAATTTATGCAAACGTTGGATACAGACAGGCTCTGTCCAATTCGCTGCAAATAAAACAGTATGCTCAAGGGCGATACTACTCGTAGATTTAGCCAACTTCTCACCTAACGCGCAAGCTATACTAGTTTGTCCCCGCAATATTTATTTACGTAAATCACTGGATTCTACGTTAATTCTGCGCGCTTACATGCGGCTCAAACAATACTTCACATAGATGACTCAATCATTAAGGCACCCGCGTTCTCTCTGTCATACCACTTAAGCCAAAGCTTTACATAGCTCCTAACAAAATGTATAAATTTACTGGCTTTCTTTACTTTAATGGTCCTCAAACATAATCCTAAGGATTGACCATATCAAATATTCATTCATATTTCACTGACACTGAAAAAGCTCTCGTATTTCTCTATATTTCACGTTATACTCTTACTGTTTACCAAATACAGTATCTTTACATTAGACATGACACTATTTGAACATTATTTAGGCCAAAAATGCCTATTACTTTACTGTTGCCGACCCCATAATATTATTATTATTATCACTCATTTAACGTTACCGTTACATCCATCACTATTTTTGCCTGAATGGCATTAAACAAATCACCATCCAAGCCATATTTTATTCAAGACGAGTGGTGAAAACTCGTTCAGTAAGTGACTATTACATCTTATTCTCAAAGTGATTCATCGTTATATGGTGAACTATTTAGTTATAATGACATTATAAAATGGGTACTCACTTTTTCCTCTTTGCTGGATAGTGCCAGCGCTTCAGCTTTAGCGCTACCATGACGCTTGATTTAAGCCATCATGTTATCCTTTACACAACACTTAGATTCACACACTGTCCACATGATACACATATTTTTATCAGTGGCCTTTATCACTGCTACACACTGCATATTAATCACTATACACATGAACACTTTTAAATCACTATTACACAATTTATGTACATTTATCCACTACTTCACATGTTGATCCTTAAATTGGACTTCTCCTACGCCTGATCTCAGAGATGCGATGCAATTATGACAACCGATGGTCTCCGTGAAAATATAACAGCGTTTTACGGACGTTCGATCCTCGTTCCCTGCAATCTTGTTCAGCTCACTATCCAGATTAGGTGGCAATGATTTCCAAGCTCCCATCATTGTAGTGATCATGATGATGATGTCATATAATTCTGACAATACCTCCCGGTATAAGAACTGTTCAAAAACATTATAAGTTCCTTTTTCGCTGTGGCGAATTTATATTCGCGTCAGATAATAGGTAAATATCTGTATTAATTTACTTGCGACGCACTTCATGATTACTTAGAAGCTTTATAACTTGCTTCTATTGTTCTTCAACGGCGGCGCGTTGATACTTTAACATTTGGCGCGCTACTAGCAGCGTCTAAGTTACGTGTATACTGTAGAATAACTCTAGGCGAACTGCTGAAGACTGGAGAACAACTGGCTTGGCTTGCCTTACTCCCCCTATATAAAGGTTTTTCGCACAAAATAGTCCACTGGACACATGAGAGCGACTCCTTTCTTGAAATAATACCTCTTCAGCCGAAATGACATCTACATCTTGTTTATTTAGGTGTGGAGGTTTCAAAAACATTCGCGTGCCGGCGATCGCTTCGGCCAATTAATTACAATTAATTGCCTTAGTTCAGCGCGTGGGGACGCCATCGTGGTAATTCCCCGTTGACTGGTCACAAAGTCACTGCTCTTGAGCGTAAGTTAAGTTGTAATTCGTTCATTTGAAGATATAGGCCTTAATTTAGGTAAAAAAAACACTCCTAAATTACCTCTCCGTGAATATATTCACCTGGGTGTATATTTCAATGCATTTCAATGCTCCACTTGTCTGTAATTAATTAATTTCCGTGAGCCATCATCCCTACTCCAAGTTTCACCGTTGTCAAGCGGTGGATACCCGGGTCATTAATTTTGAGCTGTCTTCCTGCTCCAGACGTAAATAGTGCGGTCGGCGCCTAGGCTCTCCGCCCACTTGCTAAGGGTAATTTGTAAAACTTCAAACTGGCCTCCTCTCATTCTCGTATGCTCTGAAAATGTATATTTTCTTGCATTTGGCTACAGTTCTTCATCTTAAATTGCTATGATATTCACCTATAGATCGTGAAATCACGCTACCTTCTTATATGTCAGTATACCTCTCATTGCTCTTTGGGTTCCCTATAATTTCTCCCCCTCAGAGATCAATGGTTCGACTCTAGGCATAACCATGTGCCTGGTCTTCTCTGATGAGACCTGAGTTCGATGCCAGACTGCCGTGACTGATTGGGCACATTTTTCCCCTGCTAAGCTCGGAAAATTCATTTCATAAGTGAATTTTTCGGGCCCTTGAGATGGCATCGACTCCATGCAGTATTTACTTTAAGCGGTCAGTGCTCTCGGCAATGGGCTCTCTCGTTCCCCATTCCACTCTGACTGCTGTCTCGTAGACTCTCGTTCTGCCTTCGCAATTGTTCATTCATCCCCTCTAGCTCCGTTGGGTCTGCGAGCTGGTCGCTTCGCTCCGTTCCTTCTTGAGACTGCAAGCTTTTCTCAAGATTCTTTCCGTGCATACGTAATGATTCCCCGTCCACTTGGGTGTACATTGCTTGCTCCTCTCTTGTATCATAGTCTTCTGGTGGACTATATAACTTCAAATTAGCTGCATTTACAACGACTTCTCTGCCTGTTGCTTCGTCTTTGATCCGATATGCATTATTTTGCAGATCCCTTATAATCAGGTAGGGTCCGTGATAAGCATGCTGAAATTTTTTATATTTCCTGCTCTCTGGATCTGAACTAGCGGGTTTCTTCAATAAGACGTATTCCCCTACGAGTAACGGTCTGTGGTAACGTTTCCTCCTGTTTCTCCGCTGCTGTCTATCTGCTTGTTTCTTGAGATACTCGAACGTTCTCTGGATCCTCAACTCACGTCCAGGTTGTGCGTCGATGGGTGTCCGAATGACATTATTCCATGGCCTCTCTGGTCTTCTATCGAGATGTAGGCTCACTGGCACCTCTCCTGTCGCTTCGTGCACGGTATTGTTGATACAATATTCAATAATCTCAAGTACGTCAATCCATTTCCAGTTCTCAGTAGAGCAATATATCTTCATGTACGTTTGCAGTTCCCTCATAACTCTCTCGGCGGAATTCGACTCCGGGTGTCGAACTGTGGACAAAATCTGTCTTATGCCCAGATTCTCCAACTCCCTGCGAAATTCTACGCTGGTAAAATAGCTCCCATGATCAGATAAGATGTTCTCTGGCTGTCCTAATATAGGAATGATTCTTTCCTTCAGCCTCTTAAGTACCTGTTTTGTACTGGTTTTCTGAATTGGACACAGGACTACCATTTTGGAAAACACGTCTAGTGCAACTAGGATGTGTCTATTTCCTCTTCTAGCTCTAGGAAGCGGCCCAAAGTTGTCCAGTGCCAAAAGCTGACATGGCTTCTCTGGTAAGAGTGGTATAGGTTTCTGCCTCATTAAGTACGAGTTAGGCTTTACTCGTTGGCACATATCATATGTCCTGATAGTATTCCTGACCGTCTCTCTAAGTTTTGGCCAAATAAATGCTTCTTCAAGCAGGGCAACACACTTATCTACACCGGGGTGACCAAAAGCTCGGTGTGCTAACCATACTAGCCTTCTCTGCAATGCTGGTGGTACGACTATCCTGGGTTTGGTGTGGTCTGAGTCGCTCCATTTATGTAACATCTGGTTAAACCATAGATACTCCGTTGATAGTGCTCCGGCTTCCACATACATCGGAGTTCCTCTATCCAGCTTTCCCTCGAAGTAATTAATCATCAACCGTATCCAGGGATCTTCACGTTGAAAAACGGTGATGTTCCTCAGATCATCTAAGGTCTTCTGATCTCTATCTTCTATCTCGATAGCTAGAACTTCTTCTTCATCAGCTGTAGGTTATCTGCTCAGCAAGTCAGGTATGATATTGTCCTTCCCCGGGCAATACTCTATTTCCACTTGAAATTGCTGTATGTACAGGGACCACCTTGTCAGTCTTTGACTCGACAAGTCAGTTTTCAGCAGGAACGTTAGGGCTTTATGGTCTGTTCTCAATATAATTCTAAAACCATAAACTAGCTTTCGCCAATACTGTAGGGCATACAGTATCGCGAGTAATTCGATCTCCGTGACCGTATAATTCTTTTCATTAGGCTTCAACCTTCTGCTGATAAATGCAATGTAAGTTTTCTCCTCTGGCCTGTCCACATTCTCCTGATATAACATTGCTCCGATCCCTATAAATGATGCGTCAGTCTGGATAATAAATTTCTGAGTGTAGTCAGGATATCCCAATTTTACATAATCTAACAACATCTGTTTAGATTTCACGAAGGCTTCCTCGCATTGTTCCGTCCAGCGCCATCTTCCTCCCTTCTTGAGTAAGTCTTGGAGTGGTGCTACGGTCTCGGTATACTTCGGACAATGGTTTGAAAAGAATCCAATAACGCCTAGATATTGCCTGACGTTCTTTACCTTCGTTGGCCTCGGGAAATCTTTAATGACTTCCAATTTTCCCGTATTAGGCCTGACTCCTTGTGCATCTATCACGTGGCCTAGAAATTTAACTTCTCTCTGAGCAAAGTTAGACTTCTTTATATTGACCTTAAAGTTAGCCTGACTTAGGTCATATAACAACTTGCGTAGATCTCTGACATGTTCTTCGACAGTTTCAGATGTCAGTAGTATATCATCTACGTAACATATGGTTGTAGCTTTTACTTCTTCGGACAGGTTCCGATCTAGCGCTCGTATCAACGCTGAACCTGCTGTTTTTAATCCAAATGGAAGACGCAAATAAAAATCCAGTTAGCAAGCTTGTTTTCTCTTCCAGAGCAAGATGGTGAAAACTTGCCGTCAGGTCAAGATTTGAGAACACAGTCTTTCCTTTGAACCTCCTGAGTACCTCCTTAATGGGCGGCACTTAATCAAATTCCGGTATGACCTTGGAATTCAAATTTCGTAGGTCCAGGCATATCCTCACACTTCCCTCCTGTTTAGGTACAACTACCAGTGGGCTGACATAGGGTGTGCTGTCTTTACAGTGACGCCTGCTTCTAGCATTTCCTGTATTGCTTCTTTGACCTTTAAATAATGTTTCTCAGCTACAGGATACGGCTTCTGTTTAAATGGTGTCCAATCGCTGACTTGGAACGCATACTGGAAATTCTTGATCCGGCCAGGTCTCGAATCGAAGACTCCTTTATACTCAAATAGCAGTTCCCTTAGCATTTGCTTATGTTCTGGACCAAATTTAGCTTCCTCAATCTTCTCTTCCAGGCATTCTTCAAATTTTGGTTCGAGTTCCTTTTCAATGTCTGCGGCCAGTGTTGCCAACTCTTCCTCAATGTCTTCTGTTGTCGACACTGCATCCCCAGTCATATCTCCGTATGTATGCCATACGTACTCTTCTGGTCTCGTTTCATTATGCTTTAATGTGAGTTCTAACTCTTCCTTTCCCTCACTTGCGCGAAACATCACAATGTCATGCGAGAGATCTATAATAACTTTATACTCTCTTATGAAATCCATCCCAACAATGATATTAAAAGGCAGCTTATTTACAACTAGGAAGCTCTGTGAGAATGTAGAGTTCCCTATATGCAAATCTAAAAATACTTGGTATTTGCATATCATAACTTTGTCTGGTATGACACCTTTTATTTTCACGCTTGAAATAGGTATTTTCAAGACGTGAATTTTACTCTGGATTTCACTATATAATGCCTGGGTTATCAAACACACTATTGACCCTGTATCAATGAGACTTCTTATCTTCATGCCCGCAATGTTTACAATAATAATGGGTAGTTCCCTTCTTACATTGACCGTCCTTCCATCTAGGTCTTCGATAAGCTCCTCAGGTTTGGCAATCCAGTTAACAACATTCACTGTATTCCATCCTGAACTTATCTCTCTTTGGTCATTTAAATTTGGTGTTTTTTTTTTCAATTGCTCCATTCTTTGTGGAGTTCTTCTGCCTGTCTTCATGCTGCTGAAGTTCCAGACTCTTGGCACCGTCATCATTTTTATATATGTCGGGTGACCTTCTATTCCTAATCGCTTCATCCCAATGAACTCGCGATTGTCTCGGATCATCTCCGCGCTCTTCCATGTATCTTAAAGATGCGTGATAACGTTCTTCCGCCTCTTCATCGATTTTCCCGTGGCTCATGATCGCGAGATTAACGGTCACGTTAAACTACAAGCTTCCTTCCTTCCTTCCTTCCCTCTTCATCGAACCCGCGACTCTGCTCTTGGGATCTCCATCCTTGGTTGTTCCCATTTCGGCCGTAATTCCTTCTGTTATCAAGCTGCTGGTCTCTGGTACCACGCTGATTCCAGTTTTTCCTTCCTCGGTTTCCACGGTTCGATCCTCCTCGATATGCTGGCCTCCAATTTTGGTTTTCGCGTCCTTCGCGTTGCCAGTCGGATTTTTCTGTTTCGGTGCTTGTAGATTTGCTTTTTGTTTGCACCTTAGTTGGCTCAATCGGTGTAGTCGTCATGTTGACTTGTTCCACATTTCGACTTTGCCTCGTGTGCTGCACTGTGGTTAGATCGAGTTGTCTCAGCACCTCCTCCATATCGATTGCAGTTTTGGCGTTTGCTGAGATTAGCAGACGTTGTACTTCATACGGTAGCTGCTTGGCTATCGCTATGCACAAATCAGACTCTCTAAGTCCTTCATCAAGCTCGCGAAAACGGCACAATTGATTCGCAAAGAATTCTCCGTACTTAGTCGGATTACTAGTACTGTAACGCCTGGAATACAAGTCCAATCTGAGGTTCTGTTGTACGCTCGCGTTCCAGTATCTGCTTAAAAATGCTTGGCGAAATTCGTCAACGGTGTCGAACGTGTACCGAATACTCCTAAACCATAGGGCACACTCCCCTTCGGTTAGTTTTTCAATCGCTCTCAACCTGCGCTCTGGCGGTACTTTCGCATCATTCAAGTACTCGGAAACTTCTTTAAGCCAGTACTTGGGTGTCATGTTAGAATTACTCCCAGAGTATTTCATTGGTTTCTCATCACTAGCCCTTATAACTGTGACTATTTGACTTTGAACAGCATTTTCATGCGGTGTTGACATGGCAATTGGCATACCAGGTGTGGTATACGGGCTGTCACTTGGCATGGCTGCATTCTTTGGAGTGGGTTGCATTTCTATCTCTGCCCATTTGTTTCTCCTATTCTCGTCTATACTTCCTTCGCTAGACCTAGGATTCCGCAACATAGATTCCTCCTGCGCGATCATTCTAGTCTCGATTTGGCTGTGTCTGTTTTCTGCCCTTTCCAAACGAGCTAATACCTCTCGTTCTATTTTCTCTAGGCGACCTCGGTTTCTTTCTGCCATAGAAAATACCTTATCCTTATCGTCCTTAAGGTTTTCCTTCAGGTGGATAATTTCCCCTGCTAGACTTTCTCTTACTTCGGCAAGAGTCTTATCGCTGGCTTCAGTCTTTAAGCCTTCTCGAAGTTCTAATTCTTCTCGTAAGCCTGTAACTTCCTTTTGAATGTGACCTTGTATATGAGAGATTTCAGTCCTTATTTTCGTGATTTCTCCCTGTTCCTCATCCTGTCTTTTATGGATAACTGCTAAGTCGCTCTGACTTTGTTCCAACTCTTTCTGCACTTTCCCGACTTGTCTCTTCATATTTGACATTATCTCCTTATTCTCTTGATCAGAAGTTTTTATTTCCTGAATTTCCTTGCATTGGTCAAGGATATTCTGATCCTGTTTTCTTAAGGCTTCGTCTACCGCCTTGGCGTAACCTGCCATTCGCGTATTCCATTTTATATCGCTATCCTCGAACCTTTGATCCACGGTCTGAGTGAACGTATTAAATTGCTCTAATTGACGTTTAGTATTAGCTTCATTCTGACTCTGAATGTCTTTAAGCTCTATGGACATACTGCTTAAACTATCGTTAATTTCACGCTGTGACTCTCTGCATGCTTGCAGATTATTCTCTAGTTTTAATTCTATAGACTCAAAGCGTTTATCGTTATCATCTTGCATTTCTGAGACCACGCTAACAATATTCTTAGTTACCTCACGCTGGACAGACTCTTTAACGTCATCCATTTTCTTATTAACCTCTATTAGGTTTGATTCTAACTGCGTGTTTACATTAGCTTGACTAGCCCCTAGTCTAGTGTTTATTTCAGCTTGATTAGCCTCTAGTCTAGTGTTTACTTCGGCTTGATTAGCCTCCAATTGTACATTTATTGTAGCCAATCTATCTGCTATTTCATCTTTAAATGCTTTAGATTCTTCCTTATTCTTAGCATTAGAATTATCAAAATGTTCCTTTAACTCAGCAATGCACCTGAGTACTTCTTCAGTTCCAGCCATCCTGTACTTCTTAATTTGAGATTCAGGTAGGCCGCAGCTGAATATGCTGGCGCGTTCTATTGGAAAGAAAAGGATTCCGATCCCACGACAACAACAACAACATATTATAAAGTGTCAAAACTACCTATGGAATGGGTATAGACCCTCGTACCCGTCTGACAACAGTGTCTGACGTCTGAATATCATTTAGAAAGACTCACAATCGCTCAAACAAAGTTTGAGGAAAAATATTATTTTTATGGTTTTCCCCATGAAAACCATGCTATTATTATGGGGTTATCTGAATCCCATAAGCCATCCACGTACTGGGCGCCATGATAATGTTAAAATAACATTATCATTCTGGTCCTCATTGTAAGACATCGGCCATATTCTGAATTATTAATAAAACTGTCCAAGGAGTGGTTTTTATTGCCGAATGCCCCACGTATGGGCCGTCATGACAATGTTATGGGTATCCATGCTTTGTGGTAGTTTGCCCTGGCCAGTTTGCGAAATGCCAAGATCGCTCATATTGCACAGATGCAGGCGGTTCCATAATGAATTAATACCGTCCCACATTGCTTGGGCCATGATAATTAAAGGGGTTTGTGTGTAAGTTACATTTACATTTAAGCATGTTTTATGGAGGATTATCAACATTTATTTTACGCGATGGCTTATTAACAAATGGGGCGCGGCCTTTCCTATTCTGTCCTAATTTCTATGCTGTACTTGCTTCTACCATTATATCTTGGCCGACATTTAGCAGTACCTGTGACTCAATCCTAGTACAGAGACATCTCCTCCATGTACCCAACTGTCATCATGTGGACCATGTGTTCGTATCCCAACTAACTCACGGTCTTTCGAGGTATGGGACGTTCCTGCCCACCATACGACCACATGCTCAGGATTTGAGTCTACCAGGTAACTACTCTACAGGAAATACACAACATTTTCCTAAAAATGAACAATTTACTGGTCTAAAATCATGGCTATACAACAAATACAAATAAAGGACAAATTATATTTAATTCCCACAAATAAATATAGGGTTATTCTGTGAGCTTTCTTCTTAAAATAGTGCTACACTGCACTCAAATCTAATTCTAGCATCCTGTCAATGATAATTCAGACTTCCATGGGTTTCCATAGGGTTCATCATGTGACACAATTTTAGTTAATGGGAGTATCATAACACAAAAATTACATATCACATAAAAATGATATTAATAAAACATTACTCTGTTTCTTATGGCATCTGCCTTGATTAGCATGAATTCATTATTTTCTGCAATCATTAACAAATATTTGTTGTGTCGTGTGAATCATCTTCCTTCTTTCCGTCAATATGAACGCTTTAAGAAAAGTGGTACTTATCCCTTCCAAAATAAACATGGATAGAATATATTATAGTTTCACCATATAACGATTTTCTGGGTCTTGTCGGGCTTATTATCGTTAAAATGTGTCATGTTCTGGGAAAAACACATACCCGTCTGCATAAATTAGCAGGAACTGGCAAAATGCACTCTAAAGAAGATGCCTACATTATTTTGGTTCAGCTTTCCTCCTCAGAGAATAACTGAGCCTAATATTATCTGATTTCTATGATCCAACAACGTATGTGAGTTGCAACCCACCGTTCAATTCAATTGGCATCATCATAATACTCATATCTTAATTGCATATTGAAATATCGAGATTCCTCAGTGTCCTATTGTGACTCTAATTTCCAAGGGACTGGTCGAACGACCTTCCACCCCCTCAGCAGGCAATAAAATTCGTTCCAGCTGGCTAGTCAAGATGGCTGCCGCAGAAGTGGTCTACAATCCCCCCTCTCTCTGCCGTCAAGGTCAAGTTTGTTTACAAATTGCAGTACTGGAGTAACGCTAAGTGTGGCTCCTAAGTAATTGAGTCATTTAAATATTTAACACCTATCCTTATAGTGTCTTGGGCTCAACTGGCTCCTTAATTAACATTCATGGCTGGGGTGGAATTCTAGTGATAGCCTTGCCGTTCTATGGTGACTACTAGTGGCTTTAGACGCGCATCATAGTGAAAATCCACGATTTTCACCAGCAGCTGTCAATAAAATATAAGGAAAATCTGCGTTTCCTAAGCGACGAATATGATCCTTACCTCACAGGGTAGGTCATTAATACACACATGCTCACTGCGTCTCGACGGACGTCATTAGTGGCCATAATTTATGCAAACGTTGGATACAGGCAGGCTCTGTCCAATTCGCTGCAAATAAAACAGTATGCTCAAGGGCGATACTACTCGTAGATTTAGCCAACTTCTCACCTAACGCGCAAGCTATACTAGTTTGTCCCCGCAATATTTATTTACGTAAATCACTGGATTCTACGTTAATTCTGCACGCTTACATGCGGCTCAAACAATACTTCACATAGATGACTCAATCATTAAGGCACCCGCGTTCTCTCTGTCATACCACTTAAGCCAAAGCTTTACATAGCTCCTAACAAAATGTATAAATTTACTGGCTTTCTTTACTTTAATGGTCCTCAAACATAATCCTAAGGATTGACCATATCAAATATTCATTCATATTTCACTGACACTGAAAAAGCTCTCGTATTTCTCTATATTTCACGTTATACTCTTACTGTTTACCAAATACAGTATCTTTACATTAGACATGACACTATTTGAACATTATTTAGGCCAAAAATGCCTATTACTTTACTGTTGCCGACCCCATAATATTATTATTATTATCACTCATTTAACGTTACCGTTACATCCATCACTATTTTTGCCTGAATGGCCTTAAACAAATCACCATCCAAGCCATATTTTATTCAAGACGAGTGGTGAAAACTCGTTCAGTAAGTGACTATTACATCTTATTCTCAAAGTGATGCATCGTTATATGGTGAACTATTTAGTTATAATGACATTATAAAATGGGTACTCACTTTTTCCTCTTTGCTGGATAGTGCCAGTGCTTCAGCTTTAGCGCTACCATGACGCTTGATTTAAGCCATCATGTTATCCTTTACACAACACTTAGATTCACACACTTTCCACATGATACACATATTTTTATCAGTGGCCTTTATCACTGCTACACACTGCATATTAATCACTATACACATGAACACTTTTAAATCACTATTACACAATTTATGTACATTTATCCACTACTTCACATGTTGATCCTTAAATTGGACTTCTCCTACGCCTGATCTCAGAGATGCGATGCAATTATGACAACCGCTGGTCTCCGTGAAAATCTAACAGCGTTTTACGGACGTTCGATCCTCGTTCCCTGCAATCTTGTTCAGCTCACTATCCAGATTAGGTGGCAATGATTTCCAAGCTCCCATCATTGTAGTGATCCTGATGATGATGTCATATAATTCTGACAATACCTCCCGGTATAAGAACTGTTCAAAAACATTATACGTTCCTTTTTCGCTGTGGCGAATTTATATTTGCGTCTGATAATAGGTAAATATCTGTATTAATTTACTTGCGACGCACTTCATGATTACTTATGAAGCTTTATAACTTGCTTCTATTGTTCTTCAACGGCGCCGCGTTGATACTTTAACATTTGGCGCGCTACTAGCAGCGTCTTAGTTACGTGTGTACTGTAGAATAACTCTAGGCGAACTGATGAAGACTGGAGAACAACTGGCTTGGCTTGCCTTACTCCCCCTATATAAAGGTTTCTCGCACAAAATAGTCCACTGGACACATGAGAGCGACTCCTTTCTTGAAATAATACCTCTTCAGCCGAAATGACATCTACATCTTGTTTATTTAGGTGTGGAGGTTTCAAAAACATTCGCGTGCCGGCGATCGCTTCGGCCAATTAATTACAATTAATTGCCTTAGTTCAGCGCGTGGGGACGCCATCGTGGTAATTCCCCGTTGACTGGTCACAAAGTCACTGCTCTTGAGCGTAAGTTAGGTTGTAATTCGTTCATTTGGAGATATAGGCCTTAATTTAGGTTAAAAAAAACACTCCTAAATTACCTCTCCGTGAATATATTCACCTGTGTGTATATTTCAATGCATTTCAATGCTCCACTTGTCTGTAATTAATTAATTTCCGTGAGCCATCATCCCTACTCTAAGTTTCACCGTTGTCAAGCGGTGGATACCCGGGTCATTAATTTTGAGCTGTCTTCCTGCTCCAGACGTAAATAGTGCGGTCGGCGCCTAGGCTCTCCGCCCACTTGCTAAGGGTAATTTGTAAAACTTCAAACTGGCCTCCTCTCATTCTCGTATGCTCTGAAAATGTATATTTTCTTGCATTTGGCTACAGTTCTTCATCTTAAATTGCTATGATATTCACCTATAGATCGTGAAATCACGCTACCTTCTTATATGTCAGTATACCTCTCATTGCTCTTTGGGTTCCCTATAATTTCTCCCCCTCAGAGATCAATGGTTCGACTCTAGGCATAACCATGTGCCTGGTCTTCTCTGATGAGACCTGAGTTCGATGCCAGACTGCCGTGACTGATTGGGCACAGTACTGAAAAGAGTCACTGGCATTGACGACTTTGATCAGGATGTTTTACGCCGTAAGGTATTCAAGTTTTATGATAGACGCGAGTTCCCTACTGCAAAGAAGTTCGTTCATTTAATGCATGATGCCACTGGTTCTAACGGGAGCATTCGGTCTATGCAGAGAATGTAAAAACACGAGGGTTTCAAGTATGTAAAGTGTAATGACGGCAGGAAATCTTTATAGTCGTGATGAAAATGAAAATCCACAGCCTGCTTCCAGTCGATCGACCGAGTCAGGTAATGGAATGAATGAAGCCCCCATCTAGCGGTGAGGATATGAACTGTGCCGGCTGCCGAAGCCTGACGCACTCCTCCGGGGCAATGATTAAATGAATGACAGATGAAATGAAATTATAGTGGAGAGTGTTGCTGGAATTAAATTTGTGACAGAGAAAACCGGAGTACCCGGAGAAAAACCTGTCTGCGTCCACTTTGTCCAGCACGAATCTCACATGGAGTGACCGGGATTTGAACCACGGACCCAGCGGTTAGAGGCCGCGTGCTGGCGCCTAAGCCAAGGAGGCTCCCTTTATAGTCGTGATAACTATTAGAATTTTAATAGTTGCTGTTGGTTATTTAGGGTCTGCGACAGTGAACAGTATATTAAGAGCTTTTCTCACAGACGCCATTTAAAGAAAATTCTGACAGTTCTGAGCAACCAGACACGTATGGTAAGTTCATTTTATTTGTATTTGTTTTGGTTTTTAGTATGTATACGGGGTTGCTCGCCAAGAAACCTGCAGCGCTGTCTCTCAATTCACTTCCTTGTACTCTGAGATGTTGCAATAACACTTCATTTCTTGACCTTTGTTGTGTGTAGAGTCGGGGGAAGCGACGACGGTTTATCGTGAGACACCCGCTAGTGTAAATGTATATTGTATAAAATGAAATAACACGTGTTGTTTTCCAGTGTTTTGCCATTTTAAAGAGGTGGATTACCACCGGCTTCTCTCTCCTCAGCCACAGAATTGATTCCCGACAGCTCAATGTGGGATCTGTGTTGGACAAAGCGGACGGTGGTTAGTACACCGGCTCACCTATGGCATATTATTCCATAATTGCACCTCTATCTTGCTTGTCATTTCATACTTCAATAACCCCTACACAGGGGGGAGGGGGCATCCTTGAAACTGAATGCCACAGCGAAGTAAATAAACTGTTAGGATTTCTGTTGTTAATATTCAATTATGTGCTTGAGACATCTTGGTCATCAACCCCGTGTATTTGTTTGGTATAACTTGAGGTTCTGTGATAGTTGTAGTAGTGTAGCTGTATTAAGGAAAGGGTGCCCCTGGCCTTGAACTAAGATACTATTCCAGCATTTGCCTGGAAGGAGTGTTGGGAAACGTGGGGAAACCACAATCAGGATAGCCACGGGATTCGAACCTCCGATCTCCGGACACGCTTCAGTGCCCCATCGCAGCCGAGGTGCGATTTAACACCACGGCTACGCCGCAGGGTATATAAATAACCATTTCACCCCGGCCAAGGGGACGGAAAAAGGAGATTATTCTATCTTCTAATATCATGTTCGTTAACTGGCCATAAAACGCGAACCAGTTAGCCTAGAAATGTAATATTCAGAATTTTTATTTCTTCATCCTAACGGCTTGAAAATCCCCCTACTACGAAAACTTTGCCCGAGCGCACGAGATATTTGATGTTGCGGCGGCAACTTCTGCCCGTATGAGGCAACGCTGTATTTCGTATAATCGCTCTCTCTCTGCGCGGCCAGGAGCCATGAACGTGTCGTTTACGATAGCCTATATTACGTAACGTAATTCCCGTTCTAGTAGGCTATACTGTACATTGAATCACGGTAGGTGGCAAGAAAGTATTAGACAACCTTTATGGACGCACCTGGAACAGGAAATGATCAGTAGGGCTCCGATTTTTAGGTGCTAAAAATCGGGAAAATATTTATTCTTTATGTATTAAAAATACCTGAAATGTGTGACCAAAAAGTAAAAATATGTAATTATAATTTAGTTTAATAATGTGAATATAAACAATATGCAGTACTCACGAATGTATTTTATTCTATGTCTCACTGACTGCTGAAGCATTACAATACACAACGAGATACATCTTCAGGTTGTCCATCACAAATGACCGACGATTTTCGCGAAACACTAGGTTTGAAGGCGTGAAACTGCGGCAATATGTTTCTTGACCTTCGGGTGCTGTGTAACTTGGATCACTGTTCAGCCTTGATGGCTTTCCCACATGGTTGGCAGAAAAGAACGCTCCCATGAGTAGTAAAATTAACTTTTAATTCTGCAACATACGATAACTTGTAGTTGTTTCTACTTTAGGCATCGTAGAACTACTTTGCAATTCACATTGCCCGAAGTGAACTGCATGTGAGTGACACTAGTTCCAGGTATCTAGGGGAGGGTGAGAGCTAGCACGAGGTGCAATATGGCAAAGTACAAGGAAATCCCCGGCTTCCACAGTGAGTGGCGCGGGGCGACAAATTAAGAATAACGCAGTTGCAAGTTGACATACGCTCTGCATGAAGATTAGATAGCTCACAGATTTTTCCCCGTTGAAGTAACACAGAACAAAAATGCAATATACTGCAAGATACTGCTTTTAAAAATATAAATATTATGTCTTTTTATGTGCTAATAAGTGAAAAGCAGGAATTTATGTATTCATAGAAAAAATGCATAAAATATGTATTTACATAAAAAATATTTATTTACCTAAAAATCCGAGCACTAATGATTAGCCTACATGTATCACTTCATTTTGTATTCTTCAGGTTTGGTTCGATAGATACCTGAGTTTGACAGTATCAGCTGATATACGATTGGAATGGCGGGCTTATATGATAAGAATTCGGCTACGAATTCAAGGAATTAGGGCGAATCAGACCGTGATTACAGTGATTTTGAAGACAGCATTGAAGAGATTGAGGGTCTATCACCCAGTAACAATGAAACTTATGGAGATGAGGGCAGTGGTGAAGCAGTATTCCAAGGTATGCCTGCTTTTCACGATCAAAAAAAAAATCAAGTGATAGAAGCCATTTTTCAGTGTTGCCTTGTTCAAATAAAGAAAGCTTTTCAGTCGGTCGACACAAATTATTTTTATAATTTTAAATGAACTTGTCGACTTCGTCGTTACGCTGGGGTCTGGCGTTACGTTACGGTGACGGGACGAAATGTACCCAGATGTACTGAGGTGTGTGACGTCATAGTACCGCTTTGTGCATGTGTCCCCGACAATCTCTACTTCGTTAGTATAAGACAAAAATCCCCGATTCTTGGATGTCAAGGGTAATCTCGAGAACCACTGGATGGATTTTGATGCGATTTTCACCATTATGTAAAGTATATCTCGAGGAAAGATTCTGTAGAAAATAATTTATGTATGATCAAAGGAAGCCAATCAGTAACGATTTCAGTGAAAAAGTCGAAAACAAACTTGGCGTCCGTGCGCTTCTTAAGCTTACGCTGGGCAAACCGTTAAAAATATCAATATACTATGAGCGTAAGAATTGGTCAGCATGAAAAGTTCTACAAAAAAGACCCCGAGAGCACATCTCTATCGTCAATACATCGCCCACTATAAGTGTTTTTAGACAAGATGGAAGGGGCACGTCCCCGCGCGCTCTGGTGAGCGTGACGGCATCCCGTGCGCTTGACCTTGCTTTGCCCTTGGTTTGCACTTGCCGTTCGCGAGTAAATTGAAACACGGTAAAGTATTATAAAGCAAGATAAGTATTATGCAGATAATTTTCTAACATGTCAAGAGTCTTTGGCTTCGAGCGAAGTGAGAAGCCTCCAGCCTTTCTAGCATATTTCAGCATTTGTAGCATTTAAAATGATACAAAGTGTAGTCTTTCAGACTGACTGTCACTTTTTTTTTACAAAAAGTATCCCCATTTTTGTACATAAAAGCGTGTTATTTTGTGATAAATGTCTTAAGTAATGTTTTCATGTTAGGGCACAATAAATACTTGTTTTCCCTCTTAATATAATTGGGAACAATTTGTGTTCACCGACTGGAAAGCTTTTTTTAACCCTACTAGGACCAAGGTTTGGTTGTTACACAGAGAACCAAGGGAGGACGGGCTTCTGAGGCCTATTCTGAAAAATATGTCATAATTGCGGATTAAACTGAAATAAATTATGAAACACCATTTCATGAATAATTTTAAGGAAAACTTGAGTATAAAATATTAAATTCAAATTAAATTCACCCAAATATTAATTACAAACACAGGTCAAACATAAACATCTTTCTAGTCAGTATCAGTGTAATTTCCAGGCTCACGTTGTAAAACGATTACAGTTTCCTTGCTATGTTTGCCACAAACATGTTTCAAATACTTTACACAAACAACCTTGGACTTCCCTAATTTATCACTTTTCACTTTGACGTGGACATCCACAATAATTATAAGTAGACAAATTGGTCCTCACTTGGACCAAGGGGGTTCTCATATGCCCATAGCAGTTTTGATTACCTTTCTCAACAATTTTAAACAATGTATCCCATTACAAAATTAATTCATTCTGACTGTGAGCCTCTCTCGTTTGAAATGTCTTTCTAAACAAAATAGGAAAGTAAAAATAAGCATGCTTTAATTTAAAAAAAAGATCACTCAATGAATAATACAGCATATTTCAGTGTCAATGGAAGGGTTAAATCGTTCAACACTAAATCTAACCATCGCTTTCATGGTCTACCTCTGCTTCTCTTACCCCCTACAGCCAAACTCAATAACCTCTTAGGTAATCCTTTCTGTCCCATTCTCTTCACATGATCCCACCCTCTGGGATCTTTAAAAGAACAGAAAAAAAAGGAAACATACTTGCCGTATTACATGATCATTAATCACGCGATCATAAGCCAAGAGACATCATTTTTACGTAGAATCCGAACCACTCAACATGACATTTCACCTCGAAGATTCAACATACATATACCAGGAATTGAATCGAACCCAGTCAACCCTGGTGAAAGGCAAGCTGTCAGGTATCCATGCCTGGAAGGAAAAATACACAGCTAGTTACGAGCACCCCGCACTGTAGGTCTACACATGCAATGTACTACTATCCAAGCAACAAACACTGGACTAGAGTACGCCTAGCCTAACTATTAACACAATGGTTGCCGAACTGAGCATTCTCACGATGACGCAAAAGGCTAAGTAGTTCCCGGTATGACACGTAATTATTTTCATTCAGCCCAGGCCTGGCTGAATTGCGAAATCGGTTTCGCGTTTGCCATCAAAAAGCAAGATTCCGGCTAAATTCAATGCTTTTTTTAATGCGATAACCTCTTGTCAGTAGATTTACTGATACGGTAAAGATTCCATAATTGATAAAGTTATGACATCTGGACATTCTTAAAGCAACTAATAATACTAATACTAATACTAATACTAATAATAATATCAAGTGTATATTATTACACTAAGGATTTCAAACGGATTTGAACAAGAAACAGCAAAAATGAGCTTTCATTATAAGTAAAGCCCTGCGCGGATGCGGATACCCGCGGATAAACCCGCGGATATCCGCAAAAATTTTCGCCATGCGGATATAGTTTGCATGTCTGTGCGGATAGCGGATAAACTGCGGATAATGTTTGGGGTAAATTTGCGGATAGTTTTTAGAATGCAATCCGAACTTGTTGAATATCATTACTAGGACCCGGATGTTTATGACAGACCATATTTTTCCGTTATTTTTTTTTCATGACAAATGTAAGATGATGATTTAAGCCAATCTCATTTAAATTATGCCATTAAGCACAATGAACACTACGAAAAGAAAAGGGTTTCAATTCTGGCTGTGTAACATTCAATTTTAACATAGAACTTGACGTACCGTACAAAGCCTAAGGAAACGACTTTCTCCTCAAATGTTAATGTGTTGCTTTAATATTTTATCTAATTGAAAATATCATTGTAATGCCAGTAGATTGGGATAACAAACGTGCGGATGCGAATAACAGTCGTGCGGATGCGGGGCGGATGCGGATAACAGCCATGCGGATGCAGGGCGGATGCGGATAACAGTAGTGCGGATGCAGGGCGGATGCGGATGACAGCCGTGCGGATGCGGATGACAGCCGTGCGGATGCGGATGACAGCCGTGCGGATGCGGGGCGGATGCGGATAACGTTTTGTTTATCCGCGCAGGGCTCTAATTATAAGCACCAGGACACGGAGTCTGTGATAAATTTCTTCATTCAACATTTCATGACATTAAGTAATAATAAAATCGACTTGCGGTAGTTAAAATAAGTTTCTGAACTTCACTTTCATCCGCTAGGAGGGCCACTGTGCTCTGGTCGCAGAAATCCTGGCCCCTTCTTTATTCCAAATTTCTAGCGAGTTACCCATAAAATAAGCCTAAGAATGAATAAACTTAATAGCAGAAAACTCTATTATAGACACACTTCGTACAAAATTATCAAAATCTCGGCGGCATGACGTATATGGAGCTTATATTTTACACTATGCCTACAAGGAGCCATAAGGATACCATAGGACTAAGTCAGGTTAACTAGAACTAATGCCATATTCAGTTATCCAAGGCTAAGAACCTGAATGAAAATTTAATTGGAATTAACGCTGCATATCACACAACAAGCCATGGCTCTGGTTTGAAGAAGGAAGCATTTCACATTATCTGGCGTCAGGATTGATGGAAACCAATAAAAAAGGGATCATGGAAGGTATGGAATTCTTTACCGCATCCACAGCTCGGTACGCAAGTGCGAGCAACTCCCGGAAGTGGTCAATGGCACCCTCAGCGCAAAGTAGCGAGTCCATGGAGCGAGAGAGAGAGAGAGAGAGAGAGGAGAAATCAGTACAGGAAATTTACGGTATATCTCACATGTGCGAAACATGAGAGACATGTGAATTGCAGGATGGCCACTAACACTCACGAGGTGAATTATAAGCTAACTCCGAGGGAAGAAATCAGTCAGAAATTATACAGATAAGAAAGTGGAAGGAGGTGTATTTCTCCGTGGACTGTTGGATACCTGTGATTTGGTGATTTAAAGGAAGCGTCAAGAAGCATTACAGGACTATTTCAGTGTCATTAGGACGCTATTGAAATGAAGAGCAATTCAGCGATCGATTCCAAAGATGAACATCGCCATTGAAATTGGCATATTTTAATGTTCAATTGAAGATCAATTAGGTTTCTAAGGGGGCGTTATTACAGAAAACAGAAAGTTCGAGCCTACGCCAAGTATTGCGCCCCGCCTTCGAGTATAAAGAGACCCTCGGCGGTGAACAGCATTCAGTTTTGGTCTGTCTTGGGGGCAGTCTCCACGCCCCTTTGAATTAGGAAGTGAGCACATTATAGACACGTCTAGTAGCGCAAGCAATGTGCGCAATATTTTAATTATTACCATTATCATGCACAGCTGCTACAAGAGACCCATAAACTGTAAATAGGCAACTGATTAATAATAACTTTATTTGCAGTGTAGAGGTGAACTTGCACGTTAGACAGTGCTCTAGGCAAATGTGGAGAAACGGTAGTAAGACCGTGAGGTCCGCATATAATACAGTATTAGTAGCACGATTAGACAGGACTGCGCCATGCTTGACGAAGTAGTGGCCATTCATGTACAGGGTAGTATTAGGACATATTATGTGCCGTTACAATCAATGTTCGGCAGATGTTAATTGCGTGTGTAAACAATTATTCACGTGGGTGTGTCAACCTGATTTAGGAGCGAGTGAAAATAATTTCGACCAGTTGTCGCGGAAATCGAACTCCAGATAGTACGAGTGCCGTCCACGAATGAGCAAGTTAGGACATTAGATGTGTGTTGTGTCTTTCCTGGCCAAATAAGTGCCATTAATTTTGTGTCACAGATCGTCAACAAGAAGAATGAAAACATCTCTTGAAAACATGAAGCCTGGTGCTGACCTAAGTCCTCCAGCTTCAGGATGGCCGGTGGTTGGGGTAACGTGATTCCAACTCCATTATGGAGAGTAATGTTGAAAAGTACGCTTTTATAATGCTATAAACATATGTTGATTACCAGTCAGAGGTAGATGGCACTGTAAAAATGGTAGATGAGGGTAGGTTTCTGTATTTTAGTAAGATAGGTTTGAAATAGGATGTGCTCCAAAATATTGATTTAAGCAGGCGTGGCGTATTCTTTGTAAGCCCAGAGATATTATGTTAGTCAAGATAGTTTGTGTTGTATATGTTCATGGTAAGATTACCCACTGTGTGTTGGAGCATAGTAGCTTATGTGTTCACGGGTACGCTCACTCGGAGGTATTCCAGGTCGGTTTTGTTCAGGATCATGTGAGGTAATTGTTATATTTGACTAGCGCTGTCTTTATGGCAAGTTTTGAGTTGGGTCATCAGCCCGCGTCACTTAATGTGTGAAGTGATATTTTTCTTTTGTAGGCCGCGGTCATTTGGACTCGTTACATATTCTGGTGGTATTCAGTTATACTTTTGAAATCAAGTTAGGTAATCTGATGGGTATTTGGAATTGATCCCGGTTTTTATCCATCGAGTGATATGTGTGATGTTGGATCCAGGAGCAACGGCAGTAATTTGTGACTAAGTCGTCGCCAGTTTTTTTTTTCGTGTGGTCTCCTCAGAGCCCTAGTGCAGGTCTTTCTATTCGACGCCCGTGGGTGACCTGCGCGTCGGGATGAGAGATGGAATTGATTAAGGTGAATGAAATTGGAGAAGGATGTGGAAGGAAGCGGCCGTGGCCTGTCAGAAGGTACCGTCCCAGCATTTGCCTGGTGTTGAAAATGGGAAACCACGGAAAACCATTTCAAGGATGGCCGACGGTGGGGCTCGAACCCACGCGTCAACCGAGTCAGCAGAGAGCTTGGCCCCAAGACCTAACACTGCGCTTTAGCCAGCGTAGCCACTACTGTCGGTCGTCGCCAGATGAAGGAGCCCTATTAACTTGTGTATGGGAGAGATGAGTCTTCCCAGAGTGTGGTGAGTTGTGTATTTTCTTTGGAAGGTGACCTCGCATGTTTGCCACGTGCCCATCTATTGTGTTGATGAGGTGTTGTCAGCTGGCCTAGGGAGTTAACCCAGCGGCCAACTATACATTGTAGTATGTCACACAGAGGGGGAAATTCCTCTGTGATAAGTTCGTTTGTCACGCAAGCTGCTAAATATGGATTACACACTCACGTCTTATGTCAGGTACACCGGATCATTTTAAATAACTAGATTGTGAGATAAAAGACTAGGAATGAGTTTAGAATTTATCGTTGATTAAGGCAGATTGAGCCTTCATTGTGTATGTTGATATTGTAGATCAGCTGGTTTATCATTAAGAGATATTGTTTTCCCAGTCTACGAATATATAGTATGTTTACTTGCGGGGCAAATATTTTCTCTTTGATTAGCCAGCTGGTCCTAATTAAAACTGCTTTGGAGTATTTTTCTTTCCTTTGGACCATTCCGTGGCCAAATATTCTGGATTTGTATATTGTGAATATACACTTTTTGAGCTTAACTTTTTGTTTGAGGGGGCGTGGTGGCGCAGGGGTTAAGCTGTTGGCCTCTCACCAAGGTGGACTTGGTTCGATTCCCGGTCAATGCATGTGAGATTTTTGAAGTGAAATGCCAAGTCCTGTGGTTTCAATTCCACGTAAAAAGGAGGTCCCGTGGCTCAGATTCACAAGATTCACGGTCACGTTAATCTACAACTTCCTTTTTAACTTTGTGTTTATACTATAGTTTGTTTCTTGGTCCCGTTGATTATTGATTTATTACTTGGATGACCCGTTTATTTTAGCCTATTTTCATTTATGAAAAATAAAAATAGGCTTATGAGATCACCTTTTGTCCGTGTGTGTATGTGTGTCGCCCCCTCCTAATAAAATCATAACGGCTGGACTGATGTCAATGAAACTCGGTAAAGAAGACTTAGTACTATTTTGTCCGACCCCAACCGTGTCATTCAAAATTTATTATGTAGCACCAATCCAACACGGCGGCTTTTCGAAATACTTCACCGGCATTCTATATCTCCGAAACTATTACAGATATCACCCTGTCATTTTGTACGGTGATAAAGGACACTACTAGAAGTACACCTATGTGGCTTTCAAAAACTCGTTAGGTACAAAACGCACATGGCAGTCAAGCAAATTTGAAACATTTAAATAGACTTTTCTCGCGATTTAACCACCCAAGCGCAGTAGTACATGGTACAGAATCTGTTTATACGCATTGTATCGCACTGATATCTAATTTAGTTATATTGTTTACATAACCTCAAACGGTGGCTGTGCGAAATTCTAAAATTAAATTTTTATTTCTTGTGTCCTAATCATGCGATCGAAATCTACGTTTGAATAATGAGCTTACGCAATAATCGTCATTTAATAGTACATAACTATATTTAGACGGTTCTCAATATCTACTAATCTATGACAGTAATCAAACTGAAATTTCGTATTTTGATAAAGGCTAGTAACTTAAGTTCACCTATGGGACTTTCAATAATGTGGTGAGCACAAATCCAATATGGTGGCGATGCCAAATTTAAATATTTAAGTGGACGTTTCTCGCGTAATTAACCATCCGAACCCAGTGAAACGTGGTACGGTAAATGCATGCACACATTTTAATGCACTGACATCTAATTTATTTCAATTGTTTTCATAACCTCAAGATGGTGTCTGTGCGAAATTTTAAAATCGCATTTGTATTTATTGTGTGCTAATCTTGCGATTGAAGTTTGAATAATAAACCTACGGAATAATCTTCATCTAATAGTACATAACTCTATTGCCTAGATATTGAGCCCGCCTGAGCTCATTGCTCGGTGATATTTCTACGAATGTTTATGCACATGCTATGCTTGATCATTGAACGCGCCCTGGAAGCAGCGCGGCATGTCACGAGAAAGGGATGATGTCTTGACTCTGGACATTCACCCTAAATATTTTTATGAGCAACCATTATTCTACTCCTTGATTGTAAAAGTCCCAGAACTTTCCACATCGTCATTCAGTATCAGATAAACATTATGATGTTTCTAAATTAATTTTTGGTAAAGGTAATTTACGCCGCAGATAAGCGGGAGGAAGTCAATAGACTGTCAACGACTCAAGTATCCATTTGGACACAGCAGGGCGAGCCTATGCTCGCTGACAACCAATTTTGTAGCCGTCCAAGTAAGACGTGCTGTGTACACCGTCCGTGGGACGAAGAACTTACAAGTCCACCCATGTGGTTATAAAAATCTACAACCATCGAGTATTATTTGTCACGATATTTGTGAAGTGAATGTGAAACAAACAGTATTGGCAATTTGTAAGTCCATTGTGAAAATTGTGGAAATTTGTGATAGATTTCCGACATTATTTTTCGTCACGTGGAACTCCTCATTTCGACACGAGGGCCAATATAAATTTGAAGTCCACGAGGGACGTGGAATACTGTGAAATAATTAGCAATCGACGATCATCGTGTGTGAAAAGGCACACCACAGTTCTAAAGTGTATTACAATTCGAAGTGTAATCAATTTTGACACTGGATTATCACGATCCAGAGCGATATTTGCTATCGTAAAATCTGTGAGCATAACACCGCATGTGTTACATAGCATCTGTGAACGCAGACAGTGAAGGCCTTTTGGAAAATAAGTCTGTAATATTATTGTGTAAAATCAGAGATAATTCTGATATATTGCCACGACTCGATAAATTTAAAATCTGTGAAATCACGTGTGCAATCTCTGAAAAGTTGTGTTATCACGACATGAGCCACATGTGCATCTTTCTACAAGTACTTCCCGTGGGTGACATGGAGTAGGCTTCTACAATGTGAGGGGAATATCTGAAAAGGAGGAACTTCGTCATGGCAGGAGGAGGACCTTACAACCACGAGGGACAAGGATCGAGGACGCCCATCAACCCGAAAGCTGACCGCAGGGAGGAGATGTTGTACGTGTACCAGACACGTAGACGCAGTAGGAGACTGGAACGGAGGAGGCTTGATCCAAGAAGCCTGGTTTGGAAACACCATTGGAACCGTCCAGGTTTTTGTTACCCTTCAATTTATGATGACATTGAGATGAGGCGAATTGTACTGTAAGTCTGCATCTTCTTATTTGTGCGGTTTTTTCTGTGGCAGATAGAATGTAGAATAGTTAACCGAACTTGTGATAATCAGCTTAGGTAGGATTTCTAGTTAGCACTTTGCTATTTCTTTTTCAGTGAGAGTTAGTCACCGTTTGGTGCATTCTGTTATATGTCAGTGGGATGTAATGTCCTAACAACTTGCTAGACACGACCACATATCATTTTGATCTGTCTTGGTCAACCCTTAGTGTGGGTTAGATTTTTAGGAAGGATGGACAGCCATTCTTTGGTTCATTTTTGCTGTAACCCCTTCCAAGATTACATCCAAGGTACACCACTGCTTGTTTATGATGGCCGTATCGTTTGATGACCGACTGATGTCATCCCATTTATTTGAAACTATGTTATTTACAGTTAATGTGAAGCTTTGAAGCCACATCAGTTCTTAAAAGAACGTACAGGGATTATATTTAAAATATGCCTGAAGAGCATCGAACCCTGATACTCTCCGTATCATTTTAGACATCTTAGCAGTTGTAAAATTGTCGTTATTGTTATATTTTTGTTTTGTGAAGTCTTGGACACGCACAGTTTTGTATTTAAGAAATGTAAATATTAGTCAAGTGACATCACTTTGTCAACTCAAAGCACTCCAGAGAGAGTGGGATGTCTTTGTGAAAGTGTTACTTGGAACTTTAAGACATGACTTATCATTGTACACCGTATTTTTACGTGGTACATTTTCTTCGAGTGTTTATTTGTTATAAGTTATTATGTTTAAGCCAGCATGAATCACTATAGGAACTTTATTGAGTGAATTCTTGCCTGCTGAATGTGTAATCAGTTGCCGGACGCAACTATCAAGCTAACGTGCTTCGTCAAGCACCAGTGAAAATGGGTTTTAATTACCCAGAGTACACTACGCTCTCTTTTGTGAGACGACTTTGTTACTTTTAGACGGATCTATCGTATTTACCGTTTGGAGAATTGATTCAAAATTTGGGTCAAGGCCAGCGACCATGTTGTAGGAATCAGAAAGTTTTTGCTGACGTCATGTGGACGAGCATTTTACCTGTTTTGATCGCTATTAGAGAGCAACTTTGTACTGACACCAGTTGAGAGTGTGTAAATTTCATAGGAAGCTTGATGTTGTCTATTATTTATTGGTGATGAAGACACCCTGTTTGAGGCTATTGGTGTTATATATTGAGTGCATGGAATGCACTGTCGTACAGAGTTCATTCTGCAAACACTCTTTCCGGGACTAGCCCGAGACTGCATCAGGAGAGCTGTGCGCCCCTGTCAGTTATATTTTGCAACCAAGTCATGTCAACTCGTGTTATTGTGCTGACTATTGAGTCGATGTTTTGCAAGTGATTGATCTTACAGAAGACTTTGTTTAGACTAGGTGTCCTGGAATCATCTGCAAATCGTCATAAACCAACGACAATTCCAAACTACGCACCTAATAATAAATACATAATTATTATAAACAAATGCTAAATAACCATGACTGTGAACTTAAACTTGATATCTCAACGTTGTGCCAGCTGCTTGATTCCATTTGAATGTTTCCCATCTTCATCGGGAAATGATTTTAGATTTTGTATACTACTTTAAGACGACGGAGCAGCGTACGAACCAGTAGTTCATACCTGGTGGCACACGATGCTCATGCGACCTAAGTCGTAATTTTTATCACGCAGTTGCCACCATAAATGACACAATTTGATGACCGTTGAATACAAAGAGTATTCAAATGTGCAGGCAGGGTTTAATAAGAGATCATGTCAATGCTGTATTTATTTATTTCTTGAAGTGTTAATACTACATGTTAACCCATTGCACCCTTAGTTTTAAGGAGTGTATTTAAGAATTTTTGTTTGCTGGTTATTATGTAGCTCTTTATGTAATGTTTGTTCTTACTGTAGTCATTCGCCGTAAATGCTTGTTATAATGTTAGGACTTAGCTAGATTCAGTAAATCGTAACTGTAAATTCGGGAGTGGTACCACCATAAATTTCATCTGCTTGTTGTTTGTTAACTTAGTTTCTGTTATTCATAGTAACCCATTTCATCTGTGTAGGGTCTACTTTTCGTGCCACTACCCTAGCTTTCTTGTTGTTAATTTCTTTGTGTACTAGATGTTTAGCGAAAGTTTTAAACTTCAATCAGTGTAGGATTCTTGACCCTTTATTTTCCTTTTTATTAGCTTGCGGGAATAACCCGAAACAAACCCTCCGAACTAGGATAGGTGTTTGTTATTCTTTTAATAAATTTTACACAAGTTTTCTCAAGTCTGGATGTTATTATTTTGTAGTTTAAGTGTTTTTGCGGTGTACTTCTTGGGTTATTATTGACACATACCATGTCTGCCCAGATCGCCCCGTGATCTTGCGTCTCGTATGCACTGACCTATAAGAAGTACATCCGATCCTCTTCGGCTTATGTGTCCGGACGGTGAGTTGTCCGGGAAGTCATTTAGGTTAGTGACGACCCTGACGGCTCGTCTGACGGGCTCATACACCTACTATTTAAAATGGCGCCCAACGTGGGGGAGAATTGGACATGGTAGCCATCAGCACTTGTCGTTTTCTTTTAAGAGGATGTTAACACTGTTTAAGGGCAAATTGACTGTGTTGCTACGAATTCTAGAAGGTCGTACTGCTGTTCAATTAACCGTGTGGCATTCTGTGATCTAAGACCGCGAAGGTGATGCGTAATTAGATTATTAAAATCAGTTTATGATGTTTCTTTGCTCACGCTTCATCTTAAGTGAATGTAATGTTTTGCTTTGCTTATTGTGGATGTTTGTAAATGTAGAATCACTTAGGTGTGTACTCCAGCTGTACTCGTGTTGTTTATTGAAAGAAAGCAAGCCTTCTACCACAGTAATTACCTGTTTATACGTAAGTTCTCTTCGTAAGGATATTTCCCTCGTATTCTCATATTTGTTATTGTGTCATGGATGAGGCGATGATCCGCCGCTTAGAGGAGATCAAGGCTGGAGTGAATTCTAATCTCCAGCAGATGAGAGAGGTATTATGAGCGAATACAAATGCTATAGGTATTGATAACGCAGCAGTTGTAGCCAACACAACACTTTGAACAATGTTAATCAGAGACTTGAAAATGTTGGGGCGACCTCGAAAATGTTAGAGGTGACCTCGAAAATAATACTACCACTCTCAGAGGTGACATGAATGAGGGACTCGAAAATGTTAGAGGCGATATGAATAATATTAGAGGGGATATAATAGTACATTATGCAACGAGCCTATAATGGCTATAATTAAGACACGAGTATTTTTATAAAACGAGCGTATGCGAGTTTTATAATTTCCATACGAGTGTCTTAATTACCATTATAGGCGAGTTGCATACGACTGTTTATGTTCGACGATAATTATAACTTTATAATATGTTTTAACATAAATATTCATAAATATCTGTTCAGTCACTAGAATGTTGTGATCGGGTGCTGCGGTGGGTAGTATATCTCTGTTCTCCAAGCTCTCTGGACAAACGACGCATGCGCTCTGTGTGCTTCAATGCCATATGTTCAGATTGTGCACCAGTATTCATTAAAACTGTCACCGAAGTCGTTTCAAAACCAAGCGCTGTGTAGAAATTGATTTGGGGGATATTAAGGTACAGTGCCATTTCTTGTCTCGTATTCACCAGTTTATTTACGCGAACATATGGACTGTGCAATTTCGATCATTTATATAGACATGTTGGATTTTGAGCGCATGCGCGAAGGTATCCTTATCTAATTGGTCACACAACTGTTTCTTGAGCTCTGATTGGTGGGAGAAACTGTTTCATAATGAAAAATAGTGTTATAATGAGCCTCATTATGATACAGTATTCTGACCCATAATAGTTAGGGTCGAACATATACAATGTTAATGAAAGTCTCGATAACGTTAGAGGTGATGTAAGCAACGTTACGGTAGGTCTTAACAAAGTCAGGGCTGACATGGAGGCTAACCGGGAGGAGGTCAACCGTAATCTCAATACAGGTTTAGCAGCTGTTTGGTTCGACGTTTTGTGACATCAGCAGAATGCTAATAACAGGTTAGATGCTTTGACGGAGGATCTAAACCGTGCAAGGGGGGAGGTGCAGACCAGACTCGCCGCGTTAGATGAGACTAATGGGAACAGAGCCAGAGAGAATACTACTCGTCTAGAAGCGACAATGACCAGGATCCAAATTGACATGAGAGCCGATCTCGACCATACTAGGGAAGAGTTGGGAGGTCGTGTCACTCACGTCGAGGGATTTATACAGCAAGTGAAGAAAGAAGTTGGTACGGTGAACGCAGGGCTGACACTAATGAGAGGTGCCGCATACGCTGTTCAGACGAATGTATAAGTTGTTGGAGCCGAAGACATACAGCTTAAGCAAGAATTAGCCACGACAAGCAAGGATATTGATGAACTTAAAAGTACCATGAGTGAACTTCGCGAGAGAGTTGATGTTAACAGGGAGGAGATAGGCGTTGACATCATGCTTTTGAGAGGAGATCTTAAGGAACATAAGATCATCGTCGAATGTGAAGTTGCTAAGGTTAGGGACGAGGTAACAGAGCTCAGATAAGATGTTGCCGTCGTGAAGGATGACGTATTCCAAGTCCGTAAAGATGTGTCAGGCTTTAGGGAGGAAGTTGATGCACTTCAGAAACGTTTAGAAGAAGTTGCCACAAAGGAAAGACTTCAACTCAGTTCCAATATCCGAATTACCATCCGTGAAATGGACCAATGTTTACGAGGCAAGATAGAGAGTGTTGAATTACAGGTCAATGAATATGGCCGGCAAACGGAGGAATTAGCAGCTCCGGACTGGGACGAGCTAGATAAAAGAATACATGACTTGATGGAGGCGAAGCCCAGAGATGCAACTAATCCAGCGACAGTCAAAGAGCAGACTACACCTCAACATAACATGACAGATGGGACGAAGCCATCTGAACAAACGAACTCACCATTTGCAGTGCAACAGCCACAGTTTATGGATGTTGTATCACCTGGTGGTAGACCAACGATACAACCATCAGCTCCACCTCAATTCCAAATGCCGCAAACTTATGAGCAAACACCGATGGCACAAAGCACGTACACTAACATTGCGATGCAGAACACTGCGAGTGTACCTCTGAACTATAATGCACCGACGTTTACGCCGACAGCATATTCACAGAACAACCAGAATAATGTGATGATCATAAGGTCACGTGAGGAGCAGCCAGCAAAATTTTCTGGAACCGGAAGTGGTGTCACTCCCGTAGAATTTCTGGCTAGTGTGGAAAGCTACCTCAGGGACACAATGGTAACTCCGGAGAGGGAGCTACGCGTGATCGAACGCCTTTTGGAGGGACAGGCAAGTACTTGGTACAGAGCCTTTCGCTATTCATTTGCGGGGTACCAAGACTTAAGGACGCTCTTCTAAGAACGTATTGCACGGGCGAAATTCAGCAAGCAATTCGAGTAGTGATGTACAAGAAGCGGTACAGCTCGAATCTGCCGACTCGCTACGCCAACTACTTTGCAACGCAATTGGCCAAATTAAGATGCCTTAAGCCACCGCTGTCCGAGGAAGATTTAATAATAACTATTATTTGGCAGAACCCAGAAGACGTACAGAAAGTTCTAATCGCCGCGGGAGCGAAAACATTCTGGGAGTGTGACCAGATTCTGAGGAGACTTGACTCAAGTGCAGAACAGTTCTCACCACACCACAAGCAACCGAGAGGCGAAACACGACACGTAAACCTGACCACTATCGACAAGGTTTGTCAAACTTCGAAGCCGACGCAAACCAACGGTAACAACCAACAGTATCAACTCGGGAATACCAATTTCAACCGACGTTTTGGGGTGGAACTCCTTACTCCAGAAACGATCAACGCGGGAACCATCGATACTGGAATAGTAGGTTCAACAGAGGAAACAACGGTAATCGTCAACAAGAAAATCAGAACCGCCGAGGAAATCAAGATACACCTCGAGCACAACATTCAGGAAGAATCCGTCGAGACTATAGGTATAGTGGGGGATACCGCAGGGATCACCACCCCAGATACCAGCATGATAGAGATTGGTGTGGACGTGCGGAAGATAGCCGCGAATATATTCGACAACTCCGGGAACCGAAAAAAGAGGCAGGCCAAAGCCGAACGCCGCGGGATACAAGAGAGCCTCCATAGGAGTTGTCTGACCATGATAAACCCGGCACATCCACAGGAAAAAAAACACGCCAAAATCGCGTTAGAGCCTGGTCTGCATGGTACCAGAGTGACTGCCTCTATTCTAATCTGGGAACCAGTGCAGAAGTACTTACTCGACGAACGACGAACCACGACCAACTTTGAGAACACCCGTTTACCTATGATATAGGCAGAGATAAACGGATGTTCTGTAACCATCCTGATTGATATTGGAGCCATGATCAGTGTGATCTCATCCGACCTCTATGCTACTCTGAAAGCAAAGTCCGATGTTACTGAATTACCCATATCCACTTTGAGAGGGAGAGGTATCATTCCAGACCGCACCGTGATGTGCAAAGTACAGGTCCTATGCTCTTTAACCATAGCGAGCCAACAGTACTTGCACCAATACTTAGTACTTAAAGACCTCAGATATGAGGCTATACTTGGTGCAGATATCATGCGATTGCATGACGCCATTGTAGACATGGGTCGTAAAACTGTGGAGTATTCTCCGAACGAGCCCATAGCCATGAATATTTTGGAGGACGAACCAGAGTCGAATCCCGAAATCTACGTGATTGATAACTGGAACACTAAACGGGATGCGCAGGAACAGGAAGCAACTGTGGATGAACAACCATTGTCTGATGGGACTAAAGGAAAACTGAATACCCTACTCAGGGAATACGAAGACATTTTTGGAACATCTCCAGGAGAGATACATGATTTTGAATATGACCTAGTATTATTGGATGAGTCACCGTTCCAAAATAAAATTTACCCTATAGCGGAGAAGCACCGCGAGGAAGTAGCCGAGAAACTGAATGAGATGGAAGACGTTAGGACCATTAAAAAAGCGCCAACGTCCTACTTAAATCCAATCACACCTGTTGTTAAGGTGGACGGTACTTTAAGGCTTTGTTTAGACGCCAGGGCCTTAAATGAACGCTTGGCGCCTGAGCAAGACAGACCGCTGAAAATAAGAGACTTTCTGCGGAAATTTCAAGGGAAACGTTATTTGACATCCCTGGAGTTGGTTCATTCATATTACCATATTCGACTGTCCGACCACACGCAGAAATACACTGGGTTCTTATATGACCAAACTATCTATGTGTTAAGAAGTTACCATTTTGAGTGAAGAACGCAGGAGCTGCATTGATCTGCGCTCTTGATGCTAAATTGACCCCTGAGGTCAAGGAGAAAGTCATGTGTTACGTAGACGACATAATTATCGCATCAGAAACCTAGGAGGAACACCTTGCTACTCTTCGACTGGTTTTCGAAAATCTCCAGCAGGCAAACTCTAAGGTCAAATTTGACAAATGCCGTTTCTTCCAATCTGAGATAAAATTTGTGGGCCATATTATTAGCGGTAAAGGATACTGACCCAATCCGGCGAAAATCCAGGCGATAGGAGCATTTCTAAAACCTACTCGTGTGAAGCACGTGAGGCAATTTCTGGGGATTCTTCAATTCTTTGCTGCTCACTGTCCTAAGTACTCAGAGACAGTTGCTCCACTGCAGAGCTTACTGAAGAAGCATTGTCGATGGGCTTGGAGTGAGGCGTGCTATGAAGAATTTCTTAAGGCCAAGAAAATGTTAGCTGAATCCATTACATTGGAATAGCCAGATTATTCCAGGAATTTCATCCTAGAAACGGATGCATATTCTGTTGGCATAGGCACTATTTTGTTGCAAGAAGATCAGCTGAAGAATCGTCACTATAGTGCTTTCCTAAGCAGATGATTGAGGCCGCATGAATCCAATTACTTGACGACAGAAGTTGAGGCTCTTGCTATTGTTTATGCGTTGGAGTACTGGCGCAAACTTCTGTGGGGACATAAAATCGTAGTGAGGACTGACCATCACGCTTTGACTTTCATCACGAGATCAAGACTGGCAAGCGACAGGATAACCCGATTGGCGTTATTTCTCCAGCCGTTTGATTTAGAGATCGAACATCGCCCAGGCAAAGAGAATGTGTTGGCTGACATTCTCAGCCGTAACCCTGAAGCTACGATCAATGTCATTGACATCGAGGGAGAATGCGAGGAGCACCTTCGCAGATTGCGACATCTTCCACAAGGTCAGAGGCGAGAGGAATAACTGCGACGAATCATACGATTTATTGAAACCGGATGGATGCCCAGGACACCGACTATGCACGAACAGCCGCCATCGCTGATGATTATTTGGTTTACCGGCGTGTTTTATACAAGTTTGTGGATGATGACCACACTCAACGGCAAGCTGTCATTCCTAGAAAGTACGAGGACACTGTTATCCTCATGGTTCACTTGTCTATTGGCCATGGAGGAACCGATAATACCATAGCGGCCATCCGAGAATCTTTCAGTTGGAAACGGATTTGTACTTCTGTAAGGAAGTGTTTACGTCCTTGTGACGCACGCAAGTACACGTCACACTTACTGAAAGAACCATCTCGACCCATATTGTCAACAAAACCAAGGCAATTATATGCCCAAGATCTTTATGGGCCAATTCCAAAAGCACGTTGTGGGAATCGATTTGTTGTCGTAACCATTGACGTGTTTACGAAATTTACAATACTCCATCCAGTGCAAAAGGCTACAGCGCATCAGATTATACAGAGAATTAAACGTCAAGTGATACCGGAGGCAGGGAAACCACAATTTCTCCTAACCGACCACGGATCACAGTTTACCTCTGCAAAATTTGCTACTGCGATGAACGAACTGGAGATTGGACACCTACTTTCGTCGATGAGACACCCTGAAAGTAATCCAGCAGAATGCGTAATGCCTACAATAGCCAAATTCTGCCCCCTATACTGTCATGAAGCACACTGGAGATGGATCGAGGTTTTGGTCATAATGGCAAATTGCAAAAATTCAACTGTACATGAGAGTATAGGCCAAATACCCAAGGTACTTCATTTAAACCAAGCACCTGACATGATGGGGAATCGCATCATTGTAACACCGCCGAGTATTCAACCCTCACATGCGAGCAGGACGTTAGCTGCAAGGAACAAGCTAGATAGGTAAGCCGCCAAACGTCTCAGGAGAATGCGAAAGAAGAAGTACAGAGATCCACTCGTCGCTTGAGACGAGGTACTAATCAGACGCCCAGGGATATCCAACCCACTCGACAGAGTATATGGAAAGTGTCTATCTTTGTACTACGGACCTAATCGTGTAACTGAACCCTTAAACAATGGGAGTTATGTCATTGAGGACATTCAGACTGGCGAACTTATTGATACTTTTAACACAGCCATCCTGAAAAAATATCACCAAGGTTAGACTGACCGTTAGATAAATCAAAATGCATTCCTACAGTTTTATTTAAGCCAACGGAGGATCATATCAGCCCGCCTGAGCTCATTAATCGGTGATATTTCTACGCATGTTTATGCACATGCTATGCTTGATCATTGAACGTGCCCTGGAAGCAGCGCGGCATGTCACGAGTAAGGGATGATGTCTTGACTCTGTACATTCACCCTAAATATTTTTATGAGCACCCATTATTCTACTCCTTGATTGTAAAAGTCTCAGAACTTTCCACATCGTCGTTCAGCATTAGATAAACATTATTATGTTTCTAAATTAATTTTTGGTAAAGGTAATTTACGCCGCAGATAGGCTGGAGGAAGTCAATAGACTGTCAACGACTCAAGTATCCGCTTGGACACAGCAGGGCGAGCCTATGCTCGCTGACAACCAATTTTGTAGCCGTCCAAGTAAGGCGTGCTGTGCAGACCGTCCGTGAGACGAAGAACTTACAAGTCCACCCATGTGGTGATGAAAATCTACAACCATCGAGTATTATTTGTCACGATATTTGTGAAGTGAATGTGAAACAAACAGTATTGGCAATTTGTAAGTCCATTGTGAAAATTGTGGAAATTTGTGATCGATTTCCGACATTAATTTTGGTCACGTGGAACACCACATTTCGACACGTGCGCCAATGAAAATTTGAAGTCCAGGAGCGACGTGAAATACTGTGAAATAATTTGCAATCGACGATCATCGTGTGTGAAAAGGCACACCACAGTTCTAAAGTATATTACAATTCGAAATGTAATCAATTTTGACACAGGATTATCACGATCCAGAGCGATATTTGCTATCGTAAAATCTGTGAGCATAACACCGCATGTGTTACATAGCATCTGTAAACGCAGACAGTGAAGGCCTTTTGGAAAATAAGTCTGTAATATAATTGTGTAAAATCAGAGAGAATTCTGATCAATTGCCACGACTCGATAAATTTAAACTCTGTGAATTAACGTGTGCAATCTCTGATTAGATGTGTTATCACGACATGAGCCACATGAGCATCTTTCTACAAGTACTGTCCGTGGGTGACATGGAGTAGACTTCTTCAATATGAGGGGAATATCTGAAGAAGAGGAACTTCGTCATGGCAGGAGGAGGACCTTACAACCACGAGGGACATGAATCGAGGACACCCATCAACCCGAAAGCTGACTGCAGGGAGGAGATGTTGTACGTGTACCAGACACGTGGACGCAGTAGGAGACTGGAACGGAGGAGGCTTGATCCAAGAAGCCTGGTTTGGAAACACCATTGGAACCGTCCAGGTTTTTGTTACCCCTCAATTTATGATGAAATTGAGATGAGGCGTATTGTACTGTAAGTGTGCATCTTCCCATTTCTGCTGTTTCTTCTGTGGTAGATACAATGTAGAATAGTTAACCGAACTTGTGATAACCAGCTTAGGTAGGATTTCTAGTTAGCACTTTGCTATTTCGTTTTCAGTGAGAGTTAGTCACCGTTTGGTGCATTCTGTTATATGTCAGTGGGACGTAATGTCCTAACAACTTGCTAGACACAACCACTTATCATTTTTATCTGTCTTGGTCAACCCTTAGTGTGGGTTAGATTTTTAGGAAGGATGGACAGCCATTCTTTGGTTCATTTTTGCTGTAACCCCTTCCAAGATTACTTCCAAGGTACGCCACTGCATGTTTAAGATGGCCGTATCGTTTGATGACCTACCGATGTCATCCCATTTATTTGAATTTATGTTATTTACAGTTAATGTGAAGCTTTGAAGCCACATCAGTTCTAGAAAGAACGTACAGTTAAAATATGCCTAAAGAGCGTCGAACCCTGATACTCTCCGTATAATTTTAGACATCTTAGCAGTTGTAAGATTGTCGTCATTGTTAACGTTTTGTTGTGTGAAGTCTTGGACACGCAAAGTTTTGTATTTACGAAATGTAAATATTAGTCGAGTGACATCTCTTTGTCAACTCAAAGCACTCCAGAGAGAGTGGGATATCTTTGTAAAAGTGTTACTTGGAACTTTAAGACATGACTTATCATTGTACACCGTATTTTACGTGGTACATTTTCTTCGAGTGTTTATTTGTTATAAGTTATTATGTTTAAGCCAGCATGATTCACTATAGGAACTTTATTGAGTGAATTCTTGCCTGCTGAATGTGTAATCAGTTGCCGGACGCAACTATCAAGCTAACGTGCATTGTCAAGCACCAGTGAGAACGGGTTTCAATTACCCAGAGTACACTACTCTCTCTTTTGTGAGACAACTTTGTTACTTTGCAACCGAGACAGATGCTAGTGCATCGTATTTACCGTTTAGAGAATTGATTCATTATTTGGGGCAAGGCCAGCGACCATGTTGCACGAATCAGATGTTTTTGCTGACGTCATGTAGACGAGCATGTTACCTGTTTTTATCGCTATTAGAGAGCGACTTCGTACTGACACCATTTGAGAGTGTGTAATTTTTATAGGAAGCTTGATGTTGTCTATTATTTATTGGTGATGAAGTCACGCTGTTTGAGGCTATTTGTGTTATATATTGAGTGCATGGAATGCACTGTCGTAGAGACTTCATTCTGCGACCATTCTTTCCGGGACTAGCCCGAAACTGCATCAGGAGAGCTGTGCGCCCCTGTCAGTTACATTTTGCAACCGAGTCTTTTCAACTCGTGTTATTGTGCCGACTATTGAGTCGATGTTTTGCAAGTGATTGATCTTACAGGCAGACAGGCAGAATCATTTCTGAGAAGCATTAGGAGCATAGTGTGGAATAAAGATGTCCCACAAAAAGCAAGGAAGTGTTATACAGAAGCTACTATATCCCGATACTGACCTATGCTTCAGAAACGTGGACAATGAAGAAAAGAGACATAAGCAGATTACAGGAAGGTGAAATGAAGTTCCTGCGAAGTAGGATCGGAGTAACAAGTTGAGACAGGGTGAGGAATGAAAAGGTCAACGAAATGGTAAAAGAGGAGCCCTTGCAAGGTAGGATTGAGACATCAAGACTGAGGTGGTATGGACTCTTAAAGAGAATGCATGAGAAGAAGATTCCCAAGAGGATACATGAGATGCAGATGCAGAAGAAACGACCAAGGGGAAGACCAAGAAATAGATGGCTGAAGGGAGTGGAGGATTGTGTCAAGAAGAGAGGCGAGGACTGGACCAGAGTGACATCGGAGAGGTGGTGGGAAGAAAGAACTAAGTGGCGAGGCTTATGTTCCAAACAGACCCAGCCTGGGGCTGGAAACTGTAGAAAATGATGATGATGATGATGATCTTACAGAAGACTTCACTTTGTTTAGCCTAGGTGTCCTGGAATCATCAGACAATCGTCATAAACCAACGACAAATTTAAACTACGCTCCTAATAATAATAAATACTTAATTATTATAAACAAATCCTAAATAACCATGACTGTGAACTTACACTTGATTTCTCAACGTTGTGCCAGCTGCTTGATTTCATTTGGATGTTTCGCATTTCCATCGGGGAATGATTTTAGACATTGTACACTACTTTGAGACGACGGAGCAGCACACGAACCAGTAGTTCATACCTGGCGGCGCACGATGCTCATGGGACCTAAGTTGTGATTTTTATCACGCAGTTGCCACAATAAATGACACAATTAGATGACCATTGAATACAAATAGTATTCAAACGTGCAGACAGGGTTTAATAAGAGATCATGTGAATGCTGTGTTTTATTTATTTCTTGAAGTGTTAATACTACATGTTAACCCATTGTACCCTTAGTTTTAAGGAGTGTATTTAAGAATTTTTGTTTGCTGGTTATCATTTAGCTCTTTATGTAATGTTTGTTCTTACGGTAGTCATTCGCCGTAAATGCTTGTTATAATGTTAGGACTTAGCTAGATTCAGTAAATCGTAACTGTAAATTCGGGAGTGGTACCACCATACATTTCATCTGCTTATTGTTTTTTAACTTAGTTTCTCTTTTTCATAGTAACCCATTTCATCTGTGTAGGGTCTACTTTTCATGCCACTACCCTAGGTTTGTAGTTGTTGTTTTCTTTGTGAACTAGATCTTTCGCGAAGGTTTTAAACTTCAATCAGTGTAGGATTCCTGACCCTTTATTTTCTTTTTTTATTAGCTTGCGGGAATAGCCCGAAACACACCCTCCGAACTAGGATAGGTGTTTGTTATTCTTTTAATAAATTTTACACAGGTTTTCTTAAGTCTGGATGTTATTATTTTGTAGTTAAGTGTTTCTGCGGTGTACTTCTTGGGTTATTATTGACACATACCATGTCTGCCCAGATCGCCCCGCGTTCTTGCGTCTCGTGCGCACTGACCTATAAGAAGTACATCCGATCCCCTTTGGCTTATGTGTCCGGACGGTGAGTTGTCAGGGAAGTCATTTAGGTTAGTGACGACCCTGACGGCTCGTCTGACGTTCTCAATATATTAAAATACAACATGGCAACCATCAGAAATATTTAGACGATTGTCAGTATCAACGAATGTATTACAGCAATCAAACTGAAATGTTGTATTTTGATAGAGACAATTAACACAGGGAGGATGTATGAAAATAGGCTATTTAGTTCTTCACAGAACTACTTGTTGAGTTTTGATTGTGTGAGGCTGTGGTTGCAACAGGTCAGTCTAGGAAGCCTGCTTCCTTATTTTGATTTTTTAAATTTATTCTTCTTTTTTTCTCTTCTAAATCACGCGGTAGGAAGGCGTCACCATGTATAATATGATGATTTTATTTAAGTGATTTTCATGGCTTTGTTTAATTCTATTAAAGCCACAGTAGTTAACAGGGACGTAAAACCAATAACATTATTATTATTGTTTAATTCTATTACATTGATGATTGATTTTTGTGGTTATACCGTATCAGGGAGTAGATCGTACTCACGTGTACGGGCTACATATAGGTTTGTTTTTACAGGCATGTTTAGGGGCACATGTGTTCGTTTTTTGTGTCGATTTTTGCATCCGCCCACAGCTGACTGTAATTAGCACTGAGATATGATCTCAAGTGCGAAGTGTTTGGAGTCATATCTTCAAAGGAATCTTATTACATCATTTTACACATGCATACACACATAATCGTATACTACAGAAGCATTTTTAAGTGTTAGATGGTGTTTGTCATTTATTCCAGCTGGTATAGTTGTGGTTTATTTTCAGCTGATGTTGATTTTTTAATTTCATTTGTTGTGGAGTTATTTTAGAACTTTGGTCTCTGGGAGTGATTGTGGTTATGATTTATTTCATTGAGGGTAACAGTTGATTCGCATGATGTGCACCTTGTGCAGTATAATAATATTTATTTTTGAAGTAGAGCCCATCCAGGGCCTAATCTCTAGATTAGGCCCTGTGATCTGAATCCCTACCTCAGGATGGTCCGTTACTATAAACGCAAAGGAACTGAGCGCGAACCGCAGTGATAGGTGTCTTACCCTGATTTACTTGACGGGTACAATATGTAAACTGTGCATTACAAATCATCACATGTAATTTAATGTAATGAGGGTAGCATACATGACCATGGCTAAATACAATTTGATCAAATCCCACCTTGGCTGATATTTTTTGCTTGCCATGTTTCGTTTCCTTTAATGTTTGGTGATATATGTCATCCAGGTTACCTCTAATATACTCATTCCTATACACGTCTTTGTATGAGGAATCATTTCTGCACCAAATTCTCACGGTGATTCTTGGTTCGCTACAGGGAAGTTTGTAAATGAGTGAAAGGCGGAGGTGTTTTAACAACCGTCCATACAACAATAAGGCTTGGAGTCAGTCAACAGAACAATCTTGTTTTTATATAATTTGGTTCATATGGCAAGAATTTGAGTTGGAGGGAATAGATTATCAGTTGGAATATTTCTACAGAATGGGAAGGAAAATCACGCAGAGGAGAAACCATTGTGAGATAAATTGTGATAAATATGTGCGGTCCAGATTGAATTGCATCTAATGAATTACCTTTTTAATTTTAAGAGAAGTGTACTGAACCCGATAGCCACATACAGTATGGCAATAATATATTTTAGAACATGTATTTTGGTCGTGGACATGACATGGGAAGTTTTAAGCAATCACTGAAAGGATAGGAGACAAATTAGTGAATTACAGCCAAAGGAATACGTTTTTGGAATTTTTGAGTACAGCAAACGATTATAGTAAGGTTGAGGAATGCCTATTATGAGTTTCAAATTGATTGATTAAGCCGATCAGAAGATATTTGACGTATTATAACGGGGTGCGTGCAGCTACATTGGCGAACCCCATGACGTCAATGCCCCGCCAACGTATATAAGAGGGGCAGGAACGAGGAAGAATCACTCGCAAACTAGCCTACGAGCCGACAACACACTCGCAAACTAGACTACGAGCCGATAACACACTCGCAAACTAGCCATCAACACTCACGCTGTACCAGGTGAGACGGCACACTCGCTCGGTACGTGTTAGACGAGGTGAAAAACGTGGACGCAGTTATATTCAGTGAAAAAATTCGTCAAAGTATAAAATCTTCAGATAAACACAAGTCTACAAGTTGAAAAGCACATTCTTCGACTAAGTGTGTATAACATCAAAATGTCGACATACTGAGAACTATAAGTTCTACATTATTGATTTTCTTCATAAGCAATATCCAGCCACAAGAGTGAAATGCTTATTATCAACACCACAACGATATCCACTGATCTACAACAAGTAATTATTTCAAAACCTGGTAACATGTGCTTTACCATGGGAGAGTAAAAATTCTTTGATTGGAGGAGGAGGGGATGAACTTAGCAGCGGTAACCACCTGAATACTACCCTGGCAACCGCCAGATGGGATCTGTTTGCCCACCTGTTGTTAGAAGACCACGGACGACGCTAACGAGGAATCCTTATCCAGGATGATGGGACTGGAAATGGATGCAGTCAAACCAGCCAGCCGGTGTATGTTGGAGTACACAACCTGCAAAGATGGTGATACTTCTTGGTTCACCAAGGGACCATAGGCCACGAGATTCTCATGCCGACGCTGATAAAATGAAAATCTGACACAAAACTTGCATTGTGTAGTAGAAATAGTATTGGGAACAGTTCATGTAGTCAGTGTAGTTTTGAATCGTTGCAATATTTTCGTAACCACTATTTCGCTGCGTGTTTATATCTGGAAACACGTCACGCAATTCACCATAAGGAAATTACACTTCACTGTAAGGAAGTTGGTAGGAGGAGAATAGGCCAGGATTTTCAATGCAGGATTGTTTTCGTCTCTAGAATCTGATTGTTGGTTAGAATGAGCTATTTTTCTTAGGTTTTTCACTTAATGTAATTTTAAATAGCGCATTTTTGTACTTGACGTAATGAATTCATTTTTAAACGATCGCTTGTCGTATTTCAGCAATTGTCGAAACAAACAGCTTGTTTTGTAATGTATTCTATAAGAGTTAAATAATTAAATGGCTATTTGTTAATAACAAATCATATGGCTAAAATAGAGGAGGCAATTGTTGCCATGATCGGGAAGGAATTGTTTAATACTGTAATTATACTACTACTACTACTACTAATAATAATAATAATAATAATATGTTAATGAAAATAGGAGTTTGATTGAGCTCACACTGGTACGATAATTCTTAAAGATTAATTGTAAAATACGTCAAGAATATTACTGTATTTACCTTGATTCTTTGGGAAAAGTGGAATAGTCTCTGATACCCGTATTGAATTGAGTTGTGTAATGAGGTAGTTGTTTCTCCGATAATTTTTCTTTTCGGTAATGTGTGCGATGATTATCCAGTGAGTACAAATGATGAAAGTGATTAATTATAATAATAATTAATAGTGTGTAGTAGATCCGCAAGCACAATACCGTCCGAGCTATTTAGTTAATTATTTTCCACACTAAGGATTCAACTGTCTGAGAGAGAGGGAGATGACAGTTAAAGCTGAATTGTTTTTTGATTTCATAAATTGTTTAGTTATGAATTTATGTAAAAGCCGCCTTGCTAATATGTGAGACAGGTGATGTGTTAAGGCAGACAGGATTATTCCCGAGATTTAAAAACCATCGGACCTGAGTAGACGAAAGCCATGCAACCAGTTCCATTATACCAATCCCTATTCAACTTGGTGATAATGAAGAGAATTGTTTTTCTTTCATATTGATAATGAATGATTAAATATGATCAGTTGAGATATAAAAGATATTGCCAAAGTGATAGAAGTTTAGAGAATCTGATGTAAATATGTTATAATATTTAATGGTAATGATAACCTACTCGAAGGAAAATTATATTATATTTTATTTTTCCAACAATTTAAAAAAATTTGTAGCTAGTCAGGATGACTTTCTTTAGCACATTTCATTTTTTGGCACAGCATCGATTTTCTAGCGCATTTCAAAAATTTTGTTGCGCAATTAATTGATTAATTATTTGTTGAGAAATACGTCATCTTAATGCCGTCATCTAAGTGAGGAGATCTCACGTGATGTAGCAGCTCATGCTATCGCTACTGGATTGTGGTGACAAGTTAATTTGAACCGTGACTTGTCCACGTCAAACGTGACTTGTTTACTTCAAAACATCCATTTGATTCCAGAGATTTATTATTTTATTAGGACGTTGAACCGACTAGAATAGGTCGACTCTAGGGGTTAACTCATAGGATGTTTTTCTTCACAGGTGTGTATTTTTAATTCGATTTTCTTCCTACAAGTCATAGGAGGGTTTGTTTATTAAATTGCTAAAATTTCTTTGAAAATAAATGTTCAGTTAAAATATTTTAACAAAATCTCTGCTCTGATATGTTATTTAATTTTCTTCTCCCCTTGCCTTGCGTGGAAATTGAGGACAATGTTGCATTATCTCAATTAAACGTCCATAACGACCCGAGGTCCATATCGTGCTCGCATTGTTCTCAAATTTCACATATGTGTATGGTGGTTCATCGGTGCTAAGTGGCTTGCCATGGCGCACCAGTAGTTAACGGGCACAGTACAAGAATATGTTGATCGGGGATGTAATCCGTTGTTCATATATTTCGGGGCTTTGCGACATCATGGTCATGTAACCCCATGGGTGTGAGATGGCTGTACTAGTGCGTGTGTGTGTATAGAGCTAGGATTTAGGTAGGAGGTAGCCGTGGCCTTAATTCCCGCATTTACCTGGAGTAGAAGTGGGAATGAACGCAAGACCATTTCTATGATGGACGGGGTAGGAATGGAATCCACCTATACTCAGTTCTACCTTGTTCGCTTTTGCGAATAGTTTTGTTAGTAGTTAGTTTCCCTTTTTGGTTTGAAACATTTGTTCGTTTTTTTCTGCCCCATTTCCTACTTTGAAGTAATTGCAGAAAGAACGCGGTTCTAGTTTATTCTTTACGTACCGTTAATATTTCAATTGTATTTATGTGTTACAATTATTTATGATTCTATACTTACCCGATCTGAAGTGTGTTCTTTAGACTGCCTCTCTTCTTCACTGTCACAATAGCACTAGCTGCCCCGGCCTGCTGCTAGTACGTCTTTTCCCGGTGTATGCGCTGATTGGCTGTCTGCCTTCCCCTTCTGGTTTGGTATCTTGCCATGACGTCACACCTACTATTTAAACACTGGTCTACGGGCCTTCTGTTCCGATTCTTCATCAGCAGTCACCCGCTGCTCCACGCCTACTCGGGGTTATTGCCCTCTGGGGTAACACTACGCTGCCAGAGGCCTTGCTCTACAACAAACCGGGTACCGCCTGCCCAGGTTAACCCATACTCCGGCTCTCAGCTGACCCATATTCTGCAACGCTGCTTCCAGCCTCAGGTCTTTGTTATGACAAAGTAACTTCACGCACCAGTTGAGATGTTATTACCAAGAGACATCTCCCCACTGGTCTACTCTCGTCAGAAAGACTAAAACACGCCAAAACTTTGGCTCAGAACCCGGACGTCTGGAGTGTGTGTGGATTGACCTCGATCATCAGCCCTGTGCGGGCAACCCAACTGCTACCTCGATCATCAGCCCTGTGCAAGCAACCCAACTGCTACCTTGGTCATCAGCCCTGTGCGGGCAACCCAACTGCTACCTCGATCATCAGCCCTGTGCGGGCAACACAACTGCTACCTCGGTCATCAGCCCTGTGCGGGCAACCCAACTACTCCCTCGGTCATCAGCCCTGTGCGGGCAACCCAACTGCTACCTCGGTCATCAGCCCTGTGCGGGCAACCCAACTGATGCCAACTACTGGTTTGCTGGCCTATCTTGGAATGGTTTTGTATGGATGAAACTATTGTATCGCACCTCAAAAAGGTGGTAACACATCCTAGTTAACATTCAGCTTTATTATGCTTAATCCATTATGGAGCTTTTTAATGAAATTTAGATTATTCTCTTAATGTTTAATGACTTATAAGGGAATTTAGCTAGCTCTTTTTGTTTCCTGGAGAAACTAGTAATTTGGCAGTACTATCATTTTAATAGCCAACTTTTTCAGATCATGGAATTTTATATGCTTTTCAGAAACGTAATAAACTTAAAGCTAAAACTTTCATCTTTGGTCTCTTACATCACAATCCTGTGAGATTCCATTCTTTTGCCTGAAACCTAACATCCTGTCGAAATCCCTAAATAGTTGACCCCAACTATTTCCATGGTGCCGAAACCCGGGACTATTTTCATGGTACCTTTATCCCGGGATCGTACCCATAATCTTTACCCTGAGGCCACTTAATTATATACTCAACAAAAGCTGTGTAATCTAATATGTATCTTGTATATTTCAGTTTACCGTGGCTAAACGCAGGAGATCTGCCAGGAGACGAGAACAATTCCACCCTACAGTACAAACAGACTTAATTCCGGAAAGCGGGTCTTGGCCTGGCGCACCAAGTAGAGTGGTGAGTGAGTCATTCCAACTTCAAGCCATGCCGATAACAATAGATGATAAGTTGTTAAATTCCCGAGCTGCCTACAAGGGCCAGCTTATCCGTTTCCTCAGGGGCCGATAACCTAGATGTTAGGCCCCTTAAAACACCAATTATCATCATCATCATCATTATCCGTTTTCAAAAATATCTAACCTCCTTACCTTAGGATGAACTAAATCTGGATATCATATCGCAGCGCTTAAAAGCTTACGAACAAGCTTACGAGAAATATGATCTTGTACAGCTTGAACTTGAAATTACAAGTCCAGAGCAGCAATTAGATAGAGAATATGTTGAAAATAATTATTTTGAAACACACGCCCAGGCCGTAGCCCTAGTTCGTGCTTTGATCATGGCGTTAAGGGCAGAAGAAACTCTAGGGAGGGTTAATAATGGGAACAATACAAAACCATTATTACCTAAAATTGAAATTACAAGCTTCTTTGGAAAAGAAGACAGGTGGCAATCATTTATAGAATTATTCTGTTCACTAGCGCATGACAATGCGGCAATCCCGGAAATTCAAAAAGTTCACTATTTTAACCCTGTGTTTGAAGGCCCACCCCTCCAACTTCTTAAAGAACTTCCCTTAACAACAGAAAATTATAATATAGCCATAGATCTACTTAAAGGTCGATATGACAATGAATGATTATGCATCCAAAGACACATACAGGCTTTATTTAACCTACCTTTCTTACGTGCTGACATTCTGTCAACATAACGGGCCTTAGGGGATACAGCTCAGTTACATGTCAGAGCATTGGCAAGATTGAAACGACCCGTCGAGTATTGGGATCTATTCTTAATTCATTTAATTACTTCAAGTTTGATCCGGCAAGCCTAAAAGCATGGGAGATTGAAATAGCAAATACTTCGTCATATACCTACGATTCTTTGCTAGCATTCATAAACAATAGATGTCAAGTTCTCTCGGCCGTAGCCTGTCATACCTCAGGTAGTGCAGATAACAAGTCTAATGGTGTCAAACCAGTCAGTACTAAAGTAAACAAATCTGCTGTCTTTACTGTTCAATATAACTCAAAAGATTGTATTCTCTGCAAAAAAAAACTCACAGGTTATATTCCTGTGTTGCCTTTAAAGCTCTTTCTACCGACGAAAGACTCAAAATAATAACTCAAAACAGATATTGCTTCAACTGTCTCTCAGATAGGCATATGTTGTCTGATTGTTTATCCAAAAATATTTGTTTACAGTGCAAGGCTCAACATCATACCTTGCTTCACAGGTTTGAAACGCCACGTCAGGCTCCTTCCCCGGGAAGTTCCAAAGGTACATCCCCAGTTGCCAATGCGCAATCTTATACACAGAGCTCTAGCTCGATTCGTAGTTCCCAGGTGCTGCTGTCAACCGTATTATTGAAAGTTCAAGAATCTTCTGGTAGATGGCTTAAAGCACGTGCCTTATTGGACAATGCCGCCACTAACGACTTTATAAGTGAGAGCCTTATTAAAAAACTTGGTCTTCCAAAGCAATCTACTTTGATTCAACTTACTGGTATCAACAACAGCAATGTTAAATCTTTGCGTTTTGTTAGAATTCATAATATCAAAGATGCTGTTAATTGTAATACAACATTACAGTTTAATTGTCTTGCCATTGATACTATTGGCAGTAATACCCCTAGCACTTAATTTGAAATTAGAAATTGGCAATTTCCTCATGACATTCAGTTGGCAGATCCAACATTTAATACAAGCGCTCCAGTAGACATACTTCCCAGTGCCCATGTATTTTGGCAATGTCTCCTTACCTCTAAAGTCAAAATATCACCAGGAGTGTTCGCTCATCATACCAAATTAGACTGGTTAGTAACGGGTCAAGACCCTCATAAGTCATTTCGAAATTTCTCACAATGTCATTTTGTTAATACAGGTCTTGATCAAAACTTAGAAAGATTTTGCAAAATTAAATCTATAAATTGAGTTTCACCTTCCTCTGTTGAAAATGAAATGTGTGAGAAACGTTTTTGCGAAACAACTACACGCACTTCAGAGGGTAGATTTATTGTAACCATGCCCCGCGTGGATAATCCACCTCTTCTACTTGACACACACCCTAGAGCTCTTAGAGCAGTCTATGCTGTTGAAAGCAAATTTAATCGTGACCCTGATGTCAAAATTAAAAATTCTACATTTATGGAAGAATATGAGGCGCTCGATCATATGGAAGTTGTTACTAAGAGAGATGATGCTTCATATACTCCATCTGAAGTCATTTATCTTATTCGCCATCCTGTTTGGAAGAATGAAATGTTCAAGGAAAACATAAGAGTGGTCTTCAATGGCTCTGCTTTGGATGCCAACGGAACTTCCCCGAATGATACTTTATTACCTGGCCCCCCAATTCAATCTGGCATCTCTTCTGTTTTGATAAATTTTCACTTGTTTCCTATTGCAGTGATCTCCGATATCAAACAGATCTATAGGCAAATTTTGATTAATCATCAACAGCGCGATCTTCAGAGAATTCTTTGGCGCGATGAGCCTACTAAGCCAGTCAAGATTTTTCGATTAATAACACAAACATATGGGCCTTACGCCTTTTTAGCCATACGCACGTTGAAATTACTAGCTGACCAGGATGGCCTGCTGTTTTCTCTTAAAGTTTCTGAGCGTTAAAATCATCATTTTACGTTGATGATTTCCTTCATTCATTTCAGTCGGTATCCGAGGCACTTCAAGTCTCTAAAGATTTGACAGCCTTGCTTTTGGGAGGCGGATTTTCCCTGCGTAAATGGAACTCTAATTCGGAGGAATTACTTTCTAAATTTCTTTTAACTTCAGTCTATAATGACTCAAAAGAACTTCTTCAAGAAAGTAATTCCATCAAAACTCTAGGCATCTATTGGAGTCCTCAAAAGGATTTTTTCTTTTTAAATTAATTTCGGTGATATCCTACCGCAAACTAAGCGGCAAATTTTGTCTGAGATTGCGAAGATATTTGATCCTCTCCAATTTTTGGCGCCAGTCATCGTCACGGCAAAGCTTTGTCCTTGAAAACTGGTTGGGATGAACCAGTTCCTTCAGTATTGCAAAGAAATTCGATTTCTTATAGAAATAGTCTGGAAGACCTTTCCAATGTTATTATCCCGCGAGTGATTATCCCCTTTCCCTCCCGCGGGGGATATGAACTCCATGTTTTTGCTAATCGTTCCTCAAAGTCTTATGGATGTTGTCCGTATATTGTTTGCCGTATTTTTTGTTCAATCATATTTCTTTTCCAATTTAATTTGCGCCAAGTCCAAAGTGGCCCCTCTTAAAACTTTATCTTTGCCAAGACTGGAACTTTGCGCTGCCCTTCTGGCAGTTGAATTATCAGTCATAATCCGTCAATCCTTAAAAGTTCGTTTTAACAAAATTTACTTTTGGAGTGACTCAACCAACACGTTGGCGTGGATTTCCAAATCTCCACCTCACTGGCAGGCGTTTGTAGCTAATAGAGTGTCCAGAATTCAACAGTTATCTAATCTTGAACAATGGCATAATGTGTCTGGCAAGGAAAATCCTGTAGATGTCATTTCACGGGGATGTTCCCCTCGCACGCTGGCCAACCTGAAATTATACTGGCACGGTCCCAATTGACTTCTTCAAGAGCCTTCCACTTGGCCATATTTTCCTCTTCCGGAATTATCAGACTTGCCGGATGCTGGGAAGATTACAGGATCCTATCTAATCGTTTCCGACTCTCCCCTGCTCTTGCAGCGATATTCCTCTTTCCTTAATTTAGTAAGGGATATGGCTTATCTCCTTCGATGGAAATATTTTGTAGTAGATCAACCTATTTTTCCTAAACCATGTTTAACCCTTTCCGAGCTAGGTTTAGCGACTATAAAAGTGTTAAGTCTTACTCAAAAGGAAATATTCTCTGACGAATGTCAGACCTTGTCTCAAGGTCAATCCCTTAATAAATCGAGTAGGCTTTCCTCACTCGCCCCATTTTTTTTGGATGCTGATGGTTTGCTATGAGTAGGAGGACGTTTATCTTTGAACTTTCTGAGGATAAGAAACATCCCATTATTCTACCCTCAAAGCATTATGTCACCTCCTTAATTATTCGCCAGTATCATTACCAGCATCTTCATGCTGGCACTCGCACATTACTTTCTGTCATTCGGGAAAGGTATTGGCCCGTAAACGGAGTGCATGACGTCACATCTGTTATCCGTAAGTGTATTCCATGTTTTAAATCCAACCCTAAGGTTACTGCTCAGCTCAAGGGTGATCTTCCCTCGTTTCGATCTGCGCCTGCCAGACCTTTTACCTTTACGGGGGTGGATTATTCCGGTCCCTTTGTTTATTAAAAAATTCTTCTAAAGCTAAAAAATGTGTTTCTGGAAAATTATATATTTCGCTTTTTGTATGCATGGTTACCGGTGCAGTTCACTTAGAACTGGTTACCAATGCCTCTACTGCTTACTTTTTGGTAGCTTTTGTCAGATTTTCTGCCCATCGGGGTCTTCCTTCAGAAGTGTTTTCGGATAATGCTAAAAGATTTGTCGTAGCTTCTGATCAAATTAAGAGAGCTCTTACTCATAATTCAGCGTTAGAAAGGATCATTGATTATGCTCACCAGCGAAATTTCAAGTGGCACTTTATTCCCCCTTATGAACCACATCAAGGTGGGCGTTTGGAGTCTTGTGTTAGACTCACCAAGAGGCTCCTTAGAAGGGTTAGTGGCCACACCCCCTTTCTCATGAAGAATTTAATTCATTAATTATTTTTATTGAAGGCATAATTAATTCTCGTCCTTTATCTCCCTTATCCAATGACCCTTCAGATCTTCTGCCATTGACGCCGGGCCATTTTCTTATTGGCGGTCCATTGACCGCCTCCTCCCTTTATTATATTCTAATTCTGAATCTCCTTTAACCACTTCTTGACGCAAAATTTAAAGTTTGCACAATAGTTTTTGGCGTCGCTGGTGGTTGGAATGCCTCGGTTTGCTTCAGCAGCGTGGTAAATGGCGAGTTTCTTGCTCTAACCTTCAGGTAGGAGACTTGGTGCTTATGAAAGATCCCAGTCCCCCTCTTGTGTGGAATTTGGGTAGGATTGTTGAGTGCTTTCCTGGCAGAGATGGTAGGTTCAGCGTGGTGAAGATATAAACTTCTGCTGGTCATTTTCTAAGGACAATCACTATGATAGCTCCCTTACCACGTGAAGCCTAACTCCTACGCTTTCTTGCTGAAATTTTTGTCGCGCCCCTCCCAGCAAGTTCGCTTTTGCGAATAGTTTTGTTAGTAGTTAGTTTCCCTTTTTGGTTTGAAACATTTGTTCATTTTTTCTGCCCCATTTTCTACTTTGCAGTAATTACAGAGAGAACGCGGTTCTAGTTTATTCTTTACGTACTGTACCATTATTCTTAAAGGTCTCAAGTACAGACATGGGTACAGTATTAAGGGACGACGTGTGAATTCCAAGCCAGCCAAAGAAGTCTGTCATCACAGCTGGTTCAGAGCAAGCAAAAGTTCTGCTATGAAGAATGAATTGGGAGAGTTCGTATTTCCGAACAGAATCCCCAAGGCACGTCGATAATAAACATATTGATATTGTCTTACATCGTATCGATCGATACACCAGACAATGATAAATACAAATTAAAGAATATTTAGGGCCATATGCGAGCAGTTATATATGTCAGAATGCATATCTCCATGGCAGAAAACTATTACAAAAGCAAGCGTGAAGAACGGAAGGTGATCTGTTAAATTACCTGTAATTACACTGCTAATACGATATACATACATACACATATATATATATATATATATATATATATGAAGCCTCCGTGGCTTAGGCGGCAGCACGCCGGCCTCTCACCGCTGGGTCCGTGGTTCAAATCCCGGTCACTCCATGTGAGATCTGTGCTGGACAAAACGGAGGCAGACAGGTTTTTCTCCGGGTACTCCGGTTTTCCCTGTCAAAATTTAATTCCAGCAACACTCTCCACTATCATTTCATTTCATCTGTCATTCATCTATTCATTGCCCCAGAGGTGTGCGTCAGGCCTCGGCAGCCGGCACAGTCCCTATCCTCGCCGCTAGCTAGGGGCTTCATTCATTCCATTCCTGACCCGGTCGGAGACTGGAAGCAGGCTATGGATTTTTCATATATATATATATATCGATGCGTGACGTCAAAGAGGAGGGGGTATCAGGTGTCTTCCTCATACTAGCAAGTCTGGAGAGAGAGGACTTGGTATACTGACAGCGATCAGGAACAATCTCGACACACGGTGTAGTGAAATCGAAAATTACGGGAATTATAACGCGTGCGAATGTACCGCTGTGTTTAAGCAAGTTTGATCATCATTCTGTATGCAGTGGAAACTTTTATAATGGGAGTCAGACGTTATTTAGCAGTCATGCATTTACAGCCACTAACGGGCGACGCGGAAGGATTCGTTCCTGCTCTCAGCGGCCATTTCGTGTGCATTATATCGAAACACAGGTGTGTGTAAAAACTTCATGGGACAGCAACCTGAAGTTGTTGTTGTTTGAGTCTTCAGTCTTTTGACTGGTTTGATGTAGCTCGCCATGCCTCCCTGTCCTGAGCTAATCGTTTCATCTCTACATAGCTACCACAACCTACATCCGAGGCAATCTGTTTAACATATTCTAACCTTGGTCTACCGCTACAGTTCTTGTCCTCGACCCTTCCCTCCATAACTAAGCTTGCTATTCCTGGGTGTCTTAGTATGTGTCCTACCAACCTATCTATTCTCTTCATTAGCAGTCGCCAGAAACATCTCTCCTCTCCCACTCGTCTTAATACCTCTTTGTTTGTAACCCTATCTACCCATCTGATCTTAATCATTCTCCTGTAACACCACATTTCAAATGCTTCAATTCTCCTCTTTTCTGCTGCACCAATAGTCCAAGTTTCACTTCCATAGAGCGCCACGCTCCAGACAAAAGCTTTCTAAAATGACTTCCTAATACCTAAATCTATATTCGATGTCAGCAGATACCTTTTTTGTAGAAATGCTTTCTTTGCCTGAGCCAACCTACTTTTTATGTCCTCTTTGCTTCGTCCATCACTGGTTATTCTGCTTCCTAAGTAACAAAACTCTCCTACTTCCTTCAGCTTTTCACCTGCCAATTTGATCTCCATAGAGCTTTCTGATTTATTTCGGCTGCATTCCAGTATTGTTGTTTTACATTTATTAATTTTCATCATGAATTCTTTCCGTAAGACGGAGTCCATACCATTCAAAAACTCATTCAAATCCTCAGGCTTGTCGGCCAAGATGACGATGTCATCAGCAAATCGCAGAGTTGAAATTATTTCTCCTTGAATCTTCACTCCCACTTAAAATTTTTCTCTAATTTCCTTCATTGCTTGTTCAATGTAAATATTGAAAAGTATGGATGATAAGTTGCAGCCTTGCCTTACACCTTTCTGAATACCAGCTTCTCTCTCATGTCCTTCAACTCGAATGATGCTGTCTGGTTTCTGTATAGATTGTATATCACCCTCCTATCCCTGTACTTTATTCCAATCGATTTCAAAATGTCAAACAATTTAGTCCAATCAACGTTATCAAAAGCCTTTTCTAAGTCTACAAAAGCCATGAACGTTCTCTTATCTTTCCTTATTCTACCTTCCAAAATCAGCCTAAGACTTAGTACAGCTTCCCTTGTTCCTACATTTCTCCTGAAACCAAACTGGTCTTCGCCCAACTCCGTTTCTATATGGCTTTCAATCCTCTTGTAAATTATTCTAGACAGGATCTTTGAAGCATGAGTAATCAAGCTGATTGTACGGTAATCTTCACATCTGTCAGCTAGCACTTTCTTTGGTATAGGGATGATTACATTCTTCTTGAAATCAGGGGGTACCTCACCTGTCTCATAAATCCTACACACCAAGTGAAATAACCTGATCAGACCTTCATCTCCTATGCAGCGTAGCAACTCAATCGGTATATCATCTATGCCTGGTGCTTTGTTCCTGCTTAAGTCTTCCAAAGCTTTATCAAATTCTAATCTCAATATTAAATCTCCTTTCGCATCCACATCAATTTCCTCCTCCCTTTCCATTACATGACTCTCAATCTCCTTTCCCTTATACAAACTCTCTATGTAAGCTGTCCATCTCTCAACCTTTTCTTCCCTATCTGTTAGAGGCTTTCCATTTGTGTCCTTAATATTACAGCACTTAGTCTTCTTTTCCCCAAAAGTATTCTTAATCCTTCGATAAGCTGTGTCTACTTTTCCTAATTTCAGACAAGTTTCTATACCTGCACATTTCTCTTTCAACCATTCTTCTTTTGCTTCCTTGCACTTCTTGTTAACCTCATTTCTCAGACGTTTGTATTCTGCTTTCCCCTTTTCATTTCTTACATTCTTGTGTTTCCGCCTTTCATCCATCAATTCTAGTATATCCTGAGTGATCCACCGTTTTCTACCTATTCTTACTTTCCTACCAATGTGTTCTTCTGTGGATTTTGTTATTTCATTCTTCAAAAGTGCCCATTCGTCTGCAATTGAAGTTGGTTAAGGGTTTTTCATTAGTCCTTCCTTTATACTCTTCTTGAATCTTTCGTTTACATCCTTCTCTTTCAGTCTGTCTATTGCCCACCTTTTTGGCTTTTGACTTTTCTTCAGTTTCTTCAACTCTAATCTGCATTTCATTACAACCAGATTGTGGTCAGAGTTTATGTCAGCACCAGGATATGTTTTATAATCTAAAATCTGGTTTCGAAACCTCTGCTTGACCGTAATGAAGTCGATTTGGTAACGCCCTGTATCTCCTGGTCTCATCCATGTGTATATTCTTCTATTGTGGTTATTGAATAAGGTGTTAGCTATGACCAACTCATGCTCGGTGCAGAACTCTACCAGCCTGCTTCCTCGATCATTCCTTTCACCTAATCCAAAATCTCCTACTATCTTCCCTTCTCTCCCTTTTCCTACCACAGCATTCCAATCTCCCATTACTATAACATTTTCATCACCCTTGATATACCTCAGAATTTCGTCTATTTCTTCGTAGACCTTATCAACATCCTCATCATCAGCTTGACTGGTAGGCATATAGACTTGTACCACTGTGGTGCAGGTAGGTTTAGTATTGATTTTTGCTACAATAATCCGTTCACTATATTGCTCATAATATTCCACCCGCTGTCCAAGTTTCCTACTCAATATGAGGCCAACCCCTGATTGGCCATTGTTTGATTTAGTGCTAATGACCCTATAGTCTCCTGACCTAAAGTCCTGTTCTTCCTGCCAGCGCATTTCACTAATCCCAACCAAATCCAACCACAACCTATCCATTTCCCTTTCTAAGTTTTCTAACCTTCCACTTCCTAGCAGACTTCTAACATTCCACGCTCCGATCCGTAGAATGTCAGATTTCCTCTTTGTCACATCTGTGATGTTAACCCCCTCTCGAGTAGTCCCCACCCGGAGATCCGAACGGGGGACTAGTTTACCTCCGGATTGAAATTTTACAAGGGAGGAGGCCATCATCACATTTAATTATGCATAGAGAGGTGCATATCCTCGGGAATAGCATACGGCATTAGTTTCCCGTTGCTTTCAGCCGTGCAGCAGGACGCAGTGTAGCCATTATTTGGCTTATATTATCAATATCTTAACCGTCTATAAGACTAGTAAAGAATTGATTTATTCTGAAAGGCTGCTACTCCCTTTCAGAATGAGTAAAGAGCAATTCTACTAACAAAAATACTAACCTTCTACCGTACTAACAATTAAATACCAAAATTCTACTAAAGAAAAAAAACAACAAATACTACCACTAAAACAGTCTGTCACCAGGCACACTCACATGCACCCTTACACATCGCAGTCTACTGAAACAATGAACTATAACTTAAAAACAATGCAACTGCTACCAGACACACTCACACACCACAGTCTAATAGAACAATGACATATATCTAATAGACAAACTAACTACCTACTTACAACTAAAACTAACTACATACTTACTGTACTGTTATTTGAATTTGCAATATTTACAAAATGCAATTTAGATAGAAAATACTTACAAAATGTAATTTAGATTCAAAATAGTCACAAAATGCAATTGAGAATAAAAATAAGATGTGTGAGTTATCTTTTCATTTCTCATCAATCTCCTTGACTCACTATTCTATCCGTAGTGGGGGAGGCGATAGCTGTCTTTACTGAGGTCTGCATATTATTAGATTCGATGTCAGTTTTCCAAAATTGCATTTTTACTTTTCACGGTTTAATGCACTAAGTAGGCCTATGTTTACAAGGCGATGAAATTACTTCAAATGTTTAACCACGACTCCTAATTATATTTTAATTTAAGAAACTCAAATTAAAATGATTTTTTAGAATTTCCACTAACAGAGGAGCCTTGCAAATGCAAGATGCCACACGTTTCGTTTTTATTACTTCACTCTACTTTACGTGTGAATTTAGAGTAGAGGGATTTGGGGTCTTTTAACTGATGAACGCTATTGAACTATTCAAAGATTCATGAACTATTCATTGAAATCACCTGACTTAAATTCTAAAGTCAATGAAAAATTGTAAGCGGACCCAGCTCACAAATCCCTCGGAATCCAATAATCTGAAAGTTTCCAGACGCAATTCCTTATGGGAAAAGGTGTAATTCCACGGGAGAGGAAACACTACTAAGTAGGATAACAAAAGAAGTTGGTCAATAAAATGATTTTGAATAAAATAAATTATGACTTATTAAAATTATTTTATTTAATTCTATTAATTTGCACACTTTTATAATTATGTTACCCAAGAGTTACGGTGCATCTCTAAATTCAAAAATAAGAGACCCATCTTTTATTTTAAATGTATACCATTGGTATCATAAGTAGACAGATCACCAAATTGTACTGCTGTAGCATTAAATTGTGTGGATATCTCTATCTACTTAGTATAAAGCAAAAGTTCCCAATTCTTGGATGTAACGGGTAATCTCGAGAGCAACTTGGTGGATTTTGATGCGGTTTTAACCATTCTGTGAAGGATTTCTCGATTAAGATGAAGGATTAGGTAGAAAAAATATGTATGACATTTTATGAGTAAACCGTTAAAAATATAGATATACTCTGGGAATTGTTCAGCACAAAAAGTTCTGCAGGAAAGATCGCGACAGCTCCAACATCGACCACTGTAAGTGGTTTAACGTTTTCATTTCTTCAAGCAGTCTCCATTCAGTGGAAATTTAAATTACTAGCTTCAGAGTGAGTTTTCGAGCTTGCCAGCGACCTATCACCCTACCTTCAGCCAGCATTAAACTGTCGCGTCGTGTCGAGTTAATACTTCAGAGATGATGATGATAATTGTTGATTTAAGGGGCCTAACATTTAGATTATCGGCCCCTAATGGTCTGGGTGATAGCGAAAATGACAATGAAGTGGAAACCAGAACGAAAATTAAGTGAGAAGGAAAATACTTACAAAAAGGAACTCAGATTGGAACTACTCACAAAATGGAGAGCGGTAATACTTACAAAAGGGAATTTAGAACGAAAATACTCACAAAAGGAATAGATTGAAAAATACTTACAAAATGCATATGAGATTGAAAATACGTACAAAATGCAATTGAGGTACAAAATACTTGCAAAATGCAATTGAAATTGAAAATACACAATGCAATTTAGATTGAAAAAAGCGCATTTCAGATTCCCAAAAAAATACGCAGAGCAATTGAAATTCAAAATACTTACAAAATGCAATTGAAATTGAAAATACTTACAAAATGCATGGTAGATTCAAACTACTCAATTGGATGGACAATACTTACAGAATGCAATTTAGATTTAAAATACTTACAAAATGTAATTTAGATTCAAAATACCCACAAAATGCAATTGAGAATCAAAATACATGCAAAATGACCACCATACAAAATGCAATTTAGATTCAAAATACTCACAAAAGTCCCATCCCCTATATTGAAAGACTTACTAAAAGACAATTTATATTGTCGATCCTTACAAAATGCAATCGAGGTTGAAAACACTAGCAAAATGCAATTTACTGTAGATCGAAAAGACTTAAAAAATGCAACGTAGTCTGAAAACACCTACAAAATGGAGTGTGGATGCAAAAGGAATCGCTCAATGGAATTTAGATACACGGGAGCAAATTAACAAAAAAAACAGTGCGGGATCTTAAAGAGTAAAGGAAATATAATGAAAAGAAAACAAGAGGTCTGAAGGTAACCAAACTTTTTCAAGTGGCAATACTTCTCAAAACGGCGTATTCTCAAGCATGGCGTCGGAGGGAAGGAATACAATGAAGCCTGTATCTGTTGACATGGCACGCTAGATTATGATGAGAATACTGCATTAATGAAGCGATAGTGGGAGCATCGTGCAACCACGTTTATCTACTGTGAAATTTACAAACCAATTTTGTACTGCAATGGATACGCGGGCACGTGTGAAAATAGTCATATTTGCATTCTCGTTTCGGAACTATTCTGTGGTTGTACCAGTTCACTCCCGCAGTGTATCGGGCTGATGAACTGTTTCCGGATGGGCCATATATATTCTAACGCGTGTGGGAAATAATCACCATGCCATATTGGGACATTTCGACTGGCCAGGAGTTGTTCGAGCCTGAGAGGACCATGGGTTCGATTACTGGGGACCGAGTTGGAATCTTCCATGTCATGTGTCAGTCAGGAGACTACCATGGCTTTTTTTTTCACCGCATCCAGAGTCGTCGAAAGGTACATAAACTTCAGCTTGTTGCAGTAGTGTAGCTAGGGCATTTGAAGCAACCACATATTGCCATATTTTGATTTTTGTAATTTAAACGGTTGAGTAGAGGGTGCAGGTTCGATGTTCTTTTCGGTGCTGACCTTCAATGATGCCGGGATTTTGACTTAATGCAATGAGTGCATCCTTTTTGTAATTTTGATTGATAAATTTAAATTCGGTAATGTTTTTTGGTATTTAAAGTGATATGCTTATTCTCATTGTTGAGAAGGTCTCCAGAATTTTGTGTAAGTATATTTACGAAACGTAATTTCTCAGCAGCGTTGAGAACTCTGACTGATTTTTCAATTTTCTAGTGGATTCTTTTCCTTAAGCACTTACGCTTGGATTATCCTATTCTCAGAGGAGAATATTTACTTGCCTTATTATTATATCGATATTAGGAAGTTTTCGGATCCTGTTATTCTGAAAGTCACTTTGATTCTTTAGATTATTTTTCTCAATTATTAACAGTTTTAACTTGCATTTTCTGGGTGTGATTTTCGAGATGGATTTTCCTAATGGATCATTAGTCGCTTAACCTCTGTAGTTAACCTAGATTCATGCTGTAGGAATGATCCATCGACATTTTCGGCTTCAGAGAATTCAGGGTGGAGCTTAATTTGAGAAAGGATCTATCTTTATAATTGATTACAACCTAAGTTTTGAGTGGTTGTGTGTGTTATACTATTCTTCTCCTATGAAGTTAACACTGGATTAATATTATATCATTGCCATTGGTGCAATAGTTTTTCTCTATAAAGAAGGTATTTGAATAGCATCCATATTTGTGAGGATAATCCCGGGGAGGACTTACTATAAGGCATACGCTTTAATAACAATAAATATTGTAACACATTACTGTAAGGCAAGTTTCTAAATTATGTGGAGTATTTCTGGAATCCACAATAATTTCAATAACGGGCTACAGAGTCAAATTCTTTCTCTATGCACCAGTAGAGGCATTTCTAATGAACATCTGATTTATATAACAGTGAATTAAAGTAGTAAGACATCAATTATGGGTGCATATTAGTATTTAAGAGGCATGTATTATGGATAATGCCCTTTGTGTTTAAGCATTTTGGATATTGTGCTTTGCGAAGCAATTTTTCTTGTTGAAGATTAAGCCATGTATACCAATCAAGAATAGATTGAATGAGGTTTCAACCCAGATGGGTGTTGTATTTAACCTTGAGTGGTTAATATTTTATGTCTTAGGAGACATAATCGCTGTTAATATTTTTGAAGTAAGGCCTGCGTGAAGATAAGTATTTTCTCTAAGCACTATTCCTGATATAAGTGAGTGGATATTCAATCCAATATTTCCAGTAAAATTATGATTTACTATGCCATAACATCGATGTATTACAAATATGATCAATATCTATTTAATTCCGAATCCATGATAACCATTTTGCTTAACTTAATTGTTTGGCAGAATTACACTGGAATAAAAATAATGAAAACGATTAAATGATTTTAAACAGAAGCGAATGTCGTGACATTAGGTCAGTGTGGAGAATAATCGAAATTATTCTACAATTATGTATAAATTTGTATATTCTGTAAATATGCCATAATAATTTCATCGTTGACTAATAAGATAATATAATATTGTTTGATGGGTGATTTAAGATTATTCTCATTCATCAGGATGTTTAATAAGGTGTGCATTAAATGAACACGAAGTGAATCCAACTTTCACTTGTTTATTCTATGGGATCGGAATTCACCATAAATTTATTGTTGAAGGAATTGAAAGTCAGTTTCAGTAGTGAATGATCCATTTTGGAATTCATTCACATATCTCATGTCTGGAAGACTAACCAGGATTATTATTAAATTTTTATTTCGATTGGTCGTGGTTACGACAAATTTAATATTTCTTGTCATGTTTATTCTTTCAATAAACGTATTTCTCATTTGGTTTTAAATATTGCGTTATGATTTACTGAGGTGAAGGAAGGCTGTATTAAGAAGGCCATCGCTAGGTATTTTAGGGGATATCACATCTTTGAGATTCTTTATTCTTCTAGAAGGAATCTTTTGTTTTGAGCTGATTTCTTTGTTCGAGCCTTGGTCATTCTTAATACAACCTGTTAGGAATTCAAGTGGCCCTATTATCCCTTTATTTGTTGGTGGAACTTGGGGGGTTTTCTACCCGGGTATATTCAGGTTCTACGATCCAGCTGTCATCGAGGGATTTCAACAGGTATTGGTAGGTAATACGGGTACAAGAGTTGGCGCCCAGCTCAGGGCCTCAAAAAACTGGAATACCAAAGCGAAAACCGGGTTGACTGCCTAAATTCTGCCTAAATTGAAGCTGGAAGTACAGAGTGGAAATCAGTTTTATGATCAGGTTGCACACAGCACGAATTGGAACACCGTGTTTCCTGTGTGAGAAGGTATCAAGGCAATTAAATAATGGTGAACCAATATTTTGGCACGAACTATTGGAATTCCTATGGAACAAAGCAATTACGAGGATACTCGTGCTACTTGACATACAAGTGGTATAGCAACCATTATTAAAATTTTGTATTTTCAGTATTGGAGTGGTGCCATACGTTTAGGTTAATAACTTGTTCTACTTGTTTCCGGCTGATGATAATTGCTGACATCATCATTAAAATAGAAGAATTTATAGTAAATTTAAATTTAAGTATATGGTAGAATCTTAGACCCTCACCGATATAAACCATCATGTACTTGTATATAGGCGATCTCAAATCAAATTGGACACTTCGTGTTTAGACATAAGATTATTTTAAGGTAATGCTAGACAATGAGAATAAGCATGTATGGTAAATGGTGGTTGTTTGTAGATGTTCTCCCTGTGCTTTTTGGTGTGGTATTTTTATCTCTTGTGAAGTGTAGTGAATCATGTCTGATGGTAACACTGTGACCGTCGGGGACGTTAAGAAGATGTTTAAAATTATTCAAAATAAAATGGATAATTTAAATCAGCACATGTAAAACATTAAGATCCAAACTAAATCTACATTAGACCGCATGTATGAAACTGTTATTCAAAATCAGGGGTTGATAAAGGATGCAGTTGCTGAAAGTGTCAGGGGGGAAATTGATACTATGCAATCCTCCTTGAAGGCTATTAGAGATAGTTCTACGAGGGTAGAAAGGAAGGTCACTAATGTAGAGTCTAATAGTGAAGATATCCAGGACGATGTTAGAAAAACACAACTGGATATCAGTACAGTTCAAGCTAATCTTGGCTTAGTACAGGTTGGCCAAGAAAGAATGCAACCTGACATTAATAATGATCAAACCAATCGAACATCAATGCAAAATAGTCAAACGTCAATGCAAACTGATCTTGATAAAGTTCAAACATACATTAACACTGTTCAAACTAGTCAAATATTAATGCAAACTACCTTGGTAAAGTGAAAACAGACATTAACATTGTTCAAACCAGTCAAACATCAATGCAGGCTAATCTTGGTAAAATGCAAAATAGTCAAACATCTATGCTAACTAATCTTGGTAAAATTCAAACAGACATTAACACTGTTCAAATTAGTCAAACATTAATGCAAATTTACCTTGGTAAAGTGCAAGCAGGCATTAGCACTCTTCAATCCAGTCAAGCATCAATGCAAACAGATCTTAACAGTGCTCAGACTAGTCAAAAGGGAATTGAGGCAACAGTAAAGGATGTTAGCACTAATGTAAGGATTATGCAAGCGCAAATCAATGATTTAAGAACAGATGTCGGATTGATAGAATCCAGTCAAAAGGAGATTCAGTCCCAAGCCAAAAATATTCAGAATGATGTAAATCAAATTGAATCGAGCTAAAACAAAATGGAGTTAGAGGTCCGGAAAATTGAATCTAGTCAAAATCAGACGGAGATTAAGTTAAAGGAGCTAGAAAGATCAAGTAAAGGGTTTCAAGTTGACATTAGACTAGACTATGAAAAATGTGGGAAGCTTAGTAAAGAAAATTTAGAAGCATTTCGGCTACAGTTTCTCATGACACTACTCAGACCCAGAAAAGCCTGATGTAGTTGAAATGTGAAATGGGGATACTGCGAGCTCAAGTCACAGATCATACATAACTCCTCAGGGATGATTTTGACAGAGATTTGAAAGGGATCATAAAAGATAATATTGTAACATTTTGTAATGATATCATGAAAATTAATGAGGAACGTTTTAAAGGTGTGAAATCTGAGTTACAATCCAAACTTGCCACTGGTCTTGCAACTAATAGCAAAGACATAATAGATGTTAGGGAGGATCAAAACAAAAGATTGGATGGATTTCAAAATACACAGGTTAATAACATCCTCGATTTAGAGAAAAGTATTAAAACTGTAGAACTAAAGTCGATCAAAGTAAAGTCGAGTTAAATGAGGTCAGGGAAAAGAAAACTTCCGAGATCAATGAAATTAGGAAGGCTCTCGAGAAAATCAATCTAGAAGGGCATATCAACTTAGATACGCTAAAAGATCAATTGCGGTCACATTTACAGTCCGATTTTTAAGTTACAGTTGAGCAACCTGAATTGATAGTACCTGATCGTAGGGGAAGGATGGTGCAGGAATCTTCCCATAATGAACCTAATGTTCAACTTAGTCAAGTGGAACATTTGAGTCCAATCCGACCGCATAGGGTGGCGTCTAGTTCTCCGAACATCAACGTAGGCATGGATGGTTACACTTCGAGATCAGTGGAAAGGACACCGAATGTAACTATTATAAGAAACTTTGATGAAAAACCTAGGAAGTTTAGTAACCTAGATGGAATAACACCGATCAAATTTATAAGGGCGTTAAGATATTACTTTTTGGAGTCACATGTGCCACGTGAGCGTGAGCTACGTATGGTGGAAAGGTTCCTTACGGATGCACCGTCACAATGGTTCCGTGCCTTTCGATACACATTCGACAATTTGAGCAGTTTTCGGAGGCCTTCATACAGAGATTCTGGTCGATCGAGGTCCAACAAAATGTGAGGTCGGAAGTCTATTCACGCAAATACTCTAGAACAGGACCAACCAGCTATGCTGAGTACTTTGCGTGTCAGTTAGCTAAGCTCCGTTTTCTTGAGCCTCCATTAACCCAAGAAGAACTTCTTGAATCTATTGCACGTCAACTGCCGGCGGAAGTAAGGAGGTCAATTATTTCTTCCGGAGTATCGACTTTAACGTCTTTTGATGACTTGCTACGTCGATTAGACCACATGAGTATGATGACGCAACCAACCACAGTCAAAAATGCCAGGCAGGAATCGAAAACTGTCAATGCGGTAATGATGAACCGTACCCAGCAGACGGATCGTCATGAGCAAAGAAGAGATGATAGAGTAGGGCCCATTAGAAATAAATATCAGGGCGATAGGAAATGGGAAAACCAACGTAGGGAAGCCCAGGAAAGGCCATGCCAACGTCGCTGCGAGGAGAGAAATTTCTATCGAAGAGATTACGATCGAAACCGGAATGATCACCGAGAAACGCCTTATAACAGGAATTATGAATATGATCGAAATAATCCAGATAACAGATATGATAGGAATGACAGAGATACCCGTGACAACAGAGATAAGAGACAAAATCAGGGGTACTCAAGATATAACAATTATCGAACGGAGACGTCCGATAAGAAAGTGCAACAGGAAAAGTTCAAGAGAGGGCGAGATAAGTCCACAGAGGATGGACGAAGAAAATCGAAGGAAAGAAAGGATGAAAACCTAGATAAATCGCAACCTAGCACTAGCAGAGAAGGTCGGATTTCAGAAAGAACACCTGAACGGGACAAAGGAAAAACAATTTCGAGAAGAAATTCAGCACTGAGCTGACACGCATTCTACCTGTTCACGACTGCAAGAAAGAGATTACCAGGACAGAGGAGTCATTATTATAAAATAAAATAATTGCTATGAGGTAGAAAGCCTAAATGGAAGAGAAAGATTGGTCGTTTCAACGCAAAAAACATAAAAAGATATGTAAAAAAGATAGTCTAAGTCTTGACTGATTAATGTAACATATGCCGAAATTACCTGGAATTGTGCAAATAAAATCTAAGGAGACATTCATTTAAGGCATCAGAGGGAAAATGTACCTTAATTCCTAAAGGTCTCAAGTACAGACATGGGTGCAGTATTATGGGACGGCGTGTAACTTCAAGCCAGCCAGAGAAGTCTGTCATCACAGCTGGTTCACAGCAAGCAAAAGTTCTGCTATGAAGATTGAATCGGGAGAGCTCGTATTTCCGAACACAATACCGAAGGCACGTCGGAAATAACCATTTTGATATTGTCTTACATCATATCGATCGATACACCTGAGAATGATAAATACAAATTAAAGAATATTTAGGGCCATATGCGAGCAGTTATATGTGTCAGATGCACATCTCCATGGCAGAAAACTATTATAAAAGCAAGCGTGAAGAACGGAAGGTGATCTGTTAAATTACCAGTTACACTGCTACTACGATATATACGTATCGATGCGTGACGTCAGAGAGAAGGGGGTATCAGGTGGCTTCCTCATACGAGCAAGTCTGGAGAGCGAGGACTTGGAATACTGACAGCGATCAGGAACAATCTCGACACACGGTGTAGTGAAATCGAAAGTTACGGGAATTATAACGCATGCGAGTGTACCGCTGTGTTTAATCAAGTTTGCTCATCATTCTGTATGCAGTGGAAACATTTATAATGGGAGTCAGACGTTATTTAGCAGTCGTCCTTTTTCAGCCGTAACGGGCGACGTGGCAGGATTCGTTCCTGCTCTCAGCGGCCACTTCGTGTGCATTATATCGAAACACAGGTGTGTGTAAAAACTTCATGGGACAGCAACCTGAAGTTAACCAAACTTTTTCAAGTGGCAATACTTCTCAAAACGGCGTATTCTCAAGCAAGGCGATGGAGGGAAGGACTACATTGAAGCCTGTATCTGTTGAGATGGCAGGCTAGATAATGATGAGAATACTGCATTAATGAAGCGATAGCGGGAGCATCGTGCAACCGCGATTACCTACTGTGAAATTTACAAACGAATTTTGTACTGCAATGGATCGCGCGTGCACGTGTGAAAATAGTCCCAGTATATCGGGATGATAAACTGTTTCCGGATGGGCCATATATATTCTAACGCGTGTGGGAAATTATCGCCATGCCATATTGGGACATTCCGACTGGCCAGGAGTTGTTCGAGCCTGAGAGGACCATGGGTTCGATTACTGGGGACCGAGTTGGAATCTTCCATGTCATGTGTCAGTCAGGAGACTACCATGGCTTTTTTTTCACCGCATCCAGAGTCGTCGAAAGGTACATAAACTTCAGCTTGTTGCAGTAGTGTAGCTAGGGCATTTGAAGCAACCACATATTGCCATATTTTGTTTTTTGTAGTTTAAATGGTCGAGTAGAGGTTGCAGGTTCGATGTTCTTTTCGGATCTGACCTTATATGATGCCGGGATTTTGACTGAATTCAATGAGTGCATCCTTTTTGTAATTTTGATTAATAAATTTAAATTTCAGTTATCGTTTTAGTATTTAAAGTGATATGCATATTTTCATTGTCGAGAAGATCGTGCAGGGGAAGATTTCCAGATTTTTGTATAAGAATATTTTAGAAACGTAATTTCTCAGCAGCGTTGAGAACTCTGACTGATTTTTCTATTTTCTTGTGCATTCTTTTTCTTAGCACTTACGCTTGGATTATCCTATTCTCAGAGGAGAATCTTTACTTGCCTAATTATTATATCGATATTATGAAGTTTTCGGATCCTATTATTCAGAATGTCCCTTTGATTCTTAAGATTATTTTACTCAATTATTCACAGATTTAATTTGCATTTTCTGGGCGTGATTTCCGAGATGGACTTTCCTAATAGATCATTAGTCGCTTAACCTCTGTAGTTAACCTAGATTCATGCTGTAGGAATGATCCATCGACATTTTCGAGTTCAGAGAATTCAGGGTAGATCTTAATTTGAGAAAGGATCTATCTTTATAATTGTTTTACAACCTCAGTTTTGAGTGGTTGTGAGTGTTATACTATTCTTCTCTCATGAAGTTAACACTAGATTAAATTTATATTATTGCCATTGGTGCTGTATTAAGATGGCCATCGCTAGGTATTTTAGGGGATACCACATCTTTGAGTTTCTTTATTCTTCTTGAAGTACTCTTGTGTATTGAGCTAGTTTCTTTCTTCGAGCCTTGGTCATTCTTAATACAACCTGTTAGGAATTCAAGTGGCCCTATTATCCCTTTATATGTTGGTAGAGCTTGGGAGTAATTCTAGCCGGGGATTTCAGGTTCTACGATCCAGCTGTCATCGGGGGATTTCAACAGGTATTGGTAGGTAATACGGGTGCAGTACTGTACCGTTATATCTGGATGATCCACCAAAATCCAAGGCTGGAAAAATAATGAATTGTAGCATCTTGAAGTCTCGGCTAAAAACAACACAGTGCTACTTGGCGAAAACCCTCAGAATATGGTACAGGGATTTATCAAACAGAATGTGCTATAGTAACTAACTACAGAACAATAGGGTTCTGTAACTACTCAGGAAAGACGAGAATCCATGAAAATCTCGTGCGTAAGGATGCGGATAAGGTCCCTCGGGAACTTCCAGCCTTCAGCACATTCCACTACCATTTAACTACAAAGGCAATGCCAAATTTCTATAAAAGATCAGGGAATCGTAAAAACGTGCCTGTCATATTTATTGGCATTAACAAATACACGTTTCCGAACACTTGCATCCATAATATGCATTATTAATGTTCAATTAAATCAAATGACGAAATGTCATTACTCTGTTACATTAAACACTTATTTGTTTCCCTTAGAAACCGATAAAATTATTTATGGAAGCTCAAATTAAATCATGAATTAAATCGCAGCAAACAACTTCTGTGCCCTAGGTAACGGGAGTTTTATAACACCATAAAATATTATAAAGTAAAAAAATATCCCCAAAATAACATGAATTTACCCCTGACGTAGATCTCCGTCATTACAAAAACTATTCATTACTCTATTCAATTTATAACCCGTCTCCTATCACTTAAATCCTTCTCAAATACGCGATAAAAATCCCTACTCATATTTAAATTACAAATTAAAAATTACAATACGCATAAATATAACTATTAACCTTTCTTTGAATTCTAAATATTATTTATATATAACATAAATATCGGCGCTGTAGTTCAGCAACTACTCAATTTAAAATGAAATATATACAACGGGCAAACTGCCTTCTTCATAGACAATATAGACATAAATTGTCTTCCTAATTCCTCACACACATTTCAACGGACTTGAGAAAATTATCAATCACCTTACTATGTCTTATTCGGGAAACTGTTAAAATTCGGGATTCTATAATCCATAAAATTAAGTAAATACATAGTTCGTAGACCTCCTACAACTGATCTGTCATCAAAATAAAAATATTTAATAAAAATACAATCTTCCAATTCGTTGAATAATTACCTTAAATTCAATATCTCATTAAGAACCATTTAAATAGAGCTCAGTTTACTCTCAGTTTCAACAAAGATCCATTGATCCTATAATTTCTTTCAGATACAACTTCATCTAGGATTCACTGTCCTAATGCTTTCAAGGAGTTTCAACTCTATGAGACTATTGCAATAACTTCAAATATTAATAAACATCAACAATACTGCTTCTTCTTAAAACATCGTATTTTCCAACATATGCGCAATTCTGTCACTACAGACGTTCCTTCAACAATTGACCAATGTCTTCACAATGCTCATTGTCAAACAACAAATACCTCCGTCATCACGGGAATAAATAAATCTCTCTCTCTTGGAGATACTTCGCAGTTTCTTCCAATAACTTTCTTAACTAACTTCTCGTTAACAAATTATTTTCGTTGTTTCAACATCCTTAATAGAAAATCTGTAATAAAAATACTGATTCTATCGATGAATTAATTTAACAGGTAATACAATAAAATACTAGTCTTCTAATAAAAATATTATTTCTTTTATATCACTCACATTTCCATAAAGCTTTCAATTATCTGTGATATTACTTTCATTCAAATCTTTCTTCAAAATCTTATCATTTCAAAAATACGCTGTAATTCGCATTTACTAACTTCACAATACAATATATTATATTTTTTCTTTAATATTGAGCCCGCTGAGCTGACGCTCATGTGATATTTTTCACTGCAACGCATTTTTGATGCATCATCTTAGAACGCACCCACCGACCAGCAGCATGGTTGTATGCTGTCATACTTTGGAATTATTAATAGTTGCACTTTTGACTTTGGAGAAATCCATTATATTTTTATCTGAGTCCTTATTAACATGTTTCAACTTTCTACAAGGCTCAGATCCTCACATTTCGTCATTCTGTATCATCGAAACATTCTGGAGAATGTTACTCATTTTTTCGGTAAGGTATTATCATCGCAGACACGCGAACCGGAACCAGTCAGTCGCTACACGACTAGAGTATTTGCTAAATCCAGCGACGAAGGACAGAGCTCCTTGCACTCGTGTATGGTTATCCATCCTAATAGGATGTGTTATTAAGTCCGTCTTGAAAGACGATGGAAACAGTCCGCCTGTAGGCAAAGGAAGTTATCAATTTGCATCGAGCATTAATTACCACCAAACAGTGAAGTTATCGAGTGGAAATTAAAGCCAGTGAAGGCTTGAGCTACAATTATTTTGAAATTATCAAAAAGTGAGAATATTTTCATAACGTGGAACACCACATTTTTAGCAACGTGCTTGTGTAAAAATCTATGTCTTCGTGTGAAACGAAATATATCAGTAACAGTGATCTAATGTTTATTGAAGTGCATTATTTTAACACTAATAATCATAAATGTTACTATGACCGCAAGAGCGAGTGAATTTTTCTGTGGATCACATCGATGCCACGAGATCCAATAAGCATAGAATCTGTGAAGTGAAAGCAGATAAGTGCATGGTCAATTTTTACGATCATCTGCGCCGTGTAACTTCAGTGAGCTTGTTACCAAAATTAGAACTAGCTTCAGTGAAAGCAGTGCTACAAAATTCAACATTTTTGAGTGGTTACTTATCTTCAAAATGCTTTACATTAATGACCACGTGTTCGACGCATTTCACCGCATATCATCCATGGGAATGATGAGATAAAGCCCCAAGATGTGAAGGAGCGTTCTTAAGAACCACAGCATGACAGAAGATCCAGGAATATAGCACGAGAGTAGGAGATGAACGTGCCAAACCGAGGAATATGACAACTACTATGATGGGAAGGAGTCAGATGACATCACGACGTCAACGTCGAGGACGAGTTAAGGCCATGGTGATGGATAGAGCCTTTGATGGAGGCCCAGTTTGGACAACCCTTGTCCGGAGACCAGTGGCCCATTTGTATCCCTCAATTCGTTGGAATAAGCGAGATGTAGACGTCCTAATCTTGTGAGTTTTTTCATTTCTTTCCAGGTAAGGTTCTTTTGTGGTATAGTTTAGACTAGAGTAGATTGTAGAATCAACCGAACTTCTTGACGAGCCAATAGGTGGGGTTTGCAATGTTAGAACTAATTTTTGTCATTCACTTTCATTGATGGTTAGTCACCCTGTGATTGAACCCTATTCAATCATGGTGCATTCTGGTGGACATCGCACAGATGTTAATTCTATCCCTACTAAACGTGACTGTAGTCTTTGATACTACTTTGTTCAACCCTTATGCGGGTGATTTTGTGTACAGTTTACTTTGACATGGCGAATGGACGCCATGGTCAGTGTTATTTTATAACACCCTTTTCATTTAAATGTTTGTCAAGCCACTGATTTCGTTAGAAAAGTTCGCATCGCTTGATAGTCGACAGAAACTATCAGTTATGTAAATGTAATGTTATCTATCATTAAGATGTGCTATGAAGCCATCATGTTCAAGTGTAGAACATAGTCAGGGAAGTAATATTTGAATGCAGCTTAGCATCGAACCCTGTACTCATCGTATCGTTAGCAAACTCAGCGAATGTGAGATTTTGCGCCTTTTAGGTAGATTTCATTAGAAAGCTAACTATTGCAATGGGTACCATGTTTCGACTTCCGGAAAATTTCGACATATCTTCGCGTTTCACATCCCCTAGACACCAAAACCACCGTCAATTCAAAAGTTTATATATAATTTATGTATATATGTATATATACTCTCTCTCTCTATATATATATATCACTTTCTTGTGGACACGATAACTACCGCAATTTTGCACCAATCACTTTGGAATTTTTACATAATATGTATCCCTATAAAATATCGGTCGAGTTCGTTAATGGGCACAATCGGTCGAAGGGAGTTAAAATGGGGGTCTTTTTTCGAAAAAGTGGAATATCGCTATAACTCTCTTAATATTTGAAATATCGAATCCATTCAAAGTGTCGGATAAGGACCAAAAATTTATGTTTGAAAAGTTTTTTGATAGCACCAACAATTGATCGAAGGGGTGGGAAAAAGTGAGTTTTTCGGGAATCAATAATCATATCTCTCTTAATAGGCACAATATCAAAACCGTACAAAATGGACAATATCCCCTTAATAATTACCTAAAACTTTGTCTGAAAGAATTTTTGATATGACCCACCATTACGCCAAGGGATGAACAAAATGATTTCGGAATTAGAAGAAAATGCCAAGAGCCATCGGAAGTTACCATGACAACGCTTCTAAATTGATAAGGGATGAGCTATCAGATGTTGGCATGACAACGCCACTGCACGAGATCACATTCAGTTTTCTATCTGACTCTGTGGGAAGCGGCTTCGGTGACGTAACCGGTAGCATACTGAACTTCTATGCCCAAGTTCGCGGGTTCAAAGCCAGCCGAAGTCGTCGAATTTTCTAAGAGCGCTAAGAATCCCGCAGTGTGATTTCCTTAGGAGGGGAAGTTCCAACGTTCGTTGCGATTTGATGGTTGTGGTGGCATCTAGTTGCCAAGTTCACAGCTAGGTGTCGTTGACGGTAGTATTTGGTACCAAAATTGGGAACTACTAGTTGAAATTGACCGTCTGCAGTCCTTACCTGAATTACAGACTAATACAGTCATCGCAATTAACACCGTTTATCAAACAGATTCTACACACACACCCAAAGTACACGGGGTTACATGACCGCGTTGTCGTAGCCCCATAACTGAGGAACCAACCAACATCTCTGCGGGAGATAAAATTTTTCGTGATGAAGTTAGACTGTTAGAACGTTACACATCAGTGTCGTAACCTTGCATAAGGACAGTGTGACCACAAGTATAATGACTCCCAAATGACAAGAAGGTTACCGTCCATATAAGACAATAAAATGTTAAAAATATGAATAGAAAGACGAAAAGAAAGTTAATTAAGCTCCAATTGTACAATAATTTCTGGCAATAAATGAGGACTGATCCTTCTACGAAACTCTGCAGATTTTGCCTATTATATATAGCCTATCCCCGAGTTTGCCCGGTGAAATCTACCTCCGGCTTCCGGCGTGCCGAGAGGATTTTTAGCCTACTTTTCACATTTTGCAAAAATGAGGAAAAAGTAGACTTATGAGATCGGGCAAATGTGTGTCTGTCTGTCTATCTGTCTGTCCTTCTGTCTGTCTGTCCTTCTGGATGTCTGTCTGTCTGGCTGGCTGTGTGTGTGTGTCCCCCTATCAACTCCTAAACGGCTACAGCAATCGAAACAAAATTTGGTAGGAGTAAAGATCTATACCTGAATATCTCACGGCCATATTTGAAAATGATGTCAGTGCTACCAACTGCTGAACAATCGCAATTGAAATTTGAGCTCCATGTTGGATATCATAGAAGATATGAATGGGAGCTATTTCAAAATTGGTACACGTATAGATAATAATATTGCAGTTTAATTTCCAGGAGGCCATACATGGCAGTGTTGCCGAAATGATTATAAGCCTGCTGATAGGTCCACATTTTAAATGCATATAACGTCTACACTATCAATTGGATTTCAACCAAATTTCGTATGTGCAATGTGTACATAAACATATATGACTGAGCGTATTCTTAAGAGCCACCAGGGCTGCCAACTGTTAATAAATGCTCTCATTTTTCAAAATCCAAATACTCATTTATCAGAAAGTATGCAAGCCGACAGCATTAAACTATGCACACGTATAGGACCTGATATTCTATATTAATTTGGAGTAACTTATATACGTCAGTGCTACCAACATGATTCTAAGCCTGCTGAGAGGTCCAACTTTAAATACATCTAACTTCTATACTATCATTTGGATTTCAACCAAATTTAGTATGTGCTATGTGTACCATAACAGATATGACTATGCCGAATCTTAGGAGTAACCAGAGCTGCCAACTGTTAATAAATACTGTCTCTATTTTTGTTACCGTATTATCAATATATCGGAAAGTATGCAAGCCAATAGCTTTAAATTTTGCACACGTATAGTACCTAGCATTCTAGATTAATTTGGAGTAACTAATATAGGCCTACGCCAGTGCTGCCAACATGATTCTAAGCTTGCTGATAGGTCCAATTCTAAAATGCACGTAACCTCTATACTAACTAATGGATTTAATTAAAAATTGACACAACAATAGATAATATTTTTTCTGATTATTTCTGACCAATACATGTATGTCGTTGTTGCCAACATGATTTCTCGCACGTTATTAGATCCAATGTTTAACTACATGTAACGTCCATGCTATCCATTGGACTTCAACCAAATTTTGTATTCTGTACCTTAAGAGATGGAATTAAGAATATATTCAGTCACCAGGGCTGCCAACTGTAGTTCTCTATTAGGCTACATTATGCCAGGTATACAGTATTTCGAACTAATAAGAAATTTCGATATTACCAACTTAATTTCGTCATTATTCTAGATAGATCCATATAGATTAATCATTGGCATGAATCTTAAATTTTAAGAAAAGTAGGCTCTTTAGTTCTTCACGGAACTTCTTGTTATTATGTTTAGTTGTGTCAGGTAATTCGACACATATTTGTTTGGTTATTGAATACAGAGCAGTTATGGTGTGACATATCTGCAGATTGCAAAGACTTTCAGAACAAATCACTATCTTTTACTTTTCTTTGATTTGAAAGACATGCTACGTCTTTGTGTATAGTTTTATGGCGTACTTTTAAGCTTAATGCTTGTTATATTTGAATGTTATACTGGGATTAAATAACAAGGCCAGTTTTCTAATGGACTTTCTTTGGAGAGAACTGCCTATATTCAGTCTATTGTGTTACAACCGTCCGAGAGGTGACTGTAAGTTAAGATTCTAGCTCAAGTCACGGACAGGTGATACTAGTTCCCAGCATGCAACGCGAGCACACTCATAATGTTAGACAGATTTATCAGACCTTTTGAAAAATGCTTGATGCATTATTTACTGTTAGATTGTGTATTTCATTAGTAGGTCTAGGTCTAGGCAGCCATTTTGTGACAATCACATGTTTTCTGTTATGATGAATTGATTGGCAAACGCCATACGCTTGTATCGCTACTACAGCGAATACCTTTTGAACTCTGTTTGAGAGTGTAATAACATTTTATGCAAGGTTTATTTGTTGTGTTGGAGGCTAGTGATAGACGCCTGTTTTAGAGGCTATTCATGTATTTAGTGCGTGTATTGCACTGTGTCCAGAATTCTTTCTGTAGACTTGGTGTTTATGGGAGGTAACTGATGTGTTTACCTGGCCTACCCAAGGTTATTTAAGTGAGCTGCGAGCCACTAATAACCTGTGTTATTGTTTGTCCGAGCGTGGAGAGCTCGATGAAGGTGTTTTATAGCAGAGATTTGATCTCACATGGGACGCTACTGCTAAGCCCAAGGTATTTAGGAATGTCAGCACTATTCGCCATAAACCAACGATAAATTAAACCGACAAATTAATAATCAAGCGCATAATTATTATAAACAAATAATAACTAATTGTTTATTGCTTCTTAACTTGATCCATTTGAATTTTGCACCTGCTGACCGACGCCTTGCAGTTGTTTACATTTCCTGATGGAAATAATCTAGGACAGGTGACACTATTTTTGATCGACGGAGTGTTTGCTTAACCTATAGTTCGTAGCTGGTGGAGCTTGAACCTCATGGACATAAGTCGTAGTTTTCACTACACAATCGCCAACATAAATGACACACTCTCAGATGACACTGGTTTAGGCAGGAATATAACAGTTTATGGTCTTGTTGTTTATTCATTATTGTACTGCATAAATCCCAATGTATACCTTGCTGTGCTGATGAGCACTTAGTTCATAAGAGTGTAATTAATGTCTTTTTATGGCAGTCATGTAGATTTGTTGTAATTGTTTTGTCTCACGGACGTCATCGCCGTAAATTTTGTATTAAATGTCAGGAATTAGCTAAATTGTTTAACACTAAATGTAAATAAGGAAATGGTATCATCCTAACTTAGATTTTTTCTTGCTACCCTGTTAAATGTAAATTCCGTTATTAGCTTGATCTTTGTAAATTGACTTAGGGTTTATCGCCGTACCATTTTCCTAGCGTTGCTGTTGTAGCTTAACTGTGTAAACTAGATCTTTCGTGAGGGTTTACCGTAGTTTACAGGTAGGGCCCTGTTCTTTATTTATCTGTATTTATTAGTTTGCGGATTAGCCGACAAAAACCCTCCGAACTAGGATAGGTGCCTGCATATTTTAAATAAATATTTTCACAAGTTATACATAATTGGACATTTCTTTTCTCAGTCTAGCTTTTTAAGGTGTATTTTCTTAGGCCGTCTATGACCTTAGCTACTATGTTACCACGGATCCCTTGGATCATGGATTCTCGTGCCGCTTTGGCCTATAAGAAATTCACCTGATCCTCTAGGCACATGGATCCGGCAGGTGAGGTGTTTAGGATGTCATTTCGGTTGTTGGCAACCCTGACAGCTCCTCTGACGGGCACAATATATTTCTCATAAACTTTTATACTTTATGCTTGTTAATTATGTCACCAAATATTTATAACCAAATCTGTCTAATACGTTATCAGATCGTGACTTTACATGGATCTTCCAAATAAGATCTTTAAGAATCGCATTCTCTAAAATATACCTCTGTATAACATTCTTGGAACAAATTTCCAATATTATCATCGTTATCATAGAACGATATAAAACAATTCAAAAACTGACAAAATGTGATCTAAACACATTTATACTTGACCAGAAAATATTCTGAATTAAACTGTAAAATCTCCTCATTCAAATTTCGAAAGTCGCAAAATTCCAAAAATGTCAATAACAATTCTATATTGTCAAAATTGATGAAAATTGAGAATAAACATCCTCTTAACGTAGTTATGAAAATATAACATCGAAAATTATAACAATATTATGAAAACGTAGAAAAATGGCATTAATAAAAAGTTGACAGATATTCTCAAAAGTTTCGACAGTTCAACAAAATGGGATATATCGTTGGTCATGAGACTACCTTGTGTTGCGTTATAGATGACTAGAAGTGGGCTTTCTTCGCTATCCCTCAGAAACGGATTCTTCCTGATAGCTCGAAAGTCCATGATGTCGTGTGGGCTTCTACGGTCTCCTACAGAAGTCTCCATGCTGTCAGGTACGGGATTCGAACTCTAACATTTTCGTGTGGCCGTCCTTCCTGCTAGGCAATCTTCTTGTGTGAGATGGGACACCCTTTCTCTCTTGATACCACTGGGATCAACCCTAGCCGCCGTCGTTCATGAATATCTTCTGTCTGCTTTCGCCGAAGTTCTGATATAAACATTCATCATTTTAGTTGGTGAAATGACTTTGTAGATGTAGAATAATTTACATGGGAGAGACGAGATGTTAATTTCCCCCACGAGATTGATGTTATGTCATTTCGAATACTCTCGTTGTTGTCATAGATCTGTTCCCATTAACATTGTGCTTTCGTTCTCGTTACTAATTGCGTGTCGTATTCGTCTTCTGCAAATGTATAGTAATCTCTATCAACTTTGTTCGATTGTCGAGTACTTGGTTGACACGTCCTCTTCTCATGAAATCGTAATTGTTAAGAGCCTCGATTCTCTTCTCTGCTTCCCCTCGTCAATACTCAAAGTAGCGTCCCCTTTCCAAATATGGATCTGATTGTTTGCTTAATAGCGATGATAATAATCCTTAATTAGCTGCAATGTTGATAAATAGTTCTTATTTATTATTTAATATCTTCCATGATATTACGATGTGTTTAAATCATGCTGGTAATTAGCTATGCCAATTACAGTGTTTGCTCTCATCTATGTAAGCTCGTTTCTTATTGGTTGTTCGCCACGCGCCAAGCACGAGTCATCCCTTCTTTTATCCTCTAGACTCACTTCCTGCACGTGTGGTCTTCGGCTCGATTCGGGAGTCCTCGATTATCGCCGTGCAAGATAGTTTCATCATTCTTTTAGCACTGTGCAGCATAGTGCCAAGTCGCTCACGTAACTGCGTATATTTTCCTCATTGGTCGGCTCGGTTAACTGACTAACTCGGCGAGGTGTACAAGCCAGTTTCGTGGCCTGATTCCAGTGTTGCTATAATTTATCATTGGAGCGTTAGAAAACTTTCGAAAAGATGAATGTTTCCAATCCCATTTACATGTACGAGTACAGTACCATTGATATTTCAACTGTATTTATGTGTTACAATTATTTATGATTATTTACTTACCCTATCTGAAGTGTGTTCTTTAGACTGCCTCTCTTACTCACTGTCACAAAAGCACTCGCTGCCCTGGCCTGCTGCTAGTACGTCTTTTCCCGGTGTATGCGCTGATTGGCTGTCTGCCTTCCCCTTCTGGTTTGGTATCTGCATTTTGCCATGACGTCACACCTACTATTTAAACACTGGTCTACGGGCCTTCTGTGCCGATTCTTCATCAGCAGTCACCCGCTGCTCCACGCCTGCTCGGGGTTATTGCCCTCTGGGGTAACACTACGCTGCCAGAGGCCTTGCTCTACAACAAACCGGGTACCACCTGCATAGACTAACCCATACTCCGGCTCACAGCTGAGCTATATTCTGCAACGCTGCTTCCAGCCTCAGGTCTTTGTTATGACAAAGTAACTTCACGCACCAGTTGAGATGTTATTACCAAGAGACATCTCCCCACTGGTCTACTCTCGGCAGAAAGACTAAAACACGCCAAAACCTTGGCTCAGATCCCGGACGTCTGGAGTGTGTGTGGATTGACCTTGGTCATCAGCCCTGGGCGGGCAACCCTACTCCTACCTCGATCATCAGCCCTGTGCGGGCAACCCAACTGCTACCTCGATCATCAGCCCTGTGCGGTTAACCCAACTGCTACCTCGGTCATCAGCCCTGTGCGGGCAACCGAACTGCTACCTCGGTCATCACCCCTGTGCGGACAACCCAACTGCTACCTCGGTCATCAGCCCTGTGCGGGCAACCCAACGGCTGCCATCTACTAGTTTGCTGGCCTATCTTGGAATGGTTTTGTATTGATGAAACTATTGTATTGGACCTCAAAAAGGTGGTAAGATATCCTAATTAACATTCAGCTTTATTATGCTCAATCCATTATGGATCTTTTAAATGCAATTTAAATTAGTCTCTTAAAGTTTAATCCCTTATAAGGGATTGTTTCCTGGAGAAACTAGTAATTTGGCATTACTATCATTTTAATAGCCAACTTTTTCAGATCATGGAACTTTATATGCCTTTCAGAAATGTAATAAACTTAAAGTTAAACTGTTATCTTTGGTCTCGTACATCACAATCCTGTGAGCTTCCAATCTTGTGACTGAAACCTAACATCCTGTCGAAATCCCTAAATAGTTGACCCCAACTATTTCCATACCTCACGAGGCTTAGTGAATCCCGTTTTAGTCTTCAGACCAAATGACATTTCTTGGCAACGCCGGAGATCAAGCCCGGAACTCCGCAGTTGCTGACACCGTAGCAGTCAGTACGCCATGAAACTTTTTACTCTCGACCAGCCTGCAAATTACAAATGTCCATTTGAAGGTCAAAGGGCACCTGGCTTACGTCCATTTCAATGGGATTTTTGAAGAGTGCAAATTTGGGCTCTAGTGTGTCAAGGTCTTTGAATCTATTCTTGACCTCGCTCTCGATACCGCATATGGTTTCCTTAAACTCACTGAAATGTACCTCACTTTCTTTTCTCAACAGTTGGCACGATGGAAGATGTGTTGTATAATTTGCTTTTAATATAGTTTGCATGACATTATCTTTAAAATGGAATCCTTCAATATGTCCACAGAGCATGGAAATATTTCCCTTTCTACATTGCAGTTTCAGATTTACAATATTTAGACCACATGTTAAATGAGTCAGGATCACTGGAGTACGAACGAGTTGTTTTCTCTCAGTTTGTTTTGATATTCACACCCAAATATTTAATTGTTGAGTAAGCTAAGAATTTCTTTTCTTAGTCCACTTAGCCCAGCGCACTCCACAAGTCCGTGGAATGTCACCGTATTCAGTTTCAAATGTATTCAAGAAATCAATAAAAGGAGAATATGTTGGTTTTTCTTTTGCCTCCTCTTATTAGATTTACAATACTTGCAACTGCTTTCATCGTGTCCCTTAATCTCGCAATGTTACCACACAGTGCATCTTGGTGGAGAATACAGTGCAACGAAAAGCCAAACATGATGGTATTTATTTTTCTCAATACTTTAAAGACCAATCATATATCAAGCTCCATCTGTAGCTTTGGGCCGATAACCTAGATGTTAGACCCCTTAAAAACAATTATCATCATCATCATCATCATCGATCTGTAGCTTCATCAGAGCCCTTATCAAAACTTCCTTCGTTAGAAATTGCAGTATCCAAGACCCTACATATTGTGCCCATTCGTACAAGAAATATGCAAATCACTGTCCAACTGCTCAGTCTTTATCTTTCAGGGGCATAGAGCGTCCTCCCACTGAGTGATTCACACATTATAGGATCAAGCTTAGGATAACACTTCAATGAAATGAAATTCAAAATCCTACTATAAAACTATTTAATTATCAAAATTAGGCGCAACAAATACACACAAATAAACTGTATCAGCTTCACACTTGTTCCAATGAACAAGGAACAAATACAACATAAATCTAAAAAAATCAATATTTGAGGTCCACTGAACCATAAACAAAAAGGGCTCACTACAAAATTCTCTCAAAACGAGCTCTAAAAGTCTCGGTAAAAATGACTACATATAATTTTCTATTTAAAAACACTCTAAATATTCTTGACTTGAATATTTCATAAATTTGAGTTAATGTTAATAAAAATGGTGTCAACAATTACCATTTATTTGGGGACCACATGATATTCACACTATATCATCCATCTTTCCAACACTACCAAATTGTATTTGTCTTCGGGAACCTCATGCACCACAAGCTTTGGAAACTACTGATTTACTCAATTCAAAGTAGACTCGCAGCTACCTGATATTTCCGACAATAACTTAGGAACAATAACATTTATAATGCAACAATACAAAGGGATTTTCATTATTGTCTCAATGACAATCTAATTATTCATGATGTGCGGATCTAAAATGCAACGGCAAGGATAAATAATCATAGCAAAACTCGGTACAGATTACCGGTCCATTAAGATGTTTATTACAGCAGAACGCAGACGGTGTCTGGCTCTGTTACTGGCCTACCCCAACAGTGGCCTTCATTAAGAAAACGTCAAGACACTTCAGGCTTTAAATTTATGACGGGCGAGGACAAGTCAATGCTTCGTCCCTCCTGGACGGTACTTTACAACAGCTTTCAAAGAAGCGTGACTTCTGAGACTTGGAAAGGCGACACATCATATTCATGTAACAAAACAATCTGAGGTTCTAATGACCTATTTCTGTGGCTCAGGTATAATTATAATTGCGGAGCTTTATCACTGGCGAGTAAGAACTCAATAAAACTAATAATAATTAAGGGGCTTTCAACGTGAGGGAACTCGGGTTCGATTCTCTGGCCAGCCTCTAGGATACATCCATTTTTGAGGACTTAGGGCTAACGCCTGGAACGAGGGTATCTGACCACTCGTCCGAATAATAATAGCGACTTTTGGAAAGGTATCCGCACGCAATTCCGCGCTTGACAGTAAACTAAGCACCCTTTAATGTTTGTCATTACAAACACACACATAATCATTTACTCCATCCAGCTGATCCCCGCAATTATAATCTCCTGGCATTATTTTCACCGCATTTATAGAGTGACCATAGATAATATAGCGCTCATTGGCGACAATCAATACATTCGTGATGCCTTTCAAAGTCCAATATTTATTCCAACATGATTAATTTCTTCGTCCAAAAATAATAGTTTTGCCTTTAACGTAATCTTGACTTTCCATTTACAAGAACACAACAGGTTCAATAATTATCATTATCATTATTTTTATCATTATTTTAGCACACAACGGCTCATACTTGAATATTACTTCAATAATTTGTTCATTCATTACATTATTCTTATCATTTTTAGCACATAACGGCTCATACTTGAATATTATTTCAATAACTTATTCATTCAATACGTTAATATTATTATTATCCTGCTTGCCTTTAAATAACATTTTTCTTTTTCATTTACTGGTATTCCACTGCATACGATTTCTTTTGGTTACACATTTATATTTAAGTAATTTTTACTTTAATTTTTACACGCAAGACTCCTTTAGTCTATAAAAGGAGTGTGCGCCCGGGAGATCCCGTCAGTTGAAATTGCAGTGCAGAGGGGACAGTGACACCACAGCAGGTGTTGTTTGAGCGCTTGCCTGAGGTTCCATACTCGTTGGGCTGTTGGCACTGGTAGTCCTTTGGGATACTCTTCTGGTGCCAGGGTGCGCCAAGGGAAGTCGATAGCTGCTTGCCGGTGATGCTGTCGACGATCGAGTGGTTCTTCGTCTAGGTCGTCGTACTCCTCTGGTTCTTCCGGTGCTGGGTCTTGTCGAGGTAGTTCCAAGAGAGTAAATCGTCTGTTGATTTGCTCCAAAGTGCGTAAGATCTCGTCTGTTGTTGCTGACATGTGCACTGCTGATGTAACTGATAGCGTGTCGTCCGTTGAGGATGGAGGTGGAGTCTGCTGTTGTGGCACCACTTTCTTGGCTGGTGATGCCGATCGTGACCTTCGTGGCAGCGTCTTGTTGCGCGATGTATCCTTCCTGCTAGAAGATGCCTTCTGCTCTTTGAAATGTTGAGCTATACTAGGAGCTTGTCGCCGAGTTGTTGCCGGTGTTTTCTTCTTCTGTCCCGATGGTGTCTTAAGTGGCATACTCCGATGAACTCCTACGGTGGGCCACTGCGAGTGGCAAGAAGAGAGGTCACGTACTGGCTGCTGGCTGTCTCCTCCACCAAACGACTGCTCCCGCACAGCCCGGCTCCGCTCCTTATATACGCAAGACAGGCAGGCGTGCTTAATTGAAAATATATATACATAAGTAAAAAGCAGCTTACAAATCAAATACATAGAATACCGAGCCCCAAACAGGGGAACACAATACAAGAAATAACACTTATTCAAAATCACCATTCACAGTTCCCGGTATTCAATTAAAGTTAAAGTCCTTGATACACTAGAGCACTCACTCCTCGTTGTTCCACAGGCGAAGTCCCAGGAGCTCCACATCCCGATGAGAGAAGTCAACTCGTACCAGGGCGTCTTGATAATCGTGAAGCGAACGACAGGACGTCGTCCGGGAGAAAGTGGAGCGCTCCGATGGTGAAGGAAGATTCAAGGGTCTGTCAGGAAAAGCCTGCCGGGAAGGCTGGTCCTGCAGACATATCTGGCCGCTGCCCCTCTCCCGCCCCCGCGTGGTCCGCGTCCTCGGCCGGCCCCACGTTGAGGCCCTCCGCGGGTGACCGCGGGCTGGCGGGCTTCAATACCTCGGTGTTGTGATAAACTTGTCAGCAGAGTGTCTTTTAGTTCACCATGGAACACAGCAACGTGTCTTCCAGATACTCAAGGATATTCCCTACTACGATGACCAACAGGCCCAGCAAGCAGCTGGATATCTTAGTTGGGTCTGTTGGGTCATGGGGTGGCCCATGTATATTCCCAAGCATATACTTTCCCGGGAAGCCCACTGGCCACGCAAACTGTTAACCCCAGACTTTGTAGCAACCCCAAGGAACACCGGTCAACGTCATCGTCTACTAGAAGTGTACGCCGATGCCACTCCGTTCTCCGTCGCGGCAGTGCTCATCGAACCATACCAGGTTTGGGCCCAGGCCTTCCGGGTACCAGCCACGATCAACGAAGCAGAACTAGTAGCCGCAATTCTAGCGGAATATTGGGTCTTGGAAGACCACACTGAACCAGACATTGATAAGTTAGTAATTTTCACTGATAGTAATGTTGCCAGGTATACCCTTATTTCAGGAAGGGGACCATTATTGTATCGTCAATTGTACACATTACCTATGTATCTTAAATTAATAAAGAGAGCAGCAGAGCGAGGGGTGACCCTCGCGTGGCGATTTGTCGCCTCTGCGGACAATCCGGCTGACGGGCCCTCCCGGGCAGTGCTCGACCGAGTACACGCAAGACTCCTTTAGTCTGTAAAAGGAGTGTGCGCCCAGGAGATCCCGTCAGTTGAAATTGCAGTGCAGAGGGGACAGTGACACACAGTTTTACATCCCTGATTTTCAATGTTGGAGAATACTTTCTCCATGGTTATTATTGTTACACGACATTCCCGAATCCAAAACACATAATAAAATTTGGTGTTACTTACATGAATCATCCGGCCAAACTGTCCGGATTCCAGTGGAGCGACATTTGGCCCACAATAAATTTCTCACTCCATTGTGGCACACATATTATCACTAATTAAATTGCCCTCTAGTTTACACACATTTAAATTAATATGAGGGATTACACACATTTTTCACAACACAAAAAAAGAATCACTTAAAATATAAATGTCTCTAATAATTATATTTACACACAGAATTTCACTTTGTGGCATCAAACACTGCCTGACACACGTGAATTCTTTTTGATCCAAATCCTAGGGGTGCAAGATTCGACCGCTGCCGTCTACTTCCTATTTGGATAATGAAAATCTCGTACGAATTTCCCCTCGTTGACTACGAATATTCTCCTAATTCTGGTGTTGAATTTATCGGCACTTATAGTACTGCACGATAATATTGTCTCTTCCGGTATGCAAGTGTCTATATGGTAAACGGTCTATGGTTTACATTTAGCCCTGGAGTCACTATACTGCGCTCGACAATTGTCTTTAGTACTTTGCGTCTGAACTGAATTCTGACGACTATTGTCTTTTCTTGATGGAATACTTCCCTCTAATTCCACGTGGCTATTGATGTCTATTCGTAGACTCCTAACTCTATCGCCACTTGTCACGCTAATCTCCTCAATTCAGGAAAATTAGGTGTTTGCTATGTTTGACCCAACTGTGGTTATTTAACGCACTGGGAAAAACGTTTAGAGTTTCCACTCTCTGCTGATGTCTCGTATACTTTCGAGATACTACGATGTAACTTCAAATACTAGTGTCTGGGCTTCGATTACCCTCGCCGGCTAACGTATGTTACCCACAGTTTAAAACTTGGCCTAAGTCTGTAGACTATTAATTGTTCGAAGTTTTGACGATACTTTCCTTTTGAAAAGAATTTCAATGTTTTTAAGGCGCGGCGACACTGATGAACGCTGAAAAGTACTTCTATTAAGAGTACTTCCGCGTCGTGATACAGATTCGAGTCCCAACGGACTGAATAAGACTGCCGGTGCTGATGAACAGCACGACCGTACGTGGTCTGATGATTACTGCATGATTTCCCTTGGGCTCACGGCCTATATATTCGATTCTGGTAAAAATAAATAAATTTCTCATTTTCTCCACCACCAATTTCCAAAATAATCTTCGTACGATGTTTAAAAAAATATCTCTGAAAAGCTGAGGTTTTACACGTCTCAACAATATCTAAGTTTCCAAGAATCGATCGTACAAATCATTAATATTAATTCAAATGATCTCTTCAATTATGTGGGCGGTGTCTTCGTTTTGTCCCCCACCACAAGATCCTGGTTCGGGAAATCACCAACTACGCAATGGAGACTGTGCATTTCTTTCTTGTACAATTACTATTGACTTTATCCACTCTAAAAATCTCTTCCCTGGTTAATTAACATTGATGGAGTCCTTTCTTTAGTTTAATGCCCACAAATGGCTTAATTTCAATTATTTCTCTTATTTCCTGACTCCTCCCTTGAAGCGGCGATGCCATTTAACTGTCGAGTCAGGGCTATTTCCGAAACTCCATCTCTCTCAACTCAATAGAATATTTTCAAATCTATATTTATCGAATGCGTAACCTGGTCTCCGGTGACTGTTCATGACATCACCCTGCAGCTGTGGCCTGGCAATCTGTGGTTACACAACTTATCCACGCGTCACGCATTAATAAAAAGTTGTCGGATATTCTCAAAAGTTTCGACAGTTCAACAAAATGGGATATATCGTTGGTCATGAGACTACCTTGTGTTGCGTTATAGATGACTAGAAGTGGGCTTTCTTCGCTATCCCTCAGAAACGGATTGTTCCTGATAGCTCGAAAGTCCATGATGTCGTGTTGGTTTCTACGGTCTCCTACAGAAGTCTCCATGCTGTCAGGTACGGGGTTCGAACTCTAACATTATCGTGTGGCCGTCCTTCCTGCTAGGCTATTAATTGTTCGTAGTTTTGACGATACTTTCCTTTTGAAAAGAATTTCAATATTTTTAAGGCGCGGCGACACTGATGAACGCTGGAAAGTACTTCTATTAAGAGTACTTCCGCGTCGTGGTACAGATTCGTGTCCCAACGGACTGAATAAGACTGCCGGTGCTGATGAACAGCACGACCGTACGTGGTCTGATGATTAGTGCATGATTTCCCTTGGGCTCACGGCCTATATATTCGATTCTGGTAAAAATAAATAAATTTCTCATCTTCTCCACCACCAATTTCCAAAATAATCGTCGTACGATGTTTAAAAAATATCTCTGAAAAGCTGAGGTTTTACACGTCTCAACAATATCTAAGTTTCGAAGAATCGATCGTACAAATCTTTAATATTAATTCAAATGATCTCTTCAATTATGTGGGCGGTGTCTTCGTTTTGTCCCCCACCACAAGATCCTGGTTCGGGAAATCACCAACTACGCAATGCAGACTGTGCATTTCTTTCTTGTACAATTACTATTGACTTTATCCACTCTAAAAATCTCTTCCCTGGTTAATTAACATTGATGGAGTCCTTTCTTTAGTTTAATGCCCACAAATGGCTTAATTTCAATTATTTCTCTTATTTCCTGACTCCTCCCTTGAAGCGGCGATGCCATTTAACTGTCGAGTCAGGGCTATTTCCGAAACTCCATCTCTCTCAACTCAATAGAATATTTTCAAGTCTATATTTATCGAGTGCGTAACCTGGTCTCCGGTGACTGTTCATGACATCACCCTGCAGCTGTGACCTGGCAATCTGTGGTTACACAACTTATCCACGCGTCAAGCAATATGATGCAGTATTACCCTTCTCAACTAACTTCAGAACTCCGTTCTAAAGCCTGCATTACTTATTTCTTTTCTGAAATACAAGGATATGGGTTCGATACTGTACCTCTCCCATGGGTTCAATATGTCAGCATTTTTTAATACTGGCTTCAAGAGCAGGTAATTCCTTAATTTCTTCGTGAAATGAAATTTCAAAATTTACGGTTCTAATGAAGATAAAAAGTTCATTGATATAAGCCATATCCATGCTGTCTTCAGCGCTAGAAAGCTAACTTCACATCTGTGCATAATATCCTGTAGATTTGCTGAATCCCTTCCAGTTTCATGGACCCTTCCGCTAACTGTTTGGTTGGACAAGGAGAAAGTATCAAATTGTTTGCCTATCCCATTCTGCCCAAAGACAAATGCCATGTTTGTAGCACATAGTTTAATGAGCTCACCACCCCCAATGAACCGTTTGGTTTCCATAAGTTCCTCACATGATGCTGTCAAATCAGCAGTGAGTGCTAGCTGCAGATAAATGTTTGTCTTTACCAAGCTTCTGTCGCAAACCATTCAATCAATACACAGTTCTTTGCATCTCCTTGGTATCTGTCGTATTTTGTTTCATGCAAGCTAACATAATGTCCACTTACTCCTTTGGGAACCGGTAACACATTGTAGTTGACCATCATGTTCAATTAAAAATAACTCTCTCGTCACTTTGACTGAAATTACCTTTTTAGCCATTGTCATCTTGTGAATATAGTTTTATGAGATCTCCTTTTGTCTGTGCGGGTGTTTCAGTGCGTCCCTAACAAAATTCAAACGGCTCCAGCGATTTCGAAGAAACCTAAGGAGGGCTTACCTCAACTTTGCCCGAATTCAACGGTGCCTTTAAAATTTTAATAAGTGTCACCAATCCACATAGCGGCCGCATGAAATATTTCACTCTTGTTCAATATCTCCGAAACATTTACTGCATTCAACCTCAAATATTGTATGGTGACAGAAGCTATTAAAAAAGTCAACCTATGTGGATTTCAAAAACTTGGTAAGTACAAAACCAACATGGCGGTCAAATGTTTAAATGGCATTTTCTCACACGACCTAATCATCTGAGCGCAGTGAAACTGGGCACGGTAAATCTTTATTTAAGACTTCTTATACTGACATCTAACTTAATTCAATTGTTCTTAAAAATCAGGATGGCACGGTGTGGAATTTACAAATCATGTTTTACATTCTTGCGTTCTAATCAAGCGATCGCAGTGTAAGTTAGTATAATGAACCAATCTTCATATACTGGTACACAACTCCATAGCCTTCATATAAAATTATCCAGCATGATGGTCATGTGAAATATTTCACCGGTCCTCAATATTTCCGAAAACAATTATATAAATCGAACTGAAATTTTGAATGGTGATAGAGGCTATTCAAGTATTTGACTTTCAATAATATAAAAACAAATGTTTTGGTGCTTTTCAGTCGGTCAACACGAATGTACCCAAAAGAGTTGGGTAATACCCTAATCCTGAAGAAAAATACATGAAATTAATAAATACACTAGGATGACCATTTTCGATCGTCAAGAGATCATCATCAGATCTATTACACTTAGGCTATAAATACAGGTGAAAATATTTACAATATGAGCAATTACGAAGTAGGTCCAGAAAGTAAGTTCCGTTTGGTAATAACATTAAATTGTGTACAGATACAGAAAAATATTTATTGCACAAAATTCTACAACCCTTAAACTACTTTTCCAAATAACTGCCGAAATGTTGCAGGCATTTGTCGTAGCGTGGCACGAGTTTTTATATACCTTCTTCATAGACGTGTGCCGCCTCTGTCTTCAACTAGTTGTACGTTCCGCTGCAGCGCAGTTACGCATATGCGCGGTAGACGCTCTGTATCAAGGAGAAGAAACGTGCGCCATTTTGGAGAGCGCTGTCAGCCACGTACGCGTTGTTGTGCATTATTACTCGTACAATGTCGGTGTTGACTGAAAATCCCGCCGCTTGTGAAATCAGATCTGTGATTCGTTTTCTGAATGCTAGGAAAGTGAAACCAATTGAAATATATCGGCAAATTTGCGAAGTGTATGGACAAAATGCGATGAGTGATTCAATGGTGAGATGGATCCGACAGTTCAATGAAGGACGTAGTGAAGTGCACGATGAAGAACGAAGTGGGCGTCCATCTTTGGTTACAGAAGAACTGGTTCACGCGATTGATGACAAGATCCGGGAAAACCGCAGGTTTACAATTAGTGCTCTCGCTATGGAATTTCCCCAAATCTCACGATCACTAATTCATGAAGTACCGAAAAACTGAACTTTCGTAAACTTTGCCGACGTTGGGTACCAAAGATTCTTACGGAGCAACACAAAACAAAACGGATGGGTAGTGCACTTCCGTTTTTGACCCGTTACAATGAAGGCGGTGAAGAATTTCTGACACAGATAGTCACAGGAGATGAAACATGGGTTTCTTACGACACCCCTGAAAGTAAGCGGCAATCAATGGAATGGATGCACACTTCATCCCCAGCAAAGGTTAAGCCGAAACTTATCTTGACACCTCGGAAAATGATGTGCACAGTTTTCTGGGACTGGAAAGGCATCTTACACATTGATTTCTTACCGCGTGGTCAAACAATCAACGCAGATGCTTACTGCGAGACACTTAGGAAATTGCGCCGCGCAATACAGAATAAGCGCCAGGGGATGCTGTCAAAAGGTGTTGTTTTTCTTCACGACAACGCACGACCACACATTGAAAATGTGACGAAAAACCTCCTACAGGGCTTTGGCTGGGATGTGTTTGACCACTCTCCGTAGAGCCCTTATACAGGCTTATACAGTGCGTAGGTGGTACTGGTGAAGAGAATGGGTCACCAAATCACCTTTTTGTCCACATAGGTCTTTGAAATTTTTAAGAGGGGTCTTGACAAGTTTACCTAAAGGAGTTGCCATCTGGTAGCCGCCTCGTCCATCATGGGTAAACAGAGCACAGGGTACACAAAATAAACCTTTGCACGTTGGGGAGTATACCAGCCAGTCATGTGCCTGAAAATATTTTATGTTCATGTACATATTCTTGTTCCCTTGGTTAGAGAAGGGGAATTGAAAATTGGAGGGGGAGGAGTCCATTGAATAGTAAGTAATTCGTACTTGGTGATGTCAAGAATTTCCTTTTTCCCTGCGAATCGGCAGACGTCATTTTGTACGTAAATTTCGTGTTCTGGGGGCTGAACTTCAGAAGGTTGTTTTAAATTCTCACTCCTACTCCTATCCTGGACAGAAGCTGAAGAACATCCTTCACCAGAACATCGAGCAGAAGGCCCAACATCAAGATCGACACCTGCACCACCATCTTCACCACCGTGAAAATCACCGTCACCACCGTGATGATCTCTCCCTTCCTTTACTTCTTCTTTGCGGATCCTTGCAGGTGGGGATGCAAAGAAAAAATCTATTTTGGATTGATGAGCAGGGATGCGACTGCGACAGCGACTATCCTGGCAACGTGAAAAGAAAAAAATTACGACCCTGGTTTTTTTTAATATATTTATTTTGGTTATTTCTTTCGTATTTCTCTGATATTTAATTCAAATTTCTAAATAATCCGTTAAACTCTAAAATTGCAAGATTAGAATTGGGGCTACATGGACATAAACTTAAAACTTGTGCAAGTTTATTCTAGCGATTTGCTTTGCTGTAAAAGCCGTTCATTTTCTTTCGCTGTAGGAGTAAGAAAAAAAAAGACTTAACAAACCGATTTTTTATTTTAATTCTTACGTTCTGGTTGTTATAAATTTGCAATTATATTATGTTAGCTTTCTGACTTATATAGAACTTTGTCCAGTTTATAGGGCTCGACTTAGTTAAAATAAGTAATATCCAAGGCAATGCAATATATTGAAAAATTCACATTTTTCGTAACTGCGCACGTGCCGTGGATATAATCACTTCAATAATAATACCTATGACATGATGCTTTAGGCCAATTTATTAAACGTCCATCGCATAATAGTGTAGTAATCGTAATCGTACTGTAGGGACGGTCATGCACAAGAAGATTTGGGAGCCACTACCCACTTACACATACACTTACCATGGTTAAGAGTTACTTCCTTCCGAAATTCCAAGAAATTTCTCAGTATCATGAACGCACTACTAACACTAACACACCAAATTCAAAACACTAAAAACGAACACAGCGCAGGACAGAACATTGCTTTCACCAACAACACCGATGGTAATTTGCAAGTATACAAGAACTAAATATTAGTGAGGTGAAGTAGCACAAACTGTAACGTTATACAAACCACTCACTTGAAGAACAACCCTTCGCTGGAAGCTTTACCACACAAGGCGCACACACTACACATGATTAGCACACGTCAGTGATTCATACCGGACTGAATGCACCTCCCTGTTACACGTGTAACAAAGCCTTCTCTTAACGAACCCCACACATCATACTGCCAAGATGGAGTCGGTGTGTGAAGTGCGTGTGTTTCGGTATACAGTTTTGTGTTGTTTTTACAACAAACTTTAATTTTTTAACAGATATGTTCGGGCCAAAGGGGGGGGGGGCACTTCCTCCAGTGCCCCCCCCCCCCCACTGGATCCGGGCCTGGTTTGGGGTGACTATATGGTTGTAAAAGGTCAACTATGTTTGTACTGTATAGTACAGGCTACTTATCTGCATGGATGTCTTCCTCGCTGGAGCTACGAGCAGTTTCAACTTCACTCTTACAACAGTTGCGGTCGACTGACCTGGAACGTTATCTCCTGAATTGGTTTTTCCCTCCTCCCGCCTCGTATTCCTGTGTATAGCGTGGCAAGTTAGACCTGGCCTGTCGTGGCGGAGCCTCGTCTAGGAGGGGAAGTGGTGGGATCACTAGGCGCAAATGCGATTTCCCCTCTTTGGTGCAACAGCTGTTTGGGGCTGCTCGCTGCTCGTCGTGGTTATATTATGCAAGCATAAAGTATCGAATAGGAGCATTCTCAGTGACATAGCATTGGTATTGGTGGTAATGAACTGAGATCGCGCCCACTTCACACACTCCTGACAGCAATCTTGTTGCCGTGCTTGTCAAAGGACAGAGCCGCTCAGTCTTGCTTCGCATGCCTTGACAGCATCTATACCCTGCCAAGGTTCTGGGAATAATGACTACTTGGCAACATCTAACCAGTGCGTGATGAAGTATGTGCTCACTGGTTGACAAAGAATCCAGGCGGGGGGATGAAATAATGCAACTGGACACACATGCGCATCGGAAGCTTCAGATCTAAATTGTTCCGTTATACTGTCTGAGGTCAAAGCATGTTTACGGCCTGAGCGTGGCTCGTATGTGCGTTGCAGTATTTCAATTTCACTGGTATGATAAACAGTATCACGGGGATTATTTCTACTCTTGGGAAAATTTCTTATAACTGCACTGATGCCATGTGGCATGAAAAATTTGACCATTTGCTTGGTCTGAAAATTCGGTGTTTTACAATTCTCACAATTTCTGTGGAAAATATTACACTGGTAGTTGCCACTCGCACTTTGCGATGATCACTAGCACACTTTGTGCTTAAATAATACTGGATGCACTCCGATTTATAAAAATGGACTCTCAGTCCTACTATAATCCCTGGTCTTGCAGACCAATTGACGAATACGTCTGTGCGAGTCAAACGCACTAAAGGGAGTGTCACTGCATGAAATCGGCAGTTCCGGCGTCGATGCTTCGTTAGTCGTGGAGCGACTATTTACTTCCTTTACGCATTTCTGCGTTGTTATACCTTTACCAAAAGACAATTAAATAAATATTAGGCCATAACATCGCGGTAAATTATACAGAATTACTGTAGATGATACTTCCAAACTTGCACATTAAAGATGAAATCTTTAATCTTGTAGAAAATTTATATAGAGCATCTGAGTGAAGTAAAAATTGCGTCTGAAGCTAGAGCATGCTTCCTGGGCGAGTTCTATGTTTCTCAGATATAAAAATACACAGCTCTCATAAAAATCATCACCAGACCGAATACGGGCTCAGTATAGGCCATAGAGTTATGTATCATTAAACTAACCTAACCCCGTGGCACTACAGCCCTTGAAGGGCCTAGGCCTACCAAGCGACCGCTGCCCAGCCAATTGGCCTGCAGATATTGGGGTAACGCGTGGTCAGCGCGTCGGGTCCCCTCAGCCGTTAATCTGAGGCTGAAAACGCCTTAAAGACCTCATGCTACAACCACAAACTTAATCGTGACCGGGGCACTGCCTCACCGTCAGACAGCTACTCAATTGTCCTCACGAGGCTGAGTGCACCCCGTTCCAGCCCTCACGTCAGTTTTAAAATCCCCGACGGAGCCGGGGATCGAACCCGGGGCCTCCGGGTGAGAGGCAGGCGCTCTACCCCAACACCACGGGGCCGGCATTATGTACCATTAGATGAATATTATTACGTAGGTTCATTATTCAAACTTTCACTTCGATCGCATGCTTTGGACACAAGAAATAAAAAATTAATTTTAAAATTTCGCACAACCACCGTCTTTGGGTTATCCAAACAATTGAGTTTAATTGGACGTCAGTAGATTAAATTTTATAGGAGCATTTACCGTACCAAATTTCACTGCGCTCGGATGATTAAATCGCGGGTAAATTCTATTTTAAAGTTTAAATTCATTTGGCCGCCAAGCAGGTTTTGTGATCACCAGGTTATTAAATAACCTATATCAACATTCAAAATTTCAGTTTGATTGCTATAATAAATTCGTAGATATAGCCATCTAAATATTTCGCATGGTCGCCATGTTGGATTGTTATATATGTGGGCCGTTAGATGTAATATTATTGCGTTGGTTCATTATTCAAACTTACACTTTGATCTCATGATTAGGACACAAGAAATAAAAACTTAATTTCAAATTTCGCACAGCCACCATTTTCAGATTATGTAAAGAATTGAACTAAGTTGTATGTCAGCGCATAACAATGTGTATACACATTTGCTGTACCAAGTTTCACTGCGCTCGGATAGTTAAATCGCGAGAAAAGTCTATTGAAATGTTTCAACTTTCCTTGGCCGCCATGTTCGTTTTGTATTTAACAGGTTTATGAAAGTCACATAGATAGACTTATAATGGTACCCTTAACACCGTTCAAGATTTCTAGGTGATATCTGTTAGTGTTGCGGAGATATGTAATGCCAGTGAAATATTCCGCGGGGCTGCAATGGTGGTGAAACGTATTAAAATTTGAAAGGTCCTGTCAAGGTCGGAAATTTCGCGCCACTTACCGAGTTTCAATAAGATTGCTCCAGTCGTTTAGATTTTATTAGGAGGGACACACACACACACCCCTCGTCCCCTCGTAGTGGCTGTGCGAAATTTGAAATGTGATCTCATAAGCCTAATGTTTTCATAAATGAAAATAGGCTAAAAGCTAGAATAAACTGTTTATTATTCTTCCAAATATTTCTCTAGTGCTCCTTATTTAACCAAACTCGTGCACCGTACACATAGTTATTAAGCACAATCACATCTCGCTTTTTTATTTCACCGGTGTGGATATACTGTATTATTCCACCGCTTTCAACCTCGATGAATATTTTATGGAGTGGAATGGGGACGTCATGACCTCAATTTCCTAGTGTCAGTATCGTAAAGTATGGATTAATGAATGTTCATTTCTAAAAAAGGAAGTTATTTTACTGATGTTCTTTTGAATCAGTCTTAGGAAAAGTTGAGCAACCAGTACCATGAATGAAATATTCTGGTGCATAATTGCTTATAGTTGCATTTAATACACGAATAAGATTGTATAAGATAAAATAAGCCAGACCGTGTGACATTGGTCACTTATTCACTAGTGCTGGAGCTGTGTTGATGTGAGTGATCTTGAGTTATAGATGGGCCGGTCATTCGTGGCCGGTCGTAAGTGCGTGAGAATTCTTCCTAAAGCCCGACTAGAACATTGAGACCATTGAATATGCACATGCGCTGCCGAGGACACATTGCGCACTTTATTTGCATTGATCGCAATGGAATGAAGGCTCACTGTGCGTGGAGACACCACTGCGCACGTAATATTGTGCCCATTCGAACAATGGATAACGTATAACGGATAACGGATAGTACAATCCTTTACCTCCTCTGACAGGTTGCGATCGAGTGCTCTTATAAGTGCTGATCCCTCCGTCTTCAAGCCAAATCGACATCCCTTAAAGCAATATGTTTGCTGATCGAACTGAAATCCAGTTAAAAGACTGGTTTTCTCTTCAAGTTCGAGATGATGGTACGAAGAAGTCATATCTATATTTGTAAAAATTTTCTTGCCCTTAAATTTTCTCAGTATTTCTTTTATGGGTGGCGCCGAATCATTTTCGGGAATGATTTTGGCATTCAAATTCCTGGCATCCAAACACACCCTTACTGAGCCAACCGGTTTACTCACAATAACTAATGGACTAACATATGGTGTTGCCATTTTTCGATAACACCTCATCTCTCATTTTCTGCAGTGTTTTCTTAGTTTATGTGTAATGTATTTCTGCAACTGGGTATGGTTTTTGTCTAAACGGTGCCCAATCCTTCACTTGAAAGGCGTATTTGAAATTTTGGATTTTTCCTGGTTTGGAATCAAACACATCCCTATATTTCAATAATAATTCCTTTAGTATCTCTTTGCCTTCCAGCTTAATTCTTGCTTCTTCAATTTTGCCTAACAGGGTGGTCTCGAACTCAGATTCTAAGCCATCTTCAAGTACTATATTCAAGACTTCCAATGCCTCTTCAGTGGCCCTATAACCTTTCTTGGTTACTTCTCCCACATGCCATACCTGTTCCTCAATTTTAGCATTTTGTTCATGTAAAGTAATATTTTGCTCATCCATATCTTCCTTTTGAATCCTTATGCAATTTTGCGCTAGATCTATTATGACCTTGTTCTCACGGATAAAGTCAATACCCAATATAATATTGTACGGTAATTGACTCACCAGCAAAAAGCATTGTGAAATTTCAGTACCTCCGATGATCATGTCAATGTACATCTGAAATTTACATGTTAAAGATTTCTCTGGGATTATTCCCTTAATCTTCACACTCGATGTGGGGATTTTTAAAACACGACCTCTGGTTTCCAATTCGTTACGTAAGCTCTGTGTTATTACACTTACAGTTGATCCTGTATCAATTAATGCTCTGACCAGTAATCCTTCTATTCGTGGCCTTATGATAGGCAATCCCCTTCTTATGGGTGATATTCCTTCAACTTCTTCATTTATCGATTCATCTGGTCTTGCTATCCAATTTACAATTTCGATTTCCTCCCCGCTCCTTGTATGTATCCACTTTTGCCAATCTAAATTTGGAGTTTTTTTTATCCTGAGGGTCTCTTTTTCCCTCATTCCTCAATTGTGCTTGTAGCTCTAGACTCTGAGCTCCCTCGAGTCAGTCGGGCGATTTGCGATTTTTCATAGCTTCACTCCAACGTCCCTTTAGTCCTTCTGGTTCGTCCGTAAGCTCATCCATATAGCGTCGACTTTCCTGGTATCTCTCTTCAATTTCGGCTCGGTATTCATCGCTTCTATCTTCCGGCCTCACATTCCTTCTAGGATAATTTTCCCAATTCCTTCTATTACACTGCCTGTGATTATTATGATACGGTTTGTTTTCTTGTTTTCTGTAACCCGTATTCCTATGATTTCTTCCTCGATAACCTCCCGTAGTATGAGATTGGATTCCTCTCGGTTCTTGGTGTCCATTATCGCGACCAAGTCCATATGTGTCCGTACTGGTCGACTTGTTCGTAGTAGAGGGCTTCTCCCTGTCATCATGGCTGCTAGTCATATGTACTTGCTCTGTCTGCCTCTGTTGCCTTGGAGTTATACGTGTGGTGGCCATATCCAATTGACGCAATACACTCTCCACTTCCACAGCAGTTTTTGCATTAGATGAGATCAACAACCTCCGTATCTCATATGAAAGTTGTCTTGCAATGGCGGCACACAGGTCGTTTTCAGCTGGATCGATATCAAGTTCACGGAACTTGCACAGCTGAGCAGTGAAAAATTCTGAGTACTTGGTAGGTGCATTAGTACTGTATTTTCTAGAGTACAGGTCTAGTCGTAGATTTTCTTGCACATCTGCTGCCCAATATCGTTTTAGGAATGCTTCCCTGAAGCCTTCCACTGTGTCAAAGGTGTATCTGAAGCTCCTGTAGCAAGTGAGACAATCGCCTGCCAACAGCTTCTCAATTGCTCTCAGTCTCCGATCCTGAGGAATTTTCATCTCATTGAGGTATTCTGCTACTTCTTTTAGCCAGCATTTCGGTGTAATAGACATGTTATTACCCGTAAATTTAACCGGTCTATCCTCGTTTGACTGTATGATGTTTATAATTTGTCCATTCGTTTGGTTGGCATATGGAGTTGACATTGCTATAGGGTATCCTGGGTTTTTATAAGGGCTCTCCCCTCCTAAGTCCCTATCTTGATTAGTGCCTTGGATATCAGAATCTACCCATATAGTTTTCTGGAAGTCATTCTGACCTTCAAACTCTAATTTCCTTTCTCCTCGGGCACTTTCTTCTTGTGACATGATTTGAATCTCCATTTGACTCTTTTTCTGTTCAGTCCTTTCCAGCCATGAACCAAATTTGTGTTCAAAAATTTATTGATTCTCTTAACTCCTTTCTGCTTCCTTTTTAATCTGTATATTTTCTTCCTTGAAGCTTTCTTAAATTTGAGAAAATTTCTCATCCATTATTCCCTCTACCTCTTTCTTTATGACCAGGACCTGCTTTTCGATAACTTCTGGGTTAACATCACCTCGGGTATCTAAGTCCTCTCGAATCTCGTTTAGCTTTTTATCCATGTCTGCCTGACCTTTGTGGATCCTTCTCTTAATCTCATTGATCTCTACTTGTGCTTTTCCTTGGTTATCATATATAATTGTTAAGTTAGTCATAATCTGATCTATATACTTGTGGGGGTTTCCTACCTGGGTTTTTAATGTATTTACGGTTTCCTGAATCCAGGTAATCCCTTAATCTATTTTCTCTATTTTAAGAAATTGTTCGTTACTATAAGTTTTCCGTTGCTTACTTTCTGCTTTAAGATTCTTTTCGTACTGGTCTAACTTCTCTGTTATTTCCTTCTCGTACGCCCTCAGATTCTCACCTAGCTGCCCGGTAAACGTATTACATTGCCATTCACTTTTATTTGCATCGGCCTGACTTTGTTTTTTCATATCGTTCATTTCGGTCTGAACTGTCCCAAAATTTTCCTCGAGGTTTTTCACTTTGGTTTCGACCCCGATAAACCTATTACCTAAACATTCGAGATCTTTCTTGATTTCATCCCGGGATTTCTGACAAAGCTCCATATCTGACCCTATCTGATCTTTTAACTGTTCCTGCACCTCTTGGATCTGGGTTACAAGTCTCTTTTCACAATTTTCTATATTAATTTTACAATTTTCCTGGATGTCACTTAGTTTGGTTACAATAAACCAAATTTATTGTTCAGGATTTCAACATTTTTCCGACACTCAGTTTGGGATTCTTCGTTCTTTTCTCTTAACGTATTTATTTGCCCTTGCAATCCTGTATTAAATCCCTCATTTTCCTTTTGAAATTTATTTAATTTTCTCCCAAAATCAGTATCAAAATCTTGGAATTTTGAATTCATTGCCTTTTGCACTTTCTCTTCTATGCTACTGTGGAGTTCCTTAGACCCCTTCTTTATCTCCTCCTCTATTTCAGTCTTCAGTACCTCGTTATTCTTTTTATTGTCGGCTTTTAATTCATCTTTCAAAAGTAAGAATTGCTTATTGTTTTCAGTCTGTATATTTTCTATCTCAGCCTTCAGTTCACTGTTCATGTTTATACTGTCGGCTTTGATAGTGTCTAAGTTCTCCTTAATAGATTCAAATCTATCTTTTCTTTTCGCATCTATAGCTTCCAAATTTTCACCGCAGTCAGCTGGCATTTGAGGGTGCGCAAATGCGAGGGAGCCGTGTCAGTACATTTACTGGCACGTTAAAGATCCCCTTCGGGGCAAAATTCCGGCACCCCGGCGTCTCTAAAAGCCAGTGTAGTTAAAAGGGACGTAAAACCAATAACATTATTATTATTATTATTATTATCAACTTTTCACTATTATCAGCCTTCATGGCTTCCAATTTTTCATGACTTTAATACTTTCCGTATTAATCTTCATAATCTCATCTCTAGTCTTATTGAAGTGCTCATCCAAGCACTCCTTTATTTCCATCATCGTACACATCCTATCAACAATACACTGAGAATAAAGTAGACTACTCTGCCCCATCACTGGTTCATGCATGAGAGATGGTACTCTGAATTCATTTTTGAGTCCCATTTCAAAATTCAACTTCAGTACGGGTGTTTACTAAAACGTACCCGTCTGGTATAATAACTCATTAAAATATCAATTCTATTATGGAAGTGATTTTCTTAAAAATTCAAAATTTTGAAAAACCATAATTTTCAAAAAAGAAAATTTTGACTTCTCCAAGTAAAACTCGGGGGTTTCCATGAAAAACTCAGCCCCAAAGTTCACGGGCGCCATTTTAGTGGATATTGGGGGTTTGTTTCAGGGGCTGCTTGGTGTGAGTTTTCATGGTCCCAATGCGGTCAGTTATATTTATGTTTTAAGCTAGCCTATTATATATTTTTCTTTACTTTTAAGACCGTCTTTAGGGTTACCAAATGGCTAGATCCAAGCACATTATTTATACTCCCCCATGTGCCCATTCGAACAAAGGAATGTGCAATTCACAGTCAGCCAGCTCAAATCGGACAGTCGGGGCATAGAATATTCTCCCACAGTGTGACTTGCACATTCTGGATCAAGCAAAGGATACACTTCAAAAATAAAAATAAAAATCCCACTACAAAAACTATTCAATAATTCAAATTTTAGGCGCTACAAATAAAACATAAAGAAACTAAAAATAACTCTTCACACTTGTTCTCAACAGAACAAGGAATCATTAAACAACTATCATACAGAAGCACTAATTTATGGTTCCTCTGAACCAGACAAAAATGTCATCTAAGTTTGACTTCCATATAGCAAAATTATAAATTCCTTAAGCGAGCTCAAAAATGGCTCGGTGTTTATTTCTACACATTATTTCAATAATAAAACACACTCTATTTACTCCTTGAATGTGTATTACTTATACTTGAGTTATAATTACAATGGTACTGATAATTACCATTTATTTGGGCTCACAAACTATTCAATTGTTACCATCTCTCTCTTCAATATTACCAAATTGCAACTGTGTTGGGAAAGCTCGCGTATCTCGAGTTATTGAAAACTACTGACTAAGTCAAATCAAGATAAACTCCCAATTATCTCAAGATTCTCATCATAACTCGTGAATAAATATATGGTCATGTAACCATAAAACTAGGGATTTTTATTATATTGTCTCCAAAGACAATTACATCATAAGGAAGCAACGATCTGAATTCTGCAAGCAATAATAATTAGTATGACTGGACCTCAGTTTAACTACTGGGTCATTTAAAACATTCTTAATTACTTCCGTCTAACACGGAACCCTACAGCTCATCATGGCCTATCTCAACAAGAGGGTATGTTAAATGCGTCACAACACTCGGCTAAATTTATGACTTGGGAGGGGAACTCAATGTCTCGTCCCTTTTAAAGACAGATCACAAGGAGTCTGCTGTCGGCAGCTCTACAATGATTCTTTGGCAAGGCAAGGCGTGATAATTCAATTCAACATAATACATTTTGAGGTTCTAAAGACCTATTCTTCTGGCTCAGGCAAGGTATAATTATGAAGTTTTATCATTGGCAGGTAAGATATTCAATAAAACCAACAAAAATATAAGGGGCTTTCAACGTAGAGGAACATAGGATCATTCCTCGGTCTGCCTCCGGAACAACATCCAACTTTGAGGACTTAGGACTACAATAACAGGATCGATGGTCTCAGGCCAATCGTCCGAACATTAGCGTCTTGTGGGTGACAGTCAATGTCCATCACTGCGCTCAAAAATTCAATAACATTTAGCGCCCTTTCCAACATTGCGTACAGCAATACACCCAATTATTTAATTACCGCGACCAACTGTTACTCATAATTAGTTTGCCGAGCATATTTTCACCGCGTTCCTAGCGTGACAAATTACAACACAGGCGCTACAAGGCGCTAATTACATTAATATAGCCACGTTGCCTTCCAAAGCAAAATATATTTAAATCACATCAATAAGTTGTTCTTCGTCTCATAAAAATTTATAGCGTTAGCCTTTCACAACAATTCTGACATTGTACTTCAGGAACTCTACTGGTTCAATAAACTTATTAACAATTCTTAAAAGGAGCTCTACAGCTTCCACAATTAACATATCAAAATTAATTACAAATTAATTTATTCAATTATTATTATTATTATTATTATTATCTTGCTTGCGTTAAATTATTACATTATTCTGTCATTTACTGGTATTCCACGGAATACTTTCCACTGAGGATTAATTAACACTTTTAATTAGTTACATTTCTATAAGTTTATTCGTTCAGATCGCGCAACCTATCGTTCTACTCTGTTTATACATCCCTGTTTCAACTTTGAGAATTATCTCTCCAGCATTGTTACACGAACCTTCCCAAAACACACCATATAATGAAACTTAGTACTTACATGACTGCTCAGATCAGCGACCTGGTTTTCCAGCGATGGTACATTTTGCCCACTCACTATTTTCCACATCATTTTTACGATCATATTCACACTTGTTAACACTTCTTCCAGATTACATATAATATATACACTGATCGTATTGATTATAAGAAATACACTTATGGTATTCATTACCACTTTAAAAATTCACTGTAAAAATATTAATACACTTACAATTTTGGCTAAAATTATATTACACATAAAATTTTCACTGTCGGCACTTATATTTGCCTGAACACACGTGATTTTCTTTTCTTTTCCGTTTCCAAGGGTTGCAATTGGTTTTTCGTCGGCTTCCTACTCCTACTGGGATGATTGAAGGTCTCGACCGTTCTTACCCTCTACTGGAACGTTTACTTCTCCTATTCAAGTTGTTTTGACTATCGGCTCTCTGATAATTGACTGCACGATGTCGTTTCTCGTTCACTGCGTAAATGTTCGTCTAGCAAATGTTTTTAACTGACGTTCACACCCAGATTCGCTCCGATTGTTATTACTGCGATCTAGTAATCTGCTTTTCTTGTTGTCCACGTTTGGATTCTTACTTCTGACGCTAATGGTTCTTAGCTGGTTGAATTTATTCCAAATGTCTTACTACAGTTTTACTTTGGCATAGATCCTGCCCTGGAATATTAATTCCTAAATTCAATCGTCACACAGCTCTAGTCTCCTCAGTTCAGGAAAACTAGGCGTTAATTCTACGTTTACCCTGATTCGGTTATTGAACGTGTTGGATAGAATTATTAGAGTTCAATACTTTTGCGTGGTCTCGTATACATTGAGATATTACGATGCTTGTTCTTCGCTGAAATTATAAGGTTGATTATAACTGGACGGCCACTCCCCTGAGGGGTGCTCGTACGTCTGCGACACAGAATAACGTCCTACTGGACTGATGAAGACTGCATGAACTTCCTGGCGCTCCCAGGGTTTATATTCAAATCAGCTACAAAAAGATCAGTTTCGCTTCTCCTCCACACCTAACTTCCAAAATAATCGTCGCACGATTATGAAAAATTTACCTCTAGAATGTTCTCTCTCTAAATGTCAAAAAGATATCCTAATTTACAAAAACCGATCGTAGGATCTAATGATATTAATTAAATAAGGCTCCTGGATTGAGTGGATGTTGGTTTCTTTTTTTCCATCTCTACCACCTCCTGGCTCGGTGAATAACCGATTGCGTAGTGCTGATTAGACACTTCTATCCTGTGCAATTATTATTAACTTCATCCTGTCTCAAAATTCTCTCTCCCAGGATAAATAACATTGACGGAGTGTTTTCTTCATTTTGATGCACGTAACTGGCTAATTTTAATTATTTCTCCAATTTCTTGGCCACTCCCTCTCGACAGCGTTGTCGTTTTACTGATGACTAAGGGTTTTATCGGAAGATCTTTTCTCTCTGTCTTGCGTGGAAAATGACTGGTTCTATTTCAATCTGATGCGTGACTTGTTATCGCTGAACTGGCCATGACATCATCTGCAGCTGTGGGCTCGGTCCATAGAGTTGCACCACTTATCTATGCGTCATGTCGAGGCGAATTTGAATTAACCCTTCAACATCCTTTAAAAATCTGTTCTAAAATCTGCATTATTTCTTCCTATTTCTGAAGTAAAATAGTATGGGTTCGATAACTAGGCCAGTCCACATGGGCACAATATGTACCGGTCAACAAGGAACGGCACACGTATACGATTAAGGCTTCTATTTAAGGCAAGACAAGCACTAGTACCACAGTAAGACCATTTCGACATCATAAAATATTATTTTATGTTTATTGTCAAAGTGCCCACAATGTTTGGATATAGAGTTTTGAGTTTGAAATGGTTGCTCTATACTTGATCACAGTGTAGGTCGGTTACCCAAAGTTATTTAGTATATCACATTGCAAATCCATGTAATATGCGAGAGAGTTTTTAAATGGAAGAGACCAGTAGAATAATAGCCTTATAAGAAAAGGTTATATTGCTATTCACGGAACTACTTGTTTTCTTTTTTCAACATACCATCTTTTTAGTTCTGCAATTTTGAGGTTTAATGAATGTTTCGTATAGTTGTGGCACGGCGCAGATTATAACTTTGAAGAGTGAGGCCGACAGATGGAACGTAGATTTATAAGGTACTTTGACGCATGTGAATCAACTGCATCTAACGTAAGCTACAAAACTTAATTATAAAATGTCACCCCGGAATCTAAGACCAACTTACAATAATTTATCTGTATAATTAAATATAGGATTACAGTACGGTATATTCAGATTGCAAGAGGCCCGCGGCCATAAAAGAGAAACTGTACGAGAGCTACATGCTGCAGGTTCGACACGCTAGGTTAGGCAAAAAATCTGACGTTCAAATTTCAAACTCTTATGACATTTAACATAGTCTAAACCACTTGTTTAGCACACCTTAGAAGTTGCACCTTGCATAGCGCTGTGACTCCATTGCAGTGCTGAGACTAGAAGAGAGCTCCGGGCGAAGCCGTGTGTGTTAATGTGATGGGGAGCTGCAGCAAGCCCGGAGAATGGTTCGAATCACGTCGCTGTCAGTGACTACCCTCAGTGTGGTTTTCCCACGTATTTTTGTTGTTGTTGCCAGGATTGTACCTTGTACCTAACTGCCTATCCTAATAATTGCAGTTCCACACTTTACTGCAGTCACTACAGAAACATAATTTACCAGACAAAGTGAACACACACCCAAGTATAGGGGACTGATGACCAAGTTCCTAAAGTGAATTAGCTGCATTACTCTAGGAAAGAGTGACAATTCCTAGACGGGCCCCAGACAATACCATGCTTACCTCATTACAGATGCGATAGTTAGCGATTCTCGTGTGGCTGCGATATAAACCTCTCTTGCACTAAAGTGTTCCGGTGTCATGAGCCGGGAAGGGCACCCTAAATCTTTCCCATTCGTCACCGTGTCCAAAAGGCTAGGTGAGGGTCACGCCGGTCAGACGAGTGACACTCACAGAGGGGGATCTTCACTTTTACGAGTGTAGACTGGTTATCCTTGCCTTGCAGATACAGTATTATATACAACGATGTTTCGAGACAAATCTGTCGTTCATTTATAAGTTACATATACAGGATGTTAAAAAATATCGAATATTTTAGACGGTAAAATTATTTATCAAAACAAGAATGAAATTTATAAACAACATAGGTCCTACAGTGCCTAATTTCAGAGATCTGAAGGTGTTCAGTGTGTATTACTCTGTCTTTCAAAATAAATAAGACACCACGGTACGTATTAACCTTTCAAGATACGAGTGCCGGTGGCCGAGGTGGGAACTATTCTTTGTTTACTTGTGTCATAATGTTAGCCTGCATGGTTGAAAAGTACAGTCGCGCAGGTAGGATATGACTCTACTCTGGTAGCCTCAGTGATCGTTCACCTCTCCATGGTGACTTGATCTCCTGTTACGCTCAGCTGTGTTGTTGCGAAACAATTACAAACGCACCATTCTTAATTAGCCCAATAATATTAATTTATCCGTTAACAATTCACAACAATTCCTTCTATCTAACACAATTAGTGTGCGCAATGCTGCTTGACTTATGTGAAGACTACACTCCATCATCGCTCTTTCCCTCTCCTCGCTTTGCAAGGCTCCACGTCCTCTTGCCAACATACACTGGCGCAATTGAATTTAGTGGCACTCGTATTTTGAAAGGCTAATACCCAGAGTTGAGAGTAACGTACACAAGCGCACACTAAACTACATAATTGGAACCAAAAATGTGAACAGTTTATCGGAGTGCAAATGTACCGACTCTGCTCATATTCACAAACAAGCATTTGTTTTCATTATTCCTTGTGATTCATCAAACTGTCAGCTGTAACTCTTCAGTCGGTCAACACGAATTTGCCCAATGACTGAGCGGGATACAATGTATATAATATATGATAAATAAGTAAATAACACTCCTGGAAAAAATACTAGTATTAGTTATGATCACTATTATAATCGGGCAATTTTAGGATTACGAGTTTCGACCTTCAAGCGGTCATCATCAGATCATGATTATTGTGTTGAGGCTTAAATTTATATACTAATATCACCTAACTACAAATAAATTTAGTGCGTTTAGTTGGCGCTTATATTACAATTCGCAGTTTGAATCTCGTTATATACGGTTAGTTTGTTTTATAAGGGTTTGTGAATTCCGAATGAGTATTATGCACGTGTACTCAGTGATAACAACACACTATAATAACTAAAATTAGAGCATTCACTTGAAGTCTATTTTGTATATGGTTACTTAACTCAGCAGAGCCTTTTGGTCGTACAGTTGTTACGCCATCGCCTGACCACTTGAAGGTCGAAATGCGTATCCCTAAAATTCCCCCATTATAATGGTGATCATAACTAATACTAGCAATTTTTCCAGGAGTGTCATTTACTTATTATTCAAATATTATATACATTGTTCCCCGCCCAGTCATTGGGCAAATTCCTGTTGACCGACTGAAGAGTTACAACTCACAGTTTATATAAGCAGCACTGAAAGAATGGCTTCAAAACTTTACACTGTGACGTATCAGTATACCATGTCAGAGGTGGCAACTACAGTACCGTATGTTTATGTGGTGGTCTGCGCCTCCTATAAACTAGTGTTCAGATCTCATAAAGTAGGCAATGTAGGATCCATGTTTATTAGAAATGTTATTCTTGTTTCGATAGAACCCCCTCCCGGTATAGCAGGTGTCAACCCGAAGGTCCGGGTTCGACTCCCGGCTCTGCCAGGAAATTTAATTCTAGTCTGATGGCTCAACGGGGTAGTTAGCAGTTCTTCGAACACCTTTTCCGTAGTTTACCCGCTTCTACTACAGGCAAATGCTTGGATGGTTCCTAACTTAAGGCCACGGCCACCTCCTTCGCAATCCTCACCTTGATTGCAAATCAACACACTACAACAGACAACACAATTACACAGATTAGCAGACAAATCCTTCACACACCCAAGTACACGGGGCTAAATTACCAAGATGTTGAGGCCCCTCAAATGGAACAACAATAACAACTCTTGCTTTGATGCATCACCCCCAAAATATTGGATACTTTTTAACAGCCAGTATAGATTGATTCTCAGAAATATTCTGCTACTCTGTGTTTGAATGGAGCACACCTTGGATCCCGGCTGTGATTTCTCAGTGGCTAGGAGGTTTAGTCAGTCATCAATAGAGCCCAGATGTTTAGCCATTAGGCCTAATGAGATGAACTGCGACTAGCCTACACGTTATAATGTAAGACCATTCTTGATGTGCTCTTTGGGTTCTGCAGTTTCTCCTGCAAAATCTTAGTGTACTCTAGTTTTAGCATATTTTCATCTAATGAAATATGACCTGTTTAACGTGTGTGGGAGTGCGTAGACCTATGTGTGCGTGTGTGTCCCCATTTAAAAAACGGCTGGAGCGATTTCAATGAAACTTGGTATGGACTTACTATTACCTCAACCGTACCATTGAAATGTTCTTAAGTGTTACCAATCCAACATGTCTGCCGCGCGAAAGTAAGTTCATCAATGAAAATTCTCAATACGCATTAAAACCAACATGGAAGCCACGCGAAATGGAAATATTTAAGTAGACTTTTCTCGCGACTTAATCATACGAACGCAATAAAACGTGGCACATAAATCTTTATACAAGACCTAATAAATCAGCGTCTAATGTAGTAATTCAATTGTTATGAGAAATTCCAAATGGCGTCTGTGTCAAATTTTAAAATCATGTTTTAATTTCTTGTATCCTAATCAAGCGATCGAAGTTATAGTTTGTATCATAAACCACGATAATTGTCTTTATCCACTGGCACATAACTGTATGACCTATATATAAAATAATCCACCATGGCGGCCATGATAAATATTTCACCGATTCTCAATATCTACCAAACTATTAGACTAAAGCAATCAATATGAAATTTTGTATGGTGATAGAGCACTATTCATTAAATACATATTGCTGAGTTTTACATATATGTAAATAAAAATACGGATAAACAAAAAATACAATGGTGGCCACGCAAATTTTAAATACAGTATTTAAAATGGCTATTCTGGTGATTTTATCAACCGAGCCCAGTGAAACTTGACACACCGATTCTTTATATAGAGCTTAGTATATTGGAATCTAAAGTTGTTCAATAATTGCTCTCAAAATTCAAGATGGTGACAACTAATAATTTTCAAAACGTATTCTTATTTCTCGTATCCTAATCAAGTGATCGAATTGAAAGTTGTAATAATGAATCACCATAATGATATTTATGCACTGGTACAACACTCTTTTCTTACATTGTAACCAATACAATATGGTGGCTGCCGTAAATGTTTCACCAGTACTGTGCCCAACATAGTCGGTTGCGGCAGCTTTACATCGGGCATCGTTGCGTGGTTGAGAGCCGAGTGGGAGCGCTGGCAACATCGCTCGAGGCCGACAGGTGACGGTACGTCATGAGTATAGCAGGCAGCCTAGTGGACGAGTATGAATACTCAAGGAAATATGATCGTACGAGTGTTTTATTTATATTAAGACTATGGATGATCACGGAAGGTGAAATGATATGTAAATAACATGTACACGGCATTGTGACTATTGTACAAATGACCTGATACTGGAATCATCAGAATATTTGCAATTATGAAGTACAGCTTCTTTTGTTCGTCGCAAGAGAGCGCTGAAGAAATCACGTGGCAGGTTAGAGCCAATGTACTGTCGGAAGAAAGGAGATGACTCTGAGCTGGCGTTGGAAACTCTCATGGGCCGTTTTGATCCAAAATAAATGCCGCCATGTGCTATTGTTTACTGTTTAGGCCCAGTTTGCGACAACTGTTGCAGTATACTCCACTTTTAGTGACGTAATCTCTGTTATGTTGGATCCATTACTAAATTAAATAACAAGTGATAAGCGGTGTTATTTGAAATGGCGGCAGCTACGTTCGCTGTAAACGTGGGACAACATAATTTATATGTAGGGCTAGTATTAATTGCCAAGATGTAAATCTAGCTCAGAGTTTCAGTCGGTATAATTATACTGTAATCAAAATTTACGGATTTACTTTTATTTGTTTATTTTTCGTGAAAATATCTGAATATAGGTACGATATAGTCTTGTACGCAGTGGACAATTCTTCCCTTATATGTATATTTAAAGTAATTTATTCCTGTCAAATGTGCAAAACAATTGTTTTCATCTTGCTGAAGACTTCTGTCACGTTTTGGTAAATGTGCAGGATCAGCTTTAGTTTAGTTAACGGTAGTGAAGTAGTTTGAATTGCTGTAACCATGTTCACAATTTTCCTGTCTATGCTAATATTTGCAGAGGATGCATGCAGCTGTCTCATTCAAGTACTTCAAGTACAGTAATGAAGATACAAAGTCATTTGTGATCGAAGCCCCCAGGTTTAGACCCTGGCCCTATTTTGACATACTACACTCTGCATGGCTGTGACATATGGGTCAGGGAATATGGCAAGGATTGGTACAATCCTAGGCAAGGGTGAAAAAGTCGAAATGAAGTCGACGAAGAATGTTTGTTGGCTCTAGAGATATATATTAATATTGTTTGTGTACCTGCTAGAAGATATTAATACAAATACCCTCCAGCAAAATAATAGCAGGCTTTATTAACTACTTTGTTATCTTCCCTCTGTTTCTCTATTATGCTTATCCTAAGCCGGCAAGGTGTAGGCCTACTACATTGTTGTATGTAAAAGCCTAAGAGTACAGTAGGACTACATTAAGTTGTGAACGTTAGCCTGCAGCTCCTTTCGAGTGGTGCTTCATTGTAGGTTTCAGGCTTACTGTGTAAGTAATCATCATTTTATGCTTGCAGCATGTCAAATTGTACCTCCCTATATGATGGTGGAGCCTGATAATATGCACTTCATAGCTGAGAGAACAAGGTTTGTTCTGGCATCATAGGGACATTTCTCTTACACTGAGAGTTAAAGTTCTCTTACCTTGACCACCCAAAGTATGTACGAAAGTTAGCATTGCATACCTGTGTTCAGTACCTAGTATTTTTTTCTGGATGCTGAATAGCACTGGGTTCTTGGTTGCTTTCATACTTTTGGAGCCAATTCATTTGTGACATAATGCATTACAGACATCTCATTCTAGTGAGAGAATTTCACCTCAGTGTATGGTAGGGATCATCAGTTGGTATGGTACACCTAACCAAGGTTGTGGCCATACATGCAGTGAAAACCATTGCAAGGGCTGAGGAACACCTGAGTGTAGGGTTTCTTTATTACTGCATATTTATCACAGCATTTAGCATGCAATGTTCACCTAGCCATGGAGTTTCTCCACAGATATTTACTTTTCCATATCTCCTTCCATTGCAACTGCTCGATGCTCTCAATATATATACATTATTTCCCTGAGCTGTGCGGTGCGGGTTGTATGCAATTACATGAATACAGTACATACAACCTGTGGACTCCTGTTCCTTACCAGTTGGTGTCTGTATGCTTCATGAATAACTCCCATCTAGGTTATTTGGATGTTAGTGATACAACCAATAGGTGTGTGTAATCAGTGCAGGTGTACTGTGTATTAATGGTATATCGATAACAGTGGCAGTGTTCCGTCTGGGGTATAATAATAATAATGATAATAATAATAATGATAATAATAATAATAATAATAATAATAATATAGATATATTGCGCACAATGTGCATAATATACTATAAACACCTTTCACATTAAGTGTTAATCCTTAATAAAATCCCTGACTGAACAGATTCTTGAGGTACACTTCTGAATTTGATACCTTTCACAGACATGTTCACATAGCCTACATACACAATTAATGATTCGTTCATGAATTACCAATCAGTCTGAGGTATGTGACACTATTTTGATATGGAAAGTTGTATCTCTAGATATAATAATGGTATTGGTTTTACGTCCCTTTTAACTACTGTGGCTTTTAGGGACTCAGGGGTGCAATAATTTTTCCCCGAAGGGGATCTTTAACGTGCGTGCCAGTAAATCTACTGACACGGCCCCCTCGCATTTGGCTCCCTCAAATGCCAGCTGACTGCACTCCTGCAACCGTGGGCCCAGCAAGCGAGAACGTTACCGCTGAACCACGGAGCCAGCCGTTATCTCAAGAGAAACTGCCTGTAGCTGTACAACTGATACAATAATCCTATAACATGATTCCTACTAGGAATAGATGTTTGGGAAATTTGAGCATATATGGGTGAATTCCTGGGAACAGTTGTGTGTTGTACCAGTATGTTAGTTGTTAACTATTTTTCACAATTATTATAGCAGTATGTGTTTCATATACCAAACCAATACCCTTTATTTTGGTACATAATGCAGGATTTGTACGAATAGTTCCTCCCCACTCAATCGATGCATTGAATGGACATTGCAGTTTCCACTGTAGGGATTACAATCTCCAATGGGCAGTGGAATATAAATGCCAATTCCTGCAATTGTGTTACATTGGTGAGCATACACATAACCATGTATGAATAGGTGCATATAATGTGAAAGATTACAATAACTCAAGAAGTAAACGGATACTGCCATGGCATATTGTTATCACTACTGACAGCATTCAATAAGAGCAATATTTTTCAGAAATATCTAGTGTCAAGCATGTTATGAAATTCCAGTGGTCTGCTTGCTTCCAGTCTCCTGTTGAAACATAATGCTGTATCACTAAGGTATAGAATCTGTATGAGCTCCATTTGATCACATCGTTGCTCATGGTGGGGATAATGGATCTGTCGAAAGCTCTATGACAGCAAAAGTGCTTTGTGTTGTGCTGTCCATCTCCTGCTTGTTACTTCCTGCAGCCTCACGTGGGCTAAGATGAAGCAAATGAAAGATTGACAAGCCAAATCTGTAATGGGTTCTTTACAGTCTAGCTCGAAACTCTTCTCAGTGAGTGAATGACAGTTTGTAGATCCAGGAAGAAAAGCTACCATGTTCTCAGCTCTCCCTATACCTTGTAGAGTTAACACACAACACCCTAGTCTTGCCCATTAGATACATTCCTTGACACAATTCTTGTTTGAACATCTCGTTCTGTAGTGGCTAGCATTCTCGGTTGTTACTCCAGAGCTCAGGGTTCGTTTCCTGGCCCTGCCCATAAAAGTAATTCTGGCCTGAGGGCTGAAACGGGGTAGGCTAAGCCTAATGTGGCAAACCTGAGACGAGGTGGATTTGATTCCCACCTCGGCCATCTTGGAAGTGGTCTTCTGTGGATTCCCACGTCTACTGCAGACAAATGCCGAGATGGTTCCTTATTTAAGGCGACGGCTGCCTCCCTCCCAATCGTCACCTAAAGTACACAGACACACTAACACAGTCACCATATTACAACAGGTTATCATACAAAATTACACACACCCAAGTGCACGGGTCTGAATGACCACGATGTCCAAGCCCTTCAAATGATAAAAGCTGTGCCGATTGCATCGTCACACTGAACGATTGGGTTTCGAACCCAGGAGGGTTTTGTACCTTCCAGCTACTCTAGGGGCCGAACCTTGGACTTGAACTTTCTTCACTCTGGACGACCCTGTGTGAATTGAGTAATCTCTTAATTTCCAGGATAATAATTCCCAGGGGCTTCTAACAATGCCAACACTTAACTGTCTAACGACGCAATTAATTGGCGACGTTTAGCAACGCTGTATCATAGGGTGATCAGTGATCCCAATATGGAGCAAATTACACCCTTTTGTGAGTACGTCTGCACTGGCCTCCAATACCTTGTTTGGGTTGGCCAACCTGACCTTGGGCCAGACCATGGGCTCTGTGTCTTGAACTCTGAGTGGCGTCCATTACATTTTGTTCGTCTGTACCAACTAGTCGCGTTCGGTGTTGTCTGCCAGGGGAGCACATAGCGTCCGTTGGGAGGCAAGAGAATATTCAGGTAGGAAGATATAATAATGTTATTGGTTTTACGTCCCTTTTAACTACACTGGCTTTTAGAGACGCCGGGGTGCCGGAATTTTGCCCCGAAGGGGATCCTTAACGTGCCAGTAAATGTACTGACACGGCTCCCTCGCATTTGCGCACCCTCAAATGCCAGCTGACTGCGCCAGGTTTCGAACCTGCAACCTTGGGCTCAGTAAGCGAGAACGTTACCCCTGAGCCACGCAGCCAGACGAGGTAGGAAGAGTATTAATATCTTTTGGAAGGGGCATTCTGCAAGAACATTACGTGTGTGTTATTATTACGAACATTTCTGTCACCAAGAACGGTATCTGGACTCAGAGAGTGTATTTTAATTGCACCACCATGCGTGTTTTTTTTTCTCTGTCCCTAAGGGCCGAGACATTTTAATTTCAGGATATTCAAGGCTCAGGATGGCCGGGATAATTACTTTGGTCACCTTGTTGCTTTAATTGCTAAGTTTTGTTTCCTTGTCGTTTTTCTTCTCTGTTACGTTCTTAGGGGAAAATTCTCCCCTAAAGCGCGGTCATCCTGGCACCGTGATATCCAATTTGCGGGCACCATTTGTTGTGCCCGATAATCTGGCTGTGCATTGGGTGGCCCGACACACACGTCAACCCTCAGCCATAAATCGGTACAACTCGAAAAGAAAAAAAAATCTTGAATGTCCGAATCAATTTTGGCCTTAAAAAAACTATGTCTGGAACGAGATTCAAGCAATCCCGGGGTCTTTATAATGATGGGTACAACTGGGGTAAAATCTCAAAATTGATCCGGTGGACACACAAGTATGACAACGAACAAGAATTTAAAAAACTCCGCTGTTAAAATAAAACTCATCCACCATTTATTACAGAACCACACCACTAAATACATAAAATCAAACACAGAAGCCTACCTTCGCTCGGAGACTTCTCAAAATTACTCTTGATGTGCAAATAAATAAATGACGCAGAAGCAAAATTCAAATTAATGAGGACAAAAATCTCCGGGCGTCTTAATCTTTGGATACAAAATAACTTACGGAGATCAGAGCTATATCACCCTAGTATTACAACCATTACTTCAAAATGCTATGTCACCTCTCCGTTGAATAGTCCATAAATGAGCAGGTGCATAAATCTGAGAAAATATTCAAAGAAAAAAATTTGTTGCCTCATTCGATCTCCTTCTAACTAAATGTAATCACCAAAATAGAAAAAAAAATATATATGGATGTCACTGGCGTTAAAGAATTTATTTTCAGACCTTTTATTCGTGGATTAAATACTTTCATTATTATTTTCACTGGTTTTCGTTCAGCTGTGCCTCACTCAGAAAAATGACTGGTTGTTGGCTTTTACATTTATTACTTTACATTGTAACATCTTTATGATTCCAGATATTTATTTATTTATTTGTTAATCACTGCATGCTCTTCACATATTCATAAATACACCATAAACATTTAAGTAGATGGCCTCTGCCTATCTGTATTAGTTTCAACTGACAATTGCCTCAAAATTTCATATACTTGAACCTATCACGTAACATTAATTATAATCATTTATTTTAATCACCTTTAGTTTCATCATAACATCGTATTAGGCAACCCTGCTATTTTATCAATGCAGTATCATTATTTACACAACCTTGTATCAGTCACCTACCAAACGCATCTCCTCATGTTAGCATGTAAAGGGAAACCTCAGTGACGTGTGAGTGTTTAGTGTAAATATCATGATGTGCGCACAAAAAGTGGCCCATTAAGTGTAAATGAATCCCCTGTAATTTAAGCCTGTTCAAACCATAAATTGTCATCCAGGTTGCACCAATTCAAAGAACACAGCGACGTAACACGCTGAAAGAACCCTGTACTCAGATTATATTTTAAAGCATCCATATATTTATTTTAAACCCTAAATATGACTGCATTAATCTCTCAAAAGAAAACTTAAAATTTACTATCCTAATAATCTTGTCATGATATCGCATTTTATCTTCTTGATTAACTTCTATTTCGATTTAAGCCCATCTGTCCAAATCTTTGTAACCACTACCCATTAACCACTACTTAAGAATTAACATGGTTTTCAGTACCTTTCGACCACCTCAGTCTTGGTTCCGCTGACACGTTTCCTGGGGGTTTGGGTCCACGTTCTTCCCATTGAACATCCTCCCCTCTCGTCCTGGATCCAGCTCGCGACCCTCGGGGTGTCCATGGTCCTGGCTCGCCTTCGTTTTCAGATCATCGTAACAGCTTCCACATTTCTAGACTTAGCTTGTGATCTCTTCGCTCGTAAAGTTCTTGACACAAAACTCGCACTGGTCTGTACTGATAGCCTTTATGCCCGTCCAATACATCGCTGCAATCTTCATGTCGAATATGCCAAGTAATATCAACTTATGGCCGTGATAATAACTCTATAACGGCACAGGTTATATCGTACGCATGTACACCAGCCTGCACTCATAAGAGATTACGTCCGTCCTTGGCCTTGAATGTCGCTCTATATTTGGACTACACTCAGTTTATCTCTCATAGTTCACTGACCCTGGATACTCATTTGTCTGCTCGTCAAACAAAAGCACATCGCTTCGTTCATATGTTCTGGGCGTCAATTATATCGCGCACGGCCCATACAGTCCCGTACCTAGTAAAGCTTGAGACACCACGTGTGTCTGCTCGCACTTCGTCGTACAAATGACTAGTGTCCCACAACATAATGCATTATGATCTGCGTTATAATATCACCTCGCCACATTCGGCTTTAGTATTCGTTAATACAGAGCTGTCCACGCAAGAAATAATACTGAGACTTTCAGCTATGTCCCAAAAACTGTCGGAATACCGCACTGGTTCCAAGCGGCCACGGTACGACTGCTACTACACTCTTGTTTGGAACTTCAGCGTGCGGCGACACAAAAATAAAGATGAACTTCGGCGTACGGTGACACAAAAGAAAGTGAACTTCGTTGTACGGTGATGCAAAATAAAGTGACCCGCTTCTCCGACGTGACCTTTCCACCTTGACTTTTCCTGGAGCCCATCAGCGCCCTCTACGCTTCTGGAACTTTCGCCTAGTCATGCTGTCGACTATGTCCATGACGTAAAAACATCAACCTCAGGTTACTTCCGCTTGCTTTCTTCCTCCTGCTATGCGACGTTGCCAGAGCTCTCAAAACCATGCGATATCGGTCACACCTAATTTCAATTTACAATTCAGTGTATAAAGATTTCAATTTTTAGAAAGTGTTAATTTTCTGTATGTACCTCTGACGGAGTAAATAGTTTTGATTCTTCCCTTTGTTCCTTGATGTTAGGGGTGGGGATGGGGGTATCTTTCACAGTTCTACTTGGTCAGACAAGCAAGCGTCCCTTGCAGTCAGTCTTGGCCGGCTTGTGAGACGCTCCAGTCATCCTGTTACGATGAAATAATCTGCCTTGTTAACTGTATTTGATACAGTCGTCTTATTTATTGTTTTAACTTGTTTGTTCCCGGGAATATTTCTTGTGAATTTTGTTTTGCAAATTCTTTTCTTGTGTGTCGTCGTAATATTGATTATTATTCAAGCTCATTGTACCTTTGATGTGGGTGTCGTTTCACATTTTAGCTTTAATCTCTCGTATTGTAATGGGGTTTCATGTATTCCTCCCTTGGGTTTTCTTTCGTATTTTCCCAAATGTATGTCACTTTAAATCAGGATAGACCTTGTATGTTCCATGCACCTGTATTTTTCTTTGTTTCTTATTTTAATTATACTTGTTAAACTTTCCCCTTGCTATTTATTTATTTATTTATGCATGCAGTCTGCTCTTAAACGAACCTCTAGGCTATGCACCAGCCTTCCACTTAACAGGTTAAACCCTGAAGACCCGTTTTTTTAAATTGGTGGCAGTGTCTTGAAAACATGGAAATCAGTGCACTGTCCGACTTCGATTCTCGTGGCGAATGTCGCGGAGTCGGGTTGAGAGAGCACAAAAGAAACAACAAAACAACGTGTGGTATAAGTGGTCGTGCTACAGTGTTGCAAACTTCTGAACTATAAGTGAACACTGAACAAACTTTTCTGTTCACAAATCTATTTCAGCTTCATCACATTCGTTATTTGAGACATTCTCTAGCTTCATGAAGATATGGGGTAATAAATGAAACAAGAATCAGGCGCCCAGCCTACACTAGGACTGGGCAGAAGAGCAACTCACGTGTGCTGCTCCTCTTCACAGTCCTAGTACAAACAAACATTTCCCCACTCTGCCTCTGCTATATTGAAAGAAGGAATACCCACCTTTTGCGTATAGTATGTTGTTGATTTGCAATAATACTAGCCTACTACATGCATTGAATTTATCTGTGTACCGGTAGGCCTGCATTGAAATTTAATTTTTGCTTCGACTTGTGCTTTGGACATTTATCTTCCACCAGAGGCTAGTCCAGCTTTCCAAAGAGGGTTTCTTCAACTGGAGTTTGCAGTCGGGTGACTGAAACCAGTGTGCCATCAACCATCCAAGTAGCCTACTGACCACGTTCAAGATCGCATGAGTTTCTGTGTTCTCAACGAGCTTAACCATTGGTATTCACATCTCTGAAGGTTGTTTTCAGCTGCACAATCAGATGAAAAAGACAACATGTAAACATGCAGAAAGTGGGATTCAAATAAATTAAATATGTCTTTAACAAAGTATTTATTATTCCTCTAAACCTACCCCTTCCTGAATCCATATTACTGTATAATTTATTGGGGTTATGATGATCTCATGTGGTAGAGGAGGCAATATATTAACATAGCATTTCATTATAGCTAAATAACTGGTGAATATAGTAACAATGGTCGAAACAGCAGGGAAGGGGTTACGAATGTTTTGAGGTTATGATGCCACGCCACAATGTACAAAACTCTAATTACTCTTGCTTAAATCATTTTTTAACAGCTTTAAGTCATTAAAAGAACATTTATTTTGCTGCAAAAGCACTGCTAAGCTTTCAAACAGGCAAATAAATAGAAAAAAAATCGTATATTTGGAAATCATACCAACATGTCACACCAAAACTCATTATTATTATTATTATTATTATTATTATTTCAATTTTGCAACGATATTGCCTCCTCAGGTGCAATAATGCATGATTTCGGTTCAATGTCAGATACTGACAATCAGTTTTGACAGTAATAATGTGCGTTCGTAATGAATACAGTTGATCGTAGTTACTTTATATGCGAGATTGGTAGCCATTCTAGCCCAAGCAATGCCACGTGGACTTAAAATTCGAGCCAATAAACGTGTCTTGAAAATTAGCATTGAGTTTCGTCTCTCTTACTATATGCTCCTTGACTCTGAGTTGATTTTCCCGTACGGCAGGGTCGTGCTGACGTATGTGCAGGAGTGATCGAAAGTATTATGAGTAAAAATTATAGGCCTACTTTTCTCCGTTGTATGAACGCGCGTGGACGCGAGGAGGAATACGCAATTTGGGACACGAGTGCGGAGATCCGGAATACATGCAAATCGGTTCACTTGCATAGATCGCAAACGTGTAATTACAGGGTGTTATATACTGAAAAAAGATACAGTCAGTCTGAGAGACTAGACTTTATTTCATTTCAAATGACGCATGCTACAAGTGCTACACATGTTAGAAAGGCTCAGGAGGGCTTCTCGCTTCGCTCCAGGACTCTGTCAACAGACTCCATTACCCATTAACTTAGGCTTCCCGCGCGGGGAACGGAGAGCGGGAGGTGCACTCTGCTGCATGACGTCACGCACTCACCGTCTCCGTATCGCATAACGCCAGACCCCAGGAGCTAACTCAGACTCGGTGCATATGCACTGAATAACATGATGACGTCATACACGCCGTAACCATAACGCATAACGGTAGACCAAAGCATAGCGATGAAGTCGACAAGATCATTTGAAATGATAAAAACTAGAGACATTTGAGCTTTATTTCAAGCCTGTCGATTGTGAACATTAGCATTGGAACGAAACCTTTATTTGACGGTTCGATTCGACTTATAGTAATGTCGTGTTCGAATGTCAGGCAAACTGGCCAGCTGTTAGTTGTAATCAGCTAAAACTAGTTCGAAAAGTGAACTTGAGAATATTATAATCGTAACTTACGAGATTTTAAACATAAAAATTGCAACAGATATTCTAGGCCTTAGACGAGCCTTCGTGGCTTAGGCGGCAGCACGCCGGCCTCTCACCACTGGGACCGTAGTTCAAATCCCGGTCACTCCATGTCAGATTTGTGCTGGACAAAGCGGAGGTAGACAGGTTTTTCTCCGGGTACTCCGGTTTTCCCTGTCACAAATTTCATTCCAGCAACACTCTCCATTATCATTTTATATCTTTTTTTACATATGACTAATAATAGCGATGATAATGGCCAATTCCTATTTTAATTTCCTACTTCCTCGGAGTATTTGCCCAATAATGCTATGTAGAGATTTATCGCCATTATTTTTCAGTGTTGCCTATACAATTGACGTTTTGTAGCTTTTCAGTCGGTCAACACGATTGTGCCCAATGAATGGGCTGGGTGCAAGATACAAATATATAAATACACTCCTGGAAAAAATACATGTATTACTTACTATTCACAATTAAATGGGGCAATTTAGAACTACGCGTTTTGACCCTCAAGTGGCCATCATCAGATCCTGATCACTGGGTTCAAATTTAAATTTTCACTAATGTAAATTCAATAGTATCGTTAGGTGAACTATAATGATTCGCTTGAATCTCGTCGTAAGTTAGGTTTTTGTGAATAACTTTACGCTGAATATGCACGTGTATACAATATAGAATAACACACTGTAATACACTGTAACAGTAATAGACTAATTAACGGGATTTGGCATCCACTAGAAAAAATAATTATAATGTTCACTTATCTTGGTACTGGTAATCCTTACTAGGATGTTTGCTTAGTGCCCCGCCTATTCATTAGGCACAATCGTGTTGACCGATTGAAAAGCTACAAAAAGTCAATTAATAATGCTATCATGCATTTCAGTTTCAGTGACATTGGGAAGTTCAGGTTTCCTTGTGAGAGCTTCCTCGTTCACTAACGTTCACTTTTCTCCCATACACTATATTTGGCGGGGGGAAATCATTCAAAAGTCACTAAGCATTGCTGATAACTTCTGATTCCCATATAACGTATCTTTCCTTCTCGCCCTTTTAAGAGACCCCTCCTGTTGCAGTGCTCTGTCGAATTTGTTTGGTAATGCTCAATTTTGAATCCAAACCGCACGCCTCTGAATCATGAAGGGTTTGTTTTGTCTTAGCCCACTCTTGCAGGGACATTGGGTCACAGATGAAGTGCTATTAAAGTAGGTACATTCGGCACGGTGTCATAATCAGACTGTAGCTATATTTCATATGAGCCAGGTCATGCCACGCCAAAACTCCAATTACCTGAAGCGCTCTCAGGTGGTCAATTGGGAATATTTGATCATGAGACATGCATATCTTCAGAAGAGTAGTGTAATGCCACATGCCTCTAATGTTTACTTGATAAGAATTCAATATTTAGAGGGAAAATAATGAATTAGTGTTTCAAAGATATATCTGCCTGCTCAACAGAAAAAAATCATTTCCAAGTCGCCTACTTGATCCATGCTATTGTTTCAATATTTTCGTTCCAAACAATCAATACCCAACAGGAGGGCGCTTGCCTTATGCATATTGAATAAACAAACAGAAATAAGATGCAAATTACTTGAAAACTGCATCGTCAATGGAACAAAGAAACATATCTCCGTACTCATACAAAATTAGTTCCATTGAGAAATAACCCACCATTTTCATCCTCACCTATCATAGCTGACAAGATGAGGAGTGAGGTAGTTTGTCAATGCTTTCTTTAGTCAGTCAGTGCTCCATGACGTTCTCTGTGAGTAGCACCTTTCAAAGCACTTGTAGGCACCAACTGTGCCACGAATGTCACTACTCTGCACCACCCTTATCAGAAGCTAATAATCATATACTGAGACAGCCACATGTTGATCTCACATTTGTCAGGAATAGTGTTACGTTCATAAAGAGTTGGTGACTGACAACGTCATTCAATTGTTCATCCACTATAAAATTCTATGGGGAAGTAGCCTATATCCATGTCATGAATCACAGTATCCACAATAGTAATAGCCTAACATGTTACGATGAGCATTGAATTCGAAATTTACCGCAACTATTGACGTTGCAAGCCCAATATTGTTGCACTGAGTTTAGCCGTAGCTTGTTGAACAAATTATTATTACTGCCAGCAGCACAGCTGATATTGGGGAGCTTAAAGTTTGGAGATCCATGGTTTGAGTCTCGGCGTTGATGGCGGCTATCTTGAGCATAGTTTTTCTTCGGTTTCTTCTACACTCACGACAAGTAAATGCAGGGATGGTACATAGTTTGAAGTTCTGGAGCAGCCCCCCAAATCCTATACCCAATTTCTTACAGTTTGGCCTACACGCACAAAAATACGGGCTATCCTAAAATAAGACCACACGGGGCTAATGACCAACGTTTCCAATACCCTATATGATGCAACAATAACCATTTTTTTAAACATAAATTAATGTTAATGTGCGCACTACTATCTGCAATAGAGGTGATCCGCCACTGCAAGTCAACATAACTACTAGAATACAGTCAGTATAGGCTACATTCAATAATAATGGCCAATACGTACTCAACAATTCCGTGATATAACACAGACCATAGAAGATGGGCATGGGCGTCATCTATATTATGAAAACTACGAGAATATTGCCAAAATTCAATGTTTCTTTGGGTCTATTGAATACAATTCAATAGGAAATGAAAGAATTTTCTGCAACCACCAACTTAAATGTTAAACGCCGTGAGGAATTAAATATATGCTGGTATGTTTAGTTGTAAGCAGAGGCTCCTTATAGCAAGTTTTGTTACTCTCGCACTCGGATTGTTAGATCGCAAGACAGATACATTGTATTGAATTTCACCTCATGGTGTAGTGGCTAGCATGCTTGGTTGTCGTCCCGGTGGACCGGGTTTGATCCCCAGTCAATGCATGTGAGATTTTCAAAGTGAAATGCCATGCCCTGTGGTTCGAATTCCACGTAAAAAGGAGGTCCCGTGGCTCATACTCGCGAGGTTAACTGTCACGTATAACTACAATCTTCCTTTCCCAGAAGGTTACACTCGGCTTCTTGACGATCAAACGCTGTCCGTTGATCACCATCTCACTGATAATCCAGCTGTGGACACAACCATTGTCGTGTGCAGCGGGGTACGAGCTGTCTATGACTGTTATGACGGACATTCCGAGGAGATCTCCCATCTATTCTGCACAGGCTGCGTGGCGCAGCGGTAACGTTCACGCCTGCTGTTCCCAAGGTTCCAAGATTGAGCCTAGGTGCAGTCAGTTGGCATTTGAGGGTGCGTTAATGCGAGGGAACCGTGTAAGCAGATTTACTGACATGTTAAAATTCCCCTTCGGGGCAAATATCCGTCACCCCATCGTCTCAAATAACTGTAATAGTAAAACTAATAAGGTTATTTAATACATCTGTTCTGCCCAGCAAATTCCCCTGATTTGAATCATATTTTAAAACTCTTGGATCAAATGACGTACGGGTCGAGTAGGACCACAGACATCCCAGGACCTTCACCGATCTTCAGAATCTATACATATAAGAGAGTGGATTCAAATGTATGGGAATCTCATCCACAGACTTGTCGAGTCCATATCACGAACCAATTCACTATTAGTTAATACCTCTTATCGAGATTATACAAATTGGTTTAAATAGAAGATATAGTATAGGATGGGTAAACACAATACATTTACTGTATAAGGGCCTAGTTTCAGTACTATAATTGAAATTATGCAAAAGTTATCTGACTTCCTGATCTGGGACCCGCAGATGGAGACACGCTAGTTCGATCCTGCCCCTTATCTGTTAGCAGATCATTTTTAAACGGACATGAATAATTTGAAATGTGTCGAACATTTGTGGTATGTGGACAATATGGTGCCCATCCGCTGGACCCAGGTGTGTCACATGCATTATTAAACGAGCGAGTTCAACATTTGGCGCCAGCTGACATGGCCAATCAATCCCCTCCCTCCCCCCCCCCCCCCCCCCCCGCCCTTCGCTCTCGCGTCGTGCCGAATGGATAGCTTGTTGATGACACTCCCTTCAGAAACTAAATACAAAGGTGTTGGTCCTTAATTTATTTTTACGCAAGTCAAATTGAGAATACCTTGGAAATTCGTACTAAACGAAGGAAAAGGGAAGCCATCCTCATTGTTATTATCTTTTAAAACTGAAAATAATTATATCTGAATATGATTCACCACCTTATAAAAGACTACATAGTGCATCAAGCAAAACAATCAAATTACAGCTTATGTTCTTCAGCTAAATTGGGACTCAAGGATCTTATTAAACTAAATCACTAGACTACTGTAAATTTACCTCCAGAAAATTAGTTTGGTCATATTTAAGTGTCTGGATGAATTTTAACCCAGATTTTAGGAGAAGAAAACGAGAAATTTGAAAACTAGAAAATATATCCTATTAAAGAAACGAGGACTTCCTTACAACGAACACTTTATTATTTCTCAAATTGGATAATGCAATAAAGCATGATCCTCACTGTAATTTAGGCGTATCTAGGGAAGGTTATTTCACGCCGATGTAGACGGGAAACCAGCTGTGAGCATCGATAAGGGGCAATGGACGTCATTCGGAGAGAGAGAGTTCCACTACCGACGATTGTACTCGGTGGATGTTGCTTCTTTTACCACGAGATGTTAGTGGGGACAATGCAGAGCACAGGGACACTACTACCTTTAAGGGGACATGGAACGTCCTATACTGTTAATGTTAAATCATGCTTCATAAAGGTACATTTTTCTCCAAACCTTTTTGAGATATAAACTTGAAAATAATCACACAGTATGTATCCACATATCTTGGCTTGGTACTGAAATAACAGAGTGTGAGTTACGGTATATGAAACACTTTTTGATTTTTGAATTATTATTTTGAAGTTACAAATTTTGGCATTTGTTTGCTATTTCATACTCTAATAAAATACCTAATATCGGACCTACAGCAATTATAATTCTTTCAGCATGCACACAACAACATTGGAAAGGAACCCTAAATGTTTGAATTCTCTGTACCTCACACAACCTGAGAAAATGTTCCTTATGTATTAAAGAAACTTACTTTCGGGAAATGGTCTTTAATGTCACTGCACTAGGGCATGCCTGCTCCATAGCTTGGATTATCGATGTCCTCTTCCATTTCGTCTTCTAGCCTTCTCTTACTAGCTCTCCTGACTTGCCTGGCCTTCTGATGCAAAGATTTGACAGCTATTTCAGCATATATGAGTCTTTTTAAATCGAGTCGCAGTATGGCGTCCCGAGTATGAGAGCCAATGCTCAGCTCCATTCTTTGTAGTACTTGATATTTTGTGATCTTTCCAGGTTAAATGATGCCACTTCGTCATATAGACTACAAACACAGTTTTTGTCAGGAGAGGGGTAAATTTAAATAGAGGAGGGAAATATATTCTTGTGGAATTTCTTTGTGGAAGCATTATCATGGATTCGATTGTTGACAGTCATTTGTTTTCCTTGTTTCTGATTGACGTGGTCCCAAGGTTACTCCTGGCTTATACAGTATATAAAGAATACAGTTTTTATCAGTCTAAATGTAAAATGTTGTTCAGTGTCCCCCTAAGGATATTAATAGATTTCTTATTGCGCCATTCATACTGGTTTTATTTGTAGCCTTATTTCCATTTATGAAAAATAAATAGGCTTATGAGATCACCTTTTGTCCAAGTGTGTGTTTGTCCCCCTCCCCCTATGGCAATAAAATCTCAACAACTGAAACGATTTCAATGAAACTTAGTAAGTGCATACTACTACTTCGACCTCGACCGTGCCTTTCAAATTTTAATAAGTTTCACCAATCCAACATGGCGGCCACGCGAAGTTTTTCACTGGCATTCTATATTTCCGCAACAGTAACAGAAATCACCCTGAAATTTGTGCACGCTAATAAAGGGTACTACTAGAAACTCATCTATGTGACTTTCATAAACCTGTTAAGTACAAAACGAGTATGGCGGCCAAGTGAAATTGAAACATTTAAATGGACGTTTCTCGCGATTTAACCATCCAAGCGCAGTGAAACTTGGTAGAGTAAATGTTCATATACATTGTAATGCACTGACATATAATTTAGTTCAATTGTTTACAAAACCTCAAGATGGCGCTGTGCAAAATTTTAAAATTAAGTTTTTTTTATTTCATGTGTCCTAATCATGTGATTGTAGTGAAAGTATTAATAATAAACTTACGCAATAATCTTCATTTAATGGTACCAGCACATAACTATATGGTCCTACATATATAACAATCCAACATGACGACCATCCGAAATATTTAGATAGTTCTCACTATCTACGAATCTATTACAGCAATCAAAGTGAAATTTTGTATGTAGATAGAGGCTATTAATATAAGTTCACCTATTGGACTTTCAATATCCTGGTGAGTACAATACCAATATGGTGGCCAAGCGAAGTTAAAACATGTCAATGGAATTTACTCACGATTTAATCATCCGAGCGCAGTGAATCATGGTACGGTAAATGTCCGTACAAAATTCAATCTACTGGCATCCAATTAAATGCAATTGTTTTCATAACCCCAATATGGCGGCAATGCAAAATTTTAAAGTCGAGTTTTTTAAATTATTGTGTCCTAATCATTCGATCGAAGTAAACGTTTGAATAATGAACCTACGTAATAATCTTCAGCTATGGGTACTGAACCCATATTCGCCCCAGCTTCAGCCATTGACTGAATCGAGGATCGAACCGACTTGCAAACCTATTGATTTAAGAAGTGGAAATTGGAAATAGAAATTTATTTTATTCACAGATATGTACAGTAGTGGGAAGTGAATAAAAGTATTTGGAATTTTTTTTTGGAAAATTTTTGATTATTTGGTAATATATAAATTCGGGAATATTTCAGTGAATGATAATTTAGCCAAGGGAGAGTCAGATCATTCGATGCTGGAACATGTCCGAGGCTTCATGTTAGCACGCTCAAGACCGGTTTTGGTTAGTTGAGTTGACGACAACAACATGATTATGCACACGACCCTATGATAAGAGGCTAGAACAGGGAGGTTTTTGATGATAAACCAACAGCCAATCAGAATGGATCAGATTATTTTTGTGGGAATCGCTATTATATCAAATTTGCTTTTATAAAGCGAGATTAGCATTTCTATAGATACAGAAGAGTAAACGAAATTAATTTGGAAGAACAGAATTATATATTTATGGATAGGAGAGGAGACATTAGCAAAATTCTCTATAAAAGGACTCGACGCGAGGTTAGAACCCAGTCGAGACTGCCACGCGCGCGATTGCTAGAAGGGGAGAATTCATTTCTACTGATATTCTTGAAGCGACCAGACCTGTTTGTCAAAGCGTCACGAGTGAGCGCTATAGTAATTGAAAGTGCGGCCAGGAGATTCCACCAGACTGCTAGGAGACGGTGCGATTGCCGAGGTGAAACAGCAAAAGTATTAGTTGACTCTTGAAAGAAGCAACTTTGAAACATAACGCATCGAAAGAAGACTTCGCTTATACAAGTTACATACTACAATAGAACGAGCAGCTTTACCATTAACAAGCTACAACATTACTTCAAGATATATCCTGAGACTTGTTCATCTTTTATTCACCATGATGACAGACTCAAGTCAGAGGGGATATTTACATTCTACGATTATTGAGAAGATTACAATGAGCTACTAAATCATGGAAGGAGGTTAATCTTCATTATGGAACGGGGAATTCAGAGTTGATCTAGAAGACCATGGATCGATGTCACCGCTATTGCACAACCAACTTGCAGTATTCTGAATACACCGTTAATGCTACTCAAATGTCCACTACAAACATGAAGAGATATCAACCAAGGACGCTCAAAGCTACTTTGATGACGAGATGCTAAATGAAGAAGAGGGATGGAAGATGTCATCATTGCGGGTTCCAGTGTCTAGTCCTTAAGTCGAGAAGATACAAGAGTCAGACTGCGGGGAGACGGGAGAACAGGTGTTCGCGAGCCAAGCAGAGGGGAAGCGATCAGCTGAGAGCCACGCTCCAAGCAGCAACTCGATCCAGACGGACAACCAGCGCATGCCAGCCCGAGGGAGAAACATCGAAACTATCTGATGAGGTATTTCAGAGGCAGATCGACGTAAAGGTACAGAATTGACTGTTCCACTATCTCAGTAGTTTGTCGAAGTATGTGCATGTATTTCAAGGGTGACCAATTCATATTTTAGTAGATTTTCTTTCACATAACTCATGCTATTATATTGTCTATTTTAGAGATGTATTGGTAAATTTTAATATACGTCAACGTGTGTCGTTTTAGACGTAATTTTATTAGCATTTGGACTTATAAATTCCGTTTTTAGCATTTCTTTAGGATCGGTTTGATATACACACTCTTAGCGAAATCTGTTCTATGAAAGGGAATGCTTCGATCGATACACTTGCGTGATAAGCAATTTAACTGCATCTATACTGCTAGAATACACCGTTTTTCTAATAAAGCATTATTGTAAAATGCTATAACATAGTTAATAACAATTTTAATATGTCAGAATTAAATTGCAACATTTTTAAATATTATAAACAATAATATTGTACAAGGACAATTCCAATTAAGGAAGGCCAACATTATATGACGTTAATTAAGGTCATAAACAAATGATATAACAGTAATAAATGGGAGATAGGATCACATTGTTGACAATGGAAATCAAGTGATGCCTATAATTAGCAACAATTATTTTACAATAATTTTCTATAACGAAATTATAGACCAGGAGATTTGCAGATCTACCTGAAGTCTAATATGTTTTGAAACAAGTTTAAATATGAATAACTTGCGGACCCGTGCGAGAAATCTCGCATGTTCATAAACCACACTTTCCTCAATAGGTTTATGAGACACTTAAGGAGAAAGGTTATGTTTTTATTTCAACCAAATTATTATAGAACACTATTTACATTTCAGGATAAAGGAAAGACCTCAGAATGTTAATATGACATGAAACAGGCGTCACAGCGGTCCGTGGACAGCAATTATGGAGCGTATTTTTCTACATCAACGGTGTTTGCAAATCGCACACTTCGTACAATTTTTTAAGTCATTTTTTTAAGAAATTATAGATATTTATGAAATTATAGTGCAATAAGTCACTGCTAATGCCTATTCTCTTTCATTTGAATGCTCATTTGTCACGATCGGTCACTTGTGAGCGCCATAGGAGGGATGCATACTACTGAAATAATATATATGATTGATTCATAAATGTTTACCAGAAGTGGAAGGACGAATATTATTGTTATTATTTTGGTAAAGACGAGCGGACTACCATGTTTTGAAGTTAACACTCTATTGTAATGTGGAAACACAAGATGTTGAAAAGGTTTATAAATGAAATGTATTAATGAAAATTAAGTGGATTATTATACAAGGTGTACAGTTGTGAACAAGAATATTATTGACGTTTAAGAGCACGAGGATATTTACCTTACAGATGAGGAGGTTAGGAGTGCATTATGAACCGTATTACACCGTTAGTGTTTACGTAGTAAGATCACTGATTCTTCTACACGTTTGTAGCAAGTTGGTTTTTTTTTGTATTTAAGGAATGCCGTGCAGTATTCTTGTAATAATTATTGTTGAGAGGAAAGGAAAGATGTGTGTCATGTTGAAAGCGTAGTTGACGCTAACATAAGATGTTGTTCACGTATATGAAAGGAACATGAGTATTGTCGTTGGAGCAAAGTATTACTACAGTGTGTTGAAAAAGTAACTGACTTTAGGAGTGTATTTGTGTGTTGTTCACGTCAGTTAGTGTTATTATCAAATCCACGACGTCTATTATGTGACTGAGTAGTTCCGTCTCGATCTTTGAAACTATTATTATTCATTGCTATGACAACCTAGAACTATAATTAACTTAACCGTTTGTTATAATTAGTTCAACTGAATATGACAGAAACTTAAGTGATACTAGAATTTCATTATTTGTGAATCAGTGTTGGAAAGTATTGTTTGTAAGACAGGAGCGCTTATAGATTGACAGATCACGTCAGATCTAGTACAGATGTTTGAATATAGTGCTGGACATGGTTATTTCATTTATGTAAATATTTTATTATTCTTATAGTTGTTATTTTACTTATTTTATACTCACGTGCGTAACAGATAGATGTATAAAGTAGGGCTATGTAATGTAAATATTATTTCTTTAACGAACAGCTGATGTCAGATCAAGCTGCATTTTGTGATCGAGTCACAGGGTGACCGTTAAGTTTATCCATTCGATATTTAATTTCGAATTGTAATTTTTTGCAACGCAATTCTTATTGAAACTGCATTTTGAAGCTGGACATGGTTATTTCATTTATGTAAATATTTTATTATTCTTATAGTTGCTATTTTACTTATTTTATATTCACGTGCGTAACAGATCTTTGAAACTATTATTATTATTCATTGCTATGACAATCTAGAACTATTTTACTTATTTTATATTCACGTGCGTAACAGATCTTTGAAACTATTACTATTATTCATTGCTATGACAATCTAGAAGTATAATTAACTTAATCGTTTGTTATTTTACTTATTTTATATTCACGTGCGTAACAGATCTTTGAAACTATTATTATTATTCATTGCTATGACAATCTAGAACATGGACATGGACATGGTTATTTCATTTATGCAAATATTTTATTATTCTTATAGTTGTTATTATACTTATTTTGTATTCACGTGCGTAACAGATAGATGTATATAGTAGGGCTATGTAATGTAAATATTATTTCTTTAACGAACATCTGATGTCAGATCAAGCTGCATTTTGTGATTTTACTTATTTTATATTCACGTGCGTAACAGGTCTTTGAAACTATTATTATTATTATTCATTGCTATGACAATCTCCTGCTTACGTGCAGAACCTCACCACCTCTGTGGTGGGCATATTGGTGATGGGGAACGTTACTTGTTTGTAAATTTTTAGTGAATAAATCACAGGCCATAGTTCTGGTCTGTCTGCTTATTTTTTTTATAGAAACTGATCATCTTTTCGTTTTGCAATCGACGTGCGATAATACTGCCAGTTAGTTACTAGTATTCACGTAGTCTCAAATTCACCGTTCACGCTAGAGATCCAAGATTCTCGTAATACTATTTTTGTTATGGAATTTGATTTGCTAGTAAATGTGTAACTGATTTGTAGTGTTATTACATGACAGTATGCGTCAAGGGTTTCCTAGTCATTCGCCCCGTAGGGAAGTGTTGATGTATCTGGCTATGAAAACTTCACTCAAGATGGGCTCTACCCACCCGGGTTCAAACCTCAGTTCTCCGAACGTGCTGTTATCCACTCCATCATGGATATAGTAGGTGGGGCGTAAATGCTCCTCAATAAAGGTAAACCTAGTCAAATATTGGTACTTGACATACTCCGCCCATATCTCCTGCTTACGTGCAGAACCTCACCACCTCTGTGCAAATGTGGGGAGATTCCACCGCAATGTAACGTTATTATCGGATGTGTTCGCTTCACGCTGTCCACCTCTTTGTGGAGAGACGATATTACAGCAATCAGATCGAGGGCATATTGGTGCCATGTGTTAAAAATGTAAATTCAGCATGCCAAAATGAAATTCACCGACTAGTTGCGTGTCAAACTAAACCACCTATTTCCTTATATTATATAGAACCCTTCTAGATAAGAATTCAGTTGAATCGAAATTCCCTGCGGTGAATTCATCATCATTAGTAGTTTTACTCATTGTTGAGCTTTGTGACATCATTTCTTCACTTCATTAGTAACTATATCTCTGACGAGATGTTTCCATCCTAAGCGATCTTCACCCCTTCGTAAGATATCATGAAGAGGTAGGCCGGTGATCTTGGTCTAACCATCTACTTGTTGTTCTACCTCTTGGTCTGGTATCTTCAATTTTGCCTTGTAAAATGATATTTTCTAAATTGTCTCCTTCTCTCCTCAAAGTGTGCCCCTGGAATTGTAGGCAACTTTCACTAACACGGGAAGATAAACGTTTTGTGATGCTCAGTTCTTCTATAATGGAGGCATTAGTTCTTCTTTCTTTCCGAGATATACGTAGTATCCTCCACCAACACCACATCTCAAAGCCATATATTCGGCTCTCGTCATTAGCCTTCATAGTCCAGGTCTCTGCGGTGACTTAGACTTAACAATTTAAACTTACTCAACATCCCATACCTTTTAGCCATTGCATACCCACTGAGAAAATAAACATACAAATTAAGAAAGCTAAACGATTTTACTGTGGCACTGGAATTTACCCCATCCTAAGCCAAAGCTGCCAATGTGCTTGGAATTACCTCCCATCAACACACCTCTAGTCTTCAGCAATCATCCCTGCAGAAGATGGAAGCATCCCACAGGCAATAGCACAGAGTTCCGAGCGCAATAGCTCCTAGGCCACACGCCTTTTGCCTTGCGGATATTCCAATTAATTATGCTACTTTACTAGTAAGAAAATGGATCAACTGCTGCGGTTTAAAAATGCAAGAGTTCTGGATGGTACCTTAATGTCACATCTACTGTCGACCAAAGTATTATGTGCACTCGAGTTTGAAGGTTGTTTGTTAAGGGGAGACGTGCACGAAGTCCTTCTGAAATATGATTTTTTGTTGTTGTTGAAATTGCAAGCTTATTATTTTGTGAATCTATTCCCAAAAGGATTTGGTTGAATTCAATGCCTAAGTCCTAAGCCACACCCCCTTTTCAATGCATTGCTATTTTTCATCTTTGCTGAACACTTAACGTCATTTTAGTCTGGCAGTTGGAGGTATCACACTTGGGAATATTAAAGAAGGCTGTGGTGCGCACTTAAGGTTGATCAAGCATGGTGATTACCGCGGAATGTTTGTTTTGATTTCAGAGATACAGTGCGAGGTAGGGAGTTGTTATTTCTTCAAAATTTGTAAGAGACGTTATTAATAACAATGGGCAGGTCTGCTAGAGTGTTCAAGAAAGTTAAAAGATCTATTGTACTGAAAACAGAGGAAAATATACCGGGTTTATCTAATTTAGTCCAATTGTTTACATACCTCAAGATGGCGACTGTGCGAAATTTTGAAATTAAGTTTTTATTTCTAGTGTCCTAATCATAGATCGAAGTCAACGATTGAATATGTATCCTACGCAATAATCTTCATCTAATAGTATATAACTCTATGGCCTACATATATAAAAATCCAACATGGCGACAATCCGAAATATTTCGACGGTTTTCAATAGCTACGAATCTATTAGGCCTACAGCAATCAAAATGAATTTTTAATGTAGATAGAGGCAATTAACGTAAGTAGGATGTATGAAATTAGACAATTTAGTTCTTCTCTGAAGTACTTTTTCGGCTGTGAGACGCTCGCTTCTTCATGGAGAACATTATACAGTGTATCGACAAGAGGCGTATTGATTCTGCAAACAAGGCTGTGGATGACATCCATAAGGAGGCCAAGCAAAAGAAAACACTTGGGAGGAAAGCAGCTGAAGAGGTGGATGATGAGCATTATGGATATGGTCAATTTTGATGTTGTTGAGTCGAGACAAGTAGCATGTCTACCTTGCTAAAATTCAATTGTCATTTCCTGGACTTCCCTTTTCCAAAACAAATGTACCTTTTCTACATGAACTACTAAAGATACCAATTCTAAACTTGGTAGACAGAGAGGTTAAACATTCTTACACATTTTACTGGATGGGAATTACAAAATATGTAATTTTATGGATTTCAGAGGTTCATATCTATGCATTTTTGTGAATTTTTCAAATTCGAAAGTTCTTTCATTTTCAAAAAGTCTAAAAAGGCATGGAATTAAAATCGGCTCCAGGGATTGCATTAACAAGGTTATAGAAACCACTAAAATAAATTACAAGTTCCAGGACCTTAGTGTTGCTGAGAAAAAGGTACATCTATGTGACCAGAATTCAAATTTTAAAAAAATATTCAGAAACGTTCTACCCAAACTAACTGATTAATTTTAGTAGCAAATACCAATGCATTTTAAATCAGTGTGCAAAGTTTCATGATTCTAACTCAAATAACGTCCAAGTTATAGACAATTTAGAAAGTCAATGCATTTTCGTGCACGTCTCCCCTTAAGTAACCAATGAACTTACATAAAATACAATAACATCATCATTTTTTTCGTTCTATTTTACGTTAGTTTATGTAGGTTTGGAATTTTTAATTTATATTTTAATATTTTTTTTATCGCAGTTGGAACACAAAATGTGCCCGTTTTTAAGCGTGTTTCAACCATGCGTCACATTTAAGAATTATTATCTCAATAACGCGTCATTATCGAATCCAAATTTTATCACAACATACATTGGAATGTTGTATAACTGTTTTATTAATTTCAAAATTTTGTCTGTCCAAAAAACAGAGTTGTTATCATTTTTGTAAGGTAACTTTTTCTCGGCTCGGGGTGTTTGGAAAATATAGTTCTTGGTCACGTTGTAATCCTTATACATCAAAAAGTTATGCTGTATTACTGTGAAATACGAAAATTAATTCACTTATTTTATATAGGTTTGTATTTGTTCGGGGAAATAAGGCATGGTTCACCAGCTAGCCACTCCAGGAAAAGTTGTACAGCGTTGCCGAGATGGAGCCCATATCGCGCCACGGCGCGCCTCGCTCGGAAGTGATGGGCTCCATTTCAGCAACGCTGTACAGTATTCCGCAAAGCGGCTAACTGTTGAACCATGCCTTATTTACACGAACAAATACAAACCGATATAAAATAAGTAATTTACGTATTTCGCAGTCATACAGCATAACTTTTTGATGTATAAGTATTACAACGCGACCAAGAACTACATTTTCCAACCACCCCGAGCCGAGAGACAGTTACCTTACAAAATTGATAACAACTCTTTTTCTTGGACACACAAAATTTTGAAATTAATAAACCAGTTACACAACATTCCAATGTATATTGTGTTAAAATTTGGATTCTATTTGATGACGGGTTTTTGAAAATTCTTAAATGTGACGCATGGTTGAAACACGCTTAAAAACGAGCACTTTTTGTGTTCCAACTGCGATAAAAATATTAAAATATGAATTAAAAATTCCAAACCTACATGAGCAAACATAAAATAGAACGACGAAAATGATGATGTTATTGGATTTTATGTAAGTCCATTGGTTACTTAACAAACAACCTTCAAACTCGAGTGCACATAATACTTTGGTCGACAGTAAGCACTCTCCGGACTGCGATTCCACAACCTTCAGCGTATTAACACAGCATTTGTAGACGCGCTCTATTTAATGAATGGTTATCCTATTTTTAGCTGTTTAGTTTGAATTCAGTTTAGTAATGCACCCATCAAACGAGCAGTTCACAACAGCAACGATATATTAAAACGACCGAATCCAATATATAAGGAAATATAAATATTTGTCATAAATTAGTTTGTGTGAACAGCGACAGTAGGTAACAAAACAGCAGATGTTGATTCATTTGAAGGCTCTGCGACATCGATATCATGTAGCCGAGTGAACTGGGGCTTGTATGTGTGTGTGAGTGTGTGTGAAATCTGTTTCATAACGTGTGATATTGTGATGGCAGTACCAGTGTATGTATTTAATATTGTGGCTAGGATTTGAGTACTGTAGGAGTTGGCCATGGTTTTATGTAAGACACCATCCAGGCATTTGCCTGGATTGAAAATGGAAAACAACGACAAGTCACTTCTAGGATGGATGAGGAAGGAATCGAACCCACCTCTTCTTAGTTTTGTCTCACGAGGCTGAGAAAATCCCGTTCCAGCTCCGCCCAGAAATTAATTTATTGCCAGTGCCAGGTAGTGAACCCAGACCTGCAATGTCAGCCAAGAAGGCTTGTTACTACGACAATCTCTTCCACACTCCCACAGCAATGTCAGGTATTGAGCCCGCCTGAGCTCATTGCTGGGTGATATTTATGCTCATGTTGATGAACATGCCATGCCTTATCTCTGAACGCGCCCTGATGCAGCGCGCGGCATGTGGTAAGAAAGGGATGTTGTCTTGACTTTGGACATTCACCCTAATCATTTTTCTCAGCACCCGTTATTACACATCTTGCTTTTAAAAGTCTCAGAACATTCCACGTAATAATTCTGTATAAGATGAACATTATTATGTTTCACTTGTATTATTTTCGGTAAAGGTAATTAACGCCGCAGATAGGCGGGAGGAAGTTGGACTGTCAACCACTCAATTGACCGTCCGGACACTGCAGGTGAACTCCATGCTCGGGGACTACCAAGCTAGCAGCCGTTCTGACAAAACGTGCTGGGACCGTCCGTCGTTCAGACGAAGATAATTATAGTCCACCCGAAGGGTGAAGGAGTTTATTTAAAACCGACGATTAGTCGTGAGAATTGTGTGGTTTCTTCATCACCATGGTGTGCTGTGCGACGAAGTAAAAATTATTACTACCATTTCGTGTGATAAAAATTTTGTATCCGTCTATAAGACGATAACCATCATCATCCGTCCACGAGGTGGAAGGAAATTCTTCGACCAACAACTGTAAGTTACTACTTAAATGCTAACTGTGAACGATTAATCGACCCTGCTACAAATCTACGAGTGCACGAGTGAAAATTGTGAAAATTATACCACATTTTTGTGGATATTTTTGGCCATCAGTAACACCACATTTCTACGCGTGGGCCACTCAAAATCTTAAGTCCACGAGGGACCTGAAATATTGCGAAGTTTCAATTATCTACAATTACCATGTGCAACCAGGCACAATACTTTAATAATCATCTACGATGCACTTTGAAAAGTGAATTTTGTGCCGGATTCTTAAGTTATTCTACGATTTATAACGGCAATAGAATCTGTGATTTTTCAACACCACATGTGTGTAATATCAGTGAAACAGACAGTGAGAGCCATTTTATTACCAGTCTGAAATAAATTGTGTAGAGCCAGTGAGCCAATTTTCTACTGTGCTTAATCCATTAGATTCAGTGAGAACACGTGTGCAATCCAACACGATGATATATCATAACGTCAACCACATGTACGTAATTATTCAAGTGCTATCCATAAGTGTAATGGAGTAGACCCCCATCTATGTGAGAGATATATAAGGAAGAGGAACTTCGTCATGGCAGGAGAACCAACCAACAACTTTGAGGGACATGGAGCCCAGGAGCCCATCAACCCATCAGCTAACCACAGGGAGGAGATCTTGGACGTGAATCCAACTGGTAGACGCAGGAGAAGACTGGAGCAGAGTAGACTCAATCCCAGGAGTCTAACTTGGAATATTGCTACTGCCCAGGTCTTGGAAACACCTTTCTATGTCATGGATTTACCATGAGCTGAATTGTATGTGAGTCTACAACTTCTCTTCTGTGTACGGGTTTAGCTGTGGTAGTTTATAATGTAGAAATTAACCGAACTTATCATGACCAGCTTAGGTAGGATTTTTCTAGATAGTTTTGATTTTTCTTTACAGTGAGAGTTAGTCACCCCTTTTTTGGTGCATTCTGGATGTGTCAGCAGGATGTAAAGTCCTAATACTTTGATAGACATGACCACAGATCACTTAGATTTGGTTTGTTCGACCCTTCATGCAGGTTAGATTTATTTGTGAAGAATGGACAACCATTCTTTTGTCATTTTTATTGCTACCCCCCTTCGCGACACTGCCAAAGACGCCACTGTTTTGTTTTTGCCTTGTATGGGCGTATCAGTTAATGACCGACTGTAGTCATTACCCTTTTGATGTGATTGAGTTATTTATTGTTTATGTGAGCTCTGAAGCCACATCAGTTCGTGCAAGAACGAGGGGAATTATATTAAATATGCTACCAGAGCATTGAACCTTGATACCTTTCGTATAATTTCAAACAACTTAGCAGTTTGTAAGATTGTCAACTTGCCTATACCTTTATTTTGTGTCAAGCTGTAGACACGCAAAAGATTTGTGATGAAAGAATGTACATAATAATCGAGTGACATCTCTGTCAACTCCAAAGTACTCCACAAGTAAGTGAAACATCTTTGTAATGTTGTTATTTGTAAATTTTTAACATGATTTATCATTGAACTCTGTATTTTTATGTGGTACATTCGCCACCAATGTTTTACAGTTGTTCATGGTGTTGATACCGGAGCCCCTTAAGTCCTTATTGGCCTTGAAGAAGTTGGTAGTGTTGTCTGAGTACATGTTCAATGGCTTCCCTCTTCTCGCGATGAAACGACGAAGAGCCCCGAGAAATGCATCTGCACTTAGATCACTCACGGTCTCAATGTGAATGGCCTTTGTTGCCATACAGATGAATACTGCTATAAATGTCTTGTTTGGAGACTTGCCCTTGCATCGTCCTTGACGAACAAACACTGAGCCGCAATAACCCACACTTGTGTGGAGAAATGGACGCGATGGCGTTATTCTACTAGCTAGAAAAGTACCCATCAATTGGCTTCTTGGAATGGTTCTTAATTTGGCGCAGGTCACGCAATGATGAACAATGGTACGCATTAGATGCCTACCACATAGTGGCCAGTATGCTCCACGTACTGACTGAAGTAGAGCTGTTGGCCCTGCATGACGTTGCTTAACATGATACTCCATGACAATGAGGTTGGCTAAGTGATGTTTTGGATGCAAGATGATCTGAAGTTTTTGATCATGTATCAGCATTGATTGCTGAAGACTTCCTCCACCTTTAGAAGTCCATCGCTGTCAATAAATGGATCCAGGTTGATGACGGAGCTCCTTGGATGACAAGGCATACCACGTTGAAGGTCGTGCAATTCCTGAGGGAACATTTGTTCTTGTCCGATCTTCAGTATTGTGACCACTGAATTCTGAAGTCCACATGCAGATAGAGGACCCATAGTTCCTTCAGATGGTTCTGTCAGTGCATTCCTTGCAAACCTTATACAATATGATACAACCCTCTTCAGTTTTCTGGACGTTGAATACCTATGAAGTAGATAATTCTCCGCTGTCTGAAGAGCAAATGTGGCGGATTTTTTTTTTGCTTCTGTGGAAGATTCTTCAGGCGTTTCAGGATTGTTGAAAGTTGGCCAGCTCTCCTCATCATTAATCAGCCACGAAGGCCCATACCACCAGATTTCTGAAGTTACAATCACTGTGGCCAGTATTATCCTGGAAATCATGTCGTCTGGATTGTCATAAGTTCTGACATGACGCCACTGTGCTCCTTCACTTGATTCTTGAATTTTAGCAACTATGTTTGAAACGAAGATATTCCAATTCGTAACTGGTGATGCTATCCATTACGGGACAATAGATGAATCGCTCCAATAGTAAACATGATTGATTGACATGTTTAAGGCTTCCTTCACCTTAGACATCAGTGCGCTGCATGCGCACAGTTCAAGACGTGGAGTCGATTGAGTCTTCAGTGGTGCCACTCTGGATTTGAGGCCTATGAGATGAGTTGATAGTCTTCCATCTAGATCACTGCTTCCCATATAGATGCATGCTCCATATGACTTGATAGATGCATCACAGAAGCCATGCAGTTGTGGATCATTCTGATGAGTGCTACTTGTTGTTCGTCGGGAAATAGCGAAAATCTCGATTGCAGATAATGTTCGTTGATGGTTCATCCAATCTTACTTTAACTCCAATGGAAGGGGCTCGTCCCAATCACTACTTGCTGGCCATAGTTGCTGGAGCAACATTTTTGTCTTCACATCGACTGGACGTAACAAACCTAACGGGTCGAAGAATCGTGCGATATCAGCAAGCATGGACCATTTTGTGATCGTACCTCCTTGTGGAAGAAGACTCCTTGTTGTGAACTTAAAGACATCATCCTTTGGGTCCCAAGTTAGTCCCAGTGTTATGAATGTTTGTTCTTAATGGAATACCATTGGTTCAGTTGAGCTTTTGCTGCCCCTTGAGATGTCTAGTATAGCGTCATCATTGGAACTCCATTTCCTCAGATTGAGGCCTCCTGCGTGAAGTAATTCCTTCAGCTGATACTGTAGACTTCTTGCAGGCTCAATTGATTCTGCTCCAGTGAGCAGGTCATCGACATAGAAGTCACGTCTTAGAAATTGCTCTGCTTCTGGAAAGTTATCTGCTTCATCAGCTGACAATTGTTGTCGAGTTCTTCTTGCCAAAAATGGTGCGCAAGCGGTTCCATATGTGACTGTCTTCAACTTGTATGCCTTCATGTGTTGAGTTTGGTTCGCTCTCCATAGGATCATGTGCGTTCTTGTGTCTCGTGGATCAACTAAAAACTGCGGATACATTTTTTCTATATCTGCTGTGATCAAGTAATTATGCTTCCCGAATCTGACGATAATGGAGAACATATCATCCTGGACTGTTGGACCGATCATCACAATATCATTTAACAACTTGCTGTCGCTTGACTTGAAAGAACCATCGAATACAGTACGTAGTTTCGTCGTTACACTGGCTTCCTTGACAAGAGTATGACGGGGCATGCAGAAACAATTTGTATCCCATTCTTCTGTGATGGAATCTTCACTCTCCATGTGTCCCAGACGGATGTAATCATTCATGAAGTCACAATACAGACTTCTCAATCGAGGCTGCTTGACTAATTTCTTCCCCAGCTTGTTGAATCCCTCTTCAGCTATTGTACTGGACTCTTCTAATGCCTCGCTACCTTCCTTCAATGGCAACTTCACCATGTATCTAGTCGTACTGTATGGTTGCTGTAATGTCCTTCACATTTCTTGTCTTCTCCAGTGAGTACCCTGACGTTGCTACACGCTTCGAACTGCCAGAAATCGGATGAGTGATTTCGTGGGTGGCGCTGAGATGACACACTGTTTGAGCCGTTTGTGAATTAAAACCTACTTTTCCTGTCACAACTTAACCCAGTTTCGTCTCCTGCAATGTCAAGTTGTCGACATTTGATTTCAGTTGCCGTGATCCAATGATGTTCCAGAAAACCTCTGCCCCTCACAAAGCAACTATCTTGGATAGTCTGTGAAATGTTGGGTCAGTCAATGTAACTCCTGGTGGTAGTTCGAGTATGTTCACAGGGATCATGGACGACGGGGTCCTATCGGTCATCCTTGGAATCACTAGAAATTCAATCCCTTGCTTGAAATCAGTGAACATTGATTGAATGTTAGTTGTTACACCTCGTGAGATGATGATTGACATTCCTTCTGTTCCTACTACAGGTATTGATAAACTTATAGTTTGAAGATCAAGCTTGGAACTCAGGGATTGTATCATGTAATTACTCTGGGATGCTGAGTCCAAGATGGCCTTACAGGAGATTGTCTGCCCTCTTTCATTAAGAAGTTGCACTTGGACTGTAGCCAACAATTTAATCATCAGTGTGACAACTTGGGGTCGCACTTGTCACTAACGTAATCTGTTCAGGGTCTGAAGACTAGGTCACCTCACTGTTTTATTGATATCCTGTGAATTATCTTGGTCAGTGTGTAACGAGGTATTGTTTTTTCTCCGACACTGTCTACAGTGCCCCTTTGTTTGATTAAGTTGTCGTTTAAGTTTAAGCAAATCCCAAGTTTCCTTGCCTTGTTTCGTCGGTCTTCTGAACAAAGATCTAGGAATTTCATGCATTTAAAGATTTTATGATAACATAAGGAACAGTTTGATGTGAAAAGAGAACCTGCCTTGTTATTATTGTATTCGAGAGTAGCCTTTACCAAAGGGTTGACCTTGGCATCCTTCAACTGATAACTATTGCCATTCACAGCTTTGAGTATGGGACTCCTAGCTAGCAAGAAGAACACGCTATCCATCACGATGATATAGTGCATTAAACCCGTCATGATAAACGCTCTATCCTTAAAGGTAATATAGCACTTCAAACCTTTCTTGAAGAACACTATCCATCAAGAGGATATAGTGCTTTAAACCAGTCTTGAATAACACTCTATCCATCAAGACCATATACCGCTTTAAACCTGTCTTGAAGAACTCTCTGCCCATCAATATGATGAAGCGATTTAAACCTTTCTTCAAGAATACTTTAGCCATCAAGATGATACAGAGCTCTATAGTTTCCCTAGGAACACGCTATTCACTACATCAAATCGTGCCTGTAGTTCCTGAATAATTTTTATGCACTCAGCACTCAGAACTATCGGCGCGAGTGGTATTGGCGAAAACGCGCAGCGGGTCGATCTGTCAGCTCTTTGTGGAGATGGCTGTATTAGTTAAGTGGTGGACTTCCAGGTCAGTGAATATTGCGATAATAGCTTTTAATTTGGTTCGCAATTTGCTCGACGTATACATTAAACAGCACGCTTATATTGTTTGGACCAAAGGAAATAATCACACCACGTATGCTTGCCACATGACTACGTAGTTGAAGTGTGTTGTATGTGCAAGTATTTTCTTCAGCAACTTCAAAACAAATATTTTCCTTCGTCATATTGCTGCCATTTTCAAATTAGCTTATTTTTTGTTGTTGTAATGTGTAAACAATTTGTATTTGCTGTAGCGACGTGTAGTGGAGTTCAGTATTTTGTGTTATCATTAGAACTTTGTGGCGCGAGTTGTACCTAATTTATTTTTTGAATGGACAGACCGAGATTTAGGCTACACAATTCCCAAGCCTAGGATTATTTAGGTAATGGCAGTGATTTAAATGCCGAGAGTTATTCCGATTGTATACTGGATAGTGAAAGAGCATCAAAACAAGTAGTTCCGTAAAGAACTCAATAGCTGATTTACTAAATAACTGTTGGTTCACGATCTATGTTTTCACCAACACCAATACAATGAGAAGTAATGTACTAGAGTATATAGCTTTCAATATCGGTGTTTAAGACTCCTCCCGAGATTTGCATCTTTCTGTAACGAGTCACGGGGTTTATTTTAAGAAAAGGCGACTTCTGTGATTTACGAAAAGTAAGCTACCGAATTTAGTGCTATTAGATAAGGTATGTCATCATAGCCCATCAAACGAATCATCATTTCAATCTCCTGAATAAGATACGAGAAATAAGAATTAATCAAATAAGTTAGAAAATTTTTGAGCTGATGCCATCTTCGATTTTTATAACAATTGAACCTCATTAAATGTCTCTACTCTAAGCTCTGAATAAAGATTTGCTGTGCCAAGTTTCATTGCGCTCAGGTGATTAGATCGCCACAAAGGTAATTTTAAATATTTGAAAATCACTTGGCCCCAAAATGTTTTTGCTTTTATTAGGATTTGCAATGTCACATATTTGTCCTTACTTAATAGTCCTCCAACACCATACAAAATTTCAGTTTGAGTGCTTAAATAGTTTCGGAGATATTGAGAACTAGTGAAATGTATTGTATGGAAGCCATGTTGGATTGTTTTATATAGATATACAGTATATTTATATCCTATAAAATTATATGCCAGCGGATAAATATTACAATCCTAGCTGATTACGACTACATACATTTGTTTAGTACAGCCGCCCTTTTAAAGTTCTCATAAAAATTGAATTGAAATAGACGCCAATATATTAAGCCTTGTATGAAGATTTACCGTGCAGGGTTTCACTGCACTCGGATAATTAAGTCGCGAGAGAAACCAATTCAAAAATCTTTATTTCGCGACACGGCCACGTTGGATTTGTGTTCATCAGGTTATTGAAAGGCCCAGATGTGATCCTATGTTAATAGCCTCAATGAACATATAAAATGTCAGTTAGATTACTGTAATAGATCCGAAGACATTGAGAACCGTGTAAATATGTCGGATGATCGGCATGTTGGATTGTTCTATATGTAAGCCATAGAGTTATGTACCATTAGATTAACATTATTGCTTAGGTTCATTATTCAAACGTTCACTTCATCGCTTGATAAGGACACACCAAAGAAAATTAAGATTTTTCACAGCCGCCATCTTTCTTCAAATAAATTGAATTTGATGCCAGTAGAGTAAATCTCGTATAGACATGTAGCGTGTTAGGTTTCACTGCGCTGGATGATTGATTGTCGAGAAAATTCAATTTCAATATTTTAACTTCACTTGGCCACCATGTTGGTTTTGTGCCGTTGTTTGAATCATTAGTCTTTTGACTGGTTAAATGCAGCTCTCCATGCCTCCCTGTTCTGAACTAATCGTTTCATCTGTACATACCAGCACACACCTTTCATCCGAGGCAATCTGTTTAACATATTCTAACCTTGATCTACCCTTACAGTTCTTGTCTTCAACCCTTTCTTCCACAACTAAGTTTGGTATTCCTGGGTGTCTTAGTAAGTGTCCTACCAGCCTATCTCTTCTCCTCATTAGCAGTCACCAGAAACAACTCTCCTCGGTCAGTCGTCTTAATATTTCTTCATTTTACTGGCTGCATGGCTCAGCGGTAACGTTCTCGCATGCTGATCCCAAGGTTGCAATATCAAATTCTGGCAAAGTCAGTTGGTATTTGAGGGTGTTCACATGCGAAAGAGCCGTGTCAGTAGATTTACTGGCATGCTAAAAATACCTTGGGGGGCAAAATTCCGGCACCTTGGCGTCTCTAAAAGGCACAGTAGTTAAAAAGGACGTAAAACAAATAAAATTATTTATTACACTGCATCATTTGTTACTCTATCTACCCAGATGATCTTGTCATTCTCCAGTAACACCACATTTCAAACGTTTCTATTCTCTTCTGCGCCAACAGTCCAAGTTTCACTTCCATAGAGCACCACGCTCCAGACAAAGGCTTTCAAAAATGACAATCTATATTTGACGTCAACAGATTTATTTTCTGTAGAAATGCTTTCTTTGCCTAAGCCAACCTAAATTTAATATACTCATTGCTTTGCACATCACTGCTTGTTTTGCTTCCTAAGTGGCAGAAGTCTCCCCCATGGTTTTGTACTTAACATGTTTTTAAGCGAGTATTAGCTGAGCTTACCTTTGTATTGTCTATCACCTTACAAAATTATAGGGTATTATCAGAAATAGTTCTGGAGATATAGAATGCCGGGGAAATATTTCGCGCAGCTGCCATGTTGGATTGGAAAGAAGTATTTAAATTTGAAGGGCACGGTCGGGGTTGGCCCAAATTGTACCTTGTCCCTACCGAATTACATATAAATCGCCCCTGCCATTTAGATCTTATTATGGGGACACACGCACAGACAGAAGGTGATCTCATGAGCCTATTAAATTCATGTGACGAAAATAGGCTATTAACACCAGTACTCACAACATATAATGAGGGTGGGAATTATGAAGAAAAATACATGTACAGTGCATTACATTGGGTGGCATAATTCATGAGTGGACTAGTAAGAGTACAGATAACAATACTTTATCACATTGTACAGAATTCGATGTTTGCATTTTCCGAATGAGTGGTAAATGCCAGGTTAATACTGCATTTGCAAACTGATTTAAACTTACGGTAGAAAATCAATTGTAAAATAAATTAAAATTCATAATTTACAATTTTTAATCTAATTTTCGGTCTACCTTTCACATTTTGCAACAAGTTGTTTCGTGAAGAAATAAATACAGATTTTCATATTGTGCCCGTTTGGACCGAGATCCAACGACCACATTTTGTAAAATACCGACATCAGATTAGCACGAGAAAACATATCTCAGGGTCTATCTAGGTGAATACTTGGGTATAATCTGGCATCCCTGATCTTGGTAATTCACAAGTAAGGTAAGGTGAGAAATTATTTTGAATTAGCACATTCCTTAAAATCTCAATTTATTTATAGATAAAAATATGATTTGAGTGGCAAAAACCTCAACAAAGATAAAACAAATCACACATGAGAAATCAACAGTCCCTAAGATTATTACTAGAATGTCGCAGATATGATAATCAGAAAATTAATTAGTCCATTCTGATATAAAAAAAAAATTCAAAAAAAATATTTACACTGGTAATCACTGTTCAATAAAGAGTTCTGAGTGATCCCTAATATTTACATGTTCGTAGTTCACTTTTCGAAAGATTGCATTTGATTATCCAAATATTCGTAGCAAAACATTTCTAAAAGAAAAAAGTCAGTTGATTAATTCGGTGTTATTCCAAAATTAGACTTATTAGGAAAAATTATCGCATCACTGATTCGTTGTTTCATAACAATATCAATACTCGATTGACATAAAGTCGAATGTTAATAATTGTTCATAAAGATTTTCAATTTCCAAAACAAAATTTGTTCAAAAAAATTTCCATAATATTTAGAAAAATTACCTTTCTTCTTTTCTCACTTTCATTTGTTTACGTGTCACAATTTTTTTAAAATTATTTTCATATGTTATTAAAATTACAAAAAATTGTTGTAAACAATATAAATTGTTGCTATCCACCATCAGCGGATTAAATCATTAACTCTTCACCAAAATTTTATATCATCAAAATTTTCTATCACCAACATTTTCATATAATCTCAAAAAACAATCTTAATCAAAAAGATTTATTATTATTATTAATTAATAAATTTCAAAATTTCCCTTCACTTTATTTATAACAAGTTTTCTCAACCTCTCAAATGATGAATATTTTATTTGATCTTTTCCACTGTTATTATTATTATTATTCCAAAAATAAAAATTCATTAATTATTTATTTTAATTCATTTGCACTTTTCATCTTATTATTTTTTTTCTTCGGTCAGGTTCAACAAATCTAAATTCATGTTCTTCAATTATTGATTTAGGCATACCGTCGGAACTTCGAGTTGATCCAGAAAAAAAATAATTTAATATTTGGATTGACAGAATAGTGAAATCTGACAAGAATATGGGGCGGTCCACATTGCCTAACCCTTCTTTTCAATTTAGCCCACATGCTCTTTCAAAAAAACATACGCACATCCTTGTGTGCTCACAACTACGGGAACAAGAGCCCTCTTGGATGACCCCCAAGGTCTCCACAACTTTAAGTGTCGCTAAACGCACACTAAAATCATCACCAAAATATTCTGCACACAACATCATATTATTCTTTTATATATATATACAGGGTGTTACAAAAAGGTACGGCCAAACTTTCAGGAAACATTCCTCACACACAAAGAAAGAAAATATGATATGTGGACATGTGTCCGGAAACGCTTAATTTCCATGTTAGAGCTCATTTTATTACTTCTCTTCAAATCACATTAATCATGGAATGGAAACACACAGCAACAGAACGTAACAGCGTGACTTCAAACACTTTGTTACAGGAAATGTTCAAAATGTCCTCCGTTAGCGAGGATACATGCATCCACCCTCCGTCGCATAGAATCCCTGATGCGCTGATGCAGCCCTGGAGAATGGCGTATTGTATCACAGCCGTCCACAATACGAGCACGAAGAGTCTCTACATTTGGTACCGGGGTTGCGTAGACAAGAGCTTTCAAATGCCCCCATAAATGAAAGTCAAGAGGGTTGAGGTCAGGAGAGCGTGGAGGCCATGGAATTGGTCCACCTCTACCAATCCATCGGTCACCGAATCTGTTGTTGAGAAGCGTACGAACACTTCGACTGAAATGTGCAGGAGCTCCATCGTGCATGAACCACATGTTGTGTCGTACTTGTAAAGGCACATGATCTAGCAGCACAGGTAGAGTATCCCGTATGAAATCATGATAACGTGCTCCATTGAGCGTAGGTGGAAGAACATGGGGCCCAATCAAGACATCACCAACAATTCCTGCCCAAACTTTCACAGAAAATCTGTGTTGATGACGTGATTGCACAATTGCGTGCGGATTCTCGAAAGCCCACACATGTTGATTGTGAAAATTTACAATTTGATCACGTTGGAATGACGCCTCATCCGTAAAGAGAACATTTGCACTGAAATGAGGATTGACACATTGTTGGATGAACCATTCGCAGAAGTGTACCCGTGGAGGCCAATCAGCTGCTGATAGTGCCTGCACACGCTGTACATGGTACGGGAACAACAGGTTCTCCCGTTGCACTCTCCATACAGTGACGTGGTCAACGTTACCTTGTACAGCAGCAACTTCTCTGACGCTGACATGAGGGTTATCGTCAACTGCAAGAAGAATTGCCTCGTCCATTGCAGGTGTCCTCGTCGTTCTAGGTCTTCCCCAGTCGCGAGTCATAGGCTGGAATGTTCCGTGCTCCCTAAGACGCAGATCAATTGCTTCGAACGTCTTCCTGTCGGGACACCTTCGCTCTGGAAATCTGTCTCGATACAAACGTACCGCGCCACGGCTATTGCCTCGTGCTAATCCATACATCAAATGGGCATCTGCCAACTCCGCATTTGTAAACATTGCACTGACTGCAAAACCACGTTCGTGATGAACACTAACCAGTTGATGCTACGTACTTTTGTGCTTGATGCTCGTACTGTAGAGCAATGAGTCGCATGTCAACACAAGCACTGACGTCATCATTACCTTCCTTCAAATGGGCCAACTGGCGGTGAATCGAGGAAGTACAGTACATACTAACGAAACTAAAATGAGCTCTAACATTACGTCAACATAACCTTCCTTCAAATGGGCCAACTGGCGGTGAATCGAGGAAGTACAGTACATACTAACGAAACTAAAATGAGCTCTAACATGGAAATTAGGCGTTTCCGGACACATGTCCACATAACATATTTTATTTCTTTGTGTGTGAGGAATGTTTCCTGAAAGTTTGGCCATACCTTTTTGTAACACCCTGTATATAGCCTATATATATATATTTTTTTTTTTTTCTTGTATTATTCTGTCAATTACTAGACTGTGTTCTTCAGTGTTATTTTACCAATAAAATAAATTCTGGTCAATCTCTCCTTGCCTCCCATTTACATAAATTCTCCCTGATTTGATACAATAAATACCTGCCGTTTCCTTTCTTTTCATCTGAATTTTTTTTAAGTGCTTTTGGAAAAAATAATTCTGAGCTCAAAAATCTTACTACTTCATTCTTTTCATCCATAAACTCATTTAAATTTATTTAAACTTCCAAACTTTTATTCAAAAATAAACAAAGTTATTTAATTTAAGTCCTTCCAACAAATTAAATTCATTCACAAATTATTATTATTATTATTATTATTATTATTATTATTATTATTATTACAAAAAAATTAGGCATCATCAATGTCATAAATGATTATTATCGCCCTATTTCTTTAATAAATAAATATTTAAAATCTCGTCTGTAAATGATTATTATTAACATCTCCTATTATTTTTTATTTTATGCACTAATTATTTAATCACAATAAACAATTAACAATTAATTTAATTTAGTTCCTAATGTTCGGTATTATCACTCCCTAATTATTTATAACTTTAAATAGCATCGTTATTATTTATAATATTATTAACTTATTCACTTCACACTTTATTATTATTATTATTATTATTATTATTATTATTATTATTATTATTATTATTAAATAAATCAAATTATTTAAATAATCCAAGCCTCCGTGGCTTAGGCGGCAGAACGCCGACCTCTCACCGCTGGGACCGTGGTTCAAATCCCGGCCACTCCATGTGAGATCTGTGCTGGACAAAACGGAGGCAGACAGGGTTTTCTCGGGGTACTCCGGTTTTCCCTGTCAAAATTTCATTCCAGCAACACTCTCCACTATCATTTCATTTCATCTGTCATTCATTTAATCATTGCCCCAGAGGAGTGCGTCAGGCAACGGCAGCCGGCACAGTTCATATCCTCGCCGCTAGATGGGGGCTTCATTCATTCCATTCCTGACCCGGTCGGAGACTGGAAGCAGGCTGTGGATTTTCATTTCAAGTCGCAATTACTTCTGCTCTCATAATAAGAATTAAAGAAAAATACTCCTATCCCTTGGAATAATCGAAATATTTCATGTTGGAACATGAACTAATGCCTGTCCTGACAAATCGTAGATCGAAAAATAAATTGTCAGACAGCAGTTCCATTTGTCATCCAGACAAATACAATCGAAAATCTAGCTACGGTGAAAAATGCGTGTTGATATCTGATCGTGACTGTTCAAAAATATGGAATTCTCTAATACTACAGGTTAGTGGATAGTACATGAATAGTTGTCTTACTTCATTCTTGATGTGTAAGAAGAGCGTGTCCTGCGGTGGACACTATTCCAACAGTGTCTTCCCATGGCCATCTGCTGTATCCGTATACCTCGTTTGTCTCCATGTCCTACCCATCCTACGAGTAGTTTAACGGCGCATGTTGATATTCGCAGTCACTCGTTCTAAATAACTCCCGCTATCACCAGTACCGTGTAACATGACGAAAAGTTGCTCAGAACTGGTAAAGCGACTAAGTCCTTCGACCATCAGAATCTCGGCGTGTATACTGTCACTTCACGCTACGTAGTTCCGCACATGAGCAAATGCTCCGTTGTAATGATGTAACTATCTTGAGAATCGTGCCCTTTATATAGTCCAGCGAGAAATTGTTCCAGAAACTTCCATATCGTATCTCGACTTCTACTGGACCGATTTTAACGCTTGATAGCTCAAATTCCTTCTCTTGTAATCGCCAGTAAAGTGTGCTAATTTCCTAGCGTCCATCTCTTCTCCTAAAGGTATTTGCAGAAAAAATTCTCGTGACGTATGCGGGCTCCACGTCACTCGCCCCTGCGATGCATGCTTCCCTCAGCACTCTTGAGTCTCCTCCGCGCGCTATTCAAACAATCCATTCCCTCAATCTCTTCAATTAATAACTCTTCTTTCCAAAATAATAATGTCAACAATGTCACGGACGTGTGAACGATCCGGGTATAATATATCCTACTTATGTTAATTGCCTCCATCAACATAAAAAAATTCAGTTTAATTCCTGTCACAGATGAGTAGATATTGAGAAACGTCTAAATATTTCGGATGGTCGCCATGTTGGATTTTTATATACGGTGTGTAGGCCATAGCGTTATGTACTATTAGACGAAGATTATTACGTATGTTTATTATTCAAACTTCAATCACATGATTGGGACACAAGAAATAAGAAAATGAGATTTTAAGATTTCGCACAGCCGCAATCTTGAGGTTATGGAAACAATTGAAATAAATTAGATGTCAGTGGATTATAAGCTGTTTAAGCATTTGCCGTACGAAGTTTTACTGCGCTCTCAGATGGTCAAATTGCGTGAAACGTCCATATAAATATTTAAATTTCGTATCACTGCCATGATAGATTTGTGCTGACCAGGTTATTGAAAGTCCCGTAGGTTAACTTATGTTAATAGCCTTTATCAACATTCAAAATTTCAGTTTGATTGCAGTCATAGATTAGTAGACACTAAAAAGCGTCAAAATATTTCCGATGGTCGCCTTGTTGGATTTAAATGTATGTAAGCCGTAAAGTTATGTACTATTAGGTAACGATTATTGCGTGGGTTCTTTCTTCAAACGTTGTCTTCAATCGCATGATTAGGACACAAGAAATTAAAACTTAATTTTAAATTTGAGTTAATATAAACAATTGAACTAAATTAGTTATCAGTGCATTACAATGTGTATAAACAATTTCTGCGCTCGGATGGTTAAATCTCGAGAAAAGTCTATTATGTTTCAAATTTACTTGACCTCCATGATCGTTTTTTTTTCAGGGGGGACCCTACTGAGTTTTCTATGTTTTGCACCTAGGTAATTACCTCCAATTTACATGAAATTCTGGGATTGAGTTGTAGTTAGTAACATAAAGAATATCCCAAAATTTGAACCGGATTGAGTGCTTAGTTTTCAAAATATGATTATGGAAAAGTTTTGATAAACACATAAAGAGAAAAGACATAGACGCAGCCACGCTAACTCTGGAAAAACTATCAAATCAGCACTTGCGTATAAGCCGGAAAGAAGATCGCGAATATGGTTCGACAAAGAGTGCTATCTGAAGAGGAAAGGAGTCATCGAGGCCATGAATGTAGCAAAATTTCATATGGACCAAGAGGCATTGCAACAATACATCATCATCATGAAGGATTACAAAAGACTACTATCGGTAAAACGTAAAGCACATTTGAAACAAAAGGCGATAAGAATAGTAGAAGAAACCATCAATGACCCATTTGTAGCATTGAACCATAGAAAAAGACATGGCTTGGAAAAATAGAAATGGCTGAATGGGAAAATCACTTCCGGAACATATTAAACGTAGACGGAGATGTCAGCAATCTTGAACCAACTAAAATGGGAACATATCAAAATGAAACCAACCCGTTCACATCGGAGGAGGTAGAAGAAGCTACCATTTCACTAAAAAACAATAAGGCCATAGGACCTGACGGGATTTGTAACGAACACGTGAAAGACTCAACAAAGAAGTTGCTTCCGGCAATCTCAGACTTAATGAACCACTGTCTACATGAATATAGCATCCCCACAGCATGGAGAATCTCGACTATTAAAGTGCTGTTCAAGGGTAAAGGCGATCAATCAGATCCCAACTCCTACAGAGGGATCGCTATCGAAAAGAACATGATGAAGATACTGACAAAACTCCTCGTTAAAAGGATCACAGAAGCAGTAGACCATAAACTCCCAGATGAACAGTTTGGATTCCGTAAAGGACGAAGCACTCTCTACGCCATTAACAACCTACTCAATGACATTGAAGTAACCGTAAGAGATCCAAGTGGCAAATTTCACGTAGTGTTTGTCGATTACGCGAAAGCCTTTGACACGTTAAGCAGGCCGCTAATAATTGCAAAACTGATAGTCATAATGGGCGAAAACAACAAGCTCACGACACTGATAAGCAACATTATGACCACAAATTATATAAAAATTGATGACCATGTCGTAACTTCGAACTTGATAACACAAACCAACGGTGTATTACAAGAAGACCCACTCAGCCCCCTACTGCTCAACATTGCAACGTACGATGTGGTGACGGCAACTACGCTAGGAACGGAAAATGTTAAAATACGCTGACGATAAAGTCATTTGTTCGAGTTCCGTACAAGAAGTGCAAAAAGCCATAACAAATCTAGACAGTTGGGCAAAGGATAACAAGATGAAAATTAACACAGAGAAAACAGTGAAAATAACGTTTCGGAAAGGTTGCAGAGGGCCCTCGGGAGACAGGATATAACTAGGATTGAATTCCCTCAAGACAGTAAATACATTCACATACTTAGGATTGACAATGCAAACAACAGCTAGAGCCTACAGAGTCCACTTAAAGTCTCGTGCAACGGCGGCAACTAAAGCCATATATGACACGAAGCTCTCTTTGGGAACCACTATGAGATTATTCGACGCGCCACATACGGGATAGAAATAATCTGGGAGAAACTGACCCTGGCGGACTTGAGGGCGCTCGAGGCAGAGAAGTCGCGCTTCCTGAAAGCTACCCTGGGATTATCAAAATATACAAAATATAGACTAGTGTATGAACTTGCCAAGGAGAACTTCTTCATTGAGGACCTACGGACGAAGAGAGGACTATCATCTACGGACGCCTGGAAACGACTAATACATGAGAGAGTGAAGAAGAGAGATGAAATATGGCTCGAATTTTACATAACGGAAGCCATGATGAATAGGGCATGGAGTGACACTAATCAAGAGCTACGACACATCGTTAACTCGATCGCGGTACATGGGTACCACCATAAACTGTGCGTCACCGAGTACTTTTATGACTTAGACGTATCCTGTATTTGTAAATTATGTGGTAATAAATGTAGTCGGTACCACGTTATCACATGTAAGAACCGGGGACCTTCCATTGTGATATTTTGTGAAGGTGGAAGGTGAAAACACACATGTATATTCAAATTTATTAACCCTTTGCACAATTCGTGCGCTGTATTTTCAATAATAAAAAATAAAAATTTTTGATTTTCAAAATGTCCCAGATGCATCAATTTTCCATTCTCCATCTCAAAACTCTTTCATTATAGTTATGAAGGACTAATTAATAAATTGCAGTATTATTTTTATAGTCTGGTTAGTGCTTCTATGTTTTAAAGGTATTCTTTTGTACATTGTATAAAACTAACAAAAAAACTCCAATATTCCATGGCCTGGCACATCATAATTCAAAAATTTACCAACCATTTTCAAAGTGAATGGTACAAATTATGAATACTATGAAAATGTATGTGTATTTAAAATTTTAAGTCATTTTGATCATAACCTATGCGTATGGATTATTTTGAACACTGAAAAAATACACTTTCGAGAAAAAGCCATTTTAGTAAGCAGACACGTTTCAAATGAACATACCTGCCTCAGAACTGCCAGCACCATACATGCCCCCTTCCTTGTACTTTTTTCATTCTTCTACCTTAGTTTTTGCCAGCCTCATCTTTTTCCTAGCAGTTATTTTGTCATATTTGGTCCTAGCTATGTTCTTCTTTTTTCGCACCTCGTCTATGTCTTTGCTTATCTTATGTACACTGTCACTTATTTCTCTGCCTAAAAGGGACATTTTCAGTTTCTGAGTAGCAAGTGCAGCTATGTTAAATACACTTACAGCATTTACCACCGCCATGTCTACTCTTGATTTTGTTGTAAAAAAATATTTAGGGCACCTATGCCAAATCAAAGAATGCAGACTTTCGTTCGGGTTTTGTGTTTTGCCCCTAGCACATCGTTTTAATAGTTCATCATTTGCCAGACGCTGATAAAGGGGCATTAATTTACATACTAGCATGAGACTGTGGTGCTTCTCCTGCTGCGACAGCTTTCTTAAAAGAACACCAGATATCAACTCCATCAGGGCAGGTGATGTCTCAGAGTGGCAAATATACATCGCGTCATTTGTGGCACATTAGGAACATTTGAAGCTATAGCAGTCCTGTAATAGGAAGTCAGTGTACTTTCCTTCAGTGCTGATGGTCACCGCCCAACAAGTCTAACACCTTTGGCTTGCCATTCTTTGACAATAATCCTGAGGCCCGTACGGGCTCTTATGGGCTTTTACATTTAGCGGACTCCCCCAGAATTGATGACTTCGAAGTCTTTAAAACTGGATTTTCGGTATGTAATTTAATAGGTTAATGGTCATGGGTGGAGAGTACATGATCCTCAGCATTCATTTAATGATATGTAATTCTTACATTCTTGATATGCAACATGATTTTGTAATGTATCTGACAGCAGTGTCTGCGCTGTAGTACGTGTCTTAGCTCTCCACTGAACGCACGAGTCCAGATCTCTCCAAAATATTTGAAACAGTGTTGAAGTGTAAGGATCGTTTTGAGTAATATAAAAATTATTGTGATTTAGGTATAAGTGGCATTAAAGATATGGCTGATGTTCCGTTTGCGAAACGTAAACCCGGGGAAATTTTAAGGCGCAGAGAACGACAGATAGTTTGTAACGTCTACAATTATATAAAGACCAAGAATCAGGAGAAGAGTGCTGCTGTACGTTTTTGAAAAACCCGTGATGATATTATATTATTATTATTATTATTATTAAGTACGCACCTGCAATAATGTGTGTAACAGAACTTTCAAGCAGTTAAATTATGCGATTTGTGCCGAATGAGAAGCTTGTAGTTTTGTGTAAAATAAACCGCTAAGGCTCATTATGAAATGGATAATGATTGTTTTGAGAAATATTTTAAACAGAGAACAGATTGTCGCAAATTTCCCACATCAGTCTGTATTATTGGCCATTCATTGTCCAATGTACGTTGTACCACTGAATTTTTGTTTACTTTCTTTCGTCTATCTATACCGAGCTCGATAGCTGCAGTCGCCAGTATCCAGTATTCGTGAGATAGTGGGTTTGAACCCCAATGTCGGCAGACGTGAAGATGGTTTTCCGTGGTTTCCCATTTTCTCACCAGGCGAATGCTGGGGCTGTACCTTAATTAAGGTCACGGCCACTTCCTTCCCACCCCTAGCCCTTTCCTGTCCCATCGTCGCCATAAGACTTATCTGTGTCGGTGCGACGTAAAGGTAAAGCAATTTGTAAAAAAAAAAACCTTTCATCTACGCGTGTAATAATAAGTGAAGTAGGCTATCATATGATAAGAAAAAAATTTACTTGTTATTTACGGGTACTCTCTTCGCCTCTGCAGATGGAAGTGACTCACTGTGATCCGTGTAGGTGTCGTTGCGACAGATGATTTGTATCCTGTCACTGACCTAGGCTGACCTTGGAGAATATATTGCCATATTACGTATTAAACTTGATCCGTATCTAACGGATGACTCAGGTTAGATTTCATGTCATTTCAATTGTTTTGTCATACCCATACCGTACGTAACTAAAATTCCAATGTAAATAAATAGTAAATTGTCGCAGTATTTATAATTCCTTCTAAGCATTGTTATGTAAATCAATTACTATCTTCGGATCCCCCACTCCTTTGGGGAATAACTCAGTCTTTATCTTTATTAAAAACTGTTCATCCAAATTCTGTTATTCTTACGGGAATTATAGTAAAAGGTTGCAGATTATAATGCTGCGAAGGATCGAAATTCCGTCGGGATGAGAAGCTTGCTGATACTCAGTTCGGCAGCGGGCTGTACTACTCGTGTGGAGTGCTGTACAATTGCTGCCGTTCTACACTCGCTAGGCATGACAACGCTTGTGCCTTAAGAGCCCGTAGTACACTCTTAATTTTGGACGGACAATAGAAATGTGATTTATACTGTACCCTTCAGTAAAACAGTGTTTTATGACACGATTCTGCTCTTCGGGGTCGCGCTCAGTCCTGTGGATGTTTTATGTAAGTTCACCAAAACAACATGTTCTACAACATCTATAATTACAAGAATCTCCCCCGAGATTCCACCCAGTGCCATAGCACAGCAGACAAACGAGCTTGCCCCAAGGCCAAGTGCTCAGAAATAAACAAGGAAACAGCGTCACGTGAAAAGTGGCCTCACGGGTCACTGACACGGAATGAAAACAAGAAAAATCAAGCAACAACAACTACGCCTCAACGGCGGAAAATATATTACATGAATAAACACAGGATAAGTTAACGCTTCGAAGATGGCAAAACAACGTAGGCAACTCCCATTTACTCAACAATTACATTTACAATTGATCAGTTCTTTTCTGAATTCAAACAACATTATAAGATACAGGCCAAACTGCTCTGCATTGCTAATGACCTTCGGCCGTCGTTATATGATTTAGCTCGCCTCATGATGTGCCTCAACACTCCTCAGCCTATCTCTCTTTCTTGTCAGCTCACCAAGCCGTGTCTAAAAATATAACGAGTGACCCACTGGCCTCGTTATCAATCTATAAATCGTAGCATCACAACAATATCTCACCGATTTCCTTGAAATGGCAAGAAACAATATATCCACATATCCGCCTCGCAAGGACATGATAAGGGATCTGGTCTGCAGCTGACGGAATCAGTCACCATGCTGAATTCCCGCGGCAATAACCAGTATAATCACACATGACACCTTAGCTTGGACTGACACTCATAATCACATCATGCAGGTCGGCTCCGAATCAGACTTCCTAATTTCGTGTCGAAGACACTCAACATTTTAAATCAAGATTTTAACCCTCGAGTGAGCTTACTGTTACTCGTAAATAAATTAAATTGCAACAATGGCAATTATCAACAATGAAGCTGATCAATTATAAAATCTACCTCAAGTTCAAATTTACCCGCCAATACTACTTGATATTACATTAATTCAGTCCCACTTCTGTCATCTTGCCCATTTCCGATTTACGCTACTTAACAGCATTACATCGTCATATGCGGGCTCGGTAGCACACATATCCACATACATTATACAACAATAAAACACAATATCTACAAAAATAACGCTAGCTGTTCCATGCAATTTACTGTGTGTCAGAAGAGCAAACATGATTCTACATTAAACACACAAACAAGATATTTACAAATTAGTCCCATATACCATAAATTGATCTGTCAAAATAATAATGCATTATTTAGTACTCAATCCTTTTCTGCCAGTCAGCGTCAGAGAACATCAGCAGCCATCCCCTTTTTATGGCTTAGCTCGAGCCAATCATCTCGCTGAAGTGTTGACAGTTCCAAGCTCCTCCTGGGTTCCGTGATGCTATCTCTGTGCTGAAGAAATAGTTTTTGTTAATTAATACACACGCAATCTTTGCTACTAATTTCGCCGATTTGAGTACTTCGTTCCCCAAAAGTCTATTGGCGAAATATCGAAGTTACTGGCCCTATTACTGTAGCACGGTGACTACCTAAATTCACTGAAGTTATAATACAACTTTTATAGTCTCAAAAATATAACAGTGTCTTCATAACACAAAAGTACAAGTGCCTCTCGACACACCAAAATAATAATAATATGTCAGTGTCTTCCGACACGCACGAAAAGAATGTTTGAATAGTGTCCCTCGATACATACGAATAGAATAATGTTCATCGGCTCTCGGGCCATATATAAATGAAACAGTCAAGAGGTTCACGTGGAAGGGGTAAAGTGAAAATAATTTCTATAAAAATCGTCGTACTGGCTTGCAACAAGTATCAATGAATTCGTCGTAACACGCAGGTCAAGATCATGGTGCTGTAATCAAGAATCGATCGTAGGGATTATATGTAGCTAATCTCCCGCTCAAATCCATGCTCTTGGGTACATTGCCGTTCTGGCGCCGAAAAGAAGCATTTTTCTCCATTGGTTGAAAATCACACTCACATTGCGTGCTTTTTCAATGCACACCTCCCTGTGGGAATGGTCAATATTTCGGCTGGCCTCTCACATCATAGCATTATTTCGCCTAGGCGTGAAACGAACAAGGAACATGTCAAGTGCGTGCGTCACCGTAGCGTCTCTCTGGTTAAACTTAGCTAGCACCAGTCATAGATTTGTCATCAGGGTTTGCTTTACCTTTCTAACATTCCATAAGAGATCAACCTTTGTTTCCAAGCTGCCAGGTACATTCTTACTGTCTCCATGAAATACTGAATGTTTCACCACCACAGTCTGGTTTATACTCGATGCTGGCAGAAATATCATATTATGCAGAATAAAACATAGAATCATTTATACTGGACTTAGTATAAAGGGTTCAATACATTCTTTTTCAATTGGTTGTTCATAAACCTGGAGGCTATTGAGGTGCCGAAAAGTCTTAGCGTCACCATCAGATAGCATGGTAGTGTACCGAAGATTACAATCAGAAACAGAACGTTGCCATATTTGTTCTGCTTCTACCACTTCCACTCCTGAGGTGCCTTCAAAATTTATTGAACATTCCCCAAATTTCTTATGCCCCTCCTGCCAAATGGAAGATTCAGGGGTGTTTATTCCCAGTTCCGCAACTATCACACTGCTCTTATGGCAGTACTTGGACATGGTTTCGTAGTCAATAACTAGACCAGTCAAGATATCAATGACCACACCAACCCCATTCAAAGAGGTGTGGCCCGTTTGTGCCAACTGCCATCATAGGATACAGCAATATCCAGAATGTCTTACTGCTCGAATGAGGGGTCGACAGCTACATGTTCCCTTCGAACAACCTTCCTACTTTTGGAAAGAATCTCATTTTTAAATTGAGAGGTGCTCTTTCCCAGTCCACTGAAATGAGTTTCATAGGTTTCTTTTGCCATCCCCTTCATGCCTACTGCACTACAGAATTTATTCATAGCAGAATGGCCTGTTCCTACATTTACAAAAGCTTCTACCATCCTTCTATTAATGTTAAAGCTTGGTCTCTGTGATTTTTCATTTGAACGGGGACTTGTGTACTATTTGTTTACGCCTTGTTAAGTAAGACTCTATCCAATTATTAGCTACACCTCTATTACCATATTGATTTACTTTTTTAAGGAGGATTTTAAGGTCAACAACGTCAAATGCTTTCGATAAATCCAAGAATAGGCCAGTTACATGTTCCTTATTGTCAATTAATTTCTGTATACTATTACTACATTCATAAATTGCTGTCTGTGTAGATTTTTCCATTCTGAATACATGTTGTGAGTTGATAGTATTTTAATTTTTACTATAAAACTTATCAGTCTCTTATATATGATTTTTTCCACAATTTTTGCAATACCAGTTGGTAAGGTAACAGGACGGTAATTATCAATTCATCTTTTGAACCTTTTCAGTGCACTGGAATTAATTTTGATAACTTCAAAAAATAATCCGGGTAAGTTCCTGAGAGAATTGAACTTTTTATTTAGTGCGTAAATGGATTTATTATATTTTCTGCATATTTCTTTAAAATTGCATCATGGATGCCATCAATGCCAGCACAGAATTTATTTTTAGGTCTTTTATAACTATTCTTACCTCTTCACTTGTAACATGATTTATAAATAAAGAATCACTGCATATATTTATTTTATTTTTGGAATTTAGTGTATTTACCTGTGATTTATTTAATAATAATTGTGGAATTTCCAGAAAATAGTCATTAAAAGTGTTTGCTATTTCCTCTGGATTATGAATCACTTTATTATTGCAGGTCAGTGTAATGTTCCTTTGTATTTTAGCAGATTTTCCAGTTTCTTTCTTTATCACGGTCCACATAGCTCTGTTTTTATTAGATGATTGGGACATAAAATTATCATTACGTATTTTCTTTGCTAGTCCTATTACCTTACTTAATAAGCTAGTGTATTTTTTGTAGTATAAATTGAATTCTGGTGTTGTGTGGTATTGTGTATAATTATATTTACCGTCGACTTGAGCCTCTATGGATTGCGTGTTAACAACCACTCTCATTTCAGTGTCTGCGTCTTGTTCGTTTGCCGGCTTTGACATCTTGCCAGTATCTCTTGAGCCCATCTCTCAGCTTGTTCTTCCGCTCCTCTGCCAAAGGGCCTCTTCGTCTTCTGGGTTCCGCCTCCACCATAAAAACCTGATAGCTTTTCTCCATCCTTCTGAAACTATTCGCGTCTTTTATTTTATCCTTCGTAATGCCCACCTGTCTCATATCTTTCTCACACTCTTGGAACCATTTCAACTTGGAGATCTTCGGTTTAAGAAAATTCCAGATTTTCTTTCTGAGCCGGTCATTATTCATACGGAAGATGTGCCCATAAAACAGCAATCTCCGTTTTCTAATTATTGTTGTTATCGGTTCCATCTTGCTGTATATTGCTTTATTTGATATCAGTCGAACCTGTCCATCGACCCATCTCTTGCCCAAGATCTTCCGTGGTAGTCTGCGTTCTCTTTTAAGTAGCTGATTGACTTGTCCTGTACAATTCATACACAGGGTCTTCGAAGCATATAAACCTTCTGGTTTGACACCAGTGCTGTAATGCCTTAGTTTGGCTCCTATACTTAGCATCTTCTTATTGTAGATGGTTTAGTCAGTTTCGCTCTAGTTTCAGGTTGCGGATATTGGTCGCTTCTTGTTCTAGCCCATTCTCTTGGATTACTTCACCCAGGTATTTAAACTTCTTGATTCTTCGAAACTTTCCATGGTCTGTGAACAACCATTCTGGGCCTTCACTGATGTTAGTCATGTATTTCGTTTTCTCAAACGTAATTTGTAGTCCTACTTTCTTTGCTGTTTCTTTAAGATGGTTTATCTTCCTGATTGCTGAACTGGTGTTGTTTTCAAATATGGCTACGTCGTCCGCGAACGCCAGACAGACAACATACACTCTTTGTGTTTGGGGCCTAATCGAAACTGATCTTCATTTCCTTCTTCTTTGTACAGCGATTTTCTCCATTCTCGAATTATCTTTTCTAAGATACAATTGAGAATAAGTGGAGAAAGTACATTTCCTTGTCTGACCCCAGTTATTTTCTTGGGCTCAGAGATTTCATTCTTGAATTTTACCTGAGATATTGTGTTGGTGAGAGTGTTTAATCAAATTTCTGGATGAATCATCCACCCCAAACTCTTCCAGAACATTCAATAATGACTCTCGATCAATCGAATCGTATGCTTTTTTGAAATCCACGAATACGACCACATATTCAAACTCCCCAGTTTTCTTGTATCTGATGATGTTCTTCAGATTGAAAATTTGTTCTGGGCAGGATCGGCCCTTACGGAAACCAGCCTGATATTCGCCAATCTGTTGATCAAGATGAGCTTTGATTCTGTTAAGGAGAATCTTGTAAGGAACAGGAACTATCGATATACCTCTGTGATTGTCAACGTTGTTCTTGTCTCCTTTTTGTGGAGAGGATGGATTAGTGCTGATTGCCTTTCAACTGGTATGGTACCCGTTCTCCAAATCTCCTGGAAGAGGCAGACTAATATGTCCAGCCAGCTTCAGTAGTTCCGCCACTATGGAATCTTCCCCAGCTGCTTTATTTTCTTTCAGACTGTCTATGATCAGCTTAATTTTCGTCTTACAAGGTGGATGAGAATTGGGCAGACCTTGAATGGGAAGGGAGTTGGATAGTTTTAGCGATGAGCCAAAATGTCGCAATTTCTCCTGTCGTTCATACCTAGCTTTCCTGTATCATCTCTAAAGCACAGACTAGGGGCTTGAAAACCTTTCAGATTAGATTTGAAGGTTTGATACAAGTCCCTAACGTTCTTCTTACGGAAATTCTTATCGATTAGTTCCATCTGTTGATTCTCATACGATCACTCTGCACGTCGGAACACTCGGGCTGTAACCTTCCTCGTATCACGGAATGCATCAAAATCTTCCTGACTTTCGGCCGAATTCCATTTTCTCCATGCATCTGTTCTCTGAGCCAGTGCATTATCACAGGTTTCGTTCCACCACTGATGTTTTCGTTTAGGTGCTGCCAGAATTGTGGCGGTAGCTGCCTGCCAGATCTTAAAAGCGGTGACAGTCCAATTCTTAGGTTCAAAGGTCAAGTTCTGATGATAATGCTCCTTAACGTCCTGACTAATTTTAAGTTTCGACACATCAAATCTCCGAGTTCTATTTCCAGTATTCGGAGTCATCCTGAGAGGACTGAAATTCATCTTTATCTTAGAAAGGTAGTGATCAGAGTCAAACCTTGCAACTCTCTGAACTTTAACGTTCATAATTTCTTTTATTACTCTTCTAGAGATTGCAACATGGTCAATCTGTTTCTCACCATTCAAGTTACCCGGCGAACGTCAAGTCTTCTGTTTGCTTGGTTTATGTTTATAGAATGTCAACATTACCTGAAGATCAAATGTTCTTCTTCTTCTTCTTCTTCTTCTTCTTCTTCGTATCCCTTGTGCTTTTAAGCGTCGGGGTAGCCTCGTTCTGTCCATCTCTGCCACTTCGATCTATTTTCACACAATCTCTTCATTTCCAGCATTGTTTTCCCTCGCTTCTGTCCGATTTTCTCAATTCTGTCATCCCAAGTGGTACGGGGTCTTCCTCTTCCTACTCTCCCTTCCACTCGCATTTCAAAAACCTGCTTCGCTTTTCTCTCTTCTTCCATCCTCCTGACATGTCCATACCACTTCAACTGACGTTCCTCAATCACCATACTTATCGCCTTCTTTTGTCATGCTTCTTCTCTGATTCTCTCATTCCGGATCCTATCCCTTCTAGTCCTCCCCACTGCTCGCCTTGTATACTTCATTTCAGTGGCAGTGATCTTACTGAGATGCTTGTCTTGCAGTGCCAAACTCTCTGTGCCATATAGGGTGATCGGGGCCATAACCGTGTTGTAAATCTGCATTTTGGTCTTGATGCTTATCTCATTCTTCCCTACTATTGTATTATTCATCTGATAGTAGGCTGAGATGGCTTTTTTTAGTTCTATTGAGTACCTCTTGCTCAATTTTCCCATCACTACTTAATATGGTGCCAAGATATTCAAAAGTTTCTACTTTTTCGAGAGGTCTTCCTTCACAAATTATGTCAAGTTGTTGTTCCTGTTTGTCCAGTTTTGAGACCCACATTACTTTGCTTTTATCTGTATTCACTACCATTCCTTTCCTCTCCAATTCTTCATACCATTCCACCACGGCCTGCTGAAGACTTTCTGGTGTATCAGCAATCACTATTATATCATCTGCATAGAGGAGTGCTTGCAAGTATACTGGTCTTAGTCTCCACATACCAAGCTTGGTCCTATGGGTTCGCCGCTTACATATTTTTGTTATTTCATCCAGGACGATATTAAACAGTAGAGGGCTGAGGCTATCACCTTGTTTTACTCCTCTCTCCATTTGGAATTCTCCAGACATTTCACCATCTATACGAACTATTCCCACAGGTTACTGGTATACACTCTTCACAGCATTTAACAGTCTCATTGGTACCTTCTTCGCTGCCAGTGCTTCCCATATGCTCTGCCTCGGTACAGAGTCAAAAGCTGCCTTCAAGTCTAGAAATGCAAGGTAGAGGTCACGGTTTTTGGCAATGCTCTTCTCTATTACTGTTCTAATTGTGTAGATGTGATCTTGTGTCTGACGTCCTGGCCTAAAAGCTGCCTGCTCCTCTTCAATGTCATTTCCACCACCTTAATAAGTCTCCTTCCCAGCATCCGAGTGTAGATCTTGTACGCTACAGATGATAGACAGATAGCCCTGTAATTATTACAGTCGTAGCTGTTCCCTTTCTTGTGCAACGGGATAATTAGATTTTTCTTCCATTCCTCTGGTATTCTGTTCTCTTCCCACATTCTCCTAAACAGCTTAGTAAGTTGCTTCACTATCTCAACACCTCCATATTTGATTAACTCTTTAGAAATTCCATCAGGACCTGCTGCTTTCCCAGTCTTAATTTGTTTAATTGCCATTATGACCTCCATTTCTTCTATTTTCCCTTCTATTTCTGGATTTTTCACATCTTCATGTAGTCCATAAACAATCCCATTCTCTTGCTCTGCCGCATTTCTCTGGAACTTCTCCTCATAGTGTCTTCTCCACACTTGAAGCACTTCTGCCTTCTCTGATACTAGGATATTCCCATTCTTGATTGTCCTGTTCTGCTTTCCATACTTCCCTCTTATAGACTTTATGGTTTTCCAAAAGCTTCTTGTATTCTTCTCACTAGCTTTGCTTTCAACCATATTCCCAAACTCTTCCCAAGATTTTCTCTTAGCTTCCTTCACTACTCTTTTCGTTTCATCCCTTCTTTTGATGTATTCTTGCCTGTTTTCTTCCGTAGGACATCCTATGTATCTTTTACATGCATCTTTCTTGCTCTTTACCTTCTCCTCCACTTCTTCATTCCACCAACTTGTTCTTTTCTTTCTGGTATCTACCACTGCCTTTCCACACACTTTATCTGCTGACTTTAGCAACACTGATTTTATGTCATTCCATATGTCATTGATTTCTTCACTTCCATTAGTTCTTATTTGCATCTTCTCCTTCACTAATTCTGCATACTGGGACCTTTTCTCTTCTTTTTGAAGTTCCTTCAATCGGATCACCTCAAACCTTTTGGTTCTTGGTTGGATTGGCCTCTTGAATCTGGTGTCCATTACCAGTAATCTGTGATCTGTAGCAAGTTCTGCTCCTCGTATGACCTTCACATCCATGATATTATTCCGTATGCCATGAGGGTACATAAAGTAGTCTATAACACTCCTAGCATTTCTACCTTCAGCCTCAAAAGTTATCTTATGTACTTCTTTATGGGGGAAAAATGAGTTTCCCAATAACAATTGATTTTCAATGCAGAATTCTATAAGTCGCCTGCCATCTTCATTCAGCGTCCTCTCTCCACCATGATTGCCCATGCTTCCATGTGCTATTCTTTTGTCCTGGCCAGTTCTTGCATTTAGGTCCCCTCCTATCAATACATGGCGTCCATTCGCTACCTCTTTGTCCACGGTCCTTTGGAGTTGAACATAAAACTCCTCTTTATCGAGTAAGTTGGTGTCTTCTGTTGGGGCGTATACTTGTATGAAGGACACTTTCATCTCTATGTCAAGGTTAATAACCATTATTCTCGAGTTTATTGGTTGCCATCCACTCACTTTGGTTTCAGTCTGCTCGCTGGTGACTATGCCCACACCTTCCTTTGCCCTACTGTCCATCCCAACCCCAGAATATCTCAAAACATACCCTTCTTGTAATCTCTTCATTCCACTTCCTTTCTTCTTCACCGCACTAAGTCCCAATACTTCCAGTTTATGACTTTTCATTTCCTGTATTAACTCTACATCTTTTCCAGCGATTGTCTTGATATTCCATGTACCAAATCTCATATTCCGTTTCCATTGCGGTCGTTGTCGTCGTGTAGATCCGTCCAATCCGAGGCTACTGTTGTTTCTTTGAATCATTTCTACCCCCACATGGGTGATTAGACCAATGTGAAGTGGTTTGTTGGGTTGCCTTCCAAGCCTCCTTATTTATGTCCCCAGGAGACAGGGTGGCCCAGTTATACCCCCAGGCACCGGGTACCCATTTTCGTCGCCTCTTACGACACGCATGGGCTACGGTGGGACAATTCTAAACCCCGGTCACCACGCGGGGGAAGATCAAATGTCCGACACAATTCAACAAGTCTTATTCCATTTTTGTTAGTCATCTTGTGAGCAGCATATCTTCCTACGGTTGATCTGAGTTGTGCTTCCGTTCCCAATTGGGCGTTAAAATCACCCAGTAATATCTTGATGTTCATGTTAGGTATTTTCTCCATTTGTTCTTCAAGAAGGTCCCAAAACTGGTCTACTTTCTCAGGATTGCGCCTATTGTCCTCATTGATAGGTGCATGGACATTGATCAAGTGTAACCTTTGTTTCCACAGCGAAGAATGAGAAGAGACAATCTCTCTGAAGGATTCATTAGAGAAATTCACTACTGAGATCGTAACCTTCTTACTCACTGCAAAAGCCGTTCCAAATATCGGCAAATTCTTGCCTATCTTTACTGCTCTCATACCTTTATAGATCCTATATCCTCCTATATCCATTATATCTTCGTCCTGGTATAGTTTTTCTTGGAAAGCCAAGACCGATATGTTGTGATCATCCATCATATTTGTCAGTTCATTGTGCTTACCAACCTCGAGCAATAGGTTTACTTTCAGCGCTCAAAAGTAGTATTTCTCTTTGGTTCTAAGTTTTCTGTGTCCATTGTTAGCCTCCTTTCCTAAGTATATAGGTGCAGGCTCCCCCAGAATCCGAAGGCCTGCTTGCGCTCCTAGGAGCGGTGGATTCCTGCGAACAGTTACCACCTGGGGTAGTGTCTTCATTCTGACGACTTTCCATAATGCTTGGTTGTTAATTAAAAAGTGGGTCGGATCACTCCTTCCCAGTAATAGAACCGAGGTTGTAAGCCCCGGAGTTTGGTAATAGGCCTCTCCTCTGGAGTACAGACGCTTTTTGCAGCCGCTTCACTGAAGAACAGACGCTGCGCTCTGAAGATGGTTCCTCCGCTTTATCCACCGTTGGGACATAAATGTCCTCATCCGCTTTCAGAAACCGTTGACAATCTTCACCGTTTTTAGCCTACTTTCGATTTTTGCAAAAAATGAAAGTAGACTTATGAGATTTACACGGGGCCAAAAATTGTGTGTCTGTCTGTGTGTGTGTGAGTGTGTGTGTGTGTGTGAGTGTGTGTATTCGGAATGTCTGCCCCCCTATCAATTCGAACACGGTGAAACCGAATTGACCGAAATTTGGTACAGAGGTAGAACTAGTAAAGGGCACCTCAGGTCTTGTTTTACATGGCCGCCATTTTGACGGAAACGTAATGGTGGCCACCCAAATGTTCAAAGCATAAATCATATTACCACTAACCTAATCATCTGATCTCTACCAAATTTTGCAACAATATATACATATATGGCGAGCGTAGTTTGACTAAACTACAAGGTTATCAGCCCAATAGTTTGCAGGTGGTGGCCATGTGTATGTGCAAATCGATCCCCCCTATCAATTCAAACACGGTGAAACAGAATTGAACGAAATTTGCTACAGAGGTAGCACTAGCAAAGGAAACCTCAGTGTCATGTTTTAAATCGCCGTCATCTTGACGAAAACGTAATGGCGGCCACCCAAATGTCAAAAGCTTAAATCAAATTACGACCAACATAATAACTGATCTCTACCAAATTTTGCAACAACATATCGTTTTGTGGGAAGCATCTTTTGACCAAACTACAAGATCATCAACCCAATAGTTTGCAGATACGGCAATGTATGTTTGCAAATCGTTTCCCCATATCAATTCAAACACGGTGAAACCGAATTGAACGAAATTTGGTAGAGAGGTAGCACTAGCAAAGAGCACCTCAGTGTCATGTTTTATATTGCCGCCCCTTGACGAAAACGTAATGGTGGCCACCCGAATGTTCAATGCTTGAATCAAATTACGACTAACCTAATCATCCGATGTCTACCAAATTTTGCAACAACATATATTTATATGGCGAGCGTCTTTTATTCAACTACAAGGTCATCAGCCCAATAGTTTGCAGATGGCGGCCATGTATGTGTGCAAATCGATTCTGCATATCTTTTCAAACATGGTGAAACCTAATTGAATGAAATTTGGTACAGAGGTAGCACTAGCAAACGGCACTTCAGTGCCATGTTTTATATTGCCGCCATCTTGACGGGAACGTAATGGTGGTCACCCAAATGTAAAAATCTTAAATCAAATTACGACCAACCTGATCATCTAATCTCTACCAACTTTTGCAACAACATACCTTTATGTGAGAAGCGTTATCTGCCCAAGCTACAAGGTCATCAGTCTAATAGTTTGCATATGGCGGCCATGTATGTGTGCAAATCGATTCCCCCTATGAATTCAAACACGGTAAAACCGAATTGAACGAAATTTGGTACAGAGGTATAGTTCATCTAGTGCAAGTTTGCACTTTTTTGACAGCTATGGTTGCCAACCTTCATAAGGAAAGACTCAATTTATAACCTGCAGTCCATAACAAGTATATATACGTTTTAATCACATGTAAGTTTTTTCAGGTTATTTTTTTCGCTTGTCCCAGTAATTGTGAGTATTTTGGCAACATATTCTGTCGGCCAGACTGAAAAGTTGCATTATCAAATTGAACTACCATGTGCTCGTGGCATGGGCGTGCGGTTGGTAATGGACGCTTTACTGTGTCCACCCGCCTGAGAAAATAACGTGTTAATTATATTAAATATTAATAATTATAATTGATAATATTGCGCAAAGTCGTCTGAAAGTATTATTTCCATTTGAACGCGTGTTCACTTTTCAGATAAATATATAGGCCTAGTGGTTATCTTAAATGTTGAGTAAATATGTGGCCTGAGATGTCTCCAGGTCGGACATCTTTGTTTTGAATATCGAGTCGGAAGCAGATACGGAATTTCTTGTTCAAGATATTTATTTTATTTCTCTCTTTTTGGAGGTAAAAGAAAAGGCATCAGAACTATTGATTTCCCCAAGGACATTGGCCTGGTGATAATTTTCATATGACATGATTTGTGCAAAAACGTAGGCCTAAAATATGAGTTGCTGTGAAGGCCTAGGCCTAAAAGTTAGCTTACATGGTGAAATGTTTCGTACGGTACGTTCTATTTTAATATTAATCCAATAGGTCAAGTAATGATCGTATCGTCGTAAGGACATCTTACACCATACCTTAATAAGCATTTTCGTCGAACTGTGAAATGTTGGGCCTAAAATAATTCCACTCTCACATTTAAGTTATCAGCTGCTGTGTCAAAGCCAAGGTCTTGCTCATAGAGCGTCCAATGATGAAACAGCACACAATAGGTGTGCTGTTAGAATGATTATTATTTGAAAAAATGTCACAAAGAAATACAAGTTTCCTTTAAAAAGGGCAATGAATTGATATTGCGAGACGAATGTAGGTGTAGGCAACTTATAACGGCTGTTGACACCTTGACGGATTACAGCGGCCATTGCTGCCTCCCATGTGGGTGATTGCTCATTGGCTGGAATGCACGTGGTATGGGCGGATTGATATATTCTGTGGGAGTATTGTTCCCGCGAGAACTGTCAAATAAGTGCAAACTTACAATAGATGAATTATAGCACTAGCAAAGGGCACCTCAGAGTCATGTTTTATATCACCGCCATCTTGACGGAAACGGAATGGAGGCCACCCAAATGCTAAAAGCTTAAATCAAATTACGACCAACCTAATCATTTGATCTCTACCAAATTTTGCAACAACATACATTTTTGTGGGAAGCATCTTTTGACTGAACTACAAGGTCATCAGGTCAATAGTTTGCAGATAGCGGCCATGTATGTGTGCAAATCGATTTCCCATACCAATTCAAACACGGTGAAACCGAATTGAATGACATTTTTTACAGAGGTAGCACTAGCAAAGGACATGTCATATTCATGTTTAATATCCGTATAGCACGTTTTATTTCACAAACCTACTACAACCAACATTCAATTATACTCCTTGAAAAGGTCGAAGATTTATAACAATACCCATGCATTTAGGAGAAATTAGGCTATATGTTATTTACTGAACATCTTGTTTAAAGAGGTGTTACTCCTCTATCACTCGCCCTTAGTCCTGACTTGTGACAGGCAGAGCCTGGCTTCGCAAACACTGGGCCCAGGTTGGTGGGTTTATTGTTTATATATTTTGTGTAGAATTTTTTAATTTTTTATTATTTTATTTTACATAAATGTATAATCCCTGTTGTTATCCAATTGCTAGTTTTGTTATTTTAATCGTTCTTTGTTTAAAGGGGAATGCTGTTTCAAAATAGTGTTTTAGGGTACTTTTGAAAAATCCACAGCCTGCTTCCAGTTTCCGACCGGGTGAGGAATGGAATGAATGAAGCCCCCATCTAGCGGCGAGGATGTGGACTGTGCCGGCTGCCGAGGCCTGACGCACTCCTCTGGGGCAATGATTAAATGAATGACAGATGAAATGAAATGATAGTGGAGAGTGTTGTTGGAATGAAATTTTGACAGGGAAAACCGGAGTACCCGGAGAACAACCTGTCTGCCTCCGTTTTGTCCAGCACAGATCTCACATGGAGTGACCAGGATTTGAACCACGGAACCAGCTGTGAGAGGCCGGCGTGCTGCCGCCTAAGCCACGGAGGCTTAGGGTACTGTTAAATGCATTAAATTTATCATTTACATTTTCTAGTTTATAAACTTCTGACCATGTTTCCTTATTTAATAAGTCATTGAAATAAGTGACATTTGTTTCAGTGAATGACCTGAACTTTGATTTTATTCCATTATCATTATTATTGATTTTTTCGGGTGGTTCAAAGCTCAGTATTTGTCCATGGTTGTCACTAAAACCCGGGCAATATACTTCTATTGAATGGTGATATTTATCATTATTCATAAAAATTTGATCAGGAGTGGTTTTACTAAATTTTGTTATTCTCGTCGGGGTATTTATTGTAGGTTTCAGTCCATAGGAAATTATTAACTGTGTTAATAATACACAATGTCTATAAATTTTTAAGAAATCCACATTTACATTTCCATAAATTATTATATCGAAATTTACTTTGCTCATGTAATTCAATAAAAGCGATCTTTTCCAGTTACTATGGGGTTTTAAATAATAAATATGAATTTACATAAGATCTCAAATCAATCATGTTTCCAACAGTAAAGCAAAGAAAAATTAAAAACAATGTTTTCTAATAGTTTCGAATATGAAATGTGCGTCTGGTTACCGTATACACCGAGAGATGTCAGCACATGCATTCTGTACATTATCTGAGCCTTTGCCAGATATTTAAAACATAAAAATACGAGGAAAAAAGACAACAGGGTATGTCTAACATGAGCACAGGAAATGTGGGTGTGACCTATTAAGGCGACATGCACGCACAATTTAAATGGTTCCGCAAGACATTTAAAAATGTCCGTAGATTTAAAAAACTAGTATCCACATGTGCTCTGATGTCTGGACTACCAACTTCTGACAAAAACTCATTTTCTTTTTTTGGCTGTTTTTGGGCCCTTACAGGATTTTATAAGTCACGTGTGTGAACTTCTAGTAGTGCCCTTTATCACCGTACAGAATTTCAGGGTTATATCAGTAATAGTTTTGGAGATATAAAATGCCGGTGAAATACTTCGCACGGTCGCCATGTTGGATTGGTGAGCCGTAATAAAATTTGGAGGGCATGGTCGGGGTCGGACGAAATAGTACTAAGTCTTTAGTCTTTACCGAGTATCATTGAAATCTCTCCAGCCGTTTAGATTTAATTACGGGGGGGGGGGGGGGGCACACACACATGTGGACAAAAGGTGAACTCATAAGTCTATTTTTTCAGTAATGAAAATAGGCTAAAAATTAAAATGATGAGTCGAGTCACAAGAGACCACCGACAATGGTAGCTACGCTCACTTACGCGCATCGCTAGGCCAAGGGGCCAAGCTATCTGCAGACTCGGGAGACGTGGGTTCTAGCCCCACCTTCGGCCGTCCTTGGAATGTTTTTTCGTGGTTTCCCCTTGTTCAACTCCGGGTAAATGCTGGGACGGTACCCTCTTACAGGCCACGGTTGCTTCTTTCCATATCCCTGCCCAGTTTCATTCATCATCATTCATTTTATTTCCCATTAATTCCTCTCGTGAGGTGGGCGTCAGGAAGGGTATCCGGCCCTAAAAACCACCCGCCACATAGACTGACATTGCATCTCATCCCCGAACACGTTGAAAACGGGAATAATAAGGGGTATACATACATGAGATCACCCGGGCAGATGTGTGTGTGCCTGTGTGTCCTTCTGTCTGTGTGTGCCCCCCTATCAACTCCTAAACGGCTGCAGCTACCGAAACACTATTATTTTCCCCTCGTATTAATCTGTAGTCTCATCGAGGAAAAATAGTAGGGCTCAGTATCGTTTCCAGGATATGCATGCAGTGCATTAGTACCATACGCGATGCAAGCAGAGAATTGTCGACCTTCCTGCCAACCCGCATTAGTTGGCTTGCAGCAAACGATATTGGAAGGAACTGCTGAATCACCCGGTATAGATCATAATACTGTATTTCAGATTAATTTTGAGCAACTCAGATATGGCAGTGTTGTCAACATGATTTTACGTGAGCTGGTAAATTCAATGTTTAACTGCACTTCCATACTAACGAATGGCTTTCATCCTTATTTTGTACGTGCAGGGTATGATAGGATAGCGAATGGGTGTTCACTGTACAGTGCAGCGGCCACTGTAATACACGACCTAATCTCATTTCTATTGCATCAGATGATTCACACACTCGCAAAGAAAATTAAAGTCGACGTTCCTTAAAAACACTTTGTATTTTCATGTTAAAAATAGAACGTGTACTGTAAAATACATTTTCAGAAATAACCACAGATATGCTCTTACGAACGTACAAATATGCGTACACAGTGGCTTCAGAAAGTCACCCTTAGCTGTTCAAGAATTCTTTCACAAAAGAGGAAAAGTGTGAATTTGAACAATATTGTATAATTTGCAACCAGTGAATTTATTCTAGTATTATAATGCTTGGAAGTCAGTTCTCCTAAACAGCCTCTTATTCTCCACTCTTTTAGATTTTTCTTGCGGCAGTTCTATCTATGACTGGCGCCCATTGAGATTTAGTGGCTAGAAATAACGTACCATTATTGAAGTAAACTAACTAAACTAACTCGTAGCTTCAACCCCGTGTCTTCAAGTTATAAAATAACGTATATCATATGTTAATATTTAATTACTGCAAAATATTATACAATTTTCAAAAGAAAAATATGCAAAAATGCAAAATATTATCTTGCAGTTCAGAAACAATTTTCAGATACGAGAATGTTGATACGCTTCTCTGAGATAATTTCCAAATACGCGTTTATTTGCTTTGACTGACAGCACAATACTTGTTTCGGTGACCGATTCTAATGTTGTCTATGATTCATAATGAAGGGACAACAACTTGTTGGCAACGTCAAAAACGAAATAAAAATACGAGAATTTCATGATATCGTCGCCAAAATCATCGTAGAAATTTATTTTTCTACGTATGTTTGCAGATATGTTAATATTTAATTACTGAAAAATAATTATTATGTTGCAGTTCAGATGCAATTTTCAGATACGAGATTTTTGATACGCTTTGATACATCATTTTTAATCTCTCGGAGATAAGAAATTCCTTAAACGTTATTACGGTATTTTACTAGAGTAGGCCTACAATTAAAAGTTAAGTAATGCATGAAAATGAGATTGCAATCGTGAATCCGAAATTCCTTTTTTACAGGCAGGATTACTCTACCACTGCATCGTCACGATATGGACTCATTTCCAAAGACGATATCACGAACCCCGAATATGGATTGATTCACATCATGAAGTTGCAGAAAAAAATCCTCTCTTCACATCCTGAACAGCGTGCTTCACTGATATATGCTACACTTTGAAACAAACGGCTTTGAAATATCAAATAATGACAGCCGTTACTAATGCTCAAAAGCAGAAGCAATCAGCATTCGGCAATACTTCGTTTGTTATTTTCTCCTAAATTAAACGAAGTTGAAACATTTCATCTTTAAAATCTGTGAGGTTGCCTAAAACCAACATATTAATTCGTTATTGTTGTTGATGATTTATTTAGGGACTGTGCGCCATCTTGGTCATATAGCCCCGTCTTCTTGGGTGTGTGTGTGTGGAGGTTGTCTGATCACTTGTGTTGTTGAGATGGCTGTATTAGTGTGTGTATTTGTAATACAGACGAGCATTGGGAAGGAAGCGGCCGCAGCCTTAAGTTAGGAACCATCCCGGCATTTGGCTGGAGTAGTAGTGAAGAACTACGGAAAACCACCTCCCAGATGGCTGAGGAGGAAATCGAACCCAGCTCTTCTCAACTTTACCTCAGATCAGAATTAAATTTCTTTGCAGAGTCGGGAATCGAACCCGGATCTCCGGAGCGACAGCCAAGAATACTGGCCACTACACCAGGGTGTGGACATATACTTATTCCTAGCGACCACCATTGTCATGCACAACATTAAAGTTCCATGAGATAAATCGAAAAACACGGTTGAGTAGTTCTGTGCCCATCATTAAGTGTCGCTTGTCCCCTGGTTTATTACATGTTCAGTCCAGAGAATGCTGGAATGTCATCCTTGCAGTCCCAGGATGGGATGCATTTGCCAACTCTAGTACCAATAGTAATGTAGACTTTTCAATGAAACACGTAATCAGGTAGGAATGCCAAACGAACTCAAGTACCTAGTGCTGTTGATTGAGTTATGTGAACCAGCAATGGTATTAATGATAATTATATTAATAATAACAATAATGTCGTTATTTTTCAATATACCTACCCCTTTTAACATTGTTTTTCTTTAACTCACGATACTACTGTATTTCGCATGTAGTTATTGTACGTACGTCTAGCAACAGAAGCATCCTATCCTTTCGCGAGATATTTAGCCATTATTGCAATTAAGCAGCAGTAATTCTTCACACAGTGCGAAACTGAATAGTGGACGCAGCTTAAATAAACGATTTTCTTACCTGCTTGCATGACATACAATACACACGTTATATTCACTTTAGACGGTTTCACTCCTAAATATCTATGCCCGACGTAACGCTCCAAACTTCCTGAGGTGGTTGACCAAACACACCAGGGTAGCCAGACTCTTATGAGCGTGACCTTGATGAAATTGAGATGAAGGGATGAGAAAATTAGTTTGAAGACTTGGTGCTTAAACCATTAACTCACACCACTAAGCTAAATTTAGAATAACGGAATGCATCCCTCTCCAAGTAAATTCGACAGTCTTAGATTAGATAGCTCTGAGAAAGTTGTTCTTCCCATAAGTGATTTGTAAAAAATATATTGTCCGCGTGGCAGAATTTCTCTTTCCTTGCAACATTTTACACTGACAGTTCACTGTATTCATCAAATGATTGCTTGCCAGTGGCAAGTTCAAGTCGCATAAAGGCAAACCCTTAGTAGATCACTGTCCGGTCGCGCCCATTCTAGGAAGCCTGGTTTAGGGGTACCAATCCTACTTGCTTCATCCTCTCGTCGGGCCTGCCTCAGAATATATGTTGGACACTGTAAGTTCAATGTTCAACTGCATGTAACTACCAGACAAATATATGGATTTATACAAATTGTTGCTCATGCCTTAAGAGACATAACAATGCTTAGTTACAGAATCCTCATAGCTATCAACTGCCTGTAACTTTCTAATAATATGCGAAGCCTAGACTCAATATCGAAAGGACTGTTCATGTTCAGTAAACAACTTGCTCGCTATTATATTTCAATATTGCACATATTGCAAAATAATTTTACCCACGTTTATAGTTTCCATGTTTAACTGCATGTAACTTCCGTATCATTTAGTGGATTTCTACCAAATTTAGTTTAAACAGTGTATGACATTAGAGATATACTTGTTCACATTTGCAGAGAAAACAGTCCTACGAACTACATAGTAACTCTCCCTGTCCATTTGAGCCATGGACACTCAACACCTCAGTATCCATGCAATGAAATGGTTTCAAGCACGCTGCATTTCTCTTTTAGTACTCAATCTTTGAGGTATATTTTGACTAAATCTTAAAGGTCACTGGGACGAACCTAAAATAATAGACAAATAAATAGATCCAAATGGATAATTCATTGGTTTGAGTATTACATTTTAAACAAGTAGGTTCTTTATTTCGTCACAGAATTACTTGTTCAAAAATGTCAAAAGTAGTATAATAATGGACTGAGTGGTTTGGCTGGACTGGTGAATACAGCCTGCTGACAAACAAGTGGGCACCAATTCAATTATGAAATGGTGACTTTCGATGACCAGCCCCATGTACTTGTATGCGTTTCTTATGTATATAACTTGTTTTATTTTGGTGACTGTAATAGAAATTACTGCATGATACCACCCTGAGCGCTTGACAGTCAAAATATTCTGTTTAAATAATCAATGTTCTAACCATATTATATGTATTGATTTTAATGTATTGAATAGAGACTGCGCAGGAGATATAGGGCCATGACTGTCATGATTTACTTAAGCAATAGGGTTACATGCAAACTGCTGCTCTATGTCAATTATATTACATAATTGTAATAGGTGTCTGCACTTGTGCTGTCTACCATCCCCCCAGGGGCTCACAACTAGTGGGACGTGGGTTGGCGACCACGCGACCCCAACTGAGTCCGGCATTTCTTCCACTTACATGTGCCGGGCTCTTCTTCGTCTTCTTTCCTGTCGACCTCCCTTGGTCAACTCTTGTTCTTTTCCGCCCCGACGGTATTAAGGTATTCGAGGCCTAGGGAGTCTTTCACTTTCCCGCCTCATCTGTCCTGATCCCTCCTTCTTCGAGGGGTCAGACTTCTTGTTTTCATTTCATTATATTTCCTTTTCTCGTCAAGATACCCGCACTGTTTTTGTTAATTAGCTCCCCATGTATCTAAATTTCCTTTAGCGAATTATTTGCATCTACACTCCATTTTGTAGGTATTTTCAATCTACGTTACATTTTGTAAGTCTTTTCCATCCAAATTGCATTTTGCGAGTATTTTCAACCTCAATTGCATTTTGTAAGGGATGACAATGTAAATTGCTTTTTAGTAAGTCTTTCAATATAGGGGCTGGGACTTCTGTGAGTATTTTGAATTTCAATTGCATTTTGTAAGTATTGTCAACCTAAACCGCTTTTTGCAAGTATTTTCAATCTAAATTGCATTTTATATGGTGGGCATTTTGTAAGTATTTTGATTCTCAGTTGCATTTTAAGGGTATTTTGAATCTAAATTACATTTTGTAAGTATTTTCAATCTAAATTGTATTTTGTAAGTATTGTCCATCCAAATGAGTAGTTTTAATCTACTATACATTTTGTACACATTTTCAATTTCAATTGCATTTGTAATCATTTTGAATTTCAATGGCACTTTGTGAGATTTTGGATTTGAAATGGCCGTTTTCAATCTAAATTGCATTGTGTATTTTCAATGTCAATTGCATTTTGTAAGTATTTGGCATTTTGTACTGTGCCCGTTTCTCCAATGGGACAGGCGATCACCCGGCCAACATCCCGGCCCCATCGGAAGAAACGGCCAAGGGAGTGGGTAAAAAAGACTAGGGCGTGAATCTTGGTTCAAACAGACAAAGAATAAAAGAAATGCTCCAGCGAGCCAGAGACAAAGGGTCTCGGGTCGTTTACGGGTTGGGATGGCAAATTAACTGAACCGGGATTCAAAAGCAAACTCCCTAACTTGAATTAACAAACAGAAAAGAAAAGAAAAGCCCTCGTAAAATCACACTGCTCCTTTATTGGCCAAAGGATAACTGAACATTCCTGAACTGTGTGTCCTCCTCTCGAGAAAATAAAAGGGAAGGGGTTGGAATCATCTGGAGCATTCCCCTACTCTAGCGGTTACCTCGCTGCGTCATGCCATGACGTCATACTGACCCTCCGGTCTCGTCGTATCTCCAATCATCCGGGGCCGGTAATTGACCCTGACTGGATCGGTCACAGTACGTATTTTCAATCTTACTTGCTTTTTGTAAGTATTTTGAATTTCAATTGAATTTTGTAAGTATTTCGACTCTGCATAGCATTTTGTACGTATTTTGAACCTAAACTACATTTTGTGCGTATTTTGTGAGTATTTTCCTTCTAAATATTACCACTCTCAATTTTGTGAGTCGTTTCAATCTGAGTTACATTTTGTAAGTATTTTCAGTCTCACTTAATTTTCGTTCTGGTTTCCATTTCAGTGCCATTTTAGCTATCACCCAGATCATTGGGGGCCGATAACCTAGATGTTAGGCCTCTTAAAACAACAATTATCATCATCATCATCATTATGTCTACCATCACATTCAGAGAGAAGACAATGTCTCGATATGAATAGTCCCTATCGTATTGGACGAGCGTGTATCAGGAGAATGGCACATCCCTCTTTATTATGGTAGTATGTCGTAAAGTTTAGCCAGCCAACGTCAAATCTATCACGGCTGGAGCCAACTTGATGCTAAATATTGGTCAAGATGGAAGAATAAAAACACAGTAAACTTCGTGTCGTAACAGCAGTGCAAGTCAGTCAAGTTCGTAAAATAGAGGATGCCAGCCTTTATTACACGTTCCTTTTACATATCTTATCCCCAAGTGTCTAGATAAAGCGGCTAAGTGTTTCCTCGTATTTACTTGCATGAGTGACAGCCATCTCCAGTCGTAAAGAAAAGAGGAGCGGGTGCACGCTTTAGGAGACAAATATGAATAATTGTATCAGGGAGACGTAGAGCAGACATAAATTTTAAAGGCAGTGACTTAAGAAACATAAAACTAAATTGGGTTGTTTCGTCAAGGAGAGTTTCGCTTAAATCATGAATCCAAGCCAGCAAGAGAGCTTCTCATTTCTAGAGCTTACAGACATGAAAACCAGGACGCTCACAAGTAGGTGTAACTAAGGGCTCATCTCGTAAGCTCGAGCCATGCCTGCTTTGTTTTCGTCTATGCAGGTATGTCGTTCTTAATTCATTTCTTGAGCTTACAGACAAGAACACCAGGACACTTGCAAACAGGCGTAACTAATGGCACAACTCGTAAGTTATAGCCATGCCTGCTTTGTTCTAGTCTATGCAGTTATGTCGTTCTTAATTCATTTCTAGAGCATACAGACAAGAACACCAGGACGCTTGCAAATAGGTGTAACTGATGACACATCTTGCAAACTGAAGTCATGCCTGCTTTGTTCTCGTCCATGCCGGTATGTTGTTCTTAATTCATTTCCAGAGCAGGGGCCGATAACCTCGATGTTAGGCCCCTTAAAACAACAATTATCATAATCATCATTTCTAGAGCTTACAGACAAGAACATCAGGACGCCTGATTAGCATCGGGAGAGCTTAAAAATGGTTTTTGTGGTTTCCCATTTTCACCTCCAGGCAAATGCCAGGACGGTTCTTTTCAACAGGTCTATGGCTGACTGCCTTCACACTCCCTTCCCTGACCCTTCCTTAATTAGACCCAAGTTAGCGATCACCTGGACGATCGGCCTGTCACCATCCCCAGTTGTGTCGTATCAGTTCTGCCTCACGAGCCGAGTACCCCGTTGAAGCTCTCAAACATAAATTAAATTTCTTGACAAAACCGGAAATAAATACCCGTACCTAATGGGTGACAAGCAATACACCTCAAGGTGATCTCTCTTCAGGTATCTAAAGAAAATTAAGGGCATGTATGATCGACGTATACAAACATTGGCATATCACTAAGCTGTTGTGTGCTAGTGGGTATTATACGTAGGATAGTCGAAAAGCTGTAGTTTTCCGTTGCTTTCAGCCGTGCGTCCTGCTGCACGGCTGAAAGCAACGGGAAACTACAGCCGTAATGCTCTTCCCGAGGATATGCACCTCTCTATGCATAATTACATGTGATGATGGCCTCCTCCCTTGTAAAATTTCAATCCGGAGGTAAACTAGTCCCCCGTTCGGATCTCCGGGTGGGGGCTACTCGAGAGGGGGATAACATCACAGAAGTGACAAAGAGGAAATCTGACATTCTACGGATCGGAGCGTGGAATGTTAGAAGTCTGCTAGGAAGTGGAAGGTTAGAAAACTTAGAAAGGGAAATGGATAGGTTGAGGTTGGATTTGGTTGGGATTAGTGAAATGCGCTGGCAGGAAGAACAAGACTTTTGGTCAGGAGACTATAGGGTCATTAGCACTAAATCAAACAATGGCCAAGCAGGGGTTGGCCTCATATTGAGTAGGAAACTTGGACAGCGGGTGGAATATTATGAACAATATAGTGAACGGATTATTGTAGCAAAAATCAATACTAAACCTACCTGCACCACAGTGGTACAAGTCTATATGCCTACCAGTCAAGCTGATGATGAGGATGTTGAAAAGGTCTACGAAGAAATAGACGAAATTCTGAGGTATATCAAGGGTGATGAAAATGTTATAGTAATGGGAGATTGGAATGCTGTGGTAGGAAAAGGGAGAGAAGGGAAGATAGTAGGAGATTTCGGATTAGGTGAAAGGAATGATCGAGGAAGCAGGCTGGTAGAATTCTGCACCGAGCATGAGTTGGTCATAGCTAACACCTTATTCAATAACCACAATAGAAGTATATACACATGGATGAGACCAGGAGATACAGGGCGTTACAAATCGACTTCATTATGGTCAAGCAGAGGTTTCGAAACCAGATTTTGGATTGTAAAACATATCCTGGTGCTGACATAAACTCTGACCACGATCTGGTTGTAATGAAATGCTGATTAAAGTTGAAGAAACTGAAGAAAAGTCAAAAGCCAAAAAGGTGGGCAAAAGACAGACTTAAAGTAAAGGATGTAAACGAAAGATTCAAGAAGTGTATAAAGGAAGGACTAATTAAAAACCCTATACAAACTTCAATTGCAGACGAATGGGCACTTTTGAAGAATGAAATAACAAAATCCGCAGAAGAAAACATTGGTAGGAAAGAAAGAATAGGTAGAAAACCGTGGATCACTCAGGATATACTAGAATTGATGGATTAAAGGCGGAAACACAAGAATGTAAGAGATGAAAAGGGGAAAACAGAATACAGACGTCTGAGAAACCAGGTTGACAAGAAGTGCAAGGAAGCGAAAGAAGAATGGTTGAAAGAGAAATGTGCAGGTATAGAAAATTGTCTGAAATTAGGAAAAGTAGACACGGCTTATCGAAGGATTAAGAATACTTTTGGGGAAAAGAAGACTAATTGCTGTAATATTAAGGACATAAATGGAAAGCCTAAAACAGATAGGGAAGAAAAGGTTGAGAGATGGAAAGCTTACATAGAGAGTTTGTATAAGGGTAAGGAGATTGAGAATCATGTAATGGAAAGGGAGGAGGAAATTGTTGAGGATGCGAAAGGAGATTTAATATTGACATCAGAATTTGATAGAGCTTTGGAGGACTTAAGCAGGAACAAAGCACCAGGCATAGATGATATACCGATTGAGTTGCTACGCTGCATAGGAGATGAAGGTCTGATCAGGTTATTTCACTTGGTGTGTAGGATTTATGAGACAGGTGATGTACCCCCTGATTTCAAGAAGAATGTAATCATCCAACCACCAAAGAAAGTGGGACTTGACAGATGTGAAGATTACCGTACAATCAGCTTGATTACTCATGCTTCAAAGATCCTGTCTAGAATAATTTACAAGAAGATTGAATGCCAGATAGAAACGGAGTTGGGTGAAGACCAGTTTGGTTTCAGGAGAAATGTAGGAACAAGGGAAGCTGTACTAAGTATTCGGCTGATTTTGGAAGGTAGAATAAGGAAAGATAAGAGAACGTTCATGGCATTTGTAGACTTAGAAAGGGCTTTTGATAACGTTGATTGGACTAAATTGTTTGACATTTTGAAATCTATTGGAATAAAGTACAGGGATAGGAGGGTAATCTACAATCTATACAGAAACCAGACAGCAGTCATTCGAGCTGAAGGACATGAGAGAGAAGCTGATATTCAGAAAGGTGTTAGGCAAGGCTGCAACTTATCACCCATACTTTTCAATCTTTACATTGAACAAGCAATGAAGGAAATTAGAGAAAAATTTAATGTGGGAGTGAAGATTCAAGGAGAAATAATTTCAACTCTGAGATTTGCTGATGGCCGACAAGCCTGAGGATTTGAATGAGTTTTTGAATGGTATGGACTCCGTCTTACGGATAGAATTCCTGATGAAAATTAATAAATGTAAAACAAAAATACTGGAATGCAGCCGAAATAAATCAGAAACCTCTATGGAGATCAAATTGGCAGGTGAAAAGTTGAAGGAAGTAGGAGACTCTGTTACTTAGGAAGCAGAATAACCGGTGATGGACGAAGCAAAGAGGATATAAAAAGTAGGTTGGCTCAGGCAAATAAAAGCATTTCTACGAAAAGGAATCTGTTGACATCGAATATAGATTTAGGTATTAGGAAGTCATTTTTGAAAGCCTTTGTCTGGAGCGTGGAAGTGAAACTTGGACTGTTGGTGCAGCAGAAAAGAGGAGAATTAAAGTATTTGAAATGTGGTGTTACAGGAGAATGATGAAGATCAGATGGGGGTTATAAACAAAGAGGTATTAAGACGAGTGGGAGAGGAGAGATGTTTCTGGCGACTGATAATGAAGAGAAGAGATAGGTTAGTAGGACACATACTAAGACACCCAGGAATAGCAAGCTTAGTTTTGGAAAGAAGGGTCGAGGACCAGAACTGTAGGGGTAGACCAAGGTTATAATATGTTTAACAGATTGCCTCGGATGTAGGGTGTGGTAGCTATGTAGAGATGAAACGATTCGCTCAGGACAGGGAGGCATGGAGTGCTGCATCAAACCAGTCAATAGACTGAATAATCACACAACAACAGTCGAAAATCAGATTCCCCTACTCGCCCATACACAAGGAACTTCACTGATTGAAATTCAAAATGGCCTGGGTACAAAATGAGCACTGTACGGCTATTTTAACCTACCTTTCTCATGCAAGTGATTTGAAAGTATGGTTATAAGATAAACGAGGAGACGATGTGCGTGTGTCTATCAGTCTGTTGATTCCCCCGTATTAACTTATGAAAGTCTGCTCCGAACGCAACGAAATGTTGTGTCGTGTTAGCATTGCCTCCGGAGATAAGAATGTTGCTATTTTCATTAATATCACTGTTGCGAACTGTTGGTAATAAGGGGTAACAACTTAAGATTTTCAGATGACTGATGCAATTTTGACCAAAAAAAAGTGTGCAAGCATTGTACGCACCACCAGTGGTGTCAACCGTCAATAATAGGTGGTACTAAGTTCCTGAAGTTCCCACAAACGACAGAACCAATTTCTACTAAAATTTGTACGAACATAGTACGCACCACTAAAACAAGATTTATTATGTTTTATGCAGTTCCGATGTTGCCAACCATTATCAATAGTTGGTACCAATCTAACAGTTACCCTTGAAGAACTCGCACAGTTCTGGCCCAATTCTATCTTGGTATATACAAATTATACACAAATTATGGAAGTTGTAGCTCGTTCCTGTGTTACCAACCGATAGTAATAGGTAGTACCAACATTAAGGTTACTCCTAAACCACTCGTAAAATAATATCTCTATTTGGACTAAACTTTGTACGAACAAGATTCGCACCACCAACAAATTTCTATACAATTTTAAGCAGTTATACTTCTGACAATGCTTTGTAACAAATTGCTTCACATTACTGTTACCTTTGTGAAACTCGCAAAAAACTGACCCGATTTCGACAAACACATCCGTCCGACTACTCTTTGCCGTTCTGAAGTGAGTGCCCTGTCTTCTTTTTACACCTGTAGGCTATATCAGCGATTTATTGCAAGAAGGAAGGCATGTAGGGATTGGATCAACCGTTATGATTGTAGCAGACTGCACGCTGTTCTTTTGTTGACTCTAATATTCTCTTGTGGAAATGGAAATTGCAACGCCACAAAGGAATTTGTCATTTGTGTTGATTTTCAAGATATGGAGCGACGCCATGTAGGCAGTGCTGTAGTTGGGCCGGTACGGACCGGTACGGCGTACCCCCTAAAATCCAAAGTCGTTATAAGCGTACCGGTTAAACTACCTTTTTAAATCTGTAAAAAATCTCCCTACTGTAAATTGTCCAATGGATTTCAGAAAGAACAAGAAGTTCCGTGAAGAACTATACAGCCTACGTTTCATGCCAATGATTATTCTACAGTATATGAACCTATCTAGAATAATGACGAAATTAAGTTGGTAATATCGAAATATCTAATTAGTTCAAAATATACCTGGTATAATGTAGCCTAATAGAGCACTAGAGTTGGCAGCCCTGGTGACTGAATATATTCATAGTTCCACCTCTTAAGGTACAGAATACAAAATTTGGTTGAAGTCCAATGGACGTTACATGCAGTTAGACACTGGATCTATCAGCACACGTGAAAGCATGTTGCCAACAATACCATGCATGTGCTGGTCAGAAATAATCTGAATTATTATGATATCCTGTTGTGCCAATTTTGGATGAAATCCATTTGTTAGTATAGAAGTTACATGTATTTTAAAATTGGACATATCAGCAGGCATAGAATCATGTTGGCAGCACTGCCTTGTATTAATTATTCCAAATTAATCTAGAATGTCAGGTGCTATACGTGTGCAAAGTATAGAGCTGTTGGCTTGCATACTTTCTGATATATTGATATTAGGGTAAAAAGAATATAGACAGCATTTATTAACAGTTGGCAGCCCTGATTGCTCTTAACAATACTTATAGTCATGTCTGTTATGGTACACATAGCACATACGAAATTTGGTTGAAATCCAACTGATAGTATAGAAGTTACATGTATTTAAAAAATTGGTACTATCAGCAGGCTTATAATCATGTTGGTAGAACTGACGTATATAAGTTACTCCAAATTAATCTAAAATGTCAGAATATACGTGTGCATAGTTTAAAGCTGTTGGCTTGCATACTTTCTGATATATTGGTGTTTGGATAAAAAAAATAAAGAGAGCAATTACTAACAGTTGGCAGCGCTGGTGGCTCTTAAGAATACGCCCAGTCTTATCTGTTTATGTACAGATATTACATACAAAATTTGGTTGAAATCCAATTGATAGTGTAGAAGTTATATGCATTTAAACATTGGACCTATCAGAAGGCTTAAAATTATTTTGGCAACACTGTCATGGTTGGCCTCCTGGAAATTAAACTGAAATAGTCTTATCTACATGTGTGCCCATTTTGGAATAGCTCCCATGCATACCTTGCAAGATATCCAAAATGGAGCTCAAATTTCTAGTGCGTTTTTTCAGCAGTTGGTAGCACTGACATCATTTTCAAATATGGACGTGAGCTATTCCGGTGCACATCTTTACTCATACTAAATGTGGTTTTGATTGCTGCAGCCATTTAGGAGTTGATTGGGGGGGTGGGGGACACACACACAGCCAGACAGACAGGCAGACAGAAGGACAGACAGACAGACAGACAGACAGACAGACACACATTTTCCCGGATCGATCTCATAAGTCTACTTTTTCCTCATTTTTTCAAAATGTGAAAAGTAGGCTAAAATCGGAAATGATTATTTACTTGTTGAGAGTTATCTCGTGGCACAACTTGGAACTAATTGGGCCCATAAGAGTTGGAGTTTGACATTTCAATCGCGCCCGGATGTATAATACATGTTCAGCTGTTGGCAACATTGTGAACTTGGTTTCTTTTGGCGGTAAACGCTTGCTCTTGTGTTTTCAGTGCCACGCTGTGCCGTTGTTTGAATTGAGTGTAATTTGTCGTTAGGTACTGCCTGTGTAAAGACGTAAAGTGTGTGTGTGTGCGCGTGTGAAAGCACGTACATCATAATTTCAAAGTAATAATGAGCTTGCTTAACTGGTTAAATAGTGGCAAACGAAAAACTCCAGATGATAACAGGGACGTTGAAGAGAACAGTGCTATAGTACAGTACAGCTGGAGTGGCTTTATTCCAAAAACTGTGCTATGGATGGCTTTTTGTATATCGCTAGAAAAGCACAAAAAAAGTTTAACTCTAAATTTTAGAATAAATTGCACGATCATTTTGTCGGAAAACTCAAAAAAACATTGAAAAGCGTTTTTCTCTGAATCGACGTATTTTAAAGAAAAGTTTTTGAAACAAAAAATTTAGAGGACATTATCACCTACAATTCGTCTCATTCAGGTCATGTCATACGTTTTGAAATGCAGTAGTCAGGTGGCGCCAAATTTCCAAAAAAGTGTTATTTCACTTTATGTCCTAGAAAAAAAAGTTTTTTCACAAAAGAGTGAATCAGAAATTTGTTCCTCTCAAAATTGTCTGAAACATTTATTTAAACGTTTGTTTCCTCCGACTTACCGTTCCAAAGTTATAGTGCAGCAAATGCAACGCTGCGTAGTCAAGGCTACTATTGTTACTGCGGAGAGAGCGGTGGGCATAATTTAGACAGGGACCGGTGTCGGACTGCTGCCTAAGGCTCGGTCAAACAGGACGCGGGCTGTGTTTGTTAATTAGCTCAAACCATCATATCTATTTCAATCGCAACGTATCAATCATAACTGTACACATATTGCCATCTGAATAGTACAATTTTCACATTTCGGCAGACTATAACTTTGGAACGACAAGGCGGAGGTAAAAAATGTTTTAATAAATGTTGTAGACAATTTTGAGAGGAACAAAGTTCTGATTCGCTCTTTTGTGAATAAAACATTTTTTCTAGGACAAAAAGTGAAAAAAACCTTCTTTGGAAAATTTGGCGCCACCTAGCTTCTGCATTTCAAAACGTATGAGATGACCTCAATGAGACGAATTGTAGGTGACAATGTCCTCTACATTTTTTGTTCAAAAACTTTTCTTTCAAATACGTCGATTCAGAGAAAATCGGTTTTCAATGATTTTTTGAGTTTTCCGACAAAATGATCGTGCAAATTATTCTAAAATTCTGAGTTAAGTTTTTTGTGCTTTTCTAACGATTTACAAAAAGCCAACCATAGCACAGTTTTTGGAACAAAGGTTTTTTTTCTGTGCAGCTGTCCTGAACTACTAGATGTGACCAACAAGGCCCTTCGAAAAGATCGATCATCTCAAAGGAAAACGATTTTGAGGAGGAACTTACGAATGCAGGAAGTGATTCAGTTATTCCTTCTGGTCAAGTAAGTTCAGTGATTCTAGATTATCCAGAATGCTGGTCGGAGTCTCGGCATAATTACTTTAAAACTGAAAACAGCTGGCTAATAATAAAGAACAAAAAACTTGGTTGTTCTTATTGTGCTGAAGCTGGCAGGCATGGTTTGGGATCACAGCAAGGTTAAGGATTAAAACCAGCTAAAGAGTGGGTTGATGGGGAAATTACTTATTTTGGAAATACTAGTGATTTGCAGCAAAATAGTTTAAGAAAGAAAATATAAGAACATAAAAAATCTATGAGTCATATACGTGCAGAGCAGGCTAAGACTAGTGCTGAGAGCAAACCTTTAGAAACAGGAGTGGATAAAATGTTAGTTAATCAGTGTTGGACAGCAAGTAGACTGTTCAGGACAGCACACAAAGGGGCAAAGCTAGGAAGACCATTCACTGATTTTCCAATAGACATTCAAGTCCAGGAACTTAATGGTTTGGATATGGGAACAGTCTTACATTCTAAGCCTTTCTGCGATGTAAATTAATATTTATAAAATGGTGGAAAACCTGGAATAAATCCCAATAATTTCTAGTGCATTCAAAATGTGTAGATAATGTTCGTAATTAATGAAATTTATAAAATATTTCCATAGCCTTCTGTGATAGTTCCTTCTCATCCTATGAATATGTATATCCACTTCGGTCGTAGAAAGTAGATTGGAGCAGGTTCAAAGCTTCTGCGGTGCATGTCGACCATAGTCCAACATGACATCAACAAAAAGCATCATCCTGCTTGAGCCTTACAGACTCAATACATTCCACTGGTCTTTTCCAATAAAACTCTACTGCCTATTAAAATAGTTTTCCATGTGATATACTAAATAGCTTCTGATTTTGTAACTATATCGTGACCACCACCATTTCAATGAGAAAGTATGTGCTAGGATATAATAGCTTACATTATCGGTACTTAAGTCTCCTCCAACGAGATGGCATCCTCATGTTACAAACCACGAAAATTAATTTTTAGAAAAGTCGAATGCACGGCTTCTATGATTTATGAAACGTAAGCTACAAAATTTAGTACCATTAGATAATAAGTGTTATCATGGCCATCATACTAATCATTTCTCAATCGCCTGATAAGATACGAGAGATAAAAAATATGGTTTAAAATTTCCAAATGATGCACCTAGAATTTGTGAAAACAATTGAACTTCATGAGATGCCTCTACACTAAGCTCTGAATAAAAAAGATACGAGCTTTACAGTAGTCGCATATGATGTGTAACATCTGACATGTTATCCTACTGGTATACTACACAGCTTGGACATTCTTAAAATGTTAATTTACGCTCCATTTTCAGACTGGTACTATGATGAATGTATAGATTGAATTGGAGATATGCTACTGTGACACTTGTGGCGCAGCGGTCAAGCTGTTAGTCTCTCACCAAGGTAGACCGGGTTTGATTCCCGGTCAATACATGTGAGATTTTCGAATTGGAATGCCATGTCTTGTGGTTCGCATTCCACGTAAAAGGGAGGTGCCGTGGATCATGATTGTGAGATTAACGGTCACGCAAAACTACAAGCTTCCTTCCTTCCTTCCTTAATAATTCATAATAACAAAGTGACACACAACGTCGACTGTACTCTCAAATACTGTGAGCACACTCCTCAGTAACTATATCATTCATTATTCTCAAGACTCTCATACAATTCGTCGTAAACAAGCAAAACATGCCTTCCTACAATCATGAAATGACCTAGTCTCAGCTTTTATTCCACTCATATAACAACATTCTGTTATGCATTTAATATTTGACTAGCCTGCTCAAACACAGCTTGACAATAATGCCGCTTACTTAAATGTCATTTGTCGTCTTTGTCCTACCCCATGTGATGTTCAACCTTGAACGTGAAGCTTCATAAACTGCTCAATGACAAATGAAAGTCGGTGAAACATTTGCAACTGTGCTCGTCAAACCAGTGCCTGCTAAATGCACTGCCTACTGTATTACCATAATATTCTCGCGCTACGGAGCACACACTGCCTTGTTTCCAATACACACATTTTCAATTGTTATTGTAAAAGGGAGTGTTTTACAGATATTGTAGTTTATAATACGGAACTCATTTTATTAGATGATTTGTAGCTTCCACCAGCACTAGCCTAAATAAAGAATACGATATGAATCAACTAGATTAATAGACGCGACACCGCTCATAGCCTTAAATTACTTATAGACAGGTTCCCTTCATTCACAGACCAACACGTAATTGCATATGGATTCTGTTAAAATAAGTCATATTGATATGATAAATATCGTTTAAGATAATAATCTGGTAGCTGGATCGATAGATCGAGCGGGCAGTGCATACTTCCGTTTTCCACCACTGCCAGCTAGTACACTTCCGTCCGATTGATCGAGCGGGCAGTGCATACTTCCGTTGTTCACCACTGCCAGCTCGATCGTTCCGATCCACTTCCGTCCCCAATTTTCAAAATCACTCCCACAAAACTATCCAGCAACCGAGCGGGAAGATGTTACACATCAAAAATTCGTTGTGCCATGTATTATTGCACTCGGTTGATTAGATCGCCAGAAAAGGTATTTTAAACATTTGAAAATCACTTACCCACCATTATGTTTTTTTAAATTCTCAGGATTTGGATAGTCACATATGTGTCGTTACATAACACCATACAAAATTTCAGTTTGATTGCATAAATCATTTCAGAGATATTGAGAACCAGTGAAATGTATCGTGTGAACGCAATGTTGGATTGTTTTATATAATTACTAGCAGTAGTGCGCGGCTTCGCCCGATGGATTTATTTGTTTTATGGATGATAATGAATACTACTACAGAACTGGCACTTGATACTTAAACTAACAGAAAACATTATTTTAAAAATAGATCTGTTGGTGGTGGCGGTGGTGGTGGTGGTGGTGGTTGTAGTGGGGGTGATAAGTAGTACAGTATAATGGACGTAACATTGGTCATTTTCCCGTAATGATAATTATGTATAGGGAAACAGCTATTTACTAACTACAGCACTGACACATGTAATTTACAAACAAATTTACAAATATATATATATATATAAAAAGAGGAGTAAGTGAAATAAAAGACACTGCCTAGGGCCTATATCTCATTGGCTGTTAGAAATGTGGAGACCAATAGTGTCGTCTTTTGTCGCATAGCGCCGTAGGAAAATAATCAGAACTCTTTGGAAAACTTCGGCTGTCCCGAGCTACTGAGGTAGCAATAGTATCATTTATCGCCTACAAAGCGCTTAACGATAAGTTTCGGAATAAATGAAGGTAAATTTGAAAGCACCAACGCTTATTTCAGCTGATAACCTCAATGTACTGCACCAACACCATTGCACTTATACAGAGGCATAATATTTTCATGATGATAACTGTTTAAAGTGGCCTATGAAATCTTTTTGCTCTAATTACCCCCCCCCCCCCCCCGTGACTGCAATTTATAAACAGCGCAAGATGCAACTATTTTCGCAATTCTGCACCAGAACACTGGTAGGGGTGACGTGATGCAGCCCGAACTGCCCGTCAACAATAGGCTTATTAATATACTCTTACAGTTACACTACTACGGACATGAATGATTCTAGGGCCTTAATACGTGGTTTTCAAGTTCTTTTTGTCTGTTATTCTAAATGTAGGGACTGGAGAGCGTTGTCCAAAATATCAAGTGGGCAGTGTTACCCGCAGGGTTTCAAAGTGTATGTAAAATTTGGTGCAATTAGGAGAAACTGTGTAGATTTGTGATGAAGGGCCTAAATGTAGGGAATGGAGTGGTCTGTCCAAAATTTAAAGTGGACAGTGTCACCCGCAGGGTTTCAAAGGGTAATTATACAAAATGTGGTCCAGATCGGTGAAACGGTGTAGATTTGTACCAAAGGATCTAAATGCAGGGAATGGAGTGGTCTGTCCGAAATTTCAAGCAGACAGTGTTACTCGTCGGGTTCCAAAGTGTTAGTATGTAAAATTTGGTTCAGATCTGTGAAACGGTGTATATTTGTGCCAAAGGGCCTAAATACCGAAAATAGAGGGGTCAGTCCAAAAGTTCATGCAGACAGTGTTACTCGCAGGGTTCCAAAGGGTAAGTATACAAATTGCCGTTCAGATCGCTGAAACGGTGTAGATATGTGCCAAAGGGCCTAAATGCAGGGAATGGAGTGATCTGTCCGAAATTTCATGTAAACAGTGTTACTCGCAGGGTTCCAATGGGTAAGTATACAACTTTTGGTTCAGATTGGTGAAAGGGTGTGGATTTGTGCCAAAGGGCCTAAGTGCAGGGAATGGACTGGTCTGTCATAAATTTCATGTGGGCAGTGTTACTCGCAGGGTTCCAAAGGGTAAGAATACAAATTTTGGTTCAGATCGGTGAAACGGTGTAGATTTGTGCCAAAGGGCCTAAATGCAGAGAATGGAGTGGTCTGTCCGAAATTTCATGCAGACTGTGTTACTCGCAGGGTTCCAAAGGGTAAGTATACAAATTTTGGTTGTGATCAGTGAAACGGTGTAGATTTGTGCCAAAGGGCCTAAATGCAAGAATGGAGTGGTCTGTCCGAAATTTCATGTAAACAGTGTTACTCGCAGGGTTCCAAGGGGTGAGTATACAAATTTTGGTTCAGATCGGGCAAAAGGTGTAGATTTGAACCAAAGGGCCTAAATGCAGGGAATGGACTGGTCTGTCATAAATCCCACGTCGACAGGGTTCCAAAGGGTAAGTATACAAATTTTGGTTCAGATAGGTGAAACGGTGTACGTATCACTAACCATAACGCCAGCGCATGTGGATAGAGCTGTTCGGGAGCGCTTGTTCTACCGACTTTCTGAACAAAAACCAATCGTTAAGGTTACCTGAGAGGTGTAGCTTAATGCTACATAGCCTAAACTATTCCTCTTGAATCTGACAATCATATAAAAAAAGAATTTTTCGAATCGGACTGGTAGTTCCAGAGATTAGCGCCTTTAAACACAGAAACACACACACAAACACACAAACTCTTCAGCTTTATTATATTAGTATAGATATGCCATAGAATTATATGCCAGAAGATGCATATTATAATCGTTCTCACCTACATTTCTGACACTTGTTCAGGGCACGAGAAATATAAACGTTATTGATGTGTAACATCATTCCGCTCGGTTGCTGGATAGTTTTGTGGGGGTGATTTTGAAAATAGGGGACGGAAGTGGATGGGAACGATCGAGCTGGCAGTGGTGGATCGAACGGAAGTATGCACTGCCCGCTCGATTGATCGAACGGACGTGTACTAGCTGGCAGTGGTGGAAAACGGAAGTGTGGACTGCCCGCTCGTTCGATCGAACGGAAGTGTACTAGCTGGCAGTGGTGTAAAACGGAAGTATGCACTGCCCGCTCGATCGATCGATCCAGCGGGTAGTGGTAAGACCCAGCTGGCAGTGGTACGAGAAACAATGAGCGCGCGGTGTCGGAAATTGATACCATGACGTAATCTCGGCCATGTGGAATGTATATGACATACTGAACGGAAAACGCTCATGCGAACTCTGGTGTCAAGTGATTGAAACAAATGACATGGTACATGTTCGAAGTCTTCGTATCAGTATTTAATTGGTAAAATGCCTTAATATCAAACATTGTAAGTAGTCGGCATTGCCGGTATTATGTTTCTGCACAATGGCTATTCAAATATTAACCCACATAACGGTAATGCAGTCATCAATATAATATAATCGTTGTGGCTATACGAGAATTGAGCAAGCCTTCATGAACTATTACTGAATACATTCTCTTTACTCACAAGAGGGCCTATTCATAAGACATTTTAAACTCAATTTCACGCAGGAACATTATCGAAACAAGCAAAATATAAATGAAACTCAATTCCGTAATGCAGTATTATTGGAACGTGGAAATAAGTCACCATCTTGTGCACAAAATTTCCGTAGTCGAAATATCCGAGGGGTTAGTGCTTATGACTGTGTATCTAGAGATCTTGGGTTCGAATCCCGGAAGGGGTAGATATTTTTGCTACCAGATTATCATTTTAAACGATATTTATCATATCAATATGACTCATTTTAACTGAATCCATATGAGAATACGTGCTGGTCTGTGAATGAAGAGGACCTGTTTATAAGGAATTTAAGGTTATGAGCGGTGTCGCGTCTATTAATCTAGTTGATCCATATCGTATTCTTTACTTAGGCTAGTGCTGGTGGAAGCTACAAATCATCTAATAAAATGAGTTCCGTATTATAAACTACAATATCTGTAAAACACTCCCTTTTACAATAGATTAATATTTGTGCCAATAATAGTTTAAAATACCGGTGTATCAACAATTTCACGTGAGGTTTCTTCTATGTCAGATGTTACACAACATTTGCGACTACTGTAAGGCTCGTAATAAAAAAAATGCACAGACGCCATTTTTAAGTTCTCTTAAAAATTAAAACACAATTAGACACCATTATATTAAGCCTAGTATGAAGATTTGCCGTGCTACGTCTTATTGCGCTCGGTTAATTAGGTCACGAGAAAAATCCATGTAATTATATAAAAATTCGCTTCACCACCATGTTGCATTTTTGAACATCAGGTTAAGGAAAGTCTCATAGCTGAACGTTAGCAAATAGTTATGAAAAGTCCCGTAGGTGAACGTTAGCAAATAGCCTCTCTCAACATCCAAAATTTCGGATTTATTGCTGTAGTAGATTCGCAGATATTGAGATCCGTCAAATTATTCCGGATGATCACCATCTTGGATAGTTGTATATCTAGGCCATAGAATTATGTACCTTTAGATGAAGATTATTGTATAGGCCTAGGTTCATTATTTATTCGTTAACTTCGAATGGATAGTAAGGAAACAAAGAATAAAAAACATAATTTAAAAGTGTTACACAGCCACCATCTTGCTTTTATGAGAACAATGGAATTGAATAAGATGCCAGTAGATAAAATAGTAAATTAAAGATAGCTTTTCAGTCGGTCAACATAAATCGTGTCGAACTACATTAGGCGGTAAACCAGTATTTACATACTCAAAAAACTAACACGCATTTATGTACAAATACCTTCTTAATCGGATGACATGCTTCGAACGTCACGCGTTCATCGTCAGGTCCTGTTCACTTAGGCTTAATTAGTGTACGATGTTTCAGAATTACACTTAAACACAAATATATACACTACTGTTTGTATAAAGTGAAACACCCAGAAGAAATGGTCGGAGACACTCCCAGAACAGGGGTCGAGTAGACCTGCGGTAACGTACTAAGTGATTGAAATCGCAGAGAGAATGGCGTGCACATTGGCCCACAGTGCCCTCTGTCGTGGGACCGGACAGGTCAGTGTTCCGCACAGCTCTGTCGGCGTGGAGCCGTCATACCAAGTGGAAACGTGAAAGCAAGTGCAACGATGCCTCGCCGACATCACAGGGTGGACTATCAGCATGTGAGTGCGATTGAACGGGGCAGAATGCTTGAGCTCCGGGAGGCAGATCTGTCGTTCCAGGACATTGCGGTTCGTACAGGGCACGCTGCGTCAACAGTAAGGCAAATGTGGATCCAGTGGAGAGAGGAGGGCCGTACACAGCGACGACAGGGTACAGGACGACGCAATGTGACCACAGTGCGAGACGACCGCCATCTTCTCCACATGGCCGTACCGGACAGAACAGCGTAGAACAGCGTCGTCCTCGGTGTTGGCTCGACGTTGGAGCACTGCAACGGGGTGGACATGTCTGCGTCTACAGTGTGGCGCCGTCTTTTAAAGGCTGGACTGGTAGCACGCATGCCACTGCGTCGGCTTCCATTGACTGGAAACCACCGACGCCTCGGACTACAATGGGCACGTTCACGCCAACACTGGCAGGCTGAGTGGCGAAATGTAGTGTTTTCGGACGAGTCCTGCTTCACCCTGTCCTACAGTGATGGCCGCATAGGCGTTCGATGCCGCTGTGGAGAACGCTCTCAGGCAGACTGTATTGTTGAGTGGCATAGCGGACCAACACCAGGAGGAATGGTTTCGGGCGCAATTGCCTATAACAGGCGATCGCGCCTCGTACGTCCTGCGGGCAATCTGTACAGTGAACGCTACATCAGGGAAGTTTAACAGCCCACAGCACTGCCCCTCTTGCAGGCCGTTCCACAGCAGGACAATGCCCGCCCGCATTTGGCGAGGAATGTGCAAGCCTTCTTCGCAGAACGACGGATACCTCTGCTTCCCTGGCCTGCCCGTTTGCCTGACATGTCGCCCATAGAACATGTCTGGGATATGGTCGGTCGGCAACTTCAGGTCCACCTGCCGCCAATGTTGATGCTTTGTGGACGCGCCTACTATCCGCCTGGGATGGTATTCCCCAGCAGCGTATTGAAGCGCTTTATGATTCCATGCCACGACGTCTAGCAGCTCTGAGTGCAGCACGTGGTAGCGCGACGCCATACCGAAGATCGACCGTCAACGTGCATGTACCGGACTGTCCTTCTAAGAGTAATGCATTGTCATGTCCCTAATCTGTGGTATAAAGTGAAATGTGGTCACATCTCTTGTTCTTGGTGTGTCACTTTCTACAAACAGTAGTGTATATACAGTATACAGTATGCATATTACATAAGTTTGTAAAAACTTCCATAACTTGGCAACTATTTACAGACAGTATAATACACATCTATCGTTGTTGCGTTATAATTATTATTATTTTTAATGTGGATTAAGTATGTAGCCGGTTGTCTATTGAATTGTTATTATGAATAATTTCAGTAGTGAAGTTGTCTGCACTGTTTTGTTGTTATTGTTCTAATTCAACCGTTCCTATTGATCCTATTTGCCTAATTGTATTGTAATATCTCGTTTGGCGAATACACAAATGTAAAGATACACAAATGCACTGAATAGTTGTAATGAAATTATGTCAACTTATCTGGTTTTTAGAACTGATCCTTGTGGCGTCCGGTTTCACTGCGTTCCTCCAGCGGACTGACGCTTCGTGCAATCGCTAAGTTTAATCCTGTCGCCTGTGGTATGCTCGTGGTGCGCTCTGTTAGTTGTTCTGAATATTAGTCAATAATGCTTTGTCCACGTGTTATCAGCGCTATCTGTTGTAGTAACTTTAAACATTACCCGGTTTCATATGTTAGATTGTTACGTGGCCGGCAATGGTGTAATCTATAGGATTGTGTGGTTGTATGCTAATTGTGAATAACTACCTGAACTATTAACGACCAATCTCTTCCCCGCTTCGCATAAACTAATGAGTCATTATGCGCTGCAGGACTAATGGGTGTTCTTGAACTAGTTAACACTCCCTAATTAGGGCTGGGTTTATTGAGATTACGGCACAAAGTGCATTCTTCACGCTTAGCATTTTTCCCTGACACCCCCCCCCCCCCCCAATACGTATTCATCGCCTGGTTTAATTTTCGTTATCTTATTATCTTATTGCTGACGGGATTGCTGCCTAATATTGTGAATAGGGGTGAACTCTCCAAGAATGCGTGCTCATTTAGGTTATCTAGGTTGTTTAATTTAACTTAGTGAATTTCTATGGCTCCTTTTATGTCAAGTTCCCTGCCTTTTGTTTCGTAGTGTATGATTTGTAGGTATGTGTCTATGTTTGTGAAGCTATGTCCTGTGTCATACATGTGCTTGCGTACTGCTGAGTGTTTCCTGTGTTTGATGGAATTTCTATGTTCTTTATAACGTGTGTCCATCCTCCTTCCTGTCTGTCCTACGTAATTTCCATGACACCCTCTTTCTTGGCATGAAAATATCTACACTCCTGATTTTGAGTATGGTATTTGTTTATTTAAATTGCTATTGTGAAGGTGCATAGCTAGTGTGTTGTTAGTTCCGAATGCTAGTTTGATTCCTTGTCGTTAGAAAAGATTAGTGATTTTGTACGAATTTGCATTCACGAAATTGAAACTTACATTAAAACTTTAAAAAGTAACCACTCTCCCTCATGAACAGGTTGACGAGGGTATCTGACGGCCCGTCATCACGGATAATAAGGGAGAGGATGTTAGGCAGTTTGAGAGTCCTTCGCAGATTGGCCAGATCCACACACTCCAAGAGAATGTGTGCCACGGTAAGGTGGGCGCCGCAGTACACACAGCGGGGTCTTCTTTCTTGAGCAAGTGGGAGTGCGTTGAAATGGCCGATCTGGAGTCGACAGAGTACCACAGCTTCCTTCCGGAGAGAGCGGAAGGAAGATTTCCACACATTCGTTGTCTCCTTGATGCCTCTCAGTTTGTTGGGTGGAGGCGTGTCACGCCACGCTTCCTCCCAATGCGACAGGATCGAATGTCGCGACTGAGAGCGTACATCACTAGCAGGCACCTTATACGGTAGCGAGGGCAGTGCGACTGCCTGTCTCGCCGCCTGATCAGCAAGTTCGTATCCCGCCATACCCATGTGGCTGAGAAGCCACACAAAGGTCACCCCGGTTTCAGCGCTACACGCACTGACTAGCAGATCGTGCACACGCTGCTCCAGCGGGTGCTTCGGGAAACACACTTCGATCGCTTGCAGCGCACTAAGGGAGTCAGTACACACAAAAAAGTGCTGGTGATCGTCTGATAACGTGTACCGCAAAGCCTCTAAGATGGCATAGAGCTCCGCTGTGTGAAAATTGAAACGTGAAACCGACGATCCTCAACCACAAATGCACAGCCTACTTTCTCGTTGACCCTCGAACCGTCCGTGAATAGAAGCCCTGATCCTGGATACCGGCCCACCACGGACCAGAACAGCCTCCGATGGACAGAGGAGTCCGTGTCCGACTTAGGGCCAGTGTGCAGATCCAGGATGATATCAGAGCGAGAGACCATCCACGGAGGGGTCTTTCTAGATACTCGGACGATACATGAGACCGAAGGAAATCGGAACTGCCGATATGAATCATCCAAGCGTATCCCTGCCGGCCGAGTGGCTCGGGCGAGCGCACAATACAGCCGGCGATTCGGATTATTAAACAAACACGGTTAGCTTGGATGAAGTGGCATCTGGCGGATAGTTGCAGCATAGGTCAGCAGTACTTGTTGGCGTCTGAGGTGTAATGGAGGTACACCAGCCTCGGCGAGCAAGCTGACGACGGGGCTCGTCTGAAAGGCTCCCGTCGCCAGCCTCACACCACCGTGGTGGACGCTGCCCAGTTTTACATGCACTGAATTGCGTGCCGAACCATATGCAACACTGCCATAATCTAATCTAAATAAAATTAAAGCCCTGTAAAATCGTAGAAGCACCGTGCGGTCTGCACCCCACAATGTGCCACTAAGAAACCACAACATGTTGAGCTTCTTAGCACAGGCAGTTTTCAAATAGCGCACATGTGGCTCCCACGTTAATTTCTGATCGAAAAGGAGCCCAAGGAACCGGTACGTAGCACCAACAGGCAAAGCTACATTTCCCAGATAAAGCTCAGGATCAGGTTGGAGAGTGCGCTTTCGGCAGAAATGGACAACCGAGGTCTTAGCGGTTGAGTACCGAAAGCAATGTTCTAGTGTCCAGCAGTCCACTCTCCGAATAGCTTGTTGTAGCTGTCGTTCAGCGACCGCCATACTTTGCGCACTATGATGTAGACCGAAATCGTCTAAAAATACCGACGGTACCACTGCTGGACCAGCAGCAGCGACTATACCGTTTATGGCAGTCGCAAATAATGTTACGCTAAGCATCGATCCCTGTGGGACTCCGTTTTCCTGTACATGATTATGTGAATATGTCCCCACTATTCGGATACGGAATAGGTCAAGGGACAGAAAATTCGCAATAAAGACCGGCAAGTTACCTCGGAATTTCCATTGATGCAGGGTAGAGAGGATGCCGTAACGCTAAGTGGTGTCATAGGCCTTCTCGAGGTCAAAGAAAACAGTGACGAGGTGCTGTCTCCGGAGAAAAGCGTCCTGTATGGTGGTCTTCAGGCTTACCAGATGGTCGTTGGTACACCGAGACGCCCTGAAACCACACTGGTATTCAGACAGGAGTCCTCGTTTCTCCAGGACCCACACCAGTAACGATTGACCATCCTCTCAAAGAGCTTGTACAGACCGTTTGAGAGAAAAATAGGTCGGTAACTCCCTGTCAAATTGGGATCCTTATCGGGCTTCAGGATAGGTATAATTATACCTTCCTGCCATTGCGCTGGAAACACAACTTCCAACAAGATACGAGTCAACGGCCTGAGCAAATAACGAATGCTCTCATCGTTAAGGTGATTAAGTATCTGGTTGTGAATATTATCCGGGCCGGGAGACGCGTCCTTGCAGAGCGCCAGCGCTCCGCGGAGTTCACACACCGTAAAGGGCACGTTGTACTCCTCCAAAGCGCGGGAAGCAAAACTGAGCTGGGAACGTTCTGCCTCGCGCTTCAGAGCCATGAAATCTGGATCATATTTATCGGAACCTGATATATCCGCAAAATACGATGCGAGATAGTTTGCAACGCGATAAGGATCTGTAACCAATTCATTATCAATGGAATTCCCGAAATGCGCCGTAGTTTAGTCCACACTTGAGAGGAGGGGGTATGTGCCGTAATAGACGACACATACCGTTCCGAGTATTGTTTCTTACACTGGCGAATAAGAATCCGTGCCTTGGCACGACATTTCTTAAACGCCACCAAATTGGCCATGGTTGGACGCCGACGGTAATGCTTATGAGCTCGACGACGGTCTCTTGTTGCCGCTGCAATATCCTCTGTCCAGCAGGGGACGAGTTTGCGACGAGGATTCCCAGAAAAGGATGGAATGGACCCCTCAGCGGCAGCAATAAGCACATGGGTGATGTGCTGTACCTCGTCATCGACGCTCCGGCAACCAAGAACAACGAACAGAGCTCGTTCGGTAAACGATGGCCAATTGGACCGTTTTAGGACCCAACGACTGGGGAACTCCACGGGTTTCTCGGTAAGAAGAGTAAGAATTATCGGAAAATGGCCACTGTCACAGAGGTCATCGTGTACATACCAACCAAACAGGGGAACCAGCGCACGGCTACACACACTCAGGTCAATGTGCGAGTACGTGTCATGTGCTATGCTAAAATGGGTGGCTTCCCCTGTATTTAATATCGATAAATCCAACCCTTGAATTAAGCCCTTCCACGTCCCATCCTCTGGGGCAGGAAGATGGTGATCCCCCCATTGTGGGTGATGTGAGTTGAAATCACCCACGAATAGGAAAGGGGCTGGAAGTTGATCGACAAGATCAAAGACGTCATTAATATCAAGGGTCTGGTTCGGTGGAAGGTACACGTTACAAATTGTTGTCATAACAGGCAATGACACGCGAACTGCAATAGCTTCTAGAGGAGTGGTGAGTGGAAACTCTTCACTATAGCAGTCAGAGCGAACTAAAGTGCTGACGCCCCCAGAAGCTCGGGCGGCGTCTGGTCGCTCTTTTGAGTATAGGCTGAAACCTCTCATGACCGTCTGATGGTCAGGCCGGAGATTAGTTTCTTGTAGACAAACTATTGTTCTATCCCGGTGTTGGGGGAGGGATGAACAGGGATGTGTAAGTGTATAATTTTAGGGGTGGTTTCCGAAAGGTGCAGTTTCCAGTGTTTGGGGAAACTACTAGTGTAAGTGTCTGTTTTAGGATGAAATATAACAGGATGCGATCCTAAAGGGTGCGTCTACTCGTTAAAGGATGAAAGCTTAATAAAGAGCTATTAACATAGCTTACCAATTAAGTGTGAGCGAGCGATAGCGAGCTCATACGCGGAGTCGGCAACTTGGCCGCTGCTGTCTGGCTGCTACTCGAATACAATGGAGTTCCTGACGGTGCAATTCCTGGCGTTCACGGTCAGGGGCAATTGGGACTGAGGGCAGGCTGGGTATGAGGATGTAAAGTAGAATGAAATAAGTATAAGATGTGTGTTTACTGACCAAGTGTTTATTTGGTCAGTTATGGTGATCTGCTGTCCCTTTTGATAGTGGACAGGTGTGAAACAATGTGTACAGGTATAAGTGTGGGTTTGGGTGACAAAGTACAAATGTGTAAGTTATAAGGAGATCAGAACACACTCTTATTCTCACCTGGTAGTGCAGGAGCTGGAACCGGAGATGCAGAGCCGACGGCCGCGAATAGACATTGGTCTTTCCTGGGCTCCACCTTTTAAGGCCTCCCGCGCTGCTGACTTGGCGTTTCGACACTGTTGCTGTTCCAGATTCCGGCTATGTGTGTTTATAGTGATGTAAGCTTGGCTGACAGCTAGATCGCTGCGTCTGCCTGTATTAAGGAAGTGTATGAGGCTTACAGCCTGTAAGGGGTAGTTTATAGGTGAAAGATGAAGGGGTTTGTTGGCGTTTCAGGTCCTAGGGTCGTCCCGACCCTTGGGCTGAACAAGACCTTCTCGGCCTTTGTTCGCGGCCTCGCGAACGGAAAATAGTGTAGTTTTTTCGGTGTCTTCTTCTTCTTCTTCTTCTTCCTCCTCCTCTTCTTTGATGCCGTGTAGATGTTGGTGTTGTGTAGTCGTGTCGTCCTGTCTGATTGGCGATGTGAGATTAGAGTGTGTTCAGGGAGGGTGGGTATTGGGGCATATACGTAGTTTTATCTTATTTTTCTTATAAATGTTATAAGTGTTAAAATGTTGCATTACAAACAAATTTTCACATGTTTCAAATATATATCTATATATATATATAGATATTGGTTGTATCATTCAGGAAGGAAAAAAAGTTGTTCGGCGGGTGCTTGTGCCGTCCTCGTGTTGCCTGAAAAAAAAATTGCTTCCTGTGTGTGTTTGTTAAATCGGTAGTGTTTACTGTATAAAAGAGTGAAGGTGAAAGTAAAATAGGTACCCTGGGGTGTAAATTTGAGGGAATATATCTGATGATTTATTGTTCTTTGGGGATAAATAGGGTACCTTCACAATTTATCGTTAGAAGGATGGAAAAGAAAGAAACAAAGGTGTGTTACAGTGTGAAATGGTGTGACATATATGTAGGTATACACTTGTGTGATAGTGCCGTTGTATGTACCTTGAGTTTACAATATTACAATTACAATATAATATACAGTACTTATTGCTAGGTGTTCTGCTCATGAGATTTATACCTTCGCTCTCCAGGCCTTCTTTTAGCGCTCTCATTTCACTTCTCCTTTCCCTTCGTATATTACTTTCTCCGTAGCCGCTGTTTAGTGGTCGAACCGTTCAATCGCTGAACCCCCGTGAGTTTCCCCCCTTGGGTAGGAAGAATTCACCTTGATGGCTAGGACAGACGTTCACAAAGCAGCATCTCTCCTGGCTATCGCTTCCGCTCATTATTTAAGCGTTTTTGTGTGTGTTTGCGTCAGCATCGCTTGGTGCCCCACGGTCACTTGACGTTGCTGACTGCGGCGCCGTCGCCTTAAGGGCGCGGCTGAAATAGTTTAGAAGCAGTGTGTACGTGCTTAGGCTATAGAAAGTGTATTACATATGTGTGTGTGTAAGAAATATTTACAAAATGTATGTGTGTCTGGGGGCTATATTTACAAGGGGGGATGCATACATGTCTGCTTGCCATGAAAAATGAAATGTATCAGTGCCGGTCATGCGCCATCGTGCGCACCCGTGTTAGCTCGCTGTCAATCTGAAAAAGTGGATTACATGACATTTATACAAATACCCTTTATCTCTGGCATTGTTCATAGACCTTAATACATGGCGCCACTACATCTAACTTAGTCTAGGGTGGCCGTATACTATGATCCTACTAATTTCTACCCTCTTGTGTACCTGTGTAATTGTATGTCTCCTCAGTGTGTACTCATTGTGTGAAGTGTGTATGTGACGACGGTGGTCCACCTTACCTTTACCTTATGTCATGATCTTTGGGTTTCCCTCGCTGCTGCCGTGATGGGGCCCTTTTTCTGAAATGAATACATGGTGATTAAATAGCTTTGGCCATATGTCCTATCCGTTGTGTTCATTGCGCAGCACTGTGGTCGGTAAGCTCCGGTTGCTGTACCGGCGATATCGCTTCGGACGTCTCGCGTATATATGTCGCGTTCGCATCGCATATGGCTATTTATATCATATGTTGTCGCTCTTACCCTGTTAACGCTTAGTTGCCAGGCGCCGAACGCTCTATGTCGCGTTCGTATAGCATATGGCTATTTATTTTAAATGTTGTCGGTCTTACCCTGGTAACGCTTAGTTGCCAGGTGCCGAACGCTGTATGTTACATGTGTATAAGTGTACTTAACCTATGTTACTACTAATTAATGCTAAAAATAAAAAAATGTTTTTATTTACATGCCGAAATGGTCCTTAATTTAGTGCCGAAATGCGTTGTAGCTACCGTTTTACAACGGTGCTTATTAAATTTGCTTATGTCTAAGTTGCTTTCCAAATGCAACTGCCTTACATACTAGAATGTTGATCGGAGCGATCGCCTGAGGCAGGTTTCCCTCCTCAGGGCACCACCTGTGTGTATTTTGGAAACACCGGTTGCTTCCAAAAACACCAGGCCGAAAGGCCCTTTTGAATTCCGCTCCCTTAAGTCTGACTGTCGACTTCCCCCCTTAATAACTAATGTGTAGCGTGTAGAGGCCCGTGTGATTGTGTTGCTGATTGGCAAACACTGCGCGCGGATATCCGTTTCGTTTACGTTCATATATTGCTTATATTCGTTTTATTCGCCATTTATATTTATTAGTGGGTGGCCCGGACCCCTCTGGGAGCTCGCCGCATTCCCATGTACATCTCTGGGTGCTCGCTGCAATTCCCATTTAAGCTCTGGAGGCCCGTTGCCATCCATTTACGTGGGCACGGGTCCGAATGATCGCATTCATTCCATACACATTATTTATCATTTATTATTCATTATATATCATTTATTAAATCATCTTCGCCCCATTTTTCCGGAATGAGGACTTGGCGCGCTCAAGGGTTGGTCCCGTTGAACCCTGAGTCACTTCTTCACTTCCTTCGGGCGGAAGACTGCTCTCTACGCCTCTGAGAGCTGACTTAGCATACATCTAACTATCAGTCTAGTCCAGTTGGTCGTCAGGGTCCGTTCTAGGTCCCCGACTCTGCCCTCGTGTGGCGTTCCTGCTCCCATCAATATGCATGTCGGTCACCACCTAGTGTGACCTCAGATTCCTTTTGAGTTTATGACAAGTGTAATTTTGTATACTGTAGTGTTTTAGATGTAATACTTTAGTATAATTTGGTGTACTAGTGTAATTTGGTATAATTCTTAGTGTTCTGGGGTTGTAGAGCATTCAAAACGCAGTGCCTGCTTTAGGTCTTTCATTGCCTTGTCGGATCTCCAGTGCTGATGCTTTGTTATGTTTCTGGAGATATTAGTGAGTTTATGGGATGTTTGGTCCCTTGTTAATATGATCCGAAAGGGTGTTATTTGCTGAATAGGGTTAAAGCGTGGTGGGAAAGGGTTATGCATCGTTGGACTCCATGTTAATGGTGGCCAAGAGTCTGTGATGCTGTTAGGATGTTATTACTGTGAGTGGATGGGGTGGGTTTTCCCCAGGTGTCCAAATTCGAAATGCGTCATGCAGGTATGATAACGATACAACCCTTGGTGTGTGGGTGGGATATCACATGCCTCCAGATGGATATGAGCGCATGTCTGCTCTCATTTGAGGAGAAGGGGTGTATTAGGGTGCAATAAGTCTATGTCTTCTGCATGCGGGATTATTTACTGAAACAATGGTTAGTATGTACGTATGGCCTCATCTCTCTATATGGAGATGTTCATCGGCGCTTAACATTGGTGTCCGAATCACCTCTAATATTCAGGTGCCGGCATAATGACGCAAGGTGCAGTAAACCTTTGAGTTGTGAAACACATGAATGCTAAACCAACCCCTTATGTATTATTTTAATGTAGTGTAATATGTTTTTATGTGTCTGTGTGTCTGTGCGAGTTTGTATTGGGTAATAGGATAAGTGGAAGGAAGGTTGTGGGGATGTTTTGCCTGTAAGTTGCACTATGACCATCCTGATGGCATTATCCACCTTCCTCCTTTTATGGTGTGTCAGCCTCTCTTGGCTGTTCTGTGTTCTCTTTCGTTCTCTAAGGTGTTTAAAGCTTGCGCCCGCTGAGCGTCTATGTGTCATTTGGGATGCCATACAGCACCTAGTGTGTGCCAAAAAACTAATCTGTGTAATGCCCGTGGGCCTATCACCTCTATGTCTGTGTTCATGATTAAAATATTTGCCCTATCGCGGGAAGGAAAAGAAATTATTAGGGGGGGTTGTTCCTCCATGGCATCTGTGTGTGCCCGCCCTTAATTAGTACATATGTGTGTTTGTGTGTAATTGCCTTGCTGCCCCTAAGTGCTGGGCGCTTGTGGGAGGGAAGCGGCCGTGGCCTCAATTTGCAGCGCGCTTTTATGCTCGCGGCTTCCTGCCAGCTGAGTTCTCGCCTGCGCGTGTCCTGTTATCTGAGAGGGTTTATGTGTACCGCGTGGCTACTCGGCATACGCTGTCTAGTGTTGCTTATCGCAGCTGTATACATGTTCCCGTTCTATTACTGGCCGATCTGAAATGGTGAAATCTCGCAAATCAAATCTGTCTGCCATATATGTGTAATATTTTGGGCAGAACCTAATGTAATACCGTTCTCATTTCCTGTGTAAACATCCGTGTTGTCCGTGTATGGCTTCCTACTACTGCTTGTGCTAGTTGCAAAATTTCTTCCGTGACAGTGTGTGGCGTCACGCTGGAATTCGCTGTGTTCGCACCGCGCTGTTTCCTGTATTTTTTATCGCCTTTGTGTAACTTGATGTCTTCAGCGACATGCAGGAAGAATAACAATTGTGTTGTCACTTATTGCCCGTGTGTCAATATATGTTTGTGTGAAAAAGAGCACTTTGTTAACCTGTAATATTTCCGGTACTAGCTTGTTTGGGAACTTGCTTCCGCAATTTCTTCGCTTTATGCAATTATCTAGTATTTATGTCTAGCAAGTCTACTTGGTCTGTGTCCGGGGTAATCTACCTGCCCCTGTACCGAATATTCATGATTTTCGGCCGTCGAGATGTGGTGTTTCGATATTTTGTGCGAGCGTGTGTCTGTTCCCCTCATATTCCCCGTGCTGTGGAATATGTCAGTCCTGGTGTATTTTTGTGTGATAGAGTGTGATTTTGCCCTAGGATGTCTATTTCTGGGTCATTTCTAAGTGTACCGCCCTACTTTCTCATGCCGTCCAGTGTTGAGATGTGGTCTTACTACCTTTGTGTATTGCTGTCTGTTGGGTTCGTTTATAGCGTCCCAGTGTTTACAAAATATACTCTGTATATGTCTACCTTTGTGTCATTGTTTGTGTGTGTGTTTGCTATCACTGTCCCGTGATCCGTGCACCTGAATTGGTTGCTCTTTAGTCGGTCAACTCCTTCTTCCTTTACTATTCGTTCGGCCGCTCGTCCTTATCTAAAATGCGGACCCTATATTGCGTATCGCTATCGTGTGTCACTGTGAGGCCTCTGGTATCGTAGTCCGCAACTATCAGTCGTTGGTTACCTTGTGCTAGTTACGTTTCTTCTACCGGAGGTTATAGATTATCTCCTGTGCCTGTGTTGTATGACTGTGTATTCTCTAGGTTTGTGCCCTTGACGCGCCCCACAATACATGCCTTGTGCCCCATTTCGGGACCCTCATTCTGGCAATTTCCGTCCCGTGGCGCACATGGTGCGTGAAAGATGGGCGTGTCGGTGTTCCTTAATGTAAGTGTTCTGCGTACCCTTGAACGTCCCTCGTCTTAGAGTTCAGGCGTTAAGGTTTGAAAGAGTATTTTGTGGTCTCGTAGAGGCCTGGTGTTCGTGATATATCCCCTATTGGTAGTCCCGGGGTCGCAAATGCCCTAACTAGGTTATAATAGCGAGTATCATGGAACAGGCCTATGCACATGTAAGTATGCCCTGTGTATGTCGCCTGTGCGAATTTTGGTCACCCCTGGTTCTGAACTGTGAGCGTAATGGGGTTTTGAATTTGTACTAAATGAGTCTCTGGCGACCGCAATGTTACCGTGGTCGCAATACGCTCTGCTGGTGGCTGTATTACAGTGTTGCGACGCGTGCTGAGTCTGCAGAGTATTGGGTTACCCATGCGGTAATCGCCGGCAAGGAGATTACTAACTGCCGTGTTAACATGTCAAGTGTGCAGCACCCATGCTGTAATCTTGCTACGAATGGTGTGGGCTTGTTAGAATACGTTTTCCAAAAGACCCTCCGCTTCCTTACAATTACCATGTGTTGTCTTTTGCCTCTCCTATATGATGACGCAACGTGCACGGTGGGAATTGTGTGCTGTGCTCCCTTAACTCTCCCGATGCCCTATAAAAGAACCTACGTCTACATACAATTATCCTGTTCTCTGTTGCTGTGTTCTACTGTGTTTTGTTGCATGTATGCTACTTGAGCATGGTGTCCAAGTCTGTGTAGCCCATGCGTGTGTATACCTGTACCTCCTGGCCTCTGGCTGCATGTCTGGTAACTAGGTGTATGTGGCAGCTCCGTGTTTGGGTGAGGTCTTCGCGATTCGAGTCCTACCTCTTGGCTTTCTTACCCTGTCTGTGGGTAGAGCCATTTCCTTTCCTTTTTGCGGCGTTTCCGCCCTTATGTGCGGGTGTTATTGTTCTAGTGTGGTACGCCTTCATACGGCGGGTGTGTATAGTGTCCTTAATGAGTTTATGTCCATGCCGCACTTTCACTATGTAGTTTAGATCAGATACCCTCCTGCAAACCTTGAAGGGACCTGTCCAGCGTGGTAGCAGGAACTCGGACACGTTCTTTCTGCGGGCTGAACTGGAAACCATTACCAGTTGCCCGGGCGCGTACTCCACGTGTTTGCGTTGACTATCGTACCGCTCTTTTTGTCTTTTCTGTGCCGCAATTATGTTCTTCTTCGCGTTCATTCGCGCTATCCTCAAATACTCTAACCGGTCTGCGTTGTCTGTGAGGGTATCCTTGTGAATGCATATGTTGCCTATTGGGCTTCTGGGTGTGTAGCCAAGTAATAGAAAGTGTGGAGAGTGTTTTGTGGCTGTGGATATTGAAGTATTGTAACTGAATGTGATGGGCTGTAGGTAATTATCCCAGTCTGTCCCTGTTTCCCCCCGTAAATTTTGCCAGGGCTGTCCCGATGATTTTGTTCATACTTTCAGTGAGCCCATTGGTCTGTGATGAAAAACTCGTTGTTGTGTATGCCCTTATCCTTAGTATCTCCAGAAACTGTTGGAGTACTCTCGAGGTGAAAATAGTCCCTCTGTCGGATAATAGGGTTTGGAATAGGTCGTATCGCGCGACTATTTCGAATAAGAATTCCGCTATGATATTCGTGTCTGCTTTGGGTATGGCCTTCGTAATCATGTTCCGGGTAAGATTCTCTGTAGCCACGAGTATGTATTTATTCCCCTTTTCGGATGTGGAGATGGGGCCTTTAACATCTATTCCTACTCTGTGGAATAGTTCTCCTACTGGGATAGGGTTTAGTAAACCATGAGGCTTGCCAGGTCTTGCTTTAAATCGCAGGCAGGTGTGACATGTTTTTACAAAGTTGTCTATGTCGCCCTTCATGTTTACCCAGTAGTATTTATCTCTGATTCTATGGTATATCTTGTGCGTACCTAAATGCGCCCCTGCCATCGGGCAATTATGGTGTCCGCTCATGATATTCTCTTTCAATGAGTCCGGAACCACTATAGGTGCGTTATCGTGCATGGCTGTGGGCTTAAATTTTAGGACCCCGTCTTTGTCTAGAAAAAATCGCCTAGACTGCCTTGCTGTCTTGGAATCTACCTTGTCCAAGTTTTCTAGAGCCATGAGTATCTGTTGCAAGTGTGAATCATTTTTCTGTTCCTGCTTCATGTCTACTAGCGTTAGGGAAAAAGTGGGCATGTCATCCCATTCGTGATCCTTACTGTCATCTGGAGGGTCGGCTACTGGCAGTCAAGACAGTCCATCTGCATCCAAGTGTGTAGCGCCCTTCTTGTGCTTGACCTCGAAATTATATTCGTAAAGACGAAATATAAACCTGTTGAGGCGCGAATTTGGGTTTTTGAATTTATACCAAAAAAGCAGGCTCGCGTGGTCAGTCATTACCGTGAACTGGATACCATAGAGGTATACCCGGAAATAGTTCACTCCCCATGAAAATGGTAGCATTTCGCGTTCTGTGGCTGAGTATCTGGTTTCAACGGCCGTTAATTTTCTGCTAGCGTAAGCCACTGGCCCTTTGCGCCCCTCAGTGTCTTCCTGTAGTAGGGCGGCTCCTAGTCCATATTGGCTTGCGTCAACGTGTAGAAATGTGGGCCTATCGCTCCAAAAGTGTTGTAGTAATGGCGGGGTGGTCAATAGTTGTTTAAGTGTATTAAAGGCATCTATGTGTTCTTGTGTGATGTGGAATGGCGTCTTTTCGCGTGTGAGTTCTGTTAGGGGGAGGGCGATATGTGCGAACATATAGATATACTTCCTGTAATAAGATGCCAGTCCCATGAAGCTACGCAATTGTTTTAAATTTGTGGGCATCTGGATACCCGTTATTGCGTCTGTCTTCGCTGGGTCGGGGATAATCCCTTCTCTGTTGACAATATGGCCCAGGATATTTATTTGCTGCCGGGCAAATTGACACTTCGCAGGTTTAAGCCTTAATTTGGCCTCTCTGATCCTTGCGAAAGCCTCCTCCAAGTGTACAAGATGCTCGTCGAAGTTTTGGGAGAAAACTGTTATATCGTCTACGTAGACGAGTACCGACCGCCACTTCAGCCCTGAAAATGCCTTATCCACTAGTTTTTGGAAGGTCTGGCTGGCGTTACGGAGCCCCATGGGTAACACTGTAGGCGAAGAGGCCGTTTTCTGTAACGAATACCAGCTTGTGCCTATCCGGCTCATAAATAGGGATTGAATAGAACCCGCTGAAACAATCCATCGAGCTATACCATTTAGCCCCACCGAGGGCATCCAGATAGGTATCGGCCCGAGGTAGTGCATAGCTGTCATTTTCTATTAATTTATTGAGCCTGCGGTAATCTGTACAGAACCTATGGGAACCATCCCTCTTCTTGGTCAGCAAGACCGGCGCACTGTAATTCGAGATTGTAGGCTCTATTATCCCCGGTTCGAGTATCTCCTTAATTCGAGTATCGATAGCGTACTTTCCTTCTGACTCACCCTGAAGGGGGGCTGGTGGACTGGTCGGTCACTGGTGAGTGTGACATGGTGTTCAATGAGATCTGTTACCGCGAGATCTCTTAGCGAGCTGGCAAAGATATCTCTATTGTTTTCTACGAGCAATGTGAGCTTCCTATCCTGTTCTGGTGTTAGGTCCTGTCTATGAGTGTTATTGAGTACCTTATCTGTGTGCCTGTGTGTTTGTCAGTTGTGTTCAGTGTAGAGGCCAGGTGCTTGCGGGTTTCTCGCTCCGCTCGAATCCCATTTGTGTTCTTGGTGTATACCATGGGATGTGTAGTGCGCTTCTGGTTATGCATTAAATGCATCCTGCCGCTAGCAAAATTTATGCTTGCCTCGTACTTAGCGAGGAAATCCATGCCAATTATTGCTGACGCAGAAAGATGTCCTATCACGAACATGGGGTGTATTGTTGCAAAATTGTCTAGCCTTATGTGTGTGTGTTTGTGTCACCCCTAAGTTTTCTAGCGTCTGCGCATTGGCCGCTACAAGCTGTATGTCACCCGTGACACTGTGTATCTGCCCTCCGTTAAGGTGTCTGCTGTTTACGCAACAAACCGCTGCCCCGTGTCAATAAGCACTTGCACTCTGTGCCCATTTATGCTGGCGTATATAGTTAATGCCGCTAATTTGTGTCCTTCCCCTTGTAGAGATGTGTTATAGTGTATATGTTGTTGTTGTTGTTGTTGCCTTAGTGTCCTTGTCCTTGTGTGCGTCATTGTTTATTCCCCGTGTTACATTTCTGCCAACGAGGCATGGAGCTTGTTGACCATCGTACTTGGCACGCTTGGCCGCACAACTCATTTCCTGGCTCAGCTTTTCTGTCTCGCTCAGCGAAATGTGCTCAATCCGTGCACTGCATGCTCTCTTCATTCCCCCCCGCCTAAAATACCTGAATCTTTGCGAGCGGTTAATGTGGTCTCGCTTCCCAGTTTCTGTGTGGATGTGTTGGCCCTCTCCCTATCCTGTGAGGGTGTGTCTGCAAATCTGACCCTTCGTTTGCATGTATTGCCCCGTTTCTTGTTCCAGGCAGTTGTGAGTGCAATTCCTGTCGCTGCCTTCCATATATAGTTGTGTTTGTGTCCTGTGCCTGTGGTGGGTCACTTCCCGCCCCGTGTTGTGGTGTAGGGGGTATGTTTTCACTGCTGGAGGGTGTGGGTTTGTCCTTTTCCCCCCGTTTCTCTATTGGTGACGTATTCATGTCTGGCGACGGTGTGGGCTTAGTGTTTGCTTTCTGTTCGAGTGTAGTTGTGAGAGGGGTGTAGTGACCCGCCCTAGGGTTCCCTGTGAATAGTATGTGTAGGGCCCTATCGAATCCCGTAGTGGTGAACAAAGGCGGTGAATGAATTTCTGTGTGGACATGTATGTTCGCTTTGAGGACCTTACCGAGAGCGGTCACTTCCACGGTTCAAGCATAAATACCGTCCGTACTCATGTACCTCTCATAATCTTGCCCTGTCTGGAATGGGTTTTCCTGCCCGTCCGCCACGAAATCCCGGTATTCTTCCCAATTGTCCAGGATGTGTTTGACTGTTTCCAGCCTGTACCTTCTGTGGTGGTTTTCATCACAGCGGATCAGAAAGCTGATGGCTCTGAATAGACAGTTGCCATCCCCTATTACGGGGTTTGCCTGGAAACGGTTCGGGGGCGGATCGTCAGCCATTTTTCATTTGGCTGCTCCTTCCCCCTGCGTTTGCGAGTCTGTGTAGCTGAGGGGCCTCTCTGGTGTTGTGTTAGGGGAGGAACCTCCTCCGCTTTTCTAGCTGGCCGAACCTCCCTGTCTAAAAGTTTTTTGGATATGTGGGTGTACGTCGCCCCTTGTTGTTTGTTTGGACCCTCTCGGGGTGGCTACGCCAACTCCCCGCTTGCGGTGGGTAGCTGGGTGTGGGAAGCAGTGCCCTCCTGTCTGGTTGCTGTGGTGCATCGTCCCTGAACTCCCTCGGGTATTCGTAGGGGAGCGGATATTGTTCCGGCTCCTTTGTGTACGTGTTATGAGCATCCCGCCCATTCTGTGGGGCTGTTTTTCCGCGTCGCTCGCCGTGTGTTCTGTTTTGTGGTCCGCTTTCCTGTCTCCGATAGGGAGGAGTGTACGTCTGTTGCTGCGAGGGCGGATTTTCCCGGCGATTCCTGTTTCCCTTGTATTGTGGGGAAGCATAGCCCTGTCTGCTTAGGGGTGGGTTTTCCCGATAGTCCCTGTTTCTTCTATATTGTGGGGAAGCATAGGACTGTCTGCTTGGGGATGGGTTTTCCCGGTAGTCCCCGCTTCCCCTATATTGTGGGGAAGCATAGGCCTGTCTACTTGGGGGTGGGCTTTCCCGATAGTCCCCGTTTCCCCTGTACTGTGGGGAAGCATAGGCCTGTCTACTTGGGGGTGGGCTACTTCGCCGAGGAATACTGTATTCGTACTCCGGAGGGTAGTAATCTGGTGCATATGGGGATGTTGGTCGTCGTGGAGGGTAGGTTGGCTCTACCTGTGTGTATGTGGCTGGTGAATAACGTGGAGGGTAGTGTGGCCTCTCCTGTGCATACGGTGATATTGGCCGCTGTGGAGGGTAGTATGGCATTTCCTGCTCGTATATCCGTGTATCCCCTTTCCCTGTCCGGATAATATATTCACTCCGTGTCATTGTTCTCCCTCCTGAGTGTACCCCGCCTGCCTGAATTGCAGCTATCGTTAGCTTCTCCATTCTGTTTACTAATTCATCCATCTTTTGGCTGGTGTCCCCCTTTTCCGGACTAAAATGCTGATTTACGGCTTTCTCCGTAGCTTTTTCCGTGATTCTCCTCCCTGCCTCTATTATCTTTATATTGTTTAACATGTACTGTACCGTGGGATTGTTCATAATACATAGCTTGTCCACTAGTGATGGCCTGAGGCCCTGCATTAACAGCTTAACTTTCTGCTTGTTAGGCATGGCGACATTGTACTTATCGCACATCAGCAATTTAGAATTGACATATGTTTGTGCGCTCTCTGTGGGCCCCTGTGTCCTCTGTCTTATCTGATCGTACAGGTCCTCGTCATCCGGTGTGAGCTGAAATTCATTCTTTAGCAGAAAAGTGATTTCGTCCCATGTGGCGTTTTCTAGGTTGTCCTCATGGAGCTCATACCATGTCATGGCAGCTTTCGTTAAATATGCGTGTAGGAGCCGTTTCTTCACCTCGTCGCCCCAACCATTGATCCTAGCGGTTCTGTTGAAGGCTTTGAGGTATTCCTTCGGGTCTTGACCCTCCCCTGCGAACTTTGCGGGGTGAATCAATGGATACTCCGTTTGCCTATGCATATCCTGTTCGTTTATGCTATCTGCCCTCCTGTCGTGTGATGAGGTGTCTGAATCTGTGTTGTTTTGGCGGGGATTATCGTCACTCCCTGTATATGAAGCGTTTGTTATGATGCCAGGGAGCTTGTCGCCTGATATATCGTCGCTGACCGGGGGTGTAATATCGTATTGTGTAGATCTTACCACCTCTACCGTCCTGTCTAAATCTTGTTTTACAGTCTCGAGAATAGTGTGTATGTCTAGAACTGCTTCTGTCGTTTGGGTATCCCCTTTAATGGTGACTGATTCCAATAATTGTGTAATGCGCGTGATCATGCTATCAGTCTTTTGCTCCGTAATTTGGAGTTGCTGTAATAATAAGGGATTGAGCGTGGGTAATAGAACTGTTCCACTAGCGCTGGATACTGGTGACTGTTGTTTTAACGAACCGGTTTGGGCCTGGGATCGTGTAAAATATGTGGTTTGTGCTGCAGCTCCAGGGTATTTAGCGCGGATTTCTAATGCCTGTAATTCAAGGTCCTAAAGGAGGCGTGGCGCGGTGTGTTCGGTTATTAAATCGCTATTCTTGATTCTTAACTTTGGTAGGAGTGGAGTTATGCTAGCCGACAAATGGTGCGCGAAGTCCCTTAGTGTGGTTTAAATTGTTGCCATATGATTTCAACCGACCTTCCCTATGGGGTGGGTATGATGTCTAATGCCTCAAGTAATATGTGTAGTGCGTGAAGGGAAAATATATATATATAGCGTGCTCTTAAGAGAAAAAAAACTACCTATCTCCTACTTCTGCTTGGCTGCTTTTAGTACCTCTATCGATCTACCACGAGGGCTTGTTGTCTGAGTCCCTACCCTTAATTTGCGTGGTAGCCGGCCTCCACCAATCTGTTCTATCCCGGTGTTGGGGGAGGGATGAACAGGGATGAGTATTGGTATAATTTTAGGGGTGGTTTCCGAAAGGTGCAGTTTCCAGTGTTTGGGCAAATTACTAGTGTAAGTGTCTGTTTTAGGATGAAATATAACGGGGTGCGATCCTACGGGGTGCGTCTACTCGTTAAGGTATGAATGCTTAATAAAGTGCTATTAACTTAGCTTACCAATTAAGTGTGAGCGAGCGATTACGAGCTCATATGGGGAGTCGGCTACTTGGCCGCTGCTGTCTGGCTGCTACTCGAATACAATGGAGGTCCTGACGGTGCAATTCCTGGCGTTCACGTTCAAGGGCAATTAGGACTGAGGGCAGGCTGGGTGTGAGGACGTAAAGTAGAATGAAATAAGTATAAGATATGTGTTTACTGACCAAGTGTTTATTTGGTCGGTTATGGTGATCTGCTGTCCCTTTTGATAGTGGACAGGTGTAAAACAATGTGTACAGGTATAAGTGTGGGTTTGGGTGACAAAATACAAATGTGTAAGTTATAAGGAGATCTGAACACAGTCTTATTCTCACCTGGTGGTGCAGGAGCTGGAACCGGAGATGCAGAGCCGACGGCCGCGAATAGACATTGGTCTTTCCTGGGCTCTACCTTTTAAGGTCTCCCGCGCTGCTGACTTGGCGTTTCTACACTGTTGCTGTTCCAGATTCCGGCGATGTGTATTTGTTTATAGTGATGTAAGCTTGGCTGACAGCTAGATCGCTGCGCCTGCCTGTCTTAAGGAAGTGTATGAGGCTTACAGCCTGTAAGGGGTAGTTTACAGGTGAAAGATGAAGGGGTGTGTTGGCGTTTCAGGTCCTAGGGCCGTCCCGACCCTTGAGCTGAACACTATACTTCCTGCGTATTGTGCAATGAGCTGACGTCGCTCCGTCAAATGCCTGTTAACTAATAAAATTCCACTGTAACAGTGACATTGTGTGAACTGACGCTAAGGTGTAGTATCACCCTCTATCGACAATTACCACCATTTCCTCATTCGAGGCCGTGGAGTGGGTCGACACAGCGGAAGATCTTCGGAATGATTTCCGGCGGCGGAGGGATCTCCGTGGCGCGCAGACCTGGGGATCGTAACGTCCCCAGACGCAGAAGTATCCGCAGCTGGTGGGGCGGATGTTTTTCCCTTGTTCGGAGTAATAAGGGATCGCGCGGTACTTGATCCCTACTTCCCCGTCTCCCTCCTAAGATTAGATGCCACCTCCGCCGGCTTAGGAGCGGCTTTCGCCGATCATTTGGGTGGGAAGGACAGTAGGTAATATAAGCCGATCCTGGCGCAGGGGCTAATGCGCAAGATGGCGGCCGCGCGCAACCAGCCCTATGTTATTCTTATGGAGGGGCCAGTCATAGTTGGCGCAAGGGCTAATGCGCAAGATGGCCGCCACACTGTCACAGGGTGAGGTCGGCCGTGTAGTTAATAAATGGAATATTTATTATTATTATTATTATTATTATTAATAATAATAATAATTTTATTAGATAATTATTGATTGGTAGCTTGCCACGGTGGGTGAGTGGTTATCGTGTCGGACTACCAACCCCAAGCGGCATACAAGAGGTTGGCTCGGTTGAATGTATACTTTTGTTGTCCGGGATCCAGGAGTTGCCAATTCGAAAGAAGATATAAGGTGGTCTGCACGTCGTGGTGGTCCCTCCCTGTGGGAACATAGATGAGCTGTTGTTTCAGAGCCTGGGCGAGATTCCACACTCGCTGCGGTGCTGGTACAGGTAGGCCCTTGGGGTAGTCGTCTGGCGCTAGGGAGCGCCATGGAAACTCCGCTGGCGGTAGGTGGTAGCGGTGATGACGCTCTGCTGGTTCGTGGTCTAGCTCTTGGTCGTGGTAAGTGATTTTTGAAACGCGGCAAAAATTAAGACACGCATGTCATATGATGTTGGCATGTAAAAGAACACAGGGAGAGGTCTGCTATGTAGTTGCTAAATAGAATATTTATTATTATTATTATTATTATTATTATTATTATTATTATTAGGTAATTATTGATTGATCATGTACAATCAAGACCAGCCTTATATTGCCCCAATTTATGGTGTAGTGGCTAGCACTTTTAGCTGTTACTGTGGAGGCTCGGGTTCGAGTCCTGGCTCTGTTAAGAAATTTAATTCTAGGCTGAGGGTTGGAATGGGGTACACTCAGCCTTGTGAGGCAAAAAACTCAGAGCAGCTGGGTTTAATTCATACCTCAGCCATTTTGCCTACCCCAACTTCACCTAACCTTACCTAATCTAACATAACCTTAGTTCACCAAACCAAGCATTTCCTCACCTAACTTCACCTAAACTAACCTAACTTAACCTAACTTTACCTAACCTAACCTTTAAAGCTAAGCCAAAGGCTAATCAACACACTCAAAGTATATAAGGGCACATGCAACTGTCTTTTTGCTATTCTTATAGAGACTAAGGTAAAGCTAACAATTGCACTGTGGCTACTGTGCAAGATGTTCGCTACACACAACCAGCTTAGGATTACAACGTCAGTTAGGTTTTAAAAAGTAAAAGCTTTTATTCATTTTTTCTTTCCTTTTCATTTTCATATTTCATACATTGCAATTTGTCAATTTCCAATTTACAGTTTTTTAAATTTTAGTTTTAAGTTTTTGAATTTTGTCGGTATGGAAACATGGATTTTTCAATTTTGTTGTTTACATGTTTTTGATTTAGTCCATGTCTAAAGTTCATATTTGCCAAACACGATTTCATCATTACATATAACAAGGCTTTATACGTTATCCCAAAGCATATAGGTAATACATGGGTTATAGAAAAAAAGCTTACCATAATGACGGATTGTGTAAGTAAACGCCTTTTGCTGCTTGATGCCACTACTAAACTGATACTCATACAACGGACAAGTGAGTTCATGTTTCGCTGATGTAATCGTATGTTCCCACGCACTTCCTGTGTGTTGCACGCGCTGCAGTGGCTAAATTTGAAACTAGATGGGATGATTTGCTGATGTAATCGTATGTTCCCCTGCACGCACACGCCGGTCCCTGTGGACGGGTCCTAATAAGGAGATTTCCATAATGATAAAAAAAAGCTTACCGTAAAGATGGATTGTGTGTAAGTAAACGTCTTTTGCTGCATGATGCCACTACTAAACTGATACTCATACAACAGACAAGTGAGTTCATGTTTCGCTGACGTAATCGTATGTTCCCACGCACTTCCTGTGTGTTGCACGTGCTGTAGTGGCTAAATTTGAAACTAGATGAGATGATTTGCTGACATGTTCGTATGTTCCCCCGCACACACACGCAGGCCCCTGTGGACGGGTCCTTGTGGACGAGTCCCTGTGGACGGGTTCCTGTTGACAGGTCATTGTTGACGGGTCATTGTTGACGGGTCCTTGTTGACGAGTCCTTGTGGGCGAGTCCTTGTTGACAGGTCCTTGTGGACAAGTCCTTGTGGACGAGTCCTTGTGGATGAGTCCCTTTGGACTGGTCCCTACGGACTAGCCCATGCATTTATTTAAATTATGTCAAAGGGCCTAACTCGTCATCGGCTTTAACTCGAATCCGAGTATAAATCTTCTTCCTTCAGTCCAGTTTGTGGATGTGTTTACGGTGACTAAAGAGTCCAATCCTGGCATGGAACAAGCGACCACACAAGTCACATAGTATTGCTGGAGGAGGACGTGGTTGGGCTGCTCGAAGATTCCTAGCTTGACGCTTGGCCTCTTCATGTGTGCGTCGATCCCTTTCAAACGTCTTTACAGTGTCCGAGATGGTACGGCGCCAAGTTGAGCGGTCTTCAGCCAGCATGTCCCAGGTTTGTGAATCAAGACCTGTCAATTTCAGGGTCTGCTTAAATTGGTCCTTGTAGCGCCTCTTAGGACCACCATGAGGTCTGGTGCCATAGCATAACTCACCATATAGCAATTGACGAGGTAATCTCACATCATCCAACCGATGGACATGACCAATCCATCGAAATTGGTGACCTATTATGGATGATTCTATGCTGTTGATTTGAGCCTTTTCCAGAACAGCAATATTGGTAATGTGGTCTTCCCATTTAATCCTCAGGATTGATCGAAGTTTTTGTAGGTGGAAACGCTCAAGCTTCCTAAGATCACGTCGGCAAAGGGTCCACGTTTCACAACCATACAACAATGTAGAAATGACTACTGCTTTGTACACCATAAGCTTTGTACTCATAGACAGATCTTTATTCATGAAGACCCGGTGCGCTAATCGTCCATACGCTGCGTGGGCTGCACCAATTCTCTTATCCACATCCTGCTCACAGGTACAGCTCACAGAAATGGTACTGCCTAGGTACGAGAAGTGGTCAACCTGTTCTAATGGCAAATTTGAGATGGAGATATTGAACTGAGGAAGAGGTGTGCCTGGTGAAGGTTGTGCCAAGACTTTAGTCTTATTGACATTTATGGTAAGACCAAAGCGATCACATGCACTTTTGTAACAATTAACTGACTCTTGCAGCTCTTCTGGTGTGAGAGTTGGTGACGCAGCATCATCTGCATACAACATGTTAGTAACCTTAGTAACCTGAGTTTTCCTCAAGGAGCGGAGACGAGTTAGGTTGAAAAGCCCTCCATCAAAACGATACTTGACCTCCACACCTGGGATGTTTGTGGGTGAATCATAAAGCATTGCAGCCAAGTACAGCGCAAAAAGTGTTGGAGCCAGTACACATCCTTGTTTCAGTCCATGGGTAATGGGAAATTCATCGGACATCTTATTCTGATGGCAAACCTGACCTGTCATGCCATCATGGAGAGCCTTGATTAGATCTACAAAACGCTGAGGGCAACCAAACCGCTTCAGCACTGCCCACATGGCTGGTCTTGGAACCGAATCAAATGCCTTTTCCAAGTCATAGAAGACTAAGAAGAGTGGATTCTGTTGTTCTCTACATTTTTCTTGTAGCTGTCTCACACAGAAAAGCAAGTCAATTGTGCTTCTGGAAGTTCTAAATCCGCATTGTGACTCTGGGAGAATCTTCTCAGAGATAACCTTGAGGCGGTTAAGTAGAATTCTTGCAAGAATCTTCCCCACAATTGATAGCAGTGATATACCACGGTAGTTGCCACAAACACTGCGATCACCCTTTTTAAAGATAGTGACGATAGTGGCATTCTTTAGGTCTCCAGGTACCTTTCTTGATTCCCATATTCTGAGGATAAGGATGAAAATTCTTGTTTTGAGGGAATGACCTCCGGCTTGAATTTGTTCCAGAGGGATGTTATCTGGGCCAGGTGCTTTTCTGGGTTTCAATTGGGTGAGAGCTGCACTGAATTCATGATAAGTAGGAGGTACTGCCAACCACAGTTGTTCAGGTTGTTGCGGCACATCACAGAGGAAGTCTTCAGCAGCTTCTGATGGACGATTTAGGAGATTGGAGAAGTGCTCCTTCCAGCTTTCCAAGATTTCTTGATTATCAGTAAAGGTAGTAGAATTATAAGCGCTTTTCAGTGTACCTGATGATGAGCGAGATGCTCCATATATTTCTTTGAGTACGGCATAGAAGTTCCTCAAGTCTCGAGCATCCGATAGTCTCTGCAGTTCCTGAGCCTTCTGTTGCCACCAAGTATTTTTAATCTGCCTTATCTGCGTCTGGCATTTACCCTTGAGTTCCAGTAGTTTATCTCTCTTTGTGTTGAAAGTTGGGTCTTGAAGATGGGCAAGATAGGCATTCCTTTTAGCATTGATGAGAGACAGAATTTCCTCATTGTTGTCATCAAACCAGTCTTGTCTTTTCCGCACTATAAAACCAATGGTTTCCTCAGCTGACTGTGTGATAATCTTCTGTAATGTGGCCCATTCTTGCTGAATATCATTTGTTACTGGGTTTTCTGATAACTGGGTGACGATCCTGTCTCCAAAATATTTGTACATGGATTCATCCTGAAGTTTGGATGTATTAAACTTCTTTCTTGACAAATTTTTGATGTTCCTAGGTGGTTTAGGTCTGATGGATATCCTGAGCTTACATATAAGAAGTTTATGATCTGTCCAACAATCGTCTATATTCCTTGCTGTTCTGGTAATAAGAGTGTCCTTCGTATCACATTGCCGGGTAATGATATAATCAAGAATGTGCCAATGTTTGGAACGAGGATGCATCCACGTGGTTTTGAAGCGGTCAGGTAGCCGGAACTGCGTGTTGGTAATGAAAAGTTCATGTTCTGCACAAAGACCAAGAAGCAACAGTCCATTGGGATTACATTTTCTAAGTCCCCGTTTGCCTATCACATTATTCCATAGCCTGTGATCTTTCCCAACTCGGGCATTGAAGTCACCGAGGAGCAAGAGTTTATCTGCAGATGGTACCTTGGAGATGATTTCACTTAGCTGATTATAGAACTGAGCCTTTACTTCATCATCACAATCTAAGGTAGGAGCATAGGCAGAGATGAGTGTCATAAAGGAACCTCCTGAGAGTGGTATGCGGAGGGTCATGAGCCTTTCGCTGATTGCAATGGGCGTAAGTTGGTGATAATTTACCAGTTTGGTCTTCACAGCGAAGCCCACACCATGAATACGACATTCACCCTCCTCCTTTCCTTTCCAGAAGACGGTATATCCTGTTCCAGATTCAGTAATCTTGCCTTCAGAAGACAGCCTAGTTTCACTGAGAGCAGCAATGTCAACGTTGAGTCTTGATAACTCATGGGTTACGAGAGCTGACCTTCTCTCAGGTCTAATGTTATTGTCCAAATCAAGCAAGGTTCTGATGTTCCATGATCCAATAATGAATTTGTGATTCTTTACTGTTTTTGAGTTTCGACCGCATGAGGGGTGACCTGCTGAGTGCGGTTGCCCAGCCGGACCAAGATTGTGACTTCCGATGTTTAGCCCACCTTTTCTAGGGCCTTCCCCATGTGGGGTGGGCAGCGGTGATCCTAAATAGGCCTGCCCAAACACAGATGCAGGACCGAATTCCTGAGTAGTCACAAAGTCTCCGGAAGACGATCATCACACATCTGCTGCCAACGTGCAGGTCCGAACTAGGGGCTTCCAGTTACACCCATAACCTGCTCCCACCGTCCATATCCCATCGCCGTTGGACTTTGAAAAGTGACGTTCGGAAGAAGTGCCACTGGCGTGAATTTGTTTAGGGTGGATCTCAGCTTGCCAGGACGAGACTCACACACTATGATCTCTGAGCCTTATCCTGCGGCTCACAAAGAATGAGACATGCAGGACCGAACACAGAGACTGCAACGAACTGCCGCATACTCAAGTACTACTGAGGAGCGCCTTTACAGCCAGTCCGTCTGGCGTGGCCTTTTCCGCCTCTATGACCGTTGGGAGCCATGAGAGTGATTGGCTCCTCCTCCGCTCATTTTGCCGTTGGGCCAAAACATGCCCTTCATAACTATGGACAATAGTTTGCCCTATTAAACCTGAGCAATAGGCTACCCCTTCCGCCAACCACACTGTGCCAGAGTTCACCTCTTACACTGCAGGTACCGTTGAGGACTTCACCGTAACCCTGGCAAGGGACCCTAACAAGGTACTACCAGCCGGGCCAGCTGGACCAGGTTTTTTTAAAGAGGTGTTACTCCTCTATCACTCCCTACTTGATCATACTATCTATATATATAAATTTTAACACGGTATAACACGACACTAGGAGCTATTGCACCACACTGCCACACTCCACTGGTAGTAATACCTACACAGTATAACACTACACTAAGTGCTATTGCACCACACGGCCCCACTCCACTGGTAGTAATACCTACACTGTATAACATTACACTAGGTGCTATTGCACCACACTGCCCCACTCCACTAGTAGTAATACCTACACTGTATAACATTACACTAGGTGCTATTGCACCACACTGCCCCACTCCATTAGTAGTAATACCTACACTGTATAACACTACACTAGGTGCTATTGCACCACACTGTGTCACTGCACTAGTAGTAATACCTACACTGTATAACATTACACTATGTGCTATTGCACCACACTGTCCCACTCCACTGGTAGTAATACCAACACTGTATAACACTACACTAGGTGCTATTGCACCACACTGTAACACTCCATTAGTAGTAATACCAACACTGTATAACACTACACTAGGAGCTATTGCACCACACTGCCCCACTCCACTAGTAGTAATACCAACACTGTATAACACTACACTAAGTGCTATTGCACCACACTGTGTCACTCCACTAGTAGCAATACCAACACTCTATAACATTGCACTAGAGGCTATTGCACCACACTGCCCCACTCCACTAGTAGTAATACCAACACTGTATAACATTACACTAGGTGCTATTGCACCACACTGCCCCACTCCACTAGTAGTAATACCGACACCGTATAACACTACACTAGGTGCTATTGCACCACACTGTGTAACTCCACTAGTAGTAATACCTACACTGTATAACACTACACAAGGTGCTATTGCACCACACTGCCCCACTCCAATAGTAGTGTGACCGATCCAGTCAAGGTCAATTACCGGCCCCGGTTTATGGGAGATTGAGAGGAGACTGGAGGGTCAGTATGACGTCATGGCATGACGCAGCGAGGTAACCGTTAGAGTGGGGGAATTCTCCAGAAGCTTCCGACCCCTCCGACCCTTTTTTTCGAGAGGAGGTCAACTCGGTTCTGGAAGGTTCAGTGATACGGTGTGGCCCGGACGAGGAAGTCTTATGCGACACGGCTAGGACGAGTGAGTGATATGGTGGTCAGTGATGTAAGCCACGTGAGTTATATTCCGCATCGGGCACTTGATTGTTTTTATGTGCATGCCTAATACTCGTCGTCGCATGTTGGAAGAAATCATTCGTGAAGCACGGTGGAGTTGTGTTTGGGTGAAATGTCGCCATCGCGATATCCATATATCGGCACGCCGGCACGTGAAGGAAGGACCACAACTGATTGACGGAGGTATGTGTAGATTTATGCCAGTGCCGCGATTGGGTTATGCAGAGTGCGTAAGATCACAGAATTCTTCGCCGTTCTTTGTATTATGAAGTTTTACGCACGTGATCCGGGTCAGCTAACGGACAAAAAACGCGGAAGGAAGGTAGTGTGGCAATAATCTGATAAAGTTGTGTACGCCTAAACATTTGAACATCTGGACATTTGAGCGAAGGCCGGAGAGAAACCTGAATTATAACGCCGACCGGTTACGTCATTTAAAGGTGAACAGCCAAGCTGGCATTCAAGAGACACGGTGTGCGCATGAGGAAAGGGATATATCTGCTTTAAGCTTGCGTTGATAGTTGCAGGTTGCGCAGGCGAGGCGAACAGTCTAAACATAGAGTGTGAGACGTGAGCAGGTCAAGTTGAATGAACTAAGAAGCGGATACTGTAGCGTGTAGATGTGATAGTGTTACGGCGTAGTGGAATGCAATGTGGTCACACAGCAATGTAGGCAATATGAACGCAGACTCGGACATATTGGTAATCTACACGGACCTCAATACCCAAAGTATGTTTCAGTAAACCCATTAGGGGTTGCCAGGGGATGAACGGTCGCGAGGAAATGGATGCGTGGACATGGAACGAGATGATAAGAGACGCCGACGCCGACGCCAACGCCGTTGGTGGAGAGGTGCAGTCGGGGGCGGTTAAGTTCGTCGCCTGGAGATAGACAGATGTAGGGGACGCATGCTTACACTGGAGCGCCGGGAGACGCGGGTGGAACGACGCTGTACGCATGATCAGGAAACATCGACGTCTCTTGTTCCCAAGGACCAGGATTCATCACGACGCCGGATCCAATGTAAGATATCTTTTTCTCACTCCTGTTCATCGTAAAGAAGAGAATCTCCATTTTTGAATAGCCATGCCATAAGATGACTTGGGGTCGTGTAATTTAATCCCATTCACATAGTTTAACGCTATTATCAATCAATGATTCTAGGTTAAATAAGAGCCTCACTCTCGTTTTCCTGAGGTTGTGCAGGGTTTTTTTTTTCAACTTCGAGTCGTTTTGACTTTTATGGACAGCATCAATGTCAATGTTATGCTTTGAAATATAATTATATAATAGTAAGATTAATAATAACAATAATAATAATCATAGTTAAAGGTTGATAAATATTGCTGTAATCAACACCGAAATATAGTTGGAGATAATCACGCATGGCCATGAAAAAGAAATATCGCTCGAGATAATTGGGCATGAAAATCATGGAACAAGTTTTATTCCAAAGGGTCTCTTATGAAATTCAGAAATGTGATATGAAATAAGACACTGGTTTTGGTCAATTGTTGTCTGGTAAGATATGGTTCCTTGGACAAAGTGTCATGTTACCGTACGACTTCATTGTAAGGTTGAATTACTGTGTTAAGTGTGGGTTCGAGGTATGCTATTAAGCGCATTTTTTTGTAATGAGATTAATATGGTATTCCGTCATATGTGACGAGGTAGATTAATGTGGTGATATTCAGTTATGTGTAACAAGGTTATTCAGGGGGCTATGTATGACCCTGAAAATTTGTAGTTGTACGGACAGATTCCTCACTAGATGGATGGATGTGCTGCATTTCCTCATAGGGTTGAGTGTGGAACAGAGCTATGATGTACTTGAGGGTACGCTCTGCAGTAAGGTTACTCAGATCCTCACACATAGTGGTTGACTGAATGGCTATGATTAAATGTTGGTCACGAAAATGAAACACACTGAGGTATACTATTATGAAAGTTGTGAACCAGTTCTAGACGTCAGCATATGACATATCGGTAACTTACTTATGCAAGTGGGTATATTAATGAGGACCAAGGTAATTGGGACGGTCATACCTGTAGACCAGATAGAACAATAAGAATGCGCTGTGTAAATATTTAAACACTAGTTGGAAATGTAAATGATCTATATTTCGGTTGGTTATCGAATTCCACATTAGGTGACGTCCAGTTGATGTTGGGAAAATTTATGATGTGATTTTGTTTGATGCTCTTTAGATGGTAAATTTCAATTCGATGCAGGAGGCCGTCCATCGATGTATAAAGGTAGATTGTCATGTTATGATATGTTTTTCTTTTCTTCTGAGCACATGCCACAGGTAAACTTTGGACTAAGTGGCCAGTATTTTTTTTTATTATTATGCGTGTGCACTAATGGAATAATGGTTGTGTTAATTTTGGCTGGGCAGTCTCCTGGTCGAATTTCTAAGTAGGCAGGTAGCATGTTTGGTTATCTGGCCAATAAAGGAGCAGATGTGATTTTACGAGGGCTGTTTCTTTTTTTATCTGTTTGTTAATTCGAATTAGGGGGTTTGCTTTTGAATCCTGGTTCATTTTGTTTGCCATCCCAACCCGTAAACGACCCGAGACCCTTTGTCTCTAGCTCGCTCGAGCTTTGGTTTTATTCTTGTCTGTATGAACCAAGATTCACGCCCTAATTCTCTTTACACCCACTCCCTTGGCCGTTTCTTCTGATGGGGCCGGGATGTTGGCCGGGTGATCGCCTGTCCCATTGGAGAAGCGGGCACGGGAGGGGGGGGGAGTGGCGCCGCTAACGTGTTGGCTCGATGACGATGGTGCGTGTCGTCTCCGTCATGGGCATGCTTTTTACTCAATCATTTTTTGTGGTGATGGGAGTATACTGAGTGGTCAAATTCGTGCCTTTGATGGGGGCGAGATGCTTGCCAGGTGTAATTCTTTCGTGTAAAATTAACCTCGTATCACACTGAGTCTTTAGTGAACCCTTTGATAGGGTTGGTACACGACCTCAAGTCATGGCTATACTCGACGACCTACATTCCCTTGTAGGCCCCTATATTTAAGTTGTATTGTAAGATGTCACAAGTAGTAACCGCAGAAAATATAGCTGATATATTGAAACAAATCCAAGATGGATTAAATGGCTTATCCACTGAAATGAATAATGTTAAGGATAGTATTGGATCAATTAAGACAAACATGAGGGGCGATATGGATCGCTTACAGACGGCACAAGAGGGTGTCGGTATTCAGATAGCAGAGGTACAGAGGACACAAGAGGGTGTCGGTACTCAAATAGCAGATGAAGTTGATGGTCTTAGAACCGACTTATTAGAAGTCATGGGATCTAATCTTAAGAGTTTAGAATCTCAATTGCAGAAAAACATTGATGCTGTAGAATGTAATCTTAGGCTATCAGGAAAGGCTATAGATAATAAGATTAATCTACTCGATAAAAAGGTAGAAACTACATTTCAAGTGCTCACCGCGGAGCTCAAAGATTCTATGGCACGGCAAATCAGGGATACTCAGAGTTCGCTTCGGGGGAATATTGAATGACTTGAGGAGAAGTTGAACAGTAATATTAAAGGCATGGGACAAGATTTGACGGCAAAGCTTAAGCAAATTGGTCAATCTAACGAGGAAACCCTGGATAAGTTGAAACAGGACGTGTCAGGTTGGAAAGAAGAGGTCGCGAAAGACGTGAAAAACATGCAGATACAGGTTGAATCATTCCAGGACACGTATGACAGGAAAATCACTTATTCCCAAACGACGTTATTCGAACATGTGAGAGAATCTATCCACACTTCCATTGTTGAGTTGGAGGAGAAGATCATTATCCAACAGAGGAAGGCAACTCACTCGATTAGGCAACTTAGAGGCGGAAATGACGCAGATAAAAGACAAATCGGAGTCAGAAAGGGTTAGATGGTCCGAAATTGAAAACACGCCACCTCTTAACGGGACGGAAAGTGAAAACACCCCATCTTCTAAAAAGGCGGGAGAGGTAGTTGCAACGCCGAGAATACAGAGTACAAACCCCGCGGGACACCTGACCATCATTAGAAGTATAGACCACCAGCCGAGGAAATTCTCGGGGAACAACGGGACTAACAACGTCACACCCATCGAATTTATGAGGGAGGTCCGTGAATATATGGCAGAAAATAAGTTACCACGTGAGAGGGAACTAAGAGTTATTGAGAGGTCCCTGGAATCGACAGCATTAACTTGGTTTCGCGCATTTCGATACACGTTCACGAGCACGGACGAGTTCGAACGACTATTAATTAAACGCTTTTGGAGCCCTGAAGAACAATTGAACATACTGGCGGAACTATACGCTAAACGGTATGCGACGTCCAATCCGACTAGGTACGCGGGGTACTTCGCATCGCAACTCGCCAGGCTGCAGTATTTGACTCCACCAGTGCCGGAGGACGAATTGGTCCAAGCCATTATACGACAATTACCTGTTGAGGTCCAGAAGAGTGTAATAGCGTCAGGAGCCGAGACTTTAGAGGGATGTGAAGAGATTCTTCGAAAACTTGACCGCACTAGCGCACAGTTACAGGCGAGGTCCGGACGACAGGAAAATAGAGATGTAAACACGGTCGTGATTGACAAAATTTCGCAGACGGAAGAGCGAACGCCGCGGGAGACGGACAGGCCAAGAGACACAGGGTACTATCGGAGTCGAGATAGGAGCTACGGTGGAACAGACGAGCGACCCAGGTGGAGGAATAAACCGTACGAAGAGCGTAGGAGATCCCGATTCAACAATACGAAGGGACGATATGGTGAATATCAGCGAAGGCAGTCAAACCAATATTATCAGAGACAGAATGCCGATAGGGATTCTCGTTCGCAGGGATCGCGGCCGAGCTATACGGAAAGACATCGAGAGAGAGCCAGGAATATTTACAACAATTACGGAGTAATCCATCCGCACCACCGGGGGACGCTGACCGACCACCTGACACAAGTCGGTCAGATCAACAAAAAAAACTTCAAATTAAGAAATTCCTCAAACCTTGGTCCTCCCGAACTGATTGAAATTCAAGAGATATTTCAGGCTACCGACGAAGACTTGATTCATGAGGAAGACGTTATCCGCCGCGGGAAAGTGTATCCTTTGCCCATCATAACAGTAGAGGTGCTCGGTAAACAAGTAAAAACCCTGATTGACACCGGAGCGATGATTAGTGTGGTGTCTCAGTCATGTTTGGACGAAATAATGGAGGCAGGACCCGTATATACTCTACCAGTAGCGAATGTAAAGGTTAGAGGTGTAATTCCCGATCGCTCAGTGAGATGCAAGCTGCAGGCCCTGTTGACGATCAAGATTGCGGGGAGGTTTTATGAGCACGTGTTCGTGGCCATCTCCAACATCAATTTTCAAATAATCCTGGGTGTTGACTTCATTTCGGAGTACGGCTGGATTATAAATATGCAAGAGGGTGTTATGTATGTCGGAAACGAATCGCCGAGCAGAGGATCGAAAGAGTATATCAATGCCAACTCGAGCACGCTCTTCTTGGAGAACACACTTGAGAATATCGTGGAACGTGAAGAAGAGACGATCACCCACATGCCCGTTGGTGTAAAGGAAATTTTGGATCCAACTGTCCAGAAACAGTTTGATGACCTAATACAGGAGTTTCGGGAGGTATTTAGCGACAAATCTGGAGTTATCAAGAACTTTCAGTACGATATCAAGTTGAGTGATGATTCACCATACAGGAAACACATATATCCAGTCCCAGAGAAATGGAAGGGGGAGGTAAAGGCCATGATAAACGCCATGGAGAAGGATGGCATAATAAAGAAGGCTCCGACTTCTTTCCTAAACCCTTTAGCGGTTGTAAGGAAGCCAAATGGTCGCCTGAGGATTTGTCTGGATGCACGTTGAATAAATGCACGCATTTTGCCAGAGTACGACCGCCCACCACAAATTAGAGAGCTGCTGAGGCGCTTTAAGGGAAAAAATATTTCTCAACCGTGGATCTCACAAATTCCTATTATCATGTCGAGTTAACCGAGAACAGCAAGCAATACACTGGCTTCCTGCATGAGCTGAAGACCCACGTCTTTAAACGCCTTCCCTTCGGTTTGAAAAACAGTGGCCCTGTGCTGATTCGAGCGCTGGACAGCAACTTGAGTGAAGAAGTCAAGAAACACGTACTATGTTATGTGGACGATTTGATCTTGGCATCCACGTCAGTAGAGGAGCACCTGAAACACTTGAGATTGTTGTCTGAGAACTTGCTTACGGCCGGATTTAAGGCAAACCTGGAGAAATGCAATTTCTTTCAACGAGAAATTCGGTTTTTGGGACATCTCATTGTCGAACATGGATATCGGCCGAACCCGGAGAAAATTGAGGCGATAGCAAAGTTTCCCAGACCAGAAAGGGTGAAACAAGTGAGGCAGTTCCTGGGAATGACTTTATTCTTCTCTAGTCATTGCCCCCGTTACACGGATGTAGTTGCCCCTCTGCAGAGCATGCTCAGGAAAAACATTCGGTGGAAGTGGGATCAGGCGTGTGAAGAGGCCTTCACGCAAGCTAAACACATGCTCCTTAACAACGTTATACTGGAGTACCCAGACTTCTCCAAAACATTTTATATTGACACCGATGCTTCAAAGGTTGGAGTGAGCGCTGTGTTGTACCAGTTGGATGACGAGAAGAAACAACATTATCTGGCATTTACCAGTAGGAAATTGCGACAGCCTGAGCTTAACTACTTTGCCACGGAATTGGAGGCGCTGGCTATAATTTATGCTCTAACGATGAGGAAGAAGATTCTTTTAGGGCATAAGGTCGTGATTGCGACGGACCATCGCGCGTTACAGTTTATGTTAAAGTCTGACATTTCAAGCGAAAGAGTCACGCGCTGGACCCTTTTCCTACAGAAATTCGATGCAGAAGTTGTTCATAGGCCCGGAAAGCAAAACTTTCTAGTGGATGTTTTGAGCAGAAACCCAGGTGAGGAGGCTGTTTTGCACCAGGTACAGCTAATACCGGATGATCAGGAAACGGTGGAGCGTTTGAAACGCCTGAGCCAGGCGCAACGGCGATATACACCGTTAAGACGGATATACCGGCATTTGAAGAATCGTATGGGTGCAGATGACCCCGATTATGCTGGAACGGCAAAGATTGCTCACTTTTATGACATTGTTGGTGACGTGATTCACAAGTTTGTCGATAGAGACCACACAAGGCTACGTATTGTAATACAGCCGAAGTTGATTTCAGCAGTGGTTTGGTTGGCTCACCGATCTATTGGGCATGGAGGATGTGATAAAACCTTACATGCCATAAGAGAAACATTTACCTGGGAGTATATGGGAAAAAACATACGAGCGGTAATCAGGACATGCGACATCTGTCAGAGGTGCAAGTTCCCATCGGACGTATCTAAGGAGAAGCCGAGGGCTATTATACCGACCCGTCCGAATGAATTAATGGCTACGTACCTGTATGGCCCCCTTCCGAGGTCCACCAGGGGTAACCAATACATCTTGGTGACGATGGATGTGTTTACCAAATTAGTCATGTTGCACCCTATCCAGAAGGCTACATCCCGGTACGTAATTCGCAGGATTAAAACTGGCGTGATTCCAACTGCAGGGAAGCCAGAGTTCCTCCTGAGCGATCACGAAACGCAGTTCACGAGCGCCGAATTCCAAGAGGCAATGGCACGACTCGGCATAAGGCATATCTTGAGCTCCATAAGATACCCAGAAGGAAATCCAGTTGAAAGGGTAAATGCTGAGATTGGAAAATAATGCCGGATTTACTGTCATGAACAGCATCATAGATGGATGGAAGTGGTACCCATAATTTAAAGTTGCTTGAACTCTACAACACATGAAAGTACCAGACAAATTCCTTGTCTTCTGCACCATGGACGAAAACCAAGTAGACCTTGGCATGCTGTTATACAGGCACCCCCAGAGATTGAGCCGTCGGCGCAAAGGAGAAACGAACTGGCTCGGGAGAGGATGCAGCTACAGGCGCAGAAACGGGAGAGAAGGAAGGCTGGCCGCCGTTTTCGCCAACCACTTCGAGTCAATGACCTGGTGCTGATTCGGAAACCTACGTCATCAAACCTGCCACTCATAGTGTATGGGAAATTTGCGCGCCCATTCTCGGGACCCCATAGGATTGCCAGCGTGATGGATAACAATTGCTATAGGGTGGTTGACAACGTCAAGAATGCACTTGTTGGAAACTTCAATGCCGCGAATCTGCGGAAGTATCACGAGCAAGCCCGTTAGTCATCATTGAGGAGATGACTGAAAGGATCGTTCACATGCATCATTTAAAGGAAAATATAAGCTATGTTCCCACCGCTTATATTTTGAAGGCCGCGGGAGAGATGTGACCGATCCAGTCAAGGTCAATTACCGGCCCCGGTTTATGGGAGATTGAGAGGAGACCGGAGGGTCAGTATGACGTCATGGCATGACGCAGCGAGGTAACCGCTAGAGTGGGGGAATGCTTCAGAAGCTTCCGACCCCTCCGCCCCTTTTTCTCGAGAGGAGGTCAACTCGGTTCTGGAAGGTTCAGTGATACGGTGTGGCCCGGACGAGGAAGTCTTATGCGACACGGCTAGGACGAGTGAGTGATATGGTGGTGATTGATGTAAGCCACTCGAGTTAAATTCCGCATCGGGCACTGGATTGTTTTTATGTGCATGCCTAATACTCGTCGTCGTATGTTGGAAGAAATCATTCGTGAAGCGCGGTTGAGTTGTGTTTGGGTGAAGTGTCGCCATCGCGATATCCATATATCGGCACGCCGGCACGTGAAGGAAGGACCACAACTGATTGACGGAGGTATGTGTAGATTTATGCCAGTGCCGCGATTGGGTTATGCAGAGTGCGTAAGATCACAGAATTCTTCGCCGTTCTTTGTATTATGAAGTTTTACGCACGTGATCCGGGTCAGCTAACGGACAAAAACGCGGAAGGAAGGTACTGTGGCAATAATCTGATAAAGTTGTGTACGCCTAAACATTTGAACATCTGGACATTTGAGTGAAGGCCGGAGAGAAACCTGAATTATAACGCCGACCGGTTACGTCATTTAAAGGTGAACAGCCAAGCTGGCATTCAAGAGACACGGTGTGCGCATGAGGAAAGGGATATATCTGCTTTAAGCTTGCGTTGATGGTTGCAGGTTGCGCAGGCGAGGCGAACAGTCTAAACATAGAGTGTGAGACGTGAGCAGGTCAAGTTGAATGAACTAAGAAGCGGATACTGTAGCGTGTAGATGTGAAAGTGTTACGGCGTAGTGGAATGCAATGTGGTCACACAGCAATGTAAACAATATGATCGCAGACTCGGACATGTTGGGAATCTACACGTACCTCAATACCCAAAGTATGTTTCAGTAAACCCATTAGGGGTTGCCAGGGGATGAACTGTCGCGAGGAAATGGATGCGTGGACATGGAACGAGATGATAAGAGACGCCGACGCCGACGCCAACGCCGTTGGTGGAGAGGTGCAGTCTGGGGCGGTCATGGTCGTCGCCTGGAGATTGACAGATGTAGGGGACGCATGCTTACACTGGAGCGCCGGGAGACGCGGGTGGAACGACGCTGTACGCATGATCAGGAAACATCGACGTCTCTTATTCCCAAGGACCAGGAATCATCATGACGCCGGATCCAATGCAAGATATCTTTTTCTCACTCCTGTTCATCGTAAAGAAGAGAATCTCCATTTTTGAATAGCCATGCCATAAGATGACTTGGGGTCGTGTAATGTAATCCCATTCACATAGATTAACGCTATTAACAATCAATGATTCTAGGTTAAATAAGAGCATCACTCTCGTTTTCCAGAGGTTGTGCAGAGTTTTTTTTTCAACTTCGAGTCGTTTTGACTTTTACGAACAGCATCAATGTCAATGTTATGCTTTGAAATATAATTATATAATAGTAAGATTAATAATAATAATAATAATCATCATAGTTAAAGGTTGATAAATATTGCTATAATCAACACCGAAATATAGTTGGAGATAATCACGCATGGCCATGAAAAAGAAATATCGCTCGAGATAATTGGGCATGAAAATCATGGAACAAGTTTTATTCCAAAGGGTCTCTTATGAAATTCAGAAATGTGATATGAAATAAGACGCTGGTTTTGGTCAATTGTTGTCTGGTATGATATGGTTCCTTGGACAAAGTTTCATGTTATCGTACGACTTCATTGTAAGGTTGAATTACTGTGTTAAGTGTGGGTTCGAGGTATGCTATTAAGCGCAATTTTTTGTAATGAGATTAATATGGTATTCCGTCATATGTGACGAGGTAGATTAATGTGGTGATATTCAGTTATGTGTAACAAGGTTATTCAGGGGGCTATGTATGACCCTGAAAATTTGTAGTTGTACGGACAGGTTCCTCACTAGATGGATGGATGTGCTGCATTTCCTCATAGGGTTGAGTGTGGAACAGAGCTATGATGTACTTGAGGGTACGCTCTGCAGTAAGGTTACTCAGATCCTCACACATAGTGGTTGACTGAATGGCTATGATTAAATGTTGGTCACGAAAATGAAACACACTGACGTATACTATTATGAAAGTTGTGAACCAGTTCTAGACGTCAGCATATGACATATCGGTAACTTACTTATGCAAGTGGGTATATTAATGAGGACCAAGGTAATTGGGACGGTCATACCTGTAGACCAGATAGAAAAATAAGAATGCGCTGTGTAAATATTCAAACACTAGTTGGAATTGTAAATGATCTATATTTCGGTTGGTTATCGAATTCCACATTAGGTGACGTCCAGTTGATGTTGGGAAAATTTATGATGTGTTTTTGTTTGATGCTCTTTAGATGGTAAATTTCAATTCGATGCAGGAGGCCGTCCATCGATGTATAAAGGTAGATTGTCATGTTATGATATGTTTTTCTTTTCTTCTGAGCACATGCCACAGGTAAACTTTGGACTAAGTGGCCAGTATTTTTTTTATTATTATGCGTGTGCACTAATGGAATAATGGTTATGTTAATTTTGGCTGGGCAGTCTCCTGGTCGAATTTCTAAGTAGGCAGGTAGCATGTTTGGTTATCCTTTGGCCAATAAAGGAGCAGATGTGATTTTACGAGGGCTGTTTCTTTTTTTATCTGTTTGTTAATTCGAATTAGGGGGTTTGCTTTTGAATCCTGGTTCATTTTGTTTGCCATCCCAACCCGTAAACGAACCGAGACCCTTTGTCTCTAGCTCGCTGGAGCTTTGGTTTTATTCTTGTCTGTATGAACCAAGATTCACGCCCTAATTCTCTTTACACCCACTCCCTTGGCCGTTTCTTCTGATAGGGCCGGGATGTTGGCCGGGTGATCGCCTGTCCCATTGGAGAAGCGGGCACAGTAGTAATACCAACACTGTATAACATTACACTAGGTGCTATTGCACCACACTGCCCCACTCCACTAGTAGTAATACCAACACTGTATAACACTACACTAGGTGCTATTGCACCACACTGTGTCACTCCACTAGTAGTAATACCTACACTGTATAACATTACACTAGGTGCTTTTGCACCACACTGCCCCACTCCACTGGTAGTAATACCAACACTGTATAACATTACACTAGGTTCTTTTGCACCACACTGTGTAACTCCACTAGTAGTAATACCAACACTGTATAACACTACACTAGGTGATATTGCACCACACTGCCCCACTCCACTAGTAGTAATACCAAAATTGTATGACACTACACTAGGTGCTATTGCACCACACTGCCCCACTCCACTAGTAGTAATACCAACACTGTATAACTTTACACTAGGTGCTATTGCACCACACTGTGTAACTCCACTAGTAGTAATACCTACACTGTATAACATTACACTAGGTGCTATTGCACCACACCGCCCCACTCCACTAGTAGTAATACCTACACTGTATAACACTACACTAGGTGCTATTGCACCACACTGCCCCACTCCGCTAGTAGTAATACCAACACTGTATAACATTACACTAGGTGCTATTGTACCACATTGCCCCCACTCCACTAGTAATAATACCAACACTGTATAACACTACACTAGGTGCAATTGCACCACACTGCCACACTCCATTTTGCGTGTAAAGCAGTGTGTTGAACTGACGTTGTTCACCAGCCCCCCACTACTATAATGGGATAACGATATGAAAGGAAAGTGACGATATACATGTGAACACGTGTGAGATGATATTATTACCGTCCTCCTTGTGAAACAAGTCACATTCTGTTTTGGTTCATACGTGAGAAAATGCAAGTTCATGTGTAATATGACCTAACACACAGGTGTTCGTTCACCTGTGCACGTGCACGATAAGAGCTAACAAGTTACATTCTGTTTAGTTCGTACGTAACGTTAGGGGCTAATGCACACACCCTAGTAGACGAGGCGCATGCCATTTGAGGGCAGGTCAAGGGATCTAACTTGGTGGATGGAACGTTAGGGCTAATGCACACACCCTAGTACACGAGGCACAGGTCATTTCAGGGCAGGTCAAGGGATCTAACTTGGAGGATGAATGTGTTCTAACGAGTCATTTGTAGTTGAAAGAGAATAATACATGTTCTTAAGGTGTTAAAACTGTGGAGATGGTACGTGCAGTAAGACGTCTTGTTATTTCCTGTGTCATATTACAGACATGGCAGAGAGCGCACAGATCTGTTGCTATGACTAACGCTGCAGTAATTTGAAACCCCAGGTGTTGATCAAGACAATGGGTGATGATCATGCAAAGTCAGCAGTAATTGGATACCACACAAGTGTTCCTAGTGTACTTTGGACTCTCAGCTGTACTGGGAAAGGAATTGCAATGATCTGCAAAAAACTGCTGCCACGAGCGATAAGAGTTTATATACGAGAGGTGTCATATATTTCCCTACTGTATGTCATTATTACTCGCTACGAGTGAACAGTTATTGCTCAAGAGTTGCAAAAAATACTTTTTGGTGGAAAATCATTGAATTATTTTGCAAGGTAAGTACTTATTATTAATGGATTGTAGTCTTTTATTACTAATTGATGTTGAAGTTATTGATTGGAATGTAATTATTGATTGATTGATTTATTTATGTATTTATTTATTTATTTATTTATTTGTTTACAGTAATTGGGTACCTCTAAGGTTAGCAGATTCCTATACCTAGTTCATTCAGTGACAGCAGTTGATAAATGATTGAATGTAAGTACTCCTCTAATAACTTTTAAACAGCTAGAGCGATATTTTCCATTGTTCACTACTAGATGTCAGTGACAATGGTATATTTGGTAGTTAAAGTTGGAACTACTTAACCATGTTGTGTAAAGCTAAATTTGTAGGTTAGATTTTGATTACCGATCTATTAAGTCCGAATGTCCGTTGCTAGGTGTCAGTGGCATAGGGAATATTTAAAAGACTTAACCTCAGTTCACCTAACATAACCTAACTTTACCTTGTCACGTGGCAGGTTTTACAAGTTTAGACTTGCTTTAAGACTGGCTATGACGTCACACTTATCTCACTTAACAGGATGCCGCTGGTTTCTAATATTTAAAAACAAGAGATCAAGTAAAATGTGTGTTTAACACTCTATTAATTTGAACGTTCGCCGCTTGATCTGTGACATTGGTATATTTGATAGCCAAAGTTGGAACTACTTGACAATGGTGTGTGAGGCTAAATTTGTAGGTTAGGTTTGCTTACCGCTCTACTAAGTCCAAGCGTTTGCTGCTAGGTGTCAGTGACAATGGAATCTACTAACTATAGTTGGAACTACTTGACAAAGGTGTGAAGCTAAATTTGTAGGCTAGATTTGATTAACGCTTTATCAAGTTCCATTGTTCACTGCAATGTGTCAGTGACAGTGATATATGTTGGTAGTCTAAAGTAGGAACAACTTAAAATTAGACTTAGTATGCGTTCACAATCGATTAAATTAAATACCCTGCTATAACCATTGACTCTAATTTTCATATTATAATTAAACTATTTATACTTTTAATTTGTTTTATATTTTATTAACATTGATGATTTCTTTCTTTTATAGGTAATTTGAAAAGTGACCAGTATGTTCAAGTGTGGTGAATGTAATAAACAGTTTTCAAGAACTGACAACCTTCAACGGCACGCAAGTATAAACATAACCTTAAAATGTTTGCGTGCTTTAACACCATTTACAAAAACTTAAAATGAAAAAATCATGTTTCGCAAATATGAAATTTTGACATACCGTATACAAAATAAAAAATTAAATGTGTAAACAACAAATTGGAAAAACCATGCTTCCATATCATGATATTCAGAAAAAACTTCAAACAGACATTTTAAAAAATGCAAAGGAAAAATTGGCAATTTGCAATGTGTGAAATGTAAAAATGAACAAATGGCTAGCATTATTTTAAAGAAAGTGGTTTTAGTGAATGAATACTGGAAAAAGTTTTGTAAACACTTAAGTCCACAAGACTAATTAAATTAGTAACTGCTAGATTGGCCGAGTGGTTAAGGTGTTTGAATTAAGATCAAATTTCCTGTACAAGGAAGCAAGGGTTCGAATCCCTTATCTGACATAACTATTGCCTTAACATGACTTGGTCACATTGTATCATTATGATACTTGGTTCACAAACCATAAATGGAGTGCATTGTCTAAGACCACTCTCTTTCCGAACATAGTCAGAGACTGTTAATGGTTAACAATTGCATTAATAGTGGGACATGGGGATAGCAATTAAGAAAAACAGGCAATACTCATACACTATTTTTATTTATTTAATGTAAGTACTTGTACAATAGTTATATAGAAAATACAACTTTCTTTTTGTCTATTACTATCTAGTCCTTTTCGAACCACTTGCATATCATGGGCAGATGACTTTGTAGTTCAGGCCTTTAAAACAACAACAACACTACCTCTTGCATAGTCTGTGATGTTGATGACTTGAGATGTGGAAGATGGATTAAACATAACTTTTACAACAGGGGTTAAATGTTGTTCAATAAACAATGCACTATTTTGAGTAGCAACATTTTTCTCTTGTACTAACTTTTTAGCATTCTGATGATTTTTTGTCAACACCATCAGTGTTTTGTCTGGAGCACTACATTGATGATCACTCACACTTAAAACCACACCATTTCTACTTTTCATATTGCCTCGACATCTTGTTGACCTTTGTTTTGAGCATTGCCAGAATATTATTCCTTTTACATTTTGTCGTCTATAGTTATAGGAGTAGCCTTTATAGAGTACACGTTGTTTACTTTGGTTAGTTGTAGTAAGTTCCATAGTAGCAACTAACCTGTTAGTATGATTTGCTCACTACAAAGGTTATATCTGTTCTGGTAATAGAATTATTTAGCGTTGGCTTTTATATTTAATATGTACAGTTTAAAGTGATAGAAAAGCGGTAGAAATGTGGTAGCAAAGTGGTAGACAAGTGGTAGACAATTGGTAACAAAGTGGTAGAAAGGTGGTAGCAAAGTGGTAGCAAAGTGGTAGCAAAGTGGTAGAAAAGTAGTAGAAAAGTGGTAGCAAAGTGGTAGAAAAGTGGTAGAAAACTAGAAAATTGGTAGCAAAGTGGTAGAAAATATTACATGTATTGTTAAGAAATAATTTAAGCGGTTACATGGATTCATTACACAATAATTTTAGCATGACGAAGCTCATTTTCTATATCCATTAGTTCTTACTCATATTTAGTATGACCAGTTTACACATTTATCAATTTCACAATTTCCCATTTACAGTTCTTAAAATGTCAGTTTAAAGGTTTCCAATTTCATGATATAGAAACATGGAATTTCCAATTTGTTGTTTTCACATTTGTCAATTTACCAAATTCCCATTTACAGTTTTTAAAATTTCAGTTTAATGTTTTTTTCTATTTGTCAATATGGAAACATGGACTTTTCCAATTTGTGTTTTACATGTTCATTTTGCATTTGGAGTGGAGAGAGGTGGGTAGTAATTAAAAATGTGCAAGCAGTGTCCATTGTTGACAGGTCATTGTTGACGAGTCTTTCTCATACAAGAGACAAGTGAATTCATGTTTCGCATGCATTACCTAAAATGTAATACCATGCAAGTGTTTAACATTTTACAAATTAGCTTATGTATTAGTTTATGTGTGGGGTCTTATGTTGGCATTTTGTGTTGGCTTATTCTGTATATCGGCTTTTATGTTGGCTTTTGTGTTCACTTTTAAGTTGGCTTTTTGTGTGTTGGCTTTAGTGTTGGTTTATATTTTGGCTTTTGTGTTGGCTTATTTGACAAGTTATTTTGTCAATGCATTTTGTGGATTTTTCTCTTGGTCTTGGAAAGTATATCACTCCATTTTATCACAGCATAATGCTTACTGCCATGTTTGTAAGCAACAACAACAACACACTAAACTTTCAAAAAATCTAAAGTACTCTAAGGTACTCTCAACTCGTACTCTTACCTCTATCCCATGCCTAGTCAAGAACATTATTTTTTTTTCCAAATAAAAGGTGAATGGGGAAAGTAGACTATATGTTTAAACTAAAAAAATCATATAAAGTCATATGTTAACTCTAACACCTACGTTTATCCCATTCTTAGTCGAAAAATGTACGGTAGTATTTTTTTTAAAATTTTCTAAAAAATATTTGTAAGTAGGCTATATTTTGAAAACTAATCATCCTATAAAGTCATATATAGACTCAAACCAATGGCTTTTATATCCTTAATCGTTAGAACAAAATATGGAATTTTTGACATTTTTTCCAAAAATGTTCATTTAAAAAAATGGACTATATTTCGAAACTAGGAATTTCACAAAAAAGTGTGTTTGACATAAATGACAGGTATTTACCCCTTCTACCCACAAACCAAGTCCCAGATCTCTGAGACAAAATCCAAAAATATTTAATTGTGAAAGTAGGCGATATTTTGAAAACGTACATAATTTGGATACAATGCATGGGCCAGTCCATAGGGATCAGTCCAAAGGACCCGCCCACAGGGACCCGTCAACAAGGACCCGTCCTCCGGGACCCGTAAAAAAATGACCCCCTTCAAAAAGGACCCATCCAAAGGGGCTAGTCAACAGGGACCAGTCCAAAGGGTTACATCAACAGAGATCAATTAAAAGGGGTCAATCAACAGGGATCAATCAAAGGTTAAGATAAGCTACGGCAGCCATTTTGGATCTTTTTGATCACACCTCGTAGGGTTAGGTTAGGTTGAGTAAAGCTACGACCGCCATCTTGGAACTTTATGGTCACACCTCGTAGGTTTAGGTTAGGTTAGGCTAGGTTCAGTTAAGCTATGACCACCAACTTGATTTTTTTATCGCACCACGTAGGTTTAGGTTAAGTTAGGTTAGGTTCAGTTAGGTTAAGTAAAGCTACGGCCGCCATCTTGTTAGGTTAGGCTAGGTTAAGTTAAGCTACGGCCGCCATCTTGTGAGGAGGGTGAGGAGGAGGAGGCATCTGGACACACCAAAAACCACTACTGCACAGTTTTTGTCCCAGGGTCCTGAACTTTTTTTTGGGGTAGAGGGGGTAAAGACCTTTCATTTACGTTAAACAAACATTTTTGTAAAATTCTTAGTTTCCGAAATATAGACAATTTTGAAAATTGGACTTTTTTCGGAAAAATGAAAAAATGTTAAGTTTTGTTTTAACGTTAAATAAATTAAAGAACATTTGTTTGAGTCTATATATGACTTTTTAGAATGATACGTTTTCAAAATATCGCCTACTTTCACAATTAAACATTTTTGGATTTTGTCTCAGAGATCTGGGACTTGGTTTGTGGGTAGAGGGGGGTAAATACCTGTTATTTATGTCAAACACACTTTATTGTAAAATTCCTAGTTTCCGAAATATAGTCCATTTTTTAAAATGAACATTTTTAAAAAGAATGTCAAAAATTCCATATTTTGACCTAACGATTAAGGATATAAAAGCCATTGGTTTGAGTCTATATATGACTTTATTGGATGATTAGTTTTCAAAATATAGCCTACTTTCCAAATATTTTTTAGAAAATTTAAAAAAAATATAATATTTTTCGACTAAGAATGGGATAAACGTAGGTGTAAGAGTTAACATATGACTTTATATGATTTTTTTTAGTTTAAACATATAGCCTACTTTCCCCATTCACCTTTTTTGAAAAAAAATATGTTCTTGACTAGGCATGGGATAGAGGTAAGGGTACGAGTTGAGAGTACCTTAGAGTACTTTAGATTTTTTGAAAGTTTAGTGTGTTGTTGTTTCTTACAAACATGGCAGTAAGCATTATGTTGTGATAAAATAGAGTAATATACTTTCCAAGAGAAAAATCCACTTAATGCATTGACAAAATAACTTGTCAAATTAGCCAACACAAAAGCCAAAATATAAACCAACACTAAAGCCAACACACAAAAAGAAAACACAAAAGCCAACACAAAATGCCAACATAAGACCCCACACATAAATTAATACATAAGCTAATATTGTATAATGTTAAACACTTGCGTGGTATTACATTTTAGGTAATGCATGCGAAACATGAACTCACTTGTCTGTTGTATGAGAAGGACCCGTCAAAAATGGCCTGTCAACAATGGACACTGCTTGCACATTTTTAATTACTACCCACCTCTCTCCACTCCTAATGCAAAATGAACATGTAAAACACAAATTGGAAACATTCATGTTTCCATATTGACAAATAAAAAAACAACAACATTAAACTAAAATTTTAAAAACTGTAAATGGGAATTTGGTAAATTGACAAATGTGAAAACAACAAATTGGAAATTCCATGTTTCTATATCATGAAATTGGAAACCTTTAAACTGACATTTTAAGAACTGTAACTGGGAAATTGTGAAATTGATAAATGTGTAAACTGGTCATACTAAATATGAGGAAGAACTAATGGATATAGAAAATGAGCTTCGTCATGCTAAAATTATTGTGTAATGAATCCATGTAACCGCTTAAATTATTTCTTAACAATACATGTAATATTTTCTACCACTTTGCTACCACTTTTCTAGTTTTCTACCACTTTTCTACCACTTTGCTACCACTTTTCTACTACTTTTCTACCACTTCGCTACCACTTTGCTATCACTTTGCTACCACTTTTCTACCACTTTGTTACCAATTGTCTACCACTTGTCTACCACTTTGCTACCGCATTTCTACCACTTTTCTATCACCTTAAACTGCACTTATTAAATATAAAAGCCAACGCTAAATAATTCTATTACCAGAACAGATATAACCTTTGTAGTGTGCAAATCATACTAACAGGTTAGTTGCTACTATGGAACTTACTACAACTAACCGAGGTAAACAACGTGTACTCTATAAAGGCTACTCCTATAATTATAGACGACAAAATGTAAAAGGAATAATATTCTGGCAATGCTCAAAACAGAGGTCAACAAGATGTCGAGGCAATATGAAAAGTAGAAATGGTGTGGTTTTAAGTGTGAGTGATCATCAATGTAGTGCTCCAGACAAAACACTGATGGTTTTGACAAAAAATCATCAGAATGCTAAAGAGTTAGTACAAGAGAAAAATGTTGCTACTCAAAATAGTGCATTGTTTATTGAACAACATTTAACCCCTGTTGTAAAAGTTATGTTTAATCCATCTTCCACATCTCAAGTCATCAACATCACAGACTATGCAAGAGGTAGTGTTGTTGTTGTTGTTGTTTTAAAGGGCTGAAATACAAAGTCATCTGCCCATGATATGCAAGTGGTTCGAAAAGGACTAGATAGTAATAGACAAAAAGAAAGTTGTATTTTCTATATAAATATTGTACAAGTACTTACATTAAATAAATAAAAATAGTGTACGAGTATTGTCTGTTTTTCTTAATTGCTATCCCCATGTCCCACTATTAATGCAATTGTTAACCATTAACAGTCTCTGACTATGTTCGGAAAGAGAGTGGTCTTAAACAATGCACTCCATTTATGGTTTGTGAACCAAGTATCATAATGATACAATGTGACCAAGTCATGTTAAGGCAATAGTTATGTCAGATAAGGGATTCGAACCCTTGCTTCCTTGTACAGAAAATTTGATCTTAAGTCAAACAACTTAACCACCCGGCCAACCTAGCAGTTACTAATTTAATTAGTCTTGTGGACTTGAGTGTTTACAAAACTTTTTCCAGTATACATTGACTAAAACCACTTTCTTTAAAATAATGATAGCCATTTGTTCATTATTACATTTCACACATTGCAAATTGCCAATTTTTCCTTTGCATTTTTTAAAATGTCATTTTGAAGTTGTTTTTTTTAATTTCATGATATGGAAGCATGGATTTTCCAATTTGTTGTTTACACATTTTTTTAAATTTTGTATACGGTATGTCAAAATTTCATATTTGCGAAACATGTTTTTTTCATTTTGAGTATTTGTAAATGGTGTTAAAGCACGCAAACATTTTAAGGTTATGTTTATACTTGCGTGCCGTTGAAGGTTGTCAGTTCTTGAAAACTGTTTATTACATTCACCACACTTGAACATACTGGTCACTTTTCAAATTTCCTATAAAAGAAAGAAATCATCAATGTTAATAAAATATAAAACAAAGTAAAAATATAAATAGTTTAATCATAATATGAAAATTAGAGTCAATGGTTATAGCAGGGTATTTAATTTAATCGTTTGTGAACGCATACTAAGTCTAATTTTAAGTTGTTCCTACTTTAGACTACCAACATATATCACTGTCAGAGACACCTTACAGTGAACAATGGAACTTGATAAAGCGTTAATCCAATCTAACCTACAAATTTAGCTTCACACCATTGTCAAGTAGTTCCAACTATAGTTAGTAGATACCATTGTCACCGACACCTAGCAGCAAACGCTTGGACTTAATAGAGCGGTAAGCAAACCTAACCTACAAATGTAGCTTCACACACCATTGTCAAGTAGTTCCAACTTTGGCTATCAAATATACCATTGTCACAGATCAAGCGGCGAACGTTCAAAATAATAGAGCGTTGAACACACATGTTACATGATCGCTTGTTTTTAAATATTAGAAACCAGCGGCCTCCTGTTAATTGAGTTAAGTGTGACGTCATAGCCAGTCTTAAAGCAAGTCAAAACTTGTAAAACAAGTCACGTGACAAGGTAAAGTTAGGTTATGTTAGGTGAACTGAGGTTAAGTCTTTTAAATATTCCCTATGTCACTGACACCTAGCAACGAACATTCGGACTTAATAGATCGGTAATCAAAATCTAACCTACAAATTTTGCTTTACACAACATGGTTAAGTAGTTCCAACTTTAACTACCAAATATACCATTGTCACTGACATCTAGTAGTGAACATGGGAAAATATCGCTCTAGCTGTTTAAAAGTTATTAGAGGAGTACTTACCTTTAATAATTTATCAACTGCTGTCACTGAATGAACTAGGTATAGGAATCTGCTAACCTTAGAGGTACCCAATTATCTGTAAACAAATAAATAAATAAATACATAAATAAATAAATCAATCAATCAATAATTACATTCCAATCAATAACTTCAACATCAATTAGTAACAAAAGACTACAATCCATTAATAATAAGTACTTACCTTGCAAAATAATTCAATGATTTTCCACTAAAAAGTATTTTTTGCAACTCTTGAGAAATAACTGTTCACTCGTAGCGAGTAATAATGACATACAGTAGGGAAATATATGACACCTCTCGTATATAAACTCTTATCGCTCGTGGCAGCAGTCTTTTGCAGATCATTGCAATTCCTTTCCCAGTACAGCTGAGAGTCCAAAGTACACTAGGAACACCTGTGTGGTATCCAATTACTGCTGACTTTGCATGATCATCACTAATTGTCTTGATCAACACCTGGGGTTTCAAATTACGCAGCGTTAGTCATAGCAACAGATCTGTGCGCTGTCTGCCATGTCTGTAATATGACACAGGAAATAACAAGACGTCTTACTGCACGTACCATCTCCACAGTTTTAACACCTTAAGAACATGTATTATTCTCTTTCAACTACAAATGACTCGTTAGAACACATCCATCCACCAAGTTACATCCCTTGACCTGCCCTCAAATGACATGTGCCTCGTGTACTAGGGTGTGTGCATTAGCCCTAACGTTCCATCCACCAAGTTAGATCCCTTGAACTGCCCTCAAATGGCATGCGCCTCGTGTACTAGGGTGAGTGCATTAGCCCCTAACGTTACGTACGAACTAAACAGAATGTAACTTGTTAGCTCTTATCGTGCACGTGCACAGGTGAACGAACACCTGTGTGTTAGGTCATATTACACATGAACTTGCATTTTCTCACGTATGAACCAAAACAGAATGTGACTTGTTTCACAAGGAGGACGGTAATAATATCATCTCACACGTGTTCACATGTATTTCGTCACTTTCCTTTCATATCGTTATCACATTATAGTAGTGGGGGGCTGGTGAACAACGTCAGTTCAACACACTGCTTTACACGCAAAATGTAGTTAGGCCCTTTGACATAATTTAAATAAATGCATGGGCTAGTCCGTAGGGACCAGTCCAAAGGGACTCATCCACATGGACTCGTCCACAAGGACTTGTCCACAAGGACCTGTCAACAAGGACTCGCCCACAAGGACTCGTCAACAAGGACCCGTCAACAATGACCCGTCAACAATGACCTGTCAACAGGAACTCGTCCACAGGGGCCTGCGTGTGTGTGCGGGGGATCATACGATTACGTCAGCAAGTCATCTCATCTAGTTTCAAATTTAGCCACTACGGCGCGTGCAACACACAGGAAGTGCGTGGGAACATACGATTAGGTCAGCGAAACATGAACTCACTTGTCTGTTGTATGAGTATCAATTTAGTAGTGGCATCATGCAGCAAAAGACGTTTACTTACACACGATCCATCACTATGGTAATCTTTTTTTTCTTATCATTATGGAAATATCCTTATTAGGACCCGTCCACAGGGACCGGCGTGTGCGTGCAGGGGAACATACGATTACATCAGCAAATCATCTCATCTAGTTTCAAATTTAGCCACTACAGCGCGTGCAACACACAGGAAGTGCGTGGGAACATACGATTACATCAGCGAAACATGAACTCACTTTTCCGTTGTATGAGTATCAGTTTAGTAGTGGCATCAAGCAGCAAAAGACGTTTACTTACACAATCCATTATTATGGTAAGCTTTTTTTTTCTATAACCCATGTATTACCTATATGCTTTGGGATAAGGTATACATCCTTGTTATATGTAATGAAGAAATCGTGTTTGGCAAATATGAACTTTAGACATGGACTAAATCAAAAACATGTAAACAACAAAATTGAAAAATCCATGTTTCCATACCGACAACATTCAAAAACTTAAAACTAAAATTAAAAAAACTATAAATTGGAAATTGACAAATTGCAATGTATGAAATATGAAAATGAAAAAGAAAGAAAAAATGAATAAAAGCTTTTACTTTTTAAAATCTAACTGACGTTGTTATCCTAAGCTGGTTGTGTGTAGCGAACATCTTGCACAGTAACCACAGTGCAATTGTTAGCTTTACCTTACTCTCTATAAAAATAGCAAAAAGACAGTTGCATGTGCCCTTATATACTTTGAGTGTGTTGATTAGCTTTTGGCTTAGCTTTAAAGGTTAGGTTAGGTAAAGTTAGGTTAGGTTAGGTTAGTTTAGGTGATGTTAGGTGAGGAAATGCTTGGTTTGGTGAACCAAGGTTATGTTAGGTTAGGTAAGGTTAGGTGAAGTTGGGTTAGGCAAAATGGCTGAGGTATGAATTAAACGCAGCTGCTCTGAGTTTTTTGCCTCACAAGGCTGAGTGTACCCCATTCCAACCCTCAGCCTAGAATTAAATTTCTTAACAAAGCCAGGACTCGAACCCGAGCCTCCACAGTAACAGCTAAAAATGCTAGCCACTTCACCATAAAGTGGGGCAATATAAGGCTGGTCTTGATTGTACATGATCAATCAATAATTACCTAATAATAATAATAAATATTCCATTTAGCAACTACATAGCAGACCTCTCCCTGGGTTCTTTTACATGCCAACATCATATGACATGCGTGTCTTAATTTTTGACGCCTTTCAAAAATCACTTACCACAACCAAGAGCGAACCTGCATGCTTGGGGTTGGTAGTCCGTCACGATAACTACTCACCCACCGTGGCAAGCTATCAATCAATAATTATCTAATAAAATTATTATTATTAATAATAATAATAATAATAATAATAATAAATATTCCATTTAGTAACTACACGGCCGACCTCCCCCTGTGACAGTGTGGCGGCCATCTTGCGCATTAGCCTTTGCGCCAGCTATGACTGGCCCCTCCATAAGAATAACATAGGGCTGGTTACGCGCGGCCGCCATCTTGCGCATTAGCCCCTGCGCCAGGATCGGCTTATATTACCTACTGAGGACGTCTTGGACTGCCCCCCCCCCCCCCTTGCTGTGCGAGCGGATGACCCTTCGTCCGGACAGTCTGTTTGGTGGTCGGAAGTGGAACAGGACCCACCTTCGACTTGTTGTTCACTTTCACGGGTGATGATCTCGGGATCGTGGGAGTCAAAACAGAGGGTTTCACAGCTGGCACAAAAGATGAGGTTGATGGAACCAGGCCAGGTATAATTGTATTATAGTCTATCGTGTGAGCGGTAGCAATCGTAGTTTGGTACCTCTTGCGAGCCTCCTGGTAGGTGAAATCATCCGGGGTTTTGATCTATATAAGTAGTGGTTTTGTGAGAGTTCTATATCCACCGCCACCGCTCCACCGCTGGAATACTAAAATGGCAATATCTCCCGAACCCGTGGTCGGATTTTGACGAATGAGGTGTCATTGAACTCGGGCTGACACTCCCTTTTCAATGGACAATATATTTCAACCCCAAAAATAAAACCTACCCCTACTAGGGGTGAAATTGTATTTTTTTAGAGAATCTCTCTTTCCAATTGCAACATGTGAGAGTTTGAATTCTAATATGGAATGAAAAGTTGTTCTACACAAGAGATATGTGTGCGGTGGAAAGCCACTATGAATTAGCATGCCCACTCATGGCTTTTGTAAGAGGGCGGGCTTTTTAAAAGATGGCGGCTGTAGTGTAACCTAACCTAACCCAACCCACGAGTGGTGATCAAAAAGTATTTTAAGTGACGCTTGTCGATTGGCAAACCAATAATCAAAGAGGGATATGTCAGGCCTTGAGGTGATAGCCCCTTTTGATTGATCCCTGTTGATTGATCTCTGTTGATTTGTCCCTTTGGACTGGTCTCTGTTGACTAGCCCCTTTTGGACGGGCCCTTTTTGACAGGGGGTCATTTTTGATGGATCCTTTTTGACAGGTCCTTTTTGACGGGTCCATGTTGACGAGTCATTGCTGACGGGTCCTTGTTGATGAGTCCCTGTGGACGGGTCATTGTTGACGGGTCCCTATTGACAGGTCATTGTTGACTGGTCATTGATGACAGGTCATTGTTGACGGGTCATTGTTGATGGGTCCTTGTTGATAAGTCCCTGATGATGGGTCCCTGTGGAAGGGTCCCTTTAGACCGGCCCCTTTGGACTGGTCCCTATGGACCGGCCCATGAAATTTATACAAATTATATCAAAGGGGCTAACTACATTTGTGCGTAAAGCAGTGTGTTGAACTGACGTTGTTCACCAGTCCTTACTACTACAATTGGATAACAATATGAAAGGAATTGATTAACCAGACATGAGTTAACTACCAACGAAACACTTTGGCGACTCTGCTTGTTATTGACCAATGAGTAGGGTTTTAGAAAAACTGTTTGCTATTTTGGGTTATATATACAAAAAATGCTTAAACCTTTTGAGTGACTATGTTTGCTAAACGAGACATTATACCAGACACGAATAGGATTCTTATGTAGCTCAGACAAGGAAAGCATTTCTACAGAATCTGTTGACATTGAATATAGATTTAGGTATTAGGAAGTCATTTTGAAGGCCTTTGTCTGGAGCGTGGCACTCTATGAAAGTACAACTTAGACTATTGGTGTAGCAGAAAAGTGGAGAATTGAAGTGTTTGAAATGTGGTGTTACAGGAGAATGATGAAGATTAGATGGGTAAATAGGGTTACTAAGAAAGAGGTATTAAGACGAGTGGGGGAGAAGAGATGCATCTGGCGACTGTTAATGAAGTAAAGAGATAGGTTGGTAGGACACGTACTAAGACACCCATGAATAGCAAACGTAGTTATGGAAGAAAGGTTCGAGGACGAGAACTGTAGGGGTAGACCAAGTTTAGAATATGTTAAACAGATAGCCTTGAATGTAGGGTGTGGTAGCTATATAGAGATGAAACGATTAGCTCGGGACAGATAGGCGCTGAGATCTGCATCAAACCAGTCAAAGGACTAAAGACTCAAACAACAACATGTAAGTTCACTGAAATAATGTTGTGTAACGGTAAATGTTAGTCAACGAACAGTAATGCATTACTAAAACCCATGACACGATACCTAAGAGCTTTTCTAAAATGATTTTAAAATGCCTTTAACCCTATATTGAACACCCAGTTCACAAGACCCATAACTGCAATGTTATGGTAAAACAAAACAAAATCTATATTTCAAAACAAGCAAGTGGTTTAGTCAATGTATACTGGAAAAAGTTTTGTAAACACTGAAGTCCTCAAGACTAATTAATTTAGTAACTGTCAGGTTGACCGAGTGGTTAAGGTGTTTGACTAAGATCAAATTTTCTGTATATGGAAGCAAGGGTTCGAATCCCTTACCTGACATAACTATTGCCTTAACATGGCTTGGCCACACTGCATTATTATGATACTCGGTACACAAACCATAGATATAGTGTATTGTTTAAGGCCACTCTCTTTCTGAACATAGTCAGAGACTGTTGATGGTTAACAATTGTATTAATAGTGGGACATGGGGATAGTAATTAAGAAAAAAAGACAATACCCATACAATATTTTTATTAAATTCATTTTATAATAGTTACACACACTGAATTCAACTCTATCTCTTTACCATTGTTCGATATAGATTTTTAAACACAACGCTTGTTGTAGATCCTTTTACAACTTTCTCCAGGTACTCTTGCTCTTAAAAACTGGGGAAGCCGCAATGGTTTTATAAACATAAAACCCTCATCCTCTTCTTTTTCATAATTATCATCATCATCATTATGAATATTATCATCAAAATTATTATAGTCATTGTCACCATCATTATCATCATCATCATCATCATCATTCTCAACATCACTAGAACTATCCAATTCCTCTTGTTTGTTTTCCACAGGCACCTCTTGTAGAGTCTGCGTTGCTTTTGATAGTGTTAAGGGTATTTTGAACGATGGTATTTGTCCTAACATGTCTTTTTGAGGTGATGATGAATGCTTTTTAACAAACAATGCACTATCTTGAGCAGCAATATATTTTTCTTGGACTTGCTTTTTTACCTGGGTTAGAGTATTTTGCGTATTTAAATGTGTATTAATTTGAGATTCACAATGATGTTCTTTTGAAGTAAGTACGTTGGAGTCTTTTGTTTTAATCATTCCTCGACACTTTTTGGATCGTTGTTTTGAACATCGCCAAATAACAGTTCCATCTTTATTGGTTGTTTTTACAATATATGTATATCCTTTATAGAAGACACATGGTTTGCCATGACTGGTTGTTGAGACTTCCATATCAACTAATACATATGAATTAAATTTTAGTAAAGACACATGAACAATCTTTAGATTACAAGTGATTTACACACACACACACTTTCCTAAATGTCAAGATTTATGGATGTTGTTTTCCGCCAACAGCTGCTTACTGCGTATGACAAGGCTGGAGACTGGTAGGTGAGACGGTCTTTCACGATGTGAACACTGTAACAGGCAGTAGTCAACTGACTATATTCTTATACCCTAGTCAAGGTTAACAGGTACTTACTGCGTATGACAAGACCATACACTCGTAAGTTAGACCGTATTTTTTTTTGTTTGTTGCTAAGGGTCCCATATATACCCTAGACATGTTAGTTCTGAACACTGAGCAATAATTTAAAAAAAATATATCGTGTTTTTGACAGAGTGGGATAGATTTAGTTATAAGAGTTGAGAGTCGATAATTAATCTAAAAGTACTCTGGAATTCATGGAATCTCAGTGTGTTGTTGTTGTTGCTTACAAACCGGTATGGTCACTGCAGGTGAGGTTAGCTAGGATTAGATTAGGATATGTTCAGGTAGTTTCCATAGTCACCTCTAGATAGCGGTAACATACCTTGCGTGTCGCATGTGGCTATTTGACAAAGTTTTACTGTGTGAAAAAACGTGCTTGTATAACCTGTGTATATAAATTTAATATACAAATAACCACTAAGTGTTTAGAACTAACATGTATAGCCTATTATAGGGAATATAGGGGTCCTTAACAATATAGAGTGTCTAACACACGAGTGTACAGCCTTTTGATATGCAGTAAGTACCTGATCACACCTACTATCAATTGCACCTACCATTAATCGCGTCTACTATCAATTGCGTCTACTACCAATCACGCCTACTAGGACATGACTTTTCATTAAACCAAAACATTTCCTTTTTTTGTCAGCCTCCCACCCCTCTCATCAATCTATGACGTCATAGTCATAGTCAGCCTTACAGCAAGTCTAAACTTGTAGAACATGTCACGTGACAAAGTTAGGTTAGGTAAAGTTAGGTTATGTTAGGTGAGCTGAGGTTAAGTCTTAAAATACCCTCTCTCTGCCTTGTACTTTGTATAAACATTGACACTGTAGCTTTGTAATATCAAAAATGATCTAAGTCGCGCCCATATCAATCACGTCTACTATCAATCGCGCCTACTATCAATCACGTCTACTATCAATTGCAACTACTATCAATTGAGCCTACTATGAAATGCGCTTACTACAAATCACGCCTACTATCAATCACGCCTAGTATCAATTGCGTCTACTATCAATCAAGCCTACTATCATTTGCGTCTACTATAAATCGCGCTCATGTCAAATCGCGCCTACTATCAATTACACCTACTATCAATCGCGCCTACTATCAATTGCGACTACTATAAATCGCGCCCATGTCTAATTACGCCTACTATCAATCGCGCCTACTATCTTTCGCGTCTACTATAAATCGCGCTCATGTCAAATCACGCCTACTATCAATCACGCCTACTATCAATTGCGTCCACTATTAATCGCACCTACTATCAATTGCGTCTACTATAAATCGCGCCTACTAGGACATGGCGTTTCATTAAACTAAAACATTTCCTTTTTTGTCAGCCTCTCACCCCTCCCATCAATCTATGACGTCATAATCAGTCTTAAAGCAAGTCTAAACTTGTAGAACGTGTCACGTGACAAAGTTAGGTTAGGTAAAGTTAGGTTATGTTAAGTGAGCTGAGATTATGTCTTAAAATACTCCCTCTCTACCTTGTACTTTGTATAAACATTGACACTGTAACTTGATAATATCAAAAATAATCTGAGTCGCGCCCATGTCAAATTGCGCCTACTATCAATCGCGTCTACTATCAATCACGCCTACTATCAATCGCGCCTACTATCATTTGCGTCTACTATAAATCGCGCTCATGTCAAATCACGCCTACTATCAATCACGCCTACTATCAATTGCGTCTACTATTAATCGCGCCTACTATCAATTGCGTCTACTATAAATCACGCCTACTAGGACATGACGTTTCATTAAACTAAAACATTTCCTGTTTTTCCAGCCTCTCACCCTTCCCATCAATCTATGACGACATAATCAGTCTTAAAGCAAGTCTAAACTTTTAGAACATGTCACGTGATAAAGTTAGGTTGGGTAAAGTTTGGTTATGTTAAGTGAGCTGAGGTTAAGTCATAAAATACCCCCTCTCTACCTTGTACTTTGTATAAACATTGACATTGTAACTTTATAATATCAAAAATGATCTAAGTCGCGCCCATGTCAAATTACGTCTACTATCAATCGCGCCTACTATCAATCACGCCTAGTATCAATTGCATCTACTATCAATTGAGCCTACTATGAATTGCGCTTACTACAAATCACGCCTACTATCAATCACGCCTAGTATCAATTGCGTCTACTATTAATCACGTCTAGTATTAAATACACCTACTATCAATCACTTCTACTATCAATTGCGTCTACTATAAATCACGCCTACTAGGACATGACGTTTCATTAAACTAATACATTACCTTTTTGGCCAGCCTCTCACCCCTCCCATCAATCTATGACGACATAATCAGTCTTAAGGCAAGTCTAAACTTGTAGAACATGTCACGTGACAAAGTTAGGTTAGGTAAAGTTTGGTTATGTTAAGTGAGCTGAGGTAAAGTCTTAAAATACCCCCTCTCTACCTTGTACTTTGTATAAACATTGACACTGTAACTTTATGATATCAAAAATGATCTAAGTTGCGCCCATGTCAAATTACGTCTACTATCAATCGCGCCTACTATCAATCACGCCTACTATCAATTGCATCTACTATCAATTGAGCCTACTATGAATTGCGCTTACTACAAATCACGCCTACTATCAATCACGCCTAGTATCAATTGCGTCTACTATTAATCACGTCTAGTATCGATTACACCTACTATCAATTACGTCTACTATCAATTGCGTCTACTATAAATCACGCCTACTAGGACATGACGTTTCATTAAACTAAAACATTTCCTTTTTTGCCAGCCTCTCACCCCTCCCATCTGCAAAACGTGCTTGTATAAGCTGTGTATTTAAATTCAATATATACAATTAACCACTAAGTGTTCAGAACTAACATGTCTAGGGTATATATGGGACCCTTAGCAAAAAACAAAAAAAAAATACGGTCTAACTTACGAGTGTATGGTCTTGTCATACGCAGTAAGTACCTGTTAACCTTGACTAGGGTATAAGAATATTGTCAGTTGACTACTGCCTGTTACAGTGTTCACATCGTGAAAGACCGTTTCACCTACCAGTCTCCAGCCTTGTCATACGCAGTAAGCAGCTGTTGGCGGAAAACAACATCCATAAATCTTGACATTTAGGAAAGTGTGTGTGTGTGTAAATCACTTGTAATCTAAAGATTGTTCATGTGTCTTTACTAAAATTTAATTCATATGTATTAGTTGATATGGAAGTCTCAACAACCAGTCATGGCAAGCCATGTGTCTTCTATAAAGGATATACATATATTGTAAAAACAACCAATAAAGATGGAACTGTTATTTGGCGATGTTCAAAACAACGATCCAAAAAGTGTCGAGGAATGATTAAAACAAAAGACTCCAACGTACTTACTTCAAAAGAACATCATTGTGAATCTCAAATTAATACACATTTAAATACGCAAAATACTCTAACCCAGGTAAAAAAAGCAAGTCCAAGAAAAATATATTACTGCTCAAGATAGTGCATTGTTTGTTAAAAAGCATTCATCATCACCTCAAAAAGACATGTTAGGACAAATACCATCGTTCAAAATACCCTTAACACTATCAAAAGCAACGCAGACTCTACAAGAGGTGCCTGTGGAAAACAAACAAGAGGAATTGGATAGTTCTAGTGATGTTGAGAATGATGATGATGATGATGATGATAATGATGGTGACAATGACTATAATAATTTTGATGATAATATTCATAATGATGATGATGATAATTATGAAAAAGAAGAGGATGAGGGTTTTATGTTTATAAAACCATTGCGGCTTCCCCAGTTTTTAAGAGCAAGAGTACCTGGAGAAAGTTGTAAAAGGATCTACAACAAGCGTTGTGTTTAAAAATCTATATCGAACAATGGTAAAGAGATAGAGTTGAATTCAGTGTGTGTAACTATTATAAAATGAATTTAATAAAAATATTGTATGGGTATTGTCTTTTTTTCTTAATTACTATCCCCATGTCCCACTATTAATACAATTGTTAACCATCAACAGTCTCTGACTATGTTCAGAAAGAGAGTGGCCTTAAACAATACACTATATCTATGGTTTGTGTACCGAGTATCATAATAATGCAGTGTGGCCAAGCCATGTTAAGGCAATAGTTATGTCAGGTAAGGGATTCGAACCCTTGCTTCCATATACAGAAAATTTGATCTTAGTCAAACACCTTAACCACTCGGTCAACCTGACAGTTACTAATTTAATTAGTCTTGAGGACTTCAGTGTTTACAAAACTTTTTCCAGTATACATTGACTAAACCACTTGCTTGTTTTGAAATATAGATTTTGATTTGTTTTACCATAACATTGCAGTTACGGGGTCTTGTGAACTGGGTGTTCAATATAGGGTTAAAGGCATTTTAAAATCATTTTAGAAAAGCTCTTAGGTATCGTGTCATGGGTTTTAGTAATGCATTACTGTTCGTTGACTAACATTTACCGTTACACAACATTATTTCAGTGAACTTACATGTTGTTGTTTGAGTCTTTAGTCCTTTGACTGGTTTGATGCAGATCTCAGCGCCTATCTGTCCCGAGCTAATCGTTTCATCTCTATATAGCTACCACACCCTACATTCAAGGCTATCTGTTTAACATATTCTAAACTTGGTCTACCCCTACAGTTCTCGTCCTCGAACCTTTCTTCCATAACTACGTTTGCTATTCTTGGGTGTCTTAGTACGTGTCCTACCAACCTATCTCTTTACTTCATTAACAGTCGCCAGATGCATCTCTTCTCCCCCACTCGTCTTAATACCTCTTTCTTAGTAACCCAATTTACCCATCTAATCTTCATCATTCTCCTGTAACACCACATTTCAAACACTTCAATTCTCCACTTTTCTGCTACACCAATTGTCTAAGTTGTACTTTCATAGAGTGCCACGCTCCAGACAAAGGCCTTCAAAATGACTTCCTAATACCTAAATCTATATTCAATGTCAACAGATTCTGTAGAAATGCTTTCCTTGTCTGAGCTACATAAGAATCCTATTCGTGTCTGGTATAATGTCTTGTTTAGCAAACATAGTCACTCAAAAGGTCTAAGCATTTTTTGTATATATAACCCAAAATAGCAAACAGTGTTTCTAAAACCCTACTCATTGGTCAATAACAAGCAGAGTCGCCAAAGTGTTTCGTTGGTAGTTAACTCATGTCTGGTTAATCAATTCCTTTCATATTGTTATCCAATTGTAGTAGTAAGGACTGGTGAACAACGTCAGTTCAACACACTGCTTTACGCACAAATGTAGTTAGCCCCTTTGATATAATTTGTATAAATTTCATGGGCCGGTCCATAGGGACCCGTCCAAAGGGGCCGGTCTAAAGGGACCCTTCCACAGGGACCCATCAACAGGGACTTGTCAACAAGGACCCATCAACAATGACCCGTCAACAATGACCTGTCATCAATGACCAGTCAACAATGACCTGTCAATAGGGACCCGTCAACAATGACCCGTCCACAGGGACTCATCAACAAGGACCCGTCAGCAATGACTCGTCAACAGGGACCCGTCAAAAAGGACCTGTCAAAAAGGATCCATCAAAAATGACCCCCTGTCAAAAAGGGCCCGTCCAAAAGGGGCTAGTCAACAGAGACCAGTCCAAAGGGACAAATCAGCAGAGATCAATCAACAGGGATCAATCAAAAGGGGCTATCACCTCAAGGCCTGACATATCCCTCTTTGATTATTGGTTTGCCAATCGACAAGCGTCACTTAAAATACTTTTTGATCACCACTCGTGGGTTGGGTTAGGTTAGGTTACACTACAGCCGCCATCTTTTAAAAAGCCCGCCCTCTTACATAAGCCATGAGTGGGCATGCTAATTCATAGTGGCTTTCCACCGCACACATGTCTCTTGTGTAGAACAACTTTTCTTTCCATATTAGAATTCAAACTCTCACATGTTGCAATTGAAAAGAGAGATTCTCTAAAAAAATACAATTTCACCCCTAGTAGGGGTAGGTTTTATTTTTGGGGTTGAAATATATTGTCAATTGGAAAGGGAGTGTCAGCCCGAGTTCAATGACACCTCATTCGTCAAAATCCGACCACGGGTTCGGGAGATATTGCCATTTTAGTATTCCAGCGGTGGAGCGGTGGCGGTGGATATAGAACTCTCACAAAACCACTACTTATATTTTCTTCTGACTCAGGAACACAGGACAGTCCCTGTCCCGAGGAGAATGAAATCCAGGGCAGTTGGTGCACTGATGGGGCTTTGTGCACTGCTCGGCATTATGAGGTACCTTACCACACGTTCCACAGATTGCCAAGTTCGAGCAACGAGATACCATGTGCCCGAATTTCTGGCAGTTATAACACCGCATAGGTGGCGGACTGTATGGCCTGACATCACAACGATAGCTTGTGACCTTAACCTTCACCGGGAGTATTGAGCGCTCAACGGAAATGACGAAAGCACCCGTGTCAACGACCTGACCGTTGACCTTGCGCGTAATGCGCCGGACATCGGTCACGTGACGGTTCTTCATATCCTCTTTGAGTTCCTCGTCAGTGTTCAGAATCAGGTCCCTATGGAAGATAACTCCCCGGACCTGATTGAGAGACTTATGTTTTTCCACTTTGACGGGAAGATCGCCAAAGTGGTCACACGTCAACAGTTCGTCAACCTGCTCAGCCATTCTAGTCTTGAGCAACAAGCTACCATTCCTCATCTTTTGTACTTTCACAAGCTCACCATAGACACCTCCTATGTGGCGAGAAAACAAACTCGATTTCATCGGCTTAAAATCACCCCCATCGGTTTTGGTCGCGACCAGAAACTTGGGGCTATTAGCACCCATATTTCAACGTACAGATTGTTCCCAAGGAGTAGAACCCTTTAGGGAATCAAAATTTAAAGACTTGGGTGGGGGACCACCCTGTTGGGGGAAGTTTCGCTTTTTTCCCATGGCCATTTCATCCTCTCTGAATGCCACCGGCCCCAATCACGGGCTGTCTCTGTAGGCGATACCCAGCCAAGGCAAGGCCCACCTAGCTTGGAAGGCATTGCCCGGGGGTCCGATGTTTAACATGCCATACAAGCATGTACCCCTTGGCGTATACGAGAGAGTTTTCCAGCACAGGCATTCCGCTGTGCGGGGACCTGCGTTGTCAGGCGGATACTACTGCAGGGTACATGGCGCACTCACCTGTCGGTGTGGCCAGACCGAACAGGCTCTCGAGCGTAGTCGCACTCATAGATGGCCCTTTCCCTGACAGCACGCACATATTAGTTTTGAGTGCCAGACCTCAAAAACATGTACGAAAAAGCGTGCGATATAACCTTATGGGGTTATACCGCACAAATGTTACGTTTAGAGCCGGCTGTCAAACCCGTAAAGAGGACCGGGACCCTTTTAGTCACCTTCTACGACTGGCAGGGTATACCTGTGAGTGTATTCCATCCCTCCCACCCACGGGAGGTCCAATTCGCAAGACAATCCGGAAACCTGAGAGAATAGCCAAGGTCGCCCCTTTCAGGCGCCTCGTACAACAGGCAGGGGATACCGTAGGTATATTTTAAACCCCCCCACCCACAGGGGAGAATTCGATTACATTCAGTTCATTCAGTTCATTTGTGTATTCTTGTATTAGTGTATTCGCCACACAAGATATTATTATACAATTAGGCAAATAGGTTCAATAGGAACGGTTGAATTAGAACAATAATAACAAAATAGTGCGGACAACTCCACTACTGAAATTATTCATAATAACAATTCAATAGGCAGCAGGCTACATTCTTAAACCACATTAATAATAATAATAATAATAACGCAACAACCATAGAAGTGTATTATATTGTCTGTAAATAGTTGACACGTTACACAAGATTTTACAAACTTATGTAATATACATATTGTATATATACATTTGTGTTTATGTGTAATTTTTAAACATCGTACACTAATTATGCCTAAGAGAACAGGATCTGGCGATGAACGCGTGACGTTCGAAACATTCCATCCGATTAAGTAGGTATTTGTACATAATAGCGTGTTAGTTTGTAGGTTTTGTAAATATTGTTTCCCGCCTAATGTAATTGGCCACAATTTGTGTTGACCGAATGAAAAGCTTTCTTTAATAGAAATAGGCAATACTGAAAAATGGCTTTTGTCACTACAAAATAGTGTATAGACATGCAGTGTTGTAGGTTTCACTGCGCTCGGTATATTATATCTCGAGAAATGTCCATTTAGATATTTTAAATTCACTTGGACGCCATGTTGGTATCCTACATTACATGTTTTTACGCTTCACATGACCGAACTAACTATAGTATTCCCTATCACCATACACAATTTCACGGTGATATCAGTAACAGTTTAGATGATATAAAATGCAGGTGAAATATTTCGCACGGCTACCATGGTAAGCCTACTATTTTCGTACAGAGTTTCATTGAAATCGCCCCCATCTGTTCATATTTTATTAGGAGGGGGGGGGGGGGCACACACAACTCACACACACATACACACGCAAGTACGCATTCACACAAACGCTCACACGGACAAAAGGTGATCTCATGCGATGAAAATAAGCTAAAACAAGGAATGTTACAAAATTATGAAACCTTTGCCTAAAAATGTGATAGTATGATATAAATTCATTATAAACGAGTACGGTACGTTTCCAATTAGTATTCTCTAAAATTAATTTCTCGAGAACTACACAGTCTCTTTTGGTATAACATTTTAACTTTACGTTAAACGTTTTTGGTGATAAACTTCTTGAGATGTTACTACATCTTAATTTATAGCATAGTGAAACAACCTAGGAAAAAATTACTTCCTTGAAAATATCCGTCAGCTTTGTGAAAACATGCATAAGTACATAAATAATTTTCATTTGAGACTTTTGCCTTTCATTGTCCAGTCTAGTCTGCACGACTCTAATTGCGAACAAGTCACCTCCATGATCCGCTATTAGCAGTTAGCACTGCGGTCTCCTCTGTTCCTACACCTCTCACTTTGAAATCGTTTAACACTGAATCTAACCATCGCCTCCTATGTCTACATCTGCCACTTTTACTCTCTAGAGCTGAACTCATTAATCTCTTAGGTAATCTCTCCTCCCCAATTTTCTACACATCTGAGTCGGCTCATACGAACAGCTTCATCTAGCATGTTCATTTCTAACTTAGCATTTATCTCTTCATTGCGAGTACCTTCCTGCCATTGCTCCCATCTATTTGTCCCAGCAATCATTCGTGCTACCCTCATATCAGTTACCTCTAGCTTATGTATCAGATATCCTGAATCTACCCAGCTCTTACTTCCATACAGAAAGGTCGGTCTAAGTACTGAGCGATTTAGGGACATTTTCGTCGCTACATAAACTTCTTTGTTACAGAATACTGTATATCGCAACTGAGTTCTCACTGCATTGGCTAATTCACACCTAGACTCTGTTTCCTTCCCATACTACTCTCCTGAGAGAGTACACAGCCCAGGTACTTAAAATGTTTCATCTGCTTTAATTTAGTTCCTCCTACCTTGTATTCTATTTCCATGCATTTCTTCCCTTATCGGCATAACCTTCGCCTTTGAAAAAGTGATCTTCAAACCATACTCCATACATTTCTGTTGTATTATGAGGCAATATCTGCAATGGCATAGTAATATTCATTGTACCGAAGGAATCACTGCGTTTTGTCAGAAATTACGGGAGATAAGGCAGTATTAATCCAGTGTTAATAGCGGCAATACTGATTCTTCTGCTGTGCAAAGAGACCTCTTGGTTACAAGATATTCAACCGTCGTGCCTGTGTTATACAAGGTGAATCAGCTGCCCCTAATAGCATTGTTCTATGCAGCCCAACTAACGTGTGTTGGCAGAAAGGTCGATAATTCTCTGCTTGCAACACGTATGGTACTAATGCACTGCAAGCTTATCCCGCAAGCGATACTGAACACTATTATTTCTTCCTCGTATTAGTCTGTAGTCACATCGAGGGGTAAATAATAGGATTCAGTATCGTTAGCAGGACATGCTTGCAGTACATTAGTACCATACGGGATGCAAGCAGAGAATTATCGATCTTCATAATAACAACGCTAGTTGGGTTGCATAAAACAATGTTATTAAGGGCAGCTGATTCACCTGGTATAGTGCTCTAGGAGAGTAGATTGCACATAAATGGCCCTACCACAAAATCAAATCTATACCAAGTAGCATGACTAACACACATTCAAGTATACGGATGACCATAGCCCTCAAAATCTAGGCATGATCCCGTAACACAAGCTGTGACGCGTATCATTGCCATTGTCTGAGTGTCTGATGAAGTGAGACTCCTCACTGTATGATTGATATTAGGCTACAGGGCTAGGTAATGCACTAAGCGTGCACGGGAAAGTTAAGCAGGTCCGAAGAGACACAACGATACGACAACTTCACAACTCAATTATAGCAGCGTCTTGTCTTGATTCTCCCACCGTCAAGAAAATATCACTCGAACCAAGTCGTGCATGACCACCCACGCCCTCCACTCAACCAACTCGAGTTTCACAACACCAAAACTGGGAACAAGCAATGAATAGCAAACAGCTCCACAGTTTGAACTCCTCGCAAGACAATGGGAATATAGACAATCTCTCTACAACTGAACAATCGCAAATTTACCACATAAAAAGAAATGCTTCCATTTAGATTTATCAAGTCTTTGAAATATTCTTACCATCTTCCTAGGACTTCCTTGGCATCTACAATGAACTATCTCGAATGATCCAAAACACTATTAATTCGCCTTTTTTTTTCCATTTTAATGATTCTTATAACGCTCCAAAAAGGCTTTCCTGCCACCCGACCATAAGTTTTTATTTTACCTCCATGTCCCTCCAATGATTTAATTTTGGACTCTATTATAATTTATTTGTCTCTGTTCCTTTCCAGTACATAAAGCTCTCAGTCTGCCATATCTCTTGTTTCGAGATATTTATGGAAAGGATTTTTGTTGCTTTTGCAAGCCAACTCCACTATGTCATTCCACCAGGTGTGCTCCTTATCCTCTCTTTACCCACTGCTGACCCACTGCATATCTTTGTTACGTCTTGTACGGCGACTCTGTATCCTGACCATTCCCCATTTCTATATGATGCGATTATTTGCCATCTATTCATTACAATTTTGCACTAATAATTTGCGTGTATTGTTGCCTTATCCTAGAGATTTTCAACCTTTATCCGTCTGCATCCCGGGCTCAACTTCTGCAACTCCGTGTGGTCTGATTCATCGCAACATCCCCTACAAATTCCACAATTCCATAGCAAGTTTCTTACTTGAAATTCCGTGATGGGCTTGATTCCTCTACCCACCTACCTGTATCAAATAATCTCCTTATGCTTCCAAATTCAGTTTTCAGTAGCTAACTACATGCTAGCACAGAAATCCCGTTAACATTTCTTATTGATATTCGCTTCCCTATTCTCACCCCATTTACCCATTACCTTCTCATATCCCTCAGTACTCAGGATTTATAAAAAGGAGAGTTTGAGCATTGACCCACAGTAAGATGGTTGAAAACGAGTGTGGCTTTAGTTCACAACTGGGATGTCAGGATCAAGCTTTCAGTATGTGTCAAGTTATTTACTGTACATGTCTAAAATATCTTGAAATTACTGTATGTCAAGTCTTAAGTTCGTTCCGTACACATATTCCGAGATATTGAATCCAGGGTTCGGGAGACTTGAGATTATTAATACACAGTTGGTAGCCCTGGCCACTTTTATAATAAGCACAGTTATACTGTATGTCTGAAATCATTTATTGCCCGTAGATAATTTGAATGAAATCCATTCGTAGGTATGGAAGTTATATGCAGTTAAAAATTGAACTTATCAGCACGCATAAACTTATTTTGGCAACACTGCTATGTACGGGTTAATCAAAATGAATATGAACTGTGATGATCTATGTATGTGCCAATTTTGGAAGAAATCCATTTGTTAGTATTGACATTACATGCAATTTAACACTGAACCTATCAGCATGAGTAGAATCACATTGGTAACACTGCCAAGTATGGGTTGTTGAAATTAATCTGAAATGTTATGATCAAGGTGCCAATTTTGGAAGAAAACCATTTCCTAGCATGGTAGACACATGTAGTTAAACATTGAACACACCAGCACGCGTAGAATCATGTTGGCAGCACTCTGTTGTATATGTTCCTGAAAATTATTCTGAAATAGTATGGTCTATAGGCTAAGTGTGCTAATTTTGCGACAGTTTCCATGAATACCTTCTGAAATATCCAATTTAGAGTTCAAATTTCAATTGGAATTTTCAACCGTTGATTACTCGGACGTTATTTTCATATGTGGCCTTGAGATGTCCTGGTATAGACAGAAGAACAGACACACTCACATTTGCCTGGATTGATCTCATAAAACTACATTTTTTTATCAGTTTTGCAAAATGTGAAAAGTAGGCTAACAATGCGAGCATCCTGAGGGATTGTAGTATCCAGTGAAGGCTGCTGCAGGCTGATAATCGGGACGCAGTGAGAATTGATACTAAGATTAGTTCTTGGTTTGAAGTGCTTACAGGAATGAGCTATGGCTGGCTGCGTGGTTCAGTGGTAACGTTCTCGCCTGCTGTCTCCAAGGTTGCAGGATTGTATTCTGGCGCAGCCAGTTGGCATTTGGGGGTGCGCAAATGCGAGGGAGCCGTGTCAGTAGACTTACTGGCACGTTAAAGATCCCCTTCGGGGCAAAATTCCGGCACGCCGGCGTCTCTAAAAGCCGCAGTTGTTAAAAGGGGCGTAAAACCAATAACATTAGAAGTGAGTCAAGGCGGAGATCTTTCACCGTTACTGTTTATTTTGTAAGTGGACAATTTGCTGAAGGGCATAAACTGGCTGGGATTCAGTTGGATACCAGGTAAGCAGTCTGGCTTATGCTCATGAACTGGTTGCCATGACAGACTCTGTCTAAAGCTTACAAGCTAATATGTTGGAACTCGAACTGAAGTGCAGGAAATACGTTATGAAAATCAACATTTCAAAAAGGGAAGTGATATTGGTAGGGACGAAACACAAGAATATACAGTAGAATGCCAAGTAGGAGGGGCTAAACTGGAGCATGTACTTGTAGTAAAGTGTAAGTACCAGTATATGATGGTAGTAGAGAGAAAGAGGTATTGCTAACGTGCAGGAAATCCGATGGTGGGTTAATTCAGGAGATTTCATATATATAAGATAGAGGTAACTGATAAGAGCTTAGTACGAATGATTGCTGGAAAAATAGAAAAATAGGAACATAGATGGCAGTAGGGCACTCGTAATGAAAAAGTAACTTTAAATTAGAAATGAGCCCATTAGATGAGGCTAGGTTATTTCGTATGAGCTGACTTAGCTGGCTCGGTAATGTGATGAGAAATGTGGATAAGAGTGTTACGGAACACATACAGTATATCCCCACATTGGGAAGCCATTCGTGAAGTAACATTTATCATAGAAGAGAAATCCCTAGAGTTTGATGCCATTTGTTGCTGCCCTCTCGTTCCCGGGTTGATGTTGGGCGCCAGATTGTTATAAGAATAATCAAACAAAATATACTCAGAGCAGAGAAACTCTCAGGGCTTCATGGCGTATAACACGCTTAAGAGATAACACCGCAGACCATCTAACTACAGAATGAGGGCCATGTGTTCATAACTACCAATTTGAATAAATGAACGACGAATGGAGACTTGATGGTGCAGTGGTCAAACTGCTTGCCTCTCACAAAGGCGGGTTCCATTCCCGGTCAATGCATGTGAGATTTTCGAAGTGAAATATCACATTCTGTGGTTCTTATTCCAGGTACAAATGGAGGTCACGAGATTAACGGACACGTACAACTACAAGCTTCTTTCCTATCATATAAAAGAATGACAGATAAGCAATTAATTTACACATAGGCGAATATTTGCTGTCACAGAAACTGGATTTATCTTTACGTTCCCCAGTGGCATAGCTGGCTGGTTCAAGGACCTGTGACACTTCCTGATTTGATTAGAATCCCCCCTTCAGTAGTAGATCGACTTGCATGACTTGTTCCATCTCGGGTGGCTTCGTTCAATCGTGATATACCTATCCTGCCTACTTCTCAGAATACCAGAACTAATTCCAGATATTCTGTCTATATGTGCGTAACTTATTACTGGACTATAGGTTCCGCTAAGCACAATCACACGTGCCTAATTTTTAATTGACAAGGTACCATGTAAACCGATAAAAGTGCTTCTTCACACAAAGATGAGACTGATGTACTTAACATATCACGGCACTTAGAAGACTTACTTTGTGTATTTGAATATGAAACAGTTGCGGAAACTTATTCTAGAATTAGTCTGATAGCATGCGTTACTGTGTTGTCTGCAGTAGTTTGTGTATTTCAATATGAAACAGATGCGGAGACTTATTGCATCGATGAGTTCTGAGGCAATTGTGAGAGATTATGACAAATTATGAGTTGTTTATATAATGACACGAGCTTATACTGTTTCACAGCTCCCACGTGACGACTTCCCCACCGATAGCATTATGTTTTCTTACGCCACTCTGCGCCGATCACAGTAATCATAGGTACACACGAGGTAACGCTGAGTTTAAAAGTTCAAGATTAAACAAGCCTATGATCTATCGGAGAGTCGCTGGCTGCCCTGGCAAAATCACGTTTTTTCGTGGAACTGCCAGTCCCCAGTTTCCTTGTCTGAACTAGAGCTCTAAATTGCAACACATTTTGGGTGATGTTTTAACTCCTCTAGACACCCTGTCGCCAATTCACAACCAGGAATTTAAACATTGATGAAAGGAAACCAGCAAACCTCGCCTTATTTACAGATATAATACAAATTAGACCCTTTTTATAAATTAAAGAATGTGACCATTTTAATCATAAATGAATAAAAGTGAAATAGCCTATGCACAGTAGTTCAATGGAAATTCCATTTGATTGAATACAGTTCTATATACATAATATGCGGGTTCCGTTTAATGTAACCTGGCAGGTTACAACATATAACTTAGAAGGCTAAAGAATTTGGCTATAGAGGATAAAAGAAGCAGAGGTAGTCCTTAGGAGGCGATAGTTTGACTCAGTGTTTTACAATTTCAAGGTGAAATTTGAACAAGTAATGGAGGCCTCAGGGCTAACTGCTAATAGGGGGTCATGAAGGCCACTCGTTCGCATACAGAGACCTGCAGACTATATCTGAACGCTGCAAGACAAAAGAGTCTGAAATGAAAATTAATGAAATGAATAAATGAATGTTGACATTCTAACGGCGATTGTTCAGATCAAACCAAATCATCTGTTTAGTGGTGCCACCTTGCGGCGAACATATGAAACAGCAATTACGATGGTTATTTAAATTGCTAGTGGCGTATCAGTCATCTGGTTAGGAATGTTAAATAGCTGAATGTGGCTGGGCGTCAAGAAGCATACGGGTCTCGTTGAGTAATTCAAAGCAATGGAATACTAATAATGTATGTCTACTTATTACCCCCCCCCCCCTATCGTTTACCACCATTGGCGATGAGGGAGCTAAATAACCTTCTTGATGCCAAACTCTTCAGAAAGTTCACGAGAAATAAGATGTTGCTGTTCCATTTGAGGGGCTTGGACATCGTGATCATTTAGCCCCGTGTACTTGGGTGGGTGTAGAATTAGTCTGATAACACGCGTTACTGTGTTGTCTGCAGTAGTTTGTGTATTTGTAAGTCAGATGAGGATTGGGAAGAACGCACCCTTGTCCTAGAGTTAGGAACCATCCCGGCACTTGCCTGGAATAGAAATGGGAAACCACGGAAAACCTTTTCCTTTAATAATACGAGGCCGGTATTGACTGCAGCATTAAAGGTGCCGGGACATTCTCATTAGACCGTTTACGCTTAAGGAGTGTTATTTAGCTTATGCGCCTTCAATAGTTGAAGATTATCCTGAATACAGTAACATACACCACAATAGGGAGACTAGACTTGGCCACATACAGTCACATTTGTACGACGAACACAGAAACTTAGGTATGCGAGAGGGGAAATGCCCAGGTATATAAGAGACCCTGGCCCATAGGAACCTCCCCAGTTGAGTTTAGATAGTGGCGAAGACATCTGCTCTCACCAGGACACGCAAGACTCAATCAGATAAGCAGCCTGTACAATACAACCTGAAATGAAGATCTAACTACAATCACATAATTCACTCTAAACAAGCAAGTTTGGAGGTCAACCACCACTTCCAGTGTTTTAACAAAACATCACATAGACTATAACTAACAAATACCGACAGTAGTGGCTCAGCTGGCTAAACCGCAGCGTTAGCTCATGGGACCAAGCTCTCTGATGACTCGGTAGACGCGTGGGTTCGAGCCCCACCGTCGGCCGTCCTTGAAATGGTTTTCCGTGGTTTCCCATTTTCAACACCAGGCAAATGCTGGGACGGTACCTTCTGATAGGCCACGGCCGATTCCTTCCACATCCTTGCCCAGTTTCATTCATCTTCATCCATTCCATCTCTCATCCCGACGCGCAGGTCGCCCACGGGCGTCGAATAGAAAGACCTGCACTCGGCCTCTCATGAGGCCACACGACAAAAAAAAAAAAACTAACAAATACCGACGAGTTGCGACGAGTTGAATTACCTCAACTAATACTGCAACTAAATAAGTGAACATATTGTAAATATTTTCAACCATACTTTCAGACATACATTTTAGAGGCTAAGTGTAGTGGATCTGATGATGATCGCTTGACGATCGAAACTGGTCATCCAAGTGTATTTAATAATGTCATATTATTTTGTTTTTGGATTAAGGAATAGCCCACCTCATTTGGGTACAATCGTGTTGGCTGACTGAAAAGCATCAAACTTCCTAGTACTAAGGCAACACTGAAAATGGCTTCAAACACTATAACGTTTAATTTGTTTAATTTGTATGCCTACCCCTTATTATTCCCGTTTCCCAGCGGGGTCGGGGATGAGATGCGATGGTTTTTATGACTGGATGTCCTTCCTGACGCCAACCTCATGAGAGGAGTTACTGAGAGCGGAAATGAATCAAGATGAATGAAACTGGACAAGGGATGTGGAAGGAAGCGACCGTGGCCTTTCAGAAGGTACCGTCCCAGCATTTGCCTGCAGTTGTAACTGGGAAACCACGGATAACCATTTCAAGGACGGCCGACAGTGGGGCTCGAACCCTCGTCTACCAAGTCCGCAGAGAGCTTGGCCCCATGGCCTAGTGCTGCGCTTTAGCGAGCGTAGCTACTGCTGTGGTGTTTAATTACTTTAATTTAAAATGTTTAAATAGAGTAGTCATTTTTAGCCTATTTTCTTCATAAGAAATAGGACCTTATGACATGTGTGTTCCTCTAGTAAAAATTGATTGGAGTGATATCAATGATAATTCGCAGAGAACAACCCGACCGGACCTCTCAAATGTTAATATGTGTCACCAATGCAACATATCAATGAAACATAGTATGGACTTACTACTATCCTGTCCTGCTTTGACCGTGTCTTTCAAATTACAGAAAATGTAATCAATCCAAAATATCTTACTGATTCTCAATATCACTGAAACAATTGCAGCAATCAACCTGAAATTTTGTGTTATGATAGAAAACAATAAAATAAGATCACAAACGAAGACCTCAAGAAGAAAAGGATGAGAGTCCAGAAAACAAATACGAGGCACGTCCAGAAACTAAGTTCCGTTTGGTAATAAAATTAAATTGTGTACAGATACAGAAAAATTATTTATTGCACAACATTCTACATCTCTTAAACTACTTTTCCACATAACTGTCCAACTTTTGTAGGCATTTGTCATAGCGTGGCACAAGTTTTTGGACACCTTCTTCATAGAAGTTTGCCGCCTGTGTCTTCAACCAGTTGGAAACATCTTCTTTCAGCTCGTCGTCATTGTTGAAGTGTTGACCGCCAAGGAAAGACTTGAGATGAGTGAACAGATGAAAGTCGCTAGGAGCGAGGTCAGGGTTGTACGGAGGATGGTCAAACACGTCCCAGCCAAATCCCTGTAGGAGGTTTTTCGTCACATTTGCAGTGTGTGGTCGTGCGTTGCCGTGAAGGAAAACAACACCTTTTGACAGTAACCCTCGTGGCATATTCTGTATTGCGCGGCGCAATTTCCTAAGTGTCTCGCAGTAAGCATCTGCGTTGATTGTTTGACAACGCGGTAAGAAATCAATGAGTAAGATGCCTTTCCAGTCCCAGAACACTGTGCACATCATTTTCCGAGGTGTCAAGATTTGTTTCGGCTTAACCTTTGCTGGGGATGAAGTGTGCCTCCATTCCATTGATTGCCGCTTACTTTCAGGGGTGTCGTAAGAAACCAAAGTTTCATCTCCTGTGACTATCTGTGTCAGAAATTCTTCACGGCCTTCATTGTAACGGGTCAAAAACTGAAGTGCACTACCCATCCGTTTTGTTTTGTGTTGCTCCGTAAGAATCTTTGGTACCCAACGTCGGCAAAGTTTACGAAAGTTCAGTTTTTCGGTAACAATTTCATGAATTAGTGATCGTGAGATTTGGGGAAATTCCATAGCGAGAGCACTAATTGTAAACCTGCGGTTTTCCCGGATCTTGTCATCAATCGCGTGAACCAGTTCTTCTGTAACCTAAGATGGACGCCCACTTCGTTCTTCATCGTGCACTTCACTACGTCCTTCATTGAACTGTCGGACCCATCTTCTCACCATTGAATCACTCATCGCATTTTGTCCATACACTTCGCAAATTTGCAGATAAATTTCAATTGGTTTCACTTTCCTAGCATTCAGAAAACGAATCACAGATCTGATTTCACAAGCGGCGGGATTTTCAATCAACACCGACATTGTACGAGTAAACATGCACAACAATGCGTATGTGGCTGACAGCGCTCTCCAAATGGCGCACGTTTCTTCTCCTTGATACAGAGCGTCTACCGCGCATATGCGGAACTGCGCTGCAGCGGAACGTACAACTAGTTGAAGACACAGGCGGCACACATCTATGAAGAAGGTGTTCAAAAACTCGTGCCACGCTACGACAAATGCCTACAACATTTCGGCAGTTATGAGGAAAAGTAGTTTAAGGGTTGCAGAATTTGGTGCAATAAATAATTTTTCTATATCTGTACACAATTTAATGTTATTACCAAACGGAACTTACTATCTGGACGTACTTCGTATCTGAGAAAATAACCTTTTACATTTTAAAACCTAATAATTTTATAAACTAAGAGAATGCAATGTTTTTGACGTATATATTATTACTACTTTATGTTTTAACTGTACACATGTTCTTGGAATTTATACGGAAATGCAGTACATAAAATACATTATTATAAGTTGATGTCACAGAAACAAAAGCAAAAATTAAGAAAGTCCAGTAAGGTGTACTGTTGAGTAGACTTAGTATGCGAAATTTAATTTTTTTCAGTCGGTCAACATGTTAGTACCCAATTGTAATGGGAGTTTCCCTAATCCTTAAATAAGATTACATGAGATTAATAAATACACTTGAATTAATTATTAATCTCAGGTATTTTTGTTTAGGAATAGGGAAACACCCATTACAATTGGTTACAATCCTGTTGAAAAACTGAACATTAAATTTCAATTATTACACAACAATAAACAATCAACACCAGGGTGAACTGAACTGAACTGAAAGCAGAGCACTCTGTAGTCAGCACTACCAACTGAGTGGACCCTCATCATTCTAGCTCTCATATACTGGCACTCTCATCTTTTTTTGCCTGGGCCACTTATTTTCTTAGCATTATATCCCATGACGTTCATCTTTTTGGCATTTATGGAGTGATCTATAATGTTATGTTGAGGCTACGCTATACAAATTCACCATATCTCAATTTTGATAAAAAGTGGATCCTCATCCTCTTCTTCATGCGGTCTTCAAACGTGACCGGGGGGCGTGGTGGCTCATCGGTCTAGCAGTATGCCTCTCACCAAGGCGGTACGGGTTCGATTCCCGGTCAATGAATGTGAGATTTTCGAAGTGAAATGCCATGTCCTGTGGTTCGGATTCCACGTAAAAAGGAGGTCCAGTGGCTCATAATCACAAGATTCACGGTCACGTAAAAGTACAATCTTCCTTCTTCTTCCAAACGTGACCGTAAAAAATTAAGAACAAAACCAACGTGGTTAACACGTAAAGTATTTAAATGGGCTTTCCTTACGCTTAACCATCCAAGCGTAGTGAATCATTGAGCTTAATGTATTGACATCTAAAGTATTTCAAACGTAATTCCAGATATTGCAGTGGCTGTGTGGTTTTAAAATGAACCTGTCAGCTCTTGTATCTTGATAAAGTGATAGAAGTGAATCTTTGTATAATGAATAACTATAATCAATATTTACTGGTTTAAAACTGGTTTAAAACTGTAAGACATATTATATTTAAAACAATCTAACACGGCGGCCACGAGAGAGATTTCACCTGTTCTCAATATCACCAAAAGTATGACAGAAATACAACTGAAATGTTGTATGTTGATAAGTACGTATAGTATATGTGCTTTTCAAGAACCTGGTAAACACGAAAACAACAAGGTGGTCACTAGAATTTGAAATGTTCAAAACTTTTTCTGGCGATCTAATCATCCCAGTGCAGTGTAATTTGACTAATACAGTAGGGGGCTACTAGGAGTTCTGCTTAGTGTCATGGCCGCCGCGTGAGTCCAAGCCAATATTTCGCGAACCCATGGTCGAATGTTGACATATAAGGTGTCGTTGAACTCGAGCTGACGTCCTCTTTCCTATTGACCATGTATTATATTTTTCAAAAATTCTTTGTTTTTTTTTGTTTTCGAAAATAGGCGATAGTTTGAAAACCAAACAGGATAGAACGTTGTGCCATGGCTCAAACGAATGGTCTTTATGACCTTACTTTTTGTAATAAAACTTTTTTATTTTTTATATTTTTTTGAAAACACTCGAATTTTGAAAATCCTATATTTTGGAAACTAGGAACTCTACAAAAAAAATTGTTTAACGTAAATCAATGGTCCCTACCCCCTCTACCCCCAAAATAAATTTCAAGTCTCTAGAGAAAAAAATTGTGTGTAGTAGTGTGGTAAGGAGAGAGCTGCCTCACTTAGCAAGTGGTGAGCCCCTGCGACCTTGGAATGGAAGGAGCCATGCTAGGAGGGCGTGCTTGGATTCGTTTTTTTCGTCTCGTCGTGCTCTTTACGGGAATGTCGGTGTCGAAAATGTGAAAATCTGGAAACACAGTCTTTTTGGGGTAAAAACGTGATTTTAGACTTTTTGCTATATCTCGCGAACCAATCATGCTAGAGGCATGTTCGACAGGTCCAAGGACTCGGGGTGACGTCCTCTCTCCTATGGACCACTCGTTATAATTTTTAATAAAATTGGAAACTCGATTTTGGGGTAAACACATGTTTTTTGTGATTTTGCCGATATCTCACGAAGCAATAACGCTAGAGGCATGTACGATGGGTCCAAGGATTCGGGAAGACGTCCTCTTTGCTATGAACCACTCGTTGTAATTTTAAAAAAATTGGGAAACGCGATTTTGGGGTAAACACGTGTTTTTTTATAATTTTTGCCGATATCTCACGAACCAATAACGCTAGAGACGTGTACGAGGTGTCCTAGCACTCGGGCTAACGCCCCCTTTCAAATGTGGTAGATATTTTTTTCGAAAAAATAATTCACAAAGGGCCTAACGCCATACATGTTGAAAAAAAAATCATTACCGTTACCTGTTTATAATGTTTATAAAGCGTGGTGGTTGAGAGAGACGATACGGCTGGGTGTGTGTGTGTTTCAACGAACCTGTCGCTGACCACGGTGGCTGTGTTCAATAGATCAATCGCTATTTCGACGGGTCGGTGTATGACAGAGCGAGGGTACGTTTTTTCACACTTTTTACCTTTAACGTGTAAACGGTGATGAGAACTTGGTTCTATGTTGGTCGAAGTGAGTACAGAAAACACACTTGCCGAGGAGCAGGAGGTGAATGTCATTTGAGCTTATGGGAAGGCGTTGATCTGACTTGACAACAGGTGACGCTTGAAGGTGAAATAATCTGACCATTGTGCTGGCAGGGAAGTGCGAAAGGCGTGCACACATGTGTGAAACCACAGGCACGCTAAACCAGTGACATCCTGTCTCGCTTCGTACGTGACAAAATGCAAGTCCATGTGAAATTTGATCTACCGCAGGTGTTCACCTGGGACGTTATCTGTCCACGTGCGCGATAACTGTTAACAATTTACATCCTGTTTTGCTTCGTACGTGACAAAATGCAAGTTCATGTGAAATTTGATCCGGCACAGGTGTTCGCCTGAGACGTTAGCTGCCCACGTGCACGATAAGAGAATGTTCAAAGCGTGGGAAAAAAAAAGATTATACATGCAATGTGATATATAAAGACACGTCGCTGACATTTCCACTCGCACTTATGTGACTACTTTTGAACACGCTACAGCGTTGTGTGAAACACTTGGCCTTGTTTAACAGTTTTGGTGTTGGTGGAAAATACTTATTCTTGTTGTGAGGTAGGTATATATTTATTCATTTATACATTTATTGATTTATATATAAATACATGCAATTATTTATTGATTAGGTAATTAATGATTTTATTTATTTATTTGTTTGCAGATAACCGGCATACCTTACATGTCAGAGGGAGAAGAAACTATTGCACTTTTGAGCCCACTAGAAGGGAAGAGTAACAAGTCACTGCAAGTAAAGGTGAGATGATTTTTTTTAAACTAACTTGTTTCATTTTTTTTGTTTTATGTTTTATTTTATGAAATGTATGTATTAACCTGAATTTAGGTATTTATAGCGGTTTATTTTATTTATTTTTAGAAACTTGGAAAGAATAGCCTTACCGCCGTAGCAGTCGCTGAAAAAAAACCAGAAACGCACTAAAGCGAAACCACTGCCAAAGAGTGAACTGTTTAAAACTCAGGTAAGTCCAACTTAAAAATGCTATTCCATTTTACCACTACTGAAAACTCGTAGACAAAAAAAAATTCATTACCTGTACATGACTGGGACAATGATTGCTTTCTTGATTAATGGCTATGTTGTTGTTGTTGACTGGGAAAAGTACAAGGCCATGTTGGATTTTCTAAAAATAAAATAATAAATTTAATTTATGGGTGGTTCCCTATGGACTCAACGAATATCCACAGGTTTGAACATGATAATGTGAACAAAATGACATGACATTCATTTTTGTTTATATATTGGTTAAAGGGAGGGTGGGGGAATGTAAATGACTGTAGCTTTATAAAAAAGAAAATAAGTACATGGGTTACTGTTTGTGCCAACATACAGTTTATTTTTAATGGTGTTTTGATATATTAATGCCAATTAACGTTAACGTTTTATTTACAAGTATTGATTGATTGATTGATTGATTGATTGAGTGATGGGTTATTTTGTTTGCTTTTAGGTGTCGTCATGTGCCATTAACGTAATGAACAGACAGTGAAGAAGCATGCATTATGCTTTAAAGTACTCTGTGCAATGTTAATAACTTACAATAAGAAAACGTTTTATTATAACACATGGCGTTAGTACCAAATACAACAAGTGAGCAAGTTGGTTTACCACGTGGGTTAAATTTAAAATCAGAACATGATCGATGGTTAACATTTGAATCCTGGCCTGTAGGCTTTTTGTCGACGCATGAACTTGCAAAAGCCGTTTTTTTTTACTTGAACCGAGGAGATGTGGTGCGCTGTGTGTTTTGTCGTATTGAACTTTCACACTGGGAAGAAGGGGATGATCCCTTTAGAGACCATTTGCGATGGTCTCCTCACTGTCCTTACATGCTTGGAAAGCAAGTGGGTAACCTACCCTTGCATTCATTTTACCGAACCACAAGGCCTATGGCCGCTACTTACGTTGCTGAATCACAAATAAATAATAATAATGATGTATTACCAGCCAACGGTAGTGTCGATATATGTGGTCCATATGCCATAGACAGTGTTGAATTGGCGTGTGCTTTTGAAAAATTGGGAGTTTGCAAGACTAAAGCACTAGCACACCCAGAGTACAGCTCTGTTGAAAAACGTTTCGAATCTTATAAAAATGTTTGGCCATTAATATTAAAACACCTTACCAAACAGCTAAGTGAAGCTGGATTTTTTTATACTGGTGAAGGGGATAAAACAATATGTTTTTATTGTGGATTTGCTTTAAAGGATTGGCAAATGACTGATGACCCTTTTGTGCAACACGCTCGTTGGTTACCAAACTGTAAATACATGGTGTTGCTTAAAGGTCAGGAATTTGTGAACACTATTCGTAAAGAAAAAGTGATTGCAGCACAAGACATAAAAGTGCCTTTAGAGTTAGAGCACGTGGAGCAAATACATAAGGCTGAAAGAAAAGACTTGTCTCACGAACAGATACAAAAGTGTGACCAACAATTATGTAAAATTTGTTATCAAGATGAACTAGGTGTTGTATTTTTACCCTGTGGACACATGATAGCCTGTGTCAAGTGTGCATTAGAACTTAACACTTGTGCTATATGCAGAAAAGTAGTATCTGCAACAGTTAGGGCATTTCTTGCATAACTAGTATAATTTATTCGCCATGGATAGTGCAAAATCCCTAATTGCACAATATTATTAAAGCTGTTTTAGAGTGTAATAGATATGCTTTTGTTTTGTTTATAGACTACTACAATGAATGTTTTGAATGCTGTGGGACAATCATGTGGCTTAGAGACAAAGAAGCTCAGCGAATTGCCAATGCATATTCCATTCCGCATTATCAAGATTCGGAAATTGAAAACAGCATATGGTGATCGTGTACTTTGTGTATGTGAAAACTTTGAGACATTTCTGCCTATACGGTTTAATGATATGTCGGAGAGTGTTTTTGATGAAGTCAATAATGCTGTGCAACCTGTACACTTAATTTATGAAGGTTTTAAAAACAATAGGTGCATGGTTCGTTTTAATTAAATAAATAAATAATGTGAAATAATAATGGAAATTATAAGTAATGACAATATACTGAAAAAGAAAGAAAATATGTGCATAGAATAGTAATGTTTTAGTGTTTAGTGTTGTCTTTAAAAATATTATGATGAAACCAAAAAAAATGTATATAAAGTTTGTAAATAAATGCAAAATGATGTTACAATGCTGTTTTATTTTATACAAAGTTAGTATATTTAACATTGCAGAGTATACATGATTATGACAATAAATGCATACTGAATACAAGCCTTTCTCACATTACAATAGTCTGTTATAGTTTTAAACACAAGGCTTGTTGTAGATCATTTTATAGCAATGTCCCTTTAATGTTGTTTTCGAAAAGTGGGGAAGCCACAATGGTTGTATTGACATAAAAACCTTATGGTTATTACTATTTAGTCACTTTGATCCCCTTGCAGATCAACAGCAGATGACCTAGTTGTTCCACTCTTTAAAACGACAACAACAACACTACCTCTTGCATAGTTTGTGATGTTGATGGCTCTTGCGACGTGGAAGATGGATTAAAAATAACTTTGAGAACAGGGGTTAAACGTTGATCATTAAACAATGCACTATTTTGAGTAGCAATATGGTTTTCTTGATTTTTTGTCGACGGCAACTGTGTTTCATGCGGTACACTACATTGATGATCACTGACACTTAAAACCTCACTATTTTTACTTTTTAGGTCACCACGACAATGTTTGGAACGTTGCTTTGAACAACGCCAAATAACAGTTCCATTTTTATTGGTTCGTTTCACAATATATGAATATCCTTTATAGTATGCGTAAGGCTTACCATACCTAGTCACTGATACTTCCATATCAACTGTCGAGCATAGACTAAGCTCTAGTTAAGTCAACTTGGTAATAAGAATACTAGTTTAATGTGAGAGCAAATATGGATCCAAAGAGTTCAGGTAAAAGTGAAAGCAAATAAGCAAATATTAGAAACAAGAGTTGGGGTGAAAGTGGTCGCAAAGTGGTAGACCCATTACACAATAATTTCAGCACGACGAAGCTCTTGTTCAATTTCTTTGATTTCCCAATCGTGACCAGTATGGCCAGATTGACGTGAGGCATGCAACAACTGTAGCCGCTGGACGAGCTTATTGGGATTGTGCCAGTATACAAATTTAACAAATGGATTTTTAGGTGTAAACAAAGCATTACCATTATCATGATCATTATCATCATCGTCATTATCATCATCATGATCACCATTATCATCATGACCATCATCACTGTTACTATATAGTCCTTTTTGATCCTCTTGCAATACCACTTTATTTATAGTCTGAGTTGATTTTGACAGTGTTGAAGGTTTCTTGGACGTTGACAACTGTCCTAACATGACGTTTTGAGGACATGATAAGTCCTTTTGAACAAACACTGTACTATCTTTAGCCGCAATATCGTTTTCTTGAACTTGCTTTTTAGCATTTTGATAATTGTTTGTAAACAGTAAGCGTGGTTCGTTTCGAGCACTACATTGATGAACACTCACACTTAAAACCTTTCCATTTTTACTTTTCAGATTGCCTCGACATTTTGTTGACCTCTCTTTTGAGCATCGCCAGAATATTATTCCATTCACATTCTGGCGATTATAGTTATAGGAGTAGCCTTGATAGAGTGCACGTAGCCTACCTTTGTTGGTTGTAATAAGTTCCATAGTAGTAACTGACCTGTCAGTACGATGTTCACACTACAAAGGTTACAACTGTTTTGCTGATGGAGTGACCTACTATAAGCTTATATATTGGCTTATGTGTTGGCTTTTTGTGTTGGCTTTTCGTGTTGGCTTTTGTGTTGGCTTATGTGTTGGCTTTTTGTGTTGGCTTTTTGTGTTGGCTTTTCATGTTGGCTTTTCGTGTTGGCTTATGTGTTGGCTTTTTGTGTTGGCTTTTTGTGTTGGCTTTTCGTGTTGGCTTTTGTGTTGGCTTATGTGTTGGCTTTTTGTGTTGGCTTTTTGTGTTGGCTTTTCATGTTGGCTTTTCGTGTTGGCTTTTGTGTTGGCTTTTTGTGTTGGCTTTTCGTGTTGGCTTTTGTGTTGGCTTATGTGTTGGCTTTTTGTGTTGGCTTTTTGTGTTGGCTTTTCATGTTGGCTTTTCGTGTTGGCTTTTCGTGTTGGCTTTTTGTGTTGGCTTTTCGTGTTGGCATTTCGTGTTGGCTTTTGTGTTGGCTTTTCGTGTTGGCTTTTTGTGTTGGCTTTTCGTGTTGGCATTTCGTGTTGGCTTTTCGTGTTGGCTTTTTTTGTATTGGCCTTTCGTGTTGGCTTTTTGTATTGGCTTTTCGTGTTGGCTTTTTGTGTTGGCTTTAGTATTGGCTTTTGTATTGGCTTATTTGACAAGTTATTTGTGTCAATGTATTTAGTGGATTTTTTCTTGGTGTTGGAAAGTAGTTGAAAGAGAGGGAATATTTAAAGACTTAACCTCAGCTCACTAACCTAACCTAACCTTTCAACTCTCAGATGTTAATTAAATTCTGTGCATTGTCGAGTTGGAGCCCAAGACCTCAGGGGTAAAAAAAAACAATTATTTTTGACGACTTATTTTGGTAACTTATTTTAATGGCTAACCTAACTTTACCTAACCTAACCTAACCTAACCTAACCTCAGCTCACTTTGGATATTACTAGTAAGTGTTCATATCCTCTGCTAGGTAGCATGCTAGTAGTACAGGTAGTGCTCATATTTACCGCTAGATAGCGGAAACATACTTTGCATGTTGCATGTGACACTTGTGAAGTTTAACCACATGCAAGACGTGCTTGTATAAGTTCTCTATTTAAACTCAATATACAATTAACCACTAAATGTTCAGAACTAACATGTATAGCCATGTTTAGGGTATATAGGAGACCCTTAGCAAGAAAGGCTGTCTAACCCACGAGTGTACAGCCTTGTCATACGCAGTAAGCCCCTGTTGGCAGAAAACAACAACAACAACAATTTGAGAAAGCCAACAGGGGCTTACTGCGTATGACAAGGCTGTACACTCGTGGGTTAGACAGCCTTTCTTGCTAAGGGTCTCCTATATACCCTAAACATGGCTATACATGTTAGTTCTGAACATTTAGTGGTTAATTGTATATTGAGTTTAAATAGAGAACTTATACAAGCACGTCTTGCATGTGGTTAAACTTCACAAGTGTCACATGCAACATGCAAAGTATGTTTCCGCTATCTAGCGGTAAATATGAGCACTACCTGTACTACTAGCATGCTACCTAGCAGAGGATATGAACACTTACTAGTAATATCCAAAGTGAGCTGAGGTTAGGTTAGGTTAGGTTAGGTTAGGTAAAGTTAGGTTAGCCATTAAAATAAGTTACCAAAATAAGTCGTCAAAAATAATTGTTTTTTTTACCCCTGAGGTCTTGGGCTCCAACTCGACAATGCACAGAATTTAATTAACATCTGAGAGTTGAAAGGTTAGGTTAGGTTAGTGAGCTGAGGTTAAGTCTTTAAATATTCCCTCTCTTTCAACTACTTTCCAACACCAAGAAAACATCCACTAAATACATTGACACAAATAACTTGTCAAATAAGCCAATACAAAAGCCAATACTAAAGCCAACACAAAAAGCCAACACGAAAAGCCAATACAAAAAGCCAACACGAAAGGCCAATACAAAAAAAGCCAACACGAAAAGCCAACACGAAATGCCAACACGAAAAGCCAACACAAAAAGCCAACACGAAAAGCCAACACAAAAGCCAACACGAAATGCCAACACGAAAAGCCAACACAAAAAGCCAACACGAAAAGCCAACACGAAAAGCCAACATGAAAAGCCAACACAAAAAGCCAACACAAAAAGCCAACACATAAGCCAACACAAAAGCCAACACGAAAAGCCAACACAAAAAGCCAACACAAAAGCCAACACGAAAAGCCAACATGAAAAGCCAACACAAAAAGCCAACACAAAAAGCCAACACATAAGCCAACACAAAAGCCAACACGAAAAGCCAACACAAAAAGCCAACACAAAAAGCCAACACATAAGCCAACACGAAAAGCCAACATGAAAAGCCAACACAAAAAGCCAACACAAAAAGCCAACACATAAGCCAACACAAAAGCCAACACGAAAAGCCAACACAAAAAGCCAACACATAAGCCAATATATAAGCTTATAGTAGGTCACTCCATCAGCAAAACAGTTGTAACCTTTGTAGTGTGAACATCGTACTGACAGGTCAGTTACTACTATGGAACTTATTACAACCAACAAAGGTAGGCTACGTGCACTCTATCAAGGCTACTCCTATAACTATAATCGCCAGAATGTGAATGGAATAATATTCTGGCGATGCTCAAAAGAGAGGTCAACAAAATGTCGAGGCAATCTGAAAAGTAAAAATGGAAAGGTTTTAAGTGTGAGTGTTCATCAATGTAGTGCTCGAAACGAACCACGCTTACTGTTTACAAACAATTATCAAAATGCTAAAAAGCAAGTTCAAGAAAACGATATTGCGGCTAAAGATAGTACAGTGTTTGTTCAAAAGGACTTATCATGTCCTCAAAACGTCATGTTAGGACAGTTGTCAACGTCCAAGAAACCTTCAACACTGTCAAAATCAACTCAGACTATAAATAAAGTGGTATTGCAAGAGGATCAAAAAGGACTATATAGTAACAGTGATGATGGTCATGATGATAATGGTGATCATGATGATGATAATGACGATGATGATAATGATCATGATAATGGTAATGCTTTGTTTACACCTAAAAATCCATTTGTTAAATTTGTATACTGGCACAATCCCAATAAGCTCGTCCAGCGGCTACAGTTGTTGCATGCCTCACGTCAATCTGGCCATACTGGTCACGATTGGGAAATCAAAGAAATTGAACAAGAGCTTCGTCGTGCTGAAATTATTGTGTAATGGGTCTACCACTTTGCGACCACTTTCACCCCAACTCTTGTTTCTAATATTTGCTTATTTGCTTTCACTTTTACCTGAACTCTTTGGATCCATATTTGCTCTCACATTAAACTAGTATTCTTATTACCAAGTTGACTTTACTAGAGCTTAGTCTATGCTCGACAGTTGATATGGAAGTATCAGTGACTAGGTATGGTAAGCCTTACGCATACTATAAAGGATATTCATATATTGTGAAACGAACCAATAAAAATGGAACTGTTATTTGGCGTTGTTCAAAGCAACGTTCCAAACATTGTCGTGGTGACCTAAAAAGTAAAAATAGTGAGGTTTTAAGTGTCAGTGATCATCAATGTAGTGTACCGCATGAAACACAGTTGCCGTCGACAAAAAATCAAGAAAACCATATTGCTACTCAAAATAGTGCATTGTTTAATGATCAACGTTTAACCCCTGTTCTCAAAGTTATTTTTAATCCATCTTCCACGTCGCAAGAGCCATCAACATCACAAACTATGCAAGAGGTAGTGTTGTTGTTGTCGTTTTAAAGAGTGGAACAACTAGGTCATCTGCTGTTGATCTGCAAGGGGATCAAAGTGACTAAATAGTAATAACCATAAGGTTTTTATGTCAATACAACCATTGTGGCTTCCCCACTTTTCGAAAACAACATTAAAGGGACATTGCTATAAAATGATCTACAACAAGCCTTGTGTTTAAAACTATAACAGACTATTGTAATGTGAGAAAGGCTTGTATTCAGTATGCATTTATTGTCATAATCATGTATACTCTGCAATGTTAAATATACTAACTTTGTATAAAATAAAACAGCATTGTAACATCATTTTGCATTTATTTACAAACTTTATATACATTTTTTTTGGTTTCATCATAATATTTTTAAAGACAACACTAAACACTAAAACATTACTATTCTATGCACATATTTTCTTTCTTTTTCAGTATATTGTCATTACTTATAATTTCCATTATTATTTCACATTATTTATTTATTTAATTAAAACGAACCATGCACCTATTGTTTTTAAAACCTTCATAAATTAAGTGTACAGGTTGCACAGCATTATTGACTTCATCAAAAACACTCTCCGACATATCATTAAACCGTATAGGCAGAAATGTCTCAAAGTTTTCACATACACAAAGTACACGATCACCATATGCTGTTTTCAATTTCCGAATCTTGATAATGCGGAATGGAATATGCATTGGCAATTCGCTGAGCTTCTTTGTCTCTAAGCCACATGATTGTCCCACAGCATTCAAAACATTCATTGTAGTAGTCTATAAACAAAACAAAAGCATATCTATTACACTCTAAAACAGCTTTAATAATATTGTGCAATTAGGGATTTTGCACTATCCATGGCGAATAAATTATACTAGTTATGCAAGAAATGCCCTAACTGTTGCAGATACTACTTTTCTGCATATAGCACAAGTGTTAAGTTCTAATGCACACTTGACACAGGCTATCATGTGTCCACAGGGTAAAAATACAACACCTAGTTCATCTTGATAACAAATTTTACATAATTGTTGGTCACACTTTTGTATCTGTTCGTGAGACAAGTCTTTTCTTTCAGCCTTATGTATTTGCTCCACGTGCTCTAACTCTAAAGGCACTTTTATGTCTTGTGCTGCAATCACTTTTTCTTTACGAATAGTGTTCACAAATTCCTGACCTTTAAGCAACACCATGTATTTACAGTTTGGTAACCAACGAGCGTGTTGCACAAAAGGGTCATCAGTCATTTGCCAATCCTTTAAAGCAAATCCACAATAAAAACATATTGTTTTATCCCCTTCACCAGTATAAAAAAATCCAGCTTCACTTAGCTGTTTGGTAAGGTGTTTTAATATTAATGGCCAAACATTTTTATAAGATTCGAAACGTTTTTCAACAGAGCTGTACTCTGGGTGTGCTAGTGCTTTAGTCTTGCAAACTCCCAATTTTTCAAAAGCACACGCCAATTCAACACTGTCTATGGCATATGGACCACATATATCGACACTACCGTTGGCTGGTAATACATCATTATTATTATTTATTTGTGATTCAGCAACGTAAGTAGCGGCCATAGGCCTTGTGGTTCGGTAAAATGAATGCACGGGTAGGTTACCCACTTGCTTTCCAAGCATGTAAGGACAGTGAGGAGACCATCGCAAATGGTCTCTAAAGGGATCATCCCCTTCTTCCCAGTGTGAAAGTTCAATACGACAAAACACACAGCGCACCACATCTCCTCGGTTCAAGTAAAAAAAAACCGGCTTTTGCAAGTTCATGCGTCGACAAAAAGCCTACAGGCCAGGATTCAAATGTTAACCATCGATCATGTTCTGATTTTAAATTTAACCCACGTGGTAAACCAACTTGCTCACTTGTTGTATTTGGTACTAACGCCATGTGTTATAATAAAACGTTTTCTTATTGTAAGTTATTAACATTGCACAGAGTACTTTAAAGCATAATGCATGCTTCTTCACTGTCTGTTCATTACGTTAATGGCACATGACGACACCTAAAAGCAAACAAAATAACCCATCACTCAATCAATCAATCAATCAATCAATCAATACTTGTAATAAAACGTTAACGTTAATTGGCATTAATATATCAAAACACCATTAAAAATAAACTGTATGTTGGCACAAACAGTAACCCATGTACTTATTTTCTTTTTTATAAAGCTACAGTCATTTACATTCCCCCACCCTCCCTTTAACCAATATATAAACAAAAATGAATGTCATGTCATTTTGTTCACATTATCATGTTCAAACCTGTGGATATTCGTTGAGTCCATAGGGAACCACCCATAAATTAAATTTATTATTTTATTTTTAGAAAATCCAACATGGCCTTGTACTTTTCCCAGTCAACAACAACAACATAGCCATTAATCAAGAAAGCAATCATTGTCCCAGTCATGTACAGGTAATGAATTTTTTTTTGTCTACGAGTTTTCAGTAGTGGTAAAATGGAATAGCATTTTTAAGTTGGACTTACCTGAGTTTTAAACAGTTCACTCTTTGGCAGTGGTTTCGCTTTAGTGCGTTTCTGGTTTTTTTCAGCGACTGCTACGGCGGTAAGGCTATTCTTTCCAAGTTTCTAAAAATAAATAAAATAAACCGCTATAAATACCTAAATTCAGGTTAATACATACATTTCATAAAATAAAACATAAAACAAAAAAAATGAAACAAGTTAGTTTAAAAAAAATCATCTCACCTTTACTTGCAGTGACTTGTTACTCTTCCCTTCTAGTGGGCTCAAAAGTGCAATAGTTTCTTCTCCCTCTGACATGTAAGGTATGCCGGTTATCTGCAAACAAATAAATAAATAAAATCATTAATTACCTAATCAATAAATAATTGCATGTATTTATATATAAATCAATAAATGTATAAATGAATAAATATATACCTACCTCACAACAAGAATAAGTATTTTCCACCAACACCAAAACTGTTAAACAAGGCCAAGTGTTTCACACAACGCTGTAGCGTGTTCAAAAGTAGTCACATAAGTGCGAGTGGAAATGTCAGCGACGTGTCTTTATATATCACATTGCATGTATAATCTTTTTTTTTCCCACGCTTTGAACATTCTCTTATCGTGCACGTGGGCAGCTAACGTCTCAGGCGAACACCTGTGCCGGATCAAATTTCACATGAACTTGCATTTTGTCACGTACGAAGCAAAACAGGATGTAAATTGTTAACAGTTATCGCGCACGTGGACAGATAACGTCCCAGGTGAACACCTGCGGTAGATCAAATTTCACATGGACTTGCATTTTGTCACGTACGAAGCGAGACAGGATGTCACTGGTTTAGCGTGCCTGTGGTTTCACACATGTGTGCACGCCTTTCGCACTTCCCTGCCAGCACAATGGTCAGATTATTTCACCTTCAAGCGTCACCTGTTGTCAAGTCAGATCAACGCCTTCCCATAAGCTCAAATGACATTCACCTCCTGCTCCTCGGCAAGTGTGTTTTCTGTACTCACTTCGACCAACATAGAACCAAGTTCTCATCACCGTTTACACGTTAAAGGTAAAAAGTGTGAAAAAACGTACCCTCGCTCTGTCATACACCGACCCGTCGAAATAGCGATTGATCTATTGAACACAGCCACCGTGGTCAGCGACAGGTTCGTTGAAACACACACACACCCAGCCGTATCGTCTCTCTCAACCACCACGCTTTATAAACATTATAAACAGGTAACGGTAATGATTTTTTTTTCAACATGTATGGCGTTAGGCCCTTTGTGAATTATTTTTTCGAAAAAAATATCTACCACATTTGAAAGGGGGCGTTAGCCCGAGTGCTAGGACACCTCGTACACGTCTCTAGCGTTATTGGTTCGTGAGATATCGGCAAAAATTATAAAAAAAACACGTGTTTACCCCAAAATCGCGTTTCCCAATTTTTTTAAAATTACAACGAGTGGTCCATAGGAGAGAGGACGTCACCCCGAGTCCTTGGACCTGTCGAACATGCCTCTAGCATGATTGGTTCGCGAGATATAGCAAAAAGTCTAAAATCACGTTTTTACCCCAAAAAGACTGTGTTTCCAGATTTTCACATTTTCGACACCAACATTCCCGTAAAGAGCACGACGAGACGAAAAAAACGAATCCAAGCACGCCCTCCTAGCATGGCTCCTTCCATTCCAAGGTCGCAGGGGCTCACCACTTGCTAAGTGAGGCAGCTCTCTCCTTACCACACTACTACACACAATTTTTTTCTCTAGAGACTTGAAATTTATTTTGGGGGTAGAGGGGGTAGGGACCATTGATTTACGTTAAACAATTTTTTTGTAGAGTTCCTAGTTTCCAAAATATAGGATTTTCAAAATTCGAGTGTTTTCAAAAAAATATAAAAAATAAAAAAGTTTTATTACAAAAAATAAAGGTCATAAAGACCATTCGTTTGAGCCATGGCACAACGTTCTATCCTGTTTGGTTTTCAAACTATCGCCTATTTTCGAAAACAAAAAAAAACAAAGAATTTTTGAAAAATATAATACATGGTCAATAGGAAAGAGGACGTCAGCTCGAGTTCAACGACACCTTATATGTCAACATTCGACCATGGGTTCGCGAAATATTGGCTTGGACTCACGCGGCGGCCATGACACTAAGCAGAACTCCTAGTAGCCCCCTACTTAATACATTTTAGCCTATTTTCATTTATGAAAAATCAGGCTTATGTGATCACCTTTTCTCCGTGTGTGTGTCCCTAATAAAATCTAAACGGCTGGAGCGATTTCAATGAAACTCGGTAAGCTCATAGTACTATTTTGTCCGACCCTAACCGTGGCCCCGCAAATTTTATTACGTCTCACCAATCAAACATGTCGGATGTGCGAAATATTTCACAGACATTCTATATCTCCGAAATTATTGCAGATAGCAACCTGATATTTTGTACGGTGATAAATGGCACTACTAGAAGTTCACCAATGTGACTTTCAAAAGCCTGTTAAGTACAAAACGAACTTGGCGGCCAAGCGAAGTTGAAACATTTAAATTGACTTTTCTCACGATTTAACCATCCGAGCGCAGTGAAACATGGTACAGCATATATTTATACACATTGTAATGCACTGACATCTAATTTAGTTCAATTTTTCAGATAAACTCAAGATGGCGGCTGTGCGAAATGTTAAAATTATTATTTTTATTTCTTGTGTCCTAATCATTGTGTCCTAATCATTTTATCCAGGGAAGAAATCCCAGAGCAGTGGACAGCGAACACCTTCATCTTATTATATAAGAAAGGCAACAGAGATAGCTTAGACAACTACAGGCCGGTGAGTCTCATGTCCAATCTATACAAGCTATTCTCAAAGATACAGTAATTCTTTGCCGAATTTCGAGAACTTTGGATGAAAATCAACCCACAGGACAAGCAGGATTCAGAGCAGGTCACTCGACAGCAGAACACCTGCAAACCATAACGCAAATAATAGAGAAGGCCGAAGAGTATAATCTGAAGTTGTACATAGCATTCGTAGATTATGCGAAAGCCTTCGACTCGGTGGACCAACCAAGCGTCGTGAAAGCACTACACAACCAAGGGATCCCCACGAAGTACTTGCGGGTGCTTTCAAAACTGTATTTAAATAGTTGGACAAAAGTCCGAATGGAAAAAGAAGGCGATAAGTTCTATCTACAGAGAGGCGTAAGACAAAGTGATCTATTGTCACCTAAACTCTTCACGAGCGTTTTACAGGACATATTTATAGGCACAAATACGGAATCACAATCAATGGAAATATACTGGCGAACTTACGATTCGCCGATGATGTGATCCTGTTTGCAAAATCGAGTTCGAGGCTGGAAGAAATGTTATAAGATCTGCATGAGGAGAGCAACAAAGTGGGCTTGAGCCTCAATCCCAGCAAGACAAAAGTTATGACAAATCATGAAGCAAAGAAACTCATGGTGAAGGGAAAAGAAGTAGAATATGTGTCAAACTTTGTCTATCTGGGCCAGTCACTATCTTTTCAGCAAAATATGGATAAGGAAATCAACAGGCGGATATCGTCAGCATGGCAAAAATTCTTGAGCCTGTCCTTCATATTGAACAGCAGAGAGCATTGCATCAAGACAAAAAGGCGAGTGATGGACTCGTGTGTACTTCCCGTTCTCCCCTATGGAGCACAAACGTGGTCAATAACTAAGAAGCAAGCTTCGAAGTTAGAAGTGTGCCAGAGGAAAATGGAGAGGAAACTCCTAAACATTATATTAAGAAACAGAATTAGAAACGAGGAAACCAGGAAGAGGACAGGGCTAGAGGATGTCATCACGAGGGCCGAGAAACTGAATTGGACATGGGCAGGCCATGTACTGAGAATGGATCACGCAAGGTGGGCCTACTCAACTACATTGTGGGAGCCCAGAGATGGAAGAAGAAACCCCGGCCGTTCGAAGACCAGATGGTCAGGAGTTCCAGTCGACGATAAGGTAGCAGTGGATGAGAGCGGTAGGTCAACGGAATTCGTGGAGGACTGTCGTCGAAACAGTTTGTTTGAAACATCCCTAGACTCATCGTCAGCTTAGATAAATCTTCAGGATAATATGAACTAGGTGCAAGTTTTAAGAGTGAAAATGTTTAACATAATACGATCATTTGTGAAGAAGATGAAAAAGAGTGTAAATAGTCAGGACAATTAGTTTTAAGTTATTATTAAGGTAAATGTTCATCACCCTAGCTCATCTGATGAAATATCTCAGAGCTACCCTGCTAACAGGAGGCCTTTGCCCTTTATGGGATTTACCAATGGATAATAATAATAATAATAATAATAATAATAATAATAATAATAATAATAATAATAATAATAATAATAATAATAATATGCATGCGATTGAAGTTTGAATAAGATGCCTAAGCAATAATCTTCATGTAATAGTACATAACTCTATGGCCTACATATTGAGCCCGACAGGAACATGTCAGTGATAAGTTCTTTGCAATATAATCGATACGTGAGCTGAATGCATTGTAGGAGTTTGAGTCAACTCAGAAGCTGCTGTTATGACTTCTGTGGTACATTCTTGACTCAGAAGGATTTACCCCACTTATCTTATTGTACGCCACTGTCGTACTAGTTTTGGTGAATATTTGGAGACATTTGCTGCAGCGTTGGACTTTATAATCATGATGGGTGATAATTTCATCGCAGAAATGCGACAAACCTTAAAACAGTCGCTGCACGACTGTATCAGTACTTCCATGAACCAGGAACTTCGGACGGAAGAAGTCACAATCTACATATCGATTATGTCTGCTTGACACGTGAGAAGCCGTCTTTGTAAGTTGTAAACGTGAAGACTCAGGTTTTGGTTAAATTGCCAATATGGCCAGTACAATCAGTGAAACTTACGAGTTATAGGTATCCGTTTGGATAAGTGAAACTCCTCATTTAAAGTGAGAAGTGTAATTTTTGCGAACTGTGAAAACTTTGCCTGACCACGAGGTCAATCGAAACGATGAACCAGGAACTTCGGACGGAAGAAGTCACAATCTACATATCGATTATGTCTGCTTGACACGTGAGAAGCCGTCTTTGTAAGTTGTAAACGTGAAGACTCAGGTTTTGGTTAAATTGCCAATATGGCCAGTACAATCAGTGAAACTTACGAGTTATAGCTATCCGTTTGGATAAGTGAAATTCCTCATTTAAAGTGAGAAGTGTAATTTTTGCGAACTGTGAAAACTTTGCCTGACCACGAGGTCAATCGAAAAAGCCACGAGGCGTGGAAACATTATAATTAGCTTCAGAACGCTGAATGCTCAGTTTTGTGACAAATCGAGCTAGTAAAGCAATTATTAACATTTCTACGGTGACATTTTGGAAGTGATTCTCGAAGTATTACCTTAGATCGTTGTTCCAAGTTTAGATTCAGTGAACAAACGCCACACGTTCGTTATTAGAATGTGTGGCAGACACCAGAGCAATTTTTGTAACAGTCTGCACGTGCACATTCAGAGATATTTGAATTGCCAGTAGTAAATGTTCATTCAGAGATACAACTCCATTAATGATGGAAGCCTTCATAAAATATCTCCTGGAGGCACATCTAACCATTGATGAGATGAAGGATGGATGAGACCCTAATGTTGAGATGATCGCTGAGAATCTAATCCCAAGATGAGGAAACGTAAACGGTGGAAATTGGCAAAACCTAGATATGAACGTGGAATATGTTCACAGGCGCCATGAATCCAGAACGCCGACCATGTGAGTTTCAACATGTCAAGGCTTTGCTCCAGTTGACTAGGTTAAAACCACACTCATAACAACCAATTAGGCAGGGCATGTCTAGTATAAGCTAATCTATATTTTTCCTTAGCTTTTATTTGAGCCCTGATCTGAACCACTGACTTGTGGAATACACTGTGGAGATGGAATGCCACGAACAAATTATGATATAACTAAAGTAGGCAGTGCACCTACACAAACCCCTACACAGATTAGGATTGGTATCTTTTAGCCCATGATTTCAATTCAGTTTTTGTAACACCCTATAGGAGTTCACTGATATGTTCTTTTGGATCCAGATGCATTCATAATACCTCTCAGCTTATATTTTCAATGCCGTATCATTTGACAGATGGAAGTTTGACACTTCCTCTTTATTATGACACTTTAATTTTTCTTCACGTAGGCTCAGAAGCCACATACGATTCCTAAGGTATTTGGAATAAGTTAGAGGGCAAACTTGCCGCTTTTGAAGCCATGATTGTTCACTTACTCGTCGTATCATTTAAAACACCCAGAGTGTTAGTGTTGTGCCATTATGGTTTATTTTAGAGTCGAGGAGGGCACTTACAGTTTATAATACAATAAGTGTAATTATGAGAGACTATGAAAGCAGAGAGAACAGTGAGTAGGAAACACGATGTGTGCTGAAGCTGTTTGGGAATTCCAAAGCATTTGGTGGGAAGTGACATATTTTTCCTTTTGTTTTACTTGCTTTAACTTCGTATTTTTTGGGAGCTATCGAATATACTATGCTTACAATGGTACAGCGGATGGACACGTATTTTAAACATTCTTACCTCACAATATTCTTAGAGCCGCAGATAGGACTGTCATTATAGGAAAGGCTCATAGTTTTAATGCATTTTCTGTTTATTTGTGAGTGAGTAACCGGTAGACACGAGGTCAGACCGGGTGGATGCTACGTTACCCATAGTGCTCTACGACTTTTAAAGCGAGACAACTCTGATTCTAGACCAACGACTGGATATTTTCGCAATGAAATGCTTGTTAGGATGTGAGCGTAATTGATATGAATGTAGGCCACAGCTGATCACTGTGATAATTTTTTATAGGAATGTCAGGTCATGGCAGGAATGCTGTTGATGTACACGACTATGTTAATATGTTTTCATGAAATTATAATACAGTAAAGTAAATGTATAAACTTAGTAAACTATGTTATTATTATGTCTATTGAAGACGTTTTGCTGGGATTGACGAGTTCGCCCACATTGTTGTTGTTATCTGGCGAAGGTGAGGCTGATTGCTGTTTGATCACCCTAGTAATGGTTTTTAGTCAGCCTGAAGGCCACCGCTGTGCTTTTCGCAGCCTGTGTTATTTTTCTACCCATGAGATGGTAGCTTATTTATGCTCGTACGCCTGCTTTGTATTTAAGAGCGTATTAATAGTCTTCGTCATGTGTCTTAAATTATCATTAGGAACTAAACCTAAACTGTAAGGAAGTAAATTGAAGCTAATCACGTAAATAAATCATGAAACCTAATTATTCTAAACCGACGATTTTAAATAATATTGTGAACTTATTCTAAATTTGCTAAATAACTTTTCATCTTTGACCGACACATTGACGCGATGCTTTATAGTGGAACAGACATTTTTAGGACTAGCTGATATTACTTGAGACGACGAAAGTCATGAGAGCCACGATTAGTTAGTAACTAGTGGACACCTGACTAAATCAATATTAGACACAGCTTTCACTGTACTTTTGCCATTCTAACCTACACGAACTTAGATGTCGGTTGGAAGTAAAGAGCTCTCCAATTGGCGCAGGCAGGTAGGGTTATACGTAATAAATGCATTATTGATTAGTGTTGATTTATTTATCTGTTGTACCCTTGTATGTATTCGAGAGCTGTCATTGTTTTTTGTTGCTTGGTTTAGCAATTGGTCGTTATACTAGCATGGTTATTTTCTTATCTACAGATGCTTCTAATCTGTAATTTAAAAATCAGTTAGTATTTAGCTAATTGAAAATCCACAGCCTGCTTCCAGTCTCTGGCCGGGTCAGGAATGGAAGGAATGAAGCCCCCATCTAGCGGCGAGGATATGAACTGTGCTATCTGCCGAGGCCTGACGCACTCCTCTGGGGCAATAATTAAATGAATGACAGATGAAATGAAATGATAGTGGAGAGTGTTGCTGGAATTAAATTTTGACAGGGAAAACCGGAGTACCCGGAGAAAAACCTGCCTGCCTCCGTTTTGTCCAGCACAGATCTCAAATGGAGTGACCGAGATTTGAACCAAGGACCCAGCGGTGAGAGGCCGGCGTGCTGCCGCCTAAGCCACGGAGGCTGGTAGGATTTAGATAATTAATACATTTAAAGATAAATGTCAGAGGTGGCACCATCGTAAGATTAGATTATTTCTATTGGTGTATTAAACGTAAATAATTCGAGCCTAATGAGTAAATTAAATGTTTTGCTTTGCAGTAAATTCAACGCATGTGATTATTAGTACTCTTAATTATTGATTGTATTTGTGTAGGAACTTAATGTTTTCGTGCCACATTCCGAGCTTGTTTGCTGTTTATTTTTTGCAAAGAGGACTTTCGTGAGGGTTTAATTTAACTTCAGTTTAGGGCAAGAATATTTACTTTTATTATTTTATGAGATTTGCGGACTAGCCGATTTTCAACCCTCCAAAGTAGGCTAGGAATCTGCAATTTTCTGAATAAATTTCTAATGAGTTTTACCTAAGTCTGGACTTCTAATTGCTAGCTTTAGTTTTTGGGGGTGTGCTTCCTCGGGCTTGCGTTTGACCTACCCACTGCCATCGTAATGTCTAGGCCGCTAGGCTCCTGTAGTGACGTCACGCTTAGGGTCGTTTCAGCCGCAGCCGCAAGTCGGACGGCCCCTTTCAATCGCAGTCACTCCAAAGCGAATATAAATTCATATTTATAGGAAAATTTTAATACTATTTGGAGTTCACTGGCAGTTAGATAAGTTACCTCTAAAAAGGCCCAATTATCGCTCAGCTAGTTCGAATCGTGCCGTTGTAGCGGGCATTTTACGAGTGAACAAAATGGTACATCGTCTGGTTTTTTTTGTCGTGTGACCTCCTGAGAGGCCAAGTGCAGGTCTTTCTATTCGACGCCCGTGGGCGACCTGCGCGTCGGGATGAGAGATGGAATGGATGAAGATGAATGAAACTGGGCAAGGATGTGGAAGGAAGCGGCCGTGGCCTATCAGAAGGTACTGTCCCAGCATTTGCCTGGTGTTGAAAATGGGAAAGCACGAAAAACCATTTCAAGGACAGCCGACGGTGGGGCTCGAACCCACGCGTCTACCGAGTCAGCAGAGAGCTTGGCCCCACGACCTAACGCTGCGCTTTAGCCCGCGTAGCCACTACTGTCGGTGTACATCGTCTGTGAACTTACTAGGACGTTGAAGCACACAGACAGGGCAAAATTGCAGCATTTTGACGTCCTGTAAACGTTATATAAATAAAAAAGAGGCATTGAAACAGTTACTCAAGATGTACCACAACGTCGATAAATCGCATATGGCTAAACTTGGGATTGAAGAAAGGAAACATTCGAATATTTCAATACACGAAACAATTTGCAGGAACAGTTTGTTAATAAAATAAATCTATATACCCACAGAAACAATACATAGACAGGTATACTTTTCTGTGCCTACTGCCAGAAAAACCGATTCAATTTCGAACTGAGCTTAAGTTATACAAATCGACAAAACTTCAGAATCTCTTCCAAGGATAAGATACCAAATTATTATGTTCATCTCAAATTTTATTCTGTATTTTATTTTCCTCTCCTTTAGAGAAACACTCCCCCTCCTCCCTACTGCCTTCTTGAACACTATGCCCCCAAAATTCATTATATACGGTAGTAACAGAAATATTCAATTCTAGACTTTGTTTACCAGAAATAAATCAACAGAAACGGTAACTTCCTTTCTGGATGTCATCCACAAAAACTGCCAGTATCCTTACTCAGCGGTAAAACAGAATAACATTACAAAAATACTAGCTATTCACTTCTGGACTTGCCTGAGAGAAAAGGCTAAGTAAGCAATCTGCCATTCTTGACAATCAGTAAAACAAAGTTACGAAAATTATTCCTCCTCACAAAACAATACCAGAAAAATCCAGATTTAAAAATATAATTTTTCATTTTTGTATATTTATGCACAAGAAAAGTAATTGGGGCCAAAAACCACCGTTATTTTAATGAGGATCCTCTTCAAATAAATATCCCTTGTGCAACATAACCGTTATCCCCCTTCACCTGTCAGAAAAATGGTTAAATTTCAAAAATCAATGTCACTCTACTCATGATCCTTCAAAAAACTAATGTAAAAATCACTGTTGTCCAACTTGTTTTCATCTCACAAAAATGAATGACATTCACAAAACAGGATCTTCTTCGAATAAACATAATGATGTATAAAAACACTATGTCCTCCTTGGCCTCCTGTCAGAAAAAAAGGTTCAAGAACCACTTTTTCGGATAAACTTGTATGTAGTCTACCAAATCACTGCGGTTCCACTTGACCACCAGAAAGATGTATGGTATAAGATCCAAAAAGCAGGGCTACTTAATAGAGGATCTTCTCTGAATAAAATAACTACTAGCTCACCCTTCAGCAAGAAAACAAAACAAATATCACCCTATTTCCAGATAAAAGAAATTGGAAAACATTACAGAACATTTTAGGTATACACAACTAAAAAACTACGGTACTGAAAACCTACTGTCTTCCAAGGACTTCTTCGAATGAATGTCTTCACCCTATTTATGAGGTGTGGAACCATTAAGAATATTCTAATCTAAGTGTCATCATTTCAGTCAGTATTAAGATACTGTTGTGATACCAGTACTAGATGTTAACCTCTTATGGAGTAAGCTACAGTAAAGAAAATTTATAACTACTGTAGCCTATCTACCTACCATAGGCCTACATGTCTACATAAATTCTGTTCTGACACAGATATATTCAGAAATTTTAGACATCTAGTGATGATGTGAGTCATGAGTTGGATTATAATAATTATGAAGTGAACCCTAAACAATGGAGAGTAGGCTACTATATCTAGTGACTTGTTGACTAGTGGCTACATCTGACTCGTACCAGGTTAGGTGTGAACGATAATATAATGAGATTTAACTAACAATATTATTTACAGGTAATCACACCAAATATTCGCTCTCCTAAAATTTAGACCTATGTATATATGATATCAAGGCAAACTACGGTACTCTTGTAGATCACAGGTTTATCACTTTTATCTGATCAATTCTGATCGCCACTATTCACCACTTTAAGGTTAAATGCCTGAGAAAACCCATCATCACTCTAGGCTATTTAACATATCACATTCTAAACTACTCGTGGCTTATGCTGCACAGCGTAACCTATCTTTAACTGTAATCAATGCACAGACCATTCTTGTGTTCCCTGTAATCTTTCCTACGAATTTTAAGCATCCATTGCTTTCTTAAATTTTCGCCAGCGGGGAGGAAACAACAAGGTAGGCCTACATAACCTAATCATCTCAATCATAATAGTTTCTTTTGCAACCGATAACACAACAACCTTTCGGCATACCAGGGACCTGGGAAGGAATAATTGTTTCAATGAACAAATAGAATATTGTATTACTATCCAAAAAGCCTGCATTAGTCGAAAACAAGCGATGTAAAGGTTCTAACTGAACCATGAAATGCAACAAGCATGCAACTCAAACGTTTTATAGATATAGCTAATAACCTACCTACAAAACGAACATTTGCTTCAGAAAACAAACGGAGTAATTCTCATTCTGGATGACGTAAGTAGTAGCGTTCTTACGTATTGCTTTTCACTCGGACACTAATTAAAATGTGTAAACAACACACCACAAACCACACACAGTTAAGCAAATGACCGTTACATCTCCCACACTGTCGATCAGCTGATCACGTGATCATGGACATTACGAGGGCAGTGAACCTATCCCTCATTTACACCCGATACTACCTTGGTATTTGGTCTCGTGCCTGAGCTGGTCTGAGGACACACTCGAAACTCTCAGTGTATGTGTCAGGAGGATGGGGGCGTCTGGAATGACAATTGTGGTTGGTGGCGTCCCGACGGACTTGTCTGACGGGCACAATATATAAGAATCGAGTATCGCGACCATCCGAAATATTTAGACGGTTATCAATTTCTCTGAATCTATTACAGCAATCAAAATGAAATTTTGTATGTTGATAGAGTTAATAACCATAAGTAGGATATATGAAAATAGGCTATTTAGTTTACGGAACTACTCGGTTTTTCTCTTATCGTATCAAAGGATTGACTTGAAAATTTTTGGAAGTAGTATAGATCGCGATACTTTACACTACAGAACTCCCTAGACACAATATAGTGTTATCCAAGTATCCAAGACGTCATGGACGACACTAAAAATGCAAACGATGCGTAGCCTACATGTTAAATCCTATTCAACAGATCACATTCTAAACTACTCGTGGCTTATGCTGCACAGCGTAACCTATCTTTTAACTGTAATCAATGAACAGACCATTCTTGTGTTCCCTGTAATCTTTCCTACGAATTTTAAGCATCCATTGCTTTCTTAAATTTTCGCCAGCGGGGAGGCTCCCTCTCCAGGCCCCCTCGCTTGTATTACAAGCAGTAATTTTCGTCCAGACAGTCGTCTAGACCAGTGGCGGCCAATGGTTTCGTCCAGACAGTCATTCTAGCTAGTAGCGGCCAATGGTTTCGTTCACACAATCGTCTAACCAAGTAGCGACCAATTGTTTCGTCCAGACAGTTCTCTAACTAAGTAGTGACCAGTGGTTTCGCCCAGACAGCCGTCTAGCCTAGTAGCGGCCAATAGTTTCGTCCAGACAGTCGTTTTAGCTAGTAGCGTAAATGGTTTCGTCCGGACAGTCGTCTAACCAATGGTTTCGTCCATACAGTCGTCTGACGTAGTAGCGGCCAATGTTTTGGCCCAGACCGTCGTCTAACGAGTCGTCTCACCTAGTAGCGATCAATGGTTTCGTCCAGACAGTCGTTTAACCTAGTACCGGCCAATGGTCTCGTCCTGACAGTCGTCTAACCAAGGAGCGGCCAATGGTTTCACCTAGATCGTCGTCTAGCCAAGTAACGGCCAATGGTTTCACCCAGACAGTCGTCTAACCTAGTAGCGACCAATGGTTTCACCCAGATCATCGTCTAACCAAGTAGCGGCCAATGGTTTAACCCAGACACTCGTCTAACCTAGTAGCGACCAATGTTTTCACCTAGATCGTCGTCTAGCCAAGTAGCGGCCAATGGTTTCACCCAGACAGTCGTCTAACCTAGTAGCGACCAATCGTTTCACCCTGATCATCGTCTAACCAAGTAGCGGCCAATGGTTTCACCCAGACAGCCGTGTAACCTAGTAGCGACCAATGGTTTCATCCAAATCATCGTCTAACGAGTCGTCCAACCTAGTAACGATCAACGGATTCGTCCAGACAGTCGTCTAACGAGTCGTCTTACCTAGTAGCGGCCAATGGTTTCGCCCAGACCGTCGTGTAACCAAGCAGCGACCAATGGCGTTGTCCCACCATGGCTTTAGAAGAGTGCAATGCAACTTTTCAATTAAATTGAACAACTAAAAGTAATTTATGAACTCACCAGCAAACCTCGTACTTGAACACATCTGACTGCATCCACATGTAAAGACGTACTGTTTGATATCTCATACAGCTGAGTAATGTGGCAGGATTTCAAGCCACAACATCAAACAATTCAATATCAACGTCCACCCGCCGTTCGTTACGTCATCGACTACACTAAACATTCCTTTAGACACGTACGTATCGCGGTATATAGCCTACTTGAACCAAATTTTTATGAAGAACCAAAATAATAATTTTTTATTTTCGTACATAATTATTTGGCTTACATTTAAGCCAATCCAAGTTGAGTGTCGCGTGTAGTGTAGTGTTTCACCATTACTCCGAAACTAATAGAGCAAATAAGCTGCAATTTGTGCGGAGATAAAGGACTCTTAAGTATGTACACATTATGTGACTTTCAAAACCTTATAGGGGCAAAAATAACAAGGCGGCCACTGGGATTTATAATATCAGAAAGTATTCTCTGGCGATCTACTTATTCAAGAGCAGTAAAACTTGGCACAGTAAAGCTTTATTTAAAGCTTAATACATGTATAGTAACGTAATAAATAATACAATGAAAAGTAATGGAAATAATTATTGGCGGTTTGATTTTACAAGTTCAAAGTGTATTTTACATACGGAACCTAATAACCTCGATATGCGCACTATTAGTGACGCGACAGACTCCACCTCTCTCTAGGTGTAGGTGTAACATTTGGGATAGCTGCTCGAATGCGAAGGCGTAGATCTGGTAGAGCATAAGCTTATATTCACTACACTAGATTCTTCATAAAACCCCAGAGGAAAAAGTCAAGTGGCGTTAAGTTTGTTTTAGGGGGGCAAAGATATCGGAAGACATCTCACAATTCATCGCCCTAGAAAGTTACGGAACAAGCTGAACAAGAACGAACACCACATCGCTCAAATTACCAGCTAAATTCTTTAATCCATATTCAAGTTAGAACACTAACCTGACCATTCACTAACCATTACAAATTAACACAGTAAACAATTAAACTTGAAGGTCAATATCCACTAAAATTATCATAACAAATCGCATAACACTAGCCAACATGACAAGTTACGCATGTTTACAAAACACGTCTTTAACTAAAATACTGCATACATCTTACACTACATATTCGTAGACATATATTAATAGCCTGAGTGTAATGGATATGATGATGATCGCTTGACGACTGACACTTGTCTCCCAAGTGTATTAATTAATCTCATGCATTGCACTTTGGGTACAATTGTGTTTCACCGACAGATAAGTATTTGAATTTCATTTATCCCAATTAGTTTTCAAGTTAATATATTTTGTTTTATTACACATCCAACCCGGACACACTGTACTGTATATTGGCATCTAACGTTGCTCAATTGTTTTCAAATATTCAAGATAGCGACAATGCGAAATTATGAAAGCTTATTTTTATTTTGCGTTTCCTATTCAAGCGACTAAAGTGAATCTTCGTATAATGAACCACCATAATAATCTTTATCTATTGACACTGTATTCTCTACCTTACTTTTCGTAAATTAGCAATTGATTTTTCTTATTATGAACTCCTGTGACTCGTTACAGTAAGATGCCATCTATACGGTTGGAGTCACAAGTAAGCGATACTGAAGGTTATATTCTAGAGCATACTGGTGGTGGTGAGTTCCAAAGGGTGGAACATGAAGGGTGCTGGAATTTCTCCCCAAAGAGAATCATTAACATGCCAGTAAATCTACTGACATGGCTCCCTCACATTTGCGCACCCTCAAATGCAAACTGACTGCGCCAGGATTCGATCCTGCAACCTTGGGGACAGCAGGCGAGAACGTTAACGCTGAGCCACGCAGCCAGTAAATTTATATAGATTATACGCATGTTAGTTTTTGTTAGGACCAACTCTTACTGATGTTATATTGAATCGGTTTTAGGAAGAGTTAAGAAACCAGTTTTTTGAACTAAATGTGTCGGGTATATAATTTTTTAGTGTTGTGTTCAGGTATTGTAAACAGCGCCTCATGATGTGTCTTTGGACGGGTTTTCAAGTCACAAGGTGTGTTTATGTGAGTTATCTTGAGCAACGATGAAAGCTTTGGTTTACGACAGGGCAAGCACCAGTACCATGGTTTAAACAAGGTTGGCAAGATGGCGTCACAGTGAAAGTGTAGTGAAATAGCAGCTAGTGTAAATAGTTGATAAAAGTGGTAAAATATTATAACAGAGGTTTAAAATCTATAAAGTTACTTTCCTTAGATCAAGTGTAATACGGAATATTGATAGTATTTAGAAATTCTTATTGATAATTTAATAAACTTAAACTAAGTTGTGGGAACGTGTATCCAAAGATTCGGTGACTTCTTCAATCACTGTTTGAACCAAGTAGAGCAGTGGTGCTTTTATGAGACTTCACCCGATTGGAAGATATACGTATTTCACATTCTTCTTTATTGGTAGGTTATTAGATTAATTCTATTAGGTAGTAATAATTAAAATAAATTTAGTGTAATTTGGTGTAAACATCTAGGCTAACTTAGATCTCTAGTATGACGACAGTAAACAGTGTTAGTGTCTCGTTAGGTAGTGTAACCGTAACGGATTTATGCTCTTCGTGCAAAATAAAAGTAAAAAATGCAAATAAAATCATCACAAGATCTCAGGTAAAATTGAATGAGGAGAAAAGTGAAACCGACTGTCGTAATGTAGGCCTACCGCTACCGTCATGCGAATGTCATAACCTGAGAAACGAACTGTCCTCAAAAGACGAAATTATAAAGCTGCTAAAGGAAGATATTACTAAGTTAATGGAAGAGTTGAATAAATTAAAAGGAAACAGAGAGGAAAGCAAGGAAACTTGGTCGACAGTGATTGCTGGTAAGTTAAGATTGAATAAGCCTAGGCCTATAAATGGAGTACATGTAACTGAAATTCCCGTCTCAAATTCATTTGGAGTGCTTGTCGAAGAAATGATGACTTTCCTCAAGAAGAAAAGAAGAAAGTGATAAAGAGAAAATCCTGGAATATGCGGATATTTGCGGATAGCCACGGGCGAGATGTAGCAGCAAGCGTATTGGAGAGAAGCAGAGAAATTGAGGTCACTTCGACAGTAAAGCCAGGAGCTCAAATTGCAGAGGTCACGAACGGGATGGTAGGAGAGTGTGCGTCCCTTACTGCAAAGGACTACGCAGTGATCATCGCTGGAGCAAACGACGTCTATAGAAATGAGAGTAAAAAGGTAATCAAAGATTTAAAGGGTACATTGCCATCCATGCAAAAATCAAATGTCATTATTGTAAACATTCCGCAGAGATACGATTTAATTCCCAAATCATGTGTAAATGTAGAAATAGAGGCTACAAATGGAACAATTCATAAAATTTGTAAGAGTTTTCCAAATGTCCAAATTGTAGATGTAAGTAAATTAGACAGGAAGTTCCACACTCGGCATGGCCTACGCTTAAATAGATTAGGAAAAGAGTGGTTTAGTGATGAAATCTGCAAAATTGTAAATTCAAATGGTAAGAATAATACAACAGTAATATCATTAGAGTGGAAGCAGGGAAACTGGTAGAAGAAGCCAAACGTGAGGTTTGGCATTCAGATCTTTTGAAGTCAAATTTAACGGAGTGCAACAATGGTATTTCGGATTTGTCTAGCAACAGTAATAATAACAATTATGATAATAATAATGTAAATAAATCACCAACACAAGCTTGCAAAAGTAACAAATTTAAAATTTACCACCAGAATGTCCAGTCTCTTTATAATAAAATTGATTACATAAATCTAATGCTTAAAAATGAACTTAAAGACATCTCAGCACTATGTATTTCAGAACATTGGCTGAAAGAGGAACAACTCGAATTAATTCAATTCACAGGGTTTATACAAGCTAGTAAATACTCTAGATCTAATATTAGCCATGGTGGTACTTGCATCTTCTTAAGAAATAATTTAGATCATGAACAGATAACAGCTTATGATTATCTAATTATGGAACAGGATTTTGAATTCTCTGCCGTAAAAATACAGCAGTTTAAGTTAATAATTGTATGCGTATACCGTTCTCCGTCAGGAAAGTTTCCTTTATTTATAGATAAATTAGAATTGTTACTCAATAACATGAGCAAAGTAAATTTCCATATAATAATTTGTGGGGATGTAAATGTGGATTCCTTAAAATTTTATAGAAATTGTGAATTATTAACACAGTTACTAATATAGCGCTGCCTTGGGTTTTTGTGCGTATCTACCCACATAACCTATCGGCGGTACTTTTTGAGGATCCAACCAGCCTTCGGGCTGACTACATAACAGAACACTAATTTCCTATGTACTGAAACCTATAGTAAATACCCCAACAAGAATAACAAAATTTAGTAAAACCACTCCTGATCAAATTTTTATAAATACAGATAAATATCACCATTCAATAGAAGTCTATTGTCCGGGTTTTAGTGACCACCATGGACAAATACTGAGTTTTGAAGTATCCGAAACAATCAATAATAATGATAATGGAGTAAAATCAAAGTGCAGGTCATTCACTGTATCAAATGTTACATATTTCAATGACTTATTAAATAAGGAAACATGGTCAGAAATTTATGAACTAGAAAATGTAAATGATAAATTTAATGCATTTAACAGTACCCTAAAACACTATTTTGAAATAGCATTCCCCTTTAAACGAAGAACTGTTCAAAATAACAAAACTAGCAATTGGATAAGAACAGGGATTATAAATTCATGCCAAAGAAAGAAATTTCTACACAAATTATATAAACAATACCACACAACACCTGAATTCAATTTATACTACAAAAAATACACTAGCATATTAAATAAAGTAATAAGACTAGCAAAGAAAATGCATAATGATAATTTTATTTCCCAATCATCTAATAAAAACAGGGCTATGTGGTCCGTGATAAAGAAAGCAACTGGAAAATCTACTAAAATACAAAGGAACATTACACTGACCAGAAATAATAAAGTGATTAATAATCCAGAGGAAATAGCAAACACTTTTAATGACTATTTTTTGGAAATTCCACAAAAAATATTAAATAAATCACAGGTAAATACACTAAATTCTAATAATAAAATAAATATACGCAGTGATTCTTTATTTATAAATGATGTCACAAGTGAAGCGGTAAGAATAGTTATAAAAGAGCTAAAAAATAAATTCTGTGCTGGCATTGATGGCATCCCTGATGCAATTTTAAAGAAATGTGCAGAAAATATAATAAATCCACTTACGCACTTAATAAACAGTTCAATTCTCTCAGGAACTTACCCGGATATTTTGAAGTTATCACAAGTAATTCCAGTGCACAAAAACGGTTCAAAAGATGAATTAGATAACTATCGTCCTATTACCTTACCAACTGGTATTGCAAAAATTGTGGAAAAAATTATGTATAAGAGGCTGATAAGTTTCATAGAAAAAAAAAATTATCAAACTCACAACATGGATTCAGAACGGAAAAATCTACACAGACAGCAATTTACGAATGTAGTAATTGTATACTGAAATTAATTGACAATAAGGAACATGTAACTGGCCTATTCTTGGATTTATCGAAAGCATTTGATGTTGTTGACCATAAAATACTCCTTACCAAACTAAATCAATATGGTATTAGAGGTCTAGCTAATAAATGGATAGAGTCTTTCTTAACAAGGCGTAAACAAATAGTAAGCTTGAGACCCAAGGATGATGGAACCAAATTACTTAATGAAACATTGTCCAATGAGGGAATTATTGAATTTGGAGTACCCCAGGGATCGGTTTTGGGCCTACTACTCTTTCTTCTATATATCAATAATATAACACAGAAAGTTCATTCACATAAGGAAATTTTGTTTTGCGGACGATACAACACTCGTAATAAAAGGTGAAACTAAACAGGCCATACAGCAGTCTGCTGACTTCGTTACAGGAGAGTTAACCAAATGGTCACAAGATAATCACCTCATAATAAACTATAAAAAACAGTATGTCTAAATTTCCACACTATACAGAATAGGAATCCTGCGAAACCCAATATAACATTAAATGGTCATCAAATAGAAAATAAATCAGAAACAAAGTTTTTAGGACTATGGATACAACAAGACTTGAAATGGAATAAACATATACAATATCTGAATACTAAACTGAACTCGATGTGCTTTGCGTTACGTATTTTGAAAACCTGCACTAGCATGCACACATTAAGAAATACTTATTTTGATTATTTCCATTCATACTTAAGATATGGGATCATATTTTAGGGTATGTCGCCAGATGTACTAAGCACGTTTAGGATACAAAAGAGGGCGATTAGAATTATGGCAAATGTAAACTCTAGAGAACAGGGGCGCACCCAGACTTTTGGTTTGGAGGGGGCTTTCCTCAATAACATGATTTCAGCTATGGAAGGAGAATGTGTCCATTATTAGACTTGTATGTAAATATGTATATTTGAGATCTTATGCATAAAAGGATATTCTATACGATCAAACATACTGTAGAATGATCTGATAAAACCAATAAAAAATGCTATTGGACTGGAGATTATTTAAACAAAATGTGCATTGGTTTTATACAAATTTTGGTTACAGTACCATTGAGCTAACGTTATGCAAGTAATAAAAAGGAACTGCATGATTTTTATCAAGAATTAACTTTTGATCACGATCAGAGTGATAACGACTGGATTGCTCTGCTCATTATTATCAAAACTCTATATCCAGCAACCAGGATCGTCAGATTGATGTGTAACATCAATTATCTGCAATAATTTACTAAGTTTTGAGTTGTTTATACCAAGAACTTGTATAGGTTTTAGGAAATAATAATGACATAATTAATAATAACATTTTGATTTTGAATATGTAAATTTAATTGGAACTAAAAATTACATTTTAAAAATTACGAGATGTAATTGTATACCATAGTGTTTTGGATTGTAACAAATATTTTATGTACTGTAAGTGAAATTATATAAGTTATTTTAATTTTCCTTAATAACTAACATTATAATAAAAAATCTTAAACATTTCTAGAAGTTCAAGTTGAACTTAATTACACAGGCTGAATGCAAGTTTAAACAAATAGTTGAATACAAATCATGTATTAATGAATTAACATTAACGTTGTTTGAATAAAGTGGAAACTCAAATTTCACAGAACAAAATCCAGCCGCCTAGCAGATTTTTTCAAAACGAAAACTACCTCTGTACTGGTGACTTCAATTTCCCGGTGAATATTCAGTGCTGCTAGTCCAGTCAGCCTGTCTGCACCCATGGTATTCCTAAGGTATGTTTTCAGCCGACGTAGTGTAGAAAATGACCTCTCAGTAGTGCTTGTAGTCACGGGGATGGTACCGTACACAAAAGCGTGCGTCTTCGAGCTCTTATACCACAGTTCAAACTCAGCCATAAGCAGGCCTTTGTTGTTTCCTCCACTTTCAATTATGTCATTCTTATAAAAATTACACAGCTGTAAGAAATCAAGTAGCATTCTTTTCTTGGAAGGTTTCTTTATGTGTATGTGATGCATTGGCTGATGGCAGTAAGCACTCAAAACTCTTTAATAAGTCTTTATGCTTGATGAATCGAGATGAAATAATGAAAGAGTCAATCCAAGGGATGAAAACAGATCTTATATAGTATAATTCTGGAGTTTCTGCTGGTATGTTGCTTCTGTTCAGTTTTCTTCCAACTGTTCGAGGCTTCGAAATTATTGAACCTCAGTTATTAGCAATTTTGGTAGCTTCTTCAATCAACGAGTGAAATTCTTGATCTGCATTTTTTCTTAAGCTTTCAATCACAGTTCCAGCGTGTGTAATTGCAGACGATAAATCTAAATCAGTTCGCTGAAGCTTTTTGCTTAGGTTTACTGTGTAACCAAGCAGTTTTTCTGATGCCAAGAGATCAATTATAAATTCACCGTGACTTAAGGAGTTTAGTAATATTAGAGCTCCTGAAGAAGATTCCCTATCATATAAAAATGAAAGTTTGTCTGTTTTTTCTGAATTTCTACGGAAATTTGCGTTATTTACGCGTTTCAGGCTGTTTTATGACGGATGCACGGAAAAAATCTGTCTGTCTGTCTGTTTGTCTGTCTGTGGACAAAGTTGTTTGTTACCTTATAACTCGAGAACGGCTGGGTGGATCAACGTAAAATTTGGTACAGATATCCTTCAGGGGCACAACACTAATCATTGATGTAACTCTTCTCTGTACGTCTCATAAAAGGGGGCCTACCCCTTAAAATACTTGCTGAAATAGGCGTAGAAGGGCGAGACAAAGCTCATTTTCAGCACCTCAATGTGAGAAACGAAACTCGGGGGCCCTACAGGGACCCCAAAAACACATTATAAAGCCCTAAAACCAACAGTTTTTGAGATATTTCCAGAAAACTAATTTTATTTCATACAATAACGAAAGAATGCAAGCCGGTAACCATGGCAACGGAATCTCACAGGTCCATCTATTGCTGTAAGACGCAAAACAATTCCATTTATTGCATTACTGAGATACAGTAGTTTGCAAACGGCTATGAGGTTATAACGGAACCAAATTAAGCTGTACAATTCATCAACACATATAATGCGCTCAACGGGGTCAAGGGGTACTCTAGATTTTTTCACGCTATTTACACATGCTGGTGTGGTACGGAAAGTCTATTATATCCCTATCCCTATATTGTTATATTATTATTATTATTAATATATTACGGCCTACAACGACGAGACAAAGCTTATTTCAGCCCCTTGGTGTCAGAAACAAAACTCAGGGCCCCTAAACAGCCGTAAAGGGTCCCCGAAAACTACATTTTAAGGCTCTAAAACCAAGAGTTTCTGAGATATTCCCAGAAAACTAATTTCATTTAATAAACTAATATAGGAATGCAAGCTAGTAACCATGACAACAGTGTCTCAATAAGTTACATCCAACTTTCCATCTATTTCTGCAAGAAATAATGCCACTACATTTACTAATTTCTGTGAAAGTTTGCAAATGGCTATAAGGTTATCACGGAACCAACAAAATCTGTAAAATTCATCAATGCGCTTAAGGGGGTCAAGGGGTACCCTAGATTTTTTCACAAGACTTAAACGTGCGATATGTCGTACAGAAGGTCTATTATATCTTCAATTAGCAACATTATTTTCAAAAATTCCTGAATTGAAATAGTTTCCTTTTTATTTTAGTTCTTGCTTTTAGGAATTTGGGCCATTGGAAGCTAAAAAAAACTCAATTTTCATGCACCACAAGCCTTTATAATTTATTAAAGGGGTCTTCCTCTGGATGCGGACTTGACACAACAGTGAGGATCAGTTTTTATGTGACGTGTATTGCGTTTCGTCTACGAGGATTCCAATTTTATTTTCACGTCAGGAAGTACACGTTAGGTAAATTTAGTTTCAGAGCATATTTCAACTAATCATTTTTCTTTGTCGACAAACAGATAACAAGCCTCTAACCATTGCAACAGTAGCTCAATTGAATACGTCTGGTTATTATTACCGAAGACCGTTCGAAGAATGGGTACTTCTGCTAGTCAATTATAAATTCACCTTGACTTAAGGAGTTTAGTAGTATTAGAACTCCTGAAGAAGATTCCCTATCAATCCAGTTATGCAATCAATTTTCATGAAAGATATCATCAATGTTTTTAAAGTGTTGCCAAGCTTGGGGGGGGGGGGGGGCTTAAGCCCCCAAAGCCCCCCCCCCTGGGTGCGCCCCTGCTAGAGAATCATGTAGACCTCTGTTTAAAGATTTAAACATTCTCCCACTGCCCTGCATCTTTGAAAGTATTATGTTTTTTAAAAAGAATTTAATGAATAAAGATGTTTTTCTTAAAACAAACAATGATGTTCATAGGCAAAACACAAGACAAAATCAAAACATTCATATTTCTCACACACACACAAGCATATATCGAAAAGGAACTTTTCACACTGGAGTTAAATTATACAATAAACTACCCCAGTATATAACACTGGCCCCAAAAATAAAAACCTTTGATAGAATGTTGAAAGCTTATCTGCAGTGCCATTGTTTTTATTCAGTAGTTGAATATCTTAGCGTATAGGAGCGATGAAATCTATAATTATATTTTACTTTTTTAATTTAATTGTAATACCTAGCTGTATGTTGTTGTATTTATAGAATTAAGTTTTCATATTATGATAATAGAGTGAGGTGTAAATAGTTGTGCAATAAGATTGTATCTATTAAGATTTGCTATTATAAGAAGTTAAATAGTTATAATATTAGTAATATATACCTGTTAGTTCTTTTATTTTATAGATGTAAATTCTGACGTGTCCTATATCAAAAATGTATTGAATGCATGTATTTGATCAAATGGAATTAATAAAAATCTATCTATCTATCTACCATAGTAACACCATCTTGCTATATAAAAATATTATTTGTATAACTCAGCAATTCTTCTGGGTTTGTGCCGTATCTGGTGTGGGGTTTCGCCTAGGACACCAAACTAGCTCATCAGCGGGCTTTTGGTGCCCCCGCCCGGACCCCTACAAACCTAGAAGAATTGCTGAGTTTTAATTCACTGGCCGTGAAAGCCAATATACCATATTATTTTTATGTTTGCTGTTTGGAACGACTACAATGTTGGGATACCGGGGTTTGAGTTGCAATTGTTGACCTATACAGTCATTATTACAATGTCGGTTATGTACCAGAAGCTATTTCTTCCTTCACATGGAAAATCTATTTACTTGACGGGAGTGTTTTTGGATATAAAGGACCAGTACAGTAGAATACAAGAAAATAGGTTATATTAGATACTAGCAACCCGGCCCGGCTTCGCCCGGGAACAGTTGGGATTGCATTACGTGATAAGCGCTTCTTTACGATGTCAATGAACTAATCTATATCCGTTTTACATCTCGGCATGATTGGTTAAAATCACTGACTGGACTATTAACTATATTATCATGGAGATGCATGTGCAACACATTCTTGTCAGGCGTAATTTAAGCTTGGCGAGGTGCATGAAACACAAATCCCCCTTCCGTCCAATCTAAAAACACTTATAATGGACGATATATTGAATATAGAGATGTGCTCTCTCGTACGTTCTTGTAGAACGTTTCATGCTGAACAAATCTTACACTCATTGTATATTGATATTTTTAACGGTTTTCCCAGCGTAAGATTAAAAAGTGCACGGATGCCAGGATATTTTTTCGACTTTTACTCTGAAATCGTTACTGCTTGGCTTCCTTTGAGCATAAATAAATTATTTTCTACAGAAACCTTTCTTGAGGTATCCTTTACAGAATGCTGAAAACCTCATCAGAATCCATGCAGTGGTTCTCGATATTACCCGTGACATCCAACAATTGGGGACTTTGTTTTATACTAAGTAGAGATTATACGCCAATCCGTATAATTTAATATAATATAATCCCCCTTCCGTCCAATCTTAAATTGACTGTGAATTTTTCAGTACGAAAAGTTCACAGGCGAAATGAGAGTTGAACTTCCAGGGAATGGCGAGGGGAATGAAACTCAAATCCCTCTTCCGTCCAATCTTAACTTGATTGTGTTTCACAGGCGAAATGAAGAAAACCCGAGTTCCACTTCCAAGGAAACTACAAACACAATCACCCTTCTCAGAAGTCTTCACTCAATACGACTCGACGGTATGCTTCTGGCCGTATCTGGGGCAATAGGTTTGCCCGCTAGCTAGGCTGTTACAGGGATGATAGACTCGTCCTTAGCTAGCTTGTAAACTGTCGCCTCAGTAGCTGAATGGACATGGTCGGAAGAAATTAAAAATAAAAACACTTATAGTGGGCGATGTACTGAAGATAGACACATGCTCTCCCGGACTTTTTTGTAGAACCTTTCATGCTGAACAATTCTTACACTCGTAGTATATAGATATTTTTAACGGTGTGTCCAGCGTAAGCTTACAAAGCACTCGGACGCCGGGTTATTTTTCGACTTTTCTGCTAAAATCGGTATTGCTCGGCTTCCTTTGATCATTAATAAATTATTTTCTACAGAAATCATCCTCAAGATATCCTTTACAGAATGGTGAAAACCGCATCAAATTCCATCAAGTGGTTCTCGAGTTTACCCCTAACATCCAACAATCGGGGACTTTGTTTTATACTAATTAGAGATTTACTTAACTACTTGTATTTAAACCACTGGCAGTACTAGTGGACAAACCAATCAGATTGCAAAATTCCCCCACCACGCCTAGTAAACCAGGCTTTTGGATCTGACCATGACTGCATTAAGAGGACCGGCTTAGAGTCTCTGACTGGACCTTGACCAGAACCTTGAGTCCGGAGAGGATTGGTCCGCTTTGTAACTCACAAGACGAGTCCAGACTGGCTACGTGCGTGGCTCAGCGGTAACGTTGTCGCTTGCTGTTCCCAAGGTTGCAGGATCGAATCCTGGTGCAGTCAGCTGGCATTTGAGGATGCGCAAATGCGAGGGAGCCGTGTCAGTAGATTTTCTGGCACGTTAACATTCCCCTTCAGGGCTAAATTCCGGCACCCAGGCGTCTCTAAAAGCCAGATAAGTTAAAAGGGACGTAAAACCAATTACATTATTATTAGCAAGATGAGTCCACAAGGGTCCGAACAGCGATTTATCAAAGGAAATCCACGTGAGTGTGTGAGTTCAATGTACTCGTAATTGTTGTTTTTGCGTAAATGGCTAGGTAATCAAGGTGGTTGCCCTCCACTGGGATCGGGTTCGATTCCCGGTTAAGGCGAGATGAATTTTCATAGTGAAATGTTATGTCTACTGGTTAGGAATCCAAAGATAAAATTGATTCAGGGCTTAAGATTGCGAGATTGATGGTCGCGTGAAACCAAAAACTCCCGTAATATTGTTAATTAAACTTGATACATTTCTTCCCGATGGCGAGGAAAAATCTAGCTACTCGAAGATTCTCCTGCGAATTTGTTCAAATGCGCAATAAATGTTTCCATCCTTTGGCTTGAAATTCATCCCTACAATATTCTGAGATTTGCATGCCATATTATTCCTAGACTAGCTATAAAAGAGATGACGATCATAGGTCGGTATCATGAGTCTTGACTGGATTAATTTCAGAGTGAATTGACCAAAAAGCGACCCCATTTGGGAAGAAATATACCCTTCCTTCCCCCAAAACATCATACTGGCGCTTACGTCTGAGGGATTTTGTTTTCATATTTTTGAAAATATTTAAAATTTCGGACGATTTATGAATCTGAAGGAGATTTTATCTAAAAATAATTTGAATTTTTATAAACTGAGGGTAACTGACATAACAAACCACCCCTGTATATTTGTTGTCGCTGTGAACTCCTATTCTAAAATCTACGTTACAGATAATTTGGTAGCTATTAAATGTATGTCCGACTGGGGACAAGATATTTGAAAGTCAATGCTCATCAGACACTAGACTCAAGCATGTCTCATTGACAGCCCCTCCAGTCGTCCGAACCACTAAATCCCAATTCAGGTTCCTGTGTCGTAACCATAACGCGAGTAAGATGACATAAAATGTCAGAAGCGTTGACTACAAACTACAATATAGGAAGCTATCGGCTATAATGTTTATTACCGCCATACTCCTCGCGATATAAAACAGACATCTCGTGTCACATTCCTATCTGTGGAGCATAACATCATTTAACGCCTTTCCTTTGTCTTTGCTAGTCTCGAGAGCATAAAGTGGAACTTTATTTGTGCACAGTGAGGAGGGTAACTTCAGATATATTGCATTTGTGTACATTATTCGTGTATATAAGTATATTCCTATACTTCAAACGAATGAAAAGGAATGCTTTCAAATTAGTAAGCATTCACTCACATCTTCTAATCATTAGTCATCAATCTGAAGATTTGTTTTATTCGAAATTAAAAACATTAAAAAAAAATTAATTTGTTCTTGCTTCAGTTAAGGCCCGGGACACCTTTGAACACCAGTCCCGTGTACTTGTGTCAGGAAACCTGTGATGGTTGTAATTATTTGGGTGTTGTCTTGGGGAAGGTTTTCCATGTAATTAATTAAGGAATCCTCTTTGGGAGTTTACTTGCTACTTCAAGCTGTGTCTTCTCGAATCCGTTATCAAATTCAGAAATCAAATAATCTAGGAAATGAAGGTACGCAGAACATTGAGAGGATCGTTGGAGGGAAACATTGGCCGATAATTTCGACTCTGTGTAATATTCGGCATCTTATCTACATCAAGTTATTTCATAACATCAACATTAAGTGCTTTCGTTTCTTGAAAAACTTTCTCATATTTAGGAACACTGCCTTTACGCACATCCAGAGATGAATAAACTAGGCTAACAAAGTTCGCTGATTGTGTTAAATGTATTTGTTTGCTCGTAATGATAGAAATTTGGCTAATACTTTCAAACTTATTAAAATTCAGTATAAGAAAGAATGGACTGTAGGAGTTTCATCACTGTGTGCAGCTTTGAGGCTGAGTTCATCAAGCACCGAAATCAAGCTGAGAAGTATTTAAAGAAAATACAGTATCGCATCATGACGTCCTATCCATCGAGTTCACAAAGCGCGCCTATTTTAGTCTTTGACGTGTCAGAGAGTGTTTATTTCATCTGGCATTTCAAAACAGGACTTCTACGTTGTGAATCTCTTAGTAATTTGGAAATGCATGCAATAACACGATCTACATTACAGGAATATTCCGAATGCCACATGTCTTGCACTGAAACAAATTAATTGTATAATTAGTGTAATGTAAATACTGTAGATTGCACTTGTTGGATCCGAGTCTGAACTCACTTGTAAATTCCTCTCATAATGAAATCTCCACCATAGCCTTGTCATCTGTGGAAAGCTATGTCTAAATCATATCGCTCCATCAGATCCAAAATTGTATAATATAGTCCTTCCCAATGTTATCCCTTTCCCTCCACAATCTAAAGGAAACCAAGACTTGACATGATGTTCTTTCATGATTTTCTTTTACCGGATACATACTAACTCCTCCTTTGCCTTCTTGTATACGCAGCGTGCCTCTGTCACGACGTCTATTAAATCAATACTCTCTACATTCATCTGCGTTAAAGTAAGGGACTCAGAAGGTAAACTGTTCTTGAGTGCTGCAGTCTGTAGTTTCGTCAGCAAGAACACCGGCACTGAAGTAATCTATGTATACTTCTTCATCTGTTCAACTACTTTTTTATGATTAAGGTTCCACAACATTCAATCAGATCATTTTGAGAGGTTTTACTTGCGAATGTCACATTAATGGAAAAGGTTTATAAATGATTTTGCAAAACTCTATCAGCAGCATCCATTCTGAATTTCAGAAATGCTCTGAATGTGCCATCATGAATTGCTCCCTACTGACTTCAAGTTATTCGTCATTGTCCATAGCAAGTAACCAATTGATTGCCAATTTTCTTACCAATAGGAGCGCGTTATTTAAGATTTTCTTATTTTTTTCCTTCTTAAAGTAGAATCTAATGGTTCATCAGCACTTTCCCCATTTCCGTCCACAATATTAAGGAAACCAAGACTTAACATGCCGTTTTATCATGACACTTTCCTCAAACACCCTAAACTCTTAATTTGTTTTCCGGTAAACGCAAAATGAATCTGTCACAAACTTTCCGAACCTAACGGAAATAATTCCAAATTCTGGTTTTCCAAATATAACACAGATGTGATATACCTATACTTTAGGTTTACACTATAGCTAAGCCAAGGAAATTAATTGGGCCATTTTTGCTGGAAAGCTTGATTCTTTCCCGTCTGAAGAACACAAGGGAAACTATAATCTACGGGTGAAATGCAAGAGTGTTTCGCAAAGTATACTTAAACTCCTTGTTTACTGGTGTATTTTCATCTGCTATGAGTGCTCAATATTAGTGAAATATCCACACCAATCTAAATTTTGTATCTGATACTCTTGAATCTCAAAAGTGTTACTGCTATGCCTCATGTCACTGCCATTGCGTTGCTCAAGCTTCCACAGTCTTAATCACACAGCCAAACGTGTCCGCCGAAGTTGACCGTTATCAATTGACTTGCATACGTCGTCTTAGCAAATAATGATTTGGACTAAACGATTTCTTCAGAGGAGTATGTTTTTATATATAAAGCATTTCTTTCAAAGTTTATATTATTTTTATCATCAGGCTATATTGCATGTAATACTCAAACTAGTGAAATATAGGTCAGGCAACAAGATATCAGCTGCCATCTTGTCTTGTAACCGAGATGGCTCGGGTTTTTAAAACCACTGCCACCATGTAATATTATAATATGAACTTAAAATATCAAACGGGCCACGCCCATTAGGACAGTTTAAACCATTCTCGGTTCGATGATCAAAACTAATGGGTTCAAAGTTATTAAATATAATATTTGCATAATTCAAACGGCCGCCATCCTGAAATGGTACGGCTGATGACCTTGTTGTTTGGGCACAAGGCGCGTCCTATATGAAGGCATATTGTTACCACTTTTGGTAGAGATCAGACGATTAGTTTAATCGTAATTTGATTCAACGTTTTGAGTGTCCGCCATTCAGTTTTGGTAAAGATGGCGGCGATATAAAACATGACGCTGAGGTGCCCTTTGCTGGTGCTACCTCTGTACCAAATTTCGTTCAGTTCGGTTTCACCGTGTTTGAATTGATAGGTGGGGACAGACATGCAGAGTACACACACAGACAGACACACAATATTTGGCTCTGTGTAGATCGCATGAGTCTACTTTCATTCTTGAAAAATCGAAAGTAGGCTAAGAACGCTGTTATATAGGAAACCGTAAAATAACATCATTTGTAACAACGTGGCAAGTTAAAGATATATTGCAACAAGAGCAGATATTGTGGTTATTAATTCATTTAAGGGGCTTAGGACATCTTGGTCATCAGATCTGTGTAGTTGGAATCGTTATATTGTGCACTATGGCCACGAGGGCAGCTGCAGTAAGTCCGGAGATCGGAGGTTGGAATCTCTGCGCTGGCAACGACTATATTCAGCGTGGTTTTTCTCATATTTTTCCACACTCCTTTCAGTCAAATGCCGGGATAGTACCTTGATTAAAGTCCCGGGGTACCTACCCCATCCCTGGCCTTAATACAGTTACACACACTACTACTGTCATCACATAAATGCAGGCTATCAGACAAGAGCAGATAATGCAAGTTTTAAAATTGACAGCGAAGTAATCATGCAGTCATGATAAGTTTAAAGTGCAAAGGTACAAGTGACATAAAGGGAGCAGTGCAACCGAAAGGGGCAACAACACAGTCATGCTTATAGTGTTTTCAGCAGGAACGCTAGTGTCAAAATTATGTATGCTTTTATACGTACCAATAGTAATAACGAAATTCAGGAATAAATGATCAAATCAGACACTTTAATTGTGCAATGGAGTTCGTGAGGCAAAATTACAAAGCAGTTGTTCACTACGTTTTTAAAAGACGCTTTCCTGCCATTTTCAAGGGCAAGAAACCCGCTCCTTTTAGAGTCGCACGACGTCCACAAGGACTGAAAATGGAAGAAGAATCCTAGAAGAAATAAAATACCGGACAACACATTGTATGAACTTCATCCCCTAGGTCGATTCTTGTTCCGAATGTGTAAATACATTACATGATAAGCAAGCTCTCACACACGACGAGTCGCAGTCACCAGCTATCTTCCAGCAGTGGGATAACATCCTGAAACTGCAGTCTCTATCATTCCAGCAGTTCCTTTCTCTGCACTTTAAGCACGCTCTTCAGTATGGATGTATTAACTGAAAGAACCTCACACCTTTTTCATGATACTACAGATTTTTGTTTCAAGAATTTGAGAGGTCAGTGTAATACATTTTGCGCGGCAGCAATAATTAGATGTACAGAGAAGTTATGTTTTACGTACTTTTAGCGACTACTGTTTGTTCCAGACTAACCCCATTTCAAGAATATTGTTTCATCCCGTACAAATTAACTCACAACCTACAAATACTCATAACATCCCACCTCAATGATTGCCATGTATCTCTCACAATAATCGCCCTCCTGTTGCAGACATTTGTGGGAGCACATATTTCGACATTTCAAGCATGATCAGAGAAAACTAATTACGAGTTTTTTTCTGCCCCGAACAGATGGTTTGCTTGTGAGCGAAATTTTAAGATCTCGTTTTTTATTTCATGTGTCCTAATCATGCGATTGAAGTTTGAATAAAACATCTACACAATAATCTTCATGTAATAGTATATAACTCTAAGGCCAATAAAATCCAACATAGTGACCATCCGAAATATTTAGATGGTTCTCAATATCTACGAATCTATTACAGCAATCAAACTGACATTTTGTATGTTAATAGAGGCAATTAATATAAGTAGGATATATGCAAATAGGCTGTTTAGTGCTTCACGGAACTACTTGTTGCTACCCTGTTCAACCCCGGCCGTGTATTTCAATAAGTGCCACCAATCCAATAATGTGATACTCAATATCTCCGAAACTATTGCAGCAATCGACCTGAAATTTTTATAGTGGTGCAGGATTAAAAGTAAGTTCACGATAAACATGCATCTCTTCCGCGGTTTGTTAGACAGTATACTGGAAATGGCTTGCATCAAGCGGCGATGAATTAAAATCTTCCGTACGCGGGATTTTAATAATTTAGGTAATTTTCACAAGAAATAACCTGAAACATTAGATAATATTTATCCGAGCACTCTGGGGTAGATGGGAAGGAATGCACGCCGTTGTATGTGACTTCTGTTACTCACCACAGGCGATGAAACTGGTCCAATCTACACAAACAATGAACTGAATTGTTGCTAGCAATAAACGTAATGTGTCCTTTCTTGCAGCATATCAACAGGTGTAGGAAATAACAATCCTCGTACTCAAGTTACAAAGTATTCATTGGTCTGTGTACATTGTGACTAATAGATTACTGAATGCAGGGAAAGGTTTCCTTGAACACTTATATTTTTAAGATACTAATTTTCACTTGTATGGTAGGCCTACTTCATTTTCTTGGCTTATGCCTCCGTTCCCCCTCTACCGTCTGGAACAGCCACTGGTTACTACATCGCTATCTGGTCGTAATTTTAGTTACATAATTTAGAATGAATTAGGGTGCTCCTCTTACTTGACTGTTCTTTTGAGGGTTAAGACTATAGGATATAGCGCACATCAAAGGTACCACTGGTCCCCTTCTTCCCTTCACTGGCATACATGCTGCGTGGTCCTCATCTGCTACAAATGGTGGCATGTACAACTTGTGAGCTTATGGCTACTAGTGTAATATTGATGAGCAGTAGAATTCTCAAGAGAGCGGTGACGGAGCTGCTGGTTGGGGACTTCAGGCAGACCTCACCTGTCGTTCTGCGCTCCAACTCCTGTCGTAAATCATCCTATCTATGATCAAAAACTCTCCTCCACTCCATGATAGTAAATATAAGGGTGTACTTAATAAATAATGATGATGATGATGATCATGATGATGATTTAGTTTGTTGTTTGAAAGAGCAGAACGTCCAGGTCATCTGCCCCCACTCAATAGGTGGTTCTCGGGAATGCCTTTGAGAAAAGAAGACGGCAAGCTGGGTGAGGAGAAAAGCGAAGTGTTCGTAAACATGTGAAAAACACTTTTGCTTAACGGAGAGTACTGTGTTTCAGTAGAAATATTTTGGTTGAAGCAATGGCGTAGCGAGGAATATATGTTCTGGTCTACATGAGAAGTTAACGAATGAGATTCAGTGATTTGTGATGGATGTGGAAAACGAACCTCTCTCTTCTGCATAGATCCTAAATCTTTTAAACACCCCAGGAGTTCCATCTCTTAGCTTTTGGACTAAAATCACATTTATCTCAAACTGTACAATGGTAGCAGCACATCAATAATAACAAGCACCAAGTGTTGAATATAATAATTAGCCTATTTTCGTTTATGAAAGAAATAGGCTTATGAGAACACCTTTTGTTCGCGTGTGTGTGTGTCCCTGATTTCAATAAAACTCGTTAAGAACATACTACCTTCTCGTCTGACCTCGACCGTGCCTTTTAAATATTAATACGTTTCACCAATTCAACATGGCGGCCACGCAAAATATTTCACTGGCAATTTATATATCCACAACGGTAAATGATATCACCCTGAAATCTCGTACAGTAACAAAGGGCACTACTAAAAGTCCATGTATATGACTTTCATAAACCTGTCAAGTACAAAACGAACATGGCGGCCAAGCAAAGTTGAAATATTTCAAAGAATTTTTCACGCGATTTAACCATCCGAGCGCAGTGAAAGATGGAACAGTAAATCTATATAAACATTTCAATGTACTGGCATCTAATTTTATTCAATTGTTTTTATAACCTCAAGATGGCGGCTGTCCGAAATTTTAAAACTATGTTTTTATTTTTTTGTGCCCTAATCATGCGATCGAAGTCAACGTTTGAATAATGAACCTACGCAATACTCTTCATCTAATGGCATATAACTCTATGGTCTACATATATAACACTCCAACATGGCGACCATCCGAAATATTTAGACGGTTCTCAATATCTACAAATCTATTACAGCAATCAAACTGAAATTTTGTATGTTGAGTAAGGCTATTAATATAAGTTTACCTATTTACTTTTACTATCCTGGTGAGCTCAATACCAACATGGCGGCCAAAGGAATTTAAAACATTTAAATGGAATTTACTCGCGAAATAATCTTCTTACGGTAAATGTTCATATAAAATTTACTCTACTGGCATCAAAATTAATTCAATTGGTTTTATAACCCCAAGATGGTGGCTGTCCGAAATTTTAAAATTGAGTTTTTATTTCTTGTGACCTAACCATGCGATCGAAGTGAACGTTCGAATACGCAATAATATTCATATAATTGTACATAACTCTATGGATTACATACAGAACACTCAAATATAGCGATCCTTTTCATAGGCGGGTGAATTTTTAATAGAGAGGACCAATAGAATATATGAAAGTAGGCTATACCTGGGTATAGTTCTTCACAGAATCACTTGTTTTAACGGTATGAAACATTCTAGCAAGGTCTAACGTGCTTCCAGTGCAGAGTATTCGTAAATTGAGTAAAATACAGAAGAGGGTGCGATGCATGAGGGCATGGAGAAGAAACCATGGTGTAGCTGCCAGTTGCCAACTACAGACTTCATACACAACCTGTAGTCCCCAGTCGGCTGTGCTCGCGAGAGTATCTTTATGATTACTTTATCTAAGAGACAATGGCCAAGGCGCATTATTACTGAATGGCCAATAAGACTGTAATTGGATTTCAGATATTGATGATTGGTTATTACATGAATGTCAAATTTTAATGTGCAGTTTTGAGGTGCGAGGAGAAATAATTTAATTATTGATCGTATTTGAATTCATGAATTATTTTACTTGCACACAGCCTCCGCGGTTTAAGCGGCAGCACGCCGGCCTCTCACCGCTGGGTCCGTGGTTCAAATCCCGGTCACTCCATGTGAGATCTGTGCCGGACAAAACGGAGGCAGACAGGTTTTTCTCCGGGTATTCCGGTTTTCCCTGTCAACATTTCATTCCAGCAACACTCTCCACATCATTTCATTTCATCTGTCATTCATTTAATCATTGCCCCAGAGGAGTGCGTCAGGCCTCGGCAGCCGGCACAGTTCATATCCTCGCCGTTAGATGGGGGCTTCATTCATTCCATTCCTGACCCGGTCGGAGACTGGAAGCAGGCTGTGGATTTATATAATTATTTTACATACAGCTTAAATTAAAATAGCGCATTATCTTACAGCTGTTAAAACATACGTTCAGATATGTTCTCCGATTCTGCCACTTCATATGCTTTGTAAACGAGGATATACCAAAATGACGAATGGGCTTCCTGATTCATAAAAAGCTCCACAGTCCTAATTTGCTTAGGCTATATGTCCACGAAAGTTGATATGGAAGGCTATATATTTTTCTGGAGAAGGTTACCCAAACAAGATTTGTTTGGTTTCTGAGTTCGGGAGAAGAAGAAAACAGAAACGGAATGTTTGGAGTGTTAAGCACATTAGTAGGCCTATGTGTCTGACAGTACAGGCAACACTCACGTTGATTCCTCATTCTCATGAACTCTTATGCATGTACGTTTCTTGTACAGAACTAGAGCCTGCTAGAAATTCAACCTAGTGTATTTGATGGAGCAACTAAATTCATTTCTATACTTTAAAATACAGAGTGTAATTGAGATGAGGTACTGGTGTTAGAAGAACAATTACCACCAATGATTTAACCTTATCAGTACGGCAGTGTTTCACATGCGAAGAGTTTTGTTTCTCTTCACTCATCTTGTGAGAGGGCTGCTGCTGGTGGCTGGAAAGAACATCTAATCACAGAACCGTTTCTGCGTGTGTGTGCGTATGTGTGCCCACCCCCCCTCCTAATAAAATCTAAACGGACAAAGCGATTTCAATGAATTTCGGTAAGTACATACTACAACCACGACGGCCTCGACTACGTGCCTTTCAAATTTTACTACGTTCCACCAATCCAACATGGCGGCCGCACGAAATAATTCACTGGCATTCAAACCACGAATACAAACATAATACTATAATCATCTAACGACGTGCTATTGAACCACAGTAGTGAATTTACAATATTGAAAATCAACCTTAACACAGTGATCAGGACCTGATGATGGCCACGTGAGGGTCGAAACGCGTAATCCTAAATTGCCCATTTAAGTGTGATAACTAACTCATACATGTATTTTTTTTTCAGGAGTGTGTTTACATATTTATAACTTGTACCCCGCCCAATTCATTGGGCACAATCGTGTAGACCGACTGAACAGCAGCAAATGACAATTCTATATCTCCGCAACAATTACCGATATCACCGTCAAATTTCACACGGTTATGAAGGGCACTACTATAAGTTTACCTATGTGACTTTCAAAAGCCTGTTAAGTACTAAAACAACATGGTGGACAAGCAAATTTGAAACATTCAATTTGACTGTTCTCGCGATTTAAACATGCGAACGCATTGAAACTTGCTACGGTACATGTTTATACAAATTTTATTCTCTGGCATCTAATAGTAGTGTGTTTGTGGCGGTTCTAAATCCTCCACCTCCACATTCCTCCACACAAGATGGCGGCGGCACGATATCTCTCGAACGCATGGTCGGATTTTAATGAATGAGGTGTCATTGAACTCAGGCTGACACCCCCTTTCCAATGGATAACATATTTCAACCCCAAAATAAAACCTACCCCTACTAGGGGGTGAAATTGTAATTTTTAAAGAATCTCGCTTCTCAGGTGCAACATGTGAGACTATGTGAGAGTTTGGAATTAAACGTTATTCAACACAATAGACATGTGTACGGCGGATAGCCACTATGAATTAACATGCTTGTTTTTTGTTTTTTACGCATGCCCACTTATGGATTTTGTAAGAGGGTGGGGGAGCGGTTCCCTGTGGACGGGTCCTTGTTGACAGGTCATTGTTGACAGGTCCTTGTGGATGAGTCCCTTTGGACTGATCCCTTTGGACCGGTCCCTTTGGCCTGATCCCTATGGACTGACCCATGTATTTATTCAAATTATGCTAAAGGACCTAACTACATTTATGTGTAATGCAGTGTGTTGAACTGACGTTGTTCGCCAGCCCTCACTACAACAATCTGATAACGATATAAAAGGAATTGATTAACCAGACATGAGTTAACTACCAACGAAACACTTTGGCGACTCTGCTTGTTATTGACCAGTGAGTAGGGTTTTAGAAAAACTGTTTGCTATTTTGGGTTATATACAACAAATGCATAGACCTACTGAGCGACTATGTTTGCTAAACAAGACATTATACCAGATACGATTAGGATTCTTATGTAGCTCAGACAAGGAAAGAATTTCTACAGAATCTGTTGACGTTGAATATAGATTTAGGTATTAGGAAGTCATTTTGAAGGTCTTTGTCTGGAGCGTGACACTCTATGAAAGTAAAACTTAGACAATTGGTGTGGACGAGTCATTGTTGACGAGTCCTTGTTGACAGGCCCCTGTGGACGGGTCCCTGTGGTCGGGTCCCTGTGGACGGGCCCCTTTGGACTGGTCATTGTTGACAGGTCCTTGTGAACGAGCCCTTGTTGACGGGTCCTTTTTGACTAATCCCTTTAGACCGGTCCCTTTGGACTGGCCCATGAATTTATCCAAATTATGTCAAAGGGCTTAACTAGCGGACTAATAAGGCTAGGAACTTGTATGACTTGAGTTGAAGCCCCCTTTTAGAATGTATTTTTGAAATTTTTACAAAGGGCCTAACCACACTTTTGTTAATATCTCGCGAACCAATCATGCTAGTGACTTGTATGAGGGGTCCCAGCAATTGGGGCGATGTTCCCCTTTGGAGGTGAAACTATCCCCCCACTCCCAAATTGAAAAATCGATATCTTGGAAACTAAGAACCCTAAAATTATGTGTGATAGCTTTAAAAATAGGTCATAAGATACGCTTTTACCACGATAGGTCATTTCACCCCTAAAATAGTAAATAGTAATGTTACAGGGAAAAAAGCGGTTAAACACTTAAAAATTATAAATGAACCTAAGATCATTTGTTTTTGATGAAAAAATAGTAAAAGGGTTAAAACTACCCCCAAAATTTAAAAATCGTTATCTTGGAAATTATGAACCTTAAAATTAAGTGTGATAACTTTAAAAATAGGTCATGACATACGCTTATACCACGATAGGTCATTTCACCCCTAAAACAGTGAATAGTATTTTTACAGGGAAAAGGGTGTTAAACGCCTAAAAATGATAAATGAACCTTTTGTTTTTGATGAAAAATAGTAAGGGGGTGAAAACTACCCCAAAATTGAAAAAATCGATATCTTGGAAACTATGAAACTTAAAATTAGATGTGATAGCTCAAAAAATTGGTCATTTAATACTCTTTTACCACGATTGGTCATTTTACCCCTAAGCAATGCATGTAGATTTTACAGGAAGAAAGGGGAACCAATAATCAGATTTGGACACATGAGGTGTTATAAGACTCAGAGCGACAATCTCTTCTTGAATTTATTATTTATTTTTTGAAATTTTGACAAAGGGCCTAACCAAACAATTTTGAATATTTAGATTTTTAAATTTTTAATTAATTTTAATGTTTTTTTAGTAGAGAGAGAGACAGTACCTGTTGTGTTTCAACGAGCATGTCGCCGATCACTGTGGCCATGTTCAATGGATGAATCGATATTTTGTGAAGCATTGATTAAAGAGGGTCATGCGACGACTTGTTTTAAGAATATTTTTTATGATTTTTCCTATGATGCCTGCATTTATTTAAATATCCCAAAACGGCATGTTTACTGATTTGAGTTTTATAAACTAATAATGGGATTTGGTCTCTTAAGGTGTCCTATAACTTGACATGACACTTTCTTTATACGGCTTATGAATTTTCCCAAAAAGATTGAAAACAACAAGGTCATGGACTTTTGTTTCTCTTAATATATTGCAAACCCATAATGTTAGATGTTTATGGTGAGTGATGAAACATAGCTAGGTAGAGAAAGAATTATTGTAGGCTACACGTATGGTGACTGACAAGTCTTTGACCATTGAAACTTGTTTTAAACCTGGCCGCAGTACATAGTGAGTATAGGTTTCAGGAATGATATGACAAACGGTATGTACAAAATCCAATTTATCGATTCAAGAATTAAGAGTAGACTATCTTTAATTGATTAGTTAAAGAGGATAGCTAAGAAAACAAGATGGTGATTACACTGAACCAAACCGAACCAATACAATTCTTTTTGGATATATAATGTTACTTGCTAACCATTTTGTGCTGCAGTGGCAAGCACTTTTTGCTCTTGCACTAGAGGCCTTAACTCGATTTAACTTTAAGGCATAGAACGAACCAAACTAAGAAAGATGGTTATAGTGGTGCAATGGTTAAGCTGTTATCCTTTGACTAAGGTAGACCAGGGTTTGATTTTAGATAAATACGCATGTCAAAAACATATAAAAAAGCAGGGATAATGTTTTAAGACTGATTACACTTGTATATTTTTTCAAATTATTACTTAGATTACAAATACAAAGGTGGACTGGGTTCAATATACAGTTAATGCAAGTAAGATTTTGTATTTGTTCTTTATTTTAGACTTTAGATTTTAGAATTTACATTTTACAATTTAGATTGTACAAAAAGACCAAACCATAATGTCATAACTTTCAATTTTCGGAAACTAATTATTAAAGAAAAACATATAAGGATTTGTATTACTTGGGATTATGATTACTATACTATATTTTATTTTGGGTTTAGATTTTCGAAATTTGATATTAGATTTTAGATTTTAGGTAAAGACCAAACTAATATTGACTATTCATTAGACACTGGTATGTAGATAGAAAGATGATTAGACTATATGTTAAGATGATTTTTTAGGTGTTGACTGGCCTTGCAATAAGAATTGACCAACCAGACATGAGTTAACAACCAACGAAACATTTTGGCGACTATGCTTGTTATTGACCAGTGAGTAGGGTTTTAGAAAAACTGCTTGCTATTTTGGGTTATATACAAAAAATGCATAGCCCTACTGAGCGACTATGTTTGCTAAACAATACATTATACCAGAGATGATTAGGATTCTTATGTAGCTCAGGCAAGGAAAGCATTTCTACAGAATTTGTTGACATTGAATATAGATTTAGGTACTAGGACGTCATTTTTGAAGACCTTTTGTCTGGAGCGTGACGCTCTATGAAAGGGAAACTTGGACTATTGGTGTAGCAGAAAAGTGGAGAATTGAAGTGATTGAAAAGTGGTGTTAGAGGAGAATGATGAAGATTAGATGGGTAAATAGGGTTACAAACAAAGAGGTATTAAGACAAGTGGGAGAGGAGAGATGTTTTTTGCGACAGATAATGAAGTAAATCGATAGGTTGGTAGGACACATACACCCAGGAATAGCAAGCTTAGTTATGGATGAAAGGGTTGAGGACAAGAACTGTAGGGGTAGACCAAGGTTAGAATATGTTAAACAGATAGCCTTGGATGTAGAGTGTGGTACCTATATAGAGATGAAACGATTAGCTCAGGACCGGGAGTCATGGAGGGCTGTATTAAACCAGTCAAAAGGCTGAAGATTCAAACAACATGTAGAGCTTACCAAAATAATGTCGTGTAATGGTAAATGCTAGTCAACTAACTTTAATGCATTACTAAAACCTGAGAACTTTTCTAAAATTATTTTAAGATGCCTTTAAACCTATATTAAACACCCAGTTCTCAAGAGTCATAACTACAATGTAATGGAAAAAAACAACAAAAAATACATTTAAAAACGAGCAAGTGGTTGAGTCAATGTACACTGGAAAAATTTGTAAACACTCAAGTGCACAAAACAAATTACATTATTAACTGTCAGGTTGATCGAGTGGTTAAGGCGTTTGACTGATGTTCACATTTTCAATACAAGAAAGCAAGGATTTGAATCCCTTACCTGACATAACTATTGCTTTAACATGCCTCAGCGATACTGTATTATTATTATGATACTCGATACACAAACCATAGATAGAGTGTATTGTTTAAGTACACTCTCTCTTTCTAAACATAGCTGGAGAGACTGTCAATGGTTAACAATTGCATTAATAGTGAGAGGATGCACTGATAGTAATTAAGAAAAAGCAGACAATAACCATAAAATATTTTTATTAAATTCATTTTATAATAGATACACACTGAATACAACTTTCTCTATTTACCATTGTTTGATATAGATTTTTTAAACACAACGCTTGTTGTAGATCTTTTTGTAACTTTCTCCAGGTACTCTTGTTATTAAAAACTGGGGAAATCGCAGTGGTTTTATAGACATAACTCCCTCATACTTTTCTCTTTCATCATCATCATCATCATCATTATCATCATCCTCTTCATTATGAATATTATCTTCAAAATTATGATAGTCATTGTCACCATCATTATCATCTTCATCATCATCATCCTCAACATCACTAGAACTATCCAATTCCTCTTGTTCGTTTTCCACAGGGACCTCTTTTAAAGTCTGCGTTGCTTTTGATAGTGTTAAGGGCTTCTTAGACGTTGACAACTGTCCTAACATGACTTTTTGAGGACATAATAAGTGATTTAGAACAAACTCCGCACTATCTTGAGCAGCAATATTTTTTTCTTGGACTTGCTTTTTTACCTTGGTTAGAGTATTTTGTCCTTTTATATGTGTATTAATTTGAGATTCACAATGATGCTCGTTTGAAGTAAGTACGTTGGAGTCTTTTGTTTTAATCATTCCTCGACACTTTTTAGATCGTTGTTTTGAACATCGCCAAATAACAGTTCCATTTTTATTGGTTGTTTTTACAATATATGTATATCCTTTATAGTAGGCACATGGCTTACCATGGCTGGTTGTTGAGACTTCCATATTAACTAATACACATTAATTCAATTTTAGTAAAGTCACTTCAGTAATAATAACAGTAAAAATAAATGAAGTGGATTGATATTTTTTAAAGGTGGAATTTTCAAAGTACTGTCAAGAATAATAATCACATGAACAAATTTTAGACAACAAGTGATTTACACACACATTGCTCAATGTCAAGATTTATACTGAACACAATTTATAGTGATTATGATTTTTATTGACTGTAATTGATAGTAGCCATGGTTAGTAGAGGCAATGTATAATGGGTGCGTTTTATAGCACGCTTAATTTATAGTAGGTACGATTAGTAGACGCGTTTGATACTGGGCGCGTTTTATACTGATTATGATTTATACTGAGCGCGATTTTTACTAGAAGCTATTTTTACCAAGTGTAATTGATAGCAGGCGCTATTCATACTCAACGCAATTGATAGTAGGCGTAATTGATAGTAGGCGCAATTGGTAGTTAGCGCAATTGATAGTAGGCACAATTAATAGTAGGCACAATTAATAGTAGGCGCGATTGGTAGTAGGCGCAATTGAATGTAGGCGCGATTGGTAGTGGACGTAATTGATAGTAGGCGCTATTGATAGTAGGCGCAATTGACTGTAGGCGCGATTTATAGTGGACGTAATTGATAGTAGGCGCTATTGATAGTAGGCGCTATTGATAGGAGGCGCGATTGATAGTAGGCGCGATTAGTAGTAGGCGCGATTGGTAGTAGGCGCAATTGGTAGTAGACACAATTACTAGTAGGCGCGTTTGGTAGTAGGCGCAATTGATAGTATGTGCAATTGACAGTAGTCGTGATTGTTAGTGGGCGTAATTGCTAGTAGGCGCTATTAATAGTAGGTGCAATTAGTAGGTGCAATTGATAGTAGGCGCGATTGATAGTAGGCGCTATTAGTAGACGTGATTGATATTAGGCGCGATTGGTAGTAGGCGCAATTGATAGTAGGCGCGATTGATAGTAGGCGCAATTGGTAGTTGGCACAATTGATAGTAGGCACAATTAATAGTAGGCACAATTAATCATAGGCGCGATTAATAGTATGCGCAATTGAATGTAGGCGCGATTGATAGTAGGCGCTATTGATAGTAGGCGCGATTGGTAGTAGGCACAATTGATAGAAGGTGCGATTGATATTAGGTGCGATTGATAGTAGGCGCGATTGATAGTTGGCGCGATTGATAGTTGGCGCGATTGGTAATAGGCGTAATTGATAGTAGGCGCGATTCATATTAGGCGTAATAAATAGTAGGTGCGATTAGTAGAAGCGATTGATAGTAGGCGCGATTGATAGCTGGCGTAATTGATAGTAGACGCGATTGGTAGTAGGTGTGATTGGTAGACTTTGAGGTGATAACCCCTCTTGATTGATCCCTGTTGATTTGTCCCTTTGGACTGGCCCCTGTTGACTAGCCCCTGTTGACCAGCTCCTTTGGACGGGTCCTTTATAAAGGGAGTCAATTTGACGGGTCCCTGTGGACGGGCCCATGCATTTATCCAAATTATGTCAAAGTCACTTAACCTAACCTTGTCACATGACCCGTTCTACAAGTTTAGATTTGCTTTGAGACTGGCTATGACGTCACAGATGAATGGCTGTGGGAGGCTGGACATTACTTTTTATTACACAAAAACATTTTCCTTTTTGCCAGCCTCCCACCGCCATTCATCTGTGACGTCATAGCCAGTCTCAAAGCAAGTCTAAACTTGTAGAGCAGGTCATGTGACAAGGTTTGGTTAAGTGACTTTGACATAATTTGGATAAATGCATGGGCCCGTCCACAGGGACCCGTCCACAGGGACCCGTCAAAATGACTCCCTTTATAAAGGACCCGTCCAAAGGGGCTGGTCAACAGGGGCTAGTCAACAGGGGCCAGTCCAAAGGGACAAATCAACAGGGATCACTCAAAGAGGGTTATCAATTCAAGGTCTAACAATCGCGCCTACTATCAATCGCGCCTACTGTCAATCGCGCCTACTAATCGCACCTACTATTTACTACGCCTAATATCAATCGCGCCTACTATCAATTGCGCCTGATACCAATCGCGCCAACTATCAATCGCGCCTACTAACAATCGCACCTAATATCAATCGCACCTACTATCAATTGTGCCTACTACGAATCTCGCCTACTATCAATCGCGTCTACTAATAGCGCCTGCTATCAATTGCGCCTACTATCAATCGCGCCTACTATCGATTGCACCTATTAATTGCACCTACTATCAATTGCGCCTACTACCTATCACGCCTACTACCAATTGCGCCTACTGTCAATCGCGACTACTGTCAATTTCACTTACTATCAATTGCGACTACTACCAATCGCGCCTACTAGTAATTGTGTCTACTACCAATTGCGCCTACTACCAATCACGCCTACTACTAATCGCGCCTACTATCAATAGCGCCTACTACCAATTACGTCCACTATAAATCGCGCCTACAGTCAATTGCGCCTACTACCAATTGCGCCTACTATTAATTGTGCCTACTATTAATTGTGCCTACTATCAATTGCGCCAACTACCAATCGCGCCTACTATCAATCGCGCCTACTATCAATCGCACCTACTATCAATTGCGCCTACTACCAATCGCGCCTACTATCAATCACGTCTACTAATAGCGCCTACTATCAATCGCGCCTACTATCAATTGCACCTACTAATTGCACCCACTATCAATAGCGCCTACTAGCAATTACGCCCACTACCAATCGCGCCTACTGTCAATTGTACTTACTATCAATTGTGCCTACTACCAATCGCGCCTACTACCAATTGCGCCTACTATCAATCGCGCCTACTATCAATAGTGCTTACTATCAATTACGTCCACTATAAATCGCGCCTACAGTCAATTGTGCCTACTACCAATCGCGCCTACTATTAATTGTGCCTACTATTAATTGTGCCTACTATCAATTGCGCCAACTACCAATTGCGCTTACTATCAATCGCGCCTACTATCAATCGCACCTACTATCAATTGCGCCTATTACAAATGGCGCCTACTATCAATCACGTCTACTAATAGCGCCTACTATCAATCGCGCCTACTATCAATTGCACCTACTAATTGCACCTACTATTAATAGCGCCTACTAGCAATTACGCCCACTACCAATCGCGCCTACTGTCAATTGCACTTACTAACAATTGCGCCTACTACCAAACGCGCCTACTAGTAATTGTGTCTACTACCAATTGCGCCTACTACCAATCGCGCCTACTAATAATCGCGCCTACTATCAATCGCGCCTCCTATCAATAGCGCCTACTATCAATAGCGCCTACTATCAATTACGTCCACTATAAATCGCGCCTACAGTTAACTGCGCCTACTATCAATAGCGCCTACTATCAATTACGTCCACTACCAATCGCGCCTACATTCAATTGCGCCTACTACCAATCGCGCCTACTATTAATTGTGCCTACTATCAATTGCGCTAACTACCAATTGCGCCTACTATCAATTACGCCTACTATCAATTGCGTTGAGTATGAATAGCGCCTGCTATCAATTACACTTGGTAAAAATAGCTTCTAGTAAAAATCGCGCTCAGTATAAATCATAATCAGTATAAAACGCGCCCAGTATCAAACGTGTCTACTACGTACCTACTATAAATTAAGCGAGCTATAAAACGCACCCAGTATACATTGCCTGTACTAACCATGGCTACTATCAATTACAGTCAATAAAAATCATAATCACTATAAATTGTGTTCAGTATAAATCTTGACATTGAGCAATGTGTGTGTAAATCACTTGTAGTCTAAAATTTGTTCATGTGATTATTATTCTTGACAGTACTTTGAAAATTCCACCTTTAAAAAATATCAATCCACTTCATTTATTTTTACTGTTATTATTACTGAAGTGACTTTACTAAAATTAAATTAATGTGTATTAGTTAATATGGAAGTCTCAACAACCAGCCATGGTAAGCCATGTGCCTACTATAAAGGATATACATATATTGTAAAAACAACCAATAAATTGGAACTGTTAATTGGCGATGTTCAAAACAACGATCTAAAAAGTGTCGAGGAATGATTAAAACAAAAGACTCCAACGTACTTACTTCACACGAGCATCATTGTGAATCTCAAATTAATACACATTTAAATGGACAAAATACTCTAACCAAGGTAAAAAAAAGCAAGTCCAAGAAAAAAATATTGCTGCTCAAGATAGTGCAGTGTTTGTTCTAAATCACTTATCATGTCCTCAAAAAGTCATGTTAGGACAGTTGTCAACGTCTAAGAAGCCCTTAACACTATCAAAAGCAACGCAGACTTTAAAAGAGGTCCCTGTGGAAAACGAACAAGAGGAATTGGATAGTTCTAGTGATGTTGAGGATGATGATGATGAAGATGATAATGATGGTGACAATGACTATCATAATTTTGATGATAATATTCATAAGGAAGAGGATGATGATGATGATGATGATGAAAGAGAAAATGATGAGGGTTTTATGTCTATAAAACCACTGCCACTTCCCCAGTTTTTAAGAACAAGAGTACCTAGAGAAAGTTACAAAAGGATCTACAACAAGCGTTGTGTTTAAAAAATCTATATTAAACAATGGTAAATAGAGAAAGTTGTATTCAGTGTGTATCTATTATAAAATGAATTTAATAAAAATATTTTATGGTTATTGTCTGCTTTTTCTTAATTACTATCACTACATCCTCTCACTATTAATGCAATTGTTAACCATTGACAGTCTCTCTAGCTATGTTTAGAAAGAGAGAGTGGACTTAAACAATACACTCTATCTATGGTTTGTGTATCGAGTATCATAATAATAATACAGTATAGCCGAGGCATGTTAAAGCAATAGTTATGTCAGGTAAGGGATTCAAATCCTTGCTTTCTTGTATTGAAAATGTGAACATAAGTCAAACGCCTTAACCACTCGATCAACCTGACAGTTAATAATGTAATTTGTTTTGTGCACTTGAGTGTTTACAAAATTTTCCAGTGTACATTGACTCAACCACTTGCTCGTTTTTAAATGTATTTTTTGTGGTTGTTTTTTTTTCTTTCTTTCATTACATTGTAGTTATGAGTCTTGAGAACTGGGTGTTTAATATAGGGTTGAAGGCATCTTGAAATAATTTTAGAAAAGCTCTCAGGTATCGTGTCATGGGTTTTAGTAATGCATTAAAGTTAGTTGACTAGCATTTACCATTACACAACATTATTTTGGTAAGCTCTACATGTTGTTTGAATCTTCAGCCTTTTGACTGGTTTAATACAGCCCTCCATGACTCCCTGTCCTGAGCTAATCGTTTCATCTCTATATAGGTACCACACTCTACATCCAAGGCTATCTGTTTAACATATTCTAACCTTGGTCTACCCCTACAGTTCTTGTCCTCAACCCTTTCTTCCATAACTAAGCTTGCTATTCCTGGGTGTATGTGTCCTACCAACCTATCAATTTACTTCATTAGCTGTCGCAAAAAACATCTCTCCTCTCCCACTTGTCTTAATACCTCTTTGTTTGTAACCCTATTTACCCATCTAATCTTCATCATTCTCCTCTAACACCACTTTTCAAACACTTCAATTCTCCACTTTTCTGCTACACCAATAGTCCAAGTTTCCCTTTCATAGAGCGTCACGATCCAGACAAGAGGTCTTCAAAAATGACATCCTAATACCTAAATCTATATTCAACGTCAACAAATTCTGTAGAAATGCTTTCCTTGCCTGAGCTACATACGAATCCTAATCATCTCTGGTATAATGTCTTGTTTAGCAAACATAGTCGCTCAGTAGGTCTATGCATTTGTTGTATATAACCCAAAATAGCAAACAGTTTTTCTAAAACCCTACTCACTGGTCAATAACAAGCATAGTCGCCAAAATGTTTCGTTGGTTGTTAACTCATGTCTGGTTGGTCAATTCTTATTGCAAGGCCAGTCAACACCTAAAAATTCATCTTAACATATAGTCTAATCATCTTTCTATCTACATACCAGTGTCTAATGAATAGTCAATATTAGTTTGGTCTTTACCTAAAATCTAAAATCTAATATCAAATTTCTAAAATCTAAAACCAAAATAAAATATAGTATAGAAAACATAATTCCAAGTAATACAAATCCTTTTATGTTTTTCATTAATAATTAGTTTCCGAAAATTTAAAGTCATGACATTATGGTTTGGTCTCTTTGTACAATATAAATTGTAAAATGTAAATTCTAAAATCTAAAGTCTAAAATAAAAAACAAATACAAAATCTTACTTGCATTAACTGTATATTGAACCCAGTCCACCTTTGTATTTGTAATCTAAGTAATAATTTGAAAAAAATATACAAGTGTAATCAGTCTTAAAACATTACCCCTGCTTTTTTATATGTTTTTGATATGCGTATTAATCTAAAATCAAACCCTGGTCTACCTTAGTCAAAGGATAACAGCTTAACCACTTAACCACTATAACCATCTTTCTTAGTTTGGTTCGTTCTATGCCTTAAATTTAAATCGAGTTAAGGCCTCTAGTGCAAGAGCCAAACGTGCTTGCCACTGCAGCACAAAATGGTTAGCAAGTAACATTATATATCCAAAAAGGATTGTATTGGTTCAGTTTGGTTCAGTGTAATCACCATCTTGTTTTCTTAGCTATCCTCTTTAACTAATCAATTAAAGATAGTCTACTCTTAATTCTTGAATCGATAAATTGGATTTTGTACATACCGTTTGTCATATCATTCCTGAAACCTATACTCACTATGTACTGCGGCCAGGTTTAAAACAAGTTTCAATGGTCAAAGACTTGTCAGTCACCATACGTGTAGCCTACAATAATTCTTTCTCTACCTAGCTATGTTTCATCACTCACCATAAACATCTAACATTATGGGTTTGCAATATATTAAGAGAAACGAAAGTCCATGACATTGTTGTTTTCAATCTTTTTGGGAAAATTCATAAGCCGTATAAAGAAAGCGTCATGTCAAGTTATAGGACACCTTAAGAGACCAAATCCCATTATTAGTTTATAAAACTCAAATCAGTAACCTTGCCGTTTTGGGATATTTAGACAAATGCATGCATCATAGGAAAAATCATAAAAAATTATTCTTAAAACAAGTCGTCGCATGACCCTCTTCAATCAATGCTTCACAAAATATCAATTCAACCATTGAACATGGCCACAGTGATCGGCGACATGCTCGTTGAAACACAACCGGTACTGTCTCTCTCTCTACTAAAAAACATTAAAATTAATTCAAAAATTTAAAAATCTAAATATTCAAAATTGTTTGGTTAGGACTTTTGTCAAAATTTCAAAAAATAAATAATAAATTCAAGAAGAGATTGTCGCTCTGAGTCTTATAACACCTCATGTGTCCAAATCTGATTATTGGTTCCCCTTTCTTCCTGTAAAATCTACATGCATTGCTTAGGGGTAAAATGACCAATCGTGGTAAAAGAGTATTAAATGACCAATTTTTTGAGCTATCACATCTAATTTTAAGTTTCATAGTTTCCAAGATATCGATTTTTTCAATTTTGGAGTAGTTTTCACCCCCTTACTACTTTTCATCAAAAACAAAAGGTTCATTTATCATTTTTAGGCGTTTAACACCCTTTTCCCTGTAAAAACACTATTCACTGTTTTAGGGGTGAAATGACCTATCGTGGTATAAGCGTATGTCATGACCTATTTTTAAAGCTATCACACTTAATTTTAAGGTTCATAATTTCCAAGATAACGATTTTTAAATTTTGGGGGTAGTTTTAACCCTTTTACTATTTTTTCATCAAAAACAAATGATCTTAGGTTCATTTATCATTTTTAAGTGTTTAACCGCTTTTTTCCCTGTAACATTACTATTTACTATTTTAGGGGTGAAATGACCTATCGTGGTAAAAGCGTATCTTATGACCTATTTTTAAAGCTATCACACATAATTTTAGGGTTCTTAATTTCCAAGATATCGATTTTTCAATTTGGGAGTGGGGGGGATAGTTTCACCCCCAAAGGGGAACATCGCCCCAATTGCTGGGACCCCTCATACAAGTCACTAGCATGATTGGTTCGCGAGATATTAACAAAAGTGTGGTTAGGCCCTTTGTAAAAATTTCAAAAATACATTCTAAAAGGGGGCTTCAACTCAAGTCATACAAGTTCCTAGCCTTATTAGTCCGCTAGTTAAGCCCTTTGACATAACTTGGATAAATTCATGGGCCAGTCCAAAGGGACCGGTCTAAAGGGATTAGTCAAAAAGGACCCGTCAACAAGGACCCGTCCACAGGGGCTCGTTCACAAGGACCTGTCAACAATGACCAGTCCAAAGGGGCCCGTCCACAGGGACCCGACCACAGGGACCCGTCCACAGGGGCCTGTCAACAAGGACTCGTCAACAATGACTCGTCCACACCAATTGTCTAAGTTTTACTTTCATAGAGTGTCACGCTCCAGACAAAGACCTTCAAAATGACTTCCTAATACCTAAATCTATATTCAACGTCAACAGATTCTGTAGAAATGCTTTCCTTGTCTGAGCTACATAAGAATCCTAATCGTATCTGGTATACTGTCTTGTTTAGCAAACATAGTCGCTCAGTAGGTCTATGCATTTGTTGTATATACCCCAAAATAGCAAACAGTTTTTCTAAAACCCTACTCATTGGTCAATAACAAGCAGAGTCGCCAAAGTGTTTCGTTGGTAGTTAACTCATGTCTGGTTAATCAATTCCTTTCATATCGTTATCAGATTGTTGTAGTGAGGGCTGGCGAACAACGTCAGTTCAACACACTGCTTTACACATACATGTAGTTAGGCCCTTTAGCATAATTTGAATAAATACATGGGTCAGTCCATAGGGATCAGGCCAAAGGGACCGGTCCAAAGGGATCAGTCCAAAGGGGCTCATCCACAAGGACCTGTCAACAATGACCTGTCAACAAGGACCCGTCCACAGGGAACCGCTCCCCCACCCTCTTACAAAATCCATAAGTGGGCATGCGTAAAAAACAAAAAACAAGCATGTTAATTCATAGTGGCTATCCGCCGTACACATGTCTATTGTGTTGAATAACGTTTAATTCCATATTGGCATTCAAACTCTCACACGTTGCACTTGAGAAGCGAGATTCTCTAAAAATTACAATTTCACCCCCTAGTAGGGGTAGGTTTTATTTTAGGGTTGAAATATGTTATCCATTGGAAAGGGGGTGTCAGCCTGAGTTCAATGACACCTCATTCATTAATATTCGACCATGCGTTCGAGAGATATCGTGCCGCCGCCATCTTGTGTGGAGGAATGTGGAGGTGGAGGATTTAGAACCGCCACAAACACACTACTTCTAATATATTTCAATTGTTTTTACAACCTCAAGATGGCGACTGTGCGCAATTCCTAAGTAAAGTTGTTATTTCTTGTGTTATAATCATCCGATTGAAGTCAACGTTTAAATAATGAACCTACACAATAACTTTCATCTTAAGGTACAAAACTCCATGGCCTACTTATATAAAAGTCCAACATGGCAGCCTTCCGAAATATCTAGACTCTCCTCAATATCTACGGATCTATTACAGCAATCAAACTAAAATATTGTATGTTGACAAGAGAAATTAACTTAAGTTCACTTATGGGACTTTAAGTAACCGGGTGAGCACGAATCCAACATGGCGGCGACGCGAAATTTAAATATTTAAATGGAATCTTCTCGGGACTTTTCATCCGAGTGCCGTGGAACTAGGCTCGGTATATCTTCATACAGGCATTAATATATTGACGTCTAATTTAATTGAATTTTATGAGAAATCAAAAATGGCGGCTGTGCAAATTCCTTAAAATCTCGCTTTTATTTCACGTGTCTTAATCAAGCAAAAGAAATGTAGCTTGGTATAATGAACTACCATTAGAATATTAATTTCCTGGCATAGCCAATATATGAAACAATCCAACATGGCGTCTATACAATATATTTTACCGGTTCACAATATCTCCGAAACTACTCTATCCTAAGCAATCAAACTGATTTTATAGTTATAGAGGAATATTAAGTAAAACCAAATATGTGACTTTCCAAATGCTGAGAAACTTAAAAGCAATATAGCGACCACGTGATTTTCAAAGATTTCTGATTTTTTAGCGATCTATTCACCCGAGACTAGTGATGCTAAGAACAGCTAATCTTTATTCAGAGCTTAGTATGGAGATTATGCTCAATTATTTTCAAAAATTCAAGATAATATCAGTTCGAAATTTTAAAACTTTATTTATTTATTTATTTATTTATTTATTCACAAGCTGTACCCGGCATGCGTTGCAATGCCAATCAAAGAAAGTGTTGGCGTTGAAATTCTGTTTCTTGAAGTGCTTTTTGATACACAACATGTTTTTCAATTTCCGTTAACTGCCCCTATGATATCGTAAAATGGATTTTCTAATTTAGAATGAATCGTGGGAGCGTGCACAACAACTTTCAAAAGTTTCATCTCAATCGGATGAATGGTATATGAACGTATACGGGATTTTGTTTGAACGATTCGTGCGCTGTCACTCATTTGTACGCTACCTATTGTGAAATGGATTTACTAAGTCGAAACCCTACCCTGGCGTGTACACAATAACTCATCAAGGTTTCATCACAATCGAAGAAGGTTATATGAACGCATAGGGGATTTTGTTGAAACGCTTCGCGCGTCGTCACCCATTTGTTGCATATACTCGTGCTCTACCAAGTGTGAAATGGATTTACCAAGTCGAAACCCTTCCCTGGCGTGTACACAATAACTCATCAATGTTTCATCGCAATCGGATGAATAGTATATGAACGCAAACCGGATTTTGTTTAAACGATTCGTGCCCCGCCACATATTTGTTGAATCTACTCGTGCGCTACCTACTGTAAAATTGTATTTACTAAGTTAGAAACCGTCACGTAAGTGTCCACAACATCTCGCCCAAGTTTCATCGCTATCGGACTAATGGGATATGAAGACATAGGGGACTGTATTGAAACGCTCCGCGTGTCGTCGTTCATTTGTCGAATCTACTCGTGTGCTACCTACTGTGAAATGTATTTACTAAGCCAGAAACCTTCCTTGGAGTGTCCACCATATTTCACCCAAGTTTCACCGCTAACGGCAGAATGGTATATGACTTGGTATGGACATTGTTGAAACGCTTCGCGCGCCGTCCCTCATTTGTCGAATCTACTTGTGCGCTGCCTATTGTATAGTGGATTTACTAAGCCAGAAACCTTCCATGAAGTGTACACAACATCTCACCCAAGTTTCATAGCAATCGGACGAATGGTATATGAATGCATACGGGACATGGTTGAAACGCTTCGTGTGTCGTCGCTCATTTGTTGATTCTAATCTTGCGCTACTTATTGTAATATGGATGTACTCAGCCAGAAACCTTCCCTGGAGTGCACACATCTCAGCCTAGTTTCATCGCTATCGGACGAATGGTATATGAAAGCATACGTGACTTTGTTGAAATGCTTCGCGCGTCGTAGCTCATTTGTTGAATCTACTCGTGCGCTGCCTATTGTAAAGTGGATTTACTACGCCAGAAAATTTCCCTGAAGTGTACACAAAATTTTACGCAAGTTTCATAGCTATCGGACGAATGGTATATGAATGCATACGGGACTTTGTTGAAACACTTTGCGTGTCGTCGCTCATTTGTTGAATCTACTCGTGCGCTATCTACTGTGAAATGTATTCATTAATTTTGAAAACTTCACGTAAGTTTATACAACATCTCACCCAAGTTCCATTGCTATCGGACGAATGGTATATGAACACATACGGGACTTGTTTGAAACGCTTCGTGCATCGTCACTTATTTGTTGAATCTACGCGTGCGCTACCTAATGTAAAATGGATTTACTAAGTCAGAAACCTTCCTTGGAGTGTACTCAACATCTCAGCCAAGTTTCATCGCAATCCGATGAACGGTATATGATCGCATAGGAGACATACACACCCACAGACAAACTATCACGTAACATTGATTTTTATATATATAGATTTTATGTGCCCTATTCAAACGATTGAAAAGAAGATTCGTATGATAGGTTATTTAATAATCATAATCTAATGTCACAAAATTCTGTAGCTTACTTTTCGTAAATCAATTAAGCCGTGTATTTGACGTTGTCGTACTTGAATGAAACTCCCGTGACGCGTTACAGAAAGATGCCATCTCGCGGGAGGAGTCTTTTTCACTGATACCGAACGTTATATATTGTAGCACATACTTTCTCAATGCAATGGTGTTGGTGGTGACATTGGTCGTGTATCAAAAGCTACTTAGTATACATCACATGGAAAATCTTATTAATGGCCGAGGGAGTTTTTAATAGAAAAGATCAGTAGGTTATATGAAAACAGGCTATTTAGTTATTCACGGAACTATTTTATTTATGTGTGATATTGAGTTAGGTTATACGTGAATTCCTGTCAAGATGTCCATATAAGTTATCAACTCATCTGTAAGAAATTTGAGAGTAATAAATCAACAGTTCTCGTTAAGATTATTTTGTTCATATCACACATATTACTAATACATCCCGTGAGCAGTAATCTGCCCACAATACCAGTTTCTACAGTGCCACAGGTTCTTCGTCAGTCTACTGTACTTAGGCTATGTTTTAATTCAGGAGCACGTGGAAGCCACAGAGAAAGCACGAGTACATTGAACAGATTGAAGAGTGAGCAGTCGGCATTCCCCTCAACGTGTTCATTTCTCCCCGCTTCCCACTATCTTCCACCTCACCCTACTCAAGCCTTCCTAATGCAATAGACATGTGGTCTGAACTGTTAGACTCTCTCCGTTTCCCTCCCAACTGCTATCGCAGTCAGGGAGTGGGAGGAAGGCTGCCGTATGCTACGGCAAATGAGCAAGTGGCTTGCTCGCACGAGCAACCTTTGTGAGCTGCACACCTGCTCGGACCCGATTTAAATCATCATTTCTAGGAATGTCCCTTGCCAATCCCGTGCAATAGCTGACAACTGAGTGGGGAGGTGAGTTCTAATCTCACCCTCGTCTCGGTGATGTTTTCAACAAATATTAAAAAAACGTAACTTTCTATATTTTTCACCGAAATTATACAATAGGCCTACTCTTCCAATAAATTAGGAAGGATTTAAAGGAATCATGCAATCTAGGGGAGGAATATTAAAATTTTTGTAATGGGAAGCAAATTGAACCTGACAATATAGTTAATTGAGCCCACGAGATTATACACGTACGGATTGTTCCTGACGCTATGTGTTTCTCATAGAGTAAGATTCGTGGTCTTGGTAGAGTAGGAAGCTCATTTACAACACATCAACACCGGTTAAGTTCAATCTTCACCTGAAAAATACTAGAAACTTCAGTATAGAGATCCAGAGTTGCCTCCAAAACCTTAGTGTAAATTGTAAATAACAACTTCGAGTGAGTAAATTAAGGGCTGAACTACGTTTGAGAGAGAGTTCCAGGCATGGAGACAGCTATCACATAAAGGTAGAGGGGTGATAATTGGCAGAATACTAACAGCTGGATCTCCACTCAACAACAACACTCTTTACCACAGTGGTCGAATACAATAAAATTAACTCTAATGTGGTTGCAGTGAGAAGTCAAGTGCCGTGAGTGTAATGACTGTGACACACGTACTGTACAGTACTTCGCTTTTGTGATTTGTCACCTGATGAGGTGGTCTTTACAAGACTTCAATAAAACATTAAAGGAATATTTTCCATTTAACTTCATCGGGCATCTTAGGCTGAGTAGTGTGGACACTGTATGTGTGGGTGAACTGTGTGTCCGTCCGCTAATACATTCCAAACGGCTGGAGCGATTTCAATGAAACTCATTAAGAACATAGTACTATATTGTCGGACCCGGACTGTGTCATTCAAATTTTAATTACGTTTCACCAATCCAAAATGGTGACCGCACGAAACATTTTACCGGCATTCTATATCTCCGGAACTACTTACGATATCACCCTGAATTGCTGTATAGTGATAGAGAGTACTACGGTACGTTAACCTTAAAAACATGTTTAGTAAAAAACCAACATGGCCACCAAGCGAATTTAAATGATTTAAGTAACATTTTCACGAAATTTATTCGAACGGTCGCAATGAAACCCAATACTCTACATACCTACATAAGATTTATTCTACTGCCATCAAATTCAATTCAATTGTTCTCATGAAAGCAAGATGCCGGCTGTGCAAAATTTTAAAATTACTTTTTGTTGTGTCCTAATCATGCGATCGAAGTGAATGTTTAAATAATAGACCCACGCAATAACCTTCATCGAATGGTGCATAACTCAATGGTCTACATATAGAACAATCCAATATGGCGATCATCCGAAATGTTTAGACAGCTCTCAATATCAGCGAATCTATTACAGCAATCAGACTGTAATTTTGTATATTGATAGAGGCTATAAACGCACGTTCACCTATGGGATTATCAATAACCTGAAGAACACAAATCCAAAATGGCGGCGACGTGCAATTTAAATATTTCTCGCGACTTAATTATCGCAGCGCAATGAAACTTAGGACGGTAAATTTTCATACAAGGCTCAATATTCTGGTGTCTAATTTAATTAAATTTCTATGAGAACTTCAAAATGGTGGCTGTGCAAAAATTCTAAAATCACATTTATATTCCTTGTGCCCTAAACAAGCAATAGAAATGTAGGTTGGTATAATGAGCCACGCTTTTACTATTCATCTGCTGGCATATACAGTAATTCTATAGCAACATAAACCAATCCAACATGGCATCCATGGGATACACATCACTGGTTCTCAATATCTCCGGAACTATTACAGTAGAACAATCAAACTAAAATATTGTGCGGCTTAGAGGACTGTTAAGCGACGACAAATACGAAACTTTCCAAATCCTGAGAAACTCAAAAACATCAAGGTGACCAAGTTTTTATTTTATCTCTATCTCTCTCTATATATAAATGAAAGTTTGTCTGTTTTTTCTGAATTTCAACGGAAATTTGCGTTATTTGCGCCTTTCAGACTGTTTTATGACGGATGAGCGCAAATATAAAATTTGTGTCTGTCTGTCTGTCTGTCTGTCCGTCTGTTTGTTTGATTGTCTGTCTGTCTGTGGACAATTATGAGTCCTTATAACTTGAGAACGGCTGGGTGGATCAACGTAAAATTTGATACAGATATCCATCTGAGGCACGACACTAATCATTGATGTAACTCTTCTCCGTACCTCTCATAAAAGGGGCCCAAACCCCTTAAAATACATGCTGAAATAGGCGTAGCAGGGTGAGACAAAGCTCATTTTCAGCCCCTCATTGTGAGAAACGAAACTCGGGGGCCCTAAAAGGACCCCCGAAAACCACATTTTAAGGCCCTAAACAAACAGTTTTTGAGATAGTCCCAGAAAACTAATTTCACTTAATAAATTAATGAAAGAATGCTTGCCGGTAACAATGGCAACAGAATCTCAGAGGTCCATCTATTTCTGTAAGACGCAATTCCATTTATTACATTACAGTGAAGGTTTGCAAACGGCTATAAGGTTATAACGGATCCAAATTAAGCTGAAATATTCATCAATACATATAATGCGCTTAAGGGGTCAAGGGTTACTCTAGAATTTTTAACGCGATTTACACGTGCGGATATGGTACAGAAGGTCTATTATATTCCTATCCCTATATTGTTATATTATTATTATTCTTTTAATTATTATCATTATTATGGCGTACAACGACGAGACAAAGCTCATTTTCAACCCCTTGGTGTCAGAAATAAAACTCGGGGCCCCTAAAGAGCAGTAAAGGGTCCCCGAAATCTATATTTTAAGGCTCTAAAACCAACAGTTTCTTAGATATTCCCAGAAAACTAATTTCATTTATTAAACTAATGAAGGAATGCAAGCCAGTAACCATGACAACAGTATCTCAAGAGGTGACATCCAACTTTCCATCTATTTGTGGAAGAAGTAATGCCACTCCATTTATTACATTTCTGTGAAAGTTTGCAAATGGCTATAAGGTTATCACGGAACCAACTAAAACTGTAAAATTCATCAACGCACTTAAGGGGTTCAAGGAGTAACCTAGATTTTTTCACACGACTTACACGTGCGATATATCGTACAGAAGGTCTATTATATCTCCAAACAGCAACATTATTTCCAAAAGATCCTGATTTGAAATAGTAGACTATTTTTTGCTGATTTTAGGAATTTGGGCCATTGGAGGCTAAAAACCTAAATTTTCATGCACCACAAGCCTTTATAATAAGAGGGGTCTTCCTCTGGTTGGGCACTTGACACAACGGTTAGGGTAAGTTTGTATGTGACGTGTATTGCGATTCGTCGACGAGGTTTTCAATTTTATTTTCACGTCAGGAAAAACACGTTAGGTAAATTTAGTTTGAGAGCACATTTTAACTAATCATTTTTCTTTGTCAACAAACAGGTTCCAAGCCCCTAACCATTGTAACAGTAGCTCAATTGATAAGGTCTGGTTATTAATACCGAAGACCGTTTGAAGAATGGGTACTTCTGCTAGTTTTATATAAAGCAACTTTTCTGGTGATCTAATCACCCGAGTGCAATAATACTTGGCTCAACAAATCTTTGTTCAGAGCTTAGTGTAGAGACATCTAATGATGTTCAATTGTTTTCAAAAATTCAATGTGTATCAGTTGGACATTTTAAGACCTTATTTTTTATTTCTCGTATCTTATGCGGGCGATTGAAAAGATGATTCGTATGTTAGCCATGATAACAATCATCGTCTAATGGCACTAAATTCTGTAGCTTACTTTTCGTAAATCATAGAAGCCGTGCATTTGCCTTTGCTAAAAATGAATTCCCATTTTTCGTTACAGAAAGATGCGAGAGGCGTCTTAATCACCGATATTGTCCGGCTCCGTGGCTAAATGGTTAGCGTGCTAGGCTTTGGCCCAAAGTGCCCCGGGTTCGATTCCCGGCCGAGCCATCAGGGATTTTAATCTCCTGGGGTTAATTCCCGTGGCTCGGGGACTGGGTGTATGTACCGTCTCCATCATCGCATCATCCTCAATACGACGCGCAAGGTCGTCCACGGGCGTCAACTAGAAAGACCTGCACTCGGCCTCTTCAGAGGCCACACGATCATCCATCCCCCCATCACCGATATTTAAAGTTATATATTCTAGCACATAACTTCTCATTGTAATGGTGTTGGTGAAGACATACCTGTAGGTCGTGAGCTAAAAGAGAATTAGTATATCTCAAGGAAAATCCATTTAATAGGCAAGAGAGTTTTAATGGAAAAGACCAGTAGGATATATGAAAATAGTTCTTCACGGAACTACTTGTTTATTTGAAATATTAGAAGCCATTTTTGGTGCTGTGTAAGTAATCTATTATTAGAAGCTTTTCAGTCGGTCAACTGAGTTGCAATTTATTTCCTAGTGCCTGCAATAAAATACATGAATTATTTATGCGTATAAAACACTTATCACATAAATGGGGGTTTAATTGGATGACTAGTTTCGTCGTCAAGCGAACATCAGATCTGCTAGCTTAGGCTTAATTTAGTATCTGATGATATGTATATAATACTTGCGTACAACAACCAATCAAACAATCCCGTGGCACCACAGCCCAAGAAGGGACTTGGCCTACCAAGCGACTGCTTTCCAGCCATTTGGTCTGAAGAGAGCAGTGTGACGCGTGGTCAGCCCGCCGGGTCCCTTCAGCCGTTAATCTTGATTTTCCTGACTATGCTCTACATTACAGTCAGACAGCTAATCAATTGTCATCACGAGGCTGAGTTCACTCCGTTCCAGCTTTCACGTCAGTTATTAAAAACCCTGACGGAGCCGGGAATCGAACCTAGGGTCTCCGGGTGAGAGGCATACGCGCTACCCCAAGACCATGGAACCAGCTTATATACAACGGTATTTACAATTAATTAGCTAATAGAAGTTTTTAATTAAACTACGTAACGAGTCCATTTTTAACGATTTTTTTTTTAAATTTCGTTAGTCCATTACATTTCTAAGTGTTGTCTTCTTTTTGTTAGTAATTGTTATGTGTATAAGTGAGAAACTCCTTTTGAATCTCTAACTTCTATCTATTGAAGTGATTGCGTTTTAGACTCTTTAGTTATTAACCATTATTTATAGCTTACTTTCTATTTTTGTACAAAAAAAGTAGACTAATGATATATACACGGGTGAAATATCCGCATGACTGTGTGTGCATGTATGTATGTATGTATGTATGTATGTGTCCCCCCCCCCCCTGTATCAATTCAAGCACAACAAAACCGAATTGACAGAGGTAGCACAAGCAAGGGACACCTCAGTGTCATGTGATATATTGCCGCCATCTCAACGAATACAAAATGGCGGCCAACCAAATGTTCAAACCTAATATCAAATTACGACTATACTAATCAACAAAGCTCTACCTAATTTCTTGAAAAACATACCTTAATGTAAGAAGCGTCCGGCGCTCAAACTACAAGGTCATAAGCCAAATTCCTTCAAGATGGTGGCCATGCGAATTATGCAAGTATTATAATCCATAACTTATGAATCAATATCCACACTACTTGGCATCCGGATAGTTTTATACGAGGCCTAGCCTATCTGTTACCAACGTATTGAGTATATAAGAGTGCATATTGCGCGCAGCTGTCGTCATGAACATATACATGTAAGAATTAAGTTACTCTCAACACAGTAATGAAAATTAGTGAAAAGGTAGGACCAAATGTGTGGACTTGTATTGCCAAGGAAAAAGGACAGACTCTCCATACTGCGCTCGATAGCGCATGATCGATTCGACGATTGACTGCCTGGATGATCGACAAGCTGTTGGATGCATTGGAACAGCACTGATTTTCAAAGAAATAGATCTTGCTGGAAATTGATATTAATGAACTTTCTATCTATGACTATTATGAAAGGGTTTGGAAAATTTTCAAAATTATTTTGTGAAATTTTGGGATTTTTCACAGTATTTGGAATATTTTTTACATCGCAGAAACGCGAATATGGATTTTTAGTTGAGCGCTTGATGTAAGTAGTGACGGCATGAGTTTCACCCGCTACCGCAATTAGTAGTACTTTCGTGTCTCTTGAAGACGGGTTGATTTTTGAGATCGAGTGAAAGAAAACGTGCTACATTTAATACTTTACCAGTATCCAACTCTTCTTGGTGGTGATTATTGCATCCCTATACTTAATATTGCAGAGGACGTTTATTGTGAGTTCAAATAGGACTATGTGACGTTATTTGTCATTTCCTTGCATTTTTGTGTGACATCGTGGTTGAACCAAGGACTGTTGGTCGAGCACATGGCCGCGGGTCCAATATTGTGAAAATAATTTACTACTACTCATCTTAACATAAATTGAGAGAGAATTTGGATCAAGTGTAGAATTGGAAACTGTAAAGTATTTCAATTATTTAAAAGTACAATTGCCGTGATAACTTACGAACACGTGGTTGGACATTATGAAATCCAACTTTTGAGTGTGAGAATATCATGCATTTGTAATTTAAAGCCTGAGGCGGAGTGAAAAGGCCAATTTTGTATATCCGCACTGTGTAACTTCAGTGATACCATATTTTGAGTTTAAACCAGTAAAAGTAGAGTCTGTGAAATATCGATATCATGGGAGCTACTTAGCACGGAAATCGAGCCCACCTGAAACTTTGCTGCTTTTATTGTACCAGCAGTTGAGATGGAATAAGCCAAAATTCATTGGGAGAGTGGAGGATGTTAAATTGCGTGCAGTCCTAGCAGGAGATGGCTGGAATCGAAGCAAGAGCTGGCTCATACACCCCAAGCGAGGCGTGAGTCATGCACTGCAAGCAGAAATGTAAGTGAGACGACATGCATCAAACACATGTTTTTAAGGGGTGGAATCATGGAGTAGAATAGATGGTTTCACATGCACAATCTGTAGGTAGGCAACTTATTGTATATTTAGCGATGTGATCATAGTTTTACATATCAGTTACACATGCCAAGAACAGGCACATTTTTCAATGGACGTCGTATCATTTTAGCATGCAGGCAGGTGTTTTGTACAGTTTAAACTTCGTGACGTAGAAGGCTAGTTGACATGTGGTTGTCAAGGTTAAAGGCAGTGGCCTTGTGTGTTGAGTTCTTTTATAATACTGCATTGCGCTATGAATCATATAACATTCTTCATTAATTGTATAACCATCTGACTGCAGCAGACCAAACTAAATATAACCCATTTTATAGCACGCATAACAAGATGCATGTGTAGAAGGATTCTTTTATTTTTATTTTGACTTTGCAACGACGACTTCGACTGAATTAAATGATTGTACTCGGAAGCGAGATAACACTAGTTCGATGCAGATCTTTTCTTGAAAGCTTATGCAAGCCTATGATTCTAAAGTAAAGAATGTAAATCCTGGTTTAGACACGCTAATATTAAAAGCATTTGTTGGTTATTGAATCTAACTTCACGTTCATTGGAGAACAGCTGATAACCAGCGTAGAAGCATATTTGAGTCTATGAATGAGGCCAAGTGTATAAAATAGGTAACCATGCTATTGTGTTGTCTTGTAGCAGACACTAAGAGGGGAGTTTATGGTTATTGCTCATATCTTTGGAGCTGATATTTTTGCCAGCGACATTGTACGTTTTTGTCTTGTCCACTGATATTGGAGACTGACGAGTCATTGTGTTATTGAGGTGACATGCACTTAAAGTGACAGTGTCTCTACTGGTATTCTACGAATATTAGATGGTTCCTTCTCTACACATAGTTACACTAAACGAAGTTCATGGTCAATAAACCTTACAAACATTCCTTTAGGTATAAAATTGAATTAAACCTGAATTTAATAATAAAGTGATAGGATTTTTGGAAATTAAATATTGCTTAAATATGTTTTTAAATCTAAATGCGAGTTGAATGCTAAACATAAATTTTATTTTCTTGATCAACACATTAGAATTTGCTATCTTCGACTTGTTTGATACATTCTGACTTGATCCCTAATTTGAGACGACGATTAATTGAAGTTGTGATAATATGAAAGAACGCATGACATTGATAACGCAACGTGAGTCTTAGCAGCCCGCCATAGCAGTTGCCAACGTAATTTTTCCTCTGTCTACACTTATGACCATTTACCGCAAAGAGCATGAAATGTGTGCAGGCAGGGGCGCCTATTGCGCAAATATTAGAAGGGTCAGTGCATATTGTTATTCATTTGTGTTGTACTAGATTATTTTTATGATAGGATCAGATTTTGCTTAGTTTTTATTTTGATTTTGTAATAAACGCTTATCGTTCATTTTCATTTAACGTCAATCAGGATTCGCTTGGATGGATAACTTAAAATTGAATGTTGGAGGTGACATCATCATAACGTAGCTATTGATATTGTGCTCGTAAATGTAAATGAACCTAGCCTTGTGAAAAAGTTAATTGTTTTGGTTTTCCGTAAATTCATGGATATTTTATATTATTATTATTATTATTATTATTATTATTATTATTATTATTATTATTATTATTATTAACCGCCGATGTATTGCTTAGGGACTATTTGCCTGTCACTCTCTTAGTGAGATTGCTATCGATTTCGTGGATAGGACTTCGAGAGGCTTAATGTAGATTCTTAGCTAGGATTCTTATTTCGCTTCAGAGCAGATCAGTTCGGACTGACCGATTTTTACCTCTCTGAAGTAGGCTAGGGATCTGTTCTTTTATCAATTAAATTGGAATGATTTTAACGTATGCCTGGCCTTCTTCCTTCATGGTTGTTCTTTTTTGTCGTTGATGTATTCTTCTGGGCTGGTTTAAAATAGTACCTCTCCAATTCCTGACACCTCCGAGTGCAGATTTACGTGCTTAACCAGTCCAAGAATGCGTCATCCCCCCGAGTTGTGTGTTGGCTGGAAGAGGGTCTTGGAAGGGCCGTTTGAAACCAATGGCTCCCAAAGTCCTCGTCTAACGGGCACATAACATTCAAAATGACGGCTGCGCGGATTACTAGAACCAGTAACTCAGAATAAAATTGGGCAATTGAGACGAATCTTGCCAAGAGGTGAGTATCATATAAAAACTCTCACTTGCGTTAGTCAAAAGATTATCACACTGAATATAGCGCACTGTGGCCATCTTGAAGTTTAAAATAAATAATGACTCTCTTTATCCTAGAGCTATAATAACAATTTTTTTTAAGAAATAGAACCTCATAAGTCGCTTCGTATTCTCTAACCAAAATAACAATGATTCCATAACCCCCTAACAGTACACTCAAGATAGCAGTAAGGAGTACAATTGAAGTATACAAATTAGTAGCTCAAAAGTTTGTTGTACAATCAACACGAAACATGGTAGAAGAAGAGTACTACACAAGAGGAATTACTAACGTAACTAATAAATGTATGATATAGCGGGCAGCAGCCATCCTGAAATTTTATAATTTAAAAATAAATAACTTTCTACGTTTTAGAACCAAAATAACGAAAATTACTGATAGGGCACAAACAAAAGCAAAATGAGAGGTACTTTGATTTTTAAGATGGTGGCTGGGCGTAATATTAAATCGTAATAGTGAATCATTTAGCATATAATTTCGCAATCGGAACGAAACTTAGTATGGAAGAAGTACCAAATAAAAGACCTTGCTGGAATGAGCCATGAAAATAACACACAGAATACAACGCACTGCGGCCATCTTGACAATATAGAAAATGATAATGATAATGAATAATAAATGGAAAGATTGGGCAATGGGGATTGAAGATAAATGTGGAGAAGAGTAAAACAGTGGTGGTGAGTAGAGGTAAGAAAGAAGGAAAAGGAGTAATCAAAGTAGGAGATAAGGAATTGGAAGTTGTGAAACACTTCAAATATTTGGGAAGTTAATTGACTGAAGATGGAAGACTAGATTTGGAAATTAGCTGAAGCATACAACTCGGGAGTGCTTTCTACCAACAGGTACGGGGACTAGTATGGATATACCAATTAAGGCTAAAGAAGTTATGTACAAAGCATATTATGTTCCTATAATGTCATATGCAGCAGAAACTTGGACAATGACTAAGAGGGATGAGAGCAGAGTACAGGCAGCTGAGATGAGATTCCTGAGAAGTATGGTCCAGAAAACGAGAAGAGACAGAGTGAGAAATGAAGATATATGAAAAGAACTGGGAGTACAGAAACTAAATGACAAACTGGTGCAAAACAGATTGAGATGGTTTGGACATGTCAAACGGATGAATGAAGTAAGGCTACTGAACCCATGTACTGTTGGTTCAAGCGCCGAATCCATCATTTATTGGTAAAAGAAGGGAGGAAAAATACAGTCCTTAGAATGACTTAGAAAGATTTTATGCATGAGGACTGGTATAATGTTGTGCAAGAATAAGAGTCCAGGTGGCACCAGGAAATGATATCATGCGTGACGCACCGATAGGGAGCCGATCATAGCTATTAATAGAACGATAAAAACTTTCCGCTGTGTGTAAGCGAGAAGAGGTTTCGGAAATTGATCTTACGCAGCAATAAAATGGCATCCTCGCAGTTGTGCAAGAAGAGGAATAATTAGATTTAAGCCATTTGCGAGAAGATAATTAACAAAAGAAATACATCATTGTGAATCATTTTGGAATAGAGATTTTTGTGTGGTGAAAAGGGTTATAATAAATGCACACGAAAGTAGTGCAAACGCAGCATGACGTAGTTAAAAGTTCCCCGAGACCCGAGGTGGTAGGGATTAAAAATCAACTGCAACACCCACGTATCTGAAGAGCAAATTTTATTTAATATCTCGGAATTGTACGATCGATTTTCATGTGCAAAGAAGTCAGTTTACATTTAGAAAACGAGCTTTCTAGAGATATAAGTTTCAAAAGTGTGCGACTATTGCTTCAAAAGTCAGTTACGAAAAAGACGAGGATTTTATCTTTTTGTCGCCAATTTGTATAAAAGCCCTGGCAGAGCCAGGCTAATCATGCAGTACTTACTAGACCCCGAGAGGTCGTGATACGCTGTATCACCTACGAGCATCCCGTATGGGAGGGGACGAGAAGTATCATCATCAGTATCGCCGTGTGAAGACTTAGTAAAATCATAGTACAGGATTTAGTTCAGCAAGCGTCAGTCTTTATAGTGAACGTTCCGTATTACAGTCAAAGTTAGGCTGCGAACTTAAAGAACAGGCGATAGGTCTTCAAATAACAGTTCAGTTAAACGACAGAAAGTATCGTAACGTTTTGAAGTACCAACGATAGTGAAACAAACATTTCTAGCAAAGTTCAGGAACCCGATCAGGGTCGGACGAAATAAATAACGCCTAGTGTACCGAAAAGATAGGAACTAGAGCGCAGTATAATAAGAAGTGAGAATTTAATCCAAGACGTTGTCTAAAAGAGACAACCGAACAATAACAAGCAATAAGCTACGAAACTAAGGAATAGCAGTAAATGCTAGGGAATCATAGGTCATCGATAAAGTATTCGAGAGGCCGTAAATAGGACAGACTTTATCTAGACAAACTAAATAGTGTCTAGAAAGAAACGACATCGAGCTAGTAAAAATAGAAGCCGATAGTCAGAAAACCGGATCTGAAGAATAGCCGTTCCAGGGAGGGGTAGATTGATCGAGACTTTCATCATCTTGCTAGATTAGGGAGCCGACGTCTAAGAGTGTCACCCTTGGAAACGGGGAAGAAAGAAATCACGTGTGTAAGGCAAAAATCAAAGCCTCAGTTATTAAAAGCAGTGTAATGTAAATATAGTAAAATTTGTTTTAGTGTAATAATTTTAGTGAATTTATTTGTGTATGATAAAAGAATACAAAATTGTATTCAATATGTTACCAGTGTTGAAGGTAAATAATGTGTATGTGTATCAAGAAGTGTCATTATGTGAAATGGGATTAATGAAGATGGCTTAAACACATTGAGTGGGCTAAAATGAAACATCGCTGGAGAATTCGGTCGGAGACCGTAATATCATGTGAGTAACCATTTCATTATGTTATGTGTTGGGAAGGTTTGCGTACAATCCACATGAGAACGAAAGAATAGGGATGTTTTTGAATAACAAATAACAGAATAATAGCGCGATCTGAACGATTAAAAATTGAGAAAGTAAAAATAATTATATGAAATAAATAAATCCCTTGGGGGAAATGTATGAAATAAAATATCAGTGTATTTGATAAATGATTTAAATATGTGAAAGCAAGCGTAATAATAATAATAATAATAATAAAAATTATATAATTGAAGGAATATTATGATGAATTATATGAAAAGTAGTAGCTTATGAGCTCCTTTAAAAGAATTAATACATGTTGTGAACACATGTTCTTAAGATAAAGCGATTATTGTCACGGGAGAGGAGTAATATAGAATTGAGATGTACAATCAAATGTTGATTTTGAATTATCAGTTCATTGAAGGCAACTTGGCAGTAAAGTAATAGCGCAATGTAGCGCATTGAAGTAAATTTGTCACGCTAGGAAGGCGTTGAACCTAAATATACTTGGTAACACTAATTATGAGGGGCAGTTGGTCGTGGTAATTGAGCTATGGTAAGTCCTCTAAATAGTGATGTGATCACGAGGCCGTGTGTGTATTGTATTGAAGAAGGGTGCTATTTATTGTATTATGAGCGCTGGTTTAAGGTAAAAGGCCGCCCTAAGTCGGGAATGTTATAAGTCCTCCAGTATGGGATATGGTTCCCGAGGCGTTTGAAAGAATCGAACCCAGATTCGTCTATGTTGAAGCCCCTAAATATTTGTTGTTGTATTGAATTATTCTTACCCGCCAATGAGGACACTTCATAATTAATAAATGCCGAGGTTAAGAGAATGGGTCTAGTGAACCTAAATATGTTGTTAAAATAAGTAGAATGAAAGCCTTGCCTGTTCAAAGAACTGCAGTTAAGAAACAGCTGTATAAAGCTGAGGGTAGCTCGTCTCTTGTGAGTGAGACCATGAAGTTCCTGCTCCCGGCAATAAATCACGCTAAGTGGCCCAGACCAGACCCTAACTATTGATGTGTTGTGGTAGGTCGGGAGAACCGTCTGTTTGAAGTTAAAATACACAAGAGTGTTTAGAGTTTGTTTTAACGACCCGGTCTTCGAACCGAGGTTCTTTTAGATGAAGATTACCGCTTGCAAGTTCAGATCGTTGCTTTCATATGAGATAATGGTCTTTTAAGACAAATAATGATAAATCCCTAATGTTATAATTAATGATGTAGTGATTCACGAGTTTTATGAAGACAATTAGATTCCGGGAGTGATCTTAATTTTTGACGTGTTCAAGTAGTCTTCTGTAGCTCGGGAGTACGCAAATGTTTCCCAATCACGGTAGTGAATTGTTGACTTGAGAGAGATGGTGATCTAAGAACATTGTGAAAGCCCAAAATTTAAGTAAAAGAGTAACAATACTTTAATAAGAATTATATATTTTTTGATTATAAGATACTCATATAATAGGAAGTGATGTGTTGTAAAAGAATAACACAGTGTATAGAAAAGTATCGAGCCATTTGGAGCTCTTGACTTTATGGAATTTTTAAAAGGACACTATATGGAAGTGAAAAGAAATATAAGTTTGTTGGTTTATGAAAAACCATTTATTATGATTTAACCTTTGTTTTATTATGTATTCCTTGTTCACTCTGAACAAGTATGAATTATGGGTCAGTATTTTATTTGTTTAATTTGTTGTAGCGCCATATATTTGTGTAATTAAATGTTTTTATAGTAGGAGTTGAGTTTGTTTATTATTTTGGAAGTGTATCCTCTATTTAATCCAAAATGTGTAAGTCACAGAGTGGGAGAACATACCATAACCCCGATAATCCCGATTTGAGCATTGCTGGCATACTGTGATTTGCATATTTCATGCTGATTGGGCACACTACCAAGACGTGCACTGGAACGACGGATGACAGGGAAGAGAGGACGAGGAAGACCAAGAATGCGTTGGATGGACTCGGTGAAGAATAGCATTAGTAAACGGAACCTGGATTGGAACACCGTGCCGGAAGAGGAATGGTGGAACGACAGAACAAAGTAGAGAGGAACCATATTTGCCCCCACCCAGTGTCAGCTGGAAAAGGGTAAATGAAGATGATGAATGAATAACACAGACTATTTTTAAGATGAAACAACGAAAATTTGTACCATAGTAACACAGAGCCATGTAAGTGGCATTCTATGACCAAGTCAAATGAACAGGTTTTCTATGTTCTTGTAATGAACGTTATGAGTTGTACCCTATATAAGACACGCCGTTTCCTCAGTTTCGTTGTAATTCCTGTTTTTTTTTTCAATCAGAGGAATTGTTTGGAACATTAGAAAAGTACGCCCATCCACCAGCTTGAATGTAAGGAATCGCTTATCTTGCGCCTTCTGCACAGAAAGCCTTTTATATGAGACTGCATATCTACTGTACTACGATTCGTCATTGGAAATGTAATAAGTAGTGAACTATCGTTATTAATGTCTTATATATTCTAGATGGCGGCTACGAGCTATATGCGGTGTGATAGTGTTATAGCAAATGTTATGCCTATCTTATATATTTCTCCCAAATTACGAAGTTTCGTGTTAATTGCGCAATTTGATTTTGTGTTATTGATTTTGAAGTTTTTACAATATGCTCAACCTCCATCATAAATATATGGTCGAGAGTATTATTTTGCTTTACCATAGACATCTATTATATGGTTAAACTTTAATACTAATTTCAGATATTGTATCTCTAAAATATACAGTTATTTACTTTTATATTCCATAAATTCTATATCTCAGATGCGTCCAATTATCAGTGAGTCATACTTATGAATAATGATAGCGATGTCTTTTGTATGGCACTTACCTGTCACTTGCTTCGAGTTAATTGTGCTCTTATACTGTGAGTTAAATATAATCATGTCTTAAGAATATGCCCAGCCGGCATCGTGAACGTATGGAGTCGCTGTTCTTTTGATTTTGTCAAGGAAGCCATTTACAAGGTTCTACACACTGCTAATGCTCATTGTTGTATCTTAAGAATACTTTGAGTTATTCATTATCTTATTATAAATTTTCAAGATGGCCGACGCTCGTTGTAGTGTGTTATTCTGAGGGCTTATTTCAGCAAGGTGTCTTAGATGGTACTTCTTTCTTTAAAACTTTCGTTTTATTTGCGCAGTTACATTTCAAATGACTCACTATTACGTTTTAATATTACACCCAACCGCTTACTTGAAAATTTTGTCACTGTTATTTTGCTTTGGGCATACATTAGTCCTTGCAAGTTTCTACATTATCGCTACATTTTTATCATTGTAGTTCCAAAACAGAAAGTAATTTAATTTTAAATTGCGAACATTCAAGATGGCCACTGTGATAAGTTTATCAGTAACGCTACTGACGTCTCACCTGAGTTATTGCATTCAATACTTCGCTAGTACGCCTATCTGCCATCTTGAATGTAAGGAGTCACTGCTCCTCTGCATTGGGCATACGAAGCGACTTATAAGGTTCTATATTATTACTAAATATTGTTATTATAGCTCTAGGATACCAAAAGTTATTAGTTTATTTTAAAATTTTTAGATGGCCGCTGGGCGCTATATTCAGTGTGATGCTCTTGGACTAACGCAAGTGAGAACTTTTATATGATATTCACCTCTTGGTAAGGATCGTCTTAATTATCCAAATTCATTCTGAGTTGTCGACTTTGATATTCTAATAGTTCGCGCAGTAGCCATCTTGAATGTTTGGAGGGTCTGTTCTTTTACCTTGGCCATAAAAGGCCACATATACGATCGTATTTTCATTACTGTAGCTCTTAAATGTAGAGAGTTATTTATATTTATATTTTCTCCTTTCAGGATGACGCCTGTGCGTAATATTTGCGCTCTTATAGCCATAACGTGGGTAACAGAGAGATCTTATACAGAGGGGTCCAGAAAAATGAAGACACTCTTTGATAGTTAATATCTTTGGAACGAAATGGCGTACCGTTACAATTCTTGCACGGTAGCATAGCCCATTGTTTTCCATTGTTTTCTCAACAGTTGAAGAAGGTCACATGAGTGGCGCGAAAATCTTAGCGCGTTTTCCAGCAGATGACAGTGCAGCAATGAATGAAGTAAGATTGTCGTTTGAGCAACGCAAGGCCGTATTGAAGTGGTACTGGAAGTACGAAAACATGATGGAGGCACAACGGCAATGGCGTAATGTGTATTTAACTCAGCCACCAACACGTACAACAATTTATCGTATTCGGGATGAATTTGGAGCCGACGGTACGGTTCAGAATGTGCATAAGGAGTGGTCTGTCCGACCAAAAACATCAACAAGTCCAGCTTCCAGCGCTGCTGTGTTGCAACATTATACCAGGTCACCTCAAAAATCAGTGAATCAGGGTGCACGCGAAAGCGGGGTAAGCCGATCAAGTATACGACGAATCCTGAAAGCTGCAACGTGGAAAGTAAACATTCCAAGATCGCTGCACGCTATGAACGAGGACGACCCAGATCGAAGGATTGAGTACTGTGATTGGTTTGGAGGCATGCTTCACGAGGATGAATAGTTTCCAGGCATGGTTATCTGGTCTGATGATGCGCAGTTCAAACTGAACGGTACTGTAAACCGCCACAACTGCGTGTACTGTGCTCCTGAAAAAACTCACGTTTACGTGGACAATCTTGTTAATCTACCGGGTGTTAATGTGTGGTGAGGTCTGTCATCGCACGGCTTGAAGGTAGCGTAACATTGAGGTGTACCTTCATATGCAGCAAATCGATTTTACCTACCATCCGAGAGGTGTTTGGAAATGAAAGATTTTACCTACAACCAGCGCACCGCCCCACTAACACAACGATGTCAGGGCCTACTTGGATGAAAATCTACCTGGACGATGGACTGGTGATAGCAAAAATGACAATGAAATGGAAACGATAACGAAAACCAAGGTAGACTGAAAACACGTACGAAATGTAACTTAGACTGAAAACACTCACAAAAGTCAAGTTAAAGGAAAAATACAACGTGGAATTTAGATGGAAAAGACGCACAAAATGGAATTTACATTCAAAATACTTACAAAATACAATTTAGATTCGAAATACCCACAAAATGCAATGTAGATTGGCCATACTTACAAAATGCAATTAAGGTTGAAAATACTCACAAAATGCATTTTAGATTCAAAATGCCACCCAAGATTGAAAATACTTGCAAAAAGCGATTGAGGTTAAAAATACGCACAAAATGCAGTTGAAATTCAAAACACTCACTAAATGTCGGCGCCCGCGATGCAAAATGCGTACAAAATGCAATGTAGATTGAAAATACTTACAAAATGTAAGTGAGTTCGAAAATGCAATTTGGATTGAAAATACTCACAAATGGTAAATTTAGATGGAAAAAGACTACAAAATGGAATTTAGAGTGAAATTACGCAAAGAATGGAATTTAGATTCAAAATACTCACAAAAGGGCAAGTTAGATTCAAAATACTCACAAAATGCAATTTAGATTCAATTTAGGCCTACTTTCAAAATGCAATTGAAATTCAAAATACCCACGAAATGCAATTAAGATTCAAAATACTTGCAAAAATGCAATTTAGATAGAAATTGCCGGCAAAATGCAATTGGGGTTGAAAATACTTACAAAATACAATTGAAATTCAAAATACTCACAAAATGAAGGGGGAAAATGGTTACCAAATGCAATTTACTGTAGATTGAAAGTAGGCTACGTGCAAAATGCAATTTAGATTGAGAAATCTCACAAAATGGAGTTTGGATTGAAAAGACGTACAAAATGTAATTGGAAGTGAAAAGACGTACAAAATGTAAAAGTAAAAGAAGGTGGAACCCTCAATGAATGAGGGATCTGGAAAGATGAGAGAAAGGCCAATTGAGGCGGGAAAGGAAGAGACTCCCTAGGCCTCAGATACCCTAATACCGACGGGGTTGGAAGAGTTGACCAAGAGAGGCCGATAGGAAAGATAACAGAGAGGAACCTGGCACTAGTAAGTGGTCACCAACCGATGTTCCACTAGATGTGAGCTCCTAGTGGGGCTAGTAAACAAATTTGGATATTGCCTGAAAGGGACAAGGACAATAAGTCTGTGCGAGGCGAACGAGGAATATTGAGCAATCCCGCCAGCATATATCTGTCTCCTTCCACCACACTCCCATTCCTTGCCTGAAGCACAGCAGTGGCCAGCAGCTGGCGCTCTTGCTCAGCAAATACGGCGAGTTCGTATTTGAATCGCGTGCCCGGAAGTAACAAAGCATCTTCATTTTCTCGAAGGGAAAAAAATTCTCCGGTATTCCGATTGCAGCATCGTCTTTTACATAACACGCAGAGCGTCCCTGATTTTTTTTGTCGGTAAAATTAAGATACACCCTGAGTAGTGGAGTAGTGGCGCTTCTAACGCACTCCAGAACCCTCCTTGCCCCACTACTAAGCCTCAGGCATGTTAAATATCTCTCGAACGCATGGTCCGATTTTGACAAATGAGGTATCGTTGGACTCGGGCCGACGTCTTTTTTGCTATGGACCACTCGTTATATTTTTCAAAACTTTTTTTGAAAATTTTTGTTTTCGAAACTAGGTGATAGTTTGAAAACTAAACATGATAGAACGTTGTGCCATGGCTCAAACGAATGGTCTTAATGCCCTTTATTTTCTATAATGAAACTTTTTTACTTTTATGTTTTTTTTGAAAACACTCGAATTTTGAAAATCCTATATTTTGGAAACTAGGAACTCTACAAAAACGTTTATTTGACATAAATGAAAGATCCCTATGCCCTCTACCCCCAAAATAAATTTCAAGTCGCTAGAGCTAAAATTTGTGTTTTGTAAGTAGTGGGATGAGGGGGGAGCTGCTTACTAACTTATTGAGCCCTCCTCGTATTTGCCCCGAAGCTGATATCTCGCTAACCAATGGTCGGATTTGAACATACAGGGTGTCCTAGCACTCGTAGTGATGCCCCCTACTTTCCTATAGGCTCTTAATTTAATGAAAAGACCAAAACTAAAAGGTCATGTGCTTTTAATATCTCGCGAACCAATCATGCTAGAGGCATGTTCGACAGGTCCAAGGACTCGGGGTGACGTCCTCTCTGCTATGGACCACTCGTTATAATGTTTAATAAAATTGGAAACTCGATTTTGGGGTAAACACGTGTTTTTGTGATTTTGCCGATATCTCGCGAAGCAATAACGCTAGAGGCATGTACGATGGTCCAAGGATTCGGCCAGACGTCCTCTTTGCTATGGACCACACGTTATATTTTTTTAAAAAATTTGGAAACTCGATTTTGGGGTAAACACGTGTTTTTTTTTTGTGATTTTTGCCGATATCTCATGAACCAATAACGCTAGAGACGTGTACGAGGTGTCCTAGGACTCGGGCTTTTGCCCCCTTTCAAATGTGGTAGATATTGTTTTTCCAAAAAATAATTCACAAAGGGCCTAACGCCATACATGTTGAAATAACGTTTTCTTTTTCTTTACTTGTTTATAATGTTTATGAAGCGTGGTGGTTGAGAGAGACGATACGGCTGGGTGTGTGTGTTTCAACGAACCTGTCGCTAACCACAAGGACCATGCTTAATAGAACAATCGCTATTTCGGCTGGTCGGTGTATGACAGAACGAGCATGCGTTTTCTGATATTTTACCTTTAACGTGTAAACGGTGATGAGAACTTGATTCTATGTTGGTCGAAGCGAGTACAGAAAACAAACGAGCAGGAGGTGAATGTCATTTGAGCTTATTGGAAGGCATTGATCTGACTTGACAACAAGTGCAATGGAAAAAATGACCAAGACGCTTAAAGGTGAAATAATCTGACCATTGTGCTGGCAGGGAAGTGCGAAAGGCGTGCACACATGTGTGAAACCACAGGCACGCTAAACCAGTGACATTCTGTCTTGCTTCGTACGTGACAAAATGCAAGTTGACGTGAAATTTGATCTACCGCAGGTGTTCGCTTGGGACGTTATCTATCTACATGCGCGATAACTGTTAACAAGTTACATCCTGTTTTGCTGCGTACGTGACAAAATGCAAGTTCATGTGAAATTTGATCCGGCACAGGTGTTCGCCTGGGACGTTAGCTGTCCACGTGCACGATAAGAGAATGTTCAAAGCGTGGGAAAAAAAATGATTATACATGCAATGTGATATATAAAGACACGTCGCTGACATTTCCACTCGCACTTATGTGACTACTTTTGAACACGCTACAGCGTTGTGTGAAACACTTGGCTTTGTTTAACAGTTTTAGTGTTGGTGGAAAATACTTATTCTTGTTGTGAGGTAGGTATATATTTATTCATTTATACATTTATTGATTTATATATAAATACATGCAATTATTTATTGATTAGGTAATTAATGATTTTATTTATTTATTTGTTTGCAGATAACCGGTATAGCCTACTTGTCGTGTGTGTGTGTGAACGATATTAAAGAAAGAGAGAAAGACAGACAGCTAGAGAAGGAAACCATTTCCACACTAGTCCGTGAGACGGGAATATAGCAAAGCATTATACGTCAAGGTGAGATTTGTTTATATATATAACCTGTTTGATTTTGTTTTGTTTATGAAAGGCATAAATTATGGAATGGATATACTTATGGTGGTTTATTTTATTTCTTTTTAGAGTGTTGGAAAACGCTTGACCTCTGTGAATAACCAGGAACGTGTGTGTTTGAGATCATTGTCAGACAGTCTACATTTCTAAACTCAGGTGAGTGTGTTCTTTCAAAATAATGTCTTTTGCCACTGCTACCGATACGTTAATTTGGGAACCCCTAAATAGTTGTTTTAAATCACGTGTGTGCTCTGGTCGTGTGGTCAATGTTAGAAAAAGTTTGATTCCCAAAGAATTTTTACAATCTTGTTTTGAAATTTTCAAAATTGAAATTTGCACAGCGCAAAGGTTGCATACGGCTTTAAAGGTGAATACAGAACTGGTGTGCGATTTCATATATAAAAAGAAGGACGTAGAGCATAAAGAGACATTTTATATTTGCAGTAAAATGCAAGAGCTATTCATAGCCCATAATTTGGAACAGTGGTATGAAACCCACGTGGTGAATGCCTTGCTATAAAAATTTGATAAACTGCAACAAGGACCGAGTGGTCTAGCCTTAGACAAAATTCATCATTTGCAAATCAACATTTGTCAATTCAACCCGTTGAATGCTGGGTCTAGCTATATTAAAACACCACCAGCAATAGCTTCGAAAAAGGCTGTGGTCAATATCAAGAATCGTGACAATGATTGCTTTCTGTGGTCTGTGGCTGCGTTTTTGCAACCAGCACAACGTGACAGTTGTCGACCAGGAAAGTACAAGGCCAAGTTTGATGAATTAAAACAAACGTTAAATTTAACTCGAGTATCGTTCCCTATGGACTTAACCGAGATCCATAGGTTTGAACAAGATAACCAGGACTTTTCGTTCATGGTGTATGGCCTTGATGGTGATGAGATTGTGGGTCCTTTTTATGCCACAAAAGAACCGAAACGACACCACATTCATCTTTTATATTTATCTGTAGGAGAGGTGAATCACTATTGCCTAATTAAAAGCCTGAGTAGATTGCTAAGCAGACAAGTGTCTAAGCACACTGGTGTAAAACATATTTGTGATCGATGCTTGCAATATTTTAAAACCTCTACGCTTTTGGAACGTCATAGGGTAGATTGTGTTTCTCAGGAAGCGGTGAGATTGATATTGCCACAAGGGGACAAGGCTGTGTTAAAGTTTAAGGACATTCATAAGCGTGACACTGTTCCCTATGTGGTATATGCAGATTTTGAAGCTCTCACTACACCCATGGCGGGATGTGAACCAGATCCCTCCATGAGCTCAACCACACCCATTCAAAAACATGAACCCTTTGCCATAGGATTTAATGTGGTGTGTGCCTATGACCCCACGCAATCCGTTTACAAATACCGTGAGGGGCCAGATTGTGCCAAATGGTTCTTGGATGAACTTGTCAAGTTGGCCGACCATGTACAGGAATTACTGGACCACCCAGTACCCATGAGCCTATCTCCAGAACAACAGCAGCAGTATGAGCATGCCACGACATGCCATATTTGTGAAAGGCCTATTTTAAGTGGAGAGGAAAAAGTCAGAGACCACTCACACTTTACAGGTGAGTTTCGTGGTGCTGCGCATAGTAAATGCAACTTGAACTTTCCAGCTCCTCGTTTCATTAGTGTCTTTTTCCACAATCTGGCGAATTATGACATTCAGTTTTTGATTCGTGAATTGGGCCATGTCAACAAGGGCTCGTTTACCATTATTCCCCAAAACCATGAGCGTTTTACGGCCCTGACATGGTGGTTGGGCGACTTTAGCATTCGATTTTTGGATTCCTTTAAGTTTATGGCATCCTCGCTAGACAGCCTTGTGAATGGCTTGAATGAGGAGGAATTAAAAAATACTAGAATGCATTTTAATGATCCTGAGCAATTTCAGTTGTGTATTCGGAAAGGTATATTCCCGTATGATTTCTGCAACAGCTGGGACGTGTTAAAGCAAAGAAAACTCCCACCACAAGAAAAATTTTACTCGAAACTAACACGCAGTACCGTTTCCGATGAAGACTATGCACATGCATGTCAAGTTTGGCGAGTGTTTGGCATGAACACGCTAAGTGAATATGCATTGCATTACCTAAAACTGGATGTATTGCTGCTCACTGATGTGTTTGAAAAATTCCGTAACTTGTGTCAACACATTTACGGTCTTGACCCGGCTCACTATTACACGAGTCCTGGACTCTCGTTTGATGCCGCTTTGAAATACACTCAAGTGGAATTGGATTTACTCACTGACGTAGACATGGTTCTATTTTTTGAAAAGGGCATTCGTGGCGGCTTTGTGTCGCTTAACCAACGCCATGCCGAAGCGAACAATGTCTACATGCCTGATTATTCACCGGACAAACCAGAATCGTACTTAATGTACTATGACGTGAATAATTTGTACGGTTACGCCATGAGTCAGCCTTTGCCCTATGGGAAGTTTGCTTGGCTGACAGACAAACAAGTGTCAGAATTTGATGTGAACATGGCTAGCCAAGAAACAGGCCGTGGATATGTGCTAGAAGTGGATATTGAATATCCCTCATCCTTGTATGATGAACATGCCGATTTCCCATTCTGCCTTGAGCAAATGGTTCCCCCTGACAGTAAAGTGAAAATTGAAAAACTCATGGGCACACTTTACAACAAAAATCGGTATGTGGTACATATCCAAATGTTGGTGCAATGCCTCGCCCAAGGCTTGGTGTTAAAGAAAATCCACAGGGGTATTTCGTTTGCTCAAAAAGCATGGCTTGAGCCATACATGCGACTCAACACAGAGCACCGACAAATGGCAACACAGCAGTTTGAAATTAATTTTTTTAAATTAATGAACAACTGTATCTATGGCAAGTCGATGGAGAATGTCCGCAAATACCGTGACATTAAATTGGTGAATGTCTGGGAGGGGCGGTGGGGTGCCCGGCGGTACATTGCCAAGCCAAATTTCAAATCGATCAATATTATCGATGAGGATTTGGCTACTATTGAAATGAGTAAGACCAGTGTGACCATGGATAAACCCATTTACTTGGGTCAAGTCATTTTAGACTTTTCTAAATCGGTCATGTATCGATTCCACTATGAGTTTGCCAAACGCCATTTTGAGGACGTCTCTCTTTTGTATATGGACACGGACTCATTCATTTACCACATTCGCCACTGCAACCCCTATGACGTCATGAGGCAACATAGTGACTGGTTCGACACCTCTTGCTATAGCGCTGACAACGTGTTTAAGCTGCCCATAAAAAACAAAAAGAAAATGGGCGTTTTAAAAGATGAATGCGGTGATTCCATTATGACGGAATTTGTAGGTTTGGCCTCAAAAATGTATGCTTATCGCACACTCGACTGTAAGGAAGCCAAAAGAGCAAAAGGTGTAGGTAGAGCAGTGGTAAAATCGCTACGTGTAGACGATTACCTAGCGGTTTTACGCACTGGCAAAGCTATGTCTCATACACAGTGCAGGATACAATCAAGCAACCATCATTTGTATCTTGTGGAACAGAGAAAACCCACCCTAGCTTCCATGGATAACAAGCGTGTGTGGGCTGATGACCTGCTCACCAGCCTGCCCTGGGGTTATGATCTCAAGGAGGAGGAGGTGTGATTTCATTGTTTAATCGTTTATGGGACATGGCTTTTTGTAACTTGTAGATTTAGAATTTTGTAAATATTGGTTTCTGTCATTGTAAATAGTAGATTTTGTAAATAGTGACAACCCACTTGGACCTTTTGCTCTTTAAAAGTTCTATGCAACCTTATTTTTTTAAAATTTTTTGATTGGTAAATAGTGTGATTCTTTTAACGCTGTACAAAATTGAGTTTTTTTGTTGTAAATATGTAATGAGTAAGATTTTTAGTAACTTTAATAACTAGTATTTAATTATTTTTCATAATGTAAATGATAAACTAAAAAAAGTTCTTTTGGGATGAGTGTGCATGTCGAGAATGTGCTTTTGGGAATAAATAAAGTGGTTGTGTTTGTTCCCAAAGACAGGTGTGAATGTATGAGTGGAGAGAGAAAACTGGTGTGTATGATTGACCAGAGCAAACACGGTGAGGTAGGGTGGGGGGGGTGGGGAGGGGGGTAAATGCTCACTTATATACTCATTTTGTTTTAAATAGTTTCGTTTTTTTCATTGAAATGTGGCAGACAATAGACATTATTTTTGTAAAAACAGTCTTACCTGCAGTAGTCGTAGACCTCGATGTTTCTCCAAACACCCATAAACTCACTGCAGCATTGCCATGGTCAAGCACTTGCATCAACATCATTGTCAAATCTCAACTTTCGACATACACCAAATGGAAAAATGTGAAAACAGCAAAATGGAAATTCCATGTTTCCATATCACCAAAAACAGCGAAACTTAAAACGGACATTTTTAAAAACTGGAAATGGCCATTTGTGAAATATGAAAATTCAAAAACTTTAAACGGACATTGTTTAAAATGTGTCATCAACAAACTGGAAAAATCCATATCATCAAAAACGCAAAACTTGAAACGAACATTTTTAAAATCTGTAAATTGCAAAATGACAAATGGCAGTGTGTGAATTCATTATGTGTAAAATGTGTAAAATGAAAAAAAATCAGCCATCAACATCACGATTTCTTAAAATTAAAAATAACATAACATCGTGCTCTGGTAAACCTTTGTTTTTATTTCATAACCATAAGGGAATTGACAAAAGAAAAATAGAAAACAAACACATCCCAATTCCTCACTCCTCAATGTTTATGTCCATGCATCATCAACTTTCCTTTCATAGCACTCATGACAATTAGGGCTGCCATCCTTTCACCTGCTGAGGCATCACTGGATGTGAAACGTTGTTTAGCTTTCTTCAATAACAATTTATCTGCCACATGTCTTGAACCAGGATGACTATGGCGATAAGAAAGGTCATGTTCCTTGCATGCTTGATCCAAAAGATTAATGGGTACATCACCACGTTGTAAACGTTTTTCGAGACGAGTTCCAGGGCCGCAAAAACGATAACCTGGAAGATGGATTTCGAAAGGTAAGTATTGAATCACTTTGTCAATGACGCCATTGCCAGTACAGGTCTGGCATATCCTTTTCCATCGATGGTAAAAAGGTTTGGTCTTCCTCCTCCTCTGTGGACGATGTTTGTGTTTGTTGTTGTTGTTGTTGCTTTTTCTCGCCATGACACCCGTGGAATGATTCAACAAAGTCTTTACATGGACTTTTATGACCGTGCTACAGTTTCACTAGCTGGCAAGTCGCACACTGACGCATAGACGGTATTTTTGCCATGGCCACTTGCTTATGGTGATCGTAATCCGTACAGGGTTGCAATTCACTCAACACAGGATCTTGAGTCCATGATTTTGGTACATGTTGCCAGATTTCTTTGACCGCGTTGGCGGCCACATAATAAATGAACGACTTGGGCAGCGCCAAGAGTTCCTCTTTGGTAAAACTGTCTAGTTTCTTTTTGCACACAAAGAACTTGCCGATGGCTTTGTCCGTAGCATTGCCTTTCTCCATGGTATCACGTGCTGTAGATGTTTACACGTCGCTTGTAGAAATCTCACTGACGTCATTCACAGGTAAATCTTGAGTTATAATTTTGTTCAACAACTCCCAGCAGGCATGGGTGGTTAACCAATGAAAGAGATGCCACGCATGTGATAGGGCTGTATGGGTAATGTTGCCACAGGAACAAGTATCCATGAGCGTTTGCAGGGAGGGGCAGCCCAACTCCATGAGGTCGATACATTGGCAGTAAGACGCCAAAAATGGTTGCAACCATTGACGTTTTTCATTACCTTTCACAAATACCACATTGGCCGAGGACAAGTGTGCTTTCATGACCACGTCCAAATATTTATAGGAAATGGTTCCCTGATTCCAGTCTAGTTGCCTATGATTTTCAATCCACTGGGTTTGTTTACGGTCTTTTTCACACAACAAATCAAAAGCATGGGGTGGTTTAAATAGCAAATGCGTAGCTTGTGATATCCAAAACGTGGTACAATCGATCATGGCCACTTGTTTAAATATAAATTTGTTGTCACCAATTTTAAACCCTTGGCAATCCACAATGAGTGTGCGCAACATGTTGACGCTTGCCTGGACCAAGTTCAACTGACGACTGACGGAGGATCAGGTGTGATCATGGCATGGACTTACCGGCCATGCTAGTTTCAAAAAAGAAGGTTAGGGTAGGACAGGGGGGGACATGCAAAAATTAGAATTTAAGAATTACATCATTTTATTATCATAACACGTCTTACAGGCTTTTCTCATTTTAGGATAAGGACGATAGCAACTGATACAACAATATAGTCTCTTGTGTTTGTAACGTCCATAACACCGATGATGTCCCAATATCTCTAAACTAGGCGTTTTTGATGGTGAGCTGCTCACCGAAGCACCATGGATACCATACGGTCCACACGTATCGTAACTTGTATTTTTTTCATCACCCAGAGACACAAGTGAGGGATAGCTTGAATGACAGGGTATATTTCCCACTTTCATTCTACGCAGGTAGGGGCAGGTGGGTGACCAGCGCTGATGTTCCTGCATGGGTTCATCGCCCTCCTGCCATTGGTCTATGATGATGGGACAAAAGGCACATTTCACTTCATCTCTTGTTTTTAAATAGTAGAATCCAGCAGCCGCCAAGGCTTGAGGGTTTATGAAAGGCACTGGCCACGTGGCAAAAGTCTTGAAACGTTGTTCCTCAGAGTTTAAATTCATGGATGTAACGTATCTTGAGGCTTTAAAGCAAGACATGACTGAGCGACTTGACGTGGGTTGAGCTGTTATTTATACACTCGTCACTTGGTTGGACAGTGGATAATAGTTGACTTGTTTGTGATGAATAATCAGACAGTAGGCCGTCGTATTGGCTGGTACATTGTCATGCGTTTCAAAATCTAGTCGAATGTCGATATTGGATGGCTTGACAGACTCTTCCAGGTAAGAACAGTCAAAAACAATCAGTGGTGCTCTTGCCTTAAACGCTTGGGGTAGTAGCATGGGGCCGTTCTCTTTTTGATAATACGACCATCGAAATTTAGAAAACAAGTCGTACAGGGGGCCAAACTTATTTTTTGAAAAATCCAAATCCAGTCCTTCATAGGGAAACACAGCTCCGTTGAGGAAAAGACGTGCATTTCTCAATTGCAGGTGATCAAATTGCGTGGCATCTTTGGTTTGTTGATACTTGCGATTCGTTTGAAAACCCACAATCAGGTAGAGAGGTCTCTCTGTATAGCGAGCTGTTTTTACAGACCAACTGTGTGTGTTGGTGGTGGGCAATAGCGGATACTCATGGAGTGCCCAGCTTCTAAATTCCATGGGTAGAGGCATATCTCTCTTTACCATCTTGAGTATGTCCAGTTTTTTGTTATCTTCAAGGGTCACATGAGGCACTTTCCATAGCAAGCGTTGTAGTTGAACTTTTGAATCGATGGGGGCATTGTCAGCTCCCTTGAGTGCATTATTATCACTCCTGTCTCTCACCAGATAAAGCACTTGCCTTGCGTTGACCACAATGCGTTGGTGATCTTCGGCAAAGCCTAAAATCAGTTTAAGAGGTAAATATCCAGTAAAGGTTCCATCGGTGTGTACCATCCAGTCATTGGTCGAGTCAGGACACCAACCTGCCATGCAAAGTGTTTTACCTTCTTCCTCACTATAAGAGGGGTATAGTTTCATGACACTGGAAATGCCCACATTTCGAGTGCTATCCACCACGATATCGTTAATGACATACCGCACTTCAGAAAACAGAAAGGCTAAACCATGGTTGGCCAACTTGGATGTGGTAGGTGTAGAGCCATCGGCTTTGGTGAGCCGACCTTCAATTTGAATGACACTTTCATGCGGTAGGGTGTAAATATCTTGGTTGTTGATAACAAATTGAATTTCATCATTGTTATTGAGTCCAGGTGTTTGAGCTTGATAGGAATGGAGATCAATTCTTACCACTCCTGGTTGCTCCTCGATGTGGTTCGCTATCTCTAGGATAGAATTTATTATGAGGGTTGACGTGGTAACCCAAATGCTGTAAAATCTGCTTGCCTTGAGATGTTAACGTGTATTCACGTGGCAAACAACTAACACCATTCCTAGACGGTGTTGTTGCTTTATACACAAACTTCATAGTGGCTTTAGCACCAACTTGTAAGTCACTGGTGTGGTAGAATCTAGATCAATGAGTTGTTGATCTCTATTGATCAGTCTTAATGTTATATTACTAATACTATCAACAGCCACAGCATGAAAAAGCACCACTGGAGGGTTTTCACGAATAATATACCCATTGGGCGATGTCACAATAAAGTCATAAAGTGAATGCGATGGTTCCTGATTGGTGTACACTTGGCTAATAATATTACACGTCACCGACACATGATGGTCCTCAATGAATTTCACTTCATGGTCCGAAACATGTTTTTTGTTGGGCTCCAACACACGTGGTTTAAATCCTAGTAATGGGCCAATGGAATCGGGGTGTGTTTTAAAGTCAATGTTGAATGAGGAGAAAATACTGCAGCGATGAGTGTTGGTATTGCCTACAAGTTCAAACTTGTGCGTTCCGTCGAGAAATGACTTTAAACCATATTGATTGATCAACACCACATAAATGTGTTCATAAATATCATCGATCGTGTATCCACCAGAGTTCAGGGTGAGCACAGAATCATCATAGTAAAACTTGTTGTTCACATTTTCACGTATGTTGTATATTCGATTGTACGTTTCAAGAGAAACAAGTCCTAAACCATAGGGTTTTTCACTCAATTCGATAGGCGGGTAAAAGTCTAGGCTGACTTCAGGTCCACGTCCATGCACTGTAAACGTTTTACTTTCTGCCGACATACTGGTGGCGTTTTTGCTTATGCTGCGTCTTATATAAAAAAATTAAACACAAACGTCCACACTGTTGGCTGTTAAACGTTTGCTCTCGTTTCACATTATAATATATCTTGATCCTGTTTCCAAAATAGGTCACTAGTTCCATGGGCGGGGGCAAATTCCCAAAACTGTCAAAGTACCATACCATGGATCCCTCTTTGACATAAGCTACATAATGCGTCCCTGGTCCTCGGTGATCATCCAAATTGACAACAGCACATTCCTGTTTCCAGGGTCGTGGGGGTAATTGGTTTCGCATAAACACACCTCGAAAATGAGAAAGCTTTAGTTGTTTAGCATAGCTTTCCACTTGTTGATGCGTCAGGGCATGTCTCGCTATGGCTGAGGTTAATTTTTTTTTTTTTTTAATATTTCGAAATGGTGAAATCCCAAATCCTTGTTGATAAAAGGCTGGCTTTAAATTGGCATTTCTAGCCCCCATGGCAATCGCTTCCATCGTTTCATTGTGTCGCTGACTTTCTTTGAGTTGTTGCTTGCCCTGCTGCGCGGCTTTAATGGTTTTCGCCACTGCACTGGCACCGCCCAAAAGTGAGCCCAGAGCAGCCAAACCAGCAAATAATGCAGGTAAAAATCCCGCTCGTTTGGGGACGGGAATCACTCGCCCTTGGTTTGAAACCTGTCGCCGACGTTTTGGAATAACATGTCTCTGTGCTGCTCGAAGGGCTTTCCTTATGGTCAATACATTATTTTTTTATTTTTTTCTTTCGCAAGGGCTTGGCCACGAATGTTGAAAACCCTGGCTTTGCCAAGGACAAAGTCCTTTTTTTAGTCTTTCTCACTGCATACCTTTGTTTCACCATGATGATAATGACCAACAACCTTTCACAAGAAAGTTTAAATCACAACTAACGTCAGATGGTTATTTCATGGCTGTATATTCCAATTCCACATAAAGTGGGAAATCGTTTATGGTTTTTCCCGCTTGCTTTTCATCCCATGTCAACATGAGATAAAAGGATAATTCGTCACCTGCATTGACCATTTCATGCTTATGGATCAACATCCTATGACCATTTATCTTTATTTGTAAATGGTTCTCATCAGGTATGGCATATTTGATGTGAATGGTTCCATCATAGTGTAATCGATAGTGGCTTAAACCCGAAGCAAGCACATAGGTCAAGTGCTGATCATGGACTAGCGGTAAATGGTTTCTGTCATTCACAGGTTTTTCATTTGTCAGATACACTAAAAACACAGATGGGATAAATTTATAAAGCCTTTTCATTTCATAGGTCACGTAACGCTTGGTACAAACATCGTCTTCGTCTTGTGGGTCTTCCACGTGAATAATCCGATGGTGATTAGCGCTATAGCCATTCACCATAAGCTGGGGCACTTTGTCATAAAACTCATACACTTTGTTATCCACATACTTTTTCGTAGTAACGTCTGTAGACACTTGAGGATGTTTTACATGGGTTAACCGCTTTCCCTTAAAGTCATAATCTCCCTGTTTTGTGCGTGGCACTACTGACCTATCCACATAGTGTTTATTAGCAGGATCTGTTTCCTGTTTAGGATCATGTATGGGGACAGGCCTATCTTTGGCCATCAACGCACGTCCAAAGACATCCATCGTCAACCTGTAGTAGCAGTCTACTGTTTCTATGACAAGGTTCGGTGTCCTGTATATAGACAGCCGGCTAGCCTGTCTAAGCCTTAGTTAACATGAAGATTATTAAGCAGCAAGAGTCATTCCCCGTGGGGGACATGGTTTCCCATCTCTGTCCCACATCACGTGAACAACGCCATGGTTCACTGTTTCCATCTTCCATTCGCTGCATCATTGTGGGGCCTTCCGGCTGTGGAAAGACTAATCTTTTGCTAACGCTCATTACAGCGCCCAATGGTCTGCGTTTTCAAAATATTTATATTTTTGCAAAATCTCTCTACCAACCCCTCTACATGTTTCTGGATCAAGTCATGTCTGGATTACAAAAAGAAAATATGGGTTATTTTACATTTTCCATGCAAGAAAATGTGATTTCACCGGATGAGGTAAAGCCTGATTCACTCATGATTTTCGATGATGTATCCACTGAACGTCAAGGCATCATTCAAAGCTATTTCAGCATGGGTCGACACAAACATATCGATTGCTTCTATCTTGGGCAAACGTATTCTAAAATGTCCAAACAGTTGATTCGTGACAATGCCAATGTCATTGTTTTATTTCGTCAGGACGAGAGGAACAGTCGTCACATTTATAATGAACATGTGAATCCGGATATGACCTTTCAAATGTTTACAGAATTGTGTGCCAAGTGCTGGAACACTCAACGTCATGCCTGTTTAGTGATTGACAAACAACGTGAACTCAACCAAGGACGGTATCGCTTAGGGTTTGATCATTTTATTGCTATTTAAGGCCTTGTCTCATTCCCCGGCAAGTCATTTGCCAAGACACCATGGCGTTAGCAGAGAGTCAATTAAAAAAGCATATTATTAGAGCAAAAAATACTATTCGCCAAAAGTTTCGTCAATTGAAACAATCACGTGCCAATCATGCTTTGTTTATTCAACAACATTTAGCACCTCCGCTAAAAGCCATGTTGAAACCCTCTTTCAAGCCATCTGAAACGCTACCCACCGTTTCACAAGCCACGCAGACGCTGCACGAGGACCCCGAGGAAGAGGAAGATGAACAGGAAGATTTGACTAGTGTTAGTGAAGTTGAGGATGAGGAGGAACAAGTGTTTACGCCTCAAAAAAAGGCCTCACCCCTTGCAGAGTTTTTGAGAAAAAAGAAATCCTTGGCCATGGTCGAAACACCTTGCCCTTCCAGAGCGTCTCCGTTTTCACAACTCTTGGCCACCCCTCAACATAAAGCTCAACTGAAAACCATTTTAATAAAATATTATGGATCAACATTGGAACCCTATTTCACCGATCTATTTATTGGAAACACAGATACCACGTATGGTGTTCGCTATGAGGATGATAGTTTTAAAATTGGCGATTCATCCATTAAATTTGCTCGTACTAAAGCTGTCATTAAAAACATCAACTATAAATTAACGCCAGGACTGTTAAAGCTGCTCTTTTCTCGGACCCCCTCTTCCCATGATTATACGTCAGAGGATCTTGACAAATATAAATCCATTTTATTGGATACCCATGCTCACAAAAGACAGTATGATTCCACGCAACAAGTGAATGCCAATATATCTCAAAAATATAAAACCATCATTGCAAAAATGTTTCCCACTAGTCAAAGTATTCGTCGTAAAGTGTCCGCTTCGGGAGTGACTTTTAAACCATTAAAACCCCTTGTGGATGTTACCTACTGGCACAATCCCAATAAGCTCGTCCAGCGGCTACAGTTGTTGCATGCCTCACGTCAAGCTGGCCACACCGGTCACGATTGGGAAATTCAAGAAATTGAACAAGAACTTCGAAATGCCAAAATTATTGTTTAAGCCCTCACCCATTAAAATGGGTATTGCTCACGAGTTGCATCGCCCAGCTAGGCGTCACTATCCGCGACTCAAGGTGATTTAACGAGGTGTGGATGAACTTTGGCAGGCTGACTTGGTTGAAATGATACCCTATGCTGGCGTTAACGACGGTGTACGCTATATGTTGACCGTCATTGATGTCTATTCCAAAATGGCCTTTGTTGAACCTGTGCGTCGCAAGTCTGGCCCACTAGTTACCAAGGCCTTTCAACATATTATTCAACACTCCAAACGTCAACCTCAGCTGCTACAAACCGACCAGGGGAAAGAATTTTTCAACAAGGATTTCTCCAGTTTTCTCAAATCTAAGGATATTCACCATTACACCACGTACAGCAATCTGAAAGCCAGTGTGGTCGAGCGGTTCAACCGAACATTGAAAACCCATATGTGGAAAGCGTTTACAGCTCGGGGCACGTATCGCTGGTTGGACATGTTACCTGAGCTAGTATCACATTACAATGACACCAAACATAGAACGATTGGGACCAAGCCACGTCTCGTAACTAAAAATATTCAGCGATTGGATAAACTGTTTAACCCCATAAAAACAGCCGATCCTAAACGTCACCGACTGAACATTGGGGATTTTGTTCGTGTGAGCAAATTTAAGTCAGCCTTCAATAAGGGCTACACGCCTCAGTGGGGGACTGAACTATTTCGAATTCGTCGAGTCTACTTGGACAGTCCAGTCACCTATTTACTCGAGGACCTCAACCATCAACCCATAAAAGGTAGATTTTATCTACATGAACTTCAGAAAACAGCATTTCCTCAGCATTATCTTGTGGAAAAAGTGTTGAAACAAAAAGGAAATAAACTCTACGTCAAATGGTTAGGGTTTAACTCTACGTTTAATTCCTGGATCAATAAATTACATGTTGTGTGAACCTGTGTACTTTTTATTTATTCACACATGTTGTACACCACCTATAGCTCTATGTATACAGCGCTCCGCGCTTCATGCATGTTCATACATGTTTGTCTTTCCCTTTCCTCCTGTGTTCTCTCATACATCACCCCCTCCCCTCTCCCTCCCTTCACCTCCCACCACTGCTGTTTGCAGCTCTTGCCTATCTATTGGTTGTGACATCATTCCCACAAGTTGCATCATACTTTTTACTGATTCAGCGATTCCCACGCTTTGAACATTCTCTTATCGTGCACGTGGACAGCTAACGTCCCAGGCGAACACCTGTGCCGGATCAAATTTCACATGAACTTGCATTTTGTCACGTACGCAGCAAAACAGGATGTAACTTGTTAACAGTTATCGCGCATGTAGATAGATAACGTCCCAAGCGAACACCTGCGGTAGATCAAATTTCACGTCAACTTGCATTTTGTCACGTACGAAGCAAGACAGAATGTCACTGGTTTAGCGTGCCTGTGGTTTCACACATGTGTGCACGCCTTTCGCACTTCCCTGCCAGCACAATGGTCAGATTATTTCACCTTTAAGCGTCTTGGTCATTTTTTCCATTGCACTTGTTGTCAAGTCAGATCAATGCCTTCCAATAAGCTCAAATGACATTCACCTCCTGCTCGTTTGTTTTCTGTACTCGCTTCGACCAACATAGAATCAAGTTCTCATCACCGTTTACACGTTAAAGGTAAAATATCAGAAAACGCATGCTCGTTCTGTCATACACCGACCAGCCGAAATAGCGATTGTTCTATTAAGCATGGTCCTTGTGGTTAGCGACAGGTTCGTTGAAACACACACACCCAGCCGTATCGTCTCTCTCAACCACCACGCTTCATAAACATTATAAACAAGTAAAGAAAAAGAAAACGTTATTTCAACATGTATGGCGTTAGGCCCTTTGTGAATTATTTTTTGGAAAAACAATATCTACCACATTTGAAAGGGGGTGAAAGCCCGAGTCCTAGGACACCTCGTACACGTCTCTAGCGTTATTGGTTCATGAGATATCGGCAAAAATCACAAAAAAACACGTGTTTACCCCAAAATCGAGTTTCCAAATTTTTAAAAAAAATATAACGTGTGGTCCATAGCAAAGAGGACGTCTGGCCGAATCCTTGGACCCATCGTACATGCCTCTAGCGTTATTGCTTCGTGAAATATCGGCAAAATCACAAAAACACGTGTTTACCCCAAAATCGAGTTTCCCAAATTTTTTAAAATTACAATGAGTGGTCCATAGCAAATAGGACGTCAGCCCGAGTCCTTGGACCCCTCGTTCATGCCTCTAGCATGATTGCTTCGCGAGATATCGGCAAAATCACAAAAACACGTGTTTACCCCAAAATCGAGTTTCCAATTTTATTAAAAATTATAACGAGTGGTCCATAGCAGAGAGGACGTCACCCCGAGTCCTTGGACCTGTCGAACATGCCTCTAGCATGATTGGTTCGCGAGATATTAAAAGCACATGACCTTTTAGTTTTGGTCTTTTCATTAAATTAAGAGCCTATAGGAAAGTAGGGGGCATCACTACGAGTGCTAGGACACCCTGTATGTTCAAATCCGACCATTGGTTAGCGAGATATCAGCTTCGGGGCAAATACGAGGAGGGCTCAATAAGTTAGTAAGCAGCTCCCCCCTCATCCCACTACTTACAAAACACAAATTTTTGCTCTAGCGACTTGAAATTTATTTTGGGGGTAGAGGGCATAGGGATCTTTCATTTATGTCAAATAAACGTTTTTGTAGAGTTCCTAGTTTCCAAAATATAGGATTTTCAAAATTCGAGTGTTTTCAAAAAAAACATAAAAGTAAAAAAGTTTCATTGCAGAAAATAAAGGGCATAAAGACCATTCGTTTGAGCCATGGCACAACGTTCTATCATGTTTAGTTTTCAAACTATCACCTAGTTTCGAAAACAAAAATTTTCAAAAAAAATTTGAAAAATATAACGAGTGGTCCATAGCAAAAAAGACGTCGGCCCGAGTCCATCGATACCTCATTTGTCAAAATCGGACCATGCGTTCGAGAGATATTTAACATGCCTGAGGCTTAGTAGTGGGGCAAGGAGGGTTCTGGAGTGCGTTAGAAGCGCCACTACTCCACTACTACCCTGTATATGCAAAGTGTAGAAGTAGTGCGACGATTTATAAGACCATAGAGGAATTTGACGAATTGGATCTGGTTTGAGACGACATGATGACGGACTAAACAACGGAAACGGGGAGCAGACGAGACAACCAACATGTTGATCGCAGTTTATGACCGAGGAGTTATCTGAACACGAATGTCGAACCAGGAACCCTCAGGGTGATAAATGCCAGCATGAAAGGGAGAGAATATTCACACTATCAAATGTAGTTTGCATCGATCTGTGTATTTAAACATTTCCATTAGCAGGCCAAACGTTTGATATGTACAGCAGAAAAGAGGCAGGTTAAATTTAAGTAATTTTTATTGCGTGATGAGAATCAGTACAGAGCTACTTTGCTTACAATGCCATAACGTGTTCAATGGAGAGTGACATTTAGAAGGCGCTGGAATTGAGACTTGAAGCAGCAGCAGGTGTTTCACATAGGTTTCGTTTGTTTATTTGTCAAGGCGTCTAGAGAGGTGTCCATACAGAACGCCGGGCGCTCTGGCACGCCGGCGAAGTGGGTGAAGGCTATATGTTTGTCCCTCTCGCTCACTGTTCCGTGTCAATCCCTCCGGTACTGCCTTCACTTTCTTGTGGTTGATCGGTCGGAGGTCAATCGGTATTCAGTATATAGTAAATATGAAAACAAATTGAAATTGAACGAAAATAATGTGACTGAAATTGCAATGCCTTAAATGAGTTCCACGATACTTTATCAGTATTTCTGACTTAAGTGCAGTACGTAATCTTCAAGTACAGGTACGTGAAGAAACGCGTGACACACAATGCTGATGTGCCATACAATCAACGCATTAGACGAACAAATTGTCCTTTTTGTTGTTATTGTTGACATTACGTCCGGTGTGCTAGCGATCCCAACTTGACTCGGTTAGACGTGGCAAAGAGCTGTTGCAGTACCAAAAGTCAGGGCAGGCAGCCCAGCCAAGAGAGGCAGGAGCCAACCTTCTGGCATGCGGCGCAGCATAAATAGCACCCCGAGCGTGCAAAGCCTGGGCGCCGCTGTCTTATACAAAAGAAATAGTCCCGACTGACTCCCTTACTTACTCATCATCGCCCTTCCAACGCTATTAGACTTAGAAACATGAAGTTTTGAGGTTATGTTCATTTTATATCGTGAACGTGCACTAAGGAAGGCTTTTGGGATATTCAGATTATAAAGGGGTGTTAGGGGTTAATCCTGCGTTTCATTAATATCTAACGAGTGGTTTCTTTCGGAGATGTGATCCTCCGCAAATAAACTAATATGGAAAATACACAGACACGAGTCTGAGTGCTTTTCGATCTGGTGTATTTTTCGAGGTGAAAGGGGGGGTGGGGGTGGGGGTAGAAGGATTCCTAACGGTGTGTGTATCTCTGAAACGACATACGCGAGAAATTCAAAACTCAGGAGAAAAGGTCAGTCGGGAATTATCCCAACATTTGTCTGGAATAAATGTGGAAACCAAGGACAGTTACTTCCAGGATGGCTGAGGTGGGACGTTCTCAGTTTTGCCTCTCGTAGCTGAGTGTGCACGTGCCCCGTTTCAACCCTCAGAAAAAAAACCATGGCAGTTAGCCCCTGAAGGCCCTTGACCTACCAAGCGTCTGTGACCAGCCCTGTTGTCCTACAGAATGTGGGGTGACACGTGGTCAGCACGTTGGGTCCCCTCTGCTATTAATCTTGGTTTTCTTGACGGGGCGCTGCCTCTCTGATCATACAGCTATTCAGTTGTCCTCACGAAGCTGAGTGCATCCCGTTCCAGCCCTTACGTCAGAATCTAAAATCCCTGATGGATCTGGGTATCAAACCCAAGGCCTCCGAGTGAGAGACAGGAGTGCTACTCCAACACCACGGGGCTGGCTCCAACCCTCAAAGCAGATTTAAATTTCTTGGCAGAGCGAGGAATCGAACCCCGGATAGAGGCGAGGTTCATAGTGGGTAGTGGAGTGGCCTTGAGCGGTAGGCCTACATAGACTTAGTTATGGCTATAGTTACTGTATATGCAACACTCTACGCGTGTCTGTATTTAATTCATTTAGGGGCATTTTTAGCCATTGGAGTCATTGTGGTCATTTAGCCCTGTATACTAGTGTGTGTATGTAGAATTTGTATGATAACCTGTGTTATTGGGGTGTATATGGTAGTGTGTGTACTTGTAATGCAGGTGAGGATTGGGAAGAAGCCGGCTGTGGACTTCAGTTAGGAACCATCCTAGCATTTACCTGGAGTAGATGTGGAAACCACGGAAAACCACTTCCAGGATGGCTGATTATGGGAATGGAACCCATATCTTCTCAGTTTTGCCTCACGAGGCTGAGTGAACCCCGTTGAACATGGCGATGAAATAACCAGCGCTTCTAGGCTGCACACTGTGTCAAGCCAGTACACATTGAACCCTAAATAAACACCGCATGATATTAGTCACGAATACCCTTGTATATGATTCCCAAAGCTGAAAATATGCATAATAATATTTAGCGGTGGTGGGATTTGAACCCAGCTCCCAAAAACAGGACGATTAACTTCTACGCACTTAGACCATTGCTCCAAGGCAGCTAGTCCTTTCACCTTGCCTGAAAGTGTATGAGATGTAATACTGCTTTCCGCCTCGAAGGTTCATTCACGTTTTTGATCAGTAAGCCACCGTACCCAGCATTAATGTCGTATCCTACTGAAACCGTATAATCGGCATGTTCTTTGTACATGCCCGTATGACAGTTTGATGCATTGAATAATTACTTGTCGCACACATGTTTTGTAAAGGTCTTGCTTCCATGTCGTCGTAAATCTTGTAAAGTCGTTTAGGGTCAATGTGGCTTGGCTATAGACGAGGAACTGACGACTGTCAGACGTTGGAAGTGTGGCCGAAAAATAAAAAAATAAGGGGCGGAAGACTCACCCGGTATAGTTAATGTAGGCTAGGGCGAGAAAAGCTACCTCGTAACCAGTCTTACTGGGTTCGAGTTTCAAAGTGTCCGTCTTCCTGTTTTCTTTCATTCATAGCCATAACATGTCTTACATACTGTAAATTACATTTTCCATCTGTTTACAAGCAAAGTAAGTCCTAAATTAATGGCAGTACTGCTGCCGTGATTGTTTTAATGGTTTGAAACCATGAGCGCTCCGACCTCCTAGAGATAATTTTGTGTGTGGGGCATGGTGGTACAGTGGTCAAACTGCTTGCCTCTCACCAAGGATTCGACTGTGAAATATCAGGTCATGTAGTTCGGATTCCACGTAAAACTGGAGGTATAATGTTTGCCATTTATCAAACAGAATATCACAAAGCTAACGCCCGTTATCTATGAAATGTACAGTAAATGGTTGAGTAAAATAATTTATACAGTAGTCAGATATGCCGCTTATATAAAGTATGTCAACACTATAACACTATAACTAGTCCAGTCAAACTACGAAAAGTGATCCATAAGCAAAATTGCTTCACAAGCGATTGAAGTAGTATTCAACTCAACACATGTTGCTTTTTAACATATCCAAAATCAGGCCTTGGGAATGTACCGAAAAATCAAACTAAAAATGGCGACCGTTTTTTTTAACTTTTGATTACTTAGTTTGCAGAAATTGTGTAAGCTTTAGTGTGATTAAAGCACAGCCTTTAAATGTCTGTGCACATATCTAAACAACATAGAATTTATATTATATTTAAACAACAGATTATATTTAAATGACATAAAAATAATTTTCAGTTTGGTGGTAAGTGTAAATGAGTTTTTTATAGTTAGTTTTGAGTTATTGTATACAGTCTGCATCATTCCAGACCAATTGGAATGATCTCTTCCAGGAAATTACCAAGAAAATTGCCAGAGGATATCAAGTGTTCTGATGTTGGCACCAATTCCTTCTAGTTTATGGAAGGTGATATCCTTCAGAAGATTTCTGTAGAATCGGTACTCTCGAATCGTAACATGGGCAATGGGCATTTTTTATACCACTGTATAGGAACAATGGGTTGTAATAACTATGTACAAGTTGTCCGGGCTTGTAGGCTGTGGTCCAAGCAGGATGTGAAAGATTCCTTCTCAAGCGATTGAAGTGGTATTTAACTCAACAAATGTTGCTTTTTAACATGTCCAAAATCAGGCCATGGGACGGAGCTAACATCCTGCCTGGACCACGGCCTACGAGCCCGGGCAACTTGTACATAGTTATGAACGCCGGCCGTGAATGTCTTAATATCTGATGTTATATCAGCAATCATTCCCATGCCGTAAAAGGTATTATTCCCTTCTAACGTTCGAATGCTATGATCAAAATTGACTGCTGCAAACAGTATTGCATTACTGTCTGTCACATCCTCTGAATAACTGCTACTTCATGTCGAATTTCATAATTTCTGTGCAGGAGAAACAAATATCCAGATGATGGATAACGTCGATAATATAACGTGACCTGAAGTTGTGATCATTTGAACAGCTACACCTATCTGCAGTTGGCATATTAAAGCTCTTGGGCGAATAGCTTGCATAATACTCCGGTCAATTGCACCAACTTTAGTCAAAACAACTTGCCCCACAAACATTTTTGCACAGAATAACCTGAAGCTGCCTTCTGTCGTGAGATCATTTGATGATAGATATGTAACTATCTATGCCCGTTCATAATCTTTCACATCACTCGTGATTAGTGTCACAACTGCCTCTATTGAGTGTATCTTTTGTAATTCAGGACCACAGTCTTTAGAATTTGCATCGTAGGATCTATGAATTTGATCAGCAGTCTCTTTTAATGTTATAATGTCAGCCTTTCCACTATCACCAGATATGATAACACTTTCACCATAATGTTCTTCAAGTTTTCTTTTCATTGGACTTCGAGCATAAGCTTTGCAATCACTTCCTTTCAGACACTCTTTTGAAATATGATCGACAACAAATAATATTGTTCCTCGTCATTGGATTCAAGGTAAGCGCTTGTCTTTAGGAAATCTTCTTCTTGTTCTTCATTGATCAGACGCCCTTGCTTCTGCCTCTTAGGACTGTTCGATACGTTCATATTCTTGAGGAATATGTTTCCCACTACGAAAGTTTGCACAAAATGTGCAGTGGTAGACGCAATCGGCAGCATGCAGATCTGACAAAAAGTATTCATTGCGTCCTTTTACCACATAAGACCGTTCATCGCAGCGTTTCTCACAGAATTTTTGATGGTTTCAGCAAATACGGATGTTGGTACTTTAACTTGATCTGATTTCAGTTCGTATTTTACAGAAAAATCCAGAATAGTTCCACAAAACAAGCAGTAAGATGGAGCGAAAAATGGTCCTTCAGCTAAATGGACACTTCTCTTTTGAATTCATGTATTACTTGTCGATTGTTGTTTAGTCCATATACCAATGTATTTCTTATCAGTGTGCGCATTTTGGCATAACGCATGCACTCTGTTTTCAGCACTTATGATGACATCGCTTCCACGGGGTTAACTAGCCGTGTTTATGCCATCAGTACCCTTCTGCACAAGAGTGACTGCCTATTGACCATCTTCGACAATTTATTTTGCAAATACCACAATGTTGTTCAGCAGCAGCAATTTTTAGTTAACTTTACTTGAAACAAGAAAATGTTCCTTAAATATTATATCCAATAAAATTACACTTTAGAAAACATTTCATCTTATACTTACAAATACGATAATAAAGCAAAATGGCCGCCATTCTTAATTTGATTTTTAGGTGCTTTCCCGTGATCGGATTTTGTCTGACTTTGAATATGTTAAAAGGTAAGATTCGTTCAGTTGAATACCATTTCAATCGCTTGTGAAGCAATTTTGCCCAGCACAAATCATAATTTGACTAGACCGATTTTCGCACGGCCATTGACAAAGACAAATTCTTCACCACTCACCGTACTTTAGGATTTATTGAACATGGCTTCATGAACTCCTTGACGCGATGGTAGTGCTGGCGGGTAGCGAGGGTAGCGCCACCTTGATCTATAAACCGCTTCTAATAAACACTCTTTGTCAGTAAAATGTAGTGCATTTATAAGACCATGGTTGCCTTCATTGAGAGCTTAATGTATAATTCGAGCGGGCTAATCATGTAACTCACTCACCGCTCTATATTTACTATTATTGGTATTCTGCCCGAAGGCAGGTCCGTGCCTCCAAAGAGGCTATCCTCAACCGGAGTTTACGTGCGGTAGGGTGGCCAGGGCCATTTCGCTCCTCCTTCCCCGCCAACAACGTGTGGTCCCACTGAACCGGCATTCCATCCAAGGTCCAACCACGCCCAATGCTGCTTAACTGCGGAGTTCTCATGGGATCTGGTGTTTCAAGATGGTCAGGGCGTTGGCGCTTTATATTTACAGGAGGTTATGACTTTCTAGAATTATAAGCTTCCATTAACAGTTGCATGAATGTGTATTTCATCTTCATTTTCCAAAGTCAGATCAATCTTTGTAACTACTGTAGCACCAGACGAATTTTAGAGTGGAAATTACAATGGACCTAAGTGGCATAGATCATTCTCGTAAAACCTCCATATTCAGACTCTCAGATAAACACATCCCCCTAGTATGACATGGTATGACCGGTGGCGTATTGTAGAAACACAATTTTTGCCTATCTATTGTACCCTTCAAACCAGGTCTTCTTGGATGGCGCTCTCTTCTTGGGGGTCACGCTCAGTCCAAACAGCTAATTTATCATCCCAGATGTTTCAGAAAGAATCACGGGAACTTGTGCTATAAATCACATGTCAGGGATATTTTTAAATAATGGATAATTTATTCATAAAAGCTGACTACTAAAACAAGAATTTAACCACAAATTAAAAAAATGAAACCAAAATTCCCGAAAATAATTAAATCAATTGACCCGGAATTCAAATACGAACCCCACCTGGATCTATGGCTAAAATGCCAGCTCGAAGAAATCAAGTCCACTTAATTCAAGAATAAAATAAAATATGTAAAATCCCTGTTTGAATTTTAAACACAACACAATATTAAAATCTGACAAACGCAAATATTCGCATTGACTTGTCCACATGTCCTAAAATGTCTCATTCGCTGCGATACTCATTTTCGTAACACTCATTTTATGGTGCTCATTTTATGGTTTTACAGACTCGGTAAAATACCACTGGACAAATCATTCTCTTCCAAAACAAATGTCCGGTTACGATTCGTTGTTGGGTATTCGCTGGTATCGAGTGAACATAACATACACAAACAAACACAAATAATACACAAACTCATGACGTGCCTTAAAGTTCAGCTTATTATAAACAAAATGACATGACTGTTTTCTCAGAAACACAACAAACTGAACGAGATACGTTTCCAATGCGACCAAACCCACCGCAGGAATACTACTTCAAATCTACACAAATGTGCGTGCGAGCCATCTTACCCTATTACAAACAAAACACAGTCGACTGCAGCTCGACACTACATTAATCCAAACTAACACTAAAACACAAGAAAATCCCAAACAAACAAAAATAAACAAATAAATATTTTCACACATGTTTAAATAAATACATATCACAATCCCTTAATATGACTTGATAACGGCAAAATGAATCTTTACTCACCCAGGCTCCGAAATAACTTCAACAAATTAACTTGAATATCTAAATCATCACAAACAAACAGGAGCTAGGACCAGTGACATCTGTACTATAGTAAACATGTTAGCCACATGACTTCACCACAGCTGAGCTGGTTCTCAGGGGTGTACTTAACACAAATATCTCGGAAGGGACCTTCCATAGCTAGCCTTCAAGATCAACGTTTTACCTCGGGGGCTTATCACGATACCTCCTGGCGCACATTTCAAACAGCCACTTACCTTGCTCATATAACAACCTCAGGGGCTCTGCATGATACCTCCTGGCATAAAATCAACTAGGGAGCAAGAAACCTCCACCCCACCCACCTCCACTTTCGTAAATACCTGTAGTACACACTCTCCACATAACCAGCAACTTACCTTGCTCATCTCAAGGTAAATCACAGGAGATCACTGCCTGCCCAAACAACTCTCAAAATAAACACAGCTCCACACAAACTCCAACTCAACAGAAATAATTAAATCTTAACCTCATTATATTACGTTACCTCTGGCGGTCACCTGACCCCATGCAAACTGAAAATAATGCTTACAAATGGCATCACAGGAATCCGCCTGATTTATTAAACATTCTATTGTATTTCACATCCCCTCCCTATCGTTACTTATTACGTTACCAATATTGAGGAAGATGTCCACAAACAAGCCCCCTTAAACTGACTTCTCCGTTACTCCACGTACTGCACCCTGAATTAAAATTATTCTGAGACAAAATTATGAGATTTTTATAAGCCCATGTTAAAATTTAACATTGAAATAAGGGAGCTGGGTTGACGACCAAAAGCGGGTTTGTTGGCAAGATACGCGTGAGTTGGAGCTTAGGCCGGTGATTTGTGAAGCTAGTAGCCACGTGCCAAGGTTAAATGTCTCATAACAACAGAGATTTGCCGCAAAAATTAGCAATTTATTGTTATAAATTATGCCATTGGTTATATCAAGACAGCCAATGAGGAGAGGTTTTATGATAGGAAGGATTACCGAAACTTCACGAATATAATTAATATAATTACTTTTAAGCAAAAAGAAAGACTTTTTATGAAATGGAATATTGTATAAAATGATATGAAGACATAATCAGTACATTAAAAGACGCTGGAGATACGCAGTACAGTGGTATATATATTTATTGTGTACGCGCATATTTATCCCGCGAAGTCTCAACATGGCGCGAGCCAGTGGTCAGATGCGCGATTATGAGCAAGAAGAGCCTTTTGTCTCTGAAGTTGGTTGAAGACAGACGTGTGGGTCCGGGAGAGTGATTCCTGGCGACCCGATATCGAGTGCGGAGATTGTCTACCCTCAAGCGCAGTGCCGTCTCGGGCATAGTTAATGCCGTGGCCTACGTTATACTCAAGGCCTGGAAATAGAGCGGAGACTTGGTACGCCAAACTGGTAGTTCCACTTTACGTCACTAGGATCGCGGCTCGGCGCCCAAGTTGTCTGCTTTTGACTATGTGTTACATGCAACTCAAGTATAATTAATGCATGTTTTTTAGCACTTCTTACCTGTTTTCCTCCAGTTTCCCCCAAATGATGAATACAGCTCTCTCTTGACTGTATTTCACTTCACTTTAAGAATTTTTCTGTCAAGTGGTTTCTTCTTAAATTCAGAAACGTTGCACTACTGCCCGTGTGGTTCACACCAATATTCTTTAAAAGCGGCCTTAAGAACTTTTGAAGAAGAACTTCGGAGATAGAATTGTGAATACACACTTCGCATTTTGTGTGCTCGGAAAACGTGTCAGTTAAAATATTTGTGAAATTTGACAATAAATATTTTCGAGACATGAAATTTACGGCTGTTGTGACAAAGTGAGAAATTGTTTCCAACATATAAATAAAAGAAGATTTGGGATATCTTAATCCCCCTCTGTCTTGAAAATGTATTACACTAAATGGCAGGCTTGAATTTGCTGGAGCTGATATTTTCTCTAAGCAACCTTCACAGTCTGTTCTCTCTTCTGCCACTCTTACAAGAAATACCGCTACCATTGCAATTGAGATGGAAGATAGAGACGCTGGCTTTTCTGAAAACGAAAATAGAGATTTTAATACTAAAATGTCAACCATAATGTTTTATTTCAATGAACTTAATATAGGTTATAAGCCCCATATTCTTACCTTGAACAGGGCTTTCAAGAATCTCCAAGACATGTGCCGGAAGCTGGGGTGTTTCTTTAGCTTCGGCTTGGTTTTGTACCTTCCGCGATTTCTTAGGCTTCAGAAACTTGGTCAAGGCGCCTGTTATGACTGCATCTTCCCTCAGCTCCACATTCCCACTTCTAGAAGATGCGATAATTCCTGTGCTAAGTGTTGACTCGATGGCATGCAGGCATGATCTCACGTCCATCATGTCATTGTTACCTCCCTTATTTCTCAGGTGACTGAAGAGCAGTTCTACATCATCACTTGAGACATTCCGCGTGAGCACATATTGGAAGTCGATACTGATTAGAAATCGTATGCAGGACACGGTTGATGAAGTTGTTAGCACCAAAGCTTGATAAGTTTCCTTTGTAAGTCTCATCTTTTTATCGGGATAACTTTGAATCTGTGACAGGTAGGGCAGAAATTCATTGGTCAGCCATGAAAGTCTCTCATCATTAACTTCACTGAAAATAAGCTTGTCCGTGTTTCTGGAATGAAGTCCGTGTGTGGTATTGCAGATATCTTGTATATCAAACCATTTTCTAAAAATTTCCAAGAATTTTGTTGTTTCGTGTAGGCTGTCCTTATCTTCAACTTTCTCAGGGCTCGCGACTTCCATGCTCTTAAGCCCAGCTATTGTCTCTGGAGTAAACACCAATTTGGCTCTTGCCACATTCATTTTTTCTAAATTGCTTGGATATACAACCTTCCTGCTTAATTTTCTAACTGGCTTTACTACTAGCTTTTTCCGTAAGTGGTACAGATTCTTGAGATGATCACTAGTTATTAAATTGTCATCTACATAGAAGTTCCTACTCAGATATTGTGATCGTACATTCTTAATGATGTGACTCGGATCGAAACTAAGAAAAAGTGGCCTCTGCTCTTCTTTCGGGCGACGAATTTCATGAGTGGTACATCCGCCACACAGCGCCTCAAACATTGACACATTCACCTGACAGTTGTCGGTCACTATTCTGATGACCTTGAAGCCGCATTCCTCAACCGCAGTCAGTGCGTCCAGTGTTATCCTAGAGTTACTGTTGTCCTGTGAGTCCACATGTAAAGTAGAACGAAACAGGTATCCTGTAGAAGGATGACAGGCCCTTGATCAGTATGCATAATAATTTATTAGCTAATTTATGTTCGATTCCAATTGCATCTTTCTCAATATCACTAATGCCGAGAAACATGTCTAAATTCTTGTCATACAATTATCTAGACTTTATGGCCATTTCATCAATGATTAATGAACCAACCTTCTCATTACCGTGAGTCAGTGACTTTTCTTCAGCTGTCAACCTAGCTTTTGCAAGTGACGTGACACCCGTCTCTCCGTTCGTATACCCAATGTACGTTTTCAGTGTTCGTGGATGAGGAAGTTGTAAAATATTTATATATCTCAGTAAGCGGTAAGCCGACGGTGATTTATTAGAGAGCAATACACATATTTTTATTGTTGTTTCATTGTATTTAAACTTTCGTTTCGTGAAAGCTCGAATTTGTTCAAGTAAGAAATTAGCCTTCAAGTCCCCACGATCCGCTTCACTCTTGAGCTTCGATATTTGAACATCGAGTTTTTCCCGACGTTGCACTGAGTGTAATTATTGTTTCAATGAAATTATCTTCTGATTCAATGACTTAATTGTAGTTCTGTATACTGTATTCTTTCTTAGTGCCCTCCTTAATTTTAATTTTGTTGACTTGCAATGAGTTTGCTTGATTGTAGAACATTGCGTTCCTACACTAACACGTGGTTAATCATGGTTTTCTTCAATTCGTTCATCACAATAGTCTTCCGTAAAATTTGAGTTACCAGAACATTTCCTTTTATTGTTGATATGTATGTCTCTATCGACACTTGCTCTTTTGGGCGTATTTCTATTTATTTGTGCTTGTTTATGTTCGGGGTAGTCCTCAAAAAACCGTCGGAAATGCGTTCGGTAATAGCGTTCCCTTTGTAGTATTTATACTAAAATCAGAATCCTTGAAATGCTCGCTACAAATTGTAGACCGTTTTGGTGTCCACAAAGACCCTGGCTATACCCCCTCACGTGATAGAGCTAAAACCCATTGTTTCAGTATATCATTGTTCAATGGAAATTTGTGAAACGAAAGTCCATTGCCTTTAACTTGACGAGATTTACAATACGGCACGCTACGGTACACCATTTTAGACGAACACAATAATAACACTAATATTTACACATAAGTTACTCTATTAAAATCATTCACTGATTTATATCTAAAGTATTTTTCACACATACATGTCACATTTACGCTGGTACACTGGATTAAAACTTGCTTTTCACTACGTCTTGTTCATAAATACCACATCTCAATATCAGTCAAACAGCAGTCTACTGCTCTTAACGAAAGCACAACTATAATACGACACGCTTCGCCGGTCAATTTTAAACTCACCTTAGCTTTCTCACTCATTAGGGCACCTTATTTACTGCCAAATACAGACACACTAATCACATTGTACGTAATGCAAACGGTACGATTAAGGGCGCCAGACAGCGAACCTAGTGGCAAAATGCGGAACAAGTTCGAACCATCGCTCGCAATGTTGTCTGGCGCCTCATTTCCAGGCCTTGTATATAACGTAGGCCACGGTTAATGCACAGCCTTGCTTGCGATATTTAGTGCAAGTTATAAGAAGTTGAGTCGAAGCTCATTTAAAGGTTTTATGAACTATTATTCGTGATTATTACAGTGCATAGTAATACAGTATATACCCTCGAGTATTTAGGAACATTTATCAAGAGAATTACGTCGCAGATATCGTAATTATAGCGAGTGACAAACATTTTATATCTGCAATAGAAAGGAGACGCTTTTCAGCAGACAAGCAGAGCAGTTCAACAAGACAGTCATGATCGCTGATATACATTCTACAACAAGCGTGAATAGGAGAACATTATAGTGTTACATGAGCATTGAAACATATTACTACATCTATACTAATATAATAAAGCTGAAGAGTTTGTGTGTTTCTTTGTGTGTTTATGTGTTTAAACGCGCTAATCTCTGGAACTACCAATCGGATTCGAAAAATTCTTTTTGTATATGATAGCCTGATTCAAGAGGAATAGTTAAGGCTATGTTAAATTTCGGACAGACCACTCCATTCCCCGCAGTTAGGCCCTTTTGCACATATCTACACCGTTTCACCGATCTAATAACTCGACGGACATATTGTCGCTAGGCGATAACGACTAACACTGTATCACGATAGTGAACGCCGCACCATTGATGGACAGGTTGTCACTAGGCAACAACAATTTACTCTGTATCATGATAGTCCGGTAAAATTTGCTAAAGGACGCATGGGATCTGTATGCTATCGTATGCACAGTAAATCAGCATATTAGCAAATAGTAATGTAATGCTATCCTGTCAGAGAAAAATACTGGCAAACATTCCTACATTCTCCTATCACCGTTTTGCAGTTTTCATGTGTAGACAGTTGCTATTTCATTTGCGGGCCTTAAACATCGTGGTCATGTTGCCCCGTGTACCTGGGTGTGTGTGTAGAATGGTTGTGATAACCTGCGTTATTGTGATTGTTGCACTAGCATGTGTAAATTGGAGATAGGATATGGTATTTGAGGCCATTTTTCAGTGTTGCTCAAGAATTTATTGGACTGTAGTATTCTCTATGCTATCGTATCCACAGTTAATATTTCATTTGCGGGGCTTAGACATCGTGGTCATGTTGCCCCGTGTACATGAGTGTGTGTGTAGAATTTTTGTGATAACCTGCGTTATTGTGATTGTTGCACTAGCATGTGAAAATACGGTATAAAGCTCAAAGTTGGTTTGTCTGTCGGTTATTTATACAAATCTACACCGATTCACCGATATGAACCAAAATTTGTATACTTACCCTTTGGAATCCTGCGAGTAACACTGTTTACATGAAATTTCGGACAGACCACTCCATTCCCAGCATTTAGGCCCTTTGACACAAATCTACACCGTTTCACCGATCTGAACCAAAATGTGTACTCTTACCCTTTGGAAACCTGCGAGTACTGTAACACTGTCTACATGAAATTTTGGACAGACCACTCCATTCCCTACATTTAGGCACTTTGGCACAAATCTACATCGTTTCACCGATCTGAACCAAATTTTACATACTTACCCTTTGGAACCCGACGAGTAACACTGTCTACGTGAATTTTCGTACAGACCACTCCATTCTCTGCATTTAGGCCCTTTGGCACAAGTCTACACCGTTTCACCGATCTTAACCAAACTTAATATACTTACCCTTTGGAACCCTGCGGGTAACACTGTCCACTTGATATTTTGAACAACTCACTCCATTCCCTACATTTAGAACAACAGGCAAAATGAACTTGAAAACTACGTTTTAAGGTCCTAGAACCATTAATGTCCGTATAGTGTAACTGTAAGAATATCTTAATAAGTCAATTGTTGTCTGGCAATGCGAGTTGCATCACGTCACCCCTACCAGAATTGCGAAAATACAGTAGTTACAACTTGCGCTGTTTACAAATTGGAGTCACTGGAAGTATTATTGCAAGAAGATTTCTTAGGCCCCGTAAAACAGTTATCATCATGAAAATATTATGCCTCTGTATAAGTACGATGGTGTTGGTGCAGTACAGAGAGGTAATCAGCTGCAATAAGCGTTGGTGCTTACAAATTTACTTTCATTTATTCAGATCCTTATCCTTGAGCGGTATGTGGCGATAAATGACACTATTGTTACTTCAGGAGTTCGGGACAGCCGAAGTTTTCCAAAGTGCTCTGATTATTTTCCTATGGCACTATGTGACAATAGACGACACTATTGATCTCTACTTTTATAACAGCCAATGAGATATAGGCCCTAGGCAATGTCATTTATGTCACATACTCCTCTTTCTAATCATATTTTTCAATTCGTTTGTAAATTACATGTGCCAGTACTGTAGTTAGTAAATATTCGTTTCCCTGTTCATTATTGTCATTATCATTACGGGCAAATGACCTGAATGTTACGTCCTTTATACCGTACTACTTATCACCTCCACCACCACCACCACCACCACCACCACCACCACCACTACCACCACCACCACCACCACCACCACCACCACCACCACCACCACAAAAAGTTATATTTTTAAAATATTTTTTCTGTTAATTTAAGTATTATGTGCCAGTTCTGTAGTAGTATACATTATCATCCAGAAAACAAACAAATCCACCGGGCGAAGCCGGGCACTATTGCTAGTTAAGGATATTATGACAGCAATTATAAACAATGAAAACATGATTTATTTCGTCTTTGAAATGACTGCTAATATTTTGTAGATAAGATGCGATTGGGATATGTCTTAACAGAGAATATAAGTGGCAACATGGAGCAACGTTAAACTTCAGAACCATGTACAACGACATCATGTATGTCCACTATGTCATGTACAATGATATCATTATGTATAACACCACCGTGTACATTAATGCAAATTCATGTACAAAGTACTTCAGAACCACCAGCAATAAATTGAATTCATATAACAACGTCATGAATATTTCCATCTACGATTATGATGCGATCTTTAATCTACAAATTTTATTTATCTGTATGGAGATCGGTCAAAGATATTGCTTGAACATGATTTGGTATTTCGAATTGAGACGACAACGGAGATTCGTCACAGGAAGAAAGAAGATGCTAGGGCATTTTCCCAGCGAAAGCTTGAAACCTGGTATCCAGAACGAGAGGACGATACGCAGTTCGAAGCCCGATGGACGTTTGGAACTTACCAGGGAGGAACCTCTTCCTTACCTGAGGAGCAGCTTCCTGGTTGGGGCAGATCTACATTCGAGTCGATCTTCAATGGAACTATGTACATCAGGGTATTTTCCAAATACCCATATGATCTTCCAGATGTCTTCATAAGGTAGAAATGAACCAGTTTTCACTATTGTAGTTAGTATTTTGATGGCATTACGAGCAACATATTTCTCCATGTTTTTAATGTATTTTCACTTCAACATTTATTGGATTTATACTTTGAAATCATGTGAGATGATTGTCTTTTCTTCATCTGTACATGAAATTTTCAACTATGCAGTTTCTGAACTGACAAGATTTAATTATTTGGAATTCATTTCCATAATTTAAGACTTTCTTAAATTATCATTTAACATCCTCGAGTCTTATTAAATTGAATATCACACAGTTTTGGTCATAAATGTCCATTTTAAATTCATTTATTTTGGAATAAATGAATTGGGCATTTTATTGTAAGAAGAAATTATTAGCAGGGGAAGAAACTACGTGTGATATATGGTAATATATTAGTAAATGTTATATCGATTGACATTCGACGATCTGGCTAGTTATATTCGTCAGGACAGTGCAACGAACCGAGTATACTACGATATTCCTGAAGGGAATATTCATAATTTGACACACCATTATATTTTGAAGCATTGAACTTTCCGGTAAAATAAACTTTTTATTGAAACAGATTTTCTTTGAAGATATTTTCATTCGACGTTAGGAATATTAGGGACATCCTTATTCCAGTCGTATTTGAGATTAATTGGACACCTCGATAATATCACTGTTGTTATTATACCCTGTTTGTAATATTACATATTTTGTTAACGTAGCCTAGCAACACTGTAATTTGAAAGAAATCAGTAGGGAGAGACAAGTAATGTATTTTTATTGTATATTAGTATAAAAAGTGTTGATAACAGCGGAACTTTTCGGAGTAAACCTTCGTTAGGTCTTCTATAAGCAACAACAATTGTCGTAAGGATGAAAGCTATGTTGATAACAGCAATTGCTTATTGTAATGATGTAATGAAGTTGTTTGAGACAACAAGTTTGTAAGGAAAATGTTAATAACGCATGTACTACGTAATGATTGAAAGATACCAGTGTAACAAAGTTTTATGAAGTTGTTTAAAGGTATACGAGGAATGGTAATGCCGTATACGAGGTGGAATTTTTGGAGCCTGTGAAGAAATATTTTGGTTGAAATACGAGGGAGTTTTCCGTATTGATTGATGATGCTTTATAGTACTGTTGTGTGGAAGTTTGAAACAGTGGAAGTTTGAAACATTGTTATTTTGGAACTGAGTTGATGGGAACTCATGTGTGTAAGTACCGTACATGAACGAGATTGTTGGGAAGATAGTTAAGAAATCAGCGGAAACGATTAAGGGAAATGAAGTCATTCCTTTGAATACTAATCTTTATTAACTTTTTAATTAACCCGATAATGATAATAATCATATATCTTATCATAGATGATTGGTCATATTAGCCTGACATAAACATTTAAACCTGATAATTGACATGAAAGCCATAGTAATCTAAAGAAAGTTAGAAGTTATACTAATGGATAGTATTTTGAATATAAACATTTTTAATGTTAATAATAATGAGATGAGTAAACATTAATATTTTTAATATTAATAATAACCAGTTAGAAATTGTTTAAAAAAGTAAACTTGTGTTATTAAACCGTTGTAAATATTGTATATAATTATTTAGTTCATTAATCAACTTCGTTGATAAGTGTATTAAGGGATAATAATACATATTTCGCGTGTGTTAAATGTTTTAGAGCGTTTGTGAACGTATGGTGAATAGTAAATGTACAGTTTTGTGTGTATTAGGAGAGTGTATGAGGACACGTTAGTTCGAAATGACGTGTTCATTTGAATGGAATTAAGTGTATTTATTGTAAGTGTATAAAGTCACAGTTCTACCTTTTTATGTAGGAGAGTTAAAAAGATTGTAATAGAATTGAAGCAGTATTGTCAGTGTGAATGAGCACGACAGATTTACGTGTTTTTAAATGCAGGGAGTAGCAGGCAGCTGCGAGAAGCGAGCTAGTCATGTGACATAAAGGTGTGGTTACATAATCGAGCCGCACCCAAGTATGCGATGCAGGTGTTGAGTAGAGTTAGCTCGTCGGAATGTAAACAAAACATTCAACTGTAGTGGAGTCACGTACAGAGGCTCCAAGTGTAAGGATTTGTAATAACTTGTAACTGTCGTATTTTTATTGTTTAAACGCCAGCATACAGCTGGTGTGAATGTGAGTGTAACTGAGTATGCAGTGGAGTCGCGTGAGACTTAAATATCGTTTTTTTTAGAGGAGGAATGCCAACCTTGCTAGTATGTTTTACTTTATTTTATTTTATTTTATTGCGTGACTTATTTTAATTATAGAGGAGATTGTGTTATGGGATCCTGATCAGGCAAAGTGACCTTATACCCTATACAACCCCGGAAATATGGTAAGCTTCTCACTCTACGACCTTATATGTTTGTTTTATCCAAAACACGATCGTAGCGACTGTGTATGATCCTGAAGTGCTTGTTGGTGGGATTTTGTGGGTTTTCTAGCCGGGATCTTTCAAGATTCTACGATCCAGCTCAGCTTCGGATTCCCAGCAAGTGGCTTCTTGATTTATACGGGTACAGTACGAAAAATAAAATTAAGATGACATCGCTTACACGAACATATAATTGGTACGTCAACATTTATTTCTACAATTACGTTAAAAGGCATTACAATGTTAAAAATAAAGCAATTGTCTACAAACTCCGTTTCTCGCTAACATAGACCAATCCCGACAAAATGCATGATTTTTGGTACTCATCCGATCCCTGTAGTATGTCTCGTCCCAATGGCGATGCCCTCTGATATTGGTCTACTTTATGGCTCGAACCTCGTACGTCATGGTAGACTGCACCATCTTCATATATTCACACCGTTGGGTACCAAGTCTCCAGGCTTCCAGCTCCTTTGCCGATGTCGGTGGTCTAATGTGTATAATGATAGACAGTGTCGCGCATACAGGACCACTGAATGTATCAGAATTTTTAAGAACACTATGTACGGCACTTGATCTGGCATATCCTTATCTAAGCCACTTAATTAGGTACTAAATTCCCCAAATGTCCATCGCAGCTCTAATTCGCAACCGGTTAATTAAACTATAGCACAAAAACGTATTTCCTTTCTATCGAATCGATACTGGTATAAAAGTTCAACTGTACGGGCGTGCTCTAACAAAGCTCCCGGCACGGGTTTTCGCTACGTAAGCTCAATAGAAACTGTCATACTTGTCCACGCAAGGCCGAATTTTTACAGGTTTGAGGCTTTTCGTTGAGGAGGGGGTAAAAGTTTTCAAAAATTTATAGAAATCCTCTTTGAACTGCGTAGGATACCTCAGAAGGCTCGTACTGTTCCTCACGTCTCAAATATGTAAATTTCTACCAAATCCGATCGTATATTTAAATTTTAAAGAGCTCCGTTCCCGTCGCATCATTGTCCCTTGACAAACTTTCTCCAATCACACGATGAAGCGTCCTGTGTCTCATTGGCTGGCTCAATATCGACACCCCGCCCAAATCTCGAATCTTGAAATCCGTAATATTAATTTCTTATAAAAGCTCGTGGCATCTCTGAATAGCGCTTAATTTTCTGATTCCAAAGATGTCTCGTTTAATGTTTCAGGATTAGGTCACAAGTAGGCATGTCTCTCGTTCTCTGTCCTTCCTTTACGTAGTTCTGCCTCCCTTTCTCAACCATGCACAAAGCCTAGTTGGTAGATCCCATGTTCGTTTGCTTGCTGCCGGGGATATCACAGTCCGTGTCACTCCCCTAGCAGAAAGTTTATCACCACAGTTTATTAACCATCCCTTCCTGTTGAATCATCTTGTTTTAAGTCACGTACGATTTTCTCAAACTCGCCAGCTCGGCGCCTGCCCGATCACTCACTGGGTGTGGTCTCTATGACAATGAGTACGAATACTTCTATTTTATAAAACTAGAGAACTGAATGCTCAACTCATAAGCATAAGGTCTTTTACTTTGGACTTACTATTAGGAAAGGACACGCAGGATTTGCTGAAAGAAAATTCTGACGCAAAAATACTACACCTTAGATTATTATGTTTATGATGATTATTATTATTACTATCGTACAATTAGTGACGTAAAAACCATAATGTTTGGCTGAAATGCGTGTACCTCAAACAGTATTTACAGAGTTTGATAAATTGCAGGGCAATCCGAAGGGCCATGAAACTTCTCAGAATGGGAAGAGTAACACTCTTTGTTGGAAATTCTTGCAATTAAAGTTTCGAAGATATTGTCGTTGAAATTCTGGTGAAAGTTATAAGTTGGAATAGTGTGTAGCGGTCACTTATCGCGGTAACGGCTTTGCACGTGCTAGTGCAAGTAGTGGCTCGTCGCCCCTCGACTGTCCACTGTTTATGGGCATGCTCAGGGGAAGCTACAGATATGTCTGGCTTACACGACGGGAGGCAGTATCGTGTTTATTTACATAGTTTGTCGACCTCGTGTTGTTCTTCACTGAAAAGCTTCACCTCGTTGCATATTGCATCTGTGTGGACCATTCTGACTATTTCTCTGCCGAAACGACATCAATGTGTGGAATATAAGGTTAGAATTTCAACTAAGCAAGCAAGGTGAACAGACGTGTAGTGAAGTGAAGTGTAAGGAAATAATGGGAATCGCTATTCAGCAGTACCGGGCGGTCATCGGCCGCTGGCAAGCTAGAGTGAAGTGCGATTGCGGTGTCGGAGAAAGTGATAGTGGGCAATGTCACTGAGCAGATGGGGGTTTTGGCGATGGGGATGGTAGCACTGGTTGTGGCGACGCTACTGATAATTGGAGGAGTGGAGTCAAACTCAGGGCCTGGTCAGTAAGAATGGCAAGAAATTGAAAAAATAAATGAAATTGTAAAGGAAGCGTCCAAAAATGACCAGATACGGGACATTCTTCGAGAGCAATGTAAGGAATTTAAGGAGATGAAGAAATGCATAAGGGAAGAGATGGGAATAGTGACAGAGGCTGGCTGAAGATAGTAGAGAGATGAAGGACCTAAGAGAAAAGGTGAGGATATTAGAAGGGGAGGTGAAAGAATTAAGGAAGACCAAGCAGGATGAGAGAGAAAAAAGTCTTCATTTGCGGATTAAAGGAAGATGACAATGAAAACACCAAGGATCTACTGTCCAAGGTGCTCCGGGTGATTAGGGATGATATACAGATAAACATTGGGGTCTCAGATATTGACAATGTGTTCAGGATAGGGCATGTGAAGGGCAAGAGGTCCGTTAAAGTGTCATTTTCCTGATAGCTTATCTCACCTCTCGAGTTGCTTGGGTCTTAAGTGCCCTTGTAATTCTGTCTCGTCTCATATAATGTGCCTGCATATCCCAGCTCAGTCAATTGGTATTTGTGGGTGCTTAAATGTGATATTCATTAGCATTTTAAAATGTCCCGGCGTCTCCAAAGTCAGAGTAGTTGAAACGAACGTTAACTCCATAACATTAGTATTACTATTATTATTGTTATTATTATTATTATTATTATTATTATTCATGCCTGTATTCAATGGAAGGAGGTAGATGACTCACATCCCCTAGACTGTTTACACCACGACGCTGTGTCTGTGCTCGGCGATAGCCTATATCCTAGTTCATTATTTGTGCTCAAATTGTCCTCAACGTAGAACAGTTGACACCCTTTCACATCCAGCATCCTCCTGAGCTTGGCGTACTCTGCTATATAAGGGACACCCTGTTTATAAGTGTGGGAGGTACATAAGCTCAGTTGGTAGAGGCGCTGCGCTTATAAATGGAGGGGAGTGGGATCGATTTTAGAAACAAAACTGCCACTTCTAAGAACACAAATGGCTCGTGGTTCATACAGCCTACAACATCCTACATGAGTACCAGGGAAGAGAGTCCGGTCTGAACCGTGGCAGCGAACGGTTCACTGCACTTTGTTTCCTTGTGAGTGACGTTTCGAGTGTGTAACTTTCAAGTCAGGTAAAACAAAGGAAGGAAGATTGTAGTTTTACGTGACCGTGAATCTTGTGATTATGGGCCAAGGGACCTCCTTTTTACGTGGAATCCGAACCACAGGACACGGCATTTCACTTCGAAAATCTCACATGCATTGACAGGGAATCGAACCCAGTCCACCTTGGTGAGAGACCAACAGCTTGACCGCAGCGCCACCACGCCCCTCAAGTCAGTTCAAGTACAGTAAAATGGCAACCAACAGCATTAGGAACAAGAAGTTCCGTGACGAACTAAAGAGCCTACTTTTCATAAAATTTAAGATTCATGCCAATGATTAATCTATATGGATCTACAAGAATAATGACGAAATTAAGTTGGTAATATCGAAATTTCTAATTAGTTCGAAATACTGTATACCGGTACGTGGCATAATGTAGCCTAATAGAGAACTACAGTTGGAAGACCTGGTGACTGAATATATTCCTAGTTCCATCTCTTAAGGTATAGAATACAAAATTTGGTTGAAGCCCAATGGATAGCATGGACGTTACATGCAGTTAAACATTGGATCTAACAGCATGCGTAAAATCATGTTGGCAACAATGACATACATGTATTGGTCAGAAATAATCTGAAATAATATGATCTATTGATGTGTCAATTTTGAATGAAATCCATTAGTTAGCATAGAAATTACTTGCATTTTAAAATTGGACCTATCAGCAGGCTTAGAATCATGTTGGCAGCTCTGACGTATATTAGTTACTCCAAATTAATCTAGAATGCCAGGTACTATACGTGTGCAAAGTTTAGAGCTATTGGCTTGCATACTTTCTGATATATTGATATTAGGGTAACAAAAATAGAGACAACATTTATTAACAGTTGGCAGCCCTGGTTACTTTCAAGAATCGGCATAGTCATATATGATATGTTACACATAGCACACACGAAATTTGGTTGAAATCCAAATGATAGTATAGAAGTGTCAGGTATTTAAAGTTGTTCCTCTCAGCAGGCTTAGAATCATGTTGGTAGCACTGACGTATATAAGTTACTCCAAATTAATATAGAATGTCAGGTACTATACGTGTGCATAATTTAAAGCTGTCGGCTTGCATATTTTCTGATATATGGGTATTTGGATTTTTTTAAGAGAGCATTTATCAACTGTTGGCAGCCCTGGTGGCACTTAAGAATACGCTGAGTCATATCAGTTTATGTACACATAGTGAACCCTTCAGAATAGCAGTGTTTATATGCAAGAATCTTGATCAAGGGGTCGCGCTCAGTTCTTAGTGTGATGTTTACGTCCGCCAAACAACATGCTCTACTGAGGTAAGGGTCATAGGATTAAAACTATAATTAAGAAAGAAAGGTGACAAGATGTAAAATAATAACATGATTTAATGACTAATAGTGCATAAAAATAATATAAACAACAATAATAAAAATAAAATCCTCCCTGAATTTTTCCCATAACAAGAATATCTATCAATGCTGAGGAGTCAGACGGATCTCCCTCTTTATTAAATTGTGGATCCTGGTTCCACTAACTTGCAATTTGGATTTTATGTACGCGTAATGACTAACTACGAGGAATGAGTACTTTGGGTGACTGTTCGTTTACAACGGATTAACAGCCACGGTGCTCACGAACAATCATCTTGTAAATCAACGTTTATGGATATGGAACATGACACTAATAAAAACCCTTAAAAATGTAATGCTGACACACACACTAAAATCTACTATTTACAGGAATCTCTCTCGAGACCCTCATTTAGCGCGATGACGCACTTGACAATGAGCTGCCAACACCGGCCAATTGCTCAATACACAAGCAAGGAAATACAGCGTTGCACGTGACTTCACGGGTCACTGAATGGTATATAAACATGGACTAAACCAACAACAACAAAAGCCTGACTGGCTGATATTACTTTATATGAACAAAACTGTATGTTAAGCTAACGCTTCGGAGATTATCGTGATTCGTAGGCAACTCCCATTTATTTAAACAATTTTTATCATTGATCAGTTCTTAATTCTGTATTTCAAGTAATTACTGAGCCACACAAGCGCTCTCCACTAATGACCTCGCTAGCAACCTTCAGTCCGTCTTGTGAAACATCTCCCCCTTTCCTCAATACCTGTCATCGTCCCAACTCCAGTGTGTAAAAATAACTGACCAGCTGTGCCGTTATCTCAAAGAATCAACAGCAGCAAATCTCAACCACCTCAACAAATGGTCAGACATTAATCAAAATATCCACAATTGCCCTCGCAAGGTTACAATATGGACCTGGCACCAAGCTGACAGAAATCAGTCTACGCTGAAATTCCCGCTTGTAATAACCACAAAAATACACACACACACATCTGGGAATGACATCACGTATTTTCACACAGGTCGGCTGAATAGGTGCTCGCAAACATATTTAAAAAAATATTAAAACCTACGATAGAGCTGACTGCTCTTCGTCACAAATCACATTGCTCCAAAGGCAATAATCTCTCTGAATCTGATCAATAATAAACCTTAAAAAATGTAATTACCCTCCAATCTACTGTATAATTATATTACTTCAGTCCTACTTCTGAAACACAACATATCTCCGAGAGACGTTTTTAACCGCATTGCGTAACATATGCAAACACGGTCGTCCACATAGCTACGTTAGTTAAAACAACAAACAAAAACAAGAACCTTCCACTAATAACATATACGAGCTGTTTCCATGCACAAGGTGTGTCAGACCAAAACTAAATATACTACGTTAATCACACAAGCAAATTATTTACAAAACAAATTATGTCCCATATGCCATAAGTTAATCTATCAGATAATAATAATATTATTCTGTACTCATCCTCAGCAAGTCACCCGTCAAAGGGCATCCGCTACCATCTCCCAACTGGATGCTTCTTATCTCATTTCAACCATCTTGACGGAGTGTTGATAGTTCCAGGCTTCTTCGATGGTAAGCGATGTCATCTCTCGTGCTGATTCAAAAATTAGATTATTATACACTTGATATCTGACTACTAAATTCGCCGTTCCAGGTACTACTTTCCCCGTAACAGTTTGTTGGCGAATTATCGACGAAACTGCCCCTACAAAATATAGTACTGTGACTATCTATCACTGAATTTAACACATTTATAATAATTTCTGTGTCCTCATGACACGCAAAAGTATGAGTGTCTACGTCCGTACAAAGTAATAGTCAATGTCTTGGCTCTTCACGCCACTTATAAATGAACTGGCCCTAGGTCTTGATGGGGGGGGGGGGGGGGGGGGCGGGAAATTATATAAAAATTTCTCGAAATAATGGTGGTACAGGAATGAAATAAATATCACTGAACTCGTAACATTGCACAGGTCAAGAATATGCCCATTAATCCTAGAATCGATCGTAGAGATTTTGTCTAGGCGATTTCCCGCGTGAATGCTAGCCACCGCGTACCCAAGCCGGACCTGCCGCGCTCGTAGGCATTCATTTCTCATTGGTTCCACATTTTCTGTAACTTGGCGGTTTTTAGCAGATCTTGGCCTATTAGGAGTGTCTAGTATTTTCATCAGCCACTCACGTTACTGCATCATATTTTTTTTAGGCGCGAATATTACAATGAACATACCAGAAGCGTGTCTCACTGCGCGTCGCTTCTATTTTGAGGTGGCCACCACCTGTCCTTCTGAATCATTGCTAGGTCTTTCTTTTCACAATCCTAAGTATTTAGCCTTTTGTCAAACTGCTGCAGGTATTTCCTCACTGTCTCCAGCAAATGCTTGAAATTTCCTCATCTCCGTCTGGCTATTTTCATGATGCTTGTAGAAATATTTATTAATTGAAGAAATAAAACATCGAATCATTTATCCATCAGAGGGTAAAGGGTTCAATAGCACATACGAAATTTGGTTGAATTCCAATTGATAGTGTGGAAGTTATACGCATTTAAAAATTGAACTTATCAGCAGGCTTATAATCATTTTGGCAATACTGCCATGTATGGCATCCTGGAAATTAAACTGCAATATTATTATCTATACGTGTGCCTATTTTGAAATAGCTCCCATTCATACCTTCCAAGATATCCAACATGGAGCTCAAATTTCAATTGCGATTTTTCAGCAGTTGGTGGCACTGATATCATTTTCAAATATGGCCGTGAGATATTCAGGTCTAGATATTTACTCCTACCAAATTTTGTTTCGATTGCTGGAGCCGTTTAGGAGTTGATAGGAGGGGACACACACACAGCCAGACAGACAGACTGACAGAAGGACAGACAGACAGACAGACAGACAGACATACATTTGCCCGATCTCATAAGTCTACTTTTTCCTCATTTTTGCAAAATGTGAAAAGTAGGCTAAAAATGCAATAAAGTGTGTTTTACATGGTGAGGCTAATGAACCAGGTCCAGCAGATATTCATGAGTGGTTTCAGTACACCTTAAAACTCAACGTGGACCAACTGGAAGCCATTCAACTTGACAATACGACAAACAGCAAACTGGTCAGAATTATGAACCTTCCCATCGAACTGCCGAACGATCGGATAATGTTGTACTTTAGTAAGTACGGGAAATTGCGTGAAATTAGGAACGAGAGATGGTCTTCAACCCATCTATTCAACATTTTGAGTGGCATTCGGGCTATGCGAATAGAACTAAAAACTGCAATTCCACCCATTATTTCTATTGATGGTTACAAAGCACATGATGCCTATGATGGGCAACCTAGATCATGCTTTTATTGCAATGCCACTGACCACTTTTGACTGGAATGCCCGGTGGGGCGCGGTGAACCTGACCACAAAACCGGCCCTGAGCTGCTCAATGAAATAGTAGCCAACAAGGAAAGAGACGTTGCCTCGCATGCCGTATCGGTTCCGAGTTCATCTAACGTCAGTATACCTCCCCCCGAACAACCCGCCCCAGTTTCTACGTCAGCTGTAGAACAACACACACCAGAAATGTCGCCTCCTCACCCAACTGCCTTATCGCCGAAACAAGTTAGCTTGGCAGTCTTGGCAGTCAGACATAGTAAACAACAACACACTCCCACCTTACAATAGGAACTCCTCGTGCAGCCGGCGTTGCCACCTGCGTCCGATACTACCCAATCTACCAATGGCAGTCTCGGTGGGACGGCCACTTCTCTAGTTCCTACAACTGACCAGAAACCTGACAACAGCCCTGCCAGCACTGAAGCGATCACGAAGTCGTGACCTCAGGAGACAGCGCTACCAGTATTCCACCCTCAAACCTGGTCATAGATAGTTGTGGACCACCGACCGCTCGTATATGATGGTCGGATAAAATTGAAGACGACCCTCCAGCCACATGGATGCAGAAGAAAGGGGGTCACTGGCCCCCTTTCAGCATGTACACCAAGGAAATGATTCCTAAAGAACAAGTAACTCTGAAAACCTCCTCCAAGGCTAAAACAATCCAGCCGTCAAAAGAGGGAGCGCACAAGCCTTATGCAGGTGTCAGAGACCCCCGCCTACAAGGCGGAAAGTCGGGTGATAGGCGATATAGACCTATCCACCTCCATCTTGTTTATTTGGTAAAGAAACATGCCTATCCTTTTGACAATTTTGTTGACATATACTCTTATGACACGCAATGTAAACTGCATTCAAACTGCTAGTAAACAGTCGCTTTTATGTAATCTTATTTGAGACCAAGACGTGGATATTGTTATGTTGCAAGAAGTGGCTACTGAAGACATCATTATCATTCCTGGCTACGATACATTAGTTAATGTCAATGAGCACAAACGTGGTACAGCCATCTATATAAAGGACCATATACCATATGTGGATCCAGTCCTGTTAGTAAACTCACGCGTACTCAGTATCCGTATTCGGGATCTTTAGATTGTCAATATATATGCTCCCTCCGGTTCGCAGGCCAGGATACAAAGGCGGCTCTTTTATACCACAGACATTTTCCCCCTTCTATATAACCATACAGGCAATATAATCCTTGGTGGGAATTTCAACGCAGTGTTATCGCCCAAAGGCCAAAGTGGCCAATTCCAGGGTTGCACTGCGTTATCTGCGTTAATAGAAGGGTTACGCTTAAAAGACACATGGGAACTGAAGCAATCGGGGTCAGCCGGTTACACGTATTACTACCATAATTGCGCTTCTCCACTGGATAGAATATATGTCCACAGGGAATTAAAAGAACGCGTGCGGGAAACAGATTTGTGCCCGGTGGAGTTTTCCAACCATTGAGCGTATCTGTGTAAGATCCGCCAACCGGAATTGGGACCTCGCCGTGGGAGAGGTTCATGGTGACTAAATGATTCTAATTTGACACATTTGGACTTAAAAGACAGCTTTTCCATCGAATGGCATAACTGGAAACGACACATTCACCGGTATCAAGATACTCTTGATTGGTAGTTGAAGTATGCGAAACCCAGAGCTGTTAGTTTATTGAAGGCATACAGTGCCATCCGACGACGCCAAATCCATCAGACGACAGATTTTTACTTTAAGTGTTTACGATAGGTATATAATGAAGTCCCTACCAACCCTACTACATAAAGAATAAAGAAAAGCAGAGCACAGCTCCTCACGCTGCAGGGCAAAGCAATGGAAGGACCCAAACATCAAGCACAAGATCATAAAAATTTGGTTTCAGAGGCACCCTCCGTTTATTATTTTATACGGGATTCGTCAGAAATACATCAACTGCATTGCGACACCTGAGGGACAAATGATGAACAGCCATATCTTAATCACAGAAACGGTAGAAAACTTCTTTCAGTCCTCGTACACTGAGCCCGTATTCGCTCATGCTGGTGTTGATTTTTGTGAGAGCCATGAATTCTTAATATCTGAGAGATGTAGAACGCGCCCAGGAAGCATGCTCTAGCTTCAGACACACTTTTGACTTTACTCAGATGCTCCAAATATTTTTCCTACAAGATTAAAGATGGTATCTTCAACATGCAAACTAGAATGTATCATCTACAGTCATTCTGCATATTTTGCCACTATGTGTTGTCCTAATAATTATTTAATTATTATTTGAGACTAATGTATAACATCGCAGAGATGCGAACAGGAATTAAGTAGCCGCTACACGATTCAGGAAGCATTGACGACGGAACACCAGATTTCGTGAAGAATCACACCCTCTTGTGCGTTGGAATCGAACAGACGTGTATGTCTAAAGGTCCTGTAGACCTGGACATATTTGTAGGACCAAGGAGTCAAATCATCGGGAAATATCAGAGTGCATCGAGTCTATTTTAGCACAAAGTGTGCTAGTGCATCATTTACGTTCCCTGTGGAAGCAACAAGTGTAATATTTCGAAGTGAAATCGTGAATTCGACATTTTCTTTCTGACCGAGCACATGGTCTATTTTGCTGCCACATTGCAAACGCATATTTTTAGTGAAGTTCCAAGTATTGAGAAATATCAGAGTAGTACAGCGAATTGTACGAGTAAAACGCCTGAATTAATAATTACATTTGAGCTGTGCAAAGGCCGAAATTTATACCATAAAGATTACTGTGATAATCAGTGATTGCAATTTTCCACAAATTCTAGAGCCTGTGTTGCAAGATACGTGAACTTCAGTGAGCAGACACAGGGTCATTTTTCTTCAAGTCTGCAAAAGTGTAGATGCAGTTTTGCTCAGTGGAACCACGCTAGAATCAGTGTTTAAACATCGTATTTCAACAACCTACACGATGCCGAGACTACACCACGTGCTGAGAATCTTTCCTTGTATGACCATGCTGTTCATCATGGCCTAAGCCCACCTGATGAGGGGGACATCAAATATCTAGCAGCATTAAGAGATGAAGGAAGAGGAGAGAATGGCTTTGCTCATGGCCAAGGAGCGGAGGACTTTGCCAATGTCTAAAGGAAACGAATTACCCCTCAAATGTTTCTTTATCGCCGTGAGTCATGCATTAATTCTCTTGTAAAGGTTATCGGTCATGGTGTAGTTCTAGCAACCGTACTTGATAACAGTCATGTAGGTAGGTTTTCCTTCTTGTAGACACCATTTTAGGTGATTTTCCAACTTCATGAGCTCCCACACCGTATGGACTCTAAGGCTCATGGTTATCCACCCTTGGTGTGTCCGTACACTGGTGCAATATTGACAAATGTAATTTCCAGCTCATGGAAACCAGAATAATGACTTTAAAAGAGGGACAGTAATTTTCTTTATAAGCTCATGCTGAGCTTCATGTGAGAATTTTCAAGCTCCCTTTCTGTAAATTATTAGCACGCCGCTGACGGGTGTATCGTTTGGATGAGAAGGTTTACTCAACTTACCTGTGATTATTGTAAATATTTTTTAGTGGTTTGAAAGCCACAAGATTCGAGATGAATCTAATATCTGTGTAATAAGCGAGGCCAGTTGTAGCTCACTTTGATCCCGATTACAAGATAATATCGTATCATTTAGAATTGACACCACAAGGTGAAGGTGTTGACACATTTATTGTCATTTTTCATGCCCTAAGTGCATATGATTCTATCAATTCAATCTGCAGTGGTGTGGAATATCCTTCAAAGACTTTCAGATGGGAGAAATATCTTCGATTTTAGCTTCTTTGCTTTGACAAAAGCATTTATATCTTTGTAGATAATTTTTGAAGATCTACATCAACGTATAAGGAACATTGATATTGTAACATTACTCAAGTGTGTATTAGAGTCACTAGTGAACAGTGATTTTGTGAACCCTACGTGTATTTGAAACATTTTAAAGACTTTGCCAGAAAGCAATTGACTCACATGCAGTGAGGAGCGATGGAACTCTGCCAGACCACATGACAGGTGTTCTGAAGGCCAGGCATCCCGTTGCAATATTACCCATCATACCAACGTAATTTCCAGTGAGACTTCGACTCATGACACACACTTCTTATTCATATTTTGTAAGGGATTTTCAGATTTATCCCAGCCTGTAAATGCTCGATGTTTATGTAGGTCAAGTAACAGCAGTTTTCAATTGTTTTGATACAGGGTGACGCAGAAGTCACAGACTAATATTATATCTTCGAACATGTTGTAAGAGAATGAAAGTTAATAATTCTCATGATGATATAACGATCAGAGTTTTCATTAGATGAACCAGACATTTATAATTAGGCAATTTTCCTCACTTTATGTGAATTGTTATGTCCGTGTTTGGACACGAAGAGTAGTATTACACTATTTGTGATGGCCAGCCGATCGAAGTTTTGTACTAGAATGACCGAGGATTTTCCAGTGTGCTTATTAAGCCACGTAGATTACTTTTGAATGGTAACGGAGTCTTTTCATAGCCCGTAGTGTTATTTGTGATGGACGGCAGATCTAAGTTTTGTACTAGACTGACCAAGGATTTTCTAGTGTGCTTAGGAAGCCAGTTAGAATACTTTGATTGTTAGTGACGTTGCATGTAACGTGTTTATTTTGTTGTGAGTACCGTTCAGGTAGCTCACCTGTTAGAAGCCTTGTGTCATATGGTCATTCGTCATAAATAATTAACTCTTAAACCGACCATTGTAATAATCATTCTCTAAATCATGAGAACTCATTCCTAAATACCTACGACGTTAAGATACTCGTTAAACAATAACTGCTTGTTAAATCTTGATCCGATTGACTACAGCTGACCGATGCATTGCGCTTGTAGGATATCTTCCTGAAGGGATTGCTTAGAAGTTTTACCTTTTGACTGACAGAGATCACTGGCAACCAGTAATTTGTAACTCGGGGCCCATAGTGACCTCATTGTGAGACACTGTTTTGACAGTGCATTTAGTTGTTTCATTCATACACTTTAGATGACGAATGGTAACCAACAGTTATACATTCTGTAGTAGGCAGGGGAATAATAATGATTTTGTGTGTTTTATTTTATTTTGTGTGTAAACCCATTGTACCATACTGTTATATTTCTTATAGCTTCTGTTGTACTACTATTGTTATAACGTACTGATTGTAATCCAATGACTGTTATCTTAGCTTTGCTTAGATTTGCTTATACAGACACTTATCGCCGTAGGTTATTATCAGCCAGGCTAGCCAGGTTAGTTAACGTTAACTGTAAATACGAAAGTGGTACCAGTATAATTAGCTTTGTTGTCATGATTTGACATTCTTCTGATATGATGTTTTCTTCCTAGATCCATCATTATTTTGCTTGTATCTTCCCTCAGGGTTGTTTTTCGTACCACGTCCCAAGCTTTGCATTGCTTTTTCTTATGTAATTAGGACCTGTCGAGAGGGATAATATCATTCAGTTAGGGGTTGTTTTATTTATTAGGTTTGCGAACTAGCCGATTTCAAACCCTCCGATAGTGGGATAGGGGTTTGGATTTTTAAATAAATAATTACACGAGTTTTACTTAAGCCTGGATTTTCATTTATTAGTTTTGTGTTTTGAGGGTGCATTTCTTTGGGTGTCTTTGACATTGCTTATGATGGGGACCCGGTCCTTTGTGATATTGAGACTTGTGCCGGCTAGCCCCACAAAGAGTACATCCGATCCTCTTCGGCAATGTGTTTGAATGATGGGGTTATCTGGGAGGCCACGCTGGGTTGGTGGTGACCAGATAACCTCCTCTAGCGGGCACATACCTCTATCTACCTTCTTTGGCGCCCAACCGTAATGGATGATTTGGACATGGAGGCCATCAGTTCCATGTTGTTTTAGAGAGGATCATATATGACTATTTACTGGCAAATTGACTGGACTGTGACGAACTTTAGAGGTCGTACAGCCGTGCAGTTGGCCACATGGCATTCTTAAAGATATCAGACCATGGGGCGAAGTACAATTACATTAAAATTCAGATCAGGACTTTGACTTTGCCTGTACTTCGTCCTCAGTAAATGTTACTTGTCATTTGCTTGTTTGTTGTTGTTGTTGTTTTAGAGTTCATGTAGAATCTTTTTGACGTTGAATCCAGCAGTATTCGTGAAGGTTTATTTAGAAAGGCAAACTTTCCACCATGATCATTTCCTTTTTTAGTGCTAGCTAGATTTAGATGTCTGCTTCTTTTCCCAAACTGAATTGTTATATAATGGAGGAGGAGAGATTTCGTGCGGTACTGGAACAGATGATGGACCAGATGAACGCAAATATTGATACCATTATCGCCGTTTTGAGAGGCGATTTAAATGGAACTACTGTGATGTTAAAAGGTGTCTTGGACTTAGTCCGACGGGATGTCACCGACAATACAAACACTTTAAACCGAAACACCACCGCTTTCAGGGGTGATTTAACCACTAATGTTGACACAATTAATGAAACTATTAACAATAGTGTTGCCACTTTTAATGAAACTGTGAACAATAATACCACCACTTTGTGGGGTGACTTAACGAACGTTAGGGCTGATTTAGATGCCACTAATCCCACTTTGGTTATTAATACATACACACTAACCGAGCTTAAGTAGGACATAGAGACAAACCGTGCGGAAGCCAATAACAATTTGTTAGGAGGTTTAGGTAATGTTCGCGCCGACATGGCTAAAAATCAACAGGCAGCCAATGAACGCCTACAAGCTCTCTCTACTGATATAACCGCATGCCGAATGGAAATGCAGACCCGACTCGACGCCATTGACGAGATTATTCAGGGCATCAACGACAAGATCGACGAAGGGAAGAACGAGTTGCAGCTTACTATAGAAAATGTTAGGGCTGAACTTGATCTAGTGTTTCAGCCGTCGAGGGAAGGATTGAGGAAACGCAAAGCTTTAATGAAGGAGTCCGACTCGTAGTAACCGTCGTTAACACCAGTATGAGATTAATGAGAGGGTTCGCAGTCGCCGTCCACTACAACGTTAAAACTATCTCGAAGGATATGGTCAGATTTCGTGACAAACTGACCGACAGGAAGAGAATCGTCGCTGAATTAACATTAAATCTTGGGGATTTCAAACACCAGGTACACGAGAACCACAAGGAGCTTACTGTCGACATTAACGCCATTGAGAGCGATATGTCCGAAGGGAAGGCCAACATTGAAAGTAACACGACAGGATTTAGAGATCTACGGATGACCGTCCACGAAAAGGACGATTGTCTTCGCGGGAAGATCGAGAGGTTAGATTTGCAGATGAATACTCTGAGTGTATCAAGCGGTCCGCTGAATACTCCAGATATTCAACAGCTTGAGCAGAGGCTGATGGAGAGGATCGAAGCTCAACCTAAAGTAACATCTTTTGCACAACAACGCCTATTTTCGCACTAGCGACGTCGTCAACAATGAACCAGAACATAATTCCGACTACTGAGGCATGTCCTGCTACCACTATGGAGCAGCCCAGTACGTCTCATTATTTGCCACAATTTCTACCAAATACTTCCACCGCTGGAACTGGTCAAATTATGTCTCAAGGACAGACTGTTGGAACGCATCATCCGTCAACAACTCCAATTGTGACAACGACTATGGACAATTGCTATCCTACACCCAGGGAGCAACCCAGTCAATTAAACAGTAGCGCACCTGTATTTACGCTGATGCGAACACCGCAAAATCAATATGTAATGATCATTAGATCGAGGAAAGAGCAACCTGCTCACTTCTCAGGAACTGGAGGAAGGATAACTCCAGTTGAGTTCCTGAACAATGTTGAATGCTACCTACGTGGTACTATGGTGACACCCGAACGTGAACTCAGGGTAATCGAAAGGCTGCTTGATGGGCAATCCAGCACTTGGTTCCGTGCGTTCAGGTATTCATTTGGCGTATACAAAGATTTTAGGGAAGCATTACTACGGACCTACTGGTCAAGCGACATCCAGCAGAGTATAAAAGGCTGAGATGTACACTAAACGTTACAGCTCCAATCAACCGACTCGCTGCACAAACTACTTTGCTTCGCAACTTGCCAGACTCAGGTGTCTCCAACTTCCACTATCAGAGGCCAAATTGATCCAGGCAATCATTCGCCAATACCCTGCAGACGTCTCACGCGTCTTGATAGCCGCGGACACCACCTCATTTATTCAGTGTGACCAAATATTACGACGGCTCGACTCAAATAATGAGCAATTTGTCATAAACAGACCACGTGGAGAACATCGATATGAGACCAGGCAGGTAAACTTGACGACTGTTGACAATGTCAGTCATACGACTGAGCCTTCGTCCAATATTGGAACACGTTACGAGAAGAATAACACAGGACCAGACCGGAGAACATGGAACCGGCGATCCTACGAACAGAACCGACAGTCGGGTAATCCGACGCATTGGCAACGTCGTTTTAAGGGTAACAATGACGATAAGCGTAACCCCAATGAACGGAGAAACGATAACATCCCTCGTAACCAGCAATCAGGCCAAGTTCGACGAGACTATAGGTATAGCGGGGGCTATCGCCGTGATTGCGATCCCCGATGTCGTCAAGATCGAGATCCCAGATACGAAGTAGATCGTGACTGGAGAGGACGAGCTCAAGAGAGCATGGGCTACATACATCAACTCCGCGATCGTGAAGAGAGGGACCGAGCTCAGTCTCCGCGGATACAAGTAGTGCCTGAAGAGGCTCCCTAAGACGCTAATCAGCCAGGGACTTCGCAAGGCAAAGGAAAAAAACGCCGAAATCTCAGTGAGGTCTGAGGAGATGGACTCCAGAGTAACCGCTGTCACTCTATTCTGGGAGCCACTCCAATAAGATCTACTGTACGAAAGACGAACGACATCCACATTACACGTTTACCACTGATTTCGTCGAAGTTCAACGGATACCCCGTTACGCTACTGATAGACACAGGAGCAATGATAAGTGTCTTATCAGTTGATTTTCATGCTATACTTAAGGCCCATACTAAGCTGACAGATCCCCCAGTATCTACTATCAAATTCAGAGGTATTATACCTGACAAGACTGTAAAGTGTAAAGTACAAGTGCTCTGTCCTATTGAAATAGCGGACCAGATTTATTTGCATCAATTCTTTGTCTTGAAGGACCTGATGTATCAAGCAATTTTGGGTGCCGATTTTATGAGGAAGCACGAAGGAGTCATTGACATGGGACAGAATACCATCAGATTCAAGCCGCATAATGCCATTCCAATGGACCTCGTCGAGGATGACGAGGATTTGAACGCCGATGTAAATATCCTAGACATGTTGAACGCAAAGGACAAAGAAAGCACTAAGGAAGAGTGCGCGGATGACCAAGAACACCATGGAAAGGTCGAAGAGAAACTAGAAGAGCTACTAGAAGAGTATGCCAACAATTTTGATACGACGCCTGGTGAGATCAGGAATTTTGAATACGACCTGGTCGTCTTGGATGCGTCACCTTTCCAGAAGAAAATGTACCCGAACGCTGAAAAGCATCTGGAGGAAGCTGGGAAGAAACATCAAGAAATGGAAACAGCAGGGATCATCCGGAAAGCTCCTACATCCTACGTGAATCCTTTGACGACAGTTGTGAAGGCAGATGGAAGCTTACGACTCTGTTTAGATGGACGAGCACTCAACAAGCGCTTAAGCCCAGAGCACGATTGACTACCCAAGATACGAGATATCCTCAGGACGTTCAAGGGAAAGAAATATCTGACGTCACTTGACCTTGTTCAATCCCACTACCATATATTTTCTGAACACACGCAGAAATATACTGGATTTCGTTTTGGACAGACCACCCACGTTTTCTGCAAACTACCGTTTGGTCTGAAGAACGCAGGAGCAGCGTTGATACGAGCTTCGGATGCCAATTTAACTCCTCAGGTCAAGGAGAGGGTAATTTGTTATGTTGATGACATAATCATTGCATCAGAGACTGAATAAGAGTATCTGGAAACTCTTCGTCTTGTGTTTGAAAACCTTCGTAGTGCCAATTTCAAGTTGAAACGAGATAAATGCAAATTCTTTATCCGAGAAATCAACTTTGTAGATCACATTATTAGTGGAGAGGGTTACAGACAAAACCCGGCCACGATTGAGGCCATCTCCAAGTTTCCACAACCCACACGTGTTAAACACGTAAGGCAATTTCTAGGAGTTACCCAATTCATTGCGGCACATTGTCCGCAGTATTCTGAAACTGTTGCTCCACTTCAGAATCTCCTTAAGAAGAACAATCGTTGGGCCTGGAATGAAGAATGTGCTGCAGCATTCGAGAATGCCAAGAAGATGCTCGTGGAAAGCATAACTCTGGAATATCCAGACTTTTCTAGGAATTTTTTCCTCGAAACTGACGCTTCTGGGAAATGCATTAGTGCTATATTGTTACCAGAAGTCGATGAGCAAGGCCACCATTATATTGCGTTCCTAAGTAGAAGGCTCAGACTATATGAGACCAGCTAATTTACTACCGAGTTGGAAGCCTTAGCCATTGTTTATGCACTGTAAATCTGGCGAAAATTCTTTGGTTACAGAGGAGCTTAGTCCGCACCGATTATCATGCCTTGACGTTCATCATGAAATCAAGACTGGCTAGTGACCGAATTATGCGCTGGACGCTCTTTCTCCAGCAATTCGACCTCACGATCTTACACCGACCAGGAAAGGAGAACGTTCTTGCTGACATCCTTTGTCGCAAACCTGAGCCGGTGATACACGCCATGGACATCGAGTGAGATTGTGAAGAACATCTTCGACGATTAAGCTACTTGCCTGAAGGTCAACGGCGAAAAGAGGAGCTGTAGAAAATTATAAGGTTTTTGGAAAACCGAATGGATGTTCAAGACGTTGATTGCGCAGCTACAGCTGTGATAGCAGAGGATCACCTTCTGTATCGGAGAACACTGTATAAATCCATCGACCCGGACCATACCCAGTTTCGCGCTGTGATACCGAGGCGATACCAGAGTACCGTGATTATGATGGTGCATTTATCCATTGGTCATGGCAGTACAGACAAAACGATTGCCACTATCTGCGAATCGTTTACTTGGAATGGCTTAGGAGCCTCCATACGCAAGTGTCTTCGTGCTGGTGACGGGACACAATTTACATCTGCAGAGTTTGCTAATGCCATGGAAGAACTCCAGATAGGCCACGTCTTATCATCAATTCGCCACCCTGAAAGTAATCCAGCTGAATGTGTAATGGCTACTCTGGCCAAATTCTGTCGTTTTACTGCCAAGAGGAGCATTGACGATGGACAGAGGTACTGAGCATAATTACGAAATGTGTAAACTCAACTGTACACGAGAGTACCGGCCAGATGCCGTGCGTGTTGCACTTGAATCAGACACCAGTTCGATTATGGAACCAAGTTATCGTCACACCACCTTGTATACAACCATCCCATGTAAGTCGCATAGATGCTGCCAGGAACAAGCTGAATCGTCGGGCAGAGAAACGTTTGAGAAGGATGAGACACAAGAGGTTTAGGTAACCACTCACCGAGGGAGACCTTGTGTTAATCAGACGTCCAGGAATTTCCAACCCTATGGAACGTGTATATGCAAAACTTGTATCCCTCTCTTATGGCCCGAACCGAGTACTTGAAGCTTGGAACAACGGGAGTTATGTAATAGGAAATTTGAATATCAGTGAGCGTATTAGAATTTCAACGCCGCAAATCAGAGAATCATATCACCAGAATTGAATTGATTGTCTAAGCATATAAAAATGCCTGTCCTGCATTTTTATTTGAAACGACGTGGAGGCAAATGAGCCCGTATTCGCCTATGCTGGTGATGATTTTTGTGAGAGCCATGTATTCTTAATATCTGAGAGATGTAGAACGCGCCCAGGAAGCATGCTCTAGCTTCAGACGCACTTTTGACTTTACTCAGATGCTCCAAATATTTTTCCTACAAGATTAAAGATGATATCATTAACATGCAAACTAGAACGTATCATCTACAGCCATTCTGCATAATTTGCCACTATGTGTTGGCCTAATAATTATTAAATTATTATTTGAGACTAAGGTATAACATCGCAGAAATGCGAACAGGAAGTAAGAAGTCGCTACACGACTCACGAAACATTGACGCCGGAACAACAGATTCGGTGAAGAAGCACACCCTCTTGTGCGTTGCAAACGCACAGACGTGTATGTCTAAAGGTCCTGTAGACCTGGGTATATTTGTAGGACCAAGGAGTCCAATCATCGATAAAATATCTGAGTGCATCGAGTCTATTTTAGCACAAAGTGTGCTAGTACATCATTTACGTTCCCTGTGGAAGCAACAAGTTTAATATTTCGAAGTGAAATCGTGAATTCGACATTTTCTTTGTGACCGAGCACATGGTCTATTTTGCTGCCACATTGCAGACGTATATTTTCAGTGAAGTTCCAAGTATTGAGAAATATCAGAGTAGTACAGCGAATTGTACGAGTAAAACGCCTGAATTAATAATTACATTTGAGCTGTGCAAAGGCCGAAATTTATACCATTAAGATTACTGTGATAATCAGTGATTGCAATTTTCCACAAATTCTAGAGCCTGTGTTGCAAGATACGTGAACTTCAGTGAGCAGACACAGGGTCATTTTTCTTCAAGTCTGCAAAAGTGTAGATGCAGTTTTGCTCAGTGGAACCACGCTAGAATCAGTGTTTAATTATCGTATTTCAACAACCTACACGATACCGAGACAACAACACGTGCTGAGAATCTTTCCTTGTATGACCATGCTGTTCATCATGGCCTAAGCCCACCTGATGAGGGGGACATCAAATATCTAGCAGCATTAAGAGATGAAGGAAGAGGAGAGAATGGCTTTGCTCATGGCCAAGGAGCGGAGGACTTTGCCAATGTCTAAATGAAACGAATTACCCCTCAAATGTTCCTTTATGGACGAGGTGAGCTACGTTACGCCGTGAGTCATGCATTAATTCTCTTGTAAAGGTTATCGGTCATGGTGTAGTTCTAGCAACCGTACTTGATAACAGTCATGTAGGTAGGTTTTCCTTCTTGTAGACACCATTTTTGGTGATTTTCCAACTTCATGAGCTCCCACACCGTATGGACTCTAAGGCTCAGGGTTATCCACTCTTGGTGTGTTCGTACACTGGTGCAATATTGTAAAATGTAATTTCCAACTCATGGAAACCAGAATAATGACTTTAAATGAGGGGCAGTAGTCTTCTTTATCACCTCATGCTGAGCTTCATGTGATATTTTTCAAGCTCCCTTTCTATAAATTATTAGCACGCCACTGACGGGCGTACCGTTTGGATGAGAATGTTTACTCGTCTTACCTGTGATTATTGTAAATACTTTTTAGTGGTTTGAAAGCCACAGGATTCGAGATGAATCTAATATCTGTGTAATAAGTGCAGCCAGTTGTAGCTCACTTTGATCCCGATTACATGATAATATCGTATCATTTAGAATTGACACCAGAAGGTGAATGAAGGTGTTGACATATTTATTGTCATTTTTCATGCCTTAAGTGCACAATATTGTACCAATTTAATCCGCAGTGGTGTGAAATATATTTCAAAGACTTTCAGATGGGAGAAATATCTTCGATTTTAGCTTCTTTGCTTTGACAAAAGCATTTATATCTTTGTAGATAATTTTTGAAGGTCTTCAACGTATTAGGAAAATTGGTATTGTATCATTACTCAAGTGTGTATTAGGGTCACCAGTGAACAGTGTTTTGTGAACCCTACGTGTATTTGAAACATTTTAAAGACTTTGTCAGAAAGCAATTGACTCATATGCAGTGATCAGCGATGGAACTGTGTCCGAGCACATGACGGGTGTTCTGAAGAACAGGCAGTCCGTTGCAATATTACCCATCAAACCAACGTGATTCCCAGTGAGACATCGACTTCTGACACACACTTCTTTTTCATATTTTGTAAGGGCATTTCATATCGAGCCAAGCTTGTTAATGCTCGATGTTTATGTAGGTCAAGTAACAGCAGTTTTCAATTGTTTTGATACAGGGTGACGCAGAAGTCACAGACTAATATTATATCTTCGCACATGTTGTATGCGAAAGAAAGTTAATTATTCTCATGATGTTATAACGATCAGAGTTTCAATGGATGAACCAGACATTTATAATTAGGCTATTTTGCTCACTTTATGTGAATTGTTATGTCCGTGTTTTGACACGAAGAGTATTACACTATTTGTGATGGCCGGCAGATCTAAGTTTTGTACTAGACTGACCAAGGATTTTCTAGTGTGCTTAGGAAGCCACGTAGATTACTTTTGAATAGTAACGGAGTCTTTCCATAACTTGTAGTGCTATTTGTGATGGCCGGCAGATCTTTGTTTTGTACTAGACTCACCGAGGATTTTCTAGTGTGCTTAGGAAGCCACGTAGATTACTTTTGAATGATAACAGAGTCTTTTCATAGCCCGTAGTGTTATTTGTGATGGACGGCAGATCTAAGTTTTGTACTAGACTGACCAAGGATTTTCTAGTGTGCTTAGGAAGCCCGTTAGAATACTTTGATTGTTAGTGTCGTTGCATGTCACGTGTTTACTTTGTTGTGAGTACCGTTCAGGTAGCTCACCTGTTAGAAGCCTTGTGTCATATGGTCATTCGTCATAAATAATGAATTCTTAAACCGACGATTGTAATAATCATTCTCTAAATCATGAAAACTCATTCCTAAATAACTACGACGTTAAGATACACGTTAAACAATAACCGCTTGTTAAATCTTGATCCGATTGACTACAGCTGACCGATGCATTGTGCTTGTAGGATATCTTCCTGAAGGGATTGCTTAGAAGTTTTACTTTTAGACTGACAGAGATCAATGGCAACCAGTAGTTTGTAACTCGGGGCCCGCAGTGACCTCATGGTGAGACACTGTTTTGAAAGTGCATTTAGTTGTTTCATTCATACACTTTAGTTGACGAATGGTAACAAACAGTTATCCATTCTGTAGTAGGCAGGGGAATAATAATGAGTTTGTGTTTTTTTATTTTATTATGTGTGTAAACCCATTGTACCATACTGTTATATTTCTTATAGCTTCTGTTGTACAGCTATCGTTATAACGTACTTTTTGTAATCAAATGACTGTTAACTTAGCTTTGCTTATACGGACGCTTATCGCCGTACGTTATTATCAGCCAGGAATAGCTAGATTAGGTAACGTTAACTGTAAATATGGGAGTGATACCAGTGTAATTAGATTTGTTGTCATGATTTGACATTCTTCTGATATGATATTTTCTTCCTAGATCCATAATTATTTTGCTTGTATCTTCAATCAGGGTTGTTTTTCGTACCACGTCCCAAGCTTTGCATTGCTTTATCTTATGTAATTAGTACCTGTCGAGAGGGATAATATCATTCCGTTAGGGGTTGTTTTTTTATTTAGCTTTGCGCACTAGCTGATTTCAAACCCTCCGATAGTAGGATAGGGGTTTGGATTGTTAAATAAATAATTCCACGAGTTTTACTTACGCCTGGATTTTCATTTATTAGTTTTTTGTGTTGAGGGTACAGTTCTTTGGGTGTCTTTGACATTGCTTATGATGGGGACCCGATCCTTTGAGATATTGAGTCTTTTGCCGGCTAGCCCCACAAAGAGTACATCCGATCCTCTTCGGCAATGTGTTTGAAGGATGGGGTTATCTGGGAGGCCACGCAGGTTGGTGGTGACCAGATAACCTTCCCTAACGGGCACAATACAGACGACTCGCCCATCCCTCTTCACTACCAGCATCCGTTGTTCGATGGTGTACGAGGAAGTCTTCTACATTGAGAACAGAGCGCTTGACCCATGACATCACCAGCGAAGAAATATATACCCTACCTCCATACTCCACAGTGTGCCGAACAAGTCCGGATGGCCTGGGGAGAACTTTCTACATGACGGTTTGGACCACCATTCGCGATGAACTTACAGCAGTGTTGAATGATGCTTGTCTTCCTGGACGAAACATCGACACACTGAAAGATGGCCTGGTGGTTTTAGTCACAAGAACAACACAACCAACACAGCTCAGTGACTTTCACCCACTGTCGCACTTAAACTTTCACTACAAGATCTTCATGAAATGTATGAAAACGAGACTTCAAGCCATTATGGAGGCCGCGACATCTCACTGCCAAGCGGATGGAGTACCAGGCAGGTGCATTATCAACTCTACATGTGCTATTCGCGATGTCATTAGTGAGTCACTGATCAGCAATAAGAAGAAACTGTTGTTATCACTTGATAGATTAAACCATAAATATGTCCTTGCGACCCTTCCACCTATTGGCTTTGATATAAGGTTTCTTGCCCTCGTAGGTAAAATTCCTCATGGAGGATCTTCAAAAGTGAACATAAATTGGTATTTCACAAGACCTCTTCTCATCCATCGTGGAGTCAGGCAAGGAACCCCTTCTTGGCAATCTCCACACACTTTTCAACGGCACTGAAATCTGTATTTTTGCGTATGCGGATGATGTCACTCTTGTGTTGGATCGAATCGTTGACATGCAGCACATTTTTACGGACCTTGATGTGTACGGGAGATATTCTGGTGCTCAGCTACACCAACGAAAAACAGGCGATGTGGATTGGGAAATTGGACCGCGTCCAAGGGGTTCTCCCGGCGTGGGTAACAATCGCCACAGAACTTAAAATATTGCACATATCTTTCTTTAATAGAGTGCACAATGATTAAAAAGAACTGGGACGTTGCCCTGCGTTCTGCGCGTGGTGTCCTGCAACAAGTGCGGTACCGCTCCTTCCTCACACACCAACGGACAATGTACGTGAATATGTTCAGCTATGGTAAAATATTGTATCTCAATCAAATTCTTCCCATGCCAAGGATGGATTGTACACGCATTATTTCCGCCGTCGGTTGGTTTATTTGGCAAGGAGCTCTGCTACGTCTTTACCATAACACTCCGACATTGAAAAAACCCAGGGAGGTCTGGGACTCATCGACGTTAGAAAGAAAGCTAGAACTTCATTCCTTACACGAAATCTTCAACTGCTTACAGGCTTCGGGACCCATGAGTCACATAACTTCCTTCGGAGATAGTGTAGACCCCATGACTGCTCGAACCCACCAGCTTATTATGATATCAATCATCATTCACCCCATGTCTGATAACTGAGAGTTGAATAAGCTACGTGCCACAAGACATGATCAGGTCCACAGATATCTCAACTAAAAATCTGTATCGATCTATCTTGGCACAACAGTATATTGTCCCCAGAATTGTGCAGTCCGTATTGATAGTCAATCGAGTCTGGAGGAATGTCTCCAATCGCATCCTTCCCAACGCAGCGAAGGGAAGTCGGTATAAAGTAATCCATGACCTTATACCAACAAACAGCAGACTCCATCGCATTCACATGGTGGAGACAGACTTATTCACTTCATGTTCCCATCAGGATACAATCCTGCACCGATTTACGCAGTATGATCCGATTCGATCGACCCGGAACCGCTCCACACGTGTCCTGCATTGCTTCATCAACTGTCCTACTACCTACATCACCCCTGAATGGTTGACCACCCTACATTTCGCCCGCAACCGCCTCAACTGAACAGTGCGGTAATGTTACTCCTCGGTTGTTATGTGCACTGTGCACTGTAAAAACTTCGGGACCCTATACAGAACTCGACATGCTGTCCGAGATAGGCGAGTGTGTCCTCACGAGCCTTCGCTGTCCTACAAGAAATCGCCGGCTGGGGGACTATGCCCAGCTGCTCACTCGCATCATGTGAGTCATAAGTGTTTTGTGTTTTGTGTTAGTGCAAAGTGCCCTCCTTGTCATTGACGCTGACGATGAACGTTCCACTTTACGTAGTAGGCTATAACTGTGATAAATGATTGCCGCCATACATCACACCTGTAACACCTCGTAAAAACTATCATCACCATCCTCATCTATATCAATGATTGTTATTTATCTACCACTTCACAATTACCTGTGTACCTTAAATACCTCAAGACAATAAAAAAGTCCCATAAAGTAAAAGAAAAGGGCGGCCACTCTATCCTCTTTGGCACTCTTTTCATGGGAATCAAATTGTTTGGATAAATAGTGAAACAATTGTAAAGCGTTTAGTGTCCACGTGGAAATTTCTTTGCCAACCCTATCTAATGACTTAAGTGTATATTTTGTTGGTTCTGTTAAGAAAAAAAAATGATTAGTGTCTAATTCAACAGGGGGCGTGGTGGCGCAGCGGTCAAGCTGTATGCCTCTCACCAAGGCGGACCGGGTTCGATTCCCGGTCAATGCATGTGAGATTTTCGATGTGAAATGCCATGTCCTGTGGTTCGGATTCCACGTAAAACGGAGGTCCCGTGGCTTATGATCGCGAGATTAACGGTCACGTTAAACTACAAGCTTCCTTTCTAATTCAACAATTTAGGGAGGATCTTGTAACGTTGGCATGGTCCCCAATAACATTATTAGGTAGGTTTAAAAACCCAGCAGTCTACTCATTGAGCTACGACGGCTGGTACGGTAGTTAGGGGTGATACACATTCCTCTGTACATTCTGATGCGCTGCAGGATGTGGCAGTGTTCCTATCTGCTCGTTTTCATACTTGTGTTTTGAAACTGCACCCGCTCCGATTTTGCTATAGAAACTTGTGTCTTGCATTTGGATGAGGAGTCGCCTGCCGACCTCCAAGTGCGGCATTTTTTCTTCACCCTGTATAGTGTAATACTTGAAGTCATTTCTATACATCTAAAATAAACTTAATGTAAAGTTCCGAAAATGACACATACTATAGATAGCTTACCATGAACGTGGATATCTCGTCGGTGGTCCAGTAAATCATTCTGCACGGACCCCTTTATCTAAACCGTGGAAGTGAAATTTGGTCGGGCATCGACCGTTGTGGAGTAAATAAATAACGCAGCAGAGTGCCTTAAGTAGGGAGAGTCAGTCAAAACAGGGTGCTTAATAAACAAACTGGCATATCTCATGAACTTAGTGTGCTGATCTGTTAAGATTTTATTGACTACTTGTATAATCTGTCTACTAACAAATGGCCAGGAAAAAATAATTTAAAAAAGCATAACCATAGATGACTTTTTCTAAATTTGTGTTAATTGCCCCGTTCTAAAAGTCGAGTTGGATAAAACAGGGTGCTAGATTATGGTGAACATTACAAAACAGAAACTCATTTTACAAACATTGAAATTCACTTCATTTACAACAAGTAGTTCCATGAAGAACTAAATACTCTATTTTCATATATCCTACTAATATATACTGTACCTATTTCGCGCGGCCGCTATGTTGGATTGATGAAACGTATTAAAATCTGAAGGTCACAGTCGAGGTCGGACAAGGTAGTACTATGCCTTAACGAGTTTCATTGAAATCGCTTCGGCTGTTTAGATTTTATTAAGGGGGGGGGGGTGCACACACACACACACATACGCACATGGACAAAAGGTGAACTCATAAGCCTATTTCTTCATAAGATAAAAATAGGCTAAAAATCACATTTATATCCCGTCCTTTCTTCAGCTCTCGTCACTGGCTTAATGTATTTTGGAAAGTCTTGGAAAGCTGAAGTCCAAGGCTTCGGCCTATTTGACTGAGAAAACTCTGATGTGAATGCATAAAGTCTATCTGACTGGTTGGAGTAGATGGTTTCCCGTTTTATGGCTCAGAAATAGATCCCCAAGAAAGGACATCAGCTTTCTCTAATGGTAGGTCTGTGTCTGTAGTTTCAGCAGGCTGCATATTATCAGGAAAAATCGCAAACTGCAATTTTAAATTGGTCGAGTAATACGAGGTACTACCCTGTTCTATCCAACTTAGTGGTACCCAGATGTATCCAGCAACGCCATGCTAAGAACCAGAATTATACAGCACGTAAACCGGACATACATTTTAAAACACCCATAATTTTGTAGTGCAGACTAACAAGTAAGTGTAATTTATAATATTACGTTTTAGGGTCCGTAAAATAACAAATCAGGCATATAGTAAACTAGTTCTTTATTTACCATTATATCTTACACTAATAAACAATAAACTAAATTAGGCCTACTCACGCACACACATTGAGTCACATTCCAAACCATTATTTATCACTGAATTTATTTACACTGTACTTTGAGATTGATGATGATGATAATTGTTGTTTTAAGGGGCCTAACATCGAGGATATCGGCCCCTAATGAAATTAAATGGCGCGAAATTAAAGGATGTATATAAAAACAACTCAATGCCATGGATGAAACGAAAATGGTGTTTATAAAACAGACAGTGAGCCCCAAAAATTATGCCTTATTTGAATAAAAAAAATAAAAGGCGGATGGTATAAAAGGATAAAACAAATAAGGCATAGTGAACAATAAAATAGATGAACACAATAAAAAACATAAAACAGATTTAACCTGAATTAAAAGTCGTAACTACACATTTAAACTTAAAAAAGTAACCACTCTCCCTCATGAACCGGATGACGAGGTCAGCTGACGGCCCGTCATCACGGAGAATAAGGGAGAGGGTATTAGGCAGTTTAAGAGTCCCTCGCAGATCGGCCAGATCCACACACTCCAAGAGAAGGTGTGCCACGGTTAGGTGGGCGCCGCAAGTACACACAGGAGGATCTTCTCTCTTTAGCAAGTGGGAGTGCGTAGCAATCCCATGGCCGATACGGAGTCGACAGAGTACCACAGCTTCCTTCCGGAGAGATCGGAAGGAAGATTTCCACACCTTCGTTGTCTCCTTCATGCCTCTCAGTTTGTTGGGTGGGGGCGTGGCACACCATGCTTCCTCCCAATGCGACAGGATCGAATGCCGCAACTGAGAGCGCACATCACTAGCAGGCACCTTATACGGTAGCGAGGGCAGTGCGACTGCCTCTCTCGCCGCCTGATCAGCAAGCTCGTTTCCCGCAATACCCATGTGGCTAGGAAGCCACACAAAGGCCACCCCGGTTCCAGCATTACGCGAACTGACGAGCAGGTCGTGCACACGCTGGACCAACAGGTGCAGCGCACTCAGAGAGTCAGTACACACAAGAAAGTGCTGGTGATCGTCTGATAACGTGTACCGCAGAGCCTCTAAGATGGCATAGAGCTCCGCAGTGTACACGCCACAGGCCTCGGGAAGTGAAAAGAGAAACCGACGATCCTCAACCACAAATGCACAGCCTACTTTCTCGTTTAACCTCGAACCGTCCGTGAATAGAAGCCCTGATCCCGGATACCAGCTCACCACGGACTGGAACAGCCTCCGATGGACGGAGGAGTCCGTGTCCGACTTGGGGCCGGTGTGCAGATCCAGGATAATATCAGGGTGATAGACCATCTACTGAGGGGCCTTGCTAGGTACTCGGACGATACAGGAGACAGAAGGAAATCGGAACTGACGGTATAAGTCATCCAAGCGAATCCCCGCCGGCCGAGTGGCTCTGCGAGCACATCATACAGCCGGCGATTCGGATTGGAAAACAAACTTGGATAGCTTGGATGAAGTGGCATCTGTCGAATAGTTGCAGCATAGGTCAGCAGTACTTGTTGGCGTCTCAGGTGTAAAGGAGGTACGCCAGCCTCGGCGAGCAAGCTGACGACTGGGCTCGTCCGAAAGGCACCCGTCGCCAGCCTCACACCGCCGTGGTGGACACTGACCAGTTTAACAAGCACTGACTTACGGGCCGAACCATATGCTACACTGCCATAATCTAATCTAGATAAAATCAGTCCCTTATAAAAACGTAGGAGCACCGCGCGGTCCTGCCCCCATGATGTGCCGCTAAGAAACCACAACATGTTGAGTTTCTTAGCACAGGCATTTTTCAAACACCGCACGTGTGGTTCCCACGTCAATTTCTGATCGAAAAGGAGCCCAAGGAACCGGTATGCAGCAACAACAGGCAAAGCTACATTGCCCAGATAAAGCTCAGGATCTGGAAGGAGGGTGCGCTTTCGGCAGAAATGGACAACCGAGGACTTAGCGGTTGAGAATCGAAAGCCATGCTCCAGTGTCCAGAGTTCCACTCTCCGAATAGCTTGTTGTAGCTGTCGTTCAGCGACAGCCATATTTTGCGCACTATAATGTAGAGCGAAGTCGTCTACATATAGCGACGGTACCACTGCTGGACCAGCAGCAGCGACTATACCGTTAATGGTAATCGCAAATAATGTTACGCTAAGCACCGATCCCTGTGGGACTCCGTTTACCTGTATATGGTATTGCGAATATGTCCCTCCTATTCGGACACGGAACAGGCGAAGGGACAGAAAATTCGCAATAAAAACCGGCAAGTTACCTCGGAATTTCCATTGATGCAGGGTAGAGAGGATGCCGTAACGCCAAGTGGTGTCATAGGCCTTCTCGAGGTCAAAGAAAACAGCGACTAGTAGCTGTCTACGGAGAAAAGCGTCCTGTATGGCGGTCTCCAGGCGTACCAGATGGTCGTTGGTACACCGAGACGCCCTGAAACCACACTGGTATTCCGACAGGAGTCCCCGTTTCTCCAGGACCCACACCAGGCGCCGATTGACCATCCTCTCAAAGAGCTTGCACAGACCGTTAGTGAGACAAATAGGTCTGTAACTCCCTGTCAAATTGGGGTCCTTATCGGGCTTCAGGATAGGTATAATGATACCGTCCTGCCATTGCGCTGGAAACACACCTTCCAACCAGATACGATTAAACACCCTGAGCAAATAACGAATGCTCTCATCGTTAAGGTGTTTAAGCATCTGGTTGTGAATATTATCCGGGCCGGGAGACGTGTCCCTGCAGAGCGCCAGCGCTCCGCGGAGTTCCCACTCCGTAAAGGGCACGTTGTACTCCTCCGAAGCGTGGGAAGCAAAACTGAGCTGGAAACGTTCTGTCTCGCGCTTCATGGCCACGAAGGCAGGATCATAGGTGTCGGAACCGGATATATCCGCAAAATAAGATGCGAGATGGCTTGCAACGCAGTACGGATCTGTAACCAATTCATTATCGATGGAAATTCCCGGTGCAGTAGAAGATGTCTGAATACCCGAGATGCGTCGTAGTTTAGTCCACACTTGAGAGGAGGGGGTATGTGCCGTAATAGACGACACATACCGTTCCCATGATTCTTTCTTACTCTGGCGGATAAGAATCCCTGCCTTGGCACAAAATTTCTTAAACGACACCAAATTGGCCATGGTTGGACGCCGACGGTAGTGCTTGTGAGCTCGACGACGATCTCGTATTGCCGCTGCATTATCCTCTGTCCACCAAGGGACGAGTTTGCGACGAGAAGTCCCAGAAAAGGATGGAATGGACTCTTCGACGGCAGCAAGAAGCACATCGGTGATGTGCTGTACCTCGTCATCGACGCTCCGGCAACCAAGATCAACGAACACAGCTCGTTCTTGAAACGAGGGCCAATTTGCCCGCTTAAGCACCCAACGAATGGGGAACGACACGGGCTTCTGGTTCAGAAGTGTAAGAACGATCGGGAAATAGTCACTGTCACAGAGGTCGACGTGTACATACCAACCAAATAGGGGGACCAGCGCACGGCTACACACACTCAAGTCAATGTGTGAGTACGTGCTGTGCGCTAAGCTAAAATGTGTAGCTTCCCCTGTATTTAATAGACATAAATCCAACCCTTGAATTAAGCCCTCCACGTCCCTTCCTCTGGGGCAGGAAGATGGTGATCCCCATTGGGGGTGATGAGAGTTGAAATCACCCACGATTAGGAAAGGGACTGGAAGTTGATCAACAAGATCAAAGACGTCATTAATATCAAGGGGCTGGTTCGGTGGAAGGTACACGTTACAAACAGTTGTCATAGCAGGCAAGGACACGCGAACTGCAATAGCTTCCAGAGGAGTGGCGAGTGGAAACTCCTCACTATAGCAGTCAGAGCGAACGAAGTTACAAACGCCCCCGGAAGCCAGGGCGGCGTCTTGTCGCTCTTTAGAGTATAGTCGGAAACCTCTCAGAACAGTCTCGTGATCAGGTCTGAGGTTTGTCTACTGTAGGCAGACTATACTCGCTGCGTATTGTGCAATAAGCTGACGGAGCTCTGTCAAATGCCTGTCATAACTGTTACAATTCCACTGTAACAGTGCCATTGTGTGAACTTATAAACGAGGGATAAGTTGGAGCAGCAAGCTACAACTTAACCTCTGGAGGATCATCAGCCACTACGTCGACTATAATCTCCATGTCCTCAGGCGAGGTCGTGGAGTGAATCGACTCGGCGGAAGATTTCCTAGACGCAGTTCGGCGGCGGGGGGATCTCCGTGGGGAGCACGCAGATCTGGGGGACCGAAACGTCCCCAGGCGCAGAAGCATCCGCAGGTGGTGGGGCGGATGGCTTCCCCTTTTTAGGAGAAAGGGAATGCGTAGTGCGGGGTCCCTTCTTCCCCGCCTCTTTAAGATATATAGACGGGTCAGGAGCCGAATTCCTGACCCTGGTCGACGATGCCGCCTCCGCCGGCTTCGGCGCGGCTTTCGCCGACCGTTTGGGTGGGGAGGAGTCTTCAACTTCCTCCCCTGCTGTGCGGGCGGAGCAGCCTTCGCTCGCACAGCCTTCGTGGTGGCCGAAGGTGGAGTTGAAGTCACCTTCGGGCTTTTCGTCAGAATCATAGATGCAGGTTTCACAGCTGGTACAAAAGATGAGGTAGAAGGAACCAAATTAGGTATTATAACTCGATAATCAATCGTAGGCGAAGGAGCAATCGCGGTATGGTACTTCTTGCGGGCTTCCTGGTAGGTGAGACCATCCAGGGTTTTGATCTCCTGGATTTTCTTCTCACTCAGGAAGACAGGGCAGTTCCTGTCCCGAGGAGAATGGAATCCAGGGCAATTAGTGCACTGATACGGCGTTGTGCACTCTTCCGCTTCGTGTGGTACCCTACCGCATGTTTCGCAGATTTCTGGGCTCGAGCATCGGGATAACACGTGCCCGAACTTCTGGCACTTATAACACCTCATTGGTGGAGGGATATAAGGCCGTACGTCACAACGGTAACTTGAAACCTTCACTTTCTCCGGGAGCACCGAAAGCTCAAAGGAAATAATGAAAGCACCAGTATCCACGATTTCATCATTGACCTTGCGCGTAATACGCCGGACATCAGTCACGTGACGGTGCTGCATATCCTCCTTGAGCTCCTCGTCAGTGTTCAGAATCAGGTCCCGGTGGAAAATAACTCCTCGAACCAGATTCAGGGACGTGTGCTTTTCCACTTTGACGGGTATTTCGCCAAAGTGGCCCCATTGCAAAAGTTGTTCAACTTGCTCACCAGTCCAAGTCTTGATTATGTGCCCTTTGGAAGAGATGACATTACACGAGAAAACTGCGGGGTCATGATCGGTCACTGATTGGTTTATAGAACATGCCTCTCATAAAGTTTCCAGGGTCCATAAGGTTCTAATGTTATGAATAATTAAAATGACAGGTTAAAACAAAATACAATTTAATACTGAATCAGCCATAGAACAAATATATCCTCCCTTGCGTGTGCTGATAACCCTACCTTCTGTTATGAGTAACAGCTGGGAGTTCATCAACCCACTTAGCGAGTATGAGGACTGGCGATCTGCCAACGTCAGCTGAGAGACGGAAGCTCCATTTGCCCGTGTTGACAAAATTGCCACTCACCACAACAGCTAATAAAAATGAATAACTGATCTGCATGTCAGTTTAAATAGAATTATCTAAACACTTGGCTTAGACAGCCTTAAACCCACGTGATCTAACACATCACGATAAAAAAAATTACAAAATGATCAAACAAAATAAAAATACCTGAAATAAAATACAATATTATGTGCCGCGCTATACGTTTTTCGAACTACACTTTGATTAGTTGAGTATTTAGACCGGAATTCACTTCCATGCGCTACATACGACTGGGCCGTGAACTCCTGTCTGTGGGAAAATTAATCACGTCACTACTGGAAAGTATTAGAAAGGTAAAACAAATTAATATCTATGCCGGCATGCACTAACCCTTTTATAAAATAAACACATAGTATCACGAATTGATATTTACAGATTACAAGCGGCCTGTGAGCAGGTCTTATGCCATTTACTCAAATCAGAGCGCTACGTGACAAGGCAAAACAGAAAGAACCGCCGAATGCGTCCCGATAATTACATTAAATTCACACGGCCGACGCCGGTCACACAACAAGAATGCTTACAGCAATAAATGACATGAAATGCAATGCCAAATGGACAAGCACAAAAACACTCCGATTAATACGACGAAAAATCTTTAGACAAAGCGGCGTGGGCATCTAATCCCTTAATTCAATAAAAGTATTTACGCATCGTTAAGCAAGACATTTATACAATTTATGGGCCTAATATCTCAGCACAATGCTGGATGCATAATGAATATTCCAATTCTGGGTCCAAGGTCAAACAAGCGCTGAATCGGTGCCATGTGTGTGCATAATAATATTATTCAAGCCCAAAGCCTGAATCCTCGTAGAAGTCTCGCAGCTCCTGTAATCGCGACATAATAAATTCATCGTTCTTAAAAACACAAAATCCCTACCTGGGATATCAAGATTCAATCTCAGCAAATACGCCCCATAGGTCACGTACCCTGAAAAGTATTAGCAACGGCACTGGATATCACGTCCCCGCCAGCTCTCATGTAGAATCACACCGTAGCACACACACATAATATAGCTTGTCAAAAAGACCCAACTGGTACCACAGATCAGAACTGAAGCAATAAAACATCAAATACGGTGAGGTAGAAATTCCTCCCGTGCAACTACTGTTGCTTAAATTACAAAGTACAAAATCACTGCGTTTGCATAACGATCGTAAATATCAGAATTCCCAAACCAGACCTGACATTAATATTATCAAGTCCCACTTGTCACCGCTTATCTAACGTTTCCGTGATAATTAACCTCATAAGTACTAGGCTTTTCAAGTACACAACAACTTGAAGAACTTGTACTCTAATCATAACAGATCAACATCAGCAAATGCCAATAGAATATTAAATGCAAAAAGAATCAGCAAAATTGTCACGTATCGCTATTTAAAATATCATGCCGGCAGAATCTACATATTCGCACACAAAACAAAGTTATTTACAAAATATACAATTTTCCAGTTATACGCGATTTTTTTTACCCATCAAAATGAATTAATTCAAATTTTTACTCAACACATCTGCGTCTAGTCCGATGCCATGGAATTGACCTCGTCATCATCCCGTATTATGGACCTAGCCTTCCATAATTTCAATTCTTGAAGTCGTTGCTGATGATACCATGTTCCTTCTGCCGTCGGTCGTCATCTTGGCGCTGAATGAAAGTGTAATGGTTAATATCAAAAATATAACTGCTTATTTGTGCTACTAAATTCACACAAGAGTCCTATCGCAGTATCGCTGACTTGCCCTGACTTTGTGGTGTAAGAACCACTTAAGTACTCACTAAAATCAATATGTTGCTCGACACACAACTTACTAAGTTTTAGTCACTAGCACAAGTAAAAAGTAATCGCTATACAGCCCGGCCTGGCTTCGCCGTCCGCTTCACAAAATCAAGTGTCTTTTCCGTGATGCTCGGCTCCCAGTATTCATTCAATCACTCAAATCTTTAGGAGGGGGATATCCGCTCCTCAATAAATCGATAAAATTGTCCTATCACGTTTGAACACATATCAAAAGTCTTGTAAAAATTCGCACATTACAGTCATACTATTGCGGAGAATATTGCATCGTAGGATCTATTAATTCACTGTCGCGTGGGTACTTTTAGATTCGGGCCACCCTAAGCATTCGCCTTTCATTGGTCACAAGTTCAAATCCTTTGAAGCATTATGTTCGTGGTCACACCTATTTGTGACGTCAATCAGCGCGAAGATCCAGTGCGCATTCAACCTTGGCTGTCATATACAAGGAAACTTCTGTATTGTGCCTTCAAGCTTATGACGACTTAGTTCAGTTTCATTGTTCGCAAGATGCGAGCCAAAAATAGATTGTGCAGACTTCACGTCTCCAGTATTGTGACATCGCTCGGCTCTCAGAGCATCACAGCCTCCCTCAAGCTAACCAGAACTTCCTTCAAATAACATAAATCTATGCCCAAAGAAAAGAATAATATGAACACTGAAATATTAGCATAGGATTTTAGGGTTCATTCACCCCATAAAAGGTGAAATTTAACTTAGAAGAAGTAGATTTCACTTCCATACGGCACCTCTTTTCTGCGAGAGTAAGCCCCTCTTCAAATCGTAGATCTTATACGCCCCTGCTATCAGCCTAGTACTCAGCTACCTTTCACTAATGAGTTTCCTCAATGTCTCGTCGCCTCAAGCGTGTCTGGTATTTCTTCTCTCTCATTCCACTTAGACGTCATTAGCAGTAGACTACCTGCTTTCCTCCTCATATGTAAACAACACAATGTTTACGTTCTTCACAACGAGTACTCACCGATGCTAGCCAAGTGTACTTGTGCATGGTACTATGTCCGTGCAATTTGCTCCTATGACATTATTCCTTCTCGGCTCCCAAGGTTCCTGTTCATGATAAATCTTCATGTTACAAATGTTGTACACGGCCTGAGCTCCGGTACTCACTTCTTCTACTCGATAAGCATTGTTCCCCAGATTTCTGATTATTTTGAATGGTCCCAGATATTTAACACAGAACTTGTGGAATATCTTGTTCGATGGATTAGATAGCGGTGGTTTCTTTATGAGGACCAACTCTGACTCGTTCAGTTCCCGATGGAATCTCTTTCCTCTTACCCTTCTTAGCCGTCTGTCAGCCTGTGCTCTCATGTGTACTACAGTATTTTGAATCCTTAAGTCGTGTGTTGGCATAGGATCACGTGGACAGATGACAATGTTGTCCCACGATCTCTCAGGCACTCTGTTATGGTGGAGAACCAAAGGAATTTCTCCCGTTGACTCATGTCTTGTGTAATTGATACAAGTCTCAACATCCTTAATACGATCCACCCACTTATAGTGTTCATCTGGAATCAAGACCCTAAAGAATGACGAAATATTTCTCATCACACGTTCACTCGGATTTGCAGCTGGGTTGCGAATCGATGAAAATATATGTTTTACTCCAAGATTAATTAATCCTTGTTTAAATTCATTGCTGGTGAAGTAACTTCCGTGATCTGACAAAATAAACTCAGGTTTTCCCATGGTCGGAATCACTTTAATTTTAAGGCGGCTAAGAACCTGTTTCGAAGTGGTCTTTTGTATGGGACACAAAACCACAAATTTCGAAAATACATCTAAGCACACCAATAGATGTCGGCATCCTCTTCTTCCTTTCGTTATTGGCCCATAGGTGTCAATCGCCATCAGCTCACATGGTTTAAGTGGTAGCAAAGGTTTCGGGTACTGCTTCATTAGGTAATTGTTAGGTTTTGTGCGTTGACAAGTATCGCACGTCTTGATTACCTCACAAATAGTGGTTCTCATACGAGGCCAGGTAAATGCCTCTGCTATAGTTGCTTCAACTTTATCGATTCCAATATGTCCCAAGGTTTCATGTGTATGCCATGTTAATCCACGCTGTAAAGACGCTGGTACCAAAATTCGTAGTTTCGAATGTTCTTCATCAATAAATTTGTGTAATAAATTATTGCGGTACATGTATCTTCCTTCCTTTATCAGAGCTTCCTTGTACGCTGGTGTTCCTCTCTGTAGTTCTCCTTTAAAGAATTTTATTAACTGCATCATCCATGGTTCTGCCTCCTGTTCTCTGGGTAGTTCTTTCAGTTCGTCAAGAAACTCACGATCCTTATCTGTTAACTCAAGGTGATTCACGACAGCTTCCTCATCAACTTCCGCCTCAGGGTTCCTGCTAAGCGCATCTGGTATTATATTCATCTTACCAGGGCAATGTTCAATTTCCAAATCAAATTGTTGGATGTAAATGGACCATCTGGTGATTCTTTCGCTGAGCATAGTAGTCTTGGATAAGAACGTTAGTGCCTTGTGGTCAGTTCTTATTGTTATGGGGTAACCAAATACTATTTTACGCCATTGTTGTAAAGCGTGAAGTATAGCCAAAAGCTCCAGCTCTGTTACGGTGTAGTTACGTTCATGTTTGCGCAATTTGCGACTTACGAAGGCAAGGTAAGACCGATGTTGAAGGTTGTTCGGATCTTCCTGGAATAGCATAGCTCCGATTCCTATGAATGAGGCGTCCGCCTGAATAACAAATTTTCGGCTAAAATCTGGGTAACCCAGTTTGATACAATTTTTTAGAAGTAACTTTGTAGCCTGGAAAGACTTATTGCAAACGTCATTCCAAAACCACTTGTTATTCTTTTTGAGCAGTTCCTGCATAGGGGCGACCGTCTCTGTATACCCCGGGCAATTTTCCTTGAAAAATCCCGTAACTCCCAGGAAAGCACGAACATGTTTCACCCTAGTTGGTGTGGGGAAGTTCATAATTGCTTCAATCTTGGCTGGATTTGGTCTCACTCCATCCTTATCGATAACATGTCCTAAATACAAAATTTCATCTTTAAAGAAATGCGACTTTTTAAGGTTGATTTTGAAGTTCGATGTGCGTAGGTTGTCCAGTAACTTGTCCAGATTATTCATGTGATCTTCAATATTGTCAGACGCCAACAATATATCGTCAATGTACCTCACTGTCATCTGCTTGACCTCCTCTGTCAAATTGCGATCTAGGGCTCTTATTAGGGCACAACCGGCTGTTTTAACGCCAAAAGGCATCCTCGAAAATACGAATGTTTGATTGTTGAACAGGAAGCCTGTTAACAATTGGGATTTTTCATCCAATTCGATGTGGTGAAAACTTGAGGTCAAATCCACACTCGAATAAATGCTCTTTTCCTCGGAAACCCTTAAGGACGTCTCTGATTAACGGCGCTTGGTCATATTCTGGAAGAAGTCTATTGTTGAGGGGTCTGGCGTCTAAACATAGCCTTATTGAACCGTTAGGTTTGGCAACGGCCAATATAGCATTGAGAAATGGCGTGGGAGTCTTGCGTATACCTCCAGCCTGTAGCATCCCGCCAATAATCTCGCTTACTTGATTCTGATATTTTTCAGGTATTGGATACAATCGGCTTTTAAATGGGGACCAATCACTGACTTGCATCGAATATTTAAAATTTAAGATTTTCCCAGGTATTGTATCAAAGACATTACGGTGTTTTCTGAGTATCTGTTCGAGTCTTTCTTTGTCTGCACCCCTTAAATTGACTCCATCTAGGCGTTCTTGTAATTGTTGTTCGAAGTCGTCTGCGTTGCCATCTGCTTCAGCCAACAATGCCCATATCTCAGCTCCTTCTTCTTCTTCTTCTTCTTCTTCAAGTTCCACGAGTGCAGTGTTTATGCCATCAGTTCCAAGCTCCAATTCTTCCCTTATCTCCTCACTAATTGCTTCGAGCAGCCAGGTGTTTACCTCTCCCCCTGTAGTCGCTTCATTCATGTTCAACCCCACATTCCTCATTCCTTCTATATTCTTGAAACTCACAGTGTTTTTATGCAAGTCGATGACTGCTTGATATTCACATATGAAATTTGATCCCAGTATTATGTTGAAGTTTAGCTTAGGTAGAATTATGAAACTCTGAGCGAATGTATGCTCCAGAATTTCTAGTTCCAAGTACGCTTGTGTTTTACAAGTCACGGTGCGCTCAGGAATAACGCCACGTACTTTCATTTGAGGGACCGGAATTATAGGTACTGTGTAATTCCGCCCTATCTCTCGCACTAAGGCCTCAGATACTAGACTTATCTGACTACCCGTATCAACTAAACATTTTACCCTTAATCCGCCGATTCTAGCATAAATCACAGGTAATTTCATAATAGTGTCATTGTGAGGTTTAATGATTTCTTCTAGGCAATCCTCTGGTCTCGCGATCCACTCCGTAATATTTGCCACAATCCATCCATCTCCTTCAGCACACTGGTCGCTCGTGAGACTGTCTTCTTGGTCGTTTTTTATAGTTTTTTTTTATCCTGGCGACCTCCATTTTGATTTTGTCGTCCAGATTCCTGTCTTTCACGCTGCATCTGTAAGCTTTGCGCCCCGTCATCTTCCGTGTAGTTGTCTGGATCCTTACGTCTGTTCATCGCGTTTTCCCAGCGATTTCTCTCTCCCCCTCCAGTATTTTGTAGCTCCTCTAAATAACGTTGCGATTCCTCGTATCGTTGGTCTAGATTACGATAGTCATCCTGTAGTCCCGATTTTTCGTGATACCGTTGGTTTCTGCGGTTACCATGGTTCTCGTACCGTCTTTGTTGCCACCTCTGATTATAATTGTTGTCGTAATTGTTGCCTCTATATGGGATCTCCTGTCTCCCATAGAATCGTCCCTGGTTCTGGTATCTCCTCTGCGGATATCCTTCCTCATAATATTTTCTCCTCTGCTGGTCGTCGTACCTCGTTTGGAACCTCCTTTCATTTCCCGTGTCGTTTCTTTGGTTCTGATTATTTCCCATGTCGTTTCTTTGGTTCTGATTATTTCCCGTGTTAGTCGACTGCGATTTAGTGTTTCCGGCCTGAGGTTTTACTATTTCAGTGGTGTTAACCATCTCGTCCCTGTTTACTCTTTTTTCCCTTCCTTGAAATTGATTGTTGGACTCATCTAAATGCCGTAATAATTCTTCCGCTTCGACTGCTGTACTTATATTTGCTGCTGCTAAAAATTGCTGAGCATGTGTAGGGAGTTGCTTGCTAATCGTCATTATGAGATCCTGTTCATTCGGTGGATGGTCAAGATCGCGCAAATTTAACATCTGTCGTGTGAAGTAGTCTGCAAATCTGGTTTGTTGTGAACCGTGGTATTTTCTTGCGTAGAGTTCCAACCTCAAGTTTTGCTGATGGTTCGGCCCCCAAAATTTTTTTAAAAACGCCTGTCGGAAACCCTCCATTGTTTCAAATGTATAGCGGAAGCTTAAGAACCAAATTAATGCTCCGCCGCCAAGATAGCGTTCTACTGTCCTCAATTGTCTCTCCGGACTTAAATTTTGGTCCATAAAGAAATTTTCCAATTCTTTCAGGAACATTTTCGGTGTAACTCCAGTATCAGGTATAAATTTATTCGGGCGGAAATCATTCGCTCTAATAACCTGAATAACTTGAGCTGGTAATTGGTTTGCCTGAGGGGTAGAAGCACGTCCCTCGCATTCTCTAAATAGCTGTGTGTTCACGGTGTCTGGGCTCCGACCTGTCTCCGAATTGTTTGAAGTTATCTCCTTATCTAAGTGTTCATCTTTCTGCCTGTCCACTAATGAGGCAAGTATGGTCCCCCCTTTCCATCGATTTCAACTCGCTCTTTATCAGACGATCATTGTGTTCTTGTAACTTAGCTTTCATGTTCTCTTCAATGTCGCGGATTCGATTGCAGTTATCGCCTAATTGTTTTATCATAATCAACTTCTCGTCCTTCGCCTCTGCCGTCATCCGATTCCAGTCCTTCCTAATGCTGTCCTTCGCCTTTTCCAGCTCCTTATCTAGGCCCTTATCTACATTTGCTTGGTTAGTTTCAATTGTAGTCAACCTTGCTATTACAGTGTTATTGTTAGACTCCATTGTTGTTAATTTCGCTAGTATCCCGTTATTGTTCGACTCCATCGTTTCCCTTAGTTCTAGTTGCTCGGTTTCAATTTCTTTCCACCTACTTCCTGATACAAGTTCTAGTTTACTCATCTCCTGGACCAATCCGCTAATACCTCCGTCAATAGTATCGATTTGTGTCTGGACTAACTGTGCCCCTTCTTCGATTTTAATAAATTTCTCTTTTAAATGATTTTGCGCCCGCTTTATCTCTGCTGTATTCATTGAACATGCATTTTCAATTTTTGCGAGTTTACCCATCACGACTTCATCTAGATTATCAAGTTTTAAGCTGAAAGTATCCTCAATCTTTTTGATTTCGGCTAGTTGTTTCTTATTATTATTCTCCACGTCACTGGCTAATAAAATTAATTGCTGTTTTGTGTAATCTTTTATCTCGGTTGAAAGTGCTACAAGACCGTCGGTATTCTGTTTGGTTATTGTGTTCAAACGCCCCTCTAACTCGTTAGACTGTTTTTCACTTTGAATTTCGAGTTGCGTGTGTAATTGTTCCTTGAGTTCATTCGATTGTTTTTCACTTTGAATTTGCATGTCGTTAGACTGTTTTTCGCTAGCCTGCGCTATCTCATTTGTCATTTCAACCCTAAGTTCAGTTAATTTTTGTTGAGTGCGTTTCGCTGCCTCCTCAACCACTTCACGTATTTCTGCGAGAGTCGCCATATCTTCACACAATATAATATCACACTTTAGAAATATAGGACAATGACAAGACCATCACCAAATTGGCACATATGCACGCACATAATTATCCCCAATTTAACCCTTTGATTACTCAATTCATTTACATTTACCCTATGCAACACATCCTTGAGTATATCAATTATTTTTATTAATTCTGTCTTTAAAACCCCTTTGATTCAGTACCAAATTTCTAGCCTTATATCTGACTAATATAACTAATTGACCAACATATTAATTAGCTCTTAAGGTATAACCTTCCTGTCATTCAAATTTTTGGAGTTTGGATTGCTAACAAAAGTATTATTTTAAATGGTTGGGCGCCTGGAACATATGCTCTAGTATTTACTTATCAAATCTCAATTCAACTACTATGTTCCAAATTTAATTCTATTACAAACTCCAAGATTTTACATAACAAATTTCTAGCGGTAACACATCGCTTATCTAAGTAAATAAAATATCACATCCGGTGATCTATTTATACGTACGACGTGTTTCACTGGTCTAGCCATTCCATATTGCTTTTCCCAGCTTCCACACTTTGCACCAATGTACGCATACACAAAAAAAAATGGCTTACGTGTCGGAGTCATAGAATCCTTACTGTCACCTTGTGATACATAAAGAAACCAATTTGACCCACGTGGCAGCGCCATAGAAATCTTATGTGCCCTTTGGAAGAGATGACATTACACGAGAAAACTGCGGGGTCATGATCGGTCACTGATTGGTTTATAGAACATGCCTCTCATAAAGTTTCCAGGGTCCATAAGGTTCTAATGTTATGAATAATTAAAATGACAGGTTAAAACAAAATACAATTTAATACTGAATCAGCCATAGAACAAATATATCCTCCCTTGCGTGTGCTGATAACCCTACCTTCTGTTATGAGTAACAGCTGGGAGTTCATCAACCCACTTAGCGAGTATGAGGACTGGCGATCTGCCAACGTCAGCTGAGAGACGGAAGCTCCATTTGCCCGTGTTGACAAAATTGCCACTCACCACAACAGCTAATAAAAATGAATAACTGATCTGCATGTCAGTTTAAATAGAATTATCTAAACACTTGGCTTAGACAGCCTTAAACCCTCGTGATCTAACACATCACGATAAAAAATTTTACAAAATGATCAAACAAAATAAAAATACCTGAAATAAAATACAATATTATGTGCCGCGCTATACGTTTTTCGAACTACACTTTGATTAGTTGAGTATTTAGACCGGAATTCACTTCCATGCGCTACATACGACTGGGCCGTGAACTCCTGTCTGTGGGAAAATTAATCACGTCACTACTGGAAAGTATTAGAAAGGTAAAACAAATTAATATCTATGCCGGCATGCACTAACCCTTTTATAAAATAAACACATAGTATCACGAATTGATATTTACAGATTACAAGCGGCCTGTGAGCAGGTCTTATGCCATTTACTCAAATCAGAGCGCTACGTGACAAGGCAAAACAGAAAGAACCGCCGAATGCGTCCCGATAATTACATTAAATTCACACGGCCTACGCCGGTCACACAACAAGAATGCTTACAGCAATAAATGACATGAAATGCAATGCCAAATGGACAAGCACAAAAACACTCCGATTAATACGACGAAAAATCTTTAGACAAAGCGGCGTGGGCATCTAATCCCTTAATTCAATAAAAGTATTTACGCATCGTTAAGCAAGACATTTATACAATTTATGGGCCTAATATCTCAGCACAATGCTGGATGCATAATGAATATTCCAATTCTGGGTCCAAGGTCAAACAAGCGCTGAATCGGTGCCATGTGTGTGCATAATAATATTATTCAAGCCCAAAGCCTGAATCCTCGTAGAAGTCTCGCAGCTCCTGTAATCGCGACATAATAAATTCATCGTTCTTAAAAACACAAAATCCCTACCTGGGATATCAAGATTCAATCTCAGCAAATACGCCCCATAGGTCACGTACCCTGAAAAGTATTAGCAACGGCACTGGATATCACGTCCCCGCCAGCTCTCATGTAGAATCACACCGTAGCACACACACATAATATAGCTTGTCAAAAAGACCCAACTGGTACCACAGATCAGAACTGAAGCAATAAAACATCAAATACGGTGAGGTAGAAATTCCTCCCGTGCAACTACTGTTGCTTAAATTACAAAGTACAAAATCACTGCGTTTGCATAACGATCGTAAATATCAGAATTCCCAAACCAGACCTGACATTAATATTATCAAGTCCCACTTGTCACCGCTTATCTAACGTTTCCGTGATAATTAACCTCATAAGTACTAGGCTTTTCAAGTACACAACAACTTGAAGAACTTGTACTCTAATCATAACAGATCAACATCAGCAAATGCCAATAGAATATTAAATGCAAAAAGAATCAGCAAAATTGTCACGTATCGCTATTTAAAATATCATGCCGGCAGAATCTACATATTCGCACACAAAACAAAGTTATTTACAAAATATACAATTTTCCAGTTATACGCGATTTTTTTTACCCATCAAAATGAATTAATTCAAATTTTTACTCAACACATCTGCGTCTAGTCCGATGCCATGGAATTGACCTCGTCATCATCCCGTATTATGGACCTAGCCTTCCATAATTTCAATTCTTGAAGTCGTTGCTGATGATACCATGTTCCTTCTGCCGTCGGTCGTCATCTTGGCGCTGAATGAAAGTGTAATGGTTAATATCAAAAATATAACTGCTTATTTGTGCTACTAAATTCACACAAGAGTCCTATCGCAGTATCGCTGACTTGCCCTGACTTTGTGGTGTAAGAACCACTTAAGTACTCACTAAAATCAATATGTTGCTCGACACACAACTTACTAAGTTTTAGTCACTAGCACAAGTAAAAAGTAATCGCTATACAGCCCGGCCTGGCTTCGCCGTCCGCTTCACAAAATCAAGTGTCTTTTCCGTGTTGCTCGGCTCCCAGTATTCATTCAATCACTCAAATCTTTAGGAGGGGGATATCCGCTCCTCAATAAATCGATAAAATTGTCCTATCACGTTTGAACACATATCAAAAGTCTTGTAAAAATTCGCACATTACAGTCATACTATTGCGGAGAATATTGCATCGTAGGATCTATTAATTCACTGTCGCGTGGGTACTTTTAGATTCGGGCCACCCTAAGCATTCGCCTTTCATTGGTCACACGTTCAAATCCTTTGAAGCATTATGTTCGTGGTCACACCTATTTGTGACGTCAATCAGCGCGAAGATCCAGTGCGCATTCAACCTTGGCTGTCATATACAAGGAAACTTCTGTATTGTGCCTTCAAGCTTATGACGACTTAGTTCAGTTTCATTGTTCGCAAGATGCGAGCCAAAAATAGATTGTGCAGACTTCACGTCTCCAGTATTGTGACATCGCTCGGCTCTCAGAGCATCACAGCCTCCCTCAAGCTAACCAGAACTTCCTTCAAATAACATAAATCTATGCCCAAAGAAAAGAATAATATGAACACTGAAATATTAGCATAGGATTTTAGGGTTCATTCACCCCATAAAAGGTGAAATTTAACTTAGAAGAAGTAGATTTCACTTCCATACGGCACCTCTTTTCTGCGAGAGTAAGCCCCTCTTCAAATCGTAGATCTTATACGCCCCTGCTATCAGCCTAGTACTCAGCTACCTTTCACTAATGAGTTTCCTCAATGTCTCGTCGCCTCAAGCGTGTCTGGTATTTCTTCTCTCTCATTCCACTTAGACGTCATTAGCAGTAGACTACCTGCTTTCCTCCTCATATGTAAACAACACAATGTTTACGTTCTTCACAACGAGTACTCACCGATGCTAGCCAAGTGTACTTGTGCATGGTACTATGTCCGTGCAATTTGCTCCTATGACATTATTCCTTCTCGGCTCCCAAGGTTCCTGTTCATGATAAATCTTCATGTTACAAATGTTGTACACGGCCTGAGCTCCGGTACTCACTTCTTCTACTCGATAAGCATTGTTCCCCAGATTTCTGATTATTTTGAATGGTCCCAGATATTTAACACAGAACTTGTGGAATATCTTGTTCGATGGATTAGATAGCGGTGGTTTCTTTATGAGGACCAACTCTGACTCGTTCAGTTCCCGATGGAATCTCTTTCCTCTTACCCTTCTTAGCCGTCTGTCAGCCTGTGCTCTCATGTGTACTACAGTATTTTGAATCCTTAAGTCGTGTGTTGGCATAGGATCACGTGGACAGATGACAATGTTGTCCCACGATCTCTCAGGCACTCTGTTATGGTGGAGAACCAAAGGAATTTCTCCCGTTGACTCATGTCTTGTGTAATTGATACAAGTCTCAACATCCTTAATACGATCCACCCACTTATAGTGTTCATTTGGAATCAAGACCCTAAAGAATGACGAAATATTTCTCATCACACGTTCACTCGGATTTGCAGCTGGGTTGCGAATCGATGAAAATATATGTTTTACTCCAAGATTAATTAATCCTTGTTTAAATTCATTGCTGGTGAAGTAACTTCCGTGATCTGACAAAATAAACTCAGGTTTTCCCATGGTCGGAATCACTTTAATTTTAAGGCGGCTAAGAACCTGTTTCGAAGTGGTCTTTTGTATGGGACACAAAACCACAAATTTCGAAAATACATCTAAGCACACCAATAGATGTCGGCATCCTCTTCTTCCTTTCGTTATTGGCCCATAGGTGTCAATCGCCATCAGCTCACATGGTTTAAGTGGTAGCAAAGGTTTCGGGTACTGCTTCATTAGGTAATTGTTAGGTTTTGTGCGTTGACAAGTATCGCACGTCTTGATTACCTCACAAATAGTGGTTCTCATACGAGGCCAGGTAAATGTCTCTGCTATAGTTGCTTCAACTTTATCGATTCCAATATGTCCCAAGGTTTCATGTGTATGCCATGTTAATCCACGCTGTAAAGACGCTGGTACCAAAATTCGTAGTTTCGAATGTTCTTCATCAATAAATTTGTGTAATAAATTATTGCGGTACATGTATCTTCCTTCCTTTATCAGAGCTTCCTTGTACGCTGGTGTTCCTCTCTGTAGTTCTCCTTTAAAGAATTTTATTAACTGCATCATCCATGGTTCTGCCTCCTGTTCTCTGGGTAGTTCTTTCAGTTCGTCAAGAAACTCACGATCCTTATCTGTTAACTCAAGGTGATTCACGACAGCTTCCTCATCAACTTCCGCCTCAGGGTTCCTGCTAAGCGCATCTGGTATTATATTCATCTTACCAGGGCAATGTTCAATTTCCAAATCAAATTGTTGGATGTAAATGGACCATCTGGTGATTCTTTCGCTGAGCATAGTAGTCTTGGATAAGAACGTTAGTGCCTTGTGGTCAGTTCTTATTGTTATGGGGTAACCAAATACTATTTTACGCCATTGTTGTAAAGCGTGAAGTATAGCCAAAAGCTCCAGCTCTGTTACGGTGTAGTTACGTTCATGTTTGCGCAATTTGCGACTTACGAAGGCAAGGTAAGACCGATGTTGAAGGTTGTTCGGATCTTCCTGGAATAGCATAGCTCCGATTCCTATGAATGAGGCGTCCGCCTGAATAACAAATTTTCGGCTAAAATCTGGGTAACCCAGTTTGATACAATTTTTTAGAAGTAACTTTGTAGCCTGGAAAGACTTATTGCAAACGTCATTCCAAAACCACTTGTTATTCTTTTTGAGCAGTTCCTGCATAGGGGCGACCATCTCTGTATACCCCGGGCAATTTTCCTTGAAAAATCCCGTAACTCCCAGGAAAGCACGAACATGTTTCACCCTAGTTGGTGTGGGGAAGTTCATAATTGCTTCAATCTTGGCTGGATTTGGTCTCACTCCATCCTTATCGATAACATGTCCTAAATACAAAATTTCATCTTTAAAGAAATGCGACTTTTTAAGGTTGATTTTGAAGTTCGATGTGCGTAGGTTGTCCAGTAACTTGTCCAGATTATTCATGTGATCTTCAATATTGTCAGACGCCAACAATATATCGTCAATGTACCTCACTGTCATCTGCTTGACCTCCTCTGTCAAATTGCGATCTAGGGCTCTTATTAGGGCACAACCGGCTGTTTTAACGCCAAAAGGCATCCTCGAAAATACGAATGTTTGATTGTTGAACAGGAAGCCTGTTAACAATTGGGATTTTTCATCCAATTCGATGTGGTGAAAACTTGAGGTCAAATCCACACTTGAATAAATGCTTTTTCCTCGGAAACCCTTAAGGACGTCTCTGATTAACGGCGCTTGGTCATATTCTGGAAGAAGTCTATTGTTGAGGGGTCTGGCGTCTAAACATAGCCTTATTGAACCGTTAGGTTTGGCAACGGCCAATATAGCATTGAGAAATGGCGTGGGAGTCTTGCGTATAACTCCAGCCTGTAGCATCCCGCCAATAATCTCGCTTACTTGGTTCTGATATTTTTCAGGTATTGGATACAATCGGCTTTTAAATGGGGACCAATCACTGACTTGCATCGAATATTTAAAATTTAAGATTTTCCCAGGTATTGTATCAAAGACATTACGGTGTTTTCTGAGTATCTGTTCGAGTCTTTCTTTGTCTGCACCCCTTAAATTGACTCCATCTAGGCGTTCTTGTAATTGTTGTTCGAAGTCGTCTGCGTTGCCATCTGCTTCAGCCAACAATGCCCATATCTCAGCTCCTTCTTCTTCTTCTTCTTCTTCTTCAAGTTCCACGAGTGCAGTGTTTATGCCATCAGTTCCAAGCTCCAATTCTTCCCTTATCTCCTCACTAATTGCTTCGAGCAGCCAGGTGTTTACCTCTCCCCCTGTAGTCGCTTCATTCATGTTCAACCCCACATTCCTCATTCCTTCTATATTCTTGAAACTCACAGTGTTTTTATGCAAGTCGATGACTGCTTGATATTCACATATGAAATTTGATCCCAGTATTATGTTGAAGTTTAGCTTAGGTAGAATTATGAAACTCTGAGCGAATGTATGCTCCAGAATTTCTAGTTCCAAGTACGCTTGTGTTTTACAAGTCACGGTGCGCTCAGGAATAACGCCACGTACTTTCATTTGAGGGACCGGAATTATAGGTACTGTGTAATTCCGCCCTATCTCTCGCACTAAGGCCTCAGATACTAGACTTATCTGACTACCCGTATCAACTAAACATTTTACCCTTAATCCGCCGATTCTAGCATAAATCACAGGTAATTTCATAATAGTGTCATTGTGAGGTTTAATGATTTCTTCTAGGCAATCCTCTGGTCTCGCGATCCACTCCGTAATATTTGCCACAATCCATCCATCTCCTTCAGCACACTGGTCGCTCGTGAGACTGTCTTCTTGGTCGTTTTTTATAGTTTTTTTTTTATCCTGGCGACCTCCATTTTGATTTTGTCGTCCAGATTCCTGTCTTTCACGCTGCATCTGTAAGCTTTGCGCCCCGTCATCTTCCGTGTAGTTGTCTGGATCCTTACGTCTGTTCATCGCGTTTTCCCAGCGATTTCTCTCTCCCCCTCCAGTATTTTGTAGCTCCTCTAAATAACGTTGCGATTCCTCGTATCGTTGGTCTAGATTACGATAGTCATCCTGTAGTCCCGATTTTTCGTGATACCGTTGGTTTCTGCGGTTACCATGGTTCTCGTACCGTCTTTGTTGCCACCTCTGATTATAATTGTTGTCGTAATTGTTGCCTCTATATGGGATCTCCTGTCTCCCATAGAATCGTCGCTGGTTCTGGTATCTCCTCTGCGGATATCCTTCCTCATAATATTTTCTCCTCTGCTGGTCGTCGTACCTCGTTTGGAACCTCCTTTCATTTCCCGTGTCGTTTCTTTGGTTCTGATTATTTCCCATGTCGTTTCTTTGGTTCTGATTATTTCCCGTGTTAGTCGACTGCGATTTAGTGTTTCCGGCCTGAGGTTTTACTATTTCAGTGGTGTTAACCATCTCGTCCCTGTTTACTCTTTTTTCCCTTCCTTGAAATTGATTGTTGGACTCATCTAAATGCCGTAATAATTCTTCCGCTTCGACTGCTGTACTTATATTTGCTGCTGCTAAAAATTGCTGAGCATGTGTAGGGAGTTGCTTGCTAATCGTCATTATGAGATCCTGTTCATTCGGTGGATGGTCAAGATCGCGCAAATTTAACATCTGTCGTGTGAAGTAGTCTGCAAATCTGGTTTGTTGTGAACCGTGGTATTTTCTTGCGTAGAGTTCCAACCTCAAGTTTTGCTGATGGCTCGGCCCCCAAAATTTTTTTAAAAACGCCTGTCGGAAACCCTCCATTGTTTCAAATGTATAGCGGAAGCTTAAGAACCAAATTAATGCTCCGCCGCCAAGATAGCGTTCTACTGTCCTCAATTGTCTCTCCGGACTTAAATTTTGGTCCATAAAGAAATTTTCCAATTCTTTCAGGAACATTTTCGGTGTAACTCCAGTATCAGGTATAAATTTATTCGGGCGGAAATCATTCGCTCTAATAACCTGAATAACTTGAGCTGGTAATTGGTTTGCCTGAGGGGTAGAAGCACGTCCCTCGCATTCTCTAAATAGCTGTGTGTTCACGGTGTCTGGGCTCCGACCTGTCTCCGAATTGTTTGAAGTTATCTCCTTATCTAAGTGTTCATCTTTCTGCCTGTCCACTAATGAGGCAAGTATGGTCCCCCTTTCCATCGATTTCAACTCGCTCTTTATCAGACGATCATTGTGTTCTTGTAACTTAGCTTTCATGTTCTCTTCAATGTCGCGGATTCGATTGCAGTTATCGCCTAATTGTTTTATCATAATCAACTTCTCGTCCTTCGCCTCTGCCGTCATCCGATTCCAGTCCTTCCTAATGCTGTCCTTCGCCTTTTCCAGCTCCTTATCTAGGCCCTTATCTACATTTGCTTGGTTAGTTTCAATTGTAGTCAACCTTGCTATTACAGTGTTATTGTTAGACTCCATTGTTGTTAATTTCGCTAGTATCCCGTTATTGTTCGACTCCATCGTTTCCCTTAGTTCTAGTTGCTCGGTTTCAATTTCTTTCCACCTACTTCCTGATACAAGTTCTAGTTTACTCATCTCCTGGACCAATCCGCTAATACCTCCGTCAATAGTATCGATTTGTGTCTGGACTAACTGTGCCCCTTCTTCGATTTTAATAAATTTCTCTTTTAAATGATTTTGCGCCCGCTTTATCTCTGCTGTATTCATTGAACATGCATTTTCAATTTTTGCGAGTTTACCCATCACGACTTCATCTAGATTATCAAGTTTTAAGCTGAAAGTATCCTCAATCTTTTTGATTTCGGCTAGTTGTTTCTTATTATTATTCTCCACGTCACTGGCTAATAAAATTAATTGCTGTTTTGTGTAATCTTTTATCTCGGTTGAAAGTGCTACAAGACCGTCGGTATTCTGTTTGGTTATTGTGTTCAAACGCCCCTCTAACTCGTTAGACTGTTTTTCACTTTGAATTTCGAGTTGCGTGTGTAATTGTTCCTTGAGTTCATTCGATTGTTTTTCACTTTGAATTTGCATGTCGTTAGACTGTTTTTCGCTAGCCTGCGCTATCTCATTTGTCATTTCAACCCTAAGTTCAGTTAATTTTTGTTGAGTGCGTTTCGCTGCCTCCTCAACCACTTCACGTATTTCTGCGAGAGTCGCCATATCTTCACACAATATAATATCACACTTTAGAAATATAGGACAATGACAAGACCATCACCAAATTGGCACATATGCACGCACATAATTATCCCCAATTTAACCCTTTGATTACTCAATTCATTTACATTTACCCTATGCAACACATCCTTGAGTATATCAATTATTTTTATTAATTCTGTCTTTAAAACCCCTTTGATTCAGTACCAAATTTCTAGCCTTATATCTGACTAATATAACTAATTGACCAACATATTAATTAGCTCTTAAGGTATAACCTTCCTGTCATTCAAATTTTTGGAGTTTGGATTGCTAACAAAAGTATTATTTTAAATGGTTGGGCGCCTGGAACATATGCTCTAGTATTTACTTATCAAATCTCAATTCAACTACTATGTTCCAAATTTAATTCTATTACAAACTCCAAGATTTTACATAACAAATTTCTAGCGGTAACACATCGCTTATCTAAGTAAATAAAATATCACATCCGGTGATCTATTTATACGTACGACGTGTTTCACTGGTCTAGCCATTCCATATTGCTTTTCCCAGCTTCCACACTTTGCACCAATGTACGCATACACAAAAAAAAATGGCTTACGTGTCGGAGTCATAGAATCCTTACTGTCACCTTGTGATACATAAAGAAACCAATTTGACCCACGTGGCAGCGCCATAGAAATCTTATGTGCCCTTTGGAAGAGATGACATTACACGAGAAAACTGCGGGGTCATGATCGGTCACTGATTGGTTTATAGAACATGCCTCTCATAAAGTTTCCAGGGTCCATAAGGTTCTAATGTTATGAATAATTAAAATGACAGGTTAAAACAAAATACAATTTAATACTGAATCAGCCATAGAACAAATATATCCTCCCTTGCGTGTGCTGATAACCCTACCTTCTGTTATGAGTAACAGCTGGGAGTTCATCAACCCACTTAGCGAGTATGAGGACTGGCGATCTGCCAACGTCAGCTGAGAGACGGAAGCTCCATTTGCCCGTGTTGACAAAATTGCCACTCACCACAACAGCTAATAAAAATGAATAACTGATCTGCATGTCAGTTTAAATAGAATTATCTAAACACTTGGCTTAGACAGCCTTAAACCCACGTGATCTAACACATCACGAAAAAAATTTTTACAAAATGATCAAACAAAATAAAAATACCTGAAATAAAATACAATATTATGTGCCGCGCTATACGTTTTTCGAACTACACTTTGATTAGTTGAGTATTTAGACCGGAATTCACTTCCATGCGCTACATACGACTGGGCCGTGAACTCCTGTCTGTGGGAAAATTAATCACGTCACTACTGGAAAGTATTAGAAAGGTAAAACAAATTAATATCTATGCCGGCATGCACTAACCCTTTTATAAAATAAACACATAGTATCACGAATTGATATTTACAGATTACAAGCGGCCTGTGAGCAGGTCTTATGCCATTTACTCAAATCAGAGCGCTACGTGACAAGGCAAAACAGAAAGAACCGCCGAATGCGTCCCGATAATTACATTAAATTCACACGGCCTACGCCGGTCACACAACAAGAATGCTTACAGCAATAAATGACATGAAATGCAATGCCAAATGGACAAGCACAAAAACACTCCGATTAATACGACGAAAAATCTTTAGACAAAGCGGCGTGGGCATCTAATCCCTTAATTCAATAAAAGTATTTACGCATCGTTAAGCAAGACATTTATACAATTTATGGGCCTAATATCTCAGCACAATGCTGGATGCATAATGAATATTCCAATTCTGGGTCCAAGGTCAAACAAGCGCTGAATCGGTGCCATGTGTGTGCATAATAATATTATTCAAGCCCAAAGCCTGAATCCTCGTAGAAGTCTCGCAGCTCCTGTAATCGCGACATAATAAATTCATCGTTCTTAAAAACACAAAATCCCTACCTGGGATATCAAGATTCAATCTCAGCAAATACGCCCCATAGGTCACGTACCCTGAAAAGTATTAGCAACGGCACTGGATATCACGTCCCCGCCAGCTCTCATGTAGAATCACACCGTAGCACACACACATAATATAGCTTGTCAAAAAGACCCAACTGGTACCACAGATCAGAACTGAAGCAATAAAACATCAAATACGGTGAGGTAGAAATTCCTCCCGTGCAACTACTGTTGCTTAAATTACAAAGTACAAAATCACTGCGTTTGCATAACGATCGTAAATATCAGAATTCCCAAACCAGACCTGACATTAATATTATCAAGTCCCACTTGTCACCGCTTATCTAACGTTTCCGTGATAATTAACCTCATAAGTACTAGGCTTTTCAAGTACACAACAACTTGAAGAACTTGTACTCTAATTATAACAGATCAACATCAGCAAATGCCAATAGAATATTAAATGCAAAAAGAATCAGCAAAATTGTCACGTATCGCTATTTAAAATATCATGCCGGCAGAATCTACATATTCGCACACAAAACAAAGTTATTTACAAAATATACAATTTTCCAGTTATACGCGATTTTTTTTACCCATCAAAATGAATTAATTCAAATTTTTACTCAACACATCTGCGTCTAGTCCGATGCCATGGAATTGACCTCGTCATCATCCCGTATTATGGACCTAGCCTTCCATAATTTCAATTCTTGAAGTCGTTGCTGATGATACCATGTTCCTTCTGCCGTCGGTCGTCATCTTGGCGCTGAATGAAAGTGTAATGGTTAATATCAAAAATATAACTGCTTATTTGTGCTACTAAATTCACACAAGAGTCCTATCGCAGTATCGCTGACTTGCCCTGACTTTGTGGTGTAAGAACCACTTAAGTACTCACTAAAATCAATATGTTGCTCGACACACAACTTACTAAGTTTTAGTCACTAGCACAAGTAAAAAGTAATCGCTATACAGCCCGGCCTGGCTTCGCCGTCCGCTTCACAAAATCAAGTGTCTTTTCCGTGTTGCTCGGCTCCCAGTATTCATTCAATCACTCAAATCTTTAGGAGGGGGATATCCGCTCCTCAATAAATCGATAAAATTGTCCTATCACGTTTGAACACATATCAAAAGTCTTGTAAAAATTCGCACATTACAGTCATACTATTGCGGAGAATATTGCATCGTAGGATCTATTAATTCACTGTCGCGTGGGTACTTTTAGATTCGGGCCACCCTAAGCATTCGCCTTTCATTGGTCACAAGTTCAAATCCTTTGAAGCATTATGTTCGTGGTCACACCTATTTGTGACGTCAATCAGCGCGAAGATCCAGTGCGCATTCAACCTTGGCTGTCATATATAAGGAAACTTCTGTATTGTGCCTTCAAGCTTATGACGACTTAGTTCAGTTTCATTGTTCGCAAGATGCGAGCCAAAAATAGATTGTGCAGACTTCACGTCTCCAGTATTGTGACATCGCTCGGCTCTCAGAGCATCACAGCCTCCCTCAAGCTAACCAGAACTTCCTTCAAATAACATAAATCTATGCCCAAAGAAAAGAATAATATGAACACTGAAATATTAGCATAGGATTTTAGGGTTCAAGCAAGAAGCTACCGTTCCTCATCTTTTGTACTTCCTCAAGCTCATCATAGACACCTTCTATGTGGCGAGAAAACAAAATACTCTTTACCAGCTTGAAATCACCCCCATCTGTTCTGGTAGCTACCAGAAACTTGGGGGTGTTAGCACCCAGATTTTCACGCACAGATTGTTCCCAGGGGGTTGATCCCCGTAGGGAATCAAATGTTAAAGACTTGGGTGTAGGACAACCCTGTTTGGGGATTTTTCTTTTTGAACCCATGGCCAGATCATCCTCCCCGAATGCCACCGTCATCCGATCACGGGCCGTCACAGTAGGCGCTACCCAGCCAGGGCAAGGCCCGCCTAGCTTGGAAGGCATTGCCCGGGGGTCCGATGTTTTACAATGCCGTATCGGCATGTACCCCTTGGCATATACTGGATTTTACAGCTCTGGCATTCGGCTGTGCGGGGACCTGCGTAGTCAGGCGGATACTACTGCACGGGTACATGGCACACCCACCTGTCGGCGCGGCCAAGACCGGAACAGGCTTTCGAGCGTAGTCGCAAGCGTAAGTGGCCCATCCCCTAACAGCACGCACATTCAGAAATTTTGGTTGCCAGACCCTGAAAGCAGTAACGGAAAGAAGTGCGATATAACCTAATGAGAGTTATACCGCATGGGTGTATGTCTTTTAGAGCTGACTGTCAAACCCTCGAAAGGGGACCGATCCGAGAAACCCTTTTTGTCCCCTTTTGCGACTGGCAGGGATTACCGTGGATGTATTCGCTTCCTCCCACCCACTGGGGGTCCAATTCACAAACCAACGCGGAGTCCTTAATGTATAGCCAAGGTCGCCCCTTTTAGTCGCCTCTTACGACAGGCAGGGGATACCGTGGGTGTATTCTAAACCCCCCACCCACAGGGGGGTGTACTTTGAGAAGAAATGTCACTTCAGTACTCTAAATTCACATTTATTTACACACCACAGTCTTCGATATTTTTCTTCACTCTGTCCGTGAATCCTCACTGTGTCACAGCTTACACTTACACGCACAGTCTACACAGAGTCTCTACCGCCCCGCACCTGCCGCTTCACTTACTATCAGAGTTCCCCAGTTGCTTCTTGTGCGTTCGTGCTGGTCTCGCGTCAAACCCAGATCCTCGACTGCGTCTTCCACGAAGCACCGCGACACTCCAAGCATTCACAGTCCCGACTCAATGTTGCTGCGCTGGCAGACAGGCTTCTACACAGTTCGACGTCCGGTACTGTGTCGCTGAACAGTCCCGCACTCACTGCATGACTGACTACTTTTTTTTGTAGACTGAACTCCCTATGAACTCTTGACTGTCCGCGCCCTCGCCTCGTGGGTCATTTATAGAGCTTACACTTTTTATAGTTCATTCACTCGCCATAGGACGCGCCACCGGCGTATGGTTATGCATAACCATCTTCCGGTTTAGTATTCGGGTAATGGAAGCAATGGGAACTGTGTACTACAATTTTCCTTGCATGTAGCTGAGCAAATCTTTGTTGTTAAGAAAAATGAAAGTTGTAAAATGCACCAAGAATGTTACGATATTCAGCTGTGTACAATGCGAAAGCTCTGCATATGTTTATTCTTTACGTATTAATGATGCGAAATGTCAGCTGACTTTGTGCCGCTTTTAATATTCGTCGTGTCTAAATGTTGCACATTTTCCCGTCAATTTACTACAGATTATGATTGAAAATTATTCAAGATCATGACGAAGGGAGTGTTTCTCCGAATGGAAAATTGTATTTAACTGTATGCACGTCGTACAATCTTGGCGAGGTTGTTTGTTTTCACAGAGCAACTTTACACCGTAGTAGGCACGCAGCATTTTGTATTTAGTTTTCTGGCAACTTGTCTAAAATTATTGCCTAAAATATTTCTAAACCACAATCCCTACCTCCATTAGAAGATTTCGGTCTCCATAATTCATGCAAAATGAGGTTATTTAGTTTGTGTAATTGAGGCCATAAACATCTCCAGCCTTTCAATGATTACCGTATGGTACTTTACCTAGACTAGGGTGAAGATGTAAATGAGCATATTTTTACTTTTGTCGCCAGTTGTTTGGTCTAGTAACTTAAAATTTTCCATATTCTCCATACTGTAAACTCTAACGAGGCACGGTTGGAGTTTAAGATGGAACCGCATTTGATATCAAATATTTCTTTCTTGCAATATCTGGAGTATGTACCAGTATATAATTATTTTTTAAAAAATATTGGTTAAATGTTAATATACTGTATAGGCTATTATATTATGACGAATAAATACACATTAAAGAAGAAAGGATGAGTTATTGGTAAATGTTACCGATACGGCGTATTACCTAAAACTCGTAACTTTCGTCTCATTTTAGCATTGAAACGGGTCAAGTTAATGCATAATATACCAATATAACAACCGGATAGCAACTGATTATAATATTCTCACCTTACATATTTAATTGGCACCAACTTAATACAATAATAGTCCTAGATATGTCAGACCATTGCCGTTTGAAATGTGCAAATCGCACTCATAGTAAGCAAACTTTTTGATATGGTCCTTTTTGCAGTGAAGTTTCACTATCTACTCTTTCAGGAGACACTTGTGTTTGGAATATTCAAGAAAAGCCAACTCTCTAGTTATTATTTCATAAGTTGAACACCTAAAAACAAAACCACAATCCGAAATAATAATGAAAATAATCATGGACGATTCATTGACAATGAAAATCAAATGGAGAATCGCGGACCAGAAGTTCGCTATGCATAATCTTCGGTGCCTATTTACTCGTGGAAGCTTTATACCTGAGGTGGCTTCTGCAGCCAATTCTCGTTCGCCCCAGAGCTATTGTGTGATGCCTGTGTTTCACCTTGCACCTAGCGCTAGCGGTAGCCATGCCCAGGCGTGTCAATGGCCTGCCTGGCTCACAGGGCTATTGTTGCGACAGCGCCCCTGAGGCGAACTAGGGTTGCAGCCAGGAAGCTCTGGCTGGTCAACTGGTGGATCTGCCGCAACACGTTACAATATCATACTTACATTACAGTCTTCAAAATACGGCGTCTCTAAAAGCCAGAGTAGTTATAAGGGACGTAAAACCAATAACAACAGTCTTCAATATGTAAGCACACAATTCACAATCGAATATTACAACATTACACTGTAAAATATATTTTCCTACCGGGAGTACGCATGCTTGCACCCTACACATTGCAGCTGCTCTATGAATTAAGGTAATCGAGTGGGAATGATTAGCATTAATGTTCAATCCCTACCTTCAGGAGTAGCAGGTGATAGCCAAATGCCACACTTAACACAAGTTTCTTTGTTCTCATGCTTGTTATATCCAGAAAGTTTCGTGACGATTGTCGTCGGGAGGTGCAAAAGCATCCCTTCTTAGAGAAAACTAAATGCGCATATATTTCATATTTCCAAAAGAATTGGACAGATGCCCTGTTAGGAAAAAGTGATTCGATTATACATAATTGAATCGCTTTTTTCCAAAAGGTTTAAAATAACCACGAGTATTGGATTATAGTTGGCATATTAGAATCACTACTTTTATTCATTTGTACCTGATGTATTGCAGATGACGCTTATCAGAATCTCCTCGAAATTGATGGCTTCATGTTCAAATTTCACCATGATCCCAAAACATGGATGGGTGCCATGAAAACATGCTGTGAAGAAAAGGCGTTCCTCGCATTGATTTTCAATGAGAGACAACTGGACGTAATCTCTAAGTTTGTTGATTATTCTTACAAACCAGAAGAGGAAAACGCAGATCGCGCGTTCTGGATCGCAGTGTACTGGAGCACGTATAAACTACGTGAGTAGAATAAGATAGACCAGTTTGTAACCAAGGGGAGTGAGAGGGACAATCAATTAGTAGTTTCAGCAAGAGGCTTCCTAAAGAACAAATCGCCTACTTTAAATTTGAAACTCAATACCTCATTGGTATCTTTTTGACAATGCTATTCAATTCTGTAGAATTTATTGGATCATATATATTCATTATAAATGTGAAACATAACACATACATTATGTCCATATTGGTAAAGAATAGTGAGGGAAGCCCTACTGATGCACACAACTCACTCCTATACAATGATACCCAATGGTGATGTAGGACAATACTGCAGGAATCTCAAATTTCTTCAACTCCTATTTCGAGAATTGAAGAAGTTATATGCAAACAACACACGTCCACCGATCCCAGTTTTGAGAAAATAGTTTCTTTTTAGTTATTTCATATATACAGATTTGGGATTTTTGCCAGGGCTAGAAATGACTTCCAGAAAAGTTGTGTGAGGGTATTGGCTTTTTATGTCCAATGACTTCTTCTAAAACACTTGGGCATATGTCATATTGCAACTCTCTATATTTATTAAGAAATATAAAGATTTTTGAAATAACTAAACAATGATTCTGAACAAAATTCATTAAAAACATTGTTAGTTATGCACTTCTAATCACTATCAGTGTTCCAAAGTTCACTGCCACTCTCTGTATTATCACTAGTAAGGTTTCCGTACTTCTTTATCAGCTTTTGATACGATAACTTAAACTTTCTAGAGATACTGTCTGTATGTTATACGTACTTCATTATGTCTCTTGCTTTTGGTACTTTCAGCGGTGCTGCTTTGCAACTGCCTTAGCTTCCTTCCTACAATTATAAAAACTTCCTCACGGAAACGTATGTTGTTTTGCACTGACCGTAATGCGTAGTAGTCTAAAGAACTCTATTTCGGTCTCAACTCATTTATGGTCCAAAGTGGACTTATGCGGTTTTGCAGCTACCTTCTTCGATTTGATAACTGAAGTCTCTTGTGCACTTCCTTCAAATAGAATTTTTTTAATATGCTTTACTTCGCAAGTTGTTATTTACTTTTTAATACAGAAGGACGAGCTATATAACTGAATTGGGGAAATAACGAATGTGTAACGAATAATGAATGTGAAATTGCATCTTCAGAGCGGTAAGTGTCTTTTGAATATTTATTTCATGTTAATTTTCTTCATTATCAGTTGATTTCATCATACTTTGTTGATTTCAATATTTTATATAAACAAGATAGTGGTTGGATGTAGTACTCCATCTCATAGCCTCATGCAAGTGAAAACTCTTACATTCGATTTCTCTTTTACGACGCTTCGAGGTAATTGCATTCTTATTGATCGATTTTCAAGTTTGGAAAGTATGCAAGATTACCATACAGAATGCATAAAGTTGGTAGTCATGTGTCTACGGTATAGTTCTTGCACGGTACTACCTTCTTCCCAGTTTAGAAACTGAAAATTGTGTATACAGTAAATTATCGATGTTTATATTTTATGTATTCAAGATGGTGGATGGGTGTTTTATTCCGTCACATAGCCTAGTGCAAGCGAGATCCCTCACACAAATTCCTCTTTTACTAAGCTTCGTTCAAATTGTTTACTTACGTCCTAATTGATCGATGTTAAAGCTTTGAAAGTATCCAAAGGTGCCATCTTGAATATAAAAATTCAATGGACGAGGGACATCAACGGGGTGTACCTCATAAAAATGCTAACTTCTGATGTTCTATATAACTTTGTAAATGAAATCTCTGAAAAGGAGTTTCCCATAATCACTAACCGACACGATTTTATCTTTTTGTCAAATTTTGAATTTGCAAGTTTATTAGCTGATAAATCGATTTTAATAAATATTAAAGACGCAGGATGATCGTGGTATTCAACGTAAATTATCTGCCGTTTAACAACATTATTTCTTCTTGCGTATTGGAACAGTGTATTGAATTTCGTATCATCGCGGTGAATGATTTCGGAGATGTAGTGCCTAGCGTCAAAATTTGAAATTGCGTCTCATTTGCGTTTGGCAACAATGAATGGCGTAGTTGAAAATGTATGTGCACATAGACAGACTGATAAGCACACACACCAAAAACCCATCATTTTTCTCATAATCCTGCCTTATAATCTTTTCTTTCATGTTAACAGCAGGATCAAAATGATCTTTAAAGTTTTGAAACTTACAATATTTTGCAAAAATAGGTAATAAAATCTAGTTTTATGAAATCAACACGCTGATATGTCCATGTGTCTGCTTATCCGTCTGTCTAACTGGGTGTGTGTAATGCGCAGGGGCATAGATACGGGAGGGGGTAAAGGGGGGTCAATCCCCCACACAAAGCCCCAGTACTACTAGCAAGTAACAGTTTTTTAGACCTATACCAAAATATTATGACATTTTTTACACTGTTAGAACACAACAAGAACATCGTGTATTTAGCGGATATTACTTGAATTGACGAGTCCCTTCTACCATTAATCAGAGTCTTCTCTAATCTAGGAGGCAGTGATAAATTTGAGGTGAGATGTTCACGTACACTCGCCTCATTCTGGAACCAAGTGGACCGTTTTTTTCTCACACCAGAAATAGCGAGCGTTTCAAGATCTTGTGAAACATAAGTTACCTATGAGCCGCACACAAGTATTTGAGTGATTTAAGTGCTTTCAACGTGGTGAGATGAGTGCTGAAGACCATGCTCGTTCTGGTCACCTTTCAACATATCGAAAATGTTGAGAAAATCCGCCAAAAAATCAACGAGGATCGTCGTTTAACGATCGACGAAATTTCAGAGGAGATAGGAGTGAATTGGAGCTCGTGCCAGCGGATTTTGACTGAGGATTTGCAAATGAGACGTGTTGCCGCTAAATTTGTTCCTCGCCTTCTCACAGAGCATCAACAAACCCCTCGATAGTAGTTGAGCCAGGACTTGAAAGACGAGATTGAAACTGATCCCAACTTTTTGACCAAATTCATTACAGGTGATGAGAGTTGGTGGTTAAGGTGGCTACACACGTAACTGCAAACTTGACAAGCATGCATGATCAATCTTGTTGTGCAAGCAGGTTTTAGCGTCTGTAGGATAATTCTGCGCAAGCATTTTAATTGTATAAGCAGCTTGAGGATGGCTTGACTTGAAATCATGCAAGCTTGTACAAGCCGCGTTTGCCTAAGCGAAACGGAGCGTGTGTACCAAGTATGTGCCAGCTTGTGCAAGCATACGTCAGCCATGAGTGAGCTCTACAGTTGGTGGCATCATTTGGACCATGTCTGGCATCATTTGGACCATGTCTAGTGATCTGAAGAAGGTCATCCGTCAATAACCATTGTTCACTACTGACCAACCGGGTGAGTTAGCCGTGGTCGTTACGGCATGACTGCTGGCAGTCGCTCACATCCGGGAGGCGAGGAGGTTCGAATCCCCCCGCCGGCAACCTTGAAGATGGTCTTCTGTGGTTTCCCATCTTCCTTCCAGGCAACTGCCGGGGTTGGTCCCTAACTAAAGGCCACAGCCGCTACCTTCCAACTCCTTGTCCTTACATTCAAACTTTCCTCCCCAGACAACACTCCACACGCGACGGTACGTGTAGCTCACCCATTGGGAGTCCGCCTCGAAGCAGCTACAAAAATGGCGAGCCGAACATGTCCTCGGACACTCCCGGCACTAAAAGCCATACGCTAAAAAAAACTACTGACCAATAGCTGACGGTTCTTAACCAATACCATACTTCCTCTATCACTCCACGTGAACTCCAATGTCCCGCCCTGGCGGTCAGCTCACGTGTCACGCAGGTGTCAAGTGTCCTGTGTTGCACAGTTGCACACAGTTCTGTCCAGTATTGCTGCTTGCTCTCAGCGGCTACGGTGTAGAATTGTCAACACTGTGCCTCGCGCTGGGAAAGCCTTGGCATCCCGCAGACAAGGAATGTAAACATATCCAACATATCCGCCCGTGATCGTATTCTTCTTTTTAATTAAAGGTGTTACGAATGACAAAAGGATCAGATAAGTTTCTTCATTCATTCCGATATAATTATGCCAAACATGCGGATATATCTTCAATTCACTTAATAAATGAGCGTGGGAATAGGTATTTCTTTTCAATAACCACCCTTTGCACCACATATTGCGCTTCTTATTCCACGCTTTCCTCTTGTGGACAAGGCAAACAGAAGCCAAAGCGTGTGCATCGTCGTCCAAGCTCGTCATAGAGCAACAAGCATACTTGTACCGTGTGGTGTAGTGGGGAAATTTTGCATTCCGGTACAACAAGATTGATCATGCATGCTTGTCAAGCTTGCAGTTCCGTGTGCAGCCTCCTTTACTACGCGTACGATCCGGAAACCAAGCAAGCGTCAAGTCTGTGGAAGACTCCCAACTCCCCCGGATCAAAAAAGCAAGACAAGTGAGGTCGAATGTGAGGACGATGATCATTATCTTTTGTGATGTTCGCGGAATTATTCACCGGAAGTTTATTCCCCCTGGCCAGACCGTTAACCAGTGCTTTAATTTGAGAGTTTTAATACGTTTTCGAGAGGATGTGTGGAGGGAACACCCAGAACTTTAGCGATCAGACGACTGGTTCCTTCATCACGACAACGTCCCCGCGCACACGGCCTTATATGTGAATCGCTATTTGGCCTCTCGCGGGTGGTCTGTCGTTCCCCACCCTCCGTATTTCCCAGACCTAGCCCCGTGTACTTTTTATGTTCCCCAGAATTAAAACAAAGCTAAAAGGGAAGCTTTTTGATGATGTGGAGGCGATAAGAGCAGCTTCGCAAAGGGCACTGGACGATATCAAAGTTGATGAGTTCCATAGGTGCTTTAAACAATGGGAAAAAGACTTAACAAGTGCATCGCATCTAGAGGAGAGTACTTTTAAGGTGACTGAAGGATTTTTTTTTGTAAAAAGGTAAAAAAAATATTACATTACATAAATAATTCGTAGCCTTGTTTTATTTTAGGGACTACTTACATGGAAATTTCATGTTTTTGGCTCCTGAAGATTTGACACCAACCCATAATAAAGAGGCAAACAGACAAAAATTGTACTGGGGATATATTTGGTCACTATATTCCCCATGCGAGATAAATACAAAGTATTACCCAAAAATTCCAAATGTTCAGACAGAAAGCTTACTTGATTTACAGAGATGTCATAGGGTGGTCACCAAGGAGTAGGCTAATAAGATGGCGCTCTGTCAGCTCTCTAGCGCGCTGCTAGTTGAAGCATTGGCCACGCCCCGGCAAAGACTCTAGCTGCTCGTACCTCTGTCTTCAATAGCAAATAATGCGGTGTGCTTCTGTTATTGCAATGCTTAGTTCACAGATTATGTCATTAAAATTATGCATTTCCGTGGACGATAGAATGATGAAGCAAAGTGAATGATCATTTACATACATGAAGGGGAATTTTCGATGTAAATATTCCTTCATAATATTTGGACCGATAACTTCGATGTTAGGCCCATTAAAACAACAACAATGATCATCATCATGCTTCATAATATACTGTAGTTGCCTATTTCAGTAGCTTACTGAGAAATAATGAACAGTAACTAACAAAAGAACCACGTGCAACACCCATAGCGGGATCACAATGTACTGTACAGTATATGCATTTTCATCATTTCAGCTTCATTAGGCTGAATGGACTTAAAAATTAATTAGAAGTAATATTTTGCATATTAAGGCTTTCACGGCCCGGATTATTGCATAAATAATTCATGCTTTTGGGCTAATGCCGTGTGTATTTTTAATTTAAACCATACGTTTCGGAGAAACCTTGCCTCCTTTTTCAATGGAAATAAACAATGTGGCCAAAGAAAGTATATCAATGAGATTACAAAAAATATAGATAAATTCCTCCGTTCGTCACCAGAGAGCAGCTGCCAGAAATTACTGTATGGACCATGGTGGAACGGCGGACAGAGAAGTAAGTAACGAGAAGGTAAAGGGGGCGGTGTGAAAATATAGAAACTCCTCGAAGAATGAGGAGGGGGGGGGGGGGGGAGGGTTAGATGGATATAAGGAAACATAAACAAAAGGGAAGTGTAGCTGAACGATACCTAACGTCATACAGTCAACGGCGAAAAAACAGGAGGAAACTCCTCCATTGACGAACATAGGAGATCAAATCCAGGCTCTGAGCCCTAGAGGGAAAATGTACAATTTTAAATATGTGAAGAACAGAGAGACTGAGAGGAACTATCTCCCTAGATCCTTAATAACTGGTAGCCGAGTGTCACTTAGCTGATATCCAGTGTCTCTGTTAAAATTATTGGGAATTTTACATGCGGACTCCCACCACCACCCAGCACAAAAACAAGGAATTATAACAACTCTAGCCAAATGAGCGGAACGTATTTGTGAGGCATCAACTCTTCAGGAAGAGTTACATGCCTTACAAACCATGTTTAAGGGTAATGGCTATAATGAATCCACTATGTATAGGTCCCTACATCCCAGAAGGAGGGATAGACCAGCCTTGGGGATAGACAACCTTCTCAGAGCTCCGACGTGAGAGGTACTGCTTACCTCCCTTATATTCACAACACCACTGACCGCGTTGCTAAGATTCTCCGCAAGCACAAGATAAAAACAGTTTTCGGCACTATGACGAAAATTGGTCAACGTTTAGCATTAAACAAAGATAAATTGTCCCCAATACTAAACCTGGGGTGTATGAAGTCCCATGTACTTGCGGAAAAGTCTACATTGGACAAAAAAAAACGGTCCATTGCAACTCGCATCAAAGAGCATCAAAGGAATATCCGTCTAAACCAACCTGACAAATCAGCTATAGCTGAACATGCTCTGTCTTCAGGGCACGATGTATGTTTCAAGGATGCTCATGCGCTTGCCCTTGTTAAGCACAACTGGTCTAGAATTATAAGGGAGGCAGTTGAAATTCGTAAAAATCCCAATAATTTTAACAGAGACACTGGATATCAGCTAAGTGACACTTGGCTACCAGTTATTAAGGATCTAGGGAGACAGTTCCTCTCAGTGTCTCTGATCTTCACATATTTAAAATTGTACATTTTCCCTCTAGGGCTCAGAGCCAGGATTTGATCTCCTTTGTTCGTCACTGGAGGAGTTTCCATCTGTTTTTTCGCCGTTGACTGTATGACGTTAGGTATCGTTCAGCTACACTTCCCTTTTGTTTATGTTTCCTTTTATCCATCTAACACTCCCCCCCCCCCCCTCCCCCCTCCTCATTCTTCGAGGAGTTTCTATTTTTTCACACCACCCCCTTTACCTTCTCGTTACTTACTACTCTGTCCGCCGTTCCACCATGGTCCATACAGTAATTTCTGGCAGCTGCTCTCTGGTGACGAACAGAGGAATTTATCTATATTTTTTGTAATCTCATTGATATACTTTCTTTGGCCACATTGTTTATTTACATTGAAAAAGGAGGCAAGGTTTCTCCGAAACGTATGGTTTAAATTAAAAATACACACGGCATTAGCCCAAAAGCATGAATTATTTATGTAGAAGTAATATGTTATGAAGAATTTTGGTCAACTACTTACAATAACTTTATTGTGCCCCTCAGAGGTGGTTATCTGGTCCACCACCGACCGTGCGTGGCTTTCCATACGACCACATCCTTGAACACATATGGCCTAAGAGGATTGGAGTACACTCCTTGAGGGGCTACTCCGGCACAAGACCCCTCGTCATCATAGGGATCAGGTTCCCATCATCGCATTAGTCATAGACCTCCCAAGGAAATGCACCCCCAAAAGAAACAAACTACTAAAATAAAATCCAGGCTTAAGTAAATTTCACAAAATGGTTTATAGAAATCTCTAACCCCTGTCCTACCAGCGGGGGGTATTAGTCGGCTAATCCGTTAACTAACAAAAGTAAATAAACAAAAATAAACAATTATTAACTCTCAAAAATTAACCCCTCACGATTAGTCCTAAATACAGTCCAAAAACACTAGCAAAGCTTGGGAAATGGTACAAAGGATTTTAATTAAAGTTATAATAAACAAGGCATGATGTTTCCAAGTGAAACCTCATGCTGGCAAGTTGTCAAACATGACAGAAAAATCAACTAAGTAAACCGCGACCATCCCGTATTTACGTTTAATTTTAAGTGATCTAAACCAATTCTCATTTAAACTAACCGACGGTGAGAAGCATCTGTAGTATAACAAACTAAACAAAATATCTAGATTGATTTACAGTCATCTTTTACAACACCAATAATTTACAATCATCTGTACACAAAAGGTCTACAAGCAGTAGAGGAAAGATTGGAATATGGGTATACAAAACAATCAATAAATAAATATCACACACAAGAGTATTCTTATTAGTCCTGCCTACCGCTTGATGGTTACTGTTTGTTTCTGTCGGTCATCTATGATGTGTAAGCTAGAAACAGAAAATACTGTTCGTTAACAGTGGAACAAAATTACTTGGTTCACGGCCCACGAGTTGAAAAACTCGGGGTAAAACAACTCCATGTCAGTCGAACGTGTCAGCTGCTAAAAGCTTAAACTAACGAAGAATAAATCTATACATGTCAGAACAATGGTCAGCGAGTTATAAACCAGGATCAAAGTTAAACAGGCGTTTAGTGATTAACGAGAATTATAGCATTCGTTTAAGTTCATTACTTCTTATTTAATTGATGATTATTAGTTGTCGTTGGTTTATTAAGATTCATTAATTATCCGGATTGACCATGTGTACGGCTTCCTAACTAGTGGATAACCACTTGTGTACACCCAAGTACACGCGAACATGCCTACTCCGAGCTATCAAAAAGCTCAAAAACCATTCTAAAGTAACCCTGTGTTTCCACCAGGATCACATAAGAGACATCGGTCTGTCAAGCGCTCAGCTTTGAAACAAGGCCGGCAACCTCAAAAACATGGGCAACCACCACATCATCGTGTATGAAAACACGGCAACAAAATACACAACATGTGGGCAAGAATTCACATAGCCTCAAAATATGTCAATCAGTGTCACAAGACGACTCCAATATCTTGAACAACAAAAACCTTTCCGAATGTTCTCCGCTCACAACACATGCGAAGATCGAGAATCGAATGGGTGACCTACTGTCACACAGTATCATTGCATTCATAAACATGGCTGTCAACTTGACCTAGTTTTAACAAGCTTATAAAAACTGGCTTATTCAGTATGAATCATTTAAAAAAGCATTAGCATTGTATCTGTCAAAAGTCTTGTCTCATCTGGGATTATGGGTTGGCAATACTGCGCGTAACCTTGAAGACACTTGTCCTCGCAAGTAAATGACATTTGTTCATTCTCAAACTGTTACGAGCTGCTTTGGCTAACAGTAAAATCTAAAAAGTTCATTTCATTAGCATATTGGATCCACTAAAATATTCAAAGAATGATCCTACACTTGCAGTTTATAATATAACACTCATTGTAATGTTCGTGATGTAGTAATAGTAGTCAAAAAATAATAGACAATGATATGCTTGCATGGACAATGCAAAGCATACAAGACGAGAAATATTCCACTCGTACTAAGGTGTTTGGAAGATATCACACTCACGGCAGGTTTATCAAAAATTAAATCAGTGCATTCTAGGCACTTCAAATGTATGAAATAGGCCTAAACATTCACACCATATAAAACAGTGGCGTTAATTGTAAATGATACGTTACTAGTGCGAACGGGATTCGGAGTACTATCAGAATGATATTACACTCCTTCATACTGACAATTAATTCATCACGAATCAAGTAGTAGATTTTCCACTCTCAAACAAAAATGTATTTATCCAAAAATAGGTAAAGGGGTAACCTCTCCCATTAGAGGATACGCCTGCTCAGTGGCTTGCTTCACATTTTACAAAATAAAGGAGCTTAAAATAAAGACTTCAGCAACAGCTGATTAATTAACAAAATTACTGCTCCGTTAAATTATTGACACAATTGGTTAGTTCAAAGTGAACTTCAAAATGACATGTTATGCACCGTGTGAGAAAACACACATTAATCAGGTGACTAAATCCTGGCTTGGAAATGTATTGGAAACGCACGCTACGATGTGCATGGAAAAATGAAAAATTACCATAGACGGTAAACTAAAAGAAACCCTCTAAAATAAGTCCTACCTAGATGAGTGTGAATCGAAGTACGATCGTTAAAACTACTCCAACACAGACCCTCACCTTACGAAAGATATTAATTAGAACTCACGGCGAAGAACATGGTAGCTTACCTCATTCCAACAGGAATAATTGAGGGGTAAATCCTTCCATTTTGAGCGTGGGCAAAACCTCCAGCGCTCGTACAGAGACATTATGCTGCGTTCGTCGGCTTCCATTTTATTGTGCTGTTATGGTGCTTGGTCTCTCTCTCATCAGGTGTTTAAGCCATTATCACCAACATGGTGAACGGTGATGATATTCTTCTCTCTTGGTGGATCACGTACATCGTGTAGGCGTTATCAATTTCCACAAAAAATTCACTGCTTCTAGCGTGGTTTCACAAACAAACACAACTGCTACACTGGATATTTTGCAGACGTTATTTTTTACAAAAGAATGGCCATGTCTGCTTCACAGGCTCTACTGGACACAAACACGAGTCGACTCACTTTCACTATCACTCTTTGTGAAAACTTTTATCAACTTAAATCGACGACATTTGTCGCACAAGACAATCGTGACTTCACACGGCATGGGTTATTATTAGCAATTTTCACTGGTGTGAAATATTACACTTGCACTATTTAAAACACAGACACTCAAATTTATGGATGGCACGAAGATCGGCCATGTGTTCGGTTGGATTATCGTAGTTTTTCACAGTATTTGCATGCTCACTTAGCAATAACTTCACTCGATTCTCACTAGGCACACATCGTGCGATAAAATAAACTGGATGACGTTTCCAATGGATTGATTCCTTCACTTTTATGAATTCTCATAGGTCCCTTGACCGGACTGGTGCATCCGCGTGTTATGCACGTGCGGTGCTAGACTTAGAAATAGAGAGAATGGTTTCTTCCCAGGAGCGGGTGTACTGGCTTCGAGACTAGTCGAGTCGTTGAATATCTCTCGACATTACTCTTGCATTCTCGCAATGTCATACCATAGTCTGAAGTACCAAATGAATAATATTACGCCATTTCTCCTTGGCAAATTATGCACAAATATTGGATGTGGTAAATTCAAACATGCACATTAAAGAATACCTTCTCTAATCATGGTAAAACAAATATTGACTATCTTCCAATGAAGTCAAAAGCTCAACTGCATCTTCCTGGATGCATTCAGAGATTTTCTCACTCATGTTACCAACTCTTGCATAAAAAATAACCACCAGCATGAGTGAATACTGTCTCATATTTCTCCTTCTCGGTTCAAATATAAATGCAAGACAGGCATTTGTATTTTCCCACAACAATCCTTTCAATTCTGGTGATATTTTTCCTCTCGAGATTGAGCTAACTCCAGGATTTTCCAAAATCTCTGTTCCTTCAGGTCTTCCTCAGAATTCCTTAAACAAATAAGACAGGTTGAAGATTCCTTCTTCTTCTGCTTCTCGTACCTTCTCTCGATAAGATCGGCTTACAGCATCCCAAAATTTATCCCTGGCTTCCACTTGCCTGCTCTCTGATGGTCCTCCATAATATTCCTCATCCGACATATCTGGATCCATTACAATTTGGTGAATATTGATCTATCTGCCTCCCTCATCATCATCTGATAAACGGTAAGGATTGTCATCAGAATCTGATTCAGAATCAGTATATGCATCACTCTCCTCTCTTTCCAATATCTCAAGTTCCAAGTTGAGTATCTCATCGAAGCGATCTCCTCTTCCTTCTTCAGGTTGCGATGAGTCAACAGATTATTAAGATTCACTTCCATCATTCATGTAAATATTCTCTTCTGATTCCTCTTCTCTCTGGTTCCTCAGACGTTGATCCCTCGCAGCATCCATCCTTTCTGTTATCTCACGGAATGTCTCAACTAGCATTTCCGGACTTTCCTCTATCTGGTGGATCTCTGCGACGACAGTCTGGCTGTTATCCCCATTTTCCCTCGGAGCTGGAACTAAGTCCTTCTTGTTTTTCCTCCGGTTCAATTCATTAATATATGCTCGACTTTCTGCGGCGCGTTCTCTAAGTTCTTGAAAAAAATCTGGGATATCTGAAGCTTTTGCTGGCTCTTCCTTACACTCTTCCTTCGTGTTTTCCTTGTCCTGTGCTTTCAGCAAGTTAAGGACGTTTTCTCCCTTATCCATGGCAGTCTCCTCTTCTAGTTCATGAATCTCGACTCCTGGTTTGAAGCAAATGGTATTAGCTCGAATATCAATAATACCTTCGTGCTGTCTCATAAAATCAGCACATAAATAGCTGGTTAACAAATAGGTGCCCTGCGATGTCAAATGTACACTGGACTTGTACCTTGCACTTAATCGCTTTATCCGGTATAATCCCTCGGATTTTAATATTAGAGACAGGAAGTTCAGTGAGCTTAGATTCAGCCTTCAGCTTAGAGTAGAAATCTCCTGACAATACGCGTATCATGGCTCCAGTATCTTCAATACTGTAACTGGGCATCCATTGATTTTGGCAGAAATCAGTGGTGATTTCGTAATTCGTGCGTTATTCGTCGTTCGTAAAGTAAGTCTTCTTGGATGGACTCCCAGAATAAAATAACAACAGTTATTCTGCAGTCAGAGTCCTCAGACATTACTGCATTTTTGAAGTTTTTTTTCCTGTGTTGTCCTGCCGCGAACTCCCTGGCTGATTCAAGTCCTCGGGCACTTCTTCGGGAACAACGCGTGATTCCCTCGGTGTTTGAGTTCTGTCGCTCTCTTCTTGATCGTGGAGTTGGCAAATGTACTGGCTACTCTCCTGCGCTCGCCCTCTCCAATCTCGATCACTCTGATATCGCGGGTCATGGCCTCTTCTATAACCCCCGGAATATCTGTAATCACGCCTTATGTTAGATTGAGTTCTGTTCTGGGCTCCATTTCGATTCTGATTTCAGGAACTTCGTCCATCTTCATTGGGTCGATTAAATCTTCGTTCCCAATAAGTTTGATTGTTCGTCTGCCGATTCCTGTCGAAATGTCTCTGATTCCAGTTCCTACGATCAGGTCCGCTATTGTTCCCTTGGTAACGATTCGATATTACCGCTTTAGATTCCGTCGTTTGACTGACTTTATCGACGGTTGTTAGATTAACCCTTCTGATGTCGTTTTGATTATCGTTTCTTGGTTTGTGACTGACGAATTGCTCATTGCTATTATACAATCGACGTAAGATTTCGTCACATTGGATGAAAGACTTGGTATAAGCCGCTATTAACAGACGTTGCACTTCAGGTGGGTATTGTCTGATAATAGTCTGTATCAGGTCACTGTCGGCTAAAGGAGGTTGAAGACATCTCAAGCGTGCCAATTGCGCCGAGAAGTAATTTGCATGGCGTATGGGCAATGTAGAACTGTACTTTTTGTTGTACATATCCGCTCTAATTCCCAATTGAATATCACTAGACCAGTACGTTCGAAGCAATGCTTCTCGAAAATCTCGGTAACCGCTGAATGAGTACCGGAATGCCCGGAACCACGTACTTGCTTGGCCGTCAAGTAAGCGTTCAATTACCCTTAGTTCCCTCTCAGGTGTGACCATAGTATCTCTCAAATAACACTCCACATTTTTGAGAAACTCGACGGGTGTAAGACCTCCGACTGTCCCTGAAAATTGAGCAGGTTGCTCTTCTCGAGATCCAATAATCATGGCCTCGCAACGGAGTGAAGTGCGTTGAAATTAAGTGAACTAGGTTGTTCCACGGGTGTCGGGAAACATTGACCCATAATGGTGGTTACGTGTGGAGTGCTGGTCAGTGTTGACATACTTGTGGTCTGCTGACCTGTCCAACTGTGGGGTCGTGGTGTTCCCACATGAGAATTGATAGTGTTCATAGGCTGCCAGTGGTGATACATACTGGGCTGCTCATAGGTTGTGGCAAAGCTAACCTCAGTAGTCGCAACATTACTGGTGTTGACATTGGTGGCCATAACATAATTACAGTTTGTATTAGAAGTTGTTCCAGTAACAGCAGTAGGTGTTTGGAACGTTGGGTTCTTTGCTAGATCTCCAACTCGATCTCTCAGTTGTTGTTCCAGCTCTTCCATGTCGACTGAGTTAAGTGGTTCGTTAGGGAACTTCAAGGAATTCAATTGCAACTCAATTCGATCTATTTTCCCTCGAAGACACTCGTCCGTTTCCTGGGCGGTCTTCCTAACCTCTCCGGAAGAGTTCAATATTTCTTGAATCACGACCTCTTCAATTCGCTGTCTCAAATAATCTACTTCTTCTTTGATTGTTCCGACCTCTCCTTTCAATTCAGCCTTATGGTCGGACATGTCCTTCTTGACGTTATTCACCTCCTCGATTACTTCCTTGAGGTTATCGTGCACTTTGTGCTTCAAGTCCTCTACATTTAAGATTAATTCCGCAACGGTTCTGGTGCTATCAGTGAGTTTATCACAAAATCGCATCATGTCCTTCTGAAGACCTTTGACGTTATTAAGAACAGCTACCGCGACGTTTATCATAATCCGCATACTGGTACTACCGATGCTGACTTCACGTCGAATCCCATTGTGAAAAGTAGAAGCTTCCTCTATTATCCCTTCAACAGCTGAAACTCTTGATTCAAGTTGCTCTCTACGCTCGTAATACTTTCATCCACCGTGTTAAGCCGCGTCTGCATTTCAGATCGATTTGTGACGATATCGGTCGATAGAGTAGTGAAACGCTCCTTAGCCTCCTCCTGATTCCTAGTCATATCAGCGCGAACAGCAAGTAAATTATCATTAGCCTCCGCACGGTTCGTTTCCAAATCATCTCGTACTGCCCCGGTAAAATGAATTATAAGGGATGAAAATGGGAATAATACATTTTTTTCGAAGCCCATGATTAAATTTAACCAAGGAATATGATGGCTGGAACTTGGCAGAAACCAGTCGTGAGGCGACGTTGAGCTAGGAGGGAAATTCCGTCACGTGATAGTATTGCGCAATGGAAGTTTCGAGAATCTTGAAATCGACCTAGCAACAGTGAATATTCCCAGGATTTGTTTAGATATTGTTATAAATTATCCCATTGGATATGAGTTTACAGCCAATAGGAAGAAGTTTTAGAGAAGACGGGAGTTCCAGCAACTAAATTTTTATGGATATTTAATTCATTTAAGCCCTTAAAGAATGAATTTACATATTGGAAAAGAGAAGAATATGATAATAAAATATTGGAAATATTTTATAAGCCTATAGCAGGTCGCTATTGGAAGAAATAAGCGATTTGCTAGAGCCCACGCGAATTCGAGAGGGAACTCGAAAAGGCGGCTAAAATCGGTAGACTTGGAGGGGAGACGCCAAGCACCGAGGCTCATGTGTATCTGAACGTCGAAGAGTTCAGACGTGTGAAATTGGAGTAGAAAGGAGTTCCGAGTGTTTCACCGGTCTAGTAGAAGGTGACTCGTGGAGACAAGGCTTGAGCGAGAGAGGAATCAAGAGACGACCGCGCCTTGAATCTAGGTGAAGTTGCAAGGTTTACATTTACCGCATTAACATCGGTCTGATCGACTTCAGAGAATTCATTTCAACTACGTATTGTAGCTGACTAGCAGATACTGTATATTGCAAACTTACAGAAGTTTGGAAGAATTATTTTAGCAATTATAAGCATTTTTGTGAAGCGCGAGAAAAGTGTTTTTCTCCAGCGCGATACGACACTTTGTTCGAGCGACTGCAGCTCAGGCAACAGCCACCCGTGAGTACGAGTGTGTATTACTATTGCTTGTGTGGAACTGTATTACAACACTTAGGATGGAGATGTATTCCATAGTGAAGAAGAATATTCAGTCTAGCATTATGAATATTATTATGGACTAGATTATTGTGTGCGCCAGGATTATAGGCAGATAGAAGCAATATAGGCAGCGATGGAGCTTCGTTAGAGGAGACTGTTCGTGAATGTCTACTTAGTGAGCAATCATGAGACTCAATGCACAACTCCATTCTAGTGCATTCTTGTCAAACGTGAGCTCAACATTAACATCAGAGACTACAGAACGATGTTCCGATTCCATCTACATGAATGTTCGTTATACGAGTGAGGTCCAAGACTTTCTCTTCAAATGCATTTTGAAGTGGAAAGCAGAACTTTCGACGCTACTCACTGTTATAATGAGACTGTGCTGTGACGGAGATAGAAGAAGCATCAAGATTTTCAAGAGGTCCAGGGTTATCCCGGTCAGAATGAAGATGATGATTGGAGGCCCGCAGTTCGATTCCGGTCGAAGCTTGCTGTTTCCAGTGGGGGAATTCGTTCCTTTCCTGAGGTCACGAGTTCGTGGAGACGAACTAGGATCCAGCCCAGATCTTTGGGAGATGTAACATCAGAGTATTTTGTTATACTCTATCTTGATCTTCTAGACTTCGAGACCAGGTAGCAGTGTTCACTAGCCTTGTAGTTAGAGCTTATAGTGACATTTACTGAGCAAATCCGTTATCCATTTTTCGATACAGTATTTATGTACTCAATGTATAGCATTTTTATTCTTCGAAATTTATTATAGTGATCGTCTAGCGATGCTATTATCTTCGTTTGTTAGGAATCCAGTTTCTGAACTGAGATTATTTACTTGTTCGAGGAACAAGATTTTATCATTTCCTTTAAGGAACAGTAATTTATTTTCGACGTTTTTGTATTCATTTTGAATACAGGTGATAGACAATTTCGTCTATATTACCCATTAAATTATTTTATTAGTTTAATTTGGGCATTTTATCCGTCGAGAAGAAACGCCAAGAAAGAAGAACTTGGTAGTGATATATTGTGAAATATCATGTCACATTGTGGAAAAGAAACATTTGACGTGGACACGACTTTTATCGTCAGAACTCATAGACATTCGTTCTGAATGATGAGAATACGAATATGACTAACTGTATGTTTTTATTGAAGAAAGCTTTGAACTTTCAGTCATTTAATTTATTTGAAGCTAGAATCTTCTTGGAAGAATACTTATCATCCGACGTTGGGGTAGTTATCGTTTGATATCCTCGTCGTGATAGATTCTTGTTGGACACAAACACATAGATATGATGTTGTGATTAATTACTTACGACGAGTAATATCATGTCACGTTGTAGACATAATATTCCTTCTTCGATTAAAGTCGAACCCAGATGTGTGAAGATGAGATGTAGTATTTTTTATTAAATGTATGGACGACAGTTTATACTTATCAGAGTATCGTTTCAAGAGTATTAAGTGAGGAGGTTCAGTATCGTGAATTCCATAGGTCGTTAAGATGTATAAATTATTAATTTAACAATTGTTGTTATTGTTCATCAGACCAGCGATTGTGGTGACAACGCTGTGCAATTATGCCCTTTTGAAGGAATGCCAGGTTGATAGAAGGGGAGATGATAACCCTTTGATAGTGTTTTTTTGTGTATTTCCGTATGTAGTTGGCATACGAGGTTATTGCGAAGGTGTGTTCCGCATTTTATAGTACAGTCATTGCGTGGGCATGACTAGTGTTGGCAAAGGCATTTAGACTGTGAGTAGAGAGTACTCCTTATTTTGTTATACACGACATGGAATTTAGAGAGGACAGGAAGGTTCACGGTTGAAATTGGAACAGGAAATTGATGATGACAGCTGTTATGCTATACTTTTATCGAGATTATTAAACCAGACTTGTAACAGCATATGTTTCACCTTCAGTGGTCGAATGTATTAAACTTATTTTGACACCAGATCAGATAGGAGAGACTAGTGGTGGTTATTTCTGGTGATGTAGAAGATATTAAAGATCACAGTTCACTGTATTAGACATAACTGCTAGATCAGAGCGCAGGCTCGACTGTATTTAGACGCTATTACTTTGGAAGGACTATAGCTGGTGCTATAAGCGTCATTATAAATTATTTTAGTGTTAATCTTTATTATTTATCAATCGAGTGTATAACGTGTTAAGAATAGGAAGTTTTCGTTTGTTTAACTCAAAGGTTAGAGTGTGAATGAGTATGTGATTGCATGTGGTTTGTTTCTTGTTCAGTGCGAATGAAACGAACTCCATTGGGACGTCACAATGCGAGAGTGTGAATGTTAGTGTGTACAGAAGTTTTATGCCAGCAGCATGTAGGATTTGAGTGCAGTTCACGTATTTGTCTGACGTGAATCTGCCTTCATTTAACACAGGTTTCATAGTTATGAAGAGCTCGTTTGTGGACCAGGCTGGAAAAGCTGGGACTTCTTTAAAACTCGTTTCCAACCAAGGCCATAGCACGGCCAGGCCAAGCAAATGGAGAGAGATGTGGCGAACCGCCCGGCTCGCCCTCTTTTTTTTAACCAGTCAGACTGGGAATGTAGCGGTGAATGTTATGTCATCGGACACGTGGCAATGATCGCGTGCGCCGAGCGCCCATATGTGCTTGAGAACGTGCCAGAAGAATGTTAATACACCGAGGTGTGTAATTGTTGTACAGCTTGTTGTATGGACCCAAGCTACACCGAATGTTGTCATTATGTTGATAGAACGCTGTTCTGTCAGTGGCGTGAGAGTGGAGATGAACGAATGTGAGTGTGTATTTTATTTTGCAGTGTGAATGTTTAACTTTAGTTTACATTTGTTTTTAAATGGTTTAGCCTTATTAGAAGCCGTGTTGTCGTGAATTATTTTAGATATAAGGAGATGCAACTGTGAAACCCATTTTAGGTCCAGAGAAGCTGACCACGAGATTCCCGAGATTAAGGTAGGTGTTTTACCGCGAGCTAAGTGTATTTTTCATGTAATTCACAGTTGTATTGTAATTTCCGCCACGTATATTCGCGAGGGTCTTGTTGGAGGTAGATCCTTGACTTGTATTTTGCGCCGGAGCAGTCAGGGTCTACGAATCCAGCCGTTGCTTCGGATATCCAACAGACCGCCTCTAGAATATAAGGGGACAGTGGCAAGATGGCGCCCAACCTGGGGCCACGAAAATAGCTTCGTGAGGCCATTTAGAAGCTATCCAGATTTCAGCTTAATTTTTAAGTTTTTGGGATTAATTAACCATATCATCTGCGATGAACTAGAGTGTAATTATATAGGTTATATTTGCTTTGTGTTTAATAGAATTGCATTCAACGAGAGATCAGATCTTATGGATAGCCTGAGAAAGGAGTAATAGGTTATATTTTTCGGAATGACCTATGATCTGAGTCTATTTTCATTTTACCGGCTCATGGTTATTGATGGCCATGCTAATGGTGATAAATGTAAATATTCTTTATGGTAGTATATCTAAAATAAATCACACGCGAACGTTTAGGTACTGGTATTTTAGAGTAAGATGTAGGGTGATTTAGCATTAAGTTAATGTTAAGGCGAGACGATAAGATGCCCAAATACATGGATTGAAAGGATGCTCTAAAGTGTTGCTATATTGCTCTATTTGTTTGTACTCCTATAGCACTTTTATTATTGATATTGTTGCAATGGCAATGATGGCGGCAGACCATGTCCGTAAGATGATGGGAGAGATGATGGAGAAAATGGACAAGAACATGAATAAGAAATTAGATAGTGTGGAAAATCAGATTAAAGAGAATCTGAAAGTAAATGTTATTGATTGGCAGAGGAAATTGTACGAGGCAAAGCAGGACCGAGAACAGCTAAAGTAAGATCGACAGGTAGATCTTGACACGATTGTTGTCAAGGTGGGTGAAAGTTTTAAGGGAGATATTCAGGGTATGCAAAATTCTTTACAGGGATTGCAGACCAGCTCCACTGAATTGAAAATACCAGTACCTTATGTTTCTCTGGTGAAAAATAATGTTGCCAGTGTACAAGATAAAGTAGAGGGTGTGCATTCTGATGTTGCCCTAGTCAAAGATGATGTGTCTCTTGTGAAATCAAATGTTGATAATGTTCAAACTGATGTTGTGCTTGTAAAAACAGAAGTTGTCAATGTAAGGTCAGATGTGTCGCATGTTCAAACAAAAGTAGATAAGGTACAGGAGAATGTAAACAATATGCAAATCGATGTTAATAATGTCCAGACAGGAGTAACTAGTGTACAAAATGATATCGGTAAAGTACAGTCTGAGGTTAATTCGATGTTTGTTGATGTGAATAAGGTCCAAGGGGACATTAATAAGATCAGGAAGGAGTGGAAGAGTCTAAAACTCAATGTTCAGAAGGTATAGGTGCTTTGAGATCGCAATTTGTTGACGATTCTCTAAAGACCATTGTTTCTTTGCCGAATTGAAGACAAATGTTGATACTCTGCGTAGTCAGGTGATAGACCACAATAAAATTTTGAAGGAGGACATTGAACTAGATATAGCTGAAATGTTGAAGGCTAATGTTGTCATTTGGAAAGACGAATGGGATAAGTCGAGCGCAGAACATATTAAGCTAATTCAGGGTAAAGTCGAAAGTAAGCTTGCCAATGCGCAATTACAGATCAACCGTGATGTAATGTCTGTTAGGTCGGATCTAGGAAAGCGTATTGATCAACTATTACAGAGACAGGTTGACGACAAGAATCAATCGGTCGAGGAGAGCCAAGCGTTAAAAGAGACGTTAGAAAGTCGTAGTAAACGGTTAGATGAAAGGATGGACACAGTAGTCACCGTCGTAAATGAGATTAAGGAAGGAAAATCCACTAACATTGAGGAATACATTAGTGGGAAATTGAAAATTCTGAGCTTAGGAGACGTGGCAGATCTTGAAGTCTATAAGGAGGATATGAAGAAAGAAATAGAGAAGCAAGTGAGAGTTGATTGCAGAGATAGAAGAGAGGGAGAAGATAGAAACGGAGGACTATGGAGATTATCGTAGAAAACTCAGTACGGAAACAGGAGATAGAGAAGTGAGACCAGAAGAAAGGATGTTAAGACACCATGAAGGACTCGAGGATAGGAATAGAGAACCCGAAAGAGAAAAGAAGGAATATCGTCCCAGTTTCCAAGATTCTCAACAGAGACACGTGACGATAATCCGTAATTTTGAGGACAAACCGTGTAAATTTACCAATCTCGATTCTTACACCCCAATTGAGTATATCAGGAATATCCGTGACTATTTTGCGGAGGCTCACATTCCGAGAGAACGAGAGATGAAGATAGTGGAACGCTATATGGGAGAAGGCCCCCTTGAATGGTTTCGCGCCTTCAGGTACACATTTGTGGACTTTGAGGAGTTCGCAGAAGCCCTCATGAAACGTTATTGGTTCGTGGAAGCGCAGAACAGTTTACGCGCAGAAGTATACTCGAGGAAGTATTCGGGTATATTACCGACGCATTACGCCGATTTCTTCACAACGCAACTTGCCCGGCAACGTTTTTTTTCAACCCTTATGTCTACGGCACAATTAATAGATACCATTGCCCGAATGTTGCCAGTTGAAGTGAGAAGACTGATAATTTCGTCAGGAATCAGCGATTTGGCCGGCATGGACGAACTTCTTCGGAAATTGGATTATACTAGTCCAACGCCCAATGTCGTAGCTAGAAACCAACGTCAGGACTATAAAGATATTAAGACTGTGTATATTGATCAGACACAGCAAACAGAAAGCCCTAAAGAACAGGAGAAAGGGAATGTAGGTCCAGAAAGAAATACCTATTTTAGAGATAGGCGACCTGAACCAAGGTATAGGAGATTCCGTGGTGGCCGTCCCTATCAACAACAGCAAGGACGAGGAAACTACCAGGAAAGTCAAAGAAGTGGTTTCTTCCACAATAATAATAATTATCGCAATAACAATAATTATAATGGTCGAAACAACCGCAATTACCAGAATGAGAACAGCGATAGACCACAAAGAAATGAGGTTATGACCAAAGAGAACTACGATGAACGCCATTAAGAAGGAAAACGATACTTGAAGGAATTAAGAGAAAAGGAAGGCGGAAAATAATTCGAACTTGAGTGAAGATCCGATTCCCAGTAAGAGTAAAGAGAAACCCAATGAGAAAGACTCGTATAGGAGATATGGAGGAACACCGGTAGGACGACGAGAGAAATAGGAGGAGAGCAGAAATACCACCACGCAAGACAAGAAGAGGAGAACGGTCCAATAAATATATCTGAGACGGACGCAGGGAAAGAAGAAAGAAGAAAGAGGAAAACTGTTCCGAATTGAAACTGTCTATGGGAATAATTGTTATGAGCTGTATGATGAAGAGAACAATGTACTTTTGGGAAAATACAATGCAAAGAACTTGAAGAAATATTTTAAGAAAATAGGATGAAAATTATAATTCATTTTCGAGTTCAGTGACATGTCTAAGATCCTGATTCGATGTGGTTAAAAACAATCTTGCAACTGTTTTTAAACTGAGATGGGAGGGGAATGCCCCCGTAAAATGAATTATAAGGAATGAAAATGGGAATAATATTTTTTTTTTCGAAGCCCATGATAAAATTTAACCAAGGAATATGATGGCTGGAACTTGGCAGAAACCAGTCGTGAGGCGACGTCGAGCTAGGAGGGAAATTCCGTCACGTGAGAGTATTGCGCAATGGAAGTTTCGAGAAGCTTGGAATCGACCTAGCAACAGTGAATATTCCCAGGATTTGTTTAGATATTGTTATAAATTATCCCATTGGATATGAGCTTACAGCCAATAGGAAGAAGTTTTAGAGAAGACGGGAGTTCCAGCAACTAAATTCTTATGGATATTTAATTCATTTAAGCCCTTAAAGAATGAATTTACATATTGGAAAAGAGAAGAATATGATAATAAAATATTGGAAATATTTTATAAGTCTATAAGTCGCTATTGGAAGAAATAAGCGATTTGCTAGAGCCCACGCGAATTCGAGAGGGAACTCGAAAAGGCGGCTAAAATCGGTAGACTTGGAGGGGGGACGCCAAGCACCGAGACTCTTGTGTATCTGAACGTCGAAGAGGTCAGACGTGTGAAATTGGAGTAGAAAGGAGTTCCGAGTGTTTCACCGGTCTAGTGGAAGGTGACTTGAGAAGACAAGGCTTGAGCGAGAGAGGAATGAGGAGACGACCGCGCCTTGAATCTAGGTGAAGTTGCGAGGTTTACATTTACCGCATTAACTTCGGTCTGATCGACTTCAGAGAATTCATTTCAACTACGTATTGTAGCTGACTAGCAGATACTGTATATTGCAAACTTACAGAAGTTTGGAAGAATTATTTCAGCAATTATAAGCAGTTTTGTGAAGCGCGAGAAAAGTGTTTTTCTCCAGCGCGATATGACACTTTGTCCGAGCGACTGCAGCTCAGGCAACAGCCACCCGTGAGTACGAGTGTGTATTACTATTGCTTGTGTGGAACTGTATTACAACACTTAGGATGGAGATGTATTCCATAGTGAAGAAGAATATTCAGTCTAGCATTATGAATATTATTATGGACTAGATTATTGTGTGCGCCAGGATTATAGGCAGATAGAAGCAATATAGGCAGCGATGGAGCTTCGTTAGAGGAGACTGTTCGTGAATGTCTACTTAGTGAGCAATCATGAGACTCAATGCACAACTCCATTCTAGTGCATTCTTGTCAAACGTGAGCTCAACATTAACATCAGAGACTACAGAACGATGTTCCGATTCCATCTACATGAATGTTCGTTATACGAGTGAGGTCCAAGACTTTCTCTTCAAATGCATTTTGAAGTGGAAAGCAGAACTTTCGACGCTACTCACTGTTATAATGAGACTGTGCTGTGACGGAGATAGAAGAAGCATCAAGATTTTCAAGAGGTCCAGGGTTATCCCGGTCAAAATGAAGATGATGATTGGAGGCCCGCAGTTCGATTCCGGTCGGAGCTTGCTGTTTCCAGTGGGGGAATTCGTTCCTTTCCTGAGGTCACGAGTTAGTGGAGACGAACTAGGATCCAGCCCGGATCTTTGGGAGATGTAACATCAGAGTATTTTGTTATACTCTATCTTGATCTTCTAGACTTCGAGACCAGGTAGCAGTGTTCACTAACCTTGTAGTTAGAGCTTGTAGTGACATTTACTGAGCAAATCCTTTATCCATTTTTCGATACAGTATTTATGTACTCCATATATAGAAATTTTATTCTTCGAAATTTATTATAGTGATTGTCTAGCGATGCTATTATCTTCGTTTGTTAGGAATCCAGTTTCTGAACTGAGATTATTTATTGTTCGAGGAACAAGATTTTATCATTTCCTTTAAGGAACAGTAATTTATTTTCGACGTTTTTGTATTCATTTTGAATACAGGTGATAGACATTTTCGTCTATGTTAACCATTAAATTATTTTTTATTAGTTTAATTTGGGCATTTTATCCGTCGAGAAGAAACGTCATGAAAGAAGATCTTGGTAGTGATATATTGTGAAATATCATGTCACATTGTGGAAAGAAACATTTAACGTGGACACGATTATTATCGTCAGAACTCATAGACATTCGTTCTGAATGACGAGAATACGAATAAGACTAACTGTATGTTTTTATTGAAGAAAGCTTTGAACTTTCAGTCATTTAATTTATTTGAAGCTAGAATCTTCTTGGAAGATTACTTATCATCCGAAGTTAGGGTAGTTATCGTTTGATATCCTCGTCGTGATAGATTCTTGTTGGACACAAACACATAGATATGATGTTGTGATTAATTACTTACGAGGAGTAATATCATGTCACGTTGTAGACATAATATTCCTTCTTCGATTAAAGTCGAAACCAGATGTGTGAAGATGAGATGTAGTATTTTTTTATTAAATGTATGCACGACAGTTTATACTTATCAGAGTATCGTTTCATGAGTATTAAGTGAGGAGGTTCAGTATCGTGAATTCCAGAGGTCGTTAAGATGTATAAATTATTAATTTAACAATTGTTGTTATTGTTCATCAGACCAGCGATTTTGGTGACAACGCTGTGAAATTATGCCCTTTTGAAGGAATGCCAGGTTGATAGAAGGGGAGATGATAACCCTTTGATAGTGTTTTTTTTTGGTGTATTTCCGTATGTAGTTGGCATACGAGGTTATTGCGAAGGTGTGTTCCGCATTTTATAGTACAGTCATTGCGTGGGCATGACTAGTGTTGGCAAAGGCATTTAGACTGTGAGTAGAGAGTACTCCTTATTTTGTTATACACGACATGGAATTTAGAGAGGACAGGAAGGTTCACGGTTGAAATTGGAACAGGAAATTGATGATGACAGCTGTTATGCTATACTTTTATCGAGATTATTAAACCAGACTTGTAACAGCATATGTTTCACCTTCAGTGGTCGAATGTATTAAACTTATTTTGACACCAGATCAGATAGGAGAGACTAGTGGTGGTTATTTCTGGTGATGTAGAAGATATTAAAGATCACAGTTCACTGTATTAGACATAACTACTAGATCAGAGTGCAGGCTCGACTGTATTTAGACGCTATTACTTTGGAAGGACTATAGCTGGTGCTATAAGCGTCATTATAAATTATTTTAGTGTTAATCTTTATTATTTATCAATCGATGTATAACGTGTTAAGAATAGGAAGTTTTCGTTTCTTTAACGCAAAGATTAGAGTGTGAATAAGTATGTGATTGCATGTGGTTGGTTTCTTGTTCAGTGCGATTGAAATGAACTCCATAGGGTCGTCACAATGCGAGAGTGTGAATGTTAGTGTGTACAGAAGTTTTATGCCAGTAGCATGTAGGATTTGAGTGCAGTTCACGTATTTGTCTGACGTGAATCTGCCTTCATTTAACACAGTTTTCATTGTTGTGAAGAGCTCGTTTGTGGACCAGGCTGGAAAAGCTGGGACTTCCTTAAAACTCGTTTCCAACCAAGGCCATAGCATGGCCAGGCCAAGCAAATTGAGAGAGATGTGGCGAACCCCCCGGCTCGCCCTTTTTTTTACCAGTCAGACTGGGAATGTAGCGGTGAATGTTATGTCATCGGACACGTGGCAATGATCGCATGCGCCGAGCGCCCATATGTGCTTGAGAACGTGCCAGAAGAATGTTAATACCCCGAGGTGTGTAATTGTTGTACAGCTTGTTGTATGGACCCAACCTACACCGAATTTTGTCTTTATGTTGATAGAACGCTGTTCTGTCAGTGGCGTGAGAGTGGAGATGAACGAATGTGAGTGTGTATTTTATTTTGTAGTGTGAATGTTTAACTTTAGTTTACATTTGATATTAAATTGTTTAGTTTTATTAGAAGCCGTGTTGTCGTGAATTATTTTAGATATAAGGAGATGCAACTGTGAAACCCATTTTAGGTCCAGAGAAGCTGAACACGAGATTCCAGAGATTAAGGTAGGTGTTTTACCGCGAGCTAAGTGTATTTTTCATGTAATTCACAGTTGTATTGTAATTTCCGCCACGTATATTCGCGAGGGTCTAGTTGGAGGTAGATCCGTGACTTGTATTTTGCGCCGGAGCAGTCAGGGGCAACGAATCCAGCCGTTGCTTCGGATATCCAACAGACCGCCTCTAGAATATACGGCGACAGTACCTCGAGTAAAGTAGCATTAACAGTAGCAACCTGGGTGGTTAAGTCACCTTGGACATTGTTTATACTAACATTTAAAGCAAGAACCTTATCAGCAATATTCTGATTACCATTTTTGACATTAGTAGTCATGTCCGCTCGGATATTGTTTAAACTTTCATTTATTGAGGCAACATTGTTAGCTATGGTAGTGTTAAGATTAGCTACGTTTGTGGTCATGTCACCCCGAACATTTTCTAAGTCCCCTCGGACATTCACTATACTTTCGTAAATGGTGGCAACATTATTAGTCATGGTAGTATTAATGGTGGCAACATTATTAGCTATGGTAGGGTTAAGATTAGCTACGTTTGTGGACATGTCCCCTCGGACATCATCTAAACCGTCCCTGACAGTAGTGTTAGTACGTCCTAATGTTGCATTAACACCGTCAACAGTTCCCATCGCAAGATTTAAATTCTCCCTTAAAGTGGCAGTGTTATCGTTAAAGTCTGCCCTTAATATTGTAATACTGGATTCCATGCCAGCATTAATTTGCTGCAACATCTGTTCCATCATGAGACGAAACCTCTCCTCATCCATATTACAAGTACAATCTTAGTATTAGAGAGAGAAACCCTTACACCTAGCTATGAACAATAAACTAGGAAATGGCTTTGGTGGAAAGCTTGACCATTTCTACAAAACATTTGTGAATACTGCTGGATATAACACACAAAGAATTGACTCGATATTTACATTTAATCAACAGCAAAGCAAAGGCAAAATTAACAATAATAATCCTCTTGAAAAAGACATGGAATTGTTGGTTCCATGTTTGCATTGGCCGAATACGTTGGGCGCCAAGAAAGAGTTAAGGGGGTAAGTGCCCGTCAGAGGTGGTTATCTGGTCCACCACCGACCGTGCGTGGCTTTCCATACGACCAAATCCTTGAACACATATGGCCTAAGAGAATCGGAGTACACTCCTTGTGGGGCTATTCCGGCACAAGACTCCTCGTCATCATAGGGATCAGGTTCCCATCATCGCATTAGTCATAGACCTCCCAAGGAAGTCCCCCCCCCCCCAAATGAAACAAACTACTAAAATAAAATCCAGGCTTAAGTAAATTTCACAAAATGGTTTATTGAAATCTGAAACCCCTGTCCTACCATCGGGGGGTATTAGTCGGCTAATCCGTTAACTAACAAAAGTATTTAAACAAAAATAAACAATTATTAACTCTCAAAAATTAACCCCACTCGATTGGTCCTAAATACAGTCCAAAACAATAGTAACGCTTGGGAAATGGTACAAAGGATTTTAATTAAAGTTATAATGATCAAGGCATGATGATTCCAAGTGAAACCTCATGTTGGCAAGTTGTCAAACATGACAGAAAAATCAACAAAGTAAACTGGGACCATCCCATATTTACGATTAATTTTAAGTGATCTAAACTAATCCTCATTTAAACTAAACTACGGTGAGAAGCATCCGTAGTATAACAAACTAAACAAAAGATCTAGATTGATTTACAGTCATCTTTTACAACACAAATAATTTACAATCATCTGTACACAAAAGGTCTACAAGTAGTAGAGGAAAGATTGGAATATGGGTATACAAAACAATCAATAAATAAATATCACACACAAGAGTATTCTTATTAGTCCTGCCTACCGCTTGATGGTTACTGTTTGTTTCTGTCGGTCATCTATGATGTGTAAGCTAGAAACAGAAAATACTGTTCGTTAACAGTGGAACAAAATTACTTGGTTCACGACCCACGAGTTGAAAAACTCGGGGTAAACCAACTCCATGTCAGTCGAACGTGTCAGCTGCTAAAAGCTTAAACTAACGAAGAATAAATCTATACATGTCAGAACAATGGTCAGCGAGTTATAAACCAGGATCAAAGTTAAACAGGCGTTTAGTGATTAAGGAGAATTATATCATTCGTTTAAGTTCATTACTTCTTCTTATTTAATTGATGATTATTTGTTGTCGTTGGTTTAAGATTCATTAATTATCCGGATTGACCATGTGTACGGCTTCCTAACTAGTGGATAACCACTTGTGTACACCCAAGTACACGCGAACATGCCTAATCCGATCTATCAAAAAGCTCAAAAAACCATTCTAAAGTAACCCTGTGTGTCCATCTGGATCATATCAGAGACCTCGGTCTGCCAAGCACTCAGCTTTGAAACAAGGCCGACAACCTCAAAAATATAGGCAACCACCCCATCATCGTGTATGAGAACACGGCAAAAAATACACAACATGTGAGCAAAAATTCACATAGCCTCAAAATATGTCAATCAGTGTCACAAGACAACTCCAATATCTTAAACAACAAACACCTTTCCGAATGTTCTCCGCTCACAACACATGCGAAGATCGAGAATCGAATGGGTGACCTACTGTCACACAGTATCATTGCATTCATAAACATGGCTGTCAACTTGACCTAGTTTTATCAAGCTTATAAAAACTGGCTTATTCAGAATGAATCATTTAAAAAAGCATTAGCATTGTATCTGTCGAAAGTCTTGTCTCATCTGGGATTATGGGTTCGTAATACTGCGTGTAACCTTGAAGACACTTGTCCTCGCAAGTAAATGACATTTGTTCATTCTCAAACTGTTACGAGCTGCTTTGGCTACTAGTAAAATCTAAAGTGTTCGTTCCATTAGTATATTGGATCCACTAAAATGTTCAAAGAATGATCCTTCACTTGCAGTTTATAATATAACACTCATTGTAATATTCGTGATGTAGTAATAGTAGTCAAAAAAAATGGACAATGATATGTTTGCATGGACAAAGCAAAGCATACAAGACGAGAACTATTCCACTCTTACCTAAGTGTTTGGAAGATATCACACTCACGGCAGGTTTATCAAAAATTAAACCAGTGCATTCTAGGCACTTCAAATGTATGAAATAAACATTCACACCATATAAAACAGTGGCGTTAATTGTAAATGATACGTTACTAGTGTGAACGGGATTAGGAGTACTAACAGAAAGATATTACACTCCTTCACACTGACAATTGATTCATTTCGAATCTAGTGGTGGATTTTCCACTCTCAAACAAAAATGTATTTACCCAAAAATAGGTAAAGGGGTAACCTCTCCCATTAGAGGATACGCCTGCTCATTGGCGTGCTTCATATTTTACAAAATAAAGGAGCTTAAAATAAAGACTTCAGCAACAGCTGATTAATTAACAAAATTACTGCTCCGTTAAATTATTGACACAATTGGTTAATTCAAAGTGAACTTCAAAATTCTCATGTTATGCACCGTGTGAGAAAACACACATTAATCAGGTGACTAACTCTTGGCTTAGAATTGTATTGGAAACGTACGCCACGATGTGGATTGAAAAATGAAAAATTACCATAAACGGTAAACTAAAAGAAACCCACTATAATAAGTCCTACCTAGATGACTGTGAATCGAAGTACGATCGTTAAAACTACTCCACTAAATACCATCACCTTACAAAAGATATTAATTAGAACTCACGGCGAAGAACATGGTAGCTTACCTCATTCCAACAGGAATAATTGAGCGTGGGCAAAACCTCCAGCGCTCGTACAGAGACATTATGCTACGTTCTTCGGCTTCCATTTTATTGTGCTGTTATGGTGCTCGGTCTCTCTCTCTCATCAGGTGTTTAAGCCATTATCATCAACATGGTGAACGGTGATGATATTCTTCTCTCTTGGTGGATCTCGTTCATCGTGTAGGCGTTATCAATTTCCACAAAAAAATTCACTGCTTCTAGCGTGGTTTCACAAACAAACACAGCTGCTACACTGGATATTTTGCAGACGTTATTTTACAAAAGAATGGCCATGTCTGCTTCACAGGCTCTACTGGACACAAACACGTGTCGACTCACTTTCACTATTACTCGTTGTGAAAACTTTTATCAATTTAAATCGTCGACATCTGTCGCTCAAGAAAATCGTGACTTCACACAGCGTGGATTATTATTAGCAATTTTCACTGGTGTGAAATATTACACTTGCACTATTTAAAAGTCAGACACTCAAATTTATGGATGGCACGAAGATCGGCTATGTGTCTGGTTGGATTATCGTAGTTTTTCGCAGTATTTGCATGCTCACTTAGCAATAATTTCACTCGATTTTCACTAGGCACACATCGTGCGACAAAATAAACGGGATGACGTTTCCAATGGATTGATTCCTTCACTTTTATGAATTCTCATAGGTCCCTTGACCGGACTGGTGCATCCGCGTGTTACACACGTGCGGTGCTGGACTTAGAAGTAGAGAGAATGCTTTCTTCCCGGAAGCAGGTGGACAGGCTTCGAGACTAGTCGAGTCGTTGAGTATCTCTCAACATTACTCCTGCATTTCCGCAGTGTCATACCATAGTCTTAAGTACAAAATTAATAATATTACGCCAATTCTCTTTGCCAAATTATGCAGAAATACTGGATGTGGTAAATTCAAATATGCTCAGTAAAGAATACCTTCTCTAATCATGGTAAGAAATATTTATGATCTTCCAATGAAGTCAAAAGCACAACTGCATCTTCCTGGATGCATTCAGAGATTTTCTCACTCATGTTACCAACTCTTGCATAAAAAATAACCACCAGCATGAGCGAATACGGGCTCATTATGCGTCAAAAGTAGCCACATCTTGGTCGGATAACAGTCCTAATCCTAACACTTGCCAGCAATATTTTGAGCATCTCGGTGGGCGTGCCTGCTGGCTTCATTCTCAGGCTGTTAGGACGTCTCTTTATTACTCCTTGGTGCCCGCTGGCTTCACTCTCTGGCCGATAGGGTGTCCCCTTATCACTCCTTGCTGGTCACTCTCTCTCTCTCTCTTGGTTCTGGAGCTTTGTCCAATGCTGTGAGTTCTTAGATATTGCGTTTATATTCCAGGCATCCGCTATCCCGTGATGGAACTTCCTCTCCCAGATTCAAGCACATGCTCCATGATGTTTACGTCATACGAGCCGGGAAATCCATCTGTTTGGGAGGAGAGTTGTTCATGGGAAGTACCATTCATCTGTCAGAAGAGTACCAACTTGCCAGGGTTATCTAGTTTCTCCCCATGTTGGCTGCTCAACTATACTGAGGAACCACGGGCACTCTCACCACCACCTTTTCCCCCTGGATTCTACTACCTGGATATGTCTCTTTAGAGTCAAAAGGACAATACCAACGTCTTGCTGAAGTGATACCCTCCATGTTATATAATATTCGAACTTTCCTCCAAATTGACTTAACCCACCAGGGGTTACTAAATAATGTGATGTTTTTTACATATTGATCTAAATTACTCGTTTATTTCTTATCCATGCAAGCTAGGTGGTCATTCAATCCTCTAGCTGAATTTATGACTGTTATCAGAAGGTTTAGGATTTTGGTGAAGATGCAATCTTTGGTCTTTTTGCTCCATTGATATTATATGTTTTTCTTATCAAGGGGTTTAAGATGAAATTTGGGGGTAATTTCTTGTTATTTTTTTATTTATGTCATTTTAGCCTATTTTCATCATACGAAAAAATAGGCTTATGAGATCACCTTTTGTCCATCTGTGTGTGCGTGCATCCATGTGCGTATGTGCGTCCGCCCTCCCTAACACAATCTAAATTGTTGGAGAGATTTAAATGAAACTGGGTGAAAGCATAGTACTAATTTTTCCGACCCGACTGTGCGTTTTTAATTTTAATATGTTTCACCAATCCAACATGACGGCCGCGCGAAATATTTCACCGGCGTATTATATCTCCGAAACTATTACTGATACCACCCTGAAATTTTGTATAGTGATAGAGAATTCCAAGGTAAATTCAGTCATGTGACACTTAAACATCTGTTCAGTATAAAACCAACATGGCGGCCAAGCGAAGTAAACATATTTAAATGGTGTTTTCTCGCAATTAAATCATCCGAGCGCAGTGGTACTTGCTAAGTTATATATTTATATAATACTCAACCTACTGGCATCTAATTTAATTCAATTGTATTCATAAATTTAATGAAAAAGACCAGTAGAATATATGAAAATAAGCTGTTTATTTCTTCACGGAACTATTTTTTTGTCATTTCGTCACTTCTGACGATTTTCTACGGGAACGTTTTGAAACGGCTGCTGCTATGCATCCAGCGTGTTCTGCCAGAGTGGTGCAGGACACGGTAACGCCCGCCAACACAAAGTGATCCGTGCGCGCAACGTCTTGGCTAAGTGCAATCAATTTGTATGTGTTAGTGAACCAGGTCTTTTCACTATATAACGAGTGACATCATTCGAAGCAACAGCCTGACCTTCTAGTATCTGGGTATCTACAGGTAGGCCTATTACAAAGAGATGAAGTCCATATAGTTGAGGAAAACTCTGAGGAGATAGCCTATGTATCGGACATCAACAGAGAGCAATTCCTCTCACACAGAGGCAGCCGGTGATATTGGACTCAAGGACGCCGCCCTCCCAGCCTCCTCATCAGCCCTAAAGTATGTTCTCTCTCCTCGCACCGAATGTTTTGCCATCGTGAAAAAATGTGTGTAGTTCCTCTCCTTGTCGGCAGAGCGCACCAGATGCTCGTGAGGACTCATGAGAAATCGCCCGCGTTGTAATTTACGTTGTCATGACAGCGAATGCCTCCAGTTATCCCCTCTCCATCCTTTCACGCGCTACGTCACGAAGTGTGTGGACTCAGTCAGCTTGAGTCTGATACAGCCACTGTATAGCTTCCCTCCTGGTTGCTTTAAACTGCCTGCCCATTCAACGATTACGGCATTGGTTAGAGCGTACAACCTCGTTTCCAAATTAAGGCGCTAGGATGCAGCACCAAGTCACTGTGGCAGACATAAGTTTCGTATTGATGTTAATGGCGAAGTTGGAATGTATTCTGAATGATTTTGTAAAGGTGTAATGCTGCGTGCCCTTTTGTAAATCAGAACTGGGCAAGTTAGAATACCGGAGAATCTCATTTCATGAGATACAATCGGACAAATCATTGCGTGAGAAGTGGTTACGTGGGATTTCCAGAAACGGTGACAAGAGAGCAAGCAAATGGTTACCTTCTCATCGCTCTGTTGCTTGTAGTCTTCATTTCCTTCCTGAGAGCTTCAGATCACATAAATTATTATCAAATTGGTTAGAACTAGTGGGATGAGGGTTGGCGACTAAGGGACCCCAGCTAAGTTTCCTCTCTTATATCTTTCACGTCAACTCTTACCCCAACGTTATTAGGGTATCGGAGGCCTTAATTGGCTCTTGTCTTTTTCTTTCCTGATGCCATAATTTTTGTACGATCAGACCTAATTTTGTCCTTCTTTTCTGCCTTCGGTAAGAGGCCCTAAAGGAGGTAGGGTGTGTGTTGTCCCACCATGCACGGTGCACCTTAGATATCGATACACCCTCAATGATGGAGATAATTGTTGTCTAAAGGGGTGAAATATCTATGTCATCTACCCTTAGTGGTTTAGGTTATGGTGAGAAATTATGATGAAATGAAATCTACAGCTAGGCTTAACTAATTACTGACTTACAACTAACGCATGTACTAGAACAAGAAAACGACAATAATAAAAGAAAGAAACGAATAAGTGAAATAAATGACGGAAAGGGAATGCCCTCTATCTTCGAAGGGCAGATGACCTTGTTGTTCATCCCCTTAAAACAAGAATCAATCTTCGAAGAATGAGTATTGAAGTACTTGGAAACTACTAGAACCATTAAAGGCAGGTAGAAAAGGGAAAGAGGAGAGGGTCCACCCCAAAGTCAATGCAAAAAGGGGAAAATGGATCTCTCTCTGGAACCCATCACGGTCGCCAACTCCCGAGCTCAAAAGCTGAGCTCTTGAAGGTGTAGCCCTATCCAGGGTGCACCACGTGTGGTGGAGCTTCACACACCCTGCCTCCTTTAGGACCTTGTGTAGAAGGCATTAGATGTTATACGGACAGTAGTGGCTACGCTGGCTAAAGCGCGGCGTTAGGCCATGGGGCCAAACTCTCTGCTGAATCGGTAGACGCGTGGGTTCGAGCCCCACCGTCGGCCGTCCTTGAAATGGTTTTCCGTGGTTTCCCATTTTCAACACCAGGCAAATGCTGGGACGGTACCTTCTGACAGGCCACGGCCACTTCCTTCCGCATCCTTGCCTAGTTTCATTCATCTTCATCCATTCCACCTCTCATCCTGACGCGCAGGTCGCCCACGGGCGTCGACTAGAAAGACCTGCACTTGACCTCTCAGGAGGCCACACGAAAAAAATAAAAAATAAAAATAGATGTTATGAAACTAAAAGAATAGGGCTGATCGCTCGAAGAATGAGGGTATGAGGATAGATGATATAAGGGTCAGTTACAGCAGGAAAATGAATGACTCCCTAGACTTTGGATGCTCTAATGCTATCCGGGTTGGAAGAGAACAAGAGTTGACTAATGGAGGTCGTCAGGTAGATGACAGAGAAGAGCCTGGCCCAAGTGGAAATAATAACCGCCTCGGCTGGGGTCCAATGGTCTCCAATCCAAGTCCCACTAGGCCTAGTTGTGAACCCTGGTGGTGGGGATACACCCTCAAGGGCTCATGGTTAGTGAGCTTGGGAATTGGCGATCCTGATGTATTCCTGAGCTGGGTCCGGTTTTCTTCTTTATCCAGTGACTGGGAGCAAATATTTTTAATACCTTTGTTATTTCTTTAAAAACAGTAGTGCCTAATCCAAACGAAATAAGGAAATCAAGCTACAAAAATATGTGAGAAGAAAAAATCCAATTCATTTATGAAATCATCTCTGTCAATTTCTGGAAAAGCATCACAAAAATGGTTGAGTCCCCCTCGGTAAAATTAACGAGCCGCCACTGCTCTCACATCATAGCATTAGAACTGTCCAGGGCATGATGTAGGGAAACATTGTTCTTTGAGGGCTTGGTTACTTGTTATAAAGATGGAAAGACATCTTCAAGATTTACTTTGAGAACTACGGTTCATTTCTTGAGTAGTGCTCTCTCTCTCTGCGCAATATTTGAAGATTTCCAGCAGAATATGAAAGAGAAAGTGGGGACTTTCTACATCACTGTCACAGCTGCATGGTTATATGGTGATAAGCAAACTACTATAAGTAGTCCATCATCTGAGAGAAGCATAATGTATCCTTCATATACCAATGTTGTCAAAATTTCGTAGAAATTGAGTGGAATACTTCAGTGTTACAAGAAAGAATACTTAGAATTTAGGGAAGCATATAACATATCATACCATACATACATTTTCATTTGAAACTGTTTTGCATTTCAGCGTCCAGTCTAGTCTGCCAGCCTCTAGCAGTTAGCACTGCGGCCTCATCTGCTTCTACATCCCTCACTTTTAAATCGACTAACACTGAATCGAATCACCTCCTACTGCTTCTTCTCTTACCATCTACAGCCGTACTCATTAACCTTAGGTAATCTCTCCTCACCCATTCTCTTCACATGAACCCACCATCTAAGTCGGCTCATACAAACAGCTCCATCTAGCGTGTTCATTTCTAACTCCTGCCACCTATTCGTCCCAAAAATTATTCGTGCTATCCTCATATCAGTTACCTCTAGCTTATGCATCAGATATCCTGAATCTACCAAACTCTCACGTCCATACAGCAAGGTCTGTCTAAATACTTTTTCGTATGGCCTCCTGAGAGGTCAAGTGCAGGCCTTTCTAGTCAACGCCCCTGGGCGACCTGCACGCCGGGATGAGAGATAGAACGGATGAAGATGAATGAAACTGGGCAAGGATGTGGAAGGAGGCGGCCGTGGCCTGTCAGAAGGTGCCGTCCCAGCATTTGCCTGGTGTTGAAATTGGGGAAACCACGGAAAACCATTTCTATGATGGCCGACTGTGGGACTCGAACCCACGCATCTATCGAGTCAGAAGAGAGCTTGTCCCCATGACCTAACGCTGCGCTTTTGCGAACGTAGCCACCGCTGTCGGTGGTCTAAATACTGAGTGATGTAGTGAGTTATGCATCGCTACACTAACTTATTTCTTTCAGAATACCACAGATTTTGTCAAAGATTTGCACAGGCTAAGTAGGTTACTCTTATAGTTTCAAGAAGGAATATATTAACATTGAAATGCTATGCAGTACCTCACTGTGTAGCCACTACGACTGTAGTGGGAAGTCCCTCGTGGTTCGAGTCTCAGTGCTGAGAGTGGTCATCCTCACTGCTGTCACTATTCTTGGCACGCACGGTCCACAAGCTGTCAGCTCGAGTAGAACACTGCATGCGTTGCATGAGGAGACATTGCACACTTCATTTGCACTGGTGAAAAACGCATGCAGGGTCAGATTAAACACACGTATATCGTTTCGGCCTGGAATTAATAGCCCATTTATACCTTATCTCTACTTACATAATATATAAGTGCCCTCACGAGTACAATGTTGAAATTGCGATAGTAAGGGTAATTTGTAAGTGTTTTAGTAACAGTTGTGACAGAAAACATTATTAGCTGCTAATGGCTCACCATGTGTATATGAGAGCAACAGCAAGTAGGTGCCGGATGGTGCAGAGATTATTCTTCTCTGGAATATATGTGTTACAATACAAATAAATGGACTTCCCCGACGTACGCAAAATGTTAAAAGCAAAGTTTTAACTTGCAGTATGAGCCCCGATTGGAAATTGACGTAGTCTACCATAATGAAAAAGCAACGCTTGTAGTTTAACGTGACCGTTAATCTCGCGATCATAAGCCACGGGACCTCCGTTTTACGTGGAATCCGAACCACAGGACATGGCATTTCACATCGAAAATCTCACATGCATTGACCGGAAATCGAACCCGGTCCGCCTTGGTGAGAGGCATTCAGCTTGACCGCTGCGCCACCACGCCCCTTTTACCATAATGAACACCAAACTTAGCGTCACAAGTTAAATGGCAAACGCTTTGGGAGTTATAAACTGTTCAGGAAGAACAGGATGCATAGATAATCACATTGATATAACGCAGTGACAAGTAGTGATGGAAAGTGATGGCATGCAATATTGTATGGTATATTGTACAGTCTATAGTAAAACTGGCTGCAAAAGGTACGTAATCTGTAGACAGTCAATATGTATGAGTTAGTTGTAGATGTTGTTGATTAATTTAGGGTTTTACGATATCGTGGACATTTAGCCCCCTGTACTTGGTTGCGTGTAGGCTATATACCGTGCCCAAAAAAGCTTTGCATTTTGCAATTTAGTGACTTGTTTATTTTTCTATGTGCATTTAATCACATTATACAAAATATAGGGTGCAAACAAAGAAAAACAACACACAATCTGCTGTGCAAAAGAGACAGAAATACAAAAGAAATAACAAAAGCGATAATGTGGGCCTTGGTAATGTGCCCTTTTAAAAACCACCTGCCAGTATCCTGATGGACGGATCGCAGCTTCATCGTGGTCCCAGCTAGATAAATCACTGAAAGATATGCCTGACACATGGGATATGTCGGGATATATAGATTTCTTTCCTGCAATGACATTATACTATGGAATAGAGACTAAATTAAATAATGGTCGAGTGAGAAACTTGTGCTTCTCGGGGCAGATGGGATTTTTGAAAATGGGCGCCTATCTTTAATTCCATAGCATAATCTCACTTTAATTATTATCAATCAATAACGCTTGGTTTCAATCACAACAGTGGACAAACGAAAATCCTCGTGTCCCGAATTTATTAAATAGAACAATACAAAAAGAAAACCTTCCTAAATGAAAAATCAAAATTTAAATGAAATAAAATAAATACTCCTCCATAAAATTATAATGACGTTATCTGTCAAGAAAACTTCTAAGTGCTGGTCCTCGCATTCCATAAACAGTCACCTAGACTATCATTTTCCACTGGAGTTTATTAGCAAGAATAAGTATGAAAATCATATTATATAAATCCTTAAAACCGACGATGTACATCACCTATTCTAAACATAATATTTATTTAACTCTATACACATTTAACTCCATCCCACCTCTCGTAAATTATTTACACTTAAATGCAAAGGGATATAGCTGAACGTCACTATTCCCTTAAATCCAACTTCATCTGCACATCTTCTATGTACAGCTATATGCTTACTTGAAGCCATTCCAATTCTACAAGAATGTTCCTGCTTTCACTTCCATGACTCCCACCAAATATTAATGCTTATAAAGCTGCTGACTTCTGTCGCTCTCCCTCTTTTTCATTTCAGTCTTAACCCATGAACGCCCGAATTAATACTTTTTGAAAATTTTGCTTTCTTATTAATAAGTCATACCATAGGGAGTTATTAAGCTGCTCAAACCATATTTTACGAGGGTGGCATCTTAAGTTGAAATACAGGGCGTTACATATAGGCGCTTGTGTTGTCAAAACCCTTACTACGTATTCTGAATGGTGATTTATAAATATCATACTTGTTGCAAAATACTTATCTTTATAATATTACACCTTAAAAAGCACTGAGCAAGTATTTTGAACCTTTGAACCTTCGATCATATAGTCAAGTGACTAGTTACTAGGTGTGGAACGGCAATAAGCATGATATGCACAGCCCTACATCACATTTACAACATGCGGACAATGCTTACACACAATTCACTGGCACACCGCCTCCGCTTATGTCCTGGGACGTTGATGACAAGATGATCGCGTCCATCATATCACAAGATTTCAATGTCGCGGCCCTATCCTGCATGTGCTGCTGACAGAAGCCTGGCTCCACGTGGTTCTACGCCGTAAGATTTCACATAGAATTGTGCCACTTCCCTCTTGAACTCCAGTTGAGTTGTTCTTGACCGTGATATCGTAATGAGGTACCATGCGTTTTGGAGACTCTCGTCAAGAAGCCAAGGAAATATGGCCCACTCCATTGTTTGTTTCTTATTGACACATGATATCAGTTCACATTTTCATCCATAAGGTTCGTTCCTTCCATGAATTTGTTATAGGTGCCGATCTGGAGAGAACGTGGGATTGTAACTATTTTTCATTTCAGCCCGAGAGAACCTTCTGACCTGGTCGAGGGGGGAAAGACAGGGAGAGTCGTGGAGGCAACAGTTACTGTGCTGTTTTCATGCCAGCGAGCTATAATCATGTCGTCATTACTCCTTTTCCACTTCCTCCAATATTTCAGCCGAGGTCAGACTTCTCAATAATAATTATGTTATTGGATTTACGCCCCTTTTCAGTGCTCTGGATTTTAGAGACGCCGGGTTGCCGGAATTTTAACCCGAAGGGGATCTTTAACGTGTCAGTAAATCTAATGACACGACTCCCTCGCATTGCGCACCCTCAAATGCCAGCTGACTGCACCAGGATTCGATCCAGCAATCTTGGGAACAGCAAGCTAGAACGTTGCCACTGAGCCACGCAGCCAGTCTAGTAATCTGAAATATCGAAATAATTCTCGTATTGTATTTTCTGAAACACTGCCTGCAGCCAGATATCTCGGCAAAGGTATGGTCTTGAATATGGTACTGGCATAAAAAATATGCTACGGTGACATCAAACATATTATATGAAGGCATGCACTGTTACCAAAAGCTGTATATGGAAAATCGTTTTGTGTATAAATGCATGAAATGTATTCTAACTCATTTCATATGAATGTGCTACAGAAAATATATTGCCTTACCACTGACCCTGTATCCGCCTAGCGTTATCATATGGTAACGCTGGGAAAATTAATCCCGGGCATGAGCGGGTATAAAGAAACACGTAAGATATGTTACTGAATTATAAATTAGATATGTTTACTACCATAATCCTGAAGACAAAGTAAACTATCTCCATTTTACGCAATAATTTAGCATGCCGTACCTTTTGCGGCATGCCATCTCGACGTGAGAAACGAACCACGAAATGCACCCAATTGTTGGGACATCACCCAAGACATTCCCTAGTGACTAGTGCGCGGGAAATGAATCAATAGACCTTCCGTGATCATATAAGCACGAAGTTCGAATATCTTTAGCTGGCAAAGGTCCTGTAGAGCAATAAATGCAATGATCGATACTGTGTTACCATATGGTAACGCTAGGCGTTTATGGGTTAAATAGGTTCTCCGAGACCGTATAATAAAGTTTAGTTCAGGCAGATTGTCTAAATCAAGAATAATAGCCAAAGACAATTAATGTTGTTACAGTACAATTTCCTCATTCGTGCATCTACTCTCCACGAAATCTCTAGTTTCCACAACTGCCAAATACAAATAACTTGCTTCATAAATACATCCTTCCTTCCAATCAATGTGGCATAAATGTTCACATATTCACTTATCCTTATTTCATAACTGAACCACTTTCAATTTAAAAACATTATTCTCTGTGTTGCACGTATACTCCTTTAATGATAACCTTTAAAATTACTTTTACATATTTCACAGCGTTATTCCAAACGTCACTATGACCGTATGTAATTTAACTTTTACTCCTTAAAATCTTGCAACAAACAACGTGCATAACAATGCGTTTCCACGAAAAACTCAACGACAGAACTCTTTCAGACATGCTTACTGTATCTGCAGTACTTCAGAGAACTTTACCTTTACAACAAAATCACCAGAGGCTTTGTTAATAATAATAATAATAATAATCCTGTACACCTCTCTATCCTGTATTTCTTCTTTCTTCGTTTTGCCCACTTAGGGAGCGCGCTTGAACTTGTTGACTCGGGTTGATGGAGCTTTCCTCTTCTTCTCCTCCCAAAATCTCCTCATGAACTCGCTATGCCCCTTCTTACGTTCCTCCGTCCATTTTTTTCCAGTGGTCTTTTTAGCTTTTTCGGCGAAAGAGTGATTTGTAACTCGGGTTCCAAAAGTCTTGCGATTCACGATGCTATCTTCTGTAATGTTTATTTCCTTTAAGTCCTGTTTGATTTCTTCCAACCAACTGATTTTGACCTTCTTTGAATTAATTATATCAAGCAGTTTTTTTGCATATCTGGTGTTGTCCATTCGGCAGATGTGACCATAAAATGTCAATCGTCTCTTACGCACGGTATCAGTGAACTTATTGATTACTGTGTACAAGTCTGTGGTTTTCCTTTTAATCCATATACCATTGACATAAACGGGGCCATTTATTTTCCTGAGAATTTTACGTTCCTGGATTTCGATTTCACCAATTTGAGAGTGGCCTCCTAGAGATATAGTTTCGGAGGCGTACAATGCTTCCGGAAGAACAACTGTCTGGTAGTGCCGTAGTTTTGCATTTCTATCCTGTATTAATTATTGCTGTTAACTATCAGAAATTCGTTCCTTTTACAATCTTAGATTTATAAACTTAACCTTCCAATAGACTAAGTATCCGACAGCAGTGGCTATGCTCGCTAAAAGCGCAGCGTTAGGTGATGGGGCCAAGCTCTCTGCTGACTCGGTAGACGCGTGGGTTCGAGCCCCACCGTCGGCCGTCCTTGAAATGGTTTTCCGTGGTTTCCCATTTTCAACACCAGGCAAATGCTGGGACGGTACCTTCTGACAGGCCACGGCCGATTCCTTCCACATCCTTGCCCAGTTTCATTCATCTTCATCCATTCCATCCATCATCCCGGCGCGCAGGTCGCCCACGGGCGTCGACTAGAAAGACCTGCACTCGGCCTCTCAGGAGGTCACACGAAAAAAAGAAAATATAGACTAAGTACTTGTTTCAAGTGGTTTCACAACTAGTAAAGAATTTACATTGTTTCTTTTAAAATAACAGAACCTTTGCGTAAAATCTGTCACTCAATCGTGTAAGAATCTGTTCCAACTGACAATCAATCGTTGTCCTCTATACATTCCACTTACATTCATATAAGAACAAACAGCAAATCTACACACATCAAAAAAAGTTTTGCATCACCTCGGTTCCAAGAGTTCCGGAACCGTTAAATACAAAGGGAATAGAGATCAACACAAACAACATTTCAGCTCGTTTTATTGCTCATGAGACCCACACATTGCATGTTGTACCATCATACAGCTAGACTTTCAGCATTTGTGGTCCAGATTGCAGTACACACCACTACCTCTAATACCCAGTAGCACGTCCTCTTGCATTGATGCATGCCTGTATTCGCCGTGGCATACTATCCACAAGTTCATCAAGACACTGTTGGTCCAAATTGTCCCACTCCTCAACGACAATTCGGCGTAAATCTCTCAGAGTGGTTGGTGGGTCAAGACGTCCATAAACAGCCCTTTTCAACATATCCCAGGCATGTTCGATAGGGTTCATGTCTGGCGAACATGCTGGCCACTGTAGTCGAGCGATGTCGTTATCTTGAAGGAACGCATTCACAAGATGTGCACGATGAGGTCGAGAATTGTCGTCCATGAAGACAAATGCCTCTCCAATATTCTGCCGATATGGTTGCACTATGGGTCGGAGGATGTTATTCAGGTATCGTAAAGCCGTTTCGGAGCCTTCCATGACCACCAGTGGCGTACGTCGGCCCCACATAATGCCACCCCAAAACATCAGGGAACCACCACCTTGCTGCACTCGCTGGACAGTGTGTCTAAGACGTTCAGCCTGACCAGGGTGTCTCCAAACACGTCTCCGACGATTGTCTGGTTGAAGGCATATGCGACACTCATCGGTGAAGAGAACGTGATGCCAATTCCGTGGGGTCCATTCAGCATGTTGTTGGGCCCATCTGTACCGCGCTGCATGGTGTCGGGGTTGCAAAGCTGGACCTCGCCATGGACGTCGGGAGTGAAGTTGCGCATCATGCAGCCTATTGCGCACAGTTTGAGTTGAAACACGACGTCCTGTGGCTGAACGAAACGCATTATTCAACATGGTGGCATTGCTGTCAGGGTTCCTCCGAGCGGCAATCCGTAAGTAGCGGTCATCCACTACAGTAGTAGCCCTTGGGCGGCCTGAGCGAGGCCTGTCATCGACAGTTCCTGTATCTCTGTACCTCCTCCATGTCCGAACAACATCGCTTTGGTTCACTCTGAGACGCCTGGAAACTTCCCTTGTTGAGAGCCCTTCTTGACACAAAGTAACAATGCGGACGCGATCGAACTGCGGTATTGACCTTCTAGGCATGGTAGAACTACAGACAACATGAGCAGCGTACCTTCGTCCTGGTGGAATGACTGGAACTGATCGGCTGTCGTACCCCCTCCGTCTAATAGGCCCTGCTCATGCATGGTTGTTTACATCTTTGAGCAGTTTTAGTGACATCTATGAACAGTCAAAGGGACTGTATCTTGGATACAATATACACAGTCAACGTCTATATGCCGGAGATCTGGGAACCGAGGTGATGCAAAACTTTTTTTGATGTGTGTATATCTCGCATTCTCCCTTAAAATCTAACGATCTATTTCCTATGATCCTACAAAATAGGTCGAATATTAGTGAAACATTTAATCGCACACAAACCCTAAATTTACTATAAAATCTACTACTTCAAAATATCAAACGTCGAAGAATACATTCCAAAACTAAATTCAAAATTATTACGAAGTCAAAATATTCAAAATCGAAGAATTAAAAAAGAAACATTGGAAAAGGTTTCTCATGGAAATTCTAAATACTCTACAACAAAACTACATAAAATATCTTCTTCTACCTTTAGATGTCTTCAACAGCAGATGAAAATATATCGGATGATATACCGGTTTACGTTCGGATGTCTTCTCCCGGTTTTACCTCGTTCCCACCAGCCATTTGAACTGCGTCTCCGCTGTCTCGTTCTGGACTCGAATTGGCCTCGTCCTCGCGTTGCCCAAGTTCTGGAACAGAACTGGGATCGTGAACTGGGGCATCCCTTGTTCAAACCCTCTTCTTCTCTCTGCATACTGATATTAGATCGTGAACTGGGACATCCCTTGTTCAAACCCTCTTCTTCTCTCTGCACACTGATATTAGATGTTCTTGAAATAATCGGTATTCATAATTTCATCGTGAGAGTTAAACCATTTTTCGTTGTTGCATTTACTGTAATTTTGAGTAATTTTAAGTTACCCCTGAATTTTCCTTGTTTGTAGTTGATGTTATCTGGTTACTTTAGATCTCTCCATATTCTTATTGTAGTGTTCACTTCCGCATATTTACTCCTCCATCTCCACTCTCATAATACTATCAGATGTCGTTCCTCGCAATGTGGAAATAAAAGTCATCTTTAAAGAAATTTCGACAAATGTTGGTTGTATTTCTCTTGTAGTCTCCATTTAAATGTCAATTGTGTTCCGCTACCGCTTTGCAAAAATGTATGCAATATCGAAGAAATGATTCTTGTTCGTGAATAATTGAACTATCGGTGCTGGAATACTTGTCGGGATTTTGGACTGGAATTTCCCTCGTCGAAGAAATTATTAGAATGTTCGTTATATGTCTGTTTGGAACAACTCCAAATAAAATTTGAGTATGGTTTAGTATAAACTCAATTATCAAAGTTCACCAATATCATGCACACGTTATATCGTATACACACTAGTGAAAATGTTTAAGTCCATTCCCGAACTACTTGTCAACCATTTCAAGAGTTGAAATTCCACAAGTCCGCACTGTGCTAACTTTTGTAGTCCGCATTTCAATAGTAACTTGACCGTCAATGCCTCTGCATCTGCCGTCAAATAATTTCCTCGGGACCGCGCCTGGCCTCGAACTGGACAATACGTCCTATCATCTCGAAGGATCAGAATAAAGAGCCTCCCTCCGTATGGCGCGTTTTCCTCGCCAAAGGATATTCGGCGCTCGAGCTTCGTGAAAATTACGATATCTTCCGTAATACTTCCTTTATTTAGTCAAACATATAGGGGAAGTCCGTGTATTTTGGACCACTTAACTTTAAACGTCAATAACTTCTTTGACCGTAATTAAACTTTCTCCAAATTTATGGACGATAATAGGTACAATGTATCAAATGATTTGGTGAAAATAAATGTTAATATTATCTCAGCGTATAACTTAAAATTTATGTTTATATCAAAATGTAATATCGTGTAATTCAGGCTGATGGCGTGTAACTTGGACCAGGGCGATGTGAAATTTGGACTGATAAACATAAACACTTGTAAGTTATTTAAGCTATCCATTAGGCAATACTAAACTGCGAATTCTGATTATCACTCTTGGCATGTAGACTCGGAGGTCCAGGTTCGATTCCTGGCTCTGCCAAGAAGTATTAGTTCTGGTCTGAGCGCTGGAACGGGGTACACTCAGCCTTGTGAGGCAAAACTGGGAAGAGGAGCGTTCGATTCCCACTTCAGCCATCTCGGAGGTGGTTTTCCGTGGTTTCCCCACTTCTACTCCAGAAAAATGCTGGGATGGATCCTAACTAAAGGCCTCGGCCGCCTCCTTACCAATCATATCCCCAGTTTACAAATACCAACACACTTGTACTGCCATCACAATAACACAGGTTATCACACAAATTCCACACACACACACACACACACACACACATACACGGGGATATATGACCACGGTGTCGCAGCCATTGAAATAAGCACCAACAACAACAAAGGCCTTTCAGATTATAAAGCAACTTCTTTCAGAAACAGAAATAAAACTATGAAGAAAGTTGTTGTTGCTTATTTCAGGGTATTTGCGACATCGTGGTCATGTAGCCCCGTGTACTTGTGTGAGTGTGGAGTTTGTGTGACAACCTGTGTTAGTATGATGCCTGTAGGCCTACTAGTGTATGTATTTGTAAATTGGGGATATGATTGGGAAGGAGGCGGCCGTGGCTCTAAGTTAGGACCCATCCCAGCATTAACCTTGTGTAAAACTGGGAAGCCACGGAAAACCACTTTCAGGATAGCTAAAGTGGGAATCGAAACCCGTTTCAGTTCTCCCACCAGAGTTACAATTTCTTGGCAGAGCCAGGAATCGAACCCGGACCTCCGGGGCGACAGCGAAGAATACTAGCCGCTACACCATGAGATGGCCACTATGAAGAAACGTAATGATTACATTTGTTTTAACGGACCAATTTACACACTCTCGGGCAGTCCAAATTAAACGGGATGCATATATTTAATCAAAATTCAATTAATATGAAAAATATTTAAAATTTGGTGAATGAAGGTATGTTAGAACTTACCACGACGTTTCAGCAGTACTTGTGAAAGCGAAGAACACTCTTCGTTGAAATAATTACTTCACAGCACACTTCCTCATGGTCGTATAATCTTACAAAGAATGTGGTGACAAACTTATTTTCCTAATCCCTCCTCAACCTTGAGTCCAAGATTAGAACAACTTGCAGGGTGAAAGGACCCTCAACTGTCTTGTTGACCTTGCCTGAGACAGGGAGTGGCCAAACTTGCAAATACCAAAAGTAACATCAGTCCAAATTACACGCCGGTCCAAATTACACGAACTTTCCCTAACAATTATCGTCTTAAATTTTCCTCTATTCTTAGTGTAATCACATTTCTTTTGGTACTTCCATAACAATTATTTTATTGTAATTACTACTTTCGTGTATCTTTGGAACTCTTTAATATTAGATTCGGGCCATGCGATAGCATCGGCGGTAAATTTTTCCTCGTGCCAAGTCACAATTATTTTTTTTATTTCCTCGCGCGTGCCGCCTATAAATTTATTTCCATTTCTTTATCAACCAGAGTCGGCCTCTCCCCCTAGTCTAAACCTGTTTGTCTAGTATTTCCGCTGGCCGGAGAGTCACATGACAACACTTTCTTAGAAGCTTTGTGCAACTTCCAGTATCAATAATTCTCATCAATACAATGCATAGACTTGAAATATTTTTATCAGATTTCCACACAGGAAATTCGGGCTCAGTACATACGTCTTTTTCATTTTGGGGCATATCAATCCCGTGTATGGCCACCATGATTCCTAAGGCATGTTTTCAGACGACGAGGAATACTGATAACCAACGGATCCAACCTGGTTAGGGCAGATCATTCCACTCTTTGATAGCAGCTTAAATCAGTTGCTGAATGTTTGTTGGGAGACAAGAACGGTGCGAAATTGTCCTCTCAGGATCTTTTCATGCATATTCAATAGAGTTAATGTCCACAGAATATCTAGGCCACTCCATTCTCCATATGCCATGCATCTAAAGGGACGGATTGACCACTCTACCTTGATGGGCCGAGCATTATCGTCCACTAGTGTAAACACCTCACTCACTGTGGCAGCGAAACCTGTAACAACAGGTTTGTGGATGTTGTCTCTGAACACCAGACCAGTCATGTTACCGTGGATACGAATTAGAAGCGTACGTCGGCCAAACATGATCCGACCCGAAGACATGACTGAACCTCCTTGCTGTTAGTGGGGTTCATGGGTGAAGGGTTCATGAAATCTCTCACCCACTTGTCGCCACATTCAGATGCTCCTGTTGTATGGGTTCAAACCCTTGTTCTCTATATTACTACTTGATAACTCACTCGTCGCATCGGCCGCACGAAAACGTGTGTCCAGGTAATCGACTGCATTCGCCTGGAGGTGCAGGAAGCTCTGTTCTCCATCAGGTGTTCGAGAGTATGTTATATATGAAATGCGGGCAATATTTGATCGAAAATGTTCATTTCTTGTTAATATATTTATTTCATAATAGTTTCAAACTACACATTGCTGTTAATTAGTACAAACTAATTGATGAGGATCTGAGAGGAAAATAAATATATCTATTTTAAAGGGCCTGGTTATATGGTTGTTAAGTCAGGTTTCTCATATTAATAGAGAGTAGTGAAAAGTGTTATGAATATACTTGCGAAAAACTGCATTCTTGGCTGTCAACGCGGAGGCCCGCGTTCGATTCCCGCCTCTGCCAAGAAAGCCATAATTCTGGTCTGGGGGCTGGAACGGGGTACACTCAACTTCCGTGAGGCATAAATGAATAGAGGTGGGTTCGATTCCTACCTCATCCGTCCTGGAAGTGGTTTTCCGTGGTTTCGTCACTTATACTTAAGGAAAATGCCGGGATGGTACCTAACTTAAGGCCATGGCCGTTTCCTACCCAAATCCTACCTTAATTGCAAATACACACACCAGGACAGACATCACAGTGACATGGGTTATCAGACAAATTCTCCACACACCCAAGTACACGGGGCTACATGACCATGATTTCGCAAAGCCCCTAAAACTATCAACAACATAGAACTGCAGCTCAGGCTAGTTTGTATCTTTCTTTCTCAGTCATAAACATAATGCATATCTGGATTGAAGGAAGGATATACCGGTACCGTACCGTATTTTCATAGAGCATTGCTTTCACATGTTTCAGGCTAACATATTTGATGCCGGAACTCCTTTGGTTAACTCATGTTCTCGTCTGACCCCAAAGCTATTTGGGTAATTTTTCCTTCCTTTTCCTGCCTCTCATGCCCCCTATTCTTTCTTGTTCTGATATCCTCATACTCTAGGGACTGGAACTCTGAACTGTGATATGAGTTACATATTAAGTACCGTACCTCGAAGATTGTATGTGTTCAAGGAACAATTTCCTTAGAAGAGTAATTTTTGTTGCAACAAACACACTTCATTGGAGTCAAACTTCAGAATGAAATTTCGTGATAAATTGAAATTAAAGTTGCCCAAATAATCCAGACCAAACATCATCTGAATCAGCAAACTTTGCTCTCTATGTCAAAGAAAGGCTTGTCCTCCATCTTTTAATGGAATGGCCCTATGAATGATTTGATTATTGTTGTATGCATAGGGGCATATGACCTCGCTGTTCTCCCCTTTAAAACAACCGTAACTAACTGATGTATGTAGGCTAGATAAATTATTGTAGGGTACATATATTTATATAGGCCTGGAGAAAAAATGGCACGGAAGTTGCTCATGTTTGCATATACCTAAAAGATTGAAAACCAAAAGAGCTTAGAAGTTAATACCTAAGAAGAGAATTTTTCATATTATGCTGAAATATACTATAATAGCCTACTTTTCTATTAGAGCGCGTGGAAATTCCGATTCCCTATAGGCCTATGTACCACTTCTCTTCTCCTGTAGATTGTAGTCATTGCCGTGTATTTTGAAATAAAGAAATGTCGTAGAATGACAGCTTATACCAAATGTCTTCTTTTTCGTTCATAACAGCTAGTGATAACAATTTCCCATTAGAATTAGGGTGTTAATAAGCCTAAGTAAGCATCCTTTCAAAGAGCGCGTTATGCAGCTTGAGCGATATTTGCCCATACCACCAAGCAAATGTAACCACAAAGCAAGATGCCCCACTCCAGCCGTGGGAGCGAGACATCCAGTAGTAGTATAGAGATCAAGGTTCAAACCAATGGAGACCTCATCAGTAAAGAGAGTACGCTTCCAGTCTTCCTGCTGCCATCTCTGATGAGTTGTTGTCCCCCTTACAAGAGCTGCTTTATGATGTATTTTCAGAGGAGGTTTTGACGCAGGCACTCTTGACATCAGTCCTGCTTCATGCAGCCAATTGCGCACTCTCTGACCGGACACATTCTCTCCAGTGGCCCTCTGAAGGACCTGGCGGATGGACGTGACAGTACCAATGGGCCTACGACGTGCTGAAAGCTGCGAGTAGTTTTGCGGGAGTGTCCAGTTGTTTGTTAATCAGCAACAGTTTAGGTCTCCCTGTTGCTCCACACCCTGGAGACATCACTTTGACTCACTCCAACACGAGCAGCAACTTCCACTTGTCGGAATCCCTCCTGAAGCAATGTTCAAATTCCAATACGGTCTCTTGTACAAATGGGATGTTTACAGTACGCTACAGTACCATTGTCTTCCCCGTGCTCTTGAAACCAACTGTACAAATGATGTTGTAAAACGGACGGACACGAGACATGCCTTCTTACGGACAAATATTCAATGATTCGTGCGGTGTACAGTCATTGTGTGGCTCTAAACATGACGTACAGTGCGTAGTGTAAACGTGTTTGCAGAATCGTCCCGTCACCCATGTGTAACCGTCATATGCAAAACATTTTTTAAAAACTGTATATATAATAGGATTTATCTGATAACCTGTGTTATTGTATTGTATGTAGTAGCAGTAGTATGTAAGTTTGTAATTGAGATTAGGTTAGAGAAGGAGGCAGCCATAACCTTAAGTTAGGCACCATCCCGACATTTGCCGGGAATAGAAGTGGGGAAACCACGGAAGACCACTTCTAAGATGGCTTCTCAGTTCTGCCCCCATCCAGCCCTCAGCCAGGAATATGCAGAGGGTGTAGTTCAGGCCTTAGGTGGTTCTGTGACGTTTTAGGGACCACTCATACAGGTCACCGAGAACGAGAAAAAGGATGTTTACTTCAACTCTCTCCATGACCAAGTATTGCATTGTATTCACTGTAGACACTCTCATACTGCCGTATTCACAGGGTTCATGCATATTAAATTGGTTTGAGACACAGAGCGACATCCTTTCTTAAATTGACTGGCCCGCTAAGTCACCCGAACTTAATCCCATAGAAGATGTTTGGGACCATTTGGAACAGTGGGTAAGACGCAGAAATCAGCTTCCCCGTAATTCGGAGGCTCGGTGTACATGTAGAACCTTGTGGACTCCATTCCTCGCCGAATCAAGGCTACACGATATTAGGATATAAATAGGCTTTCCTGGTGGCGTAGAATAAATGTGGTACAGTATTATAGGTCTATCGTCTCCGGCATTCAAGTGGAAGAGCAGGCCAACTCTAGCGGCCACCTTGTGTTCATTTGCTGATGATTTTTCTTTGTTTGTTTCTGTTTATTTGTTTCCAGTGTTTGGTTTCTTTGTACATGAAGACGTCACAAACACCCTGTCCCTGAGTCAGGGGAAATAACCAAACGAGATTAAATTCCCCATGGCCCAGCCGGGAATCGAACCCGGGACCCTTCGGACTAAAGTCTAGCACGATAACCAATTAGCCATGGAGCCGGATGTTCTTCGTGGCTGATATGGTTTTCAGCCTAGTGATGTACATTAACACAACTGTCTCTTCTACCGAGTTTTATCTCGATTTGAGAGTAGTAGTTCGATAACTCCTCTTATCAATGCCATCACTTAACCAAGATATTGTTGTTACATTTCGTACAGTGACTCGGGACAGCATGGTCATCAGTCCAATGTTTTGAGTGTATATGGATTATGTCTGTTAATATGGCGTTTATACCAGTCAAAGTACTTGTGATTGGGCCTGTGATTGGTAAGGAGGCGTCCGTACCCTTGAGCTAAAAATCATTTTGACAGTCGCCAGGAGTTAAAATGGGAAACCACGGACTCGAATCCATCTCTCTTCTCAGTTGACTTGAAGAGGATGAGTGCACTCATACCCCAGGGCAGAGCCGAGAATCAACACAATCTACTATGTACGGCGGCAATACATTATTTGTCGCTGATAATTCCCTAATTTTCATGTTCCAAAACATAATAATAATTATTATTATTATTATTATTATTATTATTATTATTATTATTATCGAATGAACCCAGCTACTTATTAAATCTTTCTTTTTTCATTAGTTGGAGCCATTTAGTCAATCTACTCTTCAATTTCGAGTTCCGTTTTCACTACCATCTGGTAGTGAAACCGTAATTCTACAGGATGACCCATGACTGAAATTGGATAAATTTTTCCCTTAAGTCACCAAACGTGATACACGAGCTCGTTTATGAGCCGACATCGTATTACTCTGAGTGCCGTCAAATGTTGCCGCCCTTCATCGGGCGGAAACCGAACTCGTGATCCACGGATCAAGAAGCAGACACTCTACACTGATCCACCGAGGAAGCCGTTCCACTTACACGCCTGGAAAATCGCAACTTTAAAGCAAAGTGTGTCTCAAAATGGCTCACCCCACGAGAACAAATTCCTGAAGTGAGGAAATAGCGTTCGAAACCACATCTCCTGCTGATCAGGTAGGTCAATTAAGCTCCATACACTGCGATCAAACATCTCCATCTAAACCTTGAAAATGTATCGCTATTGAAGCGTGGCTTACGGCGGTGTAATGAGCTTAACGCTTCTGCATGGGCAATATAATTCTGGTCTGAGGGTTGGAACAGGTACACTCAGCCTCGTGAGGCAAAACTGAGATGAGGTGGGTTCGATTCCCACCTCAGCCATCCTGGAAGTGGTTTTCCTTGCTTTCCCATTTCTACTCCAGGCGAATGCCGGGATGTTTCCTAAATTAAGTCCACGGCCACCTCCCTCCCAATCCTCATCTGAATTACAACTACATACATTAATACAGTCATCACAATAACACAGGTTATCAGACAAATCCACACACACACACACACCAAAGTACACGGGGCTACATGACCATGATGTCGCAAAGCCCAAATCTCCAGGCGGTCCGGGTTCGATTCCCGGTCAATGCATGTGAGATTTTCGAAGTGAAATGCCATGTCCTGTGGTTCGGATTCCACGTAAAAAGGAGGTCCCGTGGCTCATGATCTCAAGATTAACGGTCACGTTAAACTACAAGCTTCCTTCCTTCCTTCCAAATCTCCATTGTGGTGGCATTGTCAAGTCTTACTCTGTAGATCATAATTATTTTGTGGGATTGAATATCTACATATACTAGTAGGAGTGACCAGTCGTATGGAAAATTATGAAAGGGAAGCACATTATGAGATACGCGAGCGCGGTATTGCAGTCGTTTCTTAACATTCAATATAAGCTTACTCTGTGAATATTTCGTGGGGATGGACTGTCCGATAGTTTCAATAACGTTGTCAACCATTACTACCTGTATAGTGGTAGGCTATCCCTTGCTGAGTCTGCATTCACTGAGAGAAATGTCGTCAATATTTCAAGTGCCTTCCTTCCAAACCGCATTGTATATAGAAGAAAATAAGAGTCTTATTAAATAAAATGAAATGTTGCGAAGCAAATTTCAATGCTGGTGAACCAAGTAAAGGGCTTAACTCAATCTCATATTGTCCGCTCCGTTCCATATGCATCTTAAGACTGGGAGTATGAGCTTACGCCAACGAAACCCTCTTCAGGGTATTCGGACAGCAATAATTTACTGAAAGTCTGGCCAAATGTTTTCGTTTCAGATTTCAAGGAAACTGATCAAACTAAGAGACAGCTATTGAGAAAGCAATGGAATTATGTCTGGTATATGTGAGTGATCCCAGGAGACGCACTGGGGTTGCTAGGGGAAAACAGGGGAGGGGATTATGTCTCAGATCACAGGGATTCATAGGGGCTCGCCGGGTTCACGACGTAATAAACTGCACACAAAAATAAACAATTCGACGATACAAAGGACTAGCTAAAATAGAGGAAAATTGAAAATATGAGAATTCGGAAAGAAGAGAGGAGATGCTAAGAGTTTCTTCCCAACCTACAAATACGAGTAATTTGTTTCCACTTTTGACGTCCTTCTTTATTCGTCGCTTCTATTGTGTGCTTCTCTCTTCCTTTTGTGGATCACTTTATTTTGTTGTCGTACTGGGAAGCCTTCGGGCTCTCCATTACTGGATCTACCCTGTAGAGGTTGCGTTATGTGTCATTATACCACTCCACTGCGCTTCTTGCAGCCGCCTCACTCACAAGTAGTCAAATAGAAATGATGTTCGTCTAACGTCCCAGCAAATGTAGGCTACAGACACGAGTCTTAATGCTATCGGACTGAGCAGGGATTGAACCCGTAATGCAGATCAACAAATTTCAACTCATTTTCCTCTCTCTTGTGAGGGTACGATACAACTGTAAGGATACAACACGGGAGGTGACAATCCCAAACTAGTCATAACACTTACCTTCAGCACCAAGGGCCATTGCCCAATAGTCTGGCGCTCTGCCGTCGTCTATGAAATAATTATAATAATAATAATAATAATAATAATAATAATAATAATAATAATAATAATAATAATAATAATAATAATGTGAATTTTACATGTTTTTTACTCCTATGCTTTTAGAAAAGCAGGGGAGACAGAAATATTCTCTAGGGGAGATTATTACACAGCATACAGAGCGGAGCCGACATCTTGAAAGTATAGCCCTTTCAAATAGAATACCCACCATCTATTAAAGCTACAATGACGAAAGTTATCAGGAAGATAGACTCGTAGAAAAGACTTTATCTGTACAACGCGCAAGGTCAGCCACTTAATGTGTTTAAGATGGTTGGCGGACGTGCAAATAAGACAATAAAATCAAGTATTCAGAATGTGGTTGCACGTAACCATGTAAACTTGAAGCATTATAAAACATACCTCGCGAGCACTAGTCTTAAGACTATGACTATGAATATAATTTACAGATGCTAACTTGAAAATATAAGCCAATAAAATCATAAACCCAACATATAGGGTTATAGGCTATTATAAAATGAGGGGCCGATAACCTTAAAACAACAATTATCATCATCATCCTCATCATTATAAAATGATGAAACTTTACAGTAAGTTAGGCATGAATAAAGTGGATTTCATTGCCCAAGAGAAGCGATCGGCGACTCCATACTTTCAAGATGGTGGCTGGGCATACTATTAAAACATTAAAATCAATATCAACCTCGTGATAGTGCAATTAACACGAAACCTATACAGGTTGAGTATCGTATAACATATCTCGCTAGCATTAGCCATAAGATTACCAAACTGAATAGAGCGTACAGCCGCCATCTTGGTAATACAGGGTCTTCATATTTGCTTGGCAAGGACATTCTAGCTCACGCGCTCCGTCAGTGACGGCTCAGTTCCCGGCTGCCGCGCGCGCGTATATACGGCAGAAGAAGGTGCTGAAAGTCAGTATCATGCATTTTTACTCACCATGTTTACAGCAGATGCTGAAAATGTTCCCCATCCGCTGCCAAACATAATCGGCATCTCCTTATGAAGTTTCCGGTTACTCCTGAATGTTGGCTTCAGTAAGGAAATCTTCACGTCTCTTTTCATTGTTTACTGAACCTGTACGTTTGAATCTCTTAGCCAGTTGTTTTACTGTCCGATTTTTAGGAATAGGTCCCCTGGAAATCTCACACGAAACTTTTGTCTTGTTCTCGCGCACGATTTCGTGCACTTTATGTACGTATTGTGCAGATATACACCTTCATGAAACGAATATTTTACACAAGGCATTACAGCACTACACACAATCACAATAAAACACTACACAATACGATATACAGTACCGGTACACAGTAGCTTTATAAAACACAAGACTGAAACACCCAATTAGCTCAGAGTTCACACGTCTACAGAAAAGCGAGGGAATACCCGGGCAAGAGTCCACACGCCAAACTGGCCGGGGAAAGGCGGCCAAGGTCGAGCGAAGTTCTGCAAAATACGTGCCGTTCATAACGTGCGCTAGAACAAGACAAAAGTTTCAAATGACATTTCCAGGGAGACCCATTCCTATAAATCGGACAATAAATCAACTGGCTAAGAGATTCAAACGTACAGGTTCAGTAAACAATAAAAATAGACGTAAATGTCATTATTTCCTTACTGAAGCTAAATTAACCGGGGTAACCGGAAACTTCATAAGGAGATGCCGGTTATGTTTGGCAGCGGTTGGGGAACATTTTCAGCATCTACTGTAAGCATGGTGAGTAAAAATTTTCGATACTGATTTTAATCACCATATTCTGCCGTACATACGCGCGCATGGCAGCCGGGAACTGAGCTGTCACTGGCGGAGAGCGTGAGCGAGAATGTCCTTGCCAAGCAAAAATAAAGACCCTGTATAAGCTATTGACATCGATAACGATCAGTAAATCAGTGCTACCATGACGAAACGTCACAAGATGATGATGATGATGATGATAATTGTTGTTTTAAGGGGCCTGACATCTAGGTTGTCGGCCCTTAATGGTATGGGTGATCGTGAAGATGATTATGAAATGCAAACTATAACTAAAACTAACTACTAACTTATATACTTGAAGAAGAAATCGAAAACAAAAGGATAATAATGCAAATAAAGGACAGGAGGAAATAAAAGGCCCTCAACCCTCGAAGAATGCGGATTGAGGGACTTGGAAGGAAGGAGAGCCGTGAAAGGCAGATAGGAAATTGAAAGAGGAGAGGGTCCGCCCCAGTGGTAATGGATAAATGGGGGGAAAACCAGACCCAACACAGGAATCCCTCGGGGTCGCCAACTCCCGAACTCATCAGCCGTGAGCCCCTGAGGGTGTAGCAATATCTAGGGTGCACCAGAAGTGGTGGGACTACATACACCCTGCCTCCTTGAGGAGAAGGCAGGAGATTACATGAAAAGAAAAAGAAGGCTGACCCCTCGCAGAAGGAGGGTATCAAAAAAGATGAGACAAGGGCCAATTAAGGCGGGAAAGGAAGAGACTCCCTAGGCCTTGAATACCCTAATACCGTCGTGGTAGGAAGAGAACAAGTGTTGACCAAGTGAGGTCGACTGGAAAGAAGACGGGGAGGAGCCCGGCACAAGTAAGTGGAAGCAATGCTGGACTCAGCTGGGGCCCCGTGGTCGCCAACCCACGTCCCACTAGATGTGAACCCCTGGGGGTAACGTCACAAGAATGTAGACTACGGCAGACTTTAGTCACACCAGGAACCAGGCCAGGAGTTTAATTAATTATTCATGATGTTGAGTGGGCGAGGTAATGAAACTTTAAAATCAACTACTCTGGATACAGCTGCACATTTAACATGAAACTTGGAGACCTTTTTAAAACCAGTCATAAGAATCTCACATTGAATGTAGTGCGCAGCCGCCATCCATAACATATACGTTATTAACCGACTGTCTATAATAGCTACAATGACCCTTATAAGTGACTACCAATGCCCAAGAGATAAAATCAGTGACTCCATACAGTCAAACTGCTAGGTGGGAGTAGCATTCAAATAAACTTCTTCGTAAACCAGAAATGTTATACCTGACGAACTTCAAACTGAACTTCAATTGATTACTGATTACCTTTCTTTCACGGAAGTCGTTGCCGATGTTGATAGTAACTTCATGGCAACTAGATAGACACAACCTGGTTTATACGCAACACTGGTCCTATGCACAGGTCAGTATGTCAGACCGTACTCTTCAATTGGCCCCTTTCACACGGGGCCACCATGGCCGCGCCACCACGTCGTTACATTGATTCAAATGGAGCCTTTCACACGAGACATGACTTTCTGTGCGGCCAGGCCAGCAGCGGGGCAAATGTTATTAGGCAACTATATGTTTATACAAAGTAACGAAAACGTAAGGGCCCATGTCCTCGCTGTTCCGCCCCTTAAATAAAACATAACTAACGAAAAAGTAACTATTTGTTACTTTGACAACCGTAACGGTAATTCTGTCACTATTTTTGGTAAGTAACGATAACTGTAACGAAATTACTTTTGATTAAAATCGATTTAAATCGCTTTGAGTTTGCTCTTATCTCCCGGCTGATTAATACAATTAGTATCTCTTAGGATTATCTCACCCTGTGAAAAAGATAAACAAATGTCCGTGTCCGGCTGTAACCATGACTACACACAATTGCGTTCCATTCTCTTGTTTTTATGTTTATCTCCGTGAAAGTATAATGTAACGAATTCTCGGGAGTACACTGTAAATCGAAGATGTGCAAATTCTTCTTACCTCAGTGTCACTAGGAGTTTTTCCTCTGGAGGTGTACTATCTCTCATATTTGTGTCCACACGAGTCAGTTGATCTTTTAAACACTGCAGTAGCTCATCATAAGATGAAATGTTCATTCATAGGAAGGTGAAGAATTTGACTGGATTGTCTAAGAACATATACAGAGTACAAAATATACCTTTTGTTGATCGATCCTGCAAAAGTGGGTGAACCCAAAATCTTCTATTTCCCCGTTTTCGGCGCTTACGCAACCTGATATATAGAAAAACAGCAAGTGCTGCTTCTTCCGCCTCCATTTCAAGACTGGCTCATTACTGGTGGCGTGTTTGGTGGCTAGAGAAAATATTGCAAAGACGTGGTGGCGCGGCCATGGTGGCCCCGTGTGAAAGAGGCCTATTAGGTGACCACCAGGTGCAATTAATCCACCAACAGTTGTTCTTATTTTATTTATTCGCTTGGGTCTGATTGTCATCATCCCCGTGTACTTGTGTGTGTGGTACTCAGATAGTATTCTCCCTTGATCTCTAGCGTCAAATTAAAATTAAATAAGACACAAAAAGCAAACCGTTTAGAATATAAATACTGTAAAATAAACAAAATCCGGTGCAGATGCCGCTGCGGTACTGTGTTAGTGTGGTGAAAGTTGTAGTATGTGTATTCGTAACTGAGGGTAAGGAAGAAAGTGGCCGTGACATTTGCTTGGAGTAAAATCGGGAAACCACGTAAATACCCTTCCAGGATGGCTGAGGTGGGAATCGAACCCACTCTCTATTCAGTTATACACACATCAAAAAAAGTTTTGCATCACCTCGGTTCCAAGAGTTCCGGAACCGTTAAATACAAAGGGAATAGAGATCAACACAAACAACATTTCAGCTCGTTTTATTGCTCATGAGACCCACACATTGCATGTTGTACCATCATACAGCTAGACTTTCAGCATTTGTGGTCCAGATTGCAGTACACACCACTACCTCTAATACCCAGTAGCACGTCCTCTTGCATTGATGCATGCCTGTATTCGCCGTGGCATACTATCCACAAGTTCATCAAGACACTGTTGGTCCAAATTGTCCCACTCCTCAACGACAATTCGGCGTAAATCTCTCAGAGTGGTTGGTGGGTCAAGACGTCCATAAACAGCCCTTTTCAACATATCCCAGGCATGTTCGATAGGGTTCATGTCTGGCGAACATGCTGGCCACTGTAGTCGAGCGATGTCGTTATCTTGAAGGAACGCATTCACAAGATGTGCACGATGAGGTCGAGAATTGTCGTCCATGAAGACAAATGCCTCTCCAATATTCTGCCGATATGGTTGCACTATGGGTCGGAGGATGTTATTCAGGTATCGTAAAGCCGTTTCGGAGCCTTCCATGACCACCAGTGGCGTACGTCGGCCCCACATAATGCCACCCCAAAACATCAGGGAACCACCACCTTGCTGCACTCGCTGGACAGTGTGTCTAAGACGTTCAGCCTGACCAGGGTGCCTCCAAACACGTCTCCGACGATTGTCTGGTTGAAGGCATATGCGACACTCATCGGTGAAGAGAACATGATGCCAATTCCGTGGGGTCCATTCAGCATGTTGTTGGGCCCATCTCTACCGCACTGCATGGTGTCGGGGTTGCAAAGCTGGACCTCGCCATGGACGTCGGGAGTGAAGTTGCGCATCATGCAGCCTATTGCGCACAGTTTGAGTTGAAACACGACGTCCTGTGGCTGAACGAAACGCATTATTCAACATGGTGGCATTGCTGTCAGGGTTCCTCCGAGCGGCAATCCGTAAGTAGCGGTCATCCACTACAGTAGTAGCCCTTGGGCGGCCTGAGCGAGGCCTGTCATCGACAGTTCCTGTATCTCTGTACCTCCTCCATGTCCGAACAACATCGCTTTGGTTCACTCTGAGACGCCTGGAAACTTCCCTTGTTGAGAGCCCTTCTTGACACAAAGTAACAATGCGGACGCGATCGAACTGCGGTATTGACCTTCTAGGCATGGTAGAACTACAGACAACATGAGCAGCGTACCTTCGTCCTGGTGGAATGACTGGAACTGATCGGCTGTCGTACCCCCTCCGTCTAATAGGCCCTGCTCATGCATGGTTGTTTACATCTTTGAGCAGTTTTAGTGACATCTATGAACAGTCAAAGGGACTGTATCTTGGATACAATATACACAGTCAACGTCTATATGCCGGAGATCTGGGAACCGAGGTGATGCAAAACATTTTTTGATGTGTGTACTTACGAAATACAGTAAGTGTGTCCCGCTTCAGCCCTCAGATCTGAATTAAATTTCTTCGCGGATCAGGTAATCGAACATGGGATCTCAGGATTAGAAGTCAAAAACACTAACCACTACATCACGGCATGGGCTGTGGTTGATCACAGAAGAGACATGGAGGTTTAGCTGACTGACTGAAAGCAAACAGCTTTTGCCTGAGACAGATCTCAGTTTGAGTTTCCTTCTTTCTTCATTACATAACCTAGTCTCATTCTTTATACCGGGGCACATTCTTCCGCCTTTTATGCATTCATTTGTATGTCTCCTCTCCCCTTCAATAAACTCCAAAAGCTTGGAATCATATTGCAAACAGTAATGGTTTATTTATAAGCTCATGTGCACAATAAATTATCAAAGAAGAAATTTGTAGCATATTTTGTGATCAATTGCGGATACAAAGTTTTATTACAAGGGAAATTTGCTAAACTTTGTGAGAGTAAATAATAGAGAAACAACTCAAAGAAGCGAGGTAACGTCAAAGAGTTCCTCCCCTTCGAAGTTTGCTACTGGCAGCACACAGCTGTGATACTTTTAGGGAATTTCATCTCAAGAACATTTCCACACATTATATCTTGTTCCAGAAAGGAGGGTGTGTTCCTTCGTATTCATACACTTTCGTACGTTATACGAGGTGGTATGTGTCCCATCGTTATCACTCATAATATCCCAATCAAATACAAATTACCAACTAACTGTTATATCCAAAGTAGAGGCAGTTTTCAGCTAGTCATCGCTTGGCTAATTCGTTTTTTTGTACCAGACCTTCTTACAGGCAGGTACATTTCACTCAGGTAGTAATCTCCTTTGATCTCGGGCGTTAAATTAAATTTAAATTAGGCACAAAAAGCAACCCTTTTAGAATAAAAATACTGTAAAATAAACAAAATCCCGTTAAGGTAAATCCGGTGCAGATGCCGCTGCAGAACAGACGCCGCATACACCGTAGCCATAAGTTCCCATCGTGCAGCTAGATGGCAGTGTTAGCTATATCGCTTTTAGTACAGAATAAGTCTTAACTGTTACTGTAGTAGATGGTAAGCTTATTTTCGGCCATATTAGCTTTGACTAGGGTTGCCAGACGTTCCGTTTTTTCTTGTTTTGTTCCACGTTCCGTTTTAATCTTTAATGGAACGCCAAATATTCCGTCTTTTGATTAATTTGATAATAATCAATTTCGCACCAATTTTCAAATGTCCCGCTTCCGAATTGATTATTATATCTAGCTTGTTTTCTGGTGATACAGGTGTAAGTTTGTCTGTGGTCGATGGATGGGTACACATTTTGGATTTATTAGGGGCAACAAAATTAACTTATATGTTAGTCCTTGTGAAGTTAATACTCAGCATTTTCCCCTCCAATGCTCTTACGGAGAGAGTTTTTTCTGTCATGAATATCAAATGGAGAGATGATAGAAACAGAAGCTCCATTAGTTTGATAAAACAAGAATTGTTCACATATTACAATTATGACGAAAATTGTAGTGAATTTTATCAGAAGGTACTTACAAATAAAAAATCCTTGCAAAGGTTCGTTGAAAATCATTTGTAATTTGCTGGTGTCATAGCCCTATATGATATGTCAGCATTATCTAGTTTTAATTTTGTGCATTTGATTATGTTATGTTTATTTAATACATATGTGTTTTACCGTATTTATAATAACATTTGATCCAAAAAATGTTTTGGGACGCATATTCTGTTTTTCCATTCTTGAAATTTGGCAACCCTAGCCTTGACGTACAACAACATGAAGGTGTTCTCTACTATGGGAGAGTTGCCGCACAGCAATCCGCTAGAGATGCCTCATTGATATCATATTTTAAAAGCGATCTGGAAACATTTAAACAATTCACAGGGTACCGGTATTCTATTCGAGTATTTTATTATGTCATGATTCTTGAAATTCCTAATTTATTTCATTTGTTTCATTGTTAACATCATTGTTACTATATACAATATTATATAATTTTCAGAAATAAAAATGAATGGCATGCCTACTCAGGACAAAAGTAAGTGCACAGTCAAAAGAGCTCAGTGGGAGAGGACATTTCATGATAAGTTGTAGAAAGGCTGAAAAGAAAGGAAATACTATTCAGGAAGGCAGAAAGGTGCAATGGAATTCAGGCATGAACATTATAACGATGAATGGATTCCAGAAATCTGGAAAATGACACGATTAATTGGTTCATATGTGTTTGTTAAGTGAGGCCCTGTATAAACACATATAACATTTATAATGTGAATTAAAACAAAACGTAGTTCGTATTGACGAGGTGAAATATTTTCATAAGATAAATTCTATTTTTTTAAATATATCCTAATTGTCTTGTAGTACTGTATGTTCTAATACTTAACTGTATTAGAGCTGAAGAAATTAGCATAAATTGGATTTTGTTATTAAGTATTTTACTTGCGGCATCTCTCCCGAGCAAAGTCGACATCTATACCGGGTTCCATGGAGAGAGCCAGTGAAGCAACAGTTTGCTTGATCCTTTTTTTCGCCGATTTATTTTCAATTACCAATGCTTTACTCATATGTGATTTATTGCAAAATATTATCAAATTAAGCTCTATCAATTTGCAACATTTTAAAGTAATTCTACTGAGATATAAAAGATGCGGCAACTCTCCCGAATATACCTCATGTCCACACATTTTATAGGACTGGCCAGCATCCCTATATTCCTACTTGAGTATCTACTGTATGTAGGCCCTGTCTAATCCTTCTGTGGTTTCCCACTTATACTCCGGGCCAATGCGGCACGTGCTGGTATGGTATCTAATTTAAGGGCATGGCCGCCTCCTACCAAAGCCTAGCTTACGGGATAGGGTGAGATGAGTTTCTATGCGACTGACGGCTTTTACGGCTGGTTGCCCAAAACTTAAATAAATTATTTACACTATTATTTCTGGACTTGACGAATAGCTTAACTGACGCAGAAACACTAGTATCCAGGCAAAGAAACGGTATTCATGAATACCCACCCTCGTAGGCTGAAATACCGACAGCGGCCGTCATAAAGTGAGTACTCTTGGTTAACTAGCTAGAAAAGTAAACAATTATTCACCTGGTCCACAAGTGTTTAGTTAGATTATAGCTTGATTTTATAGTACAGTATATGGGAATATAATGACAGTAATACCGCTGACAGTTATACTCACCAAAATATGTATCAACGTCCACCGGTACCACTCGCATTTCCATACTGCTCATGCTTTAGAGTTTAGATCTGTTTCTGTGTTGTTGATTCCTTTAAGGGCTTTGCAACATGGTAATTATGTAACCCCGTGTACTTGGTTGAGTGTGGAGTTTTTCTGGTAAACTGTGTTATTATGATGGTTATTTTAAAGTGTGTATTTGTAACTTGGGCTAGACTTTGCTAGAAGGCGGCCGTGGTTTTACTTTAGGTACCTTACTAACACGTGCCGCATTTGCCTGGAGTAGGAGCGGTAAGCCACTGAAAGCCACTACTAGGATGGCTGAGGAAGGCAATTTAATGCAATTTCTAATCTTTTCACTGACAAGCTATTTAGTCATTTTCGATTAACATAATTTACCGTCCGGCTCCGTGGTTAAATGGCTAGCGCGCTAGGCTTTGGCCCAAAGTGCCCCGGGTTCGATTCTCAGCCGAGCCATCAGGGATTTTAATCCCCTGGAGTTAATTCCCGTGGATCGGGGGACTGGGTGTATGTGCCGTCTTCATCATCACTTCATCCTCATTACGACGCGCAGGTCACCCACGGGCGTCAACTAGAAAGACCTGCACACGGCCTCTCTGGAGGCCACACGATCATCATCAACATAATTTACCATTGCACGTGTTTAACCAAGCTTTCAGTTCATTATCTAATTGCATTATTTTTAAATGTCTTACCGCTGTTTATGATGGTGGTGATGATAATAATTGTTGTTTTAAGGGGCGTAACATCTAGGTTATTGGCCACCGCTGTTATTTATCCTTCGTATTGGTCGGTAGTCACATCGAGGTAGAAATAATAGTGTTCAGAATCGTTTGCAGGATATGCTTGCAGTGTATTAGTACCGGTATTATACGTGATGCAAGCAGAGAAATATCGACCTTCCTGATAACAACGCTCGTTGGGCTGCATAAAACATTATTATAAGTGGCAGCTGATTCACCTGGTATGTTGAAAACTCCAAGTAGGTTTGACGCTGTAATTTTATATCTTCTCGTCGCCCTCAAAATTCACTACATTGTATTTCTATTTTTTTTAAAAATTTCATATTTGTTGACGGTACACAACGGGGCTCAGTGTGCTCCCCAACAACAGTGCACCTACGCAGTAAAATACATTTCCAGGTATTTCTACATTAAGTATAAATATCTAAATGCAATTCTTAAAACTAAGAAGTTCACACAGATGTAAGTAATAGTATTAAAAATCTTAATCAAAATATAAAAACAAAATCTAAATTTGATCTAATGTCAAATATAAACACAGGTTTCGAAATTAATTATTACATAGAAAACTAAAAGGTAACGTTAATAACTAGGGAGCAGGCCTATCAACATATATACATTGTTGGTTCTGTTTTGCGTGATAGATAATTTTATTTCTAACTGGCAACCCGACACGGCTTCGCCCGGGAACAGTTATGAATGCATGACGTGATTACCACTTTTTTTTCAATGTCAATGAACAACGACCAATATCCGTTATCCGTCTCGGCAAGATGGGTTAAAATCACTGAATGGACTATTAATTATATTATCATGGAGATGCTTGTGCAACAAATTCTTGTGAGACGTAATTTACGAATGGCTGGTGCATGAAACACAAATCCCCACTCCGTCCAATCTTAACTTGACTGTGAATTTTGCGGAACGAAAAGTTCACAGGCGAAATGAAGAAAAGCCGAGTTGCACTTCCAGGGAAACTCCAAACACAACCACTCTTCTCTAAAGTTTTTAACTCAACACGACTCGACAGTTTGCTGCTGGCTGTATCTGCGGCAATAAGCTCGTCCGCAAGCTAAGCTGTAACTGGGGTGCTAGACTCGCCCCTAACTAGCTCGTAAACTCTCGCCTCACTAACTGAATGGAGATTGTTGGAAGAAATGAAAACGTAAATATACTTATAGTAGGCGATGCATTGAAGATAGAGATATGCTCTCCCGGGCTTCTTTTGTAGAGCTTTTCATGCTGAACAATTCTTACACTCATAGTATATAGATATTTTCAACGGTTTGCCCAGCGTAAGCTTAAAAAGCGCACGGGCGCTAGCTTTTTCAACCTTTTCACTGAAATCGTTAGTGCTTGACTTCCTTTACTCATAAATAAATTATTTTCTACAGAAACCTTCCTCGAGATATCCTTTACAGAATGGTGAAAACCACATCAAAATCCATTCAGTGGTTGTCGTGATTACCCGTGACATCCAAGAATCGGGGACTTTGTTTTATACTAAGTAGAGATTATACGCTAATCAGTATAATTTAATATAATATAATCTCCCTTCCGTCCAATCATAAATAGACTGTGAATTTTTCAGAACGAAAAGTTCACAGGTGAAATGAGAGTTGCATTTCCTGGGAATGGCGAGGTGAATGAACCTCAAATCCCCCTTCCGTCCAATCTTAACTAGACTGTGTTTCACAGGCGAAATGAAAAAAAAAACGAGTTGCACTTCCAGGGAAACTCCAAACACAACCACCCTTCTCAGAAGTCATAACTCAACACGACTCAATGGTTTGCTGCTGGCTGTATCTGGGCAATAGGTTCGCCTGCTAGCTAGGCTGTAACAGGGATGACAGAATCGCCCTTAGCTAGCTCGTAAACTGTCGCCTCAGTAGTTGAATGGACATAGTTGGAAGATTTTAACGTAAAAACACTTATAGTGGGCGATGTATTGAAGATAGTCATATGCTCTCCCGGACTTTTTTTGTAGAACTTTTCATGCTGAACAATTCTTACACTCATAGTATTTAGATATTTTTAACGGTTTGCCCAGCGTAAGCTTACAAAATTCTCGGACGCCATGTTTTTTTTTCGACTTTTCCACTGAAACCGTTACTGCTCGGCTTCCTTTCATCATAAATAAATTATTTTTTACAGAATTCATCCTCGAGATATCCTTTACAGAATGGCGAAACCCGCATCAAAATCCATCCAATGGTTCTCGAGTTTACTCGTAACACCCAAGAATCGGGGACTTTGTTTTATACTAACAAGGGGAGGATACGATGCATGGGTCACCGATTCGAACCATCTTTAGTACACGTGTAGGGCATGGCCAGGCGTATATCAGGTGCAAGTAGTGAGGTGCGCTTCTCAGCCGTTTCCGAGAAACGAATTAATTGCAATAAATGCAGTGCGGCGTCTATTCTACGCGCGTTGTACGCTAGCATAAGTCAAACGAACGCGTGGTGCATGGGTAAAAGCCCCGCTTCATAAGCGCGGGATCGCTGGATGGAATCCAACTGGTGAGCTTTTTTCTTGTTTTTGTTTTTTTAACATTGGCAATTCGTACAACTGTAGGTGTGTCTTGAATACTGTTTATTTTGCAGTCAATTGTAAACGTGTTATGTGAGCCGGAAAAGGGATTCTGAAATCATCGTATCCAGGTCAATGTTTGTGACATTACATAATGTATAGTATTGGCATTGCAAATACATTGGTATTATACACGGTCAGGTGTATTCTAGTATATGTATACATCTATACATTGAAGGCCCAGTCTGTTCTGTTCATTGCATGTCTGTCAACCATCAGACCACCCCGTACCCCGCAAGCAGTGACTCATGCTATGGGTAGTGGTTGGAAATAGCCAATGGTCACAAAAAATAAAAAATAAAAAAATGAAACACAACACACTGCAAAGCCTCGCCGGTGGGACTCGATCCAGTGACCCCGCGCTTAGGAAGGAAGGCTCTTACCACTACACCACGCGCTTGTTGGATTATTGCTAGCGTACAACGCACATGGACGCTGCACTGTAATTGCAATTAATTAATTTATCGAAAACGGCTGAGAAGTGCACCTTACAACTAGCACCTGATATACGCCTGGCCATGTCCTACACGTGTACTAAAGATCGTTCGAATCGGTGACCCATGCTTCGTATCCTCCCCTTGTAAGTAGAGATACATTAATACCAGTCACGCCCTCAACCACATGTGGATATATAGCCGTGCTTAACAATCTCATAGGATCATTTTTTCTACATTCTTATGTGTGGGAAAATATCCCGAAGTGATTTGTTCGGTTGGACTGTAGGTATCCACATAGGGCTGGGAGGTGAACGACACTGTCACTCAGCAGATTTTTCAGGCGCAGCAACGATGCGTATTGGGTGAAGAATCTATTACGCACACTCTTTTGAAGCCCGTAAATGCCCAAATTAGAAAGGTTTTTATTTTTTTATTTAGTCAATTTACCCTCTAGGTTGGTGGTTCCCACGGACTCAGCGAGGGAACTCACCACTATCGCCTCTATGGGCAGTGTCCTGGAGCTTGGAACATCTGGTCGGGATGGATACAACTGGGGAGGTGTGATCAGCACTTCGCCCAGGCGGCCTCACCTGTAAAGCGAACAGGGGCCTCATGAGGGATGTGAAGGGATGGAAGATTGGGATGGATAGGCTAGGAAGAGGGAAGGAGGCGGCCGTGGCCTTACAGTAGGTACCATCCCGGCATTTGCCCGAATACGAAGTGGGAAACCACGGAAAACCACTTCGAGGATGGCTGAGGTGGGAATCGAACCCCCTCTACTCATTTGGACCACCCGAGGCTGAGTAGACCCCGTTCCAGTCCTCATGCCACTTTTCAAATTTCGTGGCAGAGCCAAGAATCGAACCCAGGACCTCCGGGGCGGCAGCTAACCATGCTGACCGCTACGCTACGGAGGCGACCATTAGAAATGTTTGTCAAGATAAAAATTGGAACAAACTGCGAGGCATAAACATCATATGCTAGATTATTACGAGTACATTCTGGTTTCCGGAAGACGTATTAAATGTTGTTCCAAGCACCTCAAGGTCAGCTGCTGACACTATTGGAGCTGGTAGTCCGTGAAAATGTTTCGATTCTTGTATGTCTAATGCTAACAGACCTACGACATTTATCCACAGAAGAACGGAGTAAGCCTACTACTATTGAAATAAGATTGAGGGAGTAAAACAAATTAGATTTATAACAATACAAGAGTTATAATACACTCTCTGAATAGAGGAACAAAGATTAAGAAAATGTGGAGATTCTTGTGTGAAGAAACTAAAACAGAAGAGCATCAATCCTGTAATAGTTAATTTTCTATATATTGATAATCTACTGTATCTTAGAGCCAGAGGAATACAATATCATGATCACATCTTTTGAAGTGTCAAGGATAATTCTCTTCCATTTAAAACCTTGTTTTGTTTACATAGTGACTGATATTATTCTTGTACTACTAAATAGCATAGCATGAGAATATACCAAAGATTATTGTGCATGTAATATTTTATTTATACTTAGGGTTTCCTTTCTTCAGCCGTATAAGAAAGACGCTGTCTTATCATTTAATATTGTAATCAAAGATTTGATTTTATAAAAGTCTTTCTGAGAAAACTGTTGCATTATGTTCATCAGGATGATTTATTCTGCATAAATGTAATACGTGGCTAAAGTTCTCGCCCGTTGTGCCCAAGATTGCATGATTGAATCCTGGTGCAGTCAGCTGGCATTTGAGGGTGCGCGAATGTGAGGGAGCCGTGCCAGTAGATTTACTAGCACGTTAAAGATCCCCTTCGGGACAAAATTCTGGCACCCAAGCGTCTCTGAAAGCCTCAGTAGTTGAAAGGGACGTAAATCCAATAGCAATATTATTACTTAAAATATGGTAACAAGAACTCTCACGGGTGACATATTCCACCAGGGTCAAATCAGAACAAAGCCGGACTCTCCTAAAATCAGCTAGAAGAATGCTGCGTGCAAGGAAACATTCTCAAACGTGGAAGTGCGTAGTGTGATCTGAAGAACACCTCATTATCGGTGTACGGTGTGAATGTCATGTCAGTGCTGTGTGCACTGAGTTCGATAACGGCAGGACGATCCCACGTTTGACAATGCTTTCGCGCGTGAAATGCTCTATCAAACGGCTGTGGTGGTCCCTGCTTCGACCCTGGTGGAATATGTGAACACGAGGGGAATGTGTCATCTCTGAGAACTCTTGTTACCTTGTATTTTGAAGCGCCTTTGTATCATGGGGTTTTAAACTGACGGTATCCCTGAATACAGAGCAGACATCCCTTTCATTTATTAGTGAATTCAATGTGAATCCAAAATACCTTTTATGGTTTTTAATTTCCTACATATACCTAGGTTAAGTGCCAAAATTACATACTATGTCTTTCTCCACACTTCCATCTAGTGACTCTGCAATCAGCGATGATCCAGGCAATACGCCTCCTTAAGTGGGTTTGAGTGCAAGGTGCGGAGGAACAGAGCGTTGTCCTGGGACTGTTGGTCCCAGACAAAGATGTTGTTGTTGCTGTTTCATTTGAGGGGATTGGACATCGCATTCATTTAGCCCCGTGTACTTGGCTGTGTGCAGAATTGGTCTGACAACCTGCACAGACAAAGAGTGTGTTGGATATCTCTTTTAAGGAATAGACAGTTTTACGAAGTCCAGGTCGTTGGACCTCGAGTTGGTAACATGCAAAGTTGATGTAATCTGAGGCCAGTTGTAAAGTTTTCTACCCATATAGAAGGAGTAGTGATTGTTTCCAGGTTTGTCGCTTGTTGGAGAGGTCCATTTTAAAGTTGGAAGGCTGAATTCGCACTGCAAGCACAACGTCCAGACACTGATCCAAGTTGTTCTGAGACTGCTCGGTGGCTGTTAAACGCAACCCACTCTGTCACACTTCCGCTGGAAGTCATGTTTTAGCCTTTTTTTTTCATTTATGAAAAAAATTGGCTTATGAGATCCCCTTTTGTCCTTGTGTGTGTGAGTGTGTATGTGTGTGCGTCCGTGTGTGGGTCCTACCTTAATAACATCCAAATGGCTGGAGCAATTTCAATGAAACTCAGTAAGTACTATTTCGGCCGACCCAGACCGTGCTCGTCAAATGTTTCTTCGTCTCACCAATCCAACATGGCGGCTGTGCGAATTATTTCACCAGCATTCTATATCTCTGAAACTATTACTTATATCCTCCTGAAATCTTCTACGGTGAACTAGACGTTCACCTATGTGACTTTTAAAAACCTGTTAACTACAAATGTACATGGCGCCCAAGCGAAGTTGAAGCATTTAAATAGACTTGTCTCGCGTTTTAAGCATCCAAACGCAATGAAACTTGGTACAGTAAATGTTTATACACATTGTAATGGACTGGCTTCTAATTTAGTTCAATTGTTTACAAAACCTCAACATGGCGGCTGTGCGAAATTTGTAAATGAAATTTTAATTTTTTGTGTATTAATCATGCGATTCAAGTGAACGTTTGAATAATGATCCTACGCAATATTCTTCATCTAATAGTATATAACTCTATGGCCTACATATATAAAATTCTAACATGGTGACCATCCGAAATATTTAGACGGTTCTCAATATCTATTAATCTATGATAGCAATCAAACTGAAAATGTGTATGCTGATAGAAGCTATAAGCATACGTTCACCTATGGGACTTTCAATAACCTGGTGAGCACCAATCCAACATGGCGGTGACGCGAAATTTAAAATCTCTATTTTATTTCTTGAGTGCTAATCATGCGATTGAAGTTTGAATAGTACATCTAGACAATAATCTTCATGTAATAGTACATAACTCTAAGACCTACAGATATAAAAATCCAACATGGCTACCATCCGAAATATGTATACGGTTCTCAATATGTACTAATCTATCACAGCAATCAAACTGAAATATTGTATGTTGATAGAGGATATTAACATAAGTAGAATATACGTATTCAAATAGACTGTGTAGTTCATCACGGAACTACTTGTTTTAATTTTCAATACACTGAATTCTCGAGGTTTAGCTCCTCGATACAACAAACATAATCAACACTGTGCATTTTTAAAAGGAGGTGCCACAAAAATAAAATCATGGCACGCCTTTACAGTTAAGTTGATATGTTGTATCTTTATCGTGGCATATTTTATAGTTTTGTTTCACAGTGTGTTGTTACTTTTTATATTCATTTATTCTAGTTTGGAAGTTAATGTTTGACGTTCATATTATATTATAATTGTTATTATTATTATTATTATTATTATTATTATTATTATTATTATTATTATTATTATTATTATTATTATTATTATTATTATTATATTGGTAAATACTTTCACGGTCGGGTAAAGAATCATCAGAAATGCTCTTCAGGTTGTTAAGCAGTTGAGTTGCGTCAGGAAGCATAAAACATGACCTAACAACCCGAAATGACTTTTGAATATTATTATCATTAGCATTATTATTATTACTAGGGTGAACCCGTTGAAAATCATCGGAATACTGAATCTCTGGGTTGATAAAGTACATTTTTCTGATTTGATGAACTTCCAAGACGGAATTGGATAGCTTCGTAAAATTCAAAAACATATAACTGCCCATAGGAAGGTTTTTTTTTATCATTGTGAGGGTATGAGGATGAAATATAATGATGTACTACGCCTTGAATTTGAAACCAATCAAGGTCCATCACCCGAAGGTAGTTTATATTTGCTCCAAATGAGGCAATGGACTCTGCGTTGTTATACTGACGAATGTTATCCCTGAAATTGTTAGACTGTTCGTTATTCCCTGTGAATAAATCTTTTAAGTCATCAGGCATACCACTCTCAGGCAATTTTAAGTTTTAATTTGAACAGCATAGACCGAAATAGCCAGACGAAGTTTTTTCAGCTGAGAGATACGGTGTGGAGCAGTAACTGCATTTATTACTACTTAATAACCCCATACTGAAGCAATTTATCTCAATTGTTGTATTTGAAAAAGAACATTTATATTGCATTTGAAAAGGCTATCGACTTTGGTAATTTATACGCCTAACTTTCCTTTCCCTCCGCCCTGTCAAGGACTTTTTTCCCCTTTTCCGTTTTTCATAATCACCCTCCACTCCCGTGGGCGCTATGTCTTGCACGGCATTAGAACTGTGCATAGTATCACGCTCCACTCCAGTGGGCACTATGTCTTGCACATCATTAGACCTGTGCATAGTTTTTGATGTCTGATGTAAAATGGGAGAATTCTTTCGGGTTTTGAATGCCATACATCGCACTGCACTTTTCCTACAGCCAGTGTCTTTCTCCTCTTACGTGTTTCTGAACAATGTCATTCACTACGATTGGTGGTGAACGTTGTAAAATATTTTATGTTCGACCCTGACCATTATGTGTCTGAAAACTGTATCATAATGATGGTCATTATAACACTATTATTCATTATGAAACAGTTTCTCCCACCAATCACAGCTCAAGAAACAAATTTTTTGACCAAGTAGATAAGGATACCTTCGCGCATGCTCTCAAAATCCAACATGTCTATATAAATTACCGAAAATGCACCGTCCAAATGTTCGCGTAAATAAACTGGTGAATATGAGACAAGAAATAGCACTGTACCTTAATATACCTAAATCCAATTTCTACTCGGCGCGTTGATTTCAAACGACTACGGTGACAGTTTTGCTGAATACTGGTTCACGATCTGCACATCTGGCATTGAATCACACAGAGCGCATGCGTCGGCCGGCCAGAGAGCTTGCAACAGGGAGATGTGCTACCTAGCGCACCACCCGATCACAAAATTCTAGTTACTGAACAGATATTTATGAATATTTATGTTGAAACATGTAATAAAGTTATAATTATCGTCGAACATAAACAGTCGTATTGTGACCGTTTAGTTGATGTCAACAACCACGATGACTCAACTAACGACACATAAATCGAATAAAAAGTACCGTGAGGATCAGGTGACCTTCCAAAAAGGCTAAAGCGGCACGAGAGTCCGTAGTCCACAGGGATCGTGGTACATGGTGACGATGGTCATAGACCGCCTAAGGAAAGGTTCACCTTAAAACTAGACTGAGAAAATAAACATCCAGACTCATGTAAAACACCGTGAAAATTTATTAAAATTCACAAGCCCCTAGCCTAGTTCGGAGGGTTATAATCGGCTAGTCCGCAAATTAATAAATAAACTAAGATAAAGAACAGGTCCCCTACCTGAGAGGTTACTGAAAACCCTCGCGAAAGATCTAACTCACAATGATAAAGCAACAACAGCAACGCTAGGAATATGGCACGACGCAAGTCCCTAGTTCAAGTTACAAGATCAAGCTAATATCTGAATTTACATTTAACAGGGTAGCAAAACAAATCTAGGTTAGGATGGTACCATTCCGATATTTAAATTTAACATTAATTCAACTAGCTAAGTCCTATCAATTAACCAAATTTACGGCGATGACGTCCGTAAAAGAAAACAGTTACATCCAAAAGCTAAGTGTACAGCCATGAAAAACAAACAATTTAATTATGCTTAATAACTATGTGCTAACAGCACACAATAAAGTAACATGTAGGGTTTAATACACTTGACATCATAAATTAATAACGAAATAGACACAGTAGTTTTATTAAAAATTCCTGCCTACACCTTGGTTTACTCTTTGTAAACCATAGTCATCTAATGTGTATAGTTACGGTGACGAATGCGCAGTTGAGACCACGTCTGACATCGCATGGCCTGAGCTCCACAAGCTACGAACTCTAGGTTAGTACATGCTTCAGGTCGCTACAGAAATGTCAACTGTCCTAGTCATTTCCTCACAAGGAAATTATCTTCAACTGCACGGCTATGTCAACAGTTCCAGAATGCAAAGAACAAAGTTAGATAGAAAGAATCGTTAGTTAGGCTTGTTTTACAACAATTATGCATTTTATTATTAGAATGTCGGTTTATAGGTTTATCGTAGGTTTATGGCGAATAACATTGACAATAGCCTGGGCACGGAGTGTCTCCAACTGAGATCATTCTCCACCAAAAAGCCTCGACTCAACAGTCGGAATATAATCAACGAGTATAACAACTCGGACACACAATAACACGGGTTACCAGCGGCGCTAAGCTCGCGTTCAATAACTCTGGGATAGGCCTGTACAACAGTTACCTTCCTATAACATCTGGTCAACGGGATCATCCCCGGACAAAGCATACAATAACATCCTGTTATAACAGGGTAGACTTCACCATCCTATAGAAAACCTTACATAACTGTACCTGTCATACGACAATACACGCAACAGAGCGTTAAACTAACAAAAACCGATCCATAAAACAAGTGATCAAATACAAGAGTGGAAACTGATTTCCATAAGCAAAGTAGCAATGAAAGGAAAAGCGAATACAAATTGTACTCTGTCCTCGTCTATAGTAGTTTTGTCTCACAATGAAGCAGGCGTGCTCTAGGTCACTGGGTTACATAACCAGTTTATTCAAGGCCGGCGATTTAATCAATACAAAACCTGTACTTGGCCGGTTCATAAAAAACTTTACCATATGTTACGGATCTCTACAGAGTCCGTGTATCAAATGCACGCTATAAATCTGAGTATAGTAATACAATTCCGTCTTTCTACCAAAGACGTCTAAATGAAAGTAAACTTACAATAACTGAAGCTCTTTGCTTTAAAAATGCAACTCAGTAGTTGCTAGAACATCAAATAAAAACGTGTCTCACACGACACAAGAAAAAAAATTAAAATTTGTGGCACAGATTCACACACTAGATCTGCTTAATGATACGTTGGGAACCGCGTTCGATGCTAGGCAACGAAACATTCCTTCTAGTTGTTAGGTTCAAACATGACCAAGAATAGCTTCTGAGCTTATTCAAAATGAAATATAATGCATTTACAAACTGGTAGTTACTGTCGACTACCTAAATGATACGACCGTTCTAACGACAGTCAGGGGTGTAACAAAGGATGGCTGCGAAGAATGCAGTCAATTAATAACCAAGGCATCTGATTGCCATAACTACAGTCAGCAAAGACTTGAAAATTACCCCAAGTAGGGTTGAACAAAATAGCCTCAAAATGACTACGATCAGGTTCAGCAAAAAGATAGGCATTGACGTTCCACGACGTTCACCAAGCTGCACCAGGGCTGACCAAAATGTCTGACCCCAAGGGTGTCTCACTCTAAACTGAAATAAATGACATCTAACTAATCTAGTTACATCCCTACCTAGAAAAATGGCGCACAACGTTGTGGGCTTGACTTGGACGACATAAAATGGCGCCCAACTTGTGTGCCGACGTTAACGTGGTGACCCTCAGTACCATGTTATTTTTTTTGAGGATCCTAATGTTGATTAATGGTAAATTGACAGGACTGGGACGAACTTAGAAAGTCGTACTGCAGATCAATTGACCACATGGCATTCATGTTTGATAGAAGTCCATGGGGTGAGGCTTTAGTGTTGAATAAATGAAGGATAGGATTTTCTTTGATGATGCCTCATCCTAAGTAAATGTAATACTTTGCTTTGCTCACCGTTGTCTTTGTAAATGTAGAAGCACTTAGTTTGCATACTACAGCTGTACTCGTGATATTTATATAAATGAAGCAAGCTTTATACCACCAAGTAACTAATCATAGCTGTAAGTTCCAGTAGAAATTGATCCCTCACTTTCTCATATATTTCTTATCTATGGATGAGGAAACTATTCGTCGTGTGTTTGGAGAGATGATGGCAGGTGTGAATGCCAATCTTCAACAGAATACTCAGGCTGTAAACAATGTCAGTGGTCATGTGGACCAGGTTAGACAGGAAATAAACAATGTAAGACAGGACTTAGAGATTAACACTCAGTCTATAAACAATGTAAGACAGGACTTAGAAATTAACACCCACTCTGTAAATAATGTTAGGGCTGATTTAACTCAAGTCAGGGCAGACATGGACACATATAGGATCGAAGCGAGAAATGATCTGACGACAGGTTTAGCAGCTGTTAGGGTTGATGTCATACGACACCATCAGGAGGCTAACCAGCGCGTAGATTGCTTAACCGACCAGTTGAATAGAGCTAGGGAGGAGGTGCAAAACCGATTGGAGGAGCACACAGCTCAAATTCAGACAACCTTGAATAAAGTCCAGATAGACATGAGAGCAGATCTGGAACATACCAGGGAAGAATTCGGGACTCGACTAGATCACGTCGAGGGATTTATCGGAAATGTGAAGAAGGACATGGCAACCATGAACGTTGGTTTAATCTTGATGAGAGGAGCTGCCAATGCCGTTAATAACAACGTGAAGACTATCGTTGATGGCATGATGGAGATTAAAGAGGAACTTAACACCAACAGGAGAAACATTTCTGAATTGACGGAAACCGTAGCCAGTCTACGTGAGACAGTTGATGTTCATCATGAGGAACACAAAATTGACCTCATGTTATTGAGAGGTGACCTCAACGAACACGAAGCTACAGTCGAGGCTAAGGTAGCCGAGGTTAGAGACGATGTGGGTAAAATCCAAGAAAATATGTCCAGAGTTGAAGGAGATATCGATTCCTTACAAAAGAGATTTGAGGAAGTCGCGGTAACCGAGAGGTTAGACCTCAGTTATAACCTTAGGACGGCCATACGCGAGGTAGACACAAACCTCAAGGGAAAGGTTGACAGGATCGAGCTGCAATTGAACGACTTAGGCAACAAAGTCGCAGCCAGAACCATCCCAGGTCTTGAAGTAATAGAAAGACGCCTGGACAGACTCGAGACGACTCCAAGAGAGAGACACGTACACCCACAGATGGGAGAATCTCAGGAAACGCCTATATCTCAATCAGGAGGAATGATGCCTACCCATTTCCAACCCAGCGCGCCTATGGAATCGCAACCGTCACAATTCACTAATTTAGCGCAAGGTCAGACCTTGAACTTTAACGCTCACCCGTTTCAACCAGCATCTAATCGAATTAGTCATGAGACTAACACTCCTACGCAGAGTTACATGCAAGATACTTTCAGACCCGCGAATACGCAGGGAAATGTCACCATAATTCGTTCAAGAGAGGAGCAACCAGCTCGCTTCTCGGGAACTGGGAGCGGTGTTACTCCAGTGGAATTCCTAGCAAATGTCGAAAGCTACTTACGTGATACTATGGTAACTCCAGAGAGGGAACTAAGAGTTATAGAGCGACTGCTTGAGGGACAAGCCGGTACCTGGTTCAGAGCATTCCGATACTCATTCACAGGCTACCAAGACTTTAAGGAAGCGTTATTAAGAACATATTGGTCGAGCGACATCCAGCAGAGCATCCGAGCTGAGATGTACACTCGAAGGTACAGTTCTAATACACCTACTCGTTATGCGAATTACTTCGCAATACAGCTCGCGAAGCTCCGTTGTCTTCAGCCTCCATTGTCCGAGCAAGATTTGGTGAACACAATTGTTTGGCAGTACCCTGCGGATGTACAACGTGTGTTAATCGCTGCAGGGGCATCCACTTTCCAGCAGTGTGACCAGATACTGCGAAGGTTGGACGCTAACACAGAACAGTTTCCTACACACCGTCAGCAGAAGGCTGATAGGCGCGAGGATAGACATATGAATCTGACGACTGTTGATAAAGTGAGCCAGACGCCACAACAAACACAAACCACAGAGGATTCTGGGCGACGTGATAACAATTACAGTTATAACGGGAGAGAATGGAACAACACTCCGTATACTCGAAATCAACATGATGACCGGCGAAGTCATTGGGACCGGCGATTCGACCGAAGGACGGACGACAACCGACGTCATGAAAACAACCGCCGAGGGAATGAAGGAAGAAATCAGCAACACGGACGTATCCGTAGAGACTATCGATATAGTGGGGGTTACGACAGAAATCGAGACCCTAGATACCAGCCAGACAGGGATTGGAAAGGAAGAGCGCGGGAGAGCCGTGAGTACCTCCAACAATTGAGAGAATTGCAGATCCAAGAAGAGGGAGAACGGAACCCTACTTCGAGGGAAAATAGACATTCGGCGCAGGAGACGGAGCAGAACCAGCCCAGTACTTCTCGCCATGACAGAAAAAAAAACTCCGAAAAATCAATAGATTCTTGTTTGGTTGAGCACCGAGTAACTGCCTCTATATTACTCTGGGAGCCAATCCAAGAAGACTTGTTGGACGAACGACGAACGACGAACCACAATTATGAATTAACACGTCTACCCAAGATTGTAGTCACCTTGAATGAAGTCAGTGTAGTCATACTCATCGATACTGGAGCGATGATTAGTGTAATTTCCGCCGATTGCCATGCCAGACTTAGAGCAAACTCTGAGGTGACGGAGTTGCCCATTTCAGCTATAAGAGTCAGAGGTGTCATACCTGACCGCGTTGTAACGTGCAAAATCCAGATTTTGTGTACTGTGAAGATTTCGAGCAACGTGTACTTGCACGAATTTCTCGTAATGAAGGGCCTGCATCATGATGCCATTTTAGGCGCAGACTTCATTAGAAGATATGATGGAATCATTGACATGGGACGGAATACGGTAGAGTTCAAGCCGAACGAACCCATTCAGATGAGCCTAATTGAAGGAGAACCGGAATTCCTATCCGAAGTAGACGTAGTCGAAGCATTAAAGGGCAAGGAAATTGAGGCGACACTAGATGCCGACGAAGAGGCAGAATCGTTATCAGCACCCACACATGAGGATCTTGAGGCAATACTGAACGAATACCGAGATATATTCGACACCACACCTGGTGAGATATTAGACTACGAGTATGATCTTGTATTACTGGACGATTCCCCATTCCAGAAAAGGATCTATCCGATTGCCGAGAAACATCTCGAAGAAGCTGCTAAGAAGATCCATGAGATGGAAGCAGCAGGTACAATCAAGAAATCACCGACTCCTTTCTTGAATCCCATAATACCTGTGGTTAAGGTAGATGGAAGCTTGAGACTTTGTCTTGATGCCAGAGCCTTGAATGAACGCCTAGCTCCTGAGCACGACAGACCGCCCAAGATTAGGGACATTCTCAGGAAGTTCAAAGGAAAAAGGATATTTTCATCATTAGACTTGGTTCAGTCTTATTACCATATCAGATTATCTGAGCATACTCAGAAATATACTGGATTCTTGTTTGATCAGACTACTTATGTATTCCAAAAACTACCATTTGGATTGAAAAATGCCGGAGCCGCATTAATCAGAGCACTTGATGCCAAGCTGACTCATGAAGTGAAGCAGAAAGTAATATGTTATGCGGATGACATAATCATAGCTTCGGGAACAGAAGAAGAGCATTTAAAGACATTGCGCCTTGTTTTTGAGAATCTCCGACAGGCAAATTTTAAGGTCAAGTTTGACAAGTGTCGATTCTTTCAGAAAGAAGTGAAATTCGTAGGACACATAATCAATGGAGAAGGATATAGACCGAATCCAGCAAAGATTAGAACTGTTGCTGCATTTCCAACACCAACCCGTGTGAAACACGTGAGACAATTCTTAGGAATTCTCCAATTCTTTGCTGCTCATTGTGAGAAGTATTCCGAAACTGTTGCACCACTGCAAGGATTATTGAAAAAGAACTGCAGGTGGAACTGGAATGATGAATGCGAGATAGCTTTCAGGAGAGCTAAACAGATGCTTGTGGACTCAATTCAGTTAGAATATCCAGATTACTCTCGGAACTTTATTCTAGAAACTGATGCATCTGCCATTGGTATAGGAGCTATTTTACTGCAAGAAGATGATGAGAAGAAACGTCATTACATCGCTTTCTTAAGCCGACGTTTAAGAGCACATGAATCTCACTACTTCACAACCGAGATAGAAGCACTTGCAATTGTTTACGCACTTGAATACTGGCAGAAACTTCTGTTAGGTCAGAGGATTATTGTGAGAACCGATCATCATGCGTTGACCTTCATCTTGAGAACAAGACTGGCAAGCGACAGGATCACACGTTGGACGCTGTTTCTCCAACAGTTCGATTTGGAAATAGTTTATCGACCAGGCAGAGAGAATGTGTTGGCCGACATCCTCAGCCGGAATCCTGAAGCTACTGTTAATGCCATAGACATCGAGGGAGAATGCGAGGAACACCTTCGCCGATTTCGTCATTTACCTGAAGGACAGCGACGTGAGGAGGAAATCAGACATATTATCCGTTTCCTAGAACGAAGAATGGATCCACAGGATGATCATTATGCAAGGATTGCTGCTGTTGCAGATGATTATTTGATTTATCATCGTGTCTTATACAAGTTTGTAGACGAGGACCACACTCAACTGCGTGCAGTTATTCCTAGGAGATACCAAGAATCTGTTATTCTTATGGTACATTTATCCATTGGACATGGTGGAACAGACAAAACCATTGCAACTATCAAGGAGTCTTTCACATGGAAAGGGTTAGGAGCCACCGTTTGACAGTGTTTATGTGCTTGCGACGCATGCCAGCGGAACAAATACACGTCACACTTGCTGAAGGAACAACCTAGACCGATACTACCAACTCAACCTAGAGAGTTGTATGCACAGGACCTGTATGGCCCAATACCTAAGGCTCGTCGTGGGAATCGATACATCGCTGTAACGGTGGATGTGTTCACGAAATATACGATGCTTCATCCGATTCAAAAAGCTACTGCACATCAGATTATTCAGAGGATTAGACGTCAAGTGATACCGGAGGCAGGAAAGCCACAATTCTTGTTGACTGATCACGGATCACAGTACACCTCAGCAGAATTCGCCAATGCCATGAATGAGCTTGAAATAGGTCATGTTTTATCATCTGTTCGACATCCAGAGAGCAACCCAGCAGAATGCGTGATGTCTATTATCGCAAAATTCTGTCGATTATATTGTCAAGAAGAACACTGGCGATGGACTGACGTCCTTGTTATTATGGCAAAATGTATTAATTCAACAGTACATGAAAGCACTGGTCAAATACCTATGGTCTTGCATTTGGACCAGATGCCGCTGAGAATATGGGATCGTGTGATTGTAAATCCACCTTGTTTACAACCATCACATGCCAGCAGACTTTTAGCTGCAAGAGAGACTATGGACAGACAAGCTGCCAAGCGCTTGAGAAGAACTAGACGCCAGAGGTTTAGAGAACCACTAGTAGAAGGAGACCTTATCCTTATAAGGAGACCCGGAATTTCTAGTCCTATAGACCGCATATATGGGAAATTTCTATCCTTGTATTATGGCCCTAGTCGTATCCGACAGCCTTTAAACAATGGAAGTTATGTGATAGAAGACATTAGGACAGGAGAACACATTGGAACCTTTAATGCAGCCAATCTAAAAAAATATCACTCTTGAATGAATTTCAAAGCAAATAAAAATGTTATCCCAACATTTTATTTGAAACGACAGAGAGGCAGATGAACCCGCTGAGCTATGGTTCATGTGATATTTTTTTTTATGACAGAGCATTTATGATGGGATGTTGTACTTTTGAACACACCCAGGAAGCCACGTGAAGCTGAGAGATCACGCGATACTTTGAAGTAGCGGTGAATCGCACTTTTGACTTTGGTGTAAACTGCTAATTATTATCTGAGGTCTTATTAATTATTTTTATCTTTCCTACGAGACTCAGAATATTCCATTTCGTCATGCTGCATTACTAAAACATTTTGGAGAATGTTTATTTTTACTTTAGGTAAGGTAATACCCTTGCAGATACGCAAAAAGGAACGTAAGTAGTCGCTCAACGTTTTCGTTTTGACGACCTACTTTCTAGAGACACCCAGTACTGGAGCACTGCGTCTTGAGAATCCGCCTTGTGTAGGCGTGGAATTACATTTGTCCTACGAGACGTAGAAGAATATCCGCTGTTTAGCGTTAAAAGTGATTATAAGGTGCCATCGAGCAAGCAAATACTAATATTCACTGTCGATGAAGTCCAGTGAATTAAATAAGAAGCTTGGGAAATAATTATTGGCAAGTATAGTGTATTGCACAACATTGCTGTGACATCACATATTACCCACGCGTACGTGGAGGGCAGATGCCTAGTGGAAATATACAGGTAATAGTGTTACAATTATCCTGAATAAGTGTGATTATAATAGTATGAGATATTTAAATTGCCAAAGTGGAAATTTAAATCTTTGAAACGTCGTATAATTCACGGATGCTGCGTGATACTAAAGTAGCGTCACTAGCACGTGCAGCATTATAAAATAGTATTAGCTCACATGCTAATCCACATCTGCAAGATTAAGGCTGTGACGTATTTTATAATTGAAGCCTATAATAGTCACGACGGACATTATAATTTTGGAAGTGAGAGGATGAATAATCACGCAACTTATTTCGCTACCCACGTGATTGGACTTTTATTCACCATGGTTGAAGCAGTCACCATGGGCTAATACCATCCCAGTATGGGGGGTGACGTTTCTACAGGAACCAGCGTGATGGTGGAACTTCCAGAACGATGAACGAGAGGGAAGGAGCCAAAATGCCATTTCCAGGCATATCCACGAAGATGTCGACAGGGACAAATCGAACCCTGGTCTTTGGGGGAGTCCAGATGGGAATCCTGATGAGGAGGATACCGATCCAGAGAGCCAGAGAGGTTTATGTACAACCCTTGTTGTGGAATAGAGAGCTGAGTGAGAGCTCCTCCATTTCGTGAGTTTTTGTCACACCCCTTCTTTGTTCTAGTTTCTGGTGGTATAGTAGTTTTAATGTAGTTTGTGAATCAACCACACTCAGTGTCAGCCATTTTTCTAGGTAGGGATGTAACTAGATTAGTTAGATGTCATTTATTTCAGTTTAGAGTGAGACACCCTTGGGGTCAGACATTTTGGTCAGCCCTGGTGCAGCTTGGTGAACGTCGTGGAACGTCAATGCCTATCTTTTTGCTGAACCTGATCGTAGTCATTTTGAGGCTACGTTGGGCGCCATTTTATGTGACCGTTTAGTTGATGTCAACAACCACGATGACTCAACTAACGACACATAAATCGAATAAAAAGTACCGTGAGGATCAGGTGACCGTCCAAAAAGGCTAAAGCGGCACGAGAGTCCGTAGTCCACAGGGATCGTGGTACATGGTGACGATGGTCATAGACCGCCTAAGGAAAGGTTCACCTTAAAACTAGACTGAGAAAATAAACATCCAGACTCATGTAAAACACCGTGAAAATTTATTAAAATTCACACGCCCCTAGCCTAGTTCGGAGGGTTATAATCGGCTAGTCCGCAAATTAATAAATAAACTAAGATAAAGAACAGGTCCCCTACCTGAGAAGTTACTGAAAACCCTCGCGAAAGATCTAACTCACAATGATAAAGCAACAACAGCAACGCTAGGAATATGGCACGACGCAAGTCCCTAGTTCAAGTTACAACATCAAGCTAATATCTGAATTTACATTTAACAGGGTAGCAAAACAAATCTAGGTTAGGATGGTACCATTCCGATATTTAAATTTAACATTAATTCAACTAGCTAAGTCCTATCAATTAACCAAATTTACGGCGATGACGTCCGTAAAAGAAAACAATTACATCCAAAAGCTAAGTGTACAGCCATGAAAAACAAACAATTTAATTATGCTTAATAACTATGTGCTAACAGCACACAATAAAGTAACATGTAGGGTTTAATACACTTGACATCATAAATTAATAACGAAATAGACACAGTAGTTTTATTAAAAATTCCTGCCTACACCTTGGTTTACTCTTTGTAAACCATAGTCATCTAATGTGTATAGTTACGGTGACGAATGCGCAGTTGAGACCACGTCTGACATCGCATGGCCTGAGCTCCACAAGCTACGAACTCTAGGTTAGTACATGCTTCAGGTCGCTACAGAAATGTCAACTGTCCTAGTCATTTCCTCACAAGGAAATTATCTTCAACTGCACGGCTATGTCAACAGTTCCAGAATGCAAAGAACAAAGTTAGATAGAAAGAATCGTTAGTTAGGCTTGTTTTACAACAATTATGCATTTTATTATTAGAATGTCGGTTTATAGGTTTATCGTAGGTTTATGGCGAATAACATTGACAATAGCCTGGGCACGGAGTGTCTCCAACTGAGATCATTCTCCACCAAAAAGCCTCGACTCAACAGTCGGAATATAATCAACGAGTATAACAACTCGGACACACAATAACACGGGTTACCAGCGGCGCTAAGCTCGCGTTCAATAACTCTGGGATAGGCCTGTACAACAGTTACCTTCCTATAACATCTGGTCAACGGGATCATCCCCGGACAAAGCATACAATAACATCCTGTTATAACAGGGTAGACTTCACCATCCTATAGAAAACCTTACATAACTGTACCTGTCATACGACAATACACGCAACAGAGCGTTAAACTAACAAAAACCGATCCATAAAACAAGTGATCAAATACAAGAGTGGAAACTGATTTCCATAAGCAAAGTAGCAATGAAAGGAAAAGCGAATACAAATTGTACTCTGTCCTCGTCTATAGTAGTTTTGTCTCACAATGAAGCAGGCGTGCTCTAGGTCACTGGGTTACATAACCAGTTTATTCAAGGCCGGCGATTTAATCAATACAAAACCTGTACTTGGCCGGTTCATAAAAAACTTTACCATATGTTACGGATCTCTACAGAGTCCGTGTATCAAATGCACGCTATAAATCTGAGTATAGTAATACAATTCCGTCTTTCTACCAAAGACGTCTAAATGAAAGTAAACTTACAATAACTGAAGCTCTTTGCTTTAAAAATGCAACTCAGTAGTTGCTAGAACATCAAATAAAAACGTGTCTCACACGACACAAGAAAAAAAATGATAAATGTGGCACAGATTCACACACTAGATCTGCTTAATGATACGTTGGGAACCGCGTTCGATGCTAGGCAACGAAACATTCCTTCTAGTTGTTAGGTTCAAACATGACCAAGAATAGCTTCTGAGCTTATTCAAAATGAAATATAATGCATTTACAAACTGGTAGTTACTGTCGACTACCTAAATGATACGACCGTTCTAACGACAGTCAGGGGTGTAACAAAGGATGGCTGCGAAGAATGCAGTCAATTAATAACCAAGGCATCTGATTGCCATAACTACAGTCAGCAAAGACTTGAAAATTACCCCAAGTAGGGTTGAACAAAATAGCCTCAAAATGACTACGATCAGGTTCAGCAAAAAGATAGGCATTGACGTTCCACGACGTTCACCAAGCTGCACCAGGGCTGACCAAAATGTCTGACCCCAAGGGTGTCTCACTCTAAACTGAAATAAATGACATCTAACTAATCTAGTTACATCCCTACCTAGAAAAATGGCTGACACTGAGTGTGGTTGATTCACAAACTACATTAAAACTACTATATCACCAGAAACTAGAACAAAGAAGGGGTGTGACAAAAACTCACGAAATGGAGGAGCTCTCACTCAGCTCTCTATTCCACAACAAGGGTTGTACATAAACCTCTCTGGCTCTCTGGATCGGTATCCTCCTCATCAGGATTCCCATCTGGACTCCCCCAAAGACCAGGGTTCGATTTGTCCCTGTCGACATCTTCGTGGATATGCCTGGAAATGGCATTTTGGCTCCTTCCCTCTCGTTCATCGTTCTGGAAGTTCCACCATCACGCTGGTTCCTGTAGAAACGTCACCCCCCCATACTGGGATGGTATTAGCCCATGGTGACTGCTTCAACCATGGTGAATAAAAGTCCAATCACGTGGGTAGCGAAATAAGTTGCGTGATTATTCATCCTCTCACTTCCAAAATTATAATGTCCGTCGTGACTATTATAGGCTTCAATTATAAAATACGTCACAGCCTTAATCTTGCAGATGTGGATTAGCATGTGAGCTAATACTATTTTATAATGCTGCACGTGCTAGTGACGCTACTTTTGTATCACGCAGCATCCGTGAATTATACGACGTTTCAAAGATTTAAATTTCCACTTTGGCAATTTAAATATCTCATACTATTATAATCACACTTATTCAGGATAATTGTAACACTATTACCTGTATATTTCCACTAGGCATCTGCCCTCCACATACGCGTGGGTAATATGTGATGTCACAGCAATGTTGTGCAATACACTATACTTGCCAATAATTATTTCCCAAGCTTCTTATTTAATTCACTGGACTTCATCGACAGTGAATATTAGTATTTGCTTGCTCGATGGCACCTTATAATCACTTTTAACGCTAAACAGCGGATATTCTTCTACGTCTCGTAGGACAAATGTAATTCCACGCCTACACAAGGCGGATTCTCAAGACGCAGTGCTCCGGTACTGGGTGTCTCTAGAAAGTAGGTCGTCAAAACGAAAACGTTGAGCGACTACTTACGTTCCCTTTTGCGTATCTGCAAGGGTATTACCTTACCTAAAGTAAAAATAAACATTCTCCAAAATGTTTTAGTAATGCAGCATGACGAAATGGAATATTCTGAGTCTCGTAGGAAAGATAAAAATAATTAATAAGACCTCAGATAATAATTAGCAGTTTACACCAAAGTCAAAAGTGCGATTCACCGCTACTTCAAAGTATCGCGTGATCTCTCAGCTTCACGTGGCTTCCTGGGTGTGTTCAAAAGTACAACATCCCATCATAAATGCTCTGTCATAAAAAAAAATATCACATCAACCATAGCTCAGCGGGTTCATCTGCGCGATACTTTGAAGTAGCGGTGAATCGCACTTTTGACTTTGGTGTAAACTGCTAATTATTAGCTTGATCTTGTAACTTGAACTAGGGACTTGCGTCGTGCCATATTCCTAGCGTTGCTGTTGTTGCTTTATCATTGTGAGTTAGATCTTTCGCGAGGGTTTTCAGTAACTTCTCAGGTAGGGGGACCTGTTCTTTATCTTAGTTTATTTATTAATTTGCGGACTAGCCGATTATAACCCTCCGAACTAGGCTAGGGGCTTGTGAATTTTAATAAATTTTCACGGTGTTTTACATGAGTCTGGATGTTTATTTTCTCAGTCTAGTTTTAAGGTGAACCTTTCCTTAGGCGGTCTTTGACCATCGTCACCATGTACCACGATCCCTGTGGACTACGGACTCTCGTGCCGCTTTAGCCTTTTTGGAAGGTCACCTGATCCTCACGGTACTTTTTATTTGATTTATGTGTCGTTAGTTGAGTCATCGTGGTTGTTGACATCAACTAAACGGTCACAGTATGCAACTCGCCTATAATGGTAATTAAGACACTCGTATGGAAATTATAAAACTCGCTAAAGCTCGTTTTATAAAGACACTCGTGTCTTAATTATAGCCATTATAGGCTCGTTGCATAATGTACTATTAATGGAACTCCAAAACACATTATAGCATCAACACTACCAGAAAGAATAAGGTTGCAAATATTGTTTCCAGTACCGTACCATAGTCAAAACGTACATTACTATAATATCTGTAAACCCTGATTAAATAATCAGGAAATAACTGACCAATACAACGTAATTCAACATGGCCAGCATATTGCCGGTCCAGCGATAACAAATTTTTGTAGTCAGTTGAATTACCAAGGGCCAGTCTCCAGGATGGGTCACCTACAACATCTTTATAATATTTCCATGCAGTGTTAATTGTCTGAACAACCTGTGAACGTATTTCACGATGCCGTTCTGAGGACTATACAAACATTGTGATACATACCGAAATAAACAGTTACCATCAGCGACTATTGGGATAATTCGGCGTTCCATGGTCATAAGTTATAACACGACGACGAACTGAAACTAAAACCTCTTTATGACCATATACAGAACGATATAATATGGAGAAATTATCACAACGAATGGGTGTGAACTATAATGGCGACAATGTACTAATCCTTTGCAAGGTCAAAGAACAGCAGTGGAAATATTTCTCTACACAGCTACACTGAAACACGCATTATTTCTTGAAGCCTGGAGGTAAGTTTTCACATCTTCACCAATATCTTTGATCACATGTTGGAATGCATTGGTACTGCCATCTGTTGTCAGTTACTGGAACTGATTGCAGGTATTGAAACTTATTTTGTGGGACCAACAGGACGCTTTCTTGTTCACTTGCTGGAAGGCAATGGTGCTGCCATCTGTTGTAAGTTACTGGAACTGATTGTAGGTTTTGAAAGAACTTTGTGGGGCCAAGAGGAACCTTTGCCCGAATAATGACAAACTTCCGTAAACTGGTATCTATGAACGGAAAAATCTTAATGATTCGGAATGTAGAAATATTTATCTTTAATTTAAAGCAAACAGCATGAAAATCGGCCTGGTAGAAGTCGCTGGCGGATTGTAGATAGAATGCGTGATTGTCGTATATGGGCGAATAGCATTATGAGCAAGTTAATTTCATGAAATAAAATACTGATTATAGTTGAAATAAAGAAAACAATACTGATGGCACTGTAATTTGATTTTAAGTGGGGTAAGCAACAACAACATGAAGTCCCACAGTTGGGTGAGAAATGTAATTGATTTCAGGCTGTACCTGATATATAAATGATTATAAATGATTATTATGTTGGGCGCCATGGTCATATTCCTGCTTAAATGACCCAATATTAATGACTTACTATATTCCAGATGTAGAGCACGTGAGAACTCTGCCTGTCAGGTCGTGCTAAGACTGTCTTTAACCAAGATTATATATTTTTTGGGATAAACTACTGAGAAAAGGCATTAATAGAGTGAATTTAATTGTATATTAAAAACAAGAATTGACGAGAATTGGATAATAATATTAATAATAATAATAATAATAACAGACGAAATTTGAAAACGCAGAGCCAAATTTTACACTCACATCCACAGGATGGCCACCTCCAGATTGCCCAAGAAACTACTCGGTATCATAACACAGAGCAAATGTGGCACAGAATGGCTTAAAGAGGTATATACAAAATTTCGAAGACCGAACTGAGTGCCAGACGAAAATCGCGAATGTTAAGTTCGAACCAAGATCATTACGACAAGCTGGAAAAAAGTGGACGGAACATTCCGCGAGAATGAAGAGATTTTGGGAGGAGCGGAGGAGACACACCTCCAAATGACATCATGTGATCCAAGTTTAATCGCTCTCCTCTAGGGGAATTTTCGCTTAAATAAATAATAATAATAATAATAATAGGAAGAAAGCGTCTACCGAAGTAAATTTTGGCTCGACGAAAATAGTAAAGGAGAGGAGATTTGAATATTAACCTATTGCAGAAGCTGGAAGTTACGTGCCGACAAATTTGAAAAAAAAAAGAGAGACTCTGCGTCAATTTTGGCTCACCGAAGTTGACATCTGCTCGTTCTCCTGGATTGGCGAAATCGTGCGAATGATCGTGGTCCATCATCCTCTTGGTTGACATGTTGATTAGAATTTTACGATGAATTAAGATTAAACAGAAACGAGATGTGTCTACTGTTTTAATCGGCAGTGATGGAATCTGATTCATGTAATCACTGAACTGGTGAATAGCTAAGTCACACTATTACCAGTTCGGGATTCAGACTTTAGTACGTCTTTCACTCTAGGCCAATATTCAGAGTTACTGACGGGCTCCAACATGAGCACCGTATCGAAGACTTCCAATTGAAAATACAATAAAAGAATGGGGGATGACTAACCTCAGTACAGTAGCGTAGCGTGAGGAAAATAATTGGGTAGACACAAATAAAAAAAAAAACTGCAGTAACACATTTTAAAGAAAATGTTTAAAGTTTTAACTTAAATCTTACATACTACCTATTCTCTTGGCCCCATGTAAAAGAACTAAGTTTAATTGATGAGCGTAACGATGTACAATAATGCCATGGGACAATGCTGTCTGATAATTTCTTGAAGACCATTGTTGCTGCCCGACATGACAGTAGCTCCAGTATAAGTCTAGTTAGTTAGTTATTGAGGTTTTAAGGGGCGGACTATTTTCTTATCTATTTTATATTCTTCCAGATCGAAAATTATGTGTGTATTGCTGAACCCTGTGCACTTTTATCTAATGATACATCGAAGAAACCTACAAATATTTCTTCAACTCTCGAGTTACCGACATAACGCACAATTACACGTCAGTAGTCTCATATGCCTGAATGGCCACAAATTCAAATGACGAAAATCAGCCACCAACATAAGCCATCAACATAAGCCACCAACATAAGCCATCAACATAATCCTATATAAAACGTCAACACAAAATCACTCTTTCGCCAGAATTGTTCTGACCTTTGTAGTAGGTAGATCAACTTTACAAGTCAGTTACTACTATGGAATATACTATAACTAATAAAGGTAAACCACGTGCACTGTATCATGGCTACTCTAGGTCATCTAAAAAGTAAAAATGGTAAGGTCTTAAGTGTGGGTTATCATCAATGTAGTGTACTAGATAGAACACTGTTGCTGTCAACAAAATATCATGAAAATGCTAAAAGGCGAGTTCAAGAGAATGATATTTCTGCTCAAGATAGTGCATTGTGTGTTGAAAAGCATTTATCATCTGAAAATTCATGTTCAAAAAAACCTTTACACTATCAAAAGAAACACAGACTCTTCAAGGAACAAGAGGAATTGGATAGTTCTAGTGATGTTGAGGATGATGATGATAATGATGGTGACAATAACTATAATAATTTTATTATGATGATAATATTCATAATGATGTTGATGATGATGATGATGTCTATAAAACCATTGCGGCTTCCCCAGTTTTTAAGAACAAGAGTAAATGGAGAAGGTTATAAAAGGATCTACAATCTATATCAAACAATGGTAAAGAGATAGAGAGTTGTATTCAGTGTGTATATATTATAAAATGAAATTAATAAAAATATTTTATGGTTATTGTCTGTTTTTCTTAATTACTATCACTACATCCCCCCACCACTATTAATGCAATTGTTAACCATCGACGGTCTCCAGCTATGTTTGGAAAGAGAGAGTGGACAATACACTCAATCTATGGTTTGTGTATCGAGTTTTACAATAATACAGTATTGCTAAGCCATGATAAAGCAATAGTTATGTCAGGTAAGGGGTACAAACCGTTCCTTTCTTGTATTGTAAATGTAAACTTAAGTCAAACGCTTTAACCACTTTGGCCAAACTGACAGATAACAATGTAATTTGTTTTGTGCACTTGAGTGTTTTCAAAATTTTCCAGTGTACATTGACTCAACCACTTACTCGTTTTTAAATGTAGATTTTTTGTTTTTCCATAACATTGCAGTTATGAGTCTTGAAAACTGGATGTTTAACATGGGGTTCAAGGCATCTTAAAATAATTTTAGAAAAGCTCTCAGGTATCGTGTCATGGGTTTTAGTAATGCATTACTGTTTGTTGACTAGCATTTACCATTATACAACATTATTTTGGTAAGCTTTACATGTTGTTTTTTGAGTCTTCAGCCTTTTGACTGGTTTAATACAGCTCTCCATGCCTCCCTGTCCTGAGCTAATCGTTTCATCTCTATATAGCTACCACACACTACATCCAAGGCTCTGTTTAACATATTCTAGCCTTGGTCTACCCCTACAGTTCTTGTCTTCAACCCTTTCTTCCATAACTATGCTTGCTATTCCTGGGTGTCCTAGCATGTGTCCTACCAACCTCTCTCTTCACTTCATTAGCAGTCGCCAGAAACATCTCTCCTCTCCCACTCGTCTTAATACCTCTTTGTTTGTAACCCTATTTACCCATCTCATCGTCATCATTCTCCTGTTACACCACATTTCAAACACTTCAATTCTCCACTTTTCTGCTACACCAATAGTCCAAGTTTCACTTTCATTGAATGCCACGCTCCAGACGAAGGCCTTCAAAAATGACTTCCTAATACCTAAATCTATATTCAATGTCAACAGAGTCTGTAGAAATGATTTCCTTGCCTAAGCTACGTAAGTATCCTAATCGTCTCTGGTATAATGTCTTGTTTAGCAAACATAGCGCTCAGTAGGTCTAAGCATTTGTTGTATATAACCCAAAATAGCAAACAGTTTTTCTAAAACCCTACTCACTGATCAATAACAAACATAGTCGCCAGAGTGTTTCGTTGTTAGCTATCTCATGTCTGGTTAGCCAATTCTTATTGCAAGGCCAGTCAACACCTAAAAATTCATCTTAACATATAGTCTAATCATCTTTCGATCTACATACCAGTGTCTAATAAATAGTCATATTAGTTTGGTCTTTACCTAAAATCTAAAATCCAATATTTAAATTCTAAAATCTAAAATTTAAAAAAAATATAGTAAAGTAAACATAATACCAAGTAATACAAATCCTTATATACCTTTCCTTAATAATTAGTTACCAAACATTTTCAGTCAATGACAATATGGATTGGTTTTTTCACAAAATCTAAAATCAAAAATCTGAAATGTAAATTCTAATATCTTAAGTCTCAAATCAAAAAATCTTACATGTATTAACTGTATATCAAACCCAGTCTACCTTTGTATTTGTAATCCAAGTAATAATTCGAAAAAAAAACAAGTGTAATCGGCTTTAAACATTATCTCTGCTTTTTTATATGTTTATGAGATGCATATTAACATAAAATCGAACCCTGGTGTACCATAGTGAAAAGGCTAACAGCTTAACCACTGCACCACCATGCCCTTCTTTCTTAGTTTGGTTCGTTCTAGTACTCAGAGCTGTAAATCGAGTTAAGACCATCAGTGCAAGAGGCGCGAGTTCTTGCAACTGTGGCATGAAATGGTTAGGTGGTAACATTGGACAGCCGGAAATGATTGTATTTCTGTTAGCGATGCATTTCTGTCATCTGCCTCCTGTCTGAGCACTGTCAGCAAGACAGTTTAATTTAGTTTGTTGCGAGTGCGTGTATAGATTATTAGCCTCTAGTACTTAAAGCTTGTTGTGCGTAGTGACCATCTGAGCAAGTTTTCACGGTCAACCCATAAAAACAGCATGGGATAGTTGTGTGTGCTCCATGTACTTGGGTGTGTGCATTAGCACCATGCGCTAGCTTTACCTTACCCTCTAAAGGTAGAGCGTTATCCCTTTCCTTTGGACATCGCCAACGACAGCATCCACCCACAAGTTTTTACACTTAGACCCTTGGCTTGTTCTCGATTAGGTTTGGTTCGGTTTAGTTCGGCTTGGTTTGGTTTGGTTTGGTTTGGTTGGGTTTGGATTTGGTTTGGTTTAGTTTGATATAGTCACTATTTTGTTCTTTCAGCTACCCTCTTTAACCGATTAAATTAAAGATAGTCTGCTCTTAATTCTTCGATCGATAAATCGGATTTTGTGTACACCGTTGGTCATGCCATGCCTGCAACCTATACTCCCTATGTACTGCAGTCTGATTTGAAAGCAAGTTCCAATGGTCAACAACATGTCAGTCGCCACACGTTTAGCTTACAATTATTCTTTCTGTACCTAGCTATGTTTCATCACTCACCATGAACATGTAACATTATGGGTTTGCAATATATTGGGGGAAACAAAAGTTCATGACCTTGTCGTTTTGGGTCTTTCGGAAAAATTCATAAGCCATAAAAAAGAGGGTGTCTTTTTAAGTCCTAGGACACCTCATGTAACCAAATCCCATTAATAGTTTATAAAATATCAGGTCAATGAAATAGCAGTCTTGGGATATTTTAGTAAATGTGTGCACCATAGCAAAGAGGATGTCATGTCAAGTCCTAGGACACCTCATGTGTCCAAATCTGATTATTGGTTTATAAAATCTCAGCGCATGACCTATTAGTTTTCGATCATTTGATTATTTTTTAAAAATTAACTCATCCATAAATAATTATTCAAAAAGACCGCCCTCTTACAAAAAACAAGTGCGCATGCGTAAAAAACAAAAACAAAAAATGTTAATTCATATTGGCATCCAACCGTACATATGTTTTTCATGTAGAACAACGTTTATTTCTTACTAGTATCAAGTCGCATGCATGTAATACGTGCAAAGCAATGTTTACTAAAATTACGTTTTCACACCCCCCCCCCTGGTAGGGGTAGGTTTTATTTAGGGGTAGAAATAAGTTGTCCATAGGAAAGGGGGTGTCCGCCCGAGTAATTTGACACCTCGTACAAGTCTCTAGCCTTATTCGTTCATAATATATCACGTGGTCGCCATCTTGTGTGGAGGAATGTGGAGGTGGAGGGCCTAGAACTCTTTAAAAACACTACTACAAAGGCTACACACCAAATTGGGGGACCAAACTATTTCGAATTCGTCAAGTCAACCTGAACAGCCCAGTTACCTATTTACTCGAGGACCTCAACCATCAACCCATAAAAGGCAGGTTTTATCTCCAAGAACTCCAAAAACAGCGTTTCCAAAACATTACCCGGTGGAAGAAGTGTTGAAACAAAAAGGAAATAAACTATATGAAAAATGGTTGGGATTTAGCTCAGCCTTTAATTCTTGGGTTAATAAATTACCTGTTGTATGAAACTGTGAGCCTTGTATTTATTTATTTATTCACTCATGTTATACTTAACTTATAGCCCTGTGTGTACAGTCCTCAGCTCTATATGTATTATGAGCAACACATATTTCTTTCTCTCTCCAACTGTGTTCTCTCTTACACCGCCCCTCCCCTCCCATCCCCTCTCCTCCCCTTCACCTCTCACCACTGTTGTCCACAGCTCTCGCCTAGATATTGGCTGTTCTGTCATTCGTGCACGTGCATTATATTTTTACTGACTCAGCAATTTACACACTTGCACATCCTGTAATCATGCACGTGTACAGCTAACGTCCAAGGTGAACACCTGTGTCAGGTCACATTACACATCAACTTGCATTTTCTCATGTGCGAACCAAACAGGATGTGACTTGTTAGCTGTTATCGTGCACGTGTACAGCTAACGTCCTGCGTCAGGTCATATTACACATGAACTTGCATTTTCTCACGTACGAACCAAACAGGATATGACTTGTTAGCTTACATGTTGTTTCACAAGGGGGGTCGGCAATAATGTCACCTCACACGTGATCACATGTATTTCGCCACTTTCCTTTCATATCGTTATCAGATTATAGTAGTGAGGACTGGCGAACAACTTCAGTTCAACACACTGCTTTACACATGGACCAGGTCTGCCGCTGGCTACAGGCTACTGGCTAAAATAGTTACCCCATCATGAATTCAAAACAAATTATCAATAAAAGTGCAGTTAGGCCCTTTGTCAAAATTTCAAAAATACATTCAAAAAGGGGGCGTCATCCCAAGTCCTACAATACCTCATACAAATCCCTAGGCATATTGGTTCGCGAGATATTGACAAAAGTGTAGTTAGGCCCTTTGCCAACATTTCAAAAATATATTCCAAAAGGGGGAGTTAGCCCGAGTCCAACGATACCTCGCAAGTCAAAATCCCATTACGGGTTCAGGAAATATCAACAAAATGTAGTAATGCCCTTTGTTAAATAGGTTTGGTTAAGTCGACTAGACTAGGTTAGCTTCACTAGGATAGGCTAGGTTAAGCCATGCTCGCCAGATTTATTTGAAAAGCGTACCATGTAAGTCGTTGCGCGCCGCCACCATCTTGGAACTTTTGATCACACCTCGTAGGTTAGGTTAGGTTAGGTTAAGTTAAGTTAAGCTACAGCCGCCGTCTTGTTAGGTTTGGCTAGGTTAAGTTAAGCTACGGCCGCCATCTTGTAGGAGGAAAGCCGTAGGAGGTCACAGAACTGTCCAAAAACCACTACTCATCAGGAGGCATTAACAGCAAGCGTCCAGTGCATCGTGATTCTCCTCCACGGTTTCTCCACATTCATTCCGGACAATCACACGGTTAGTTCAAAGTTTAGCTCAATACACAGATGCCAACATTAGTTCATTATTCACGACAAGGCAGGATATCAGGACTGCATCGTCACACATTAAGCTTACGAGGCTCTTAACCGTGGTGATGCTAACACCCAGAGAGTTAAAACCACCTCATGGTGTAGTGGCTAGCATTCTTGGCTGTTATCCCTGAGGTTCAGCTTTGATTCCCGGCTCTACCAAGATGTTTAATTCTGATCTGAGAGCAGGAACGGGATACACTCAGCCTCGTGAGACAAAACTAAGGAAAGGTGGGTTCGATTCCCAGCTCAACCCTATTATAAGTGGTTTTCCGTGTTTCCCACTTCTACGCAAGGCGTTTACCTCGAATGGTTCCTAACTTAAGCCCACGGTTGCCTCCTTCCCAATCCTAAGCTCAATCACAAATACACTCACAATACTGCAGACGTCACAAGAACACAGGTTATCTGAAAACCATACACACACCCAAATACACGGGACTAAATGACCATGATGACGCAAGCTGCTAAATGGACTAACAACAATGAATTAAAGCAAATTCAAAACAAAAAAACAAGGAGAGTTCCGGATCATTTAAGTAACTTACTTAAGTGTGTTGAAGTATGCATTTTGCAGAGGCTAGAGCAGAATTTGGCTTTTCACCTATCGATGGTCTCACTTATGTTTATAAGGAAGATGCTAAGGTATGGGTGGTGCTGAGTAATGGAATTTGGGGTACAGTATGATATGAAAGGTGCTACTCATAGAGTCTATACTAACGGTATGAAGAACATAATTTTATTGCCAACCATAAGTATAAGGCAAGTTTGTTTCTTCTTCTTCTATTCTACCTAACCACCCTCTGTTTGAAGAGATCTGCATAAAGAGTTGTCTGGCCTCCGTGATCTGCACAAGAACAACAATATATTTTTTTAAATCTAATTTCTTGCCTTGCTTAATATGCCGCATTATAGCACTGCCTTGGGGTTTTGGAGTTTCTAACGATTTAACCTTTTAAGGATCCAACCAGTCTCAGTAATGGTTTAACAGTAGGGCCAAGCTCAATCCAGGTATAAGTAATACCAGTTGTCAGCACTGCTTCAAGCCGCCATGGGGCGAGACAAGTTGACAACGCTATTAGCGGGAAGCGACTCCAATTCACGCGTAATTAAGCACCTCTCGCTTCATTTCCTCAACTCCAGGGCCTCTTTACACGTCAAATGATGGGGGCGAAGCAGTTCGTCCCAGAAATGGCGAGGATATGTATCAGCCAGAGTCGAGAAGTGAGAACATTTGTGTGTTTCATGGGGCAGCAACAGAGTCCATGTGTCAACCAACTTGTTAATTGGCACAGTTTCTTGCTTCAAGTCACACGAGTGAGTTTTATTGTTTTCTTCTATTTCTATTATTGTTGTATTTTCACTTAATTTATTTCATTTAACTCCTTTCCTTTTGAATTCAATATTTTACATTCCATACATTTATCAAACGGGGATGGATCTGATTACTTATACCAGTAATCGTTTTGTAGTCTCTTTGTAAAATGTCGTAATTTATTATTCATTTTCTCTTGTATTTGTTGTTAGTGTTTTAATTTCCTTCAGGTGCATGGGACAACTTGGTCATTAGTCTCGTGTACTTGGGTGTGTGTACAATTTGTCTGATAAACTGTGTTTCATCGGTGACTATACAATATTACTGTGTGTAATTATAATTATTAGGGTCGGGAAAAAATATTTATTAATATATAATTATAATGAGACATCCCATTATAATAGTGATCATAACTAATACATGTAATGTTTTCCAAGGGGTGTTCATTGACTCATCTACATTATGCCTCGCCCAGTCATTGACAAATTGGTATTGCCAACTGAAGAGTTTCAACTAAATAGTGGTAAGTACAAGTAGACCTACTTACTAACATTGGAATCTATAGTAAGAACATCCTTCGTCGAGCAATACCAGTGGAGTTAGGATAACAGCAATAAGCATACAACAGCTTTGAAGAGAATATACTATCTTTACTCCTGTGTGAGGCACACGCATGCCAGAAGGATGTGCTTGCTCGCCTTACAGGCGCCGTGCGCGTCCGTTACTCTAGCGGAGTGCAGCGACACTATAGCAGTGAGACGAGGAGGGAGTACGGCATATGGCAGTGCATAAACGCAGGAGAAGATATTCTTCTCTTAGGGACTAAATACAAATGTGATATTTAACAAGCGTATCATTTTAAGTTTTTAAATGGTTTAAAATAATATCTCGAGATAAACGCAACTTATGGGTGAAGTAGGTCATGAAAATCCCCTGTTGATATTTTGAATGAAGATGAAGACAGGTCTGTCTCATTCTGCTATGATAGCTTTATTCGGAGTCCATCGTACAACTGTGTCACGTATTTTCACGACCACTGCGATCCGTCTAGCTACCACAATGTCACATTTCGTGTTCTGGCCCAGTAATGAAAGTGTAGATGAGGCTATGTATGCAGTGTTCAAAAATAAATACCTGAAATGCAGGCTGATTATTGATTGTACGGAAGTTTAAGTTGAACATCATCCTGCTGTAGGTCGTAGAGTATTATTCTCTAATCCCATTACAGGGGAACATACAGTGCGAAATATTAAGTTAATATCACACCCAGTGGTATGATTAGTTTTACGTCCAAATGCTACGCCGGGAGATGGAGTGACGCGTTTATTACCCTTTCACGAATTGATTGCCGGCGGTCGAGATGGGAACTATTCCTTGTTTACTTGTGTCACACGTCAGCCTGCTTCGTTGACAGGCACAGTTGAACGAGTAGGATATGACTCAGCTCCAATAGTCTCAGTTATCGATTGACTGTCCGTGGTGACATGAGCTCCTGTGACGCGCAATGCTGCTTGTCTTATGTGCAGAACGAACGTTTGCCATCGCTGTATTCCCCGCTTCGTCCCACGGGGCAGCTGCTACAACCAACAACAAACACTGGCGCAGCCAGGCTCAGCGGCAATCAAATGATAAACGGGTAATTCCACAAACGACAGTGGGTTGTTTACATTGTTAGAATCTGGTGATGAGATCATTGCTGACAAAGGCTTTCCTGGAATAGCAACATGCCTTTCCAACCGAGAAATGATTGGCTTAACCCGTCCTTTTCTTCATGATGGCAAGTTGATAGCTGACGAGGTCAGGAAGACACACAGTGTTGCAAGTGTTCGCATTCATTTCGAAAGATGAATTCAGCGAATTAAAATATACAATATTTTATAGATGTTTCCAATCTTCTGCCTCATATTGACTGCATTGTTTATATGTGTTGCGTTCTGACAAATGTGTAGTCCCCTGATATCCATGAAAAATAATTTAAAAAATGGAGGCAAATAGAATACCTTGCCAATAACTAAATATTTTGATCGACAATACCACAAACATTCAACTTTAATACAAACACATGTAGCGGCGAGATTTCTTGGCTGTCGCTCCAGAGGTCCGGGGTCGATTCCCGGCTCTGCCAAGAAGCTTAATTCTGGTCTGATGGCTGGAACGGGGTACACTCAGTCCCGTTAGGAAAAACTGAGTAGATGTGTGTTCGATTCCCACCTCAGCCATCCTGGAAGTGGTTTTTCGTAGTTTCCCACTTCTACCCCAGGCAAATGCCGGGATGATACCTAACTTAAGGTCACGGCTGCCTCGTTCCTAATCCTCACCCGAAGTACTGTCCCCGGATCGTGCAAACGTCCGTGACATAATGACGAGCTGATGGTAACGAACGTACGCTAGTCCAGAGAGACAACAAAACTGATGATGTTTGAATAACACGCTCGGAGGATAAAGTGTCGAGGGAAGCATATAGACACAGGAGTGAGTGACGCGGAGGCGTGACGTGGAAGCTTGCCTACGTCATGAGTTGAAACTTTTATAAATTTTACTCAAGGAGACGGATTAGCGACTCAAAAAGTAGCACAGTTTTCTGGCACAGAAAAGAGAAGAATTTTAAGCTATTGAGCAGAAGAATCCATACACCACGAGCCGAGATCTAGAAATGGAACTTTCGAGAAGGATTGCTGGCTGACCTATATAAAGAGCCAGGTTTTCAAGACAGTCAAGTCATTCCTAGCAAGCAACTGCTTGGGAGGAACTCGTCGCTACGCTTCATAACATTGAATACTACGTCATACTACACGGCGAAGGAACTTTGCCACCAAGTAAGCCATGTGGGCTGGGACTATGTTTAAAGTGATAGAAATTTTCAACAACGGACTTGGAATATTAGAGGACTCTATAGTCAGATATTCTTACAAGTACTCTACAAGTGATGGTTATTTGATAAACCATTCACTGAAGTCGCTTACAATAATTTGTTGTTTCTAATTGTGAGACTGTACAAGGCACTTCAAACTTTAGACAGGACAGACTGTGAACTTGAGGTTCAGTCTCAACTGCTAATAGGTGTTCCTATGCGAGCAGACGATCAGAACAGTATTTTCAAACGTGGGACTTGTTCCAAGAAACAAAATTGCCGGAGTAACACATTCATTTGGAACTACTGCTACAGTTCAAAATGTTACCTTGTGTTGAAGAATACGGGAGTGTTTGTTTTTAACGAGTGATCATAATAATCGACATGCGCCGTTAAACGAATAAAGGATAGGTGTGACGTGGGACCAACGAAGTTGAAATGGATTGCAGATGACCATGGGAGACGCTATGGGTATAGCGTTTACTGAAGGACACGCATCGCCAGCACATCAAGAATGAAGTAAGAGCTATTTCATGTACTATCAACTAGCTTAGTAGAGCATTTTGATAATCCCTTTTACTCAGTCATTTTAAGAAATCAACACCACAGTTTATTTTGATTATCATATTTGTCCAGGATGGCAAATGGAGCGACATGAAAGTCTGACAATTTATTTTGCCGTATTTTCTATTTCGTTCAGACTACAGTCAAGTTCATGTTTTCTGCAACATGAAAGATATAAATTTTTCGAAAGGATAGGAAGAATCTTAGTAAATTCTTATGAGAGATTTAAGTTACATCTTGGATTATTTAAATAATTTAATTTTATAAAAAGAAATAAATAAACATAAAAATAAAACAAAGATAATAATAATAATATCATATGTGAATAAAATAATTTCATAATGTTATTTATTGAAACACTATTTAACGTTGTAAAATATAATTTGGTAATCGCACCATTTACTAAAACTAAATAAAGTTAAATGATTACCGCATTAAATAATACTACATTAATAATAATAATAAAGTGTTATAGATAATACGCGACAAGGAGTTAGATAATTGTTTAGGAGTGAAACAGGGCATTAATAATCCTTATGAAGTAATAGGAAAGCATTATTAAATAAACAATTTTTTTGCCATTTTTCCATTGATAATAATAATAACTTGTGAAGGAATTTATTTAAATTGAAGGTTTTAAATGCGGTAACTTTTGTTTATTGTGAAATAGAAGTTGAAATTTATAAACAGGTGGAATGAGTTGGTAAATGAAGGTGAAATATAATCAATTTTGAGCTCAGTAAAATTTTCCAAGAAAAAAAAACAATAAACGAATATCAAAAGAAAACAATAAGGCAGGTACTTATATATATAAATCTAGGGCAGAATTCATGTAAAAGGGAAGGCCAGGATATGTTGACCATAATAAATACATCTTTTCTTATAAAAATAACATTTGGGAAAACGCAGAGTGGTAAGACTAGAAATTTAAAAGAGAAAAATATATAAAAGTGTTTGGTGGATTTAAAAAAATAGATGAAGTCAAATATAATTGTTTAGTGTGTGAATATAATTGTCAACACTTAAGTTTGGTGAGGAGGCCAGATGGGTCGTCCATGAGGGCTTTGAGTCCCATTGTCTTGCGCACACAGGGATATGCGTGTGTGTCATGTGAATGTTTATGAAGAGCATATGGGCTCTGAATTGTAAAAGAAGGGTAAGACATTATTAGACCACCCAATATTTCTTGTCTAATCCCACTAAATCTGTCAGTTTCAAACATAAAATTTCTGTCTGGATCAACTTCAATTTTCCGAAACTGATGCCTAAATATTTGAACATATGAGTTTAGATTTTGAGGAACCTGACCTAAAGAAAACAAATAGTTGGAAAATGCAAAGGTTAACAAGAAAAATAATTAAATATTTATATTTTGTGCTTTGATTATTGATAAAATAATTTTTCTTTGGATATGAGCAGTTAATATTCACCCGATAAAAAGTGAAACCCTGTTATATATAAAATTCTAAGAGAATTATTGAAATAATTAAAATAATAATAATAATAAATTCAGAGAATTTTATAATTTAAATTTTTGTGAAACATTGCACAGATTTTCTAAGTGAGAAGATATTGTGGCAAGAAACTCAGTCAACTGAGAATAAATTGCAACAATTGTGTTGTTAATAACAAATAAATGTCAATTATGAATAATAAATTTCAAATGATGAAATTCCTATTTTTGAACATTGTTCATTTGGAACAAAGAGACTTATAGATAAATGAGATATAATTTAATTTTCAATTTGATGAAAATTTCATAAATTTTGTTTATTGTTGCAACAAAGTTTTTGAAAATAATGACCGTATTAACATCCGACTTTGTTAAGCCGAATCTTAATATGGGGTTCATAAGACAGAGTTAGCAATGAATCAACAGAATAATATTTCAAAATATATATATATATTTTTTTTTTGAAAAGAGGGAAAAAATGAAAAGTGTATAAATATTTTTTTGAATTTCTTCAAAGAACGACGAATCTTCGTAATGTGCAACGAGATATGTAAATAGGATGAATCACTCGGACTCTTTAATGAAAGTGATTACCTAGTGTAAATATGTAAAAAAATGTTTTTTTTTAAATTTTGATATCAGATGGACTTTGATTTCTGATTAACAATTTTTTCGAAGAGGTGAATGATAGGAAGGTTGATTTTATAAATAATTGTGTTGTTCGTTTGTGTTTTGAAATTTTTTGCCAGTCAAAGTCAATTTTAATTATCAATAAATTGAGATATTTTAAGAAAGTGTGTGTTTCCAAAAATAATTTCACTCCTTACCTACTTGAGAATTACCGAAATCAGGGATGCCAGATAGACCTAATTATTTGCCTAGATAGAACCTGAGATAGATTTTCTCGTGCTTATCTGATTTCGGTATTTTTTTAAATGTGCGCATTTGGATCCTGATCCAAACGGGCACAGTACAAATACACACTACTGCAGGCACCTCAATAACATAGGTTATCGAACAAATTCTATTATACACCTAAGTACACAGGTCTGAATGACCACAATATCCAAGCCCCTCAACTGAGACAACAACAACAACAACAACAACAACAACAACAACAACAACAACAAACACAATAACAACAAACGCAAAAGGATACATTTAACATTTATCAGATGTGAGGGACCCCAATTTTCATAGAATGTTCATAAGCTAGCCTGTAACAAGTTTGGGTAGATGAAATAAAACTGTTCAATTTTATGAATATAATTACGAACATTTCTGGAGTCCTTCTCTAAAGTTACACACGGTTGGTGATTCTTAGATATATAAACAGGTCACATAAACTGAATCCTGTTAAGTGCAGTACTGTAGGCCTAGTTGTTATCTGGCACTGAGTTAAGTACGTACCAGAATGAGTTTCTTTACTCTATTTATTATTCGTTTCATCTAACGTAAATTTTACTTCTTTTGTGTCTTCCACTATTCCCCTATCCTTGCAACAGGTCGGACATTTCACTTCTAACAGTCTCTGTGTCCAACCATCTTTCACGACGATTCTATTTGTGCTTCCACAAAGCCATGGTTGCAATTTATGGAGAATTAAACCACAACAAACTAGAGAACGAAATAGCCTGTGGTTCCATTTCTTTCCCATATACAACATCGTGTAGTGAATGAACCTGAGGTTAGAGTCAGTTATTATAGAAGAAGATAAATTTTCAAAGTTTTCCCTCCTGTTTTGATGCGAAGAGCCATGCTAGTCACCGATATGCTACACCTTCTTTCTTGGTACGGGTACCAATCTGAGGACTCGCCCTGTTCCCGAGTTGTCACTTAATTGTGAAGTGCTTTGTCACTGTTAACATTGTTTCCTTATACCCACTGTTCCCTCTCATTCAAAGGTCTGAAAAGTATTTCTCCACGTATGCGCACTGATTCTCGAGTAATTCCAAAGTAAGTCTATTACACTCATCTTTCAAAATGAAATTCTCAGCAGAATTTACTGGAAAAAATACAGCACTCCTACAAGTGCGTTAGACTGATTTGCTTTCTGCCTTAAACATTCTCCGTAAAGGACAAGGTATTTTTAAAAGATCAACATCAGTCGGATTGAAAGTTGCTACAGAATTTTGAAAGTTTTTTCAAGGATATAATTCTTTGATGCGCTTCCCTCTTGGAATATTTCTCTTTCGCAGCACTTACTGAACAGGGTTTTCCCCAGGCTTGGGGCACAACTGCATTAGAAACATAAAAATAATAATAATACTAATAATAATAATCACCGCAGCAATATGCCCACAAGTAGCCTATTTCCAAGACCAGCTGGACAAGAGCAAAGAGTGGCGACAGCATTTCACTCAGTGTCATTCTGTGAAATATAATAGTAAATATAATGTGCAAGTAATTTAATAAGCATGTAAGATATGTAAACATTCAACAATCGATGGGAACACAGCATAATTTAATAAACCTTGGTAAGACGGAAGTGAAACAGACGATTACCTAATCACTTCTGCTTTCAGAAAGCACACATCTTCTCGCTTCAATTCCCCCACTTTATTAACGTACCCACTTATGTACAGATGTGTACCTCTTCCAACAGTTGATTCGTCTAAATTCGGGTGTCTCGTTAGTAAAATGCCGCAATTAAATTGACTCTTGCACACGGCTTTTAAACGCCTTGACTTCCTCCAGCCCCCTTCCCTTGTTTCCCAACCCAGAGCAGTGCGGCATCATTAGTACGATTTCAAGGCTCGTACACCGTGGCTATAGCGGGAGTGCTAGCTGATTTCGAGCCGTCTCGAGCGCGTTCCACGAAATCAAGACTGAGCCCCCAGCTGCATGTCAAGTGCTACCTTCTACTTAAATACTAGGTTTTGTGCCATTCGCTCCAGTAGTTTTGGCGCCAACCCAATAACAAACAGACAAACTCACATCATTCACCTCATCTGGGGTAAATACCAAGTTTTATCCAAAAATTGGTAATGTTCAGACACGAAGCTTAAGAGATTATATCAGCGCCCGACCCTATGTCCTCGGCCCGTTCGTGGCATATTCCTACCTAAGGACAATTTGGTTTGAGGGAGTTATACAACATTATCTACGTGCAGCTGTTCAGTTGAAAAGTTGCTGAGTCCGCCCCTTTACTCAGAACGGCTGAATTCACCCTCGTGTGATAATAAAATAATAATAATAATAATTACAATGACGTGTGGCCTCCAAGGAGACCTGATGCAGGTATTTTCATTTGATGCCGGTAGGCGACCTGCTCGTCATAATGAGTGAATGATGAAAATGTTTCAAAAAAGCCAGAACCAGACGAAATAATCATACAAAGTCAAAAGCCAACGACCTGGTCGGGAATGTAACCCAGAGCCCTTAAGGCCAAACGCAAACATCCTATTCATTCAGTTAGCCACGAAGTTTACCGCTGACAGAACACAATGGCTTGGCGCCAGAAGGCTGCCCACCCGTATGTTTCAAGCTGCACTCAATGGCAGCGCTGGCCTATATACCAGGGCTATTATATTTTAGTGGCACTCAGTTCTTGTCCTGGGGAAACTGTCAAGTGAAGATGTGCATTATGAACCGCGGAATATGGGGAGCGTCACCGTCTCAGAGGGTGCCAATCAAATCAAAGAGCGTCCTTGCCCTTCACGGAAACGCTCTGTAGCAACAATATCTTCCACAAGTTTTATCACACTCTGCTTCTGGAATTGGACAAGTTAAATGCGATGCGTGATGGTGAAGGGTCTGCTCACGTACCTCCTGATATAATGTTCCTTATACTTCTTACTGCTGAAGCAGTTGGTATTTATTAAATATATTTCATTAGGGGTGATGATTTTAATGTTAATCCCCAAAATTAACAATCCGTTAACATATAATGTATTGTGACAGAAACCAGAATTCATTCACTAATTCAAAACACAACTGGTAGCGTGCGTTACTGATCGCTGAATTTTACTATTTCTACTGTGAAATTATTTACACAATTCTCGCGCAGCAGGCTGTCAAGTCCACAGTCCGCAGCCTCCACTGGGTAATGCTCCGTCATGCAGCTCCTGCCTAAGTCCCCGTGTCTGTCTACACGTCCATCGAACCCAAGGCCTTCAACACTGTCCACTCGCACCCACACACACAACGCTCCGTGGCACAACACTCACGTACATAAGCGTACTGGCTTCGCTTCTATGCTGCACACACTGCCACTGGCTGTTTATAGTTTCAGTCACTATTGACTCATTTCCACTTGAGTGAACTGTCATCTCCGAACTCTACCCAGCTGCCGACTCTACTTTTGACTTAACTCTCAAGTGAACTGCTCGTCTCTCACTTCGCAGGTCTTTAAATACTTGTTAACGGGCCTCTCGTAATGTTTGGCCCACCCGAGAGCCACTGCACGACGACACTGTCCCGAATTGTCTCGTGGGTGCTCGCCCCAGCCTTTTCTAGAAAGCGAACAATCTCGGTGCTGCTCGGCGTGTTCCTGACCTCACGTGATTCCCCAGGGCTTTTTGCTTATGAGGACAGCCCTGCGGCTAGTGAGCGGGGCGCGGCATGGGGAGCTCTGACCACCAACCGGATAAATCTGTTGAATTGTGTATTTCTACGCCTTATTATTCCCGTTCCTACGGCATTGGGGATGTGGTCAGATGTGTTTTCTACGTGACGGACATCCTTCCTAACGGGAGTAATTAATGAGAGACGTAATGAATGAAACTGGGCAAGGAAGCGGCCGTGGCCCAATGGAAAGAACTATCCTGGCATTTGCCTGGAATTTAAAATGGGTAAACCACAGAAAACCAATTCAGGGATGGCCGACAGTGAGATTTGATTTGAACACTCTGTCTACCTGTTCCGGAGATAGGCTTGTGCCTTAACACTCGTAGCTACTCCAGTCGTTAATCTGTTAATATTTAATAAATTATTAAATCTTACTAAGTAAAAGGACAGTAAGTTATCACTTTTCAGTAATAAGGAAATATGAAACTAACTACTTTGTTGTACCGAAGCTATTTTAGAAATTATGTTTCATTATTTTTTGACATATTACTGAATTTTATGACACATGAGCACATCAGTATGGCGTTAGTGATAGGATCAAAGTTATTTCAATGTTTGGGTTTGGTTGTGTGCCCGTCAGAGGAGCTATCAGGGTTGCCAACAGCCGAAACGACATCCCTAACACCTCACCCGCCGGACCCATGTGCGATGAGGATTGGGTGAATTTCTTATAGGCCATAGCGGCACGAGAATCCATGATCCAGTGGATCCGTGGTAACATGGTTGCTTAAAGGTCATAGACAGCCCAAGAAAATACACCTCCTAAAGCTAGACTGAGAAATTAAACTTCCAGACTTAGGTAAAACTTGTAGAAATATTTATTTAAAATATCCAGACACCTAGCCTAGTTCGGAGGGTTCCTATCGGCTAATCCGCAAACTAATAAATAAATAAAAATAAAAGATTAGTACCCTAACTGTAAACTACTGTAAACCCCCGCGAAAGATCTATCTGACAAAGTAAAGCAACAACAGCAACGCTGGGTAAATGGTACGGCAATAATCTCTAAATCAAGTTACAAAATAAGCTAATAACAGAATTTACATTTAACAGGGTAGCAATAGCAAGTCTAAGTTAGGATGATACCATTTCCTCATTTACATTTATGTTTAAATCTAGCTAATTCCTAACAATTAATACAAAATTTACGGCGATGACGTCCGTAAAGCAAAAACAATTTAATACAAAATCTACATGACAAGCCGTAAAAAAAAAAACATTAAATGCCCTCTTATAATCTAAGTAAAGGGTAAACATGGGGTTAACATACACTTGAAATAAGTAAAACAAGACCATAAACATTATTATGCCTGCCTCCGCCCTGGGTTACTCTTTGTAAACCAGTGTCATCTACGTGCATGTGATTTACGTTGGCGATTGCGTAGTGAAAACTACGTCTAACGTCGCATGAGGCTCACGCTCCACCAGATACTGACTAAAGATCAAGCAAGCACTCCATCGATAAAAATTAGTGTCATCTGTCCTAGGTTACTTCAACAAGAGAAGTGTGTACAAAGCAAGTGCCAGCCATCAGGTCCAAAATGCAAGAAAATCAAGGTTAAATGCTATGAACAGTTAATTATCATCAGGTTTATAATATGACGTTACTGATTATTAGAATCATTGGTTTAAATTATAGTTGGCTTATGACGAATAGGCTGACAATCCTGAATACCTTGGGATCAGCAGTAGCAGTCTCGTGCGAGATCAATCTCTGCTATAAAACACCGTCAACGTGCTCTCCCGCTCGGAAATAACAATAACACAGGTTATTAGTGGCTCTCGGCTCACTTAATTTACCTCTGGGTAAGGCCTGGTATGGACATCAGTTACCTCCCTACAATAACACAGTCAACAGAATCGAAGTCTGGACACACATAATTATAGCATCTAAACAGGTGTCTCATCTAGCCTCTTAATTACCATAAATAAACCTTAACATAACGTGAAAACATTCTTAGATGGAGAAGAAATATATTCGCTTTAGTAGCGATGCAAACACATGGCTACTCGCCAGTCATCTCTAAGTAGCAAAACATATGATCATTACAAAATGGTGGCCTGGACATTGACCTACATATGAGACACATCATCTAAATGTCAGTAATGCTATAAGCATTGTCAAACAGTCTGAAAGTTATGGTCTCACTGAGTGAATGGTGCTCTAGTACACTGCATGCTGGGAATTGTTAACACCTGTCCATGATTCGAGCTAGCCTCGCTACTCGTAATCATCTACACGGACAGTTTAGAAAATGCACATCACTGAAGGCAGGCAGCTTTCACGCAGAAAGTCCTATTAGAAAACTGGCCTTGTTATCATGTCCCAGATATAATATAAATTTACACAAGCATTAGGCTTGAAATCACGCCTCAAAACTATGCTCAAAGATATAGCATGTTTGAAAAGTCAAAGAAAAGAAAAACATAGATATTCCACTTCATCTGAACCTCTTTGAAATGTGCACATATGTCAGTTCATAACTGCTCTGTCTAAATATAACCAAAATAACAACTGTGTCGAAACACTTGACACGAAATAAACATTATAAAGGCGCAAATCTTACAATTGCTAAGTTTGCCAATGATTCGGCATTCATTGCTGGGTTCGATGCTAGATTGCATACAAACTGTAACACTCTGAATGTATTCAAACTTGAACTGGATGGCTTCATAGCACATCGAAATGAAAAATGACATAGTATTACAAAACTGAGAGCTTCAGTCGGCTATCCAATGATACGGACTGTTCTGACTAAATCAGTGGCGTGACAACATTTACTAGAATGGGGTGTTATAAAAATAACACTGGCCATGACGTCTGATCGTCATCCCAAATAGCTGTACACAAAATCACCCACCTAGGGTTGAACAAAACGTAGTAACAAGACTACAGTCACGCTTAGCAGGGGTAGAAATAACATCCTAACGATGTCCCTCAGAATGCACCGTGATCGAAGAGAAATTCAATCACAACAGGTGACTAACAATCACTGAGAGTGAACTACAAGCATTAATTCTAACAGTACAAATCCTACCTATGGCTTGTCAAGAAGTTAGTCTGATTCTACAATAAACTACACTAAGCTACACCACAAAAGAACCTCACAAGGAATGAATATTTCGGACTCACAAGAAAGGATGTCTACATCTCGGTCGTTCCAACGACCCGAGGGATATAATAAGGCTTTGGTCTCCGGACAAGGGTTTTCCAATCTGAGCCTCCACATCGGCTCTATCCATTTCCACGGCCTTTATTCGTCCTCGTCGTTGTCGAGATTATATGACCAGACTCCTCCTCAAAGTCGTCATCTTCCTTGGATTAGCGGATGCTAAAGTCATGGTTCTTCCGTCATCGGCTGTAGTTCTCCGGTCCTCTCCTTCACATGATGAAGCTTAACAGCTCATCTCCACAGGTGATGCGTAACAAGGATTGTCGTACACGTGGTCATCAAAATATGACATCTTGAAGTATGACGTTACCACTTTAAGATACGATAAATAAGCGTAGCACAATTTCACAGAAGCTAGCTTTAACGTGGCACTAAACTCACTGCTACTACACGGTGCAGATGGTTTAAAAATTGGCCATGCACTATTATCTGCTTCACCGATACAGATTTCACTTGCCCACAAATCACGTGGCATCGGCGTTGTGCTTCACTGAAAAGAATCGCACATGCGATTAAAGCAATATTTGTAGTTTTGAGCGTTGCAATGATTCACTCGGTTAATAATGATTTCACTGTGAGTGATGTATTTATCGCCACTCGACGATGTCGAAGTATGACGTTCAAGCACGTGGCTGAAAATGTGGCGTTCCACGGTTATGATCACTTTTCCCAAAAATCCACAGTATTCGTAGCACAAGCCTTCTCCGGCTGGAATATTTAATAATATCATGCACTATTCGAATTGAAATAAAGTGCGATGCACTAGGATTGCTTTCCTCGCCTTCAGGCGGACGGTTACCTCGTCTTATAGACGGACGCAACACAAACGGCATCCAACTTGGATGATAATCCAAACACATGTGGTAAGCTCTCAGCCATGCGCTGCGATAGCTTGTGACTACACTGGTCGTGCAGCGTCTGTCTGGTTCCGGTTCGCGCATCTGCGAGGTTACTACCTTACCAAAAGCAGAAATCACATTCTAAAGAATGTTTCGATGATACTGAATTACAGTGTGATAATATCTGAGCTTCGTAGAAAATAGAAGTGTCGTAATTTAGCTTCAGATTATTTAATAGTGGTTTTCTCCGTAGTCAAAAGATCAACCATTTATAACTCCAATGAATGTTAGCATGTAGCGACAGCATGGTCGGTCAGTGGGTGCGTTCTAAAGTGATGTATCAAAAATGCGTTGCGGTGAAAAATGTCACATGAACCAGTGGTTAGCGGGTTCATCTGCCTCTCCGTCGTTTCAAATAAAAATGAAGGAATGCGTTTTTATTTGTCTCCAACTCAAGCTCAGGCTTGGTGATATTTTTTTCCATCATTCTATCGGTGGTTCTATTCTTGATTTCCTCCATCGGTGGTCCTATTCTTGGATTACGTCGTTCGTCAGCGTCGTTCGTCAGCAAGAATCTCCCTCGAAGGTACCGTTCTTCAGTCATAGTCTTCTTCGAAGAGTTCTCCTATCCCATCTTCCTCATCCTCGCGTCGGCGGTTCTCTCTTCTACGATCCTCTCTGATCATTTTCTCTCTCTCTCTCTCCGGTCGTATTCTCTTGAACTCATCTCCGGTGTAATGAAGTACTTTTCAGCTTCGGCGCTCCATTTCTTCGGTCTCTGTTCCGGTTTCAGATATCCTATCTCTGGAACTACCTTAACTTGGTGTATATCTGCCACTACGGTTTGGCGATTCTTCTTCGGGTGCGAGTCTTCCCTCGGAGTTTGGTTTTCTGCAACCTCTTCTCGTTGATTGTGGAGTTGTCGGATGTATTCTCGACTCTCATGTGCACGTCCTCGCCAGTCTCGATCTTCCCTCTCTCTGGAGTCTCGATCGCGCCGATAGCCTCCGCTATAACGATAGTCTCCACGAATTCTTCCTCTTCCTCGCCAATTTTCTCCTGTCCCACGACGGTCGTTGTCGTGGCGACGGTTGTCGCTCGTCCCTTGGTTAAAACGTCGGTTCCAATATCCTCTATTGTCACCTTGTTGTCTCCCTCTTGCATATGGGGTATTATTTCAGTCACTTTGGTTGGGATAGTAACTTCCTCTATTCTCATTCTGAGTCTGAGTTTGCTGTGGCGTCTGACTAACTTTGTCCACAGTAGTCAAGTTCACGTGACATGTCTCTCCTTTGGTTGGACGGTGGCTTGCAAATTGTTCAGCGTTTGCGTCCAATCGCCTCAGAATCTGGTCACATTGCTGGAAGGTTGTTACTCCCGCAGCAATTAACACTCGTTGAACATCGGCTGGATATTGCCATATGATAGTGTTCACTAAATCCTGCTCTCCTAGTGGGGGTTGAAGACATCTGAGTTCCGTCAGCTGGGTTGCAAAGTAATTTTCATAACGTGTAGGCGTATTTGAGCTGTATCGGCGAGTGTACATCTCCGCTCTGATACTCTGATGTATGTCGCTTGACCAATAAGTACGTAACAAAGCTTCTCTGAAGTCCTGGTATCCAGTAAAAGAGTATTTAAAGGCCCTGAGCCAAGTGCTAGCTTGACCGTCAAGAAGACGCTCTATGACCCTGAGCTCTCTTTCCGGTGTCACCATAGTGTCACATAGATAACTCTCTACATTTGCCAAAAATTCGACTGGTGTAATGCTGCTAACAGTACCTGAGAATCGAGCTGGTTGCTCTTCTCTTGATCGTATGATCATCACATTACCTTGGTTATGCTGAGTTTGTGCTGGTCTAAATGGATTAGCATTGCAATTCAGCGTTGATTGGGTATTTACGTTTACGTTATCGCCGAAGTATGACCTCGTGAATGGTGATGTTTCATTGCGCATGGTATCTGCGAATCTGAATGGTTGCGTTTCGGGTGGTGCGCTCGGTTGAATACCAGACGATGTCGATTGTACAATTTGTGGTCCTGGTGTATTCTGCGTTTCAGTTGAGAGTGTGGAAGTTCGAGTCTCTCTCGGTTGAGCTTCCAACCTATCTAAACGTCTCTCAATAATTTCGAGCCCTGGAGTATTCCTTGCCTCAATCTTACTTCCAAGATCGTTTAATTGCAGTTCTACCCTTTAGATCTTCCCTTTGAGGTTTGTGTCGACCTCTCGAATCTCTGTCCTAAGGTTGTGGCTAAGTTGAAGACGCTCTGTCAGTGCAATTTCTTCTAACCTTTTCTTCATGGATTCTACCTCCGTCTCAACTTTAGATACGTCCTCTTTGACCTGGTAAACGTCCTCCTTAACCTCTGTGACGTCCCCTCGAAGTTCCCTTACTTCGTCTCGAACACGAGCTACTTGAGCTTCTACCACATGTTTGTGTTCGTTAAGATCTCCTCTTAATATTGAGATATCAATTTTCGTCTCTTCTCTATGAGTGTGTACGGTTTCGCGTAACTCTCCCACGGTGTCCGTTAACTGAGTAACGTTCATCGTATTCGTCACTAGTGTTTCCCTGAATTCAACTATGTCGTCAGCGATAGCTTTCCCATTAGCGTTTACGGCGTATGCTGCTCCTCTCATCAAGGTTAATCCTACGTTGACTGCAGCGATATCCCTCTTGACATTGTTGATGAATCCCTCGACGTTTGTAAGTCGATGACCAAACTCTTCTCTAGTGTGATCCTAGTCAGCCCTCATATCGACCTGAACTCTATTTATGTTCGCCTAAATCTGAGTGGTATGTTCGCCTAACCTGGTCTGAACATCTTCCCTTGCTAGGTTCATTTGATCGGTTAAATGATCTATTCTATCATTTGCATTCTGTTGGTGTCACAATATGTCAACTCTAACTGCGGCTAAACCTGCTGTAAGGCTATCCCTAGCCTCTTCCCTATGAGCATCTATGTCAGCCCTGACCTGAGTTAGATCAGCCCTAACATTGTTTACAGTTTGAGTATTGGCTTCAAGATCAGCCCTAACATTATCAATAGACTGAGTGTTCACACCCAAGTAACCCCGGACTTGTTCAACATTTCCACTTACAGTTCCTAAATCAGTCCTGACATTATTGACTGTTTGGGTGTTGGCTTCGAGAACAGCCCTAATCTCTTGGAGATTGGTGTTAACAACAGCCAACATCTCCCCCATCACACGACGAATCGTCTCCTCATCCATGACACAATAATATATATGAGAGAACAGAAGGAGCATTCCAGAAAACTTTCAGCTATGACTAGTTACTTTTGCGGTGTAGAACAGCCTGCTTTCTCTTGAATAAATATCACAAGTACTGCTGGAGTATGCGAACTAAGTGCTTCTACATTTACGTTAACAACAACAAGCAAAGCAAAGTCTTACGTTTACTCAGGATGAGGCATCATCAAAGATAAGCCTATCCTCTGATTATCCATACTACAAAGCCTCACCCCATGGACTTAAATCACACACGAATGCCATGTGGTTAATTGATCTGCAGTACGACTTCTTAAGTTCGTCCCTGCCCAGTCAATTTACCTTTAATCACAATAAAATCCTCATAAAAAGAGCATGGAACAGAAGGTCATCATGTCTACATCGGCACAACCAGTTGGGCGCCAAAGAAAGAATAGTATAGGTTATGTGCCCGTCAGAGGAGCTATCAGGGTTGCCAACAGCCGAAACGACATCCCTAACACCTCACCCGCCGGACCCATGTGTCATGAGGATTGGGTGAATTTCTTATAGGCCATAGCGGCACGAGAATCCATTATCCAGGGGATCCGTGGTAAAATGGTTGCTTAAAGGTCATAGACAGCCCAAGAAAATACACCTCCTAAAGCTAGACTGAGAAATTAAACTTCCAGACTTAGGTAAAACTTGTAGAAATATTTATTTAAAATATCCAGATACCTAGCCTAGTTCGGAGGGTTCCTATCGGCTAATCCGCAAACTAATAAATAAATAAAAATAAAAGATCAGTACCCTAACTGTAAACTACTGTAAACCCCCGCGAAAGATCTATCTGACAAAGTAAAGCAACAACAGCAACGCTGGGTAAATGGTACGGCAATAATCTCTAAATCAAGTTACAAAATAAGCTAATAACAGAATTTACATTTAACAGGGTAGCAATAGCAAGTCTAAGTTAGGATGATACCATTTCCTCATTTACATTTATTTTTAAATCTAGCTAATTCCTAACAATTAATACAAAATTTACGGCGATGACGTCCGTAAAGCAAAAACAATTTAATACAAAATCTACATGACAAGCCGTAAAAAAAAAAACATTAAATGCCCTCTTATAATCTAAGTAAAGGGTAAACATGGGGTTAACATACACTTGAAATAAGTAAAACAAGACCATAAACATTATTATGCCTGCCTCCGCCCTGGGTTACTCTTTGTAAACCAGTGTCATCTACGTGCATGTGATTTACGTTGGCGATTGCGTAGTGAAAACAACGTCTAACGTCGCATGAGGCTCACGCTCCACCAGCTACTGACTAAAGATCAAGCAAGCACTCCATCGATAAAAATTAGTGTCATCTGTCCTAGGTTACTTCAACAAGAGAAGTGTGTACAAAGCAAGTGCCAGCCATCAGGTCCAAAATGCAAGAAAATCAAGGTTAAATGCTATGAACAGTTAATTATCATCAGGTTTATAATATGACGTTACTGATTATTAGAATCATTGGTTTAAATTATAGTTGGCTTATGACGAATAGGCTGACAATCCTGAATACCTTGGGCTCAGCAGTAGCAGTCTCGTGCGAGATCAATCTCTGCTATAAAACACCGTCAACGTGCTCTCCCGCTCGGAAATAACAATAACACAGGTTATTAGTGGCTCTCGGCTCACTTAATTTACCTCTCGGTAAGGCTTGGTATGGACATCAGTTACCTCCCTAAAATAACACGGTCAACAGAATCGAAGTCTGGACACACATAAATATAGCCCCTAAACAGGTGTCCCATCTAGCCTCTTAATTACCATAAATAAACCTTAATATAGCGTGAAAACATTCTCAGATGGAGAAGAAAGATATTCGCTTTAGTAGCGATGCAAACACATGGCTCCTCGCCAGTCATCTCTAGGTAGCAAAACATATGATCATTACAAAATGGTGGCCTGGACATTCACCTACATATGAGACACATCATCTAAATATTAGTAATGCTATAAGCATTGTCAGAGTCTGAAAGTTACGGTCCCACTGAGTGAATGGTGCTCTAGTACACTGCATGCTGGGAACTGTTAACACCTGTCCATGATTCGAGCTAGCCTCGCTACTCGTAATCATCTACACGGACAGTTTAGAAAATGCACATCACTGAAGGCAGGCAGCTTTCACGCAGAAAGTCCTATTAGAAAACTGGCCTTGTTATCATGTCCCAGATATAATAGAAATTTACACAAGCATTAGGCTTGAAATCACGCCTCAAAACTATGCTCAAAGATATAGCATGTTTGAAAAGTCAAAGAAAAGAAAAACATAGATATTCCACTTCTTCTGAACCTCTTTGAAATGTGCAGATATGTCAGTTCATAACTGCTCTGTCTAAATATAACCAAAATAACAACTGTGTCGAAACACTTGACACGAAATAAACTTTATAAAGGCGCAAATCTTACAATTGCTAAGTTTGCCAATGATTCGGCATTCATTGTTGGGTTCGATGCTAGATTTCATACAAACTGTAACACTCTGAATGTGTTCAAACTTGAACTGGATGGCTTCATAGCACATCAAAATGAAAAATGACATAGTATTACAAAACTGATAGCTTCAGTCGGCTATCCAATGATACGGACTGTTCTGACTAAATCAGTGGCGTGACAACATTTACTAGAAAGGGGTGTTATAAAAATAGCACTGGCCATGACGTCTGATCGTCATCCCAAATAGCTGTACACAAAATCACCCACCTAGGGTTGAACAAAACGTAGTAACAAGACTACAGTCACGCTTAGCAGGGGTAGGAATAATATCCTAACGATGTCCCTCAGAATACACCGTGATCGAAGAGAAATTCAATCACAACAGGTGACTAACAATCACTGAAAGTGAACTACAAGCATTAATTCTAACAGTACAAATCCTACCTATGGCTTGTCAAGAAGTTCGGCTGATTCTACAATAAACTACAATAAACTACACTAAGCTACACCACAAAAGAACCTCACAAGGAATGAATATTTCGAACTCACAAGAAAGGATGTCTACATCTCGGTCGTTCCAACGACCCGAGGGATATAATAAGGCTTTGGTCTCCGGACAAGGGTTGTCCAATCTGAGCCTCCACATCGGCTCTATCCATTTCCACGGCCTTTATTCGTCCTCGTCGTTGTCGTGATGATATGACCAGACTCCTCCTCAAAGTCGTCATCTTCCTTGGATTAGCGGATGCTAAAGTCATGGTTCTTCCGTCATCGGCTGTAGTTCTCCGGTCCTCTCCTTCACATGATGAAGCTTAACAGCTCATCTCCACAGGTGATGCGTAACAAGGATTGTCGTACACGTGGTCATCAAAATATGACATCTTGAAGTATGACGTTACCACTTTAAGATACGATAAATAAGCGTAGCACAATTTCACAGAAGCTAGCTTTAACGTGGCACTAAACTCACTGCTACTACACGGCGCAGATGGTTTAAAAATTGGCCATGCACTATTATCTGCTTCACTGATACAGATTTCACTTGCCCACAAATCACGTGGCATCGGCGTTGTGCTTCACTGAAAAGAATCGCACTTGCGATTAAAGCAATATTTGTAGATTTGAGCGTTGCAATGATTCACTCGGTTAATAATGATTTCACTGTGAGTGATGTATTTATCGCCACTCGACGATGTCGAAGTATGACGTTCAAGCACGTGGCTGAAAATGTGGCGTTCCACGGTTATGATCACTTTTCCCAAAAATCCACAGTATTCGTAGCACAAGCCTTCTCCGGCTGGAATATTTAATATCATCATGCACTATTCGAATTGAAATAAAGTGCGATGCACTAGGATTGCTTTCCTCGTCTTCAGGCGGACTGTTACCTCGTCTTATAGACGGACTTAACACTAACGGCATCCAACTTGGATGATAATCCAAACACATGTGGTAAGCACTCAGCCATGCGCTGCGTTAGCTTGTGACTACACTGGTCGTGCAGCGTCTGTCTGGTTCCGGTTCGCGCATACCAAAAGCAGAAATCACATTCTAAAGAATGTTTCGATGATACAGAATTACAGTGTGATAATATCTGAGCTTCGTAGAAAATAAAAGTGTCATAATTTATCATCAGATTATTTAATAGTGGTTTTCTCCGTAGTCAAAAGATCAACCATTTATAACTCCAAAGAATGTTAGCATGTAGCGACAGCATGGTCGGTCAGTGGGTGCGTTCTAAAGTCATGCATCAAAAATGCGTTGCGGTGAAAAATATCACATGAACCGGTGGTTAGCGGGTTCAGTTGATATAATAATGCAGGGTTGGCCTTTGTTCCCGGTATGGATTTGGAAACTGCGTCTCGATACTAACCCAGAATTCATCTGGAGTGAGTCTGTAAAAAATGCTCTTACAATTCTAATAGTTTCTGTAAATGGCGTGGTCCAGGATCAAGCCACTTGCCTCTGCTTCCCATTCATGTCATTGTGTCATGACGAATAGAAGACATAGTGAAATCCCTCATCGAGTACAAGCGGGAATCAGATATAACGTACTCGAGACTTATGGCTAGTTCTCATCTTTCAACGAACTTTGTTTGAACAATCCTATTGCTGATGCCAGATCGTTTGGAAATATCCGGTTGGTGAATAACTTGTTATTGATACTTTTCCATTGAGAATTGTACTATGGACAAAACTCGAAACAACACAACACATCTGTTGAAAAATCAAATAAACTATTGTGATTGAAATTCATTATCACAATTAGTTGTTAAACACTTCTGGTAGTTTGGGATCAGACTAGACAGAATTCAATTAACATTCCTAACATGGTAACTATAATAACACACAAAACAAAAACATATTTTCTTAAGTACAGAGATAAAACATGTTGGACCTAACTAATTTAGACCTGCTGATTCTGAAAATGCGGTTCATGTTTTGCCATCACCCTCCAATTTGTAAATATGTTGGCTTTTATGTCTAAAAACAGGAACTACAGTGGTCTATATAATTCCTACACTAAATTTGTTCAATTATTATATCATACTTAATGTTATAAAAATAACTGACTATGGTATCCCAGGCCTAATGTAGATTTTTACTATCAAACAAGCAACAATCATTTGCTGGATGATAATGTTGATCATGGATTGTTGAGTCTTTTTGATTACAACTTCCTTCTGTGGGATGTAGATCCTTCCCGCTTCAAAAACCAACAGTAGTCACTTAACATTGAAGGATTCCATCTACCATCATTGCGGCTTTCCATCCTCAATTATGTCCTGATGGAACCTTTCCCCGTGCTCGTCACTACCCGCTCCCAAATCGGTAGGGAAATAATCTAAATGCGAATGAAGGAAATGCATTTTTAGAGACATTCTGCATCCTAGATTTGTATAGGCCTAGTTCTATAAAAGATTTCCCACTAATATGTCACAGTTTTCTGCTCTTGTATTCCCCAGGAAATCTTCAGTGTGATCCTTAAATGTACACAGGCAGCAAGCTCTAACTGACTTAATTTTTTCTTTAAAGTTTTTTACCATGCATTAACTTCACAATCTGTTGCCCTATTAAATACCTTCATTCAATTTTTCACCACGTAAAAGAGGCATAAGAACGTTATTTTTTTGTCCATTCACTTAACAAAACTCTTGAGAAGTCCGAGCTTTATATCGAGCGGGGGAAAGAAGACATTTTGAGAATCCACCAAAGGTGCATTTCTTTCTCTGGAGCCAATTCCTCTCGTGGTGGCCACTATTTAACTGTATAATGTTTGTCTGTTGCACGACTGTCCTAAGTTAAAATCAAAAATGTCACTGCACTTATTTTATCCACGCTGCTTTTGAACACAAAGGACTTAAACATGACATAGTAACTTTCAGAACTGTTGTATCACTTGCAGCTCATAACTTTTAATCCAGGTAGGATGGACATTTACTGATTACACAATTTATGTCACATTGCGATATAGAATTATGTTTAATAAACAGTTTGTCTTTACCAAAGCCACTGTTGACCAGTGTGATGTTTTTCTCCCAACCAAGTTATTTATTACTTGATAATGAAACAATTCTTTCAACGAATTAATTCTAGCCTTGCCCAGGGGCAGATTTGCTTTACTCTCATGAGATTAATTTGTTGGTGAAACATGTGACTACCATTCAGGGATAACCACTGGCCAGGTCATGAATTTGCCATTCGTCAGTTGTACACAACATCGATACTGACTCATCTCCTGTACGCAATTTCAAACGTGTTTCTTTTCTTTCTCGGTGGTACTGTAATGCTTTAAACTATTGGGTTACTTTCGGACACACAAGATCACAGCTTATATCCTTTAACTTCAAAAAATAAAGAAACTTATTCATTTTACTAAAAAGAACATTAAATCTCTGTTCCTCACACTGTTTCTCGCATGTGAGATCATAAGGTGCCCCAGTCTCATGGCACCACTGGAGACCATTGCAACACAAACAAGAGATTACAATGTTGTTTCAACAACATAAACGTCAACAACAGGGATGTTAGAAATTAACGCCACTCTAGCACCTTGCGGAGTGTGGACACAAAATGGCGCCTCTTGAGGCTTTGGTAAACCAGATTGAGTTTGTTAGTTCTTCGGAATCAGTTTCTTCTGCTTTGATTTTTGATGTGTAACATCTTTCCGCTCGGTTGCTGGATAGTTTTGTGGGAGTGATTTTGAAACTTGGGGACGGAAGTGGATCGGAACGGTCGAGCTGGCAGTGGTGGATCGAACGGAAGTATGCCCTGCACGCTCGCTCGATCGAACGGAAGTGTACTAGCTGGCAGTGGTGGAAAACGGAAGTATGCACTGCCCGCTCGATCAATCGAACGGAAGTGTACTAGCTGGCAGTGGTGGAAAACTGAAGTATGCACTGCCCGCTCGATCGATCAAACGGAAGCGTACTAGCTGGCAGTGGTGGAAAACAGAAGTATGCATTGCCCACTCGATCCGTCGATCCAGCGAGCAGTGGTAAGACCACAGATTGGTAAGACCCTTCTGGCAGTGGTACGAGAAACAATAAGCGCTGAACGGAAAACGCTCATGCGAACTCTGGTGTCAAGTGATTGAAACAAATGACATGGCACATGTTCGAAGTCTTCGTAACAGTATTTAAATGGTAAAATGCCTTAATATCAAACTTTGTAAGTAGTCGGCATTGCCGGTATTATGTTTCTGCACAATGGCTATTCAAATATTTCTTTCTTTCTTTCTTTCTTTCTTCTTAGTCGTTTACCCTCCAGGTTGGTGGAACCCACGGACTCAGCGAGGGAACTCACCACTACCGCCTCTACGGGCAGTGTCCTAGAGCTGGGAACTTCTAATCGGAGTGGATACAACTGGTGAGGTGTGATTGGCACCTCGCCCAGGCGGCCTCGCCTGCAAAGCGAACAGGGGCCTCATGAGGGAAGGTAATGGATGGTCAGGATGGATAGGCAAGGAAGATGGAAGGAGGCGGCCGTGGCCTTGAAGAATGTACCATCCCGGCATTTGCCCGAAGACGAAGGGGGAAACCACGGAAAACCAGTTCGAGGATGGCTGAGGTGGGAATCGAACCCCCTCTACTCATTTGGAACACCCGAGGCTGAGTAGACCCCGTTCCAGTCCTCATACCACTTTTCAAATTTCGTGGCAGAGCCGGGAATCGAACCCAGGACCTCCGGGGCGGTAGCTAACCATGCTGACCGCTACGCTACGGAGGCGACTCTATTCAAATATTAACCCACATAACGGTAATGCAGTCATCAATATAATATAATCGTTGTGGTTATACGAGAATTGAGCAATCCTTCATGAACTATTACTGAATACATTCTCTTTACTCACAAGAGGGCTCAATTTCACGCAGGAACATTATCGAAACAAGCAAAATATAAATGAATCTTAATTCCGTAATGCAGTATTATTGGAACGTGGAAATAAGTCACCATCTTGTGCACAAAATTTCCGTAGTCGAAATAGTCGTGGGGTTAGTGCTTATGGCTGTGACTCGAGAGATCTTGGGTTCGATTCCCAGACGGGGTAGTTATTTTTGCTACCAGATTATCATTTTAAACGATATTTATCATAACAATACGACTCATTTTAACAGAATCCATATGAAATTACGTGTTGGTCTGTGAATGAAGAGGACCTGTTTATAAGGAATTTAAGGTTATGAGCGGTGTCGCGTCTATTAATCTAGTTGATCCATATCGTATTCTTTATTTAGGCTAGTGCTGCTGGAAGCTACAAATCATCTAATAAAATGAGTTCCGTATTATAAACTACAATATCTGTAAAACACTCCCTTTTACAATAGATTAATATTTGTGCCAATAATAGTATAAAATACCGGTGTATCAACAATTTCACGTGAGGTTTCTTCTACTGTATATCAGATGTTACACATCATATGCGACTACTGTAAGGCTCGTAATTTTTTTTAATTATGGAGAATGAATCGAGTTGAAATCAAGTGAAGTTGTGAGTGTATTATGATAATAAATATGATGCGCAATCAATAGGTAACACAGGGAAGTGATGAGTCGGGTAGATTTGTCGACGTTCCAACAAGGGTATTTGGAAGACGTCATGGGAAACGCCTCTACGAAACATTATTCATATAATGAAAAGTAGGCTATGAAATACTGTATACTGGGGGACGTGCCCTATCTCATTTGGCGAGAGCTCTTCCAACTGAGAAATTCAATAGTGAATGTTGAATGGAAGCTTTAGAATGTAGTAAGACATTTTTGGTCATATGTGAAAATCCTTTGCCATCAAATTGAATAAGGGTATAACATAATTGTAACCATTTGCAACGCGAGCAACTGGAAGAATGGTGGGATCAGCACAAGTGTCAGTCAACTCTGAATTCACGTCCGTGCAACAAGGGTACAAGCCCAAACAGTGATGTCACATATGCTAAATGCGCTGACAGGCTTTGATCTCTGTCTCATTCACTTTAGATCTACTGAAACGAATAAAAGCAGCCCTTTCATCTCTCGCAAATGTTGTGTACACGTTACGAGCTCATGGTATCGCTTTTCAAAATACTTTTTTCTCGAAGTACAGTAATCTGCATGATAAATGTGTGAGTACAGCAAATAACACGCAAAGTCAATGCAGTAGAATAGAATTTACTCTTTGGAAGACCCTAATCATTTTCTGAAATCAGCATTTATTTTCTGTTTTTCAATCCTCATTTCATATCTAACACTCAATATAGATTTCATTTTAGGAAACAATACTCTTCGTGTTGAATACTTTGAAAATAATTACGGCGAACAAATACATTTACACATATTTATTCTATAAGCGTCAGAGAATGTGACCATCTTGCAGGTGCATGTCCTTCGGATTACTCAATTGTACTGTATGTCTCATTCTAGTCTCAAATAACTTTATCGGATTCACTACCGGGTGAGTTGGCCGTGGTCGTTACAGCTTAGCTGCAGGCAGTCGCTCACATCCGGTATGCGAGGAGGTTCGAATCGCCCCGCCAACAACCTTGAAGATGGTCATCTGTGGTTTCCCATCTTCCTTCCAGGCAAATGCCGGGGTTGGTCCATAACTACAGGCCACAGCCGCTACCTTCCAATTCCTCGTCCTTACATTCACACTTTCCTCCCCAGACAACACTCCACACGTGACGGTACTTGTAGCTCACCCCAAGGGTGTCCGCTTAGAAGCAGCTACAAACTCTGGCGAGCCAAACATGTCCTCAGACACTCCCGGCACTAAAAGTCATACGCTAAAAAAGTCGCATTCACTGGATTAATTGAGTAGTCGTTATAGGATATTTATTTTCTTATCAGAGTAAATTCCTTTGGGAAGTCAATAAATGAACACAGAGCAACCGTTTTCAGAGAAACAGTAAAACATTCAAAATTCAACTCAAAAGTGAACCGCAGCCGTGGCTGGAAAATAGGAACAGATGACCTCGCTGCTCCGCCACTTAAAACAACAATCATCATCACTCTTCAAACAGAAAATTTTAAATGCAATAATAAATGACGTGCTGTTTATACTAAACCCGATCTTTTAAAAGAAGAGGGTGCTTTTCTATTCTGCTCTTCCCCAATAATTTTCCATGCCTTTGGTTCGTCCCCGGGTGTTCAACATTAATTTTCAAAACCGCTGGTATGCAATTATTCTTTAGCAGAGCATTCATGAATGTCTACATGGCTCATATGCTGATTTCGAATTATTATTATTATTATCATTATTATTGTATCCGCCCCTTTTAACGTCTGTGGCTCTAGAGACGCCAGGATGCCGGAATTTTGCTCAGGAGGGTATCTTAAACGTACATGTAAGTCTACCGATACGAGGTTATCGCATTTAATGCCACCGGACTAAACCGGGACAGAACCCACAATCTTGGGATTTAAAGACCAACGCTAAGCTAACTACGATTATCTACCTAAATACTTTTACACATAATTCTGTGGTGTTATGTACATAAATTAAAGATAATCACTATCATCGTGGGCAATGTTTGCGAAGCAACTCGAGCTGGAAATGTGAGGGTTCATTTTGTGGTTGATGTGGATAGATTAAAGTTAAAGCACATGTTACAATAATAAATCCTCCAAGTTAACATGATCACAAGAAACTGCACAAAATTACCAAGCGTTGTGATGATTGCAGTCACCTGGTATCGCAGATCCATGATTTCATCGTCCTTTGCTACTGAATGCAATAACATTTGTATTGGCTCATAGAACGTGATTCCGATTAGCTGGCAATGCAAATATTGATACGAACGCTACACGGACAGAGTAATTAAGTTTCTAACTCTGACAGAATCGACCATCAGTGGTAGCATCGTTCGCTAAGGTGAACACTATGTCATGGGGCCAAGCTATCTGCGGACTCGGCTTGAGCGCCTCCTTCATCCATCCTTGAAATGGAATTCCGTGTTTTTTTAAATTATTATTGCGTAGTGTGTGACCTGCCGGGTTGGGTGTCATTCCACCGTCGTGGCCACTCCTGAAAATTGCACGTTTTAAAACGCATTTCCTACCTAATTAATGTTTCGATATTGAAAATGTTGGAACTGTTGAATGTGGCTGATTAAGAAACAAACGCATTGCCAACTCAGTGATAGTGTGCTGCACTTTATGAAACCCGTATGTCTATTAGGACGAATATACATATTTTCAGATCATTCAGAAGATATTTGGTATGGATATGTTAGTTGACTAACTCTGTACAGTTTTCTTAATGATGGGCTGATGATAAACATAAAACATTTAAATCAATCCCATGAAATTTAAACAAGTAACTTAAGCTGCTTAATGTTAGTAAGTTTAACTTCACAATATTCCATTAACATGGGTGCTTTAAGGAAGAGTTCGTTTGCAGAAAATCGTCCAGACATCATCAGGGTTTTGAAACTAGAGAGAGAGAGAGGGAGAGAGAGGGAGAGAGAGTACCCTCTGTTCCAAATCTCGGATAACCAGATTTTGAAAATAGCCTAGGCTACTATACAACATAATCGCGTACCCGTCAATGCATTTCGTTATAAATAAATTCACATGCGATCCACGTATAATACTACACCAAAGAATGGATAGAAATTGAGAACCAAAATATTTAATTTATCCCATGATTTCACCAAATTTTGCAATGATCGGTTCAATATAATATGAGTATGAGATATAGAATGTTGAAATTAACTCGCACGTTGTCCCTAATTCATGGGAATTGAAAATATTGATAATATTTACCTCTAACCACGAAATTATTCTAACTATCCCTGCCATCCGCCAATTGTATACGAGTGAGATCTACAATATATGAACACTGGGGTTCAGTGGAAGAACTACCCATCCCAACCGGAGCACATTTGGATATAAAAAGGTTTTTATTAAACTGTGTACAAGTGGTAAATTATAGATATTAATAAGGAATCTAATAGTATTCTTTCCTGAAAATGACGGGTCATGTAACCATGAAGGAAACTTTTAGTTTTACGTGACCGTTAATCAAGCGATCATGAGCCACGGGACCTCCGTTTTACGTGCAATCCGAACCTGAGGACATGGCATTTCACTCCGAAAATCTCACATGCATTGACCGGGAATCGAATTCGGTCCACCTTGGTGAGAGGCCAACAGCTTGACCGCTGCGCCACCACGGCCCCCCCCATGTAACTATGATACAAATGATGATGATGATGATAATAATAATAATAATAATTGATTATTCATTTTATTTATTTCACAATAAAGTGGCAAACTAAAACAACACAAGAGAATTTCACATCAGAACATTGTACTCGTAACCGTTTCACAGCAACTAAGTTTCTGCGCTTAGTCTATTGACCTGCAGCAACTTGTTACACACAGAAACTTATTACTTACTCATTTCACCAATGCACGCCTCGATGTGTTGTGGCTAGTATGCTAGAGGTCCGGGTTCGAATCCAGGATTAAATACCGGTTTGAGGTACTGGAACGGTATCGTTGACATGCACCTTATCCGTGAATCACACGAGTTTACTTACTTCGCCAATTTCCCTGTGAATATCAATATTTTCCCCAGTGGTAGTCTAATGTAATCTGTAATCAATAAGAGCAGAGCTACAAGAGAACGTGGAGAGTTATTTTAGAGGCATGGGACATCTTGGTCACCAGCACCATGTAGTTGAGTGTATGTTGAAGTTGTCTGATAACCAGTATTTCTGTGAGGAATGTAGTAGCCTAGTGTGTATAACTATATTACGGACAGGGATGAGATAGGTGCCCCGGGACTTCAAGTAAGGTACTATCCCGGAATTTTGCCTGGAGGGAGTGTGGTAAAACCCGGAGAAACCCACACTCAGGATAGCCACTGTCAACCTGCGATGTCCAGACTTGCCGCAGATGCCCTCACGGCTGTGGTGCACGATTTAACTAGCAAAGCGACGCCGTGGGACAAAGTGAGAATTCAGTTTGTATACACGTCAGAGAGTTCAGAATATGCTGTTGTTGCTTCTTTAGGGTCTTTGTGACATAGTGGCCATGTAGCCCCTTGTCCTTGGGTGTGTGTAGAATTTGTTTGATTAACCTATGGCACTGTGATATCGGTACTAGTGTGGGCATTTGTAATTGAGGTTAGCCAATAACCTCGATGTTAGTCCTCTTAAAACAAGAATTATTAGCATTATCACCATCATGTAATTGAGGTAGAATTTGGGTAGGAAGCGGCAGTGGCCTCAACTTAGGCATCATCCCGGCATTTGGCTGGATATGAAGTCGGAAACCATGGAAAACTACTTCCAGTTTGGATGAGGTAGGAATCAAACCCACCTCTTCGCAGTTTAGCCTCACAAGGCTGAGCGTACCCCGTTCCAGCCCTCAGACCAGAATTAAATGTCTTGGTAGAGCCGGGAATCGAACCCCGCGGTGGTAACCAAGAGTCGGACAGAGCTCAGAATACTCTACAGTCGACACAACCAGCAACTGTACCCAGTTTTTTTTTGTCGTGTGGTGTCCTGAGAGGCCGAGTGCAGGTCTTTCTAGTCGACGCCCGTGGGCGACCTGCGCGTCGGGATGAGACATGGAATGGATGAAGATGAATGAAAATGGGCAAGGATGTGGAAGTAAGCAGCCGTGGCCTATCAGAAGGTACCGTGCCAGCATTTGCCTGGTGTTGAAAATGGGAAACCACGGAAAACCATTTCAAGGACGGCCGACGGTGGGGTTCGAACCCACGCGTCTACCGAGTCAGCAGAGAGCTTGGCCCCATGGCCTAACGCTGCGCTTTAGCCAGCGTAGCCACTGCTGTCGGTACTGTACCCAGTGACACAAGGAAACATTTCAGCGTTAATTGTTTAAATGAATAGTCTGTTTCGGAAACAGCATTTATCCACTATTTGACGGTATAAGAGTATCGAGGGCTACAGTTTGGGACTGAAATGGCACTTTCACCATGTGCCACTGCCTCTCGTGCAACATTCAAAGTTTCTGTTTATAAAGACTCTTGAATTACTGACAATTGGAGAATTTACTGAACGGGGTGCACTCAGCCTCGTGAGGACAATGGAATAGCTGTCTGACAGTGAGGCAGCGCCCCAATCACGGAGACCAAGATTAACGGCCGAGGGGAAACGACGCACTGACCAGGCGTCACCCCATAATCTGCAGGACAAATGGCTGGGCAGCGGTCGCTTGGTAGGCCTGGGCTCTTCATGGTCTGCTCTGCCACGGGGTTTGGTTTGGAGAATTTTCTGTGTAAGAGGAACTAAAATCACTTCAGCTATATCCTTACATGTTCACCCTGAAGCTGTGATTAACTGATAAGACCAATGTCTAGGAATAAGTTCAAAACATGTTCGTTAGTACGTATAACAATTTATGCGTTAAGTTAGGATCACGAAAACTATTTTTAACTATTTCAAACTATTATTTCAGGCGTTCGTTTCATCTCCACCACAATTTCTCAGGAAGTGGATATTGAACATCAATGTGATGTCTCACACACTGGCTTCAGTAGATGATCAGATTAAATAATTTGTTGTCTTTGTTTGAGTCTTCAGTCTTTTGACTGGTTTGATGCAGCCCTCCTTGCCTCCCTGTCCTGAGCTATCAGCTGTTACTTTTGTGGGTAATTTTCCTCAATAGCAACTTGGAGGTTGTTGAAAGGTTTCACACTTTAAAATATCTACAGGTACGTATAGTTGATCACGAGAAAAGACTGTTCTCGGTAAAAAAAATATTCCTGCATTTGCCAATGTTTCTCCTCGGGCTTAATTGATTGCCTGTAGTGAACCAAGGATTTGGCGCACACATGATTCCTAATATAAAATCGCGTATAGAAGTGTGTATATTACCGACAGTAGTGGGTACGCTGGCTAAAGCGCAGCATTAGGCCATGGGGCCAAGCTCTCTGCTGACTCGGTAGACGCGTGGGTTCGAGCCCCACCGTCGGCCGTCCTTGAAATGGTTCTCCGTGGATGGCCGCTTCCATCCACATCCTTGCCCAGTTTCATTCACCATCATGCATTTCATCTCTCATTAACTCCTCTCATGAGGTTGGCGTCAGGAAGGGCATCCGGCCGTAAAAACCAACGCCACAAAGACTTCCATCGCATCTCATCCCCGACCCCGTTGGAAAACGGGAATAATAATGGGTGTGTATATTATAATTAATTAGGATGTAATGGAACACCAAGCGTAGAATTAAACAATAATTGACAGCCAAAAAGGAATCTACTGAGATGGGATTCGAACTGCCTAAAATTGAGAACTTCTTCAAATGGCAAGCATGCTAACCTCCTAGACCACCTTTAAATGGTATAATATAGCCCGTGTAAATTAATTTCATGGTGTTTATAAGCTTGTACTGGGTACCGCCTGGCGGATGAAAGTGATACTTCGCTAACTCTCGTTAGTTATGCCAGTTTTATTCATACTTGGAGTCATGAAATGTTGAATTAATAGTTTTGCGCAACACCCTGTGTCCTGACGCTTCTAGTGAATGTTCATTTATGTCATTCTGATATGTGTTCCAAACCATCTTCAATCCTTAGTGAAATAATAATAGGAGATTGCTTAACAAGTCTAGTTAGCCCTATTGCTATCACGTGCTAAATAGTAGTGGGATGATGAGAGAGCTGTCTCACTTAGGAAGTTGTGAGCCCCTGCGACCTTGGAATGGAAGGAGCCATGCTAGGAGGGCGTGCTTGGATTCGTTTATTTCGTCTCGTCGTGCTCTTTACGGGAATGTCGGTGTCGAAAAGGTGAAGTTAGGGTTTTGGGTCAAAACGTGCGTTTTTCACATTTTTGCCGATTTTTGGAAAACGGGCCATGCTAGGAGGGCGTGCTTGGATTCGTTTATTTCGTCTCGTCGTGCTCTTTACGGGAATGTCGGTGTCGGAAAGGTGAAGTTAGGGTTTTGGGTCAAAACATGCGTTTTTCACATTTTTGCCGATTTTTGGAAAACGGGCCATGCTAGGAGGGCGTGCTTGGATTCGTTTATTTCGTCTCGTCGTGCTCTTTACGGGAATGTCGGTGTCGAAAAGGTGAAGTTAGGGTTTTGGGTCAAAACGTGCGTTTTTCTTTTTTTGCCGATTTTTGGAAAACGGGCCATGCTAGGAGGGCGTGCTTGGATTCGTTTTTTTCGTCTCGTCGTGCTCTTTACGGGAATGTCGGTGTCGGAAAGGTGAAGTTAGGGTTTTGGGTCAAAACATGCGTTTTTCACATTTTTGCCGATTTTTGGAAAACGGGCCATGCTAGGAGGGCGTGCTTGGATTCGTTTATTTCGTCTCGTCGTGCTCTTTACGGGAATGTCGGTGTCGAAAAGGTGAAGTTAGGGTTTTGGGTCAAAACGTGCGTTTTTCACATTTTTGCCGATTTTTGGAAAACGGGTCATGCTAGGAGGGCGTGCTTGGATTCGTTTTTTTCGTCTCGTTGTGCTCTTTACGGGAATGTAGATGTCGAAAAGGTGAAGTTAGGGTTTTGGGTCAAAACATGCGTTTTTCACATTTTTGCCGATTTTTGGAAAACGGGTTATGCTAGGAGGGCGTGCTTGGATTCGTTTTTTTCGTCTCGTTGTGCTCTTTACGGGAATGTAGGTGTCGGAAAGGTGAAGTTAGGGTTTTGAGTCAAAACATGCGTTTTTCACATTTTTGTCGATTTTTGGAAAACCGAAAACGTGAGAATGACGCGTGTGATAGTATTTATTTCGTCTCTTTATTCTCTTTACGTGGATATAGACATGAAAAAGGTAAAAAGCTGGAAACATGGTTTTCTTATGGAAAAGGTGTTTTTTTGTTCATTTTCGCGTTATTTGGAAAACGAATGAGGCGATTTTTATGATGGGCATGTCGATGTATTTGTGTCGTTGTTCAGTTTACGGGAATGTAGGTATGGAAAACCTGAAATCATGGTTTCCGTCATTTTTTTTTTCGAGATCGTTGAGGAAAACGGGGAAAAAGTAAGAAACCAGATTTGAAGTCACGTTAGGTTATGCGCTTTGATATTAATAAAACACTTATGCATTATTATTATTATTATTATTTGTCTTGACTGGTCAGGGCTCACACGCAGAGAGAGAACTTGCTTAATGCAATGAGAATTGAAAGCATTGAGACTGACCCACGTCGAGCAGACAGACACAGGTCTTATCATCGTACGTGCCTCGCAGCAGAGAGAGATAAGAGGCTGGTGTCATTATACAGTGTGCGGATTTATACTGTGTATGTCATAGCCTAGGTTCATTATGGACTCATCATGCAACGCAAAGTTTGAAACAATGAGTGAGTGTATAACATCATGATAATAGATTGGCATGGGCTCGAACAAAGCGGTAATAAACAAAAGGGTGGGAATAATGAAAGGTCATATGATACATTTTTTTTAATTTTTTTTTTCAAAATAATTAAATAGGGTTTTATTACAAAAAATTATGTTTATTGACCCATGAATTATACGTGGAAGGAAAACCTAACCACATATCTCGGAAACGAAGAATCCTAAAATTAGGTGTGATAGCTTAAAAAATAGGGGATGATATAGGCTTTTACCTCGATGGATCATTTCACCCCTAAAACAGTAAATAGTCATGTTATGGAAAAAAAACGTGTTAAACACCTAAAAATGATAAATGAACCTAAGATCTTTTGTTTTTGATGAAAAATAGCAGGGGGGGTGAAACTACCCTCCAAAATTGAAAAATCCCTATCTCGGAAACGAAGAAGCCTAAAATTAGGTGTGATAGCTTAAAAAATAGGGGATGATATAGGCTTTTACCTCGATGGATCATTTCACCCCTAAAACAGTAAATAGTCATGTTATGGGAGAAAAACGTGTTAAACACCTAAAAATGATAAATGAACCTAAGATCTTTTGTTTTTGATGAAAAATAGCAGGGGGGTGAAACTACCCCCCAAAATTGAAAAATCCCTATCTCGGAAACTAAGAATCCTAAAATTAGGTGTGATAGCTTAAAAAATAGGGGATGATATAGGTTTTTACCTCGATGGATCATTTCACCCCTAAAACAGTAAATAGTCATGTTATGGGGGAAAAAACGTGTTAAACACCTAAAAATGATAAATGAACCTAAGATCTTTTGTTTTTGATGAAAAAATAGCAGGGGGGGGGGGTGAAACCACCCCCACCCCCCCCCCCACCCCCAAAATTGAAAAATCCATATCTAGGAAACGAAGAAGCCTAAAATTAGGTGTAATGGCTTAAAAAATAGGTCATGATATGGGCTTTTACCTTGATTGATCATTTCACCCCTAAAACAGTAAATAGTCATGTTATGAGGAAAAAATGTGTTATACACCTAAAAGCATAAGCATCTTTGTGAAACCATGCTTTAATGGACATGTGTATGGAGGATGATTGTTGTTATTATTATTATTAGGTAATTATGGATTAATGTGTGTATAGATAACTAACCAGTGGGGAGCGTGATGGCGCAGGTGCTTAGCTGCTCGTCTTTACCCGGACGGCTGGGGTTCAAATCCCGGTGACAGCGGGGGTTGGAATTTTCACCTGAAAAAAATCACGTGGCGTCAGAAAGGGCATTCGGCCTTAAATCCCGGGCCAAAACCAAAATGAGCCTGGTTGGCTCCGGCGACTCAAACTAATTGGGAAAAGCCGAAGAAAGAAAAAATGATAACTCACCAGTAATAGTAAACATTGGTTGGAGGTGTTGAAGAAGTCAGAATGGCCAACCCTTTACCCTGGTTCACGAATGGACCCCAAAAAGTTTTATCTGTCAAGACTCAGTCTACCCTGTTGCAGCCTTTAGAAAAAAAATCGAACCGGGGCCTCTGTGGTCACAGTGGACTTTTATTCATGATGCTTTTTAAACAAACATACGCTTGTCTACTACCGCTGGCTTGAATCTGCACAGAGACACTGGCTTTCGTTTGCGTAGTGTCCCTTGGCGATAACAGCACAGCGACCTTGTCAGGAAGTTTCATATTACTAGTCTGCTTGATAGCGGACGTGCTCTGCACATGACTAGATCGTTGTTAGGTTTGACAAAGGCTTAGTGAAGCTTATGGCAACCTTGAAATGAATGTCATGGTATAGTCGGGGTTGGAAGCCAAGACCTTAGGGTTGACAACCAAGTAGGTTAACCACTACACGGTGAGATGGTCAAATAATAATGTAACAGAACATATAGAAACGTTTTCTATAGTTTAACGAATTGGCATACCATGAGAGGTGTAGGTAATGGAAATTGAATCCTTAGCTGATGATTATACTACTTTCCATGCCCACGTATAAGCTATCATGTTAGAAAAAGAATGGTATGGCTTGTTTTAAACGGAGAATAATCATTGTGTTTACTGTGAAACACAAATCTGAATTTAAAATAATTAATTTAAAATTAACTAATTTAAAATTAGTTTAGTACGCTGAAGTTAAAATGAATAATGATCACGTTACAGACAGCCAGTTTCAAAGCCATGAGAACTAAGTGAACAAAGTATAAAAATCATGAGCCAGTGAGGAATTCAACATGCTGTCCTTTGGACAAGAGAGAAGCGTTCTACAGCGACCCTCAATGGTTTGGGTCATCGTAAAGATGAAAATTAAATCTAAGCTACTACACGCTTATATACTAGAAGAAGAAATGGAAAACAATTGGTCAAATAAAGAACAGAAGGAATAAAAAATGGCCCTCAACCCTCAAGCATGTGGATTGAGGGAGTTGGAAGGAAGGAGAGCCATGAAAGGCAGATAAAAAAGTATACTAGGAGAGGCTTTGCCCCAGAGGTAATGGATAAAGAGGAGGTAAACTGGACTCAGCTCAGAAATCCCTTGGGGTTGCCAACTTCCAAACTGATCAGCCCTTGAGGGTGTAGCCATAGGCAGAATGCATCGCAAGTCGTGGGGCTAAATACACCCTACCTTCTTGAGGGGGGCATGAGCAAAAGACAGGAAATAACATGAAAATAAAAACAAGGCGGCCTCCTCAGGATATCAGAAAAAATAAATAAACCAGGGCCAATGAAGTTGCAAAAGGAAGAGACTCCCTAGGGCTCGGATACCCTAATCATGTTGGGGTCGGTAGAGAACAAGAGTTGAGCAAGTGTGGTCAACAGGAAATAAGAGAGTGAGGAGCCTAGCACAAGTTAGTGGAAGCAATGACGGTCTCAGCTGGGACTCCGTGATCGTCAACCTACATGACACTAGATATGACGCCCAGGGGTGGAATTAAAGACCTCTATTGTTTTATATCACTGGCTTTTAAGAACGCTAACACATGGCATGCCTTATAATGCAATACTGGTCCTAGGGTATGCAAAATTGTATTAGAAACTCAGCTAATAATAGTGTGCTTGCCCATGATTTACCTTAAATTTTCCTAAAATCCACTACATTTTCCGAAAATTGACCAAATGACACAAAATTCCAGCAAAATTCAACAAATGACTATCAGATTTATTGAAATTCCATTGATTTACCTAAGCATGGTTTAAACTACCTCAAATTCATATAAAATTAGACGAATATAGATGAAAATTCACTAAAATTTACCGAATTTAGCCAAGTGGTGTACAAACCATGAAATTTATCCAATTTTTTAAATTAAAATTGACCACATGTACTCGAAAATTTCATAATATTCCCTTTACATGTATGCTTTTTGTTGTTGTTGTTGTTGTTGTTGTTGTTGTTGTTTCGTTTACCATACTCTCTGCAGACAAATACCTCAACATGACTTTCTCTTAGACTAGGAGCTCTACATTCGATATGATAGCTGAGTTTCATTTCCCATAAACTTGTCACTGAGGTGGGTGTCAGGAAAAGGCATCCAGCTGTAAAAACCACACTCTCACATAGACTTTCATAACCTCTTACGTTGAGGTTCCTAACGCTAACGACATTGAATGATTGAACGGTTTCCTTTTCACAATTCCTGTCTATACTTTCCTCTTTAAGGTTGCAAGATGTTTGCAAGATTCCTAAAATGCAATTAAATGTAATAAATACCTTAAGATGGTTTCATTTGTTTAATGATATGGTGTTGATGATGGATATATACGTTAAGACTAATTTTTGTTAGGTCTTGACTGGCCTTGCAATTAGAAATTGACAAACCAAACATGGGTTATCTACCAGGGGAACACTTTGACCACTATGTTGGTTATTGACCAGTAAGTACAGTTCTAGTAATGAAACAGAAATCCAACACCAACAATGAGCGCACAATGCGGCGGAGATTGGTACCACGATGTACTGTTGGTTATGTAGCTATGTGGAATGTACATCACATATGGTTTACTTGAAGGTTTGGAGATTCCATTAAAGATATTTCTACAATAAACCATTTTCAAATGGTCATTCGTTGGTGTGAAAATATTTATTATATGGTATTTTATGAAAACAATTATGATTTATAAAAAAATTATACGTTTACTGTATTCTTATTTAATGTAAGCACTGGAGGCACTATCGACCAAAATACAGCACTATCTGGAATGTATATTGCATACTTGAAGGTTTGGTGATCCCATTAAAGGTATTCCTACAATAAATGATTTTTAAGTTCTCGTTCTATGGCGTGAAAATATTTAATATATGATATTTGCTAAAAGGATTTACCACTGCAATTATTTTACAAGTAGTTATTTTAATGACCAACAGAGTTCACTGTTAAGAAGGTAGAGCCCTATGTGGAATGTAGGATAACATGTTATACATGATACGTGACAACTGTAAGGCTTGTGATTTTTAAGATGCCTTTAACCCTATATTAAACACTCAGTTTGCAATACTGATAACTGCAATGTTACTGAAAAAAATTGAAACAAAACAAAAATCAGCATTGAAAAACCAAAAAGTGGTTGAGCATATATATAGTGGGGAAAAGAAAAGTTTTGTAAACACTAATGTCCAACAAGACTAATTAAATCAGTAACTGTCAGGGTGGCCGAGTGGTTAAGGCGTTTGACTTAAGATAAAATTTCCAAATATATAAGGAAGCAAGGGTTCGAATCCCTTCCCTGACATAACTATTGCTTGAACATGCAAGAAAACAAGAAATATACACAAACTATGTTTATCAATTTAATCAATTTTTTACAAGAGATAGACACACAGAATACAGCTCTTTTGGTTTATCAGTTCTTTTAAACATAACACTTGTTGAAAATTTTTTTTTTTAGGGGATGGGGGTGTTGCTACGTTGACCCATTACACAATAATAGCAGCTTCACGAAGTTCATTTTCTATATTTAATAGCTCTTTCTCATAACCAATATGACCAAGCTGTTTACAGGCATGCAAGAGCTGTAGACGTTCGACTAATATATTAGGATCGTTCCATTTGCTATTTTTTATGAATGGTTTCAGAATCTCGGGAAGCAGTTCATCATTATCACCATCATTATGATTATCATCCTCATTATTATAATCATTTTCATAATGATGATCATTATCATCGTTATCATTACCATGATAATTTCCACCTGTGTCCACAGTCTGTTCAATGGTTTGAGTTGTCTTTGATAGTGTTGAAAGCTTTTTTTTAGATGTGCTAGAATGCTTTAACATTGTTATGTTATTTTTACCACTATTACCTTTCCCCACTAACTTTTTGATGGGGTATATTGTCTCTGATAGGGTTGAGGGCTTTTGAGATGTGGGTGCATGTCTGATCATGGGTTTCACAGGAGGTGTTAAAGGTTTCTCATTAAACAACTCGCTAACAGCATGAGTGCGTTGTAGTGTATTAATCTTGAGGTTAATATTATCTTGAGCAGTACTATCTTTCTCTTGGACTTGGTTTCTTGCTTTGGTTTGGGTTTTCCTTATATTTAGACTAGCGTGATTATTAAGTTTACATTCATGATTGTTTGAAGAAAGTACGTCCAATTCTTTTGTTTTAAGCATTCCTCGACACTGTTTCGATCGTTGCTTTGAACAGCGCCAAATAACAGTTCCATTTTTATTGCTTCGTTTCACAATATATGAATATCCTTTATAGTATGCATAAGGCTTACCATACCTAGTCACTGATACTTCCATATCAACTGTCAAGCACAAACTAATCTCTAGTAAAGACAACTTGGTAATAACAACAATAGTTTAATGTGGGAGCATATATACATGCAAAAAGTGGGAGCAAAGGTGGGGGGTAAAAAGTGGGAGCAAAAGTGGTAGCAAATGTGGGAGAAAAAAATAACTGTGAGCAAAAAGTGGGAGCAAATATGGGATCAAATGTGGGAGCAAAGCAAATATAAAAAAAAGTGGGAGCAAATATGCTAACAAATATGTCAACAAATATACCAGCAAAAGTAAATACACAAGTCAAGATAGATTAAAGTGCAAAGAAAATATGAAAGCAAATATGAGAGCAAAAAGGGTGATTTTCTAAAACAACTAGACATAACAAACTTAGTCATAACCTAACCTCACCTAACCTAACCTCACCTCACCTAACCTCACCTCACCTAACCTCACCTAACCTCACCTCACCTAACTTCACCTAACCTAACCTAACCTAACCTAACCTATCCTAACCTAACCTAACCTAAACTAACCTCACCTAACCTAACCTCACCTCACCTAACTTCACCTAACCTAACCTAACCTAACTTCACCTAACCTAACTTGAGTGAACTTTACCTAACCTAACCCATCATAACTTCACCTAACCTAACTTTACCTAATCTAACTTCACCTAACCTAACTTTCAACTCTCAGATCAAAATTAAATTCTAGGCATAGTTGAGTTGGAAGCCAAGACTTCAGGGATAACACACAAGTATACTAGCCACTACACCGCAAAATAGGCAAATTATCATGCAACACAACATAAAGTAAAAGTTTCCTGTAGTGTAACTCATTGGCTGTCAACCATAGTTTGGGAATTCAAACCCAAGACCTCAGGACTTTTGTTTTGAACATTATCAGAAATATTATTCCATTTACATTTTGCTGCTGCTGCTTATAGTTATAAGAGTTGGCATTAATATGGAAAGCAAAAAAAAAAAAAAAAAATGTGGGAGCAAAAAGTGGGAGGAAAACGTGTAAGCAGAAGTGGGAGCAAATATGGGAGCAGAAAGTGGGAGCAAATGTGAAAGCAAAAGTTTTTATTATCCAAAAACATTTTCCTTTTTGCCAGCCTCCCACCGCCATTCATCTGTGACGTCATAGCCAGTCTCAAAGCAAGTCTATACTTGTAGAACATGCCATGCGACAAGGTTAGGTTTACTGAGCTGAGGTTAACTTAGGTTAGCTAGCTCTATCTCACTCCTAGCCAATCATTAACCTTAAAAGCACTCTAGAGTTCTTGGAATCTGTTCATGTAATTATTATTCTTGACAGTACTTTGGAAATTACATCCTGAAAAATATCAATCCCCTTGAAAAATTTTTTAAACTGTTAATATTATTATTATTATTAGCCAAGTCACTTTACTAAAATTTAGTTTATGTGTATTTGTTGATATGAAAGTCTCTACAACCAGCCATGCTTGCACCCACTTTTTGCTTTCACTTTTGCTCCCATATTAATGCCAACTCTTATAACTATAAGCAACAGCAAAATGTAAATGGAATAATATTTCTGATAATGTTCAAAACAAAAGTCCTGAGGTCTTGGGTTTGAATTCTCAACTATGAATGTCAGCCAATGAGTTACACTACAGAAAACTTTTTATTTTTGTGTTGTGTTGCATGATAATTTGCCCATTTCGCGATGTAGTGGCTAGTATACTTGGGTGTTTTCCCAGAGGTTTTGGGTTCCAACTCGACTATGGCCAGAATTTAATTTTTGATCTGAGAGTTGGAAGGTTAGGTTAAGTAAAGTTAGGTTAGGTGAAATTAGGTTGGGTGAAGTTAGTTTAGGTTTGGTTAGGGGAGATTGTTTTAGTAAAACACCACATTTGCCCCCACGTTTTACTCACACATTTTGCTCCTACTTTGTACACTCACTTTTGCTCGCTCTTTTTGCTCCCACTTTTGCTTTCACATTTGCTCCCACTTTCTGCTCCCATATTTGCTCCCACTTCTGCTTACACGTTTTCCTCCCACTTTTTGCTCCCACATTTTTTTTTTTTTTTTGCTTTCCATATTAATGCCAACTCTTATAACTATAAGCAGCAGCAGCAAAATGTAAATGGAATAATATTTCTGATAATGTTCAAAACAAAAGTCCTGAGGTCTTGGGTTTGAATTCCCAAACTATGGTTGACAGCCAATGAGTTACACTACAGGAAACTTTTACTTTATGTTGTGTTGCATGATAATTTGCCTATTTTGCGGTGTAGTGGCTAGTATACTTGTGTGTTATCCCTGAAGTCTTGGCTTCCAACTCAACTATGCCTAGAATTTAATTTTGATCTGAGAGTTGAAAGTTAGGTTAGGTGAAGTTAGATTAGGTAAAGTTAGGTTAGGTGAAGTTATGATGGGTTAGGTTAGGTAAAGTTCACTCAAGTTAGGTTAGGTGAAGTTAGGTTAGGTTAGGTTAGGTGAAGTTAGGTGAGGTGAGGTTAGGTTAGGTGAGGTTAGTTTAGGTTAGGTTAGGTTAGGATAGGTTAGGTTAGGTTAGGTTAGGTTAGGTGAAGTTAGGTGAGGTGAGGTTAGGTGAGGTTAGGTGAGGTGAGGTTAGGTGAGGTGAGGTTAGGTTAGGTGAGGTTAGGTTATGACTAAGTTTGTTATGTCTAGTTGTTTTAGAAAATCACCCTTTTTGCTCTCATATTTGCTTTCATATTTTCTTTGCACTTTAATCTATCTTGACTTGTGTATTTACTTTTGCTGGTATATTTGTTGACATATTTGTTAGCATATTTGCTCCCACTTTTTTTTATATTTGCTTTGCTCCCACATTTGATCCCATATTTGCTCCCACTTTTTGCTCACAGTTATTTTTTTCTCCCACATTTGCTACCACTTTTGCTCCCACTTTTTACCCCCCACCTTTGCTCCCACTTTTTGCATGTATATATGCTCCCACATTAAACTATTGTTGTTATTACCAAGTTGTCTTTACTAGAGATTAGTTTGTGCTTGACAGTTGATATGGAAGTATCAGTGACTAGGTATGGTAAGCCTTATGCATACTATAAAGGATATTCATATATTGTGAAACGAAGCAATAAAAATGGAACTGTTATTTGGCGCTGTTCAAAGCAACGATCGAAACAGTGTCGAGGAATGCTTAAAACAAAAGAATTGGACGTACTTTCTTCAAACAATCATGAATGTAAACTTAATAATCACGCTAGTCTAAATATAAGGAAAACCCAAACCAAAGCAAGAAACCAAGTCCAAGAGAAAGATAGTACTGCTCAAGATAATATTAACCTCAAGATTAATACACTACAACGCACTCATGCTGTTAGCGAGTTGTTTAATGAGAAACCTTTAACACCTCCTGTGAAACCCATGATCAGACATGCACCCACATCTCAAAAGCCCTCAACCCTATCAGAGACAATATACCCCATCAAAAAGTTAGTGGGGAAAGGTAATAGTGGTAAAAATAACATAACAATGTTAAAGCATTCTAGCACATCTAAAAAAAAGCTTTCAACACTATCAAAGACAACTCAAACCATTGAACAGACTGTGGACACAGGTGGAAATTATCATGGTAATGATAACGATGATAATGATCATCATTATGAAAATGATTATAATAATGAGGATGATAATCATAATGATGGTGATAATGATGAACTGCTTCCCGAGATTCTGAAACCATTCATAAAAAATAGCAAATGGAACGATCCTAATATATTAGTCGAACGTCTACAGCTCTTGCATGCCTGTAAACAGCTTGGTCATATTGGTTATGAGAAAGAGCTATTAAATATAGAAAATGAACTTCGTGAAGCTGCTATTATTGTGTAATGGGTCAACGTAGCAACACCCCCATCCCCTAAAAAAAAAAATTTTCAACAAGTGTTATGTTTAAAAGAACTGATAAACCAAAAGAGCTGTAAGATGGTATATTGGCTTTCACGGCCGGTGAATTAAAACTCAGCAATTCTTCTAGGTTTGTGCCGTGTCTTGTGTGGGGTTTCGCCTAGGACACCAAGCTTGGCTCATCGGCGGGCTCTTGGTGTCCCCGCGGGGACACCAAGAGCCCGCCGATGAGCCAAGCTTGGTGTCCTAGGCGAAACCCCACACAAGACACGGCACAAACCTAGAAGAATTGCTGAGTTTCAAAAGAGCTGTATTCTGTGTGTCTATCTCTTGTAAAAAATTGATTAAATTGATAAACATAGTTTGTGTATATTTCTTGTTTTCTTGCATGTTCAAGCAATAGTTATGTCAGGGAAGGGATTCGAACCCTTGCTTCCTTATATATTTGGAAATTTTATCTTAAGTCAAACGCCTTAACCACTCGGCCACCCTGACAGTTACTGATTTAATTAGTCTTGTTGGACATTAGTGTTTACAAAACTTTTCTTTTCCCCACTATATATATGCTCAACCACTTTTTGGTTTTTCAATGCTGATTTTTGTTTTGTTTCAATTTTTTTTCAGTAACATTGCAGTTATCAGTATTGCAAACTGAGTGTTTAATATAGGGTTAAAGGCATCTTAAAAATCACAAGCCTTACAGTTGTCACGTATCATGTATAACATGTTATCCTACATTCCACATAGGGCTCTACCTTCTTAACAGTGAACTCTGTTGGTCATTAAAATAACTACTTGTAAAATAATTGCAGTGGTAAATCCTTTTAGCAAATATCATATATTAAATATTTTCACGCCATAGAACGAGAACTTAAAAATCATTTATTGTAGGAATACCTTTAATGGGATCACCAAACCTTCAAGTATGCAATATACATTCCAGATAGTGCTGTATTTTGGTCGATAGTGCCTCCAGTGCTTACATTAAATAAGAATACAGTAAACGTATAAATTTTTTATAAATCATAATTGTTTTCATAAAATACCATATAATAAATATTTTCACACCAACGAATGACCATTTGAAAATGGTTTATTGTAGAAATATCTTTAATGGAATCTCCAAACCTTCAAGTAAACCATATGTGATGTACATTCCACATAGCTACATAACCAAGAGTACATCGTGGTACCAATCTCCGCCGCATTGCGCGCTCATTGTTTGTGTTGGATTTCTGTCTCATTACTAGAACTGTACTTACTGGTCAATAACCAACATAGAGGTCAAAGTGTTCCCCTGGTAGATAACCCATGTTTGGTTTGCCAATTTCTAATTGCAAGGCCAGTCAAGACCTAACAAAAATTAGTCTTAACGTATATATCCATCATCAACACCATATCATTAAACAAATGAAACCATCTTAAGGTATTTATTACATTTAATTGCATTTTAGGAATCTTGCAAACATCTTGCAACCTTAAAGAGGAAAGTATAGACAGGAATTGTGAAAAGGAAACCGTTCAATCATTCAATGTCGTTAGCGTTAGGAACCTCAACGTAAGAGGTTATGAAAGTCTACGTGAGGGTGTGGTTTTTACAGCTGGATGCCTTTTCCTGACACCCACCTCAGAGACAAGTTTATGGGAAATGAAACTCAGCTATCATGTCGAATGTGAAGCTCCTAGTCTAGGAGAAAGTCATGTTGAGGTGATTGTCTACAGGGAGTGTGGTAAACGAAACAACAACAACAACAACAACAACAACAACAACAACAACAAAAAGCATACATGTAAAGGGAATATTATGGAATTTTCGAGTACATGTAGTCAATTTTAATAAAAATTGGATAAATTTCATGGTTTGTACACCACTTGGCTAAATTCGGTAAATTTTAGTGAATTTTCATCTATATTCGTCAAATTTTATATGAATTTGAGGTAGTTTAAACCATGCTTAGGTAAATCAATGGAATTTCAATAAATCTGGTAGTCATTTGTTGAATTTTGCTGGAATGTTGTGTCATTTGGTCAATTTGCGGAAAATGTAGTGGATTTTAGGAAAATTTAAGGTAAATCATGGGCAAGCACACTATTATTAGCTGAGTTTCTAATACAATTTTGCATACCCTAGGACCAGTATTGCATTATAAGGCATGCCATGTGTTAGCGTTCTTAAAAGCCAGTGATAAAAAACAAAAAGAGGTCTTTAATTCCACCCCTGGGCGTCATATCTAGTGTCATGTAGGTTGACGATCACGGAGTCCCAGCTGAGACCGTCATTGCTTCCACTAACTTGTGCTAGGCTCCTCACTCTCTTATTTCCTGTCGACCACACTTGCTCAACTCTTGTTCTCTACCGACCCCAACATGATTAGGGTATCCGAGCCCTAGGGAGTCTCTTCCTTTTGCAACTTCATTGGCCCTGGTTTATTTATTTTTTCTGATATCCTACTAGTGTGAGGAGGCAGCCTTGCTTTTTTTATTTTCATGCTATTCCCTGTCTTTTGCCCAAGCCCCCTCAAGAAGGTAGGGTGTATTTAGCCCCACCACTTGCGGTGCACTCTGCCTATGGCTACACCCTCAAGGGCTGATCAGTTTGGAAGTTGGTGACCCCAAGGGATTTCTGAGCTGAGTCCAGTTTTCCTCCTCTTTATCCATTACCTCTGGGGCAAAGCCACTCCTAGTATACTTTTTATCTGCCTTTCATGGCTCTCCTTCCTTCCAACTCCCTCAATCCTTATGCTTGAGGGTTGAGGGCCATTTTTTATTCCTTCTGTCCTTTATTTGACCAATTGTTTTCCATTTCTTATTCTAGTATATAAGAGTGTAGTAGCTTAGATTTAATTTTCATCTTTACGATGTCCCAAACCATTGAGGGTCGCTGTAGAACGCTTCTCTCTTGTCCAAAGGACAGCATGTTGAATTCCTCACTGGCTCATGAATTTTATACTTTGTTCACTTAGTTCTCACGGCTTTGAAACTGGCTGTCTGTAACGTGATCATTATTCATTTTAACTTCAGCGTACTAAACTAATTTTAAATTAGTTAATTTTAAATTAATTATTTTAAATTAATTATTTTAAATTCAGATTTGTGTTTCACAGTAAACACAATGATTATTCTCCGTTTAAAACAAGCCATACCATTCTTTTTCTACCATGATAGCTTATACGTGGGCATGGCTATAGATCATCAGCTAAGGATTCAATTTCCATTACCTACACCTCTCATGGTATGCCAATTCGTTAAACTATAGAAAACGTTTCTATATGTTCTGTTACATTATTATTTGACCATCTCACCGTGTAGTGGTTAACCTACTTGGTTGTCAACACTAAGGTCTTGCCTTCCAACCCCGACTATACCATGACATTCATTTCAAGATTGCCATAAGCTTCACTAAGCCTTTGTCAAACCTAACAACGATCTAGTCATGTGCAGAGCACGCCCGCTATCATGCAAATGAGTAATATGAAACTTACTGACAAGGTCGCTGTGCTGTTATCGCCAAGGGACACTAGACAAACCAAAGCCAGAGTCTCTGTGCAGATTCAACACAGCGGTAGTAGGCAAGCCTAGGTTTGTTTAAAAATCATCATGAATATAGCTCCACTGTCACTACAGAGGCCCCGGTTCGATTTTTTTTCTAAAGGCTGCAACAGGGTAGACTGTGTCTTGACAGGTAAAACTTTTTGGGGTGCATTCGTGAACCATGGCAAGGGTTGGCCATCCTGACTTCTTCAACACCTCCAACCAATGTTTACTATTACTGGTGAGTTACCATTTTTTTTCTTTCTTCGGCTTTTCCCTATTAGTTTGAGTCGCCGGAGCCAACCAGGCTCATTTTGATTTTGGCCGGGGATTTAAGGCCGAATGCCCTTCCTGACGCCACGTGATTTTTCAAGTGAAAATTCCAACCTCCGCTGTCACCGGGATTTGAACCCCACCTGCCCGAGTAAAGACGAGCAGCTAAGCACCTGCGCCATCACGCTCCCCACAGGTTAGTTATCTATCCGCACATTAATCCATAATTACCTAATAATAATAATAACAAAAATCATCCTCCATACACATGTCCATTAAAGCATGGTTTCACAAAGATGCTTATGCTTTAAGTGTATAACACGTTTTTTCCCCATAACATGACTATTTACTGTTTTAGGGGTGAAATGAGCAATCAAGGTAAAAGCCCATATCATCCCCTATTTTTTAAGCCATTACACCTAATTTTAGGATTCTTCGTTTCCGAGATAGGGATTTTTCAATTTTGGGGGGTAGTTTCACCCCCAAACAGGGGATGTTGCCCCAAGTGCTAGGACCCCTCATACAAGTCCCTAGCATGATTGGTTCGCGAGATATGAACAAAAGTGTCGTTAGGCCCTTTCGACAAAAATGAATCCTACATTCAAAAACGGGGCGTCACCCCCAGGGCTATAATACTGCCTATGGCAAAATCCCATGAGGGGTTCAGAAAATATTAACTAACGTATAGTTAGGTCCTTTTGACAAAACCCGTCCGTGCGCACACATACAAAAAAATATTACTATTTCACCCCCCCGGGTAAGGGTAGTTTTTATTTTGGGGTGAATATACCCCATCCATAGAAAAGGAGAGTTCACCACGAGTCCTACGACACCTCATACGTTTAAATCCGATTATTGGTTAGCGAGATAGTAAAAAGCCGATGACCTATTAGTTTTTTGGGGTTTATTTCAATACATATTACAAAACACTCATTTATAAATCATCATTTAAAAAGCCCGCTCTTTTACAAAAACCGCCAAGTTCGTAGGTATACAAAAAATAAATTACTATTTCATCCCCCGGGTAAGGGTAGTTTTTATTTTGGGGTAAATATACCCCTTCGATAGAAAAAGAGAGTTCACCACGAGTCCTACGACACCTCATACGTTTAAATCCGATTATTGGTTAGCGAGATAGTCAAAAGCCGATGACCTATTAGTTTTTATGGTTTATTTCAATACATATTAAAAAAACACTCATTGATAAATCATCATTTAAAAAGCCCGCCCTTTTACAAAAACCGCCAAGTGCGCATGCGTATAAAAAAACATTCATCGCCAAAATGTCAAAAAACAACATGTTTACCCCAAATGGCCTTTCCAAATTCCATCCATTTTTAAAAAATAACCTCACCATCATCTAGAGCGGAAAAAATACCATCTAAACGACCCCTCACTCGACCCTACTCCTCCCCCACCACCTAACCCTTTCCCAACATAGGCATACATATTCAAGCACGAGCGCGACTTCAGGAAACCAACACTACCCCACTACTCGCGAATGACCTTTTAGTTTTGGTCTTTTAATCAAATAAAGAGCCTATAGGAAAGTAGGGGGCATTACTAGCAGTGCTAGGACACCCTGTATGTTCTAATCCCATGTTTGGTTAGCGAGATATCAGGTTCGGGGCAAATACGAGGGTGGCTCAATAAAAAGTGAGACAGCTCTCTCATCATCCCACTACTCTAAATATTCCTATTTATACAATAATTTATTAACCAATGTATGTATACTCCATTTCTACGAGGTCGGGGATGAGATCAGATGAGTTACAATGTAATGGCCGTATGTCCTTCCTGACATTACGAATGGAGTTAATAGTGAATGAAACTGCTCAAGAAATTGAAAGTAAGCGGCATTTGTCTGGCGTAGAAAATGGGAAACCACGAAGAACTAGTTTGAGGATGGCCGACGATGGGATTTAAACTCACGTATCTACTGAGTCCACAGATAGCCTGGCCCCATGGCCTAACGCCTTAGCACACGTAGCTACTGCGATTGGTAAATATTTAAGTAAAAATAGTTCTAATAAATATACCGTGCATTTAACACAATTTATGTTGATAAATAAGAATAACAAAACCATTTTTATTAATATATAGAATGAGTTAGTACCGTACCGGATATGTCAGCAAGTACAATATCTAATCAGGTGCAGTATGAATAGTGTTTGTCCGTACAATGTAAGTGGAGAGTTACTCTAAATCCAAGCCAATGATCATAATGTCACAGACCGGTTTCATTAAAAAAGTATTCATCGGTTGCTTCGTGTAGTGTTTGCATGTATGAGGTCACTTGGCCCGTTCTGCGACGAAGCCTCACAATAGCAACTCTTCAAGCCAACTCAACTGAAAAGATTTTAAACTTGTCGCAAGGGGGGCGGGGGTAGATTTTAATTTCATTCTCTGCAGAAATGTCACCAGCTTGCTTGGACAACAATGCTCTATTGTGGGGGACTGAAACCGCGAGATGGCGTTCAAGGCTGCACTGCCATCTGGTGACAAGTGACGAAACGACAGCGCACTTACAAGTAAAGAGGCCAACAGAAATTAATTTGCCAAGTATTCTTTGTAAAGTAGCTCAGTTTAATTTAAAGCTGTCAAGCGAGGGATAGAATAGATCCACTCGTCTGTAAATGACCGTGACGCTACGAGTGTGATGCGTGATCCAATAAACCTACTGTACGAGAGGGTGTCGCATGACCACACTGGTTGTGTTCAACAGTAACATTACCCATTTCTGTATCACCTGGGAGGTCATCTGTCAGTGACATTTACTTTTCATTTATTTATTTAATGGTATAATAATAATAATAATAATAATAATAATAATAATAATGCTTTTACGTCCCTTTTAACTCCTGAGGCTTTTAGAGACGCCGGTGTGTCGGAATTTTGTCCTGAAGAGGATCTTTAACGTGCCAATAAATCTACTGAACGGCTCCGTCGTATTTGTGCACCTCCAAGTGCTAACTGGCTGCGCCAGGATTCGATTCTGAAACCTTGGGAACAGCAGGCCAGAAGATTACCGCTGTGCCACGCAGCCAGTTTATTTATTTATTTATTTATTTATTTATTGTGTTCAGAAAGATAATAGATTTTCTTGTTCTCACAGTTACATCAAGTTACATCACATGCATTCTGAAGTAGGGGCAGTAGACTAGACGATAGCTTAGCTTTAAGTTGTTAATAATAATAATAATAATAATAATAATAATAATAATAATTATTATTATTATTATTATTTTTTAACGAGGGACTGTGGAAAATCTTCAAAAGACACTTGTGAAGGGTCCGCACTCCACAGTAGTGTGGGTTTTTTACCCACTAAAAACCACATCCCTTTTCCCACGTTGCGTTCATCACCCCGGAACCGCTCTCGCATTACTTCAGGGTGATGTCGTGCTTACTTAGCCTTTCAGACTTCTTCTTTCTTCATTTCTTCTTAAGGGCGTTCATACGCTTCCAGATCTTGCTTTTTCTGGCGAAGGACATCCTCCACATACACTGCTACATGATCCCATGATTGCTGGTTCCGTAACATCACAGAAATAATATTATCTGGTGTCAGTTCTCCCAATTCAGTTTCCACATATTCTCTCTTTATCATCCAATGGCCGCACACGAAGAAGGTGTGAAGTACATCATCGATGTCGTCACAATATATGCATGTTGCACCACTCGCTCCGCCTACTCTATGCAGGAATTTACGGAAATATCCGTGTCCTGTTAGAAGTTGTGTGAGGTAATAATTGACATCACCATGGACTCTTTCGACCCAGGTATCCAGGCGTGGTATCAGTCGCTTAGTCCATTTACCACGAGGGTCACTTTCCCATCTGAGTTGCCATCGCCTCATCCGTTGGTTAAAGGCACGCTTCTTTGCACATTTCTTTCCCAGCTCTCCTTGGGTACGCCAGATTTCTTGTCGCTCCAATGCAAGTAGATCTATTGGGGCTAATGCTGCCACCGTGAGGATTGCAGGTTCAGAAACCGTGAGGTATGCACATGCAATACGTAAAGCTGCTCTCCATTGTACGGCAGCTATCTTTCTCCGATACCATGCAAATCTCAAGGATTCGGCCCAAACTTCGGAGCCATACAAGAGCACTGACTGAACCGTCGTCATGAGGAGGCGTCTTTTACTTGATTTTGGGCCATTAATATTGCCCATCAGCCTACTAAGTGCTGTAATGTATTTTATTGCCGTATCTGTCACTCTCTGAATATGGTTCCAGAATGTGAGCTTGGAGTCAAGTGTCACTCCTAAATATTTTGTACTCGTACATGTTTCAATCACTGTATCTCCAACAGTCATTGGTACAAGAGTCTCAATCCTTTTCCTCGTCAGAAGAACTATCTCCGTTTTATGTTCTGCTAATGTTAGTCTGTGACTCGTCATCCAGTTTTTTATGCGCCACATCACCTGGTTCAATTTGATTTGAGCCATCTCAACATTGCGGGCCACTATCAAGGCAGCCACATCATCAGCGTAGCCCACTAGATTCGTATCCTCTGGCATCTCCAGACGTAACAAGCCATCATACATGATGTTCCAGAGATCTGGACCAAGGATGGATCCCTGTGCTGCTCCAGCCATCAGTCGTTTTGCCCTTTGTCCATATTCCGTATCATACAGCAGAGTGCGATCCCTGAAGTAGTCTCTCATTATGCGCATAAGATACTGTGGTACTTTGAAAGTCTCTTCAAGAGCTTCCAACATGTCATTCCAAATTGCCGAATTAAAAGCATTCTTTACATCCAGGGTCACAAGAAGTGTCACTTTACGAGAATGATGATTGCCCGTTTGCGCTCTTTCTACTGTGCTCACCACCTCCCATATTGCATCAATAGTAGAATGTCCTCTGCGAAATCCATGCTGATGAACAGATAAATCCCCTGCTATCTGAACTGCTGAGAGAATTCTTGGCTGCAGAAGTTTCTCTAGGCCTTTTCCAGCTGTGTCCAACATACATAAAAGTCTATAACCAGCAGATTTTCCAATCGAGCCATTTTCCATCGGGCATTAAAAACACCCGCTTGCAGGCAATGATTGTATATATTCAACAACAGTTCTGGACAAAGTTCTGATATTACCTTAAGCACTTCTGCAGGTATATCATCTGGTCATGGAGCCTTCTTGTTTCTAAGGGAGCTAAAAGCTGTATTCAGTTCTCCTACTGTGAAGAGAGGTATATCATTCAGTTCACTTTCATCGTCACAATCAGTCCTCTCTGGATGGTCGGGAAATAGTGTGTCCACAATTTTTTTAATGGTTTATGAATCCATGCTCGGGTTTGAGAATTTTCCAAGTTTCTTCATTACAATCTTATAACCCAGACCCCATGGATCATCTTCCACTTCCTTAGCCAAAGCCCACCATTTATCAGCTTTACTCTTCTTAATTGCTTTGCCAACTTCCTTCTTTCCTGACTTATACTCCGCTGTGACTGAGGTATTCACTTCTCTGTCTCTCGTCCTCTGGGCCATGCGTCGAAGTCGCAGACAGTTTTTTCTCAATTCTGCAATTTCTTCGGTCCACCAATACGCTGGACGTCTGCTAGTTCCTGGTCTCTTTCGGGACATTGATGTATTGCATGCTTGCTGGATTAGCTGCATGGTGAGTTCAACACGTACACCAGCTGCTTCTTTTCCTCTACAGCAAGAACATTTTTCTGCTATGTTCTCCATTCCATTTTGTATTACATTAAGAAACGTTTCCTTGTCAATGCTGGCTATATTCCACCGTGCTGGCCTGCACAGTATGTTTCTTGCTTGAAGAACTTCCTGAAGGAAACGAAAGATGATATATTGGTGATCACTCCCTGTATAGTCCTCAATAACTTGCCATCCAGTAATCTTAGGCGCGATATCCTCCGTTGAGAATGTTACATCCAGTATTGTTCCCTGACATCCTGGCCGTCGGAATGTTGGTACATTTCCAATGTTATTGACCACTAAACCTGTTCTAGCTGCCATTTCCATTATGCGTCTTCCTCTGGAGTTTATTTGCGGCATGCCCCATTCCAACGCTTGAGCATTAAAATCACCAGCGACCACTAGTCTTTTGTCCATTCCACGCAATGCATCCTCAAGGCCATCAAGTTTCATTTGAAAGTTTTGGACAGATTCATTTGGCGTAAAATAACAGCTTACAATAGTGATTCCCCCAATCTGTACCCAGAGAAAACCATTTTTACATCTATGCTCTGCGACTGAGAATTTTCTTAGATCTGGTATCCAAATTGCTGCTGTTCCAAGATTATCCGCAAACCACCCAGGATGGTCCCTCTCTTGATATTGTTCACTAATAATAATTATGTCTGCTTCCATCTCATAAATCAGATGTGTCAGAAGATCGTTAGCTTTTTGACTCCTGTGCATGTTTGCTTGAAGGATTCGCATAATTTGCTGTTATTTTTGGCCTTTTCAAGAGCTTCAGGAAAAACTGTGCATGCACCTGATCCAGGAGCATGATTTCGTTTAACTTCATTGACACCTTTATCTGTACAAAGCATGCATCGCGGATTCTTCTTTTTACAGTCTACTGCTTTATGACTAGCTTCTCCACACATAAAACAAAGTTTACTTCTATCAGGGCCTTCGCATTTCCGTGCCAAATGTCCATATGACAGGCATCGAAAGCAGCGAGGTAAAATGGTTCTAACACGTACTCTGCAGTATAGCCATCCTATCTTAATTCTTCCTGCTTCCAGACGTTTTTGAGCATCCTCATCTTTAGTTTCAAAAATGGCAAGTTTCTGCTCCCAACTGTTTGGTTTAGTTACCGAAATTTTCAGCTATCCATGAGTATTACCAGAATCCCGTCTTACAGCTTCCTCCACATCTGCAACGGTAGTGATACCATCCAAGTCCCGAATCTCCAGTGTAGTTCGGGGAATTAAAGCCTTTACATCACCATCTTGTCCAAGAGCATCTCTCAAAGATTTACTCCCCCGTGGCTTATGATCGCGAGATTAACGGTCACGTTAAACTATAAGCTTCCTTCCTTCCTTCCTTCAAAGATTTACTGAATTTCTCCCTGTTTTCAATCTGCGTTGTTTTCTTGAACTGAAGAAGAACAGCCCCGTCTCTAGTTTTACGGATAGATCGAATGTCTGCTCCATTGTCTTCCGGCTTCACCTTATTCCTGATATTCTTCAGAACATCAGCGAAAGTCTTACCCTTCATTGGTTTGATGATTACGGCTTCTGAACGACTCCTTAATTTAGAATAAGGTCGTTTTCCATTCTCGCTAACCGCTGTATCTTTAAAATCGTTTTTGACCTGCTCCATTGGAATATCATCAGGTTTCCTCTCCTCACTCTTCTTCTTTCTCTTCTTCTTAGGTAGAACCTTTTCCCAATTTCCTGGATCGTCCACCATTTCATTTGTTACTAATGATGTACTGGTCAATTCTTTGTTCTCCATGATAGTTATTTCCTGCTTCAGTTCTTCTGCTGATTTCTTCCATGACAACCTACATGTTGCTCCAGCATCTAAAGCTTCTTCCAACTTCATGAGACCGTTTTTTATATCCATTTTTAATAATAATAATAATAATAATAATGATAATAATAATAATGTTGAAAGGAAGCTTATAGTTGCACGAGACCAGTTATCTCGTGATCATAAGCTTTGGGACATCATTTAACGTGGAATGCGAATTACTGGACGTGACATTTCACTTCGAAAATCCCACCGGAAACCGAATTCGGTCCACCTTGTTCAAAGACAAACGGCTTGACCACTGCGCCACCACAGTGCTTCGCGATATGATTGAATAAGTTGGGTATGTGAGAACGGGTGCATCATTAAGGGTTTCCACTGTTAGATTTCACCCTCTCCAACTCCATACTTTACCACCTCAGCCAAAGAACAAAGAATGATAATCCAAATAACCATGTAATTTTATTACACCTGTGAATCTAATGACTTCTCGAGTGTTTTTCGATATTCTTGACAAAGTTGCTGCAGGAAGAGTTGGATTGTTCTTTTGCGTGACTCCAGCCAGTGCAGGAATAACACACTGTTACTCTGCTGCCATTTAGCCGTGTGTTCTGAGGTTAAAATACAGTAACTTCTTGCTCTCTACGATTATTATTCCCATTTCTACGGGTTTGGGGATGAAGTGCGACAAATATCTATGTAGCAGGTGATTTATATGGCGGGATGCCCTACCGGACACCAAACTCATGACAAGAGTTAAGAGGTAGAATGAGTGATAATTAATGAAATGGTGTGTTAGAAGGAACTGGCTCGGCATCTGCCTAGAGTTGAAAATGAGAAACCTCGGAAAACCATTTGAAGGATGGCCGACAGAGAGGTTCGAACCCTCCTCTACCGACTCCGAAGATAATTTGGCACCATGGCTTTGTCCCGTAGCTACCACGGAGATTTTATTGCTATGTGTTATTCATATTCTGTTAATCAGTGAAGAACCACAGCTTTTTCTAAAGAATACTTCTCTTGCAGTTTTTGAGGTGCGCTAAATCTCAATCTTAAGAGAGCCATAAAATTACATTTCGGATCTTCTAAATAATCCTACCGCACTGTATCTTAGTCTTTTGAACAAATCGAATATGTTGATTTTATTATAACCAGGGTTGGGATTTTTAGGTGCAAATTTCAGACGAAAAGAGGAAGAGAAAAGGTGCTCAAATAGGGAAAATAAAAGGGGCAAAGAGGTGCTGGTTTATTCAAATAATTTTCTCTTTCCTCAATTCTAGTTTATAGAATTACAAACAAGTGCATCAAATCACTCATCAAAAGAAGGAAAAACATGAAGCTGTTGTACTTCAAGACATTTAGCATCTCTACATTTTTAAATGTAAGTCTGTTTCTCTTAGGAGATAGAATGTCTTTGTTGATGCTAAAGCTTTGTTCGACATACACAGAAACCAGTGGGGGCAAACTTTGTATTCATTCGGAACGGCAACGCTACAGATGTGGTGAATTCCTAAATGTCTGGATTCTTCTGAAGACTTGACTCAAGTTTGTCTTTGGCAAAGCCAAATAACTGCTCCCTCACGGGAGTAAAAATATCCCATTGTTTTTCCTTTTCCAGACCGTGTTCTTCTAATCGATTAATAACTGCAGTCAGGTACTTGTAACTATTGACACTATAGTTCTGTCTGAAAATTATGTATTTTCTCCGGTAACATAAGTTGCTGTGCCTTGGAACTTGAACCTACGTCAACTGGATCCAAAGAAAGCACAAACTGTCTAATTTTGTCAAAATTCTCACACAACATAGCAGCACACTCAATCCACGATCCCCAGCGAGTAATGACTGGATAATTTGGAAGGGGCAGGCCAGTGGTTTCCCTATAGGCAACAACACAATTCAGAGCTTCTGGTAGAATCTTCTTCAGGGCAGAAATGAATTGATTTCCGATGTCATATTCGTTCCTTATGGATTGACAAACCCTGTGAAGGGCATGAACCAAGCATGTCACATGCTTCAACTTAGGAAATAAAGATTTCAATTGGTTAACAGCTGAAACCATGTATAGAGCCTGTTCCGTAACCATGAGAAGAAGATTTTCAAACTCGATACCAGTTGGCCAGAGTTTTTGGCAGAAGTCCATAATTGATTGCATTACTGTACCGAGATTGGCTTTCTGCAGCTCATACATTTTTAACAACATGGGGTTAACGTTCTACCCTGCTAAGGGAAAAATTAAAATGTTCAAAACATATTGTTCCATTGAGTCTATGGTTTCATCCACAATAATTCCCACATCGGAATCAGACACTTTCTCCTTTATTCATTGTATGGTTTCCCGGTAAACAGGCTCCATATTGTTTTTTCTTTTTTCTCATCGGGCATGGACATATTTGTGTATTTTTCAAGAAATCCCTTGAAGGCTGGATGGTTTACCTTATTGAGTGGAATTCCTGCTTGTGTAAGAGCTGCACACAAATCAATGTTTAATTCCTTCAAATTTTGGCTTTTTGAAGAACTCTGTTGAAACGCATTTCGTAATGGAGGTTGCCGCGATTTGTTTACTTGAAGAGTCTTATTCATGTGATGCTTGGAACTGGAAATGTTTTGTTTGATGTGATCTCGCTGGTGCCTATGAAATCTTGTTTGAATTCCTGAGCCGGAGCAATAAATCAGTTACTGGACACCTTTGGCATGGTAAAATCTGGTAGTACACTCGTTTTGTAACATAACAAAGTGCTAACACCAGTTCACTTGCTAACTCAATGCGACTATCACACAACTCACTCACTCACTTGCTGTCCACACTCTCTTATAACACCTCTACAATTACCAGAATGTTCTCATTCATGCTGGAACTGCAGTCTCAGCGATTTCTAGTAACTTCGAGCAAAACCCAGACTAATTCTCGGAACTACGCGGATGGGGTTGCTGACATCTCTGCGTCACCAGCCTCCGTCTCTATGCGAACAGATGACGTCTCTCACAGTAACAAACTCACATTCACGAATAGCAGGCTACTGATTCTGGTGGGATTGAATCACCCATTGTCAATTGCATTATTGCGGGCTACATTATTGCGATAAAGCGTGAGAGAAAGAGGTTTTGTCGAACACACAATTATATTCCTTTGAGGTGTGCTTTCAACTCCCGCGTGGTGTGTACTAAAAGAAGTAGGCTTACTACTCGCACGTTCACAGCAAGCTGTGTTGTTGTTTGAGTCTTCAGTCTTTTGACTGGTTTGATGCAGCACTCCGTGTCTCCCTGTCCTGAGCGAATTGTTTCATCTCTACATAGCTACCACACCCTACATCCGAGGCAATCTGTTTAAGGGACACTGGGACTGAGTTTTCATATTTCTGTAATTATCAATGGATATTGTTCTAATTTTACACACATCACTCAAATACTAATATACACTATACTACTGATTGACAGTTTTCTATCTCTAACCGTTTAGGAGATATGATTATTTTTATATAGAAATTATGCAAATATTGAAAATGGTCCTTGCATTAAACAGATAGAGGTAGCTCATTTATCATGACTTTCACATATAGATATTTAGTATGAAAGCAATCCTAGTGATTGGTTTTGAGTTCATATGAATATTTGTTGAGATATAAATTAACTCATTTCACAATTTTTTTTATCCCATTAATTGCCTATTATTTAAAATTAAAATATTTTTAATGACAAAACTAAGAATACTACAGTAAAACTAATCACTGAAGTTATGGATCCATTAATATAGAATATGAATACAAATTTGCAATATTTTAGCAGCAAATCTAATGCGCATGGACCAAATGTTGCATCAAAAAATGGGAAGCCGCGATAAATGGACTTTTATGAAAACATGCATATTTTTTGGTTATCAGCTTTCAATTTTAGGTAATTATCAATGGATATTGTTATAATGTTACACACAGCACTCTAATAGTAATATACACTAGACTACTGATTTACACTTTTCTATCTCTAACCGTTTAGGAGATATGATTATTTTAATATGAAAAATATGCACATTTTGAAAATGGTCCTTGCGTTAAACGGATAGAGGTAGATCATTTATCATGACTTTCCCATATAGATATTTAGTATGGATGCAATCTTAGTGGTTGGTTTTAAGTCCATATGAATATTTGTTGAGATATAAATTAACATATTTCACAATTTATTTATCCCATTAATTGCCTATTATTTGAAAATTAAAATATTTTTAATGGCAAAACTATGAATACTGCAGTAAAATTAATCACTGTGCTTATGAAGGAAGGAAGGAAGGAAGCTTGTAGATTAACGTGACCGTTAACCTTGAGATCATGAGCCACGGGACCTCCTTTTTACGTGGAATCCGAACCACAGGACATGACATTTCACTTCCACTGTGCTTATGGATGCATTAATATAGAATAGGTATAAAATTTGCTACATTATAGCTACAAGTCTGATGCATATGGGGCGAATTTTGTTTCAAAAAAATGAGAAGCTCAGAAAAATGCACTTTTATAAAGCGATGCATATTTTTTGTTATCAGCTTACCTTATCAGCTAAAACTGCCCAGCACCATATGTTAACAACCTCTTTCTTGCTTTTCTGAGCTCCTTATTAGGAAAATAAGTACAGAAATACTCGCCTCAATGAAAGTCCATGAATAGGGGGCGTTTAAATACCATGCACTAGACATTTCAAGAATTTGCTGGACCTTTAAATATGGCGGAATTCGGAAAAGACTTTCACTAAATTATCCGCTGGAGTCAGGGGCATAATTATATCAAAGAATAAAACAATCAATATTTTTGCGATTTCCGACAAAAACTCAGTCCCAGTGTCCCTTAACATAGTCTAACCTTGGTCTACCCCTACAGTTCTTGTCCTCGACCCTTCCTTCCACAACTAAGCTTGCTATTCCTAGGTGTCTTAGTACGTGTCCTACCAACCTATATCTCCTCTTCATTAGCAATCGCCAGAAACATCTCTCATCTCCCACTAGTCTTAATACCTCTTGGTTTATAACCGTATCTACCCATCAGATCTTCATCATTCTCCTGTAACACCACATTTCAAACGCTCCATTTCTTCCCTTTTCTGCTGCACCAATAGTCCAAGTTTCACTTCCATAGAGTGCCACGCTCCAAACAAAGGCGTTCAAAAATGACTTCCTAATACCTAAATCTATATTCGATGTCAACAGATTCCTTTTCTGTAGAAATGCTTTCCTTGCCTGAGCTAATCTACTTTTTATATCTTCTTTGCTTCGTCCATCACTGGTTATTTTGCTTCTAAGTAACAGAAGTATCTTACTTCCTTTAGTTTTTCACCTGCCAATTTGATGTCCATAGAGGTTTCTCGTTTATTTCGGCTGCATTCCAATATTTTTGTTTTACATTTATTAATTTTCATCATGAATACTTTCCTCAAGACGGAGTCCATACCATTCAAAAACTCATTCAAATCCTCAGGCGTGTCGGCCAAGATGACTATGTCATCAGCAAATCTCAGAGTTGAAATTATTTCTCCTTGAATCTTCACTCCCACTTTACATTTTTCTCCAGTTTCCGTCTTTGCTTGTTCAATCTAAAGCAAGCTGAGGAGACGTTAATTGAAAGTTAAATATTTTCAATTGATTAGATATCTTATAGAATAAATTGGAATTAAACTTAGAAGAAAAGGGGGGAAAAGGGGATTATGGGCATGGCAGGGGGAAAAAGGGATGAAGGTCCCAAAAAAGGGAAAAGGTGCGTGAAAAATGCCTCTTTTCGCAACTAGAAACAAAACTTCACACTGTGATATATTTCCGAACTTCTTTAATTTACCCTAAGAAAGAAGGTGCGTACCTAAAAATCCTAACGCTGATTATAACATAAGTTAATACATGCTTATTAATTATTTTCATAAAACAAATTGGAGGATCCACCATCTTAACCGAGGTCGTTAAGTTAACTCTTAACCCACCGGGAGGTACATATTCCCCGGTTTCTTGCACACATTCTAGGTAAATACCTGGATGTTACTGAGCCCTAATTCACCCCAGCTCAATTTATGGACAGAGCCGAGGGTCGAACCGACCTGACAATTTTTCGAGTATCAAGTGGAATTTGGAAATGAAAATTTATTTCATTGAAATAAATGTTTTAGGAAGAGTTTGGAACCATTTAGAAACATTTTTGGAGAATTTTGGATGATTTTGGTTTATTTGGATATATAAGTTTTGAGGTGAATGTAAATTTAACCAAGGAAGTGTCTGAGCAGAGGAAGCTGGAAATTGTCATAAGCTTCAAGTTAGCACTCTCAAGACCGGTTTTTGTCAGCCAGGTCGACACAAACCAATTTTGCACACGACTTTGTGATAAGAGGCTAGGACAGGTAGAGTTTTGGTAATAAACCTGCAGCCAATGAGGATTCAGCACATAATTTGTGTGGGAAACGCTATTTAATCATATTTGCTTTATTAAGAGAGATTAGCATTCCCAGAGGTCAAGAAGAATATGTTACATTGTTTATGAAGAAGAGAAGTATATAATTTTGACCCAGAGAAGAGTAATTAGCATAATTCTATTATAAGTGGACTGGTTGCGAGGCTAGTTTGTCCGCGCGCGCGAACCACGGACACACAGCAGAGACTCTTTCTGATACCGTCGAGGAGAGCGGACCTGTCGTGCAGCGCTCCGCAAATTTAACATTGAGTATCGACAAGCAGCATAATATATCAAGAAGCAAGCTAATGAAACAGCGAATAGAGAAGAAGATTGCTATATAATCTACAACATTCAACAGATGCAAGCAATTTCGTTTTTAAAACGAATCTACACATCGCAGCATTATAACTGCAGTATTTGAGAAGCATATTACCTGACATTTTCTACATGCTAAAATCTACGATTCGAGGGGGATAGGGGGGGCGTGGTGGCTCAGCGGTCTAGCTGAATGCCTCTCACCAAGGCGGTCCGGGTTCGATTCCCGGTCAATGCATGTGAGATTTTCGATGTGAAATGCCATGTCCTGTGGTTCGGATTCCACGTAAAAAGGAGGTCCCGTGGCTCATGATCTCGAGATTAACGGTCACGTTAAACTACAAGCTTCCTTCCTTTCCTTCCGAGGGGGATATTCTTATTCTGCACCCTCTAAGATGATTGGAACGATTCACTAAAAAATGGTAGGAGAAAAATCTACACTATGACACGGGAAGATTCAGGGTGGATTCCGAAGTCCTGAGATGGACGTCACCACCACTGCGATTCCACCATGCAGTTTGCTGAACTTCAAAAGCTACGTTCAAATGTCCATAAAGAACTTGGAGAGATGTTAACTACGCACTCTCAAAGTTACTATTTTGACGCGGGGGAGAAGAGAGAAGAAGATGGTAAGCAGAGTTCAATGTTCCGGGTACGAGCATCTAGACTTGCAAGTGTCGCGAAGCCAGAAGATTGCTGTCCGCAGAGCACGAGTTCACTGAGGCCAGGTGGGCACCCGTCAAGCAGGCTCGGGGAGTTCAGCTGCGAGGCGAGCGGCCGGCCCAGAGCACGTGAGGAATGCGACCGACACTCGCCAACTTTGGAGCGGAATATCGAGGCCATCGTTCGAGGTATTTTCATCGCAGACCGTCAGAAAGGTACAGAATTGACAGCTCTAAGATCTCAGTAGTTTGTTGTAGTTTCTTGAGGATGTAGCAGGGTGACCTATTCATTATGTAGAAATTCTTTCTTATAACTCAAATTATTGTATGTCTATTTATAAATTGTTGGTTAACGTTTTTTAAACGTCACCGTGTGTCGTTCAGACGTGATGTTATTAGCATTTAGAATTTAGATTACCGTTTTGGTAAGGTTTTATCCAGTGTCGTTTTTAACCTTCTCATTTTAACGAAAACTGTTCTATGTTAGGAAAATGCTTCGATCGTAACACATACGTTTTCAAACCATGTTATGCGTTTAGATTGCTATAATACATTATTGCTCACAATACGATTTATGACGAGGCACTATGATACTGTGAATGACAAGTTTAACTTGTATAAATATTTAATAACAAATTTAAAATGTTATAAATAATAACATTAGCAGAATATTATTCTAATTGAAGAATATATTAATATGTGACGATAAGTAAGTCGTGGATGATTTATGTAACCACTATTATGTCAATAAAGGATCACCACAGTGACAATTGAAGTCAGGTGAGGTCTATTAATAGCAACCAGTATTTGTTATAACATTGCCAATGCGAAATGATGATAAGAAGACTTGTATGTCTATGGAAAGTCAGTAACATGTTTAAGCAAGTTGGTAAATGAAGATTTTGCTCATTATTGTTTTGTAACAGAGAAACGAAAGTATTATTATTGTTATTAACCTTTCAGACGAGCGGACTACAACCATTTTAATGTTTACATTTGAGTAAACGTGGTATTGTTGTACAATGCAATGGTTAATCAATAGATTGCATTATGATCAGTTACGTGGAATGTCAAACGAAAGACATTGTTGTAGACAAATGTATTGTCGAAGGTAATGAGCACGATAAATTTAAAATTAGAGAAGGAGGAGGTTAGCAGTGTTTCATGAACTGTATACACAGCAGTGTTACATAGTAGGATCACTAATTCTGCTACAGGTTTGTAGACAGATGGGTTTGTTTTGAAGTATTCCGTGCAGTATTTTACGAGAGTTATTGTGGCAAGAGTAAGGAGAATTTGTGTCGTATTTTGAAGCGCAGGAGACGCTATGAGTATGTGAAGTTCACGTTTTGCTGACGAATTGAGTATTGCCATGAGAGCAATTTACTCCTACAGAGTGTTAAGAAAGTCACTGACGTTTAAGAGTGTTTGTTTGTATTGTTTTGTCAGTTAGCGTTAATGCTATAGCCACGTCATTGTCGTATTAAGTTGGTGTAGTTCCGTCTCGATCTTTAATGTCATTATTATTCTTATATAATGGATTTGTCTATACAGAACTTTAACTAACTTCATTGTTCGTTAATATAGTTCATTTATTTTGACTTATAACCAGAAGCTTATAGAAGCTATCGTTATGTGAACAAGTGTTCGTCTAGAAGTGAAGTTTGTAACAGGAGAGCTCATTAGATTGACATATCACGTCTATTCTAGTCCAGATTCGAATACCGCGTTGGACGCGTGTAATTCAACATTGTATATAATTGTTAGTTGTATATCCCATTATTATTTTAGATTTGCTCATGTTTGTAAATAGCTGTATATCGTAGGGTATTTCAAGATTGTTATTATTATGAGTCGAACAGCTGATCGTAGATCAAGCTCACGAGTAACCAGTCACAGGATGACTAACAAGTTTTACTATTCGATCTTATTCGAAGATTTAGGAAGTAGATATTTCATTTACAAGAGTAATTGTTTGTTTTGCAAGTTTCATGTTTTATTGTGGACGACAGGGGTATTTCTTGTATATATTTATTTAGGGAATAAATCCCAGGCACATGTCGTTTGCCTGTTTTGTTTTATAGAAACTGATCATCTTTTCTTTTCGCAATCGTCGTACGATAATACTAGCAGTTAGTTACTAGAACTCACTTAGTCTCAACTTCACCGTTCACGTCCGAGATCCGAGATTCTCGTACTACCAAGTTATTTTGGAATTAGATTTGCTAGTAAATGTGTAACTAATTGTAGTGTTATTGTACGTCCGTATGCGTCAAGGGTTTCCTAGTCATTTATCCAGTAGGGATGCGTTGACGTATCTAGCTGGGTGTCAACGTCCCTACAATCCCTACTATCTCAGCGGATATGGGTGATGGCTAATGTGGGATTCGGGCGCAGTACCTTACTTCAAGCTCTAAGGCACTTAGCTGAATTCTAGACCCGTATAATTCCAGCTATTCACACTATTATAATCATTGCAATAACACAGATTATCAAAGAAACTCCTAACACGGGGTGATGACCGAACATATTCCTGGTGGCCAGAGATCAAGCATTAACAAGGAACAAATGTTTTAGTTCTACTTCATATTGACCTGTTCTCATGTGAGCAGGAGCGGGGAACAATAGGCCTAACCCGCCATGTCGTCTAATCGTACGGTACTTACTGGGAGTTCACCATCCCTACCACTCACCTCTCGTGATATTACATCTTTTCAGTCGGTCAACACAATGTAACTGGGACAAGCGAAAAATAACCTGAAAAAATTGCAAGGGTTTAAATGTATGTATTTGTTTTGGACTACAGAAAATGGAGAAAACTAAGGTACCGGTATGACATGTTTTGCTCGGCAAATGAACATCATCAGATCAAAATATATTCAAGATAAAATAGTCATACTATAATCTGCCCTTGGTGTTGGCGTAGAACTACGAGATCCCGAGTCTGACGTAAGGGCTGGAACAGGGTGAACTTAGCCTCGTGAGGATTTACTAGTTGTGCCCCATAGCCTATAACCAATGTCAAGTCATCGGAATCATGGAATCAGTTTTAGTTCTATAGTTATAAGGTACTGCAGAAAGTTGTTGTTTTTGTTGGTTCAATAATTAGGAGCTTGAACTTTCTTGGTCATCAGCCTGGTGTATTTGGGAGTGCGTTGAATTTGTCTGCTAACCTTTGCTTCTGTGATGAATGCTGCAGTGTGTGTATTTATTAGGGTCGTAAAATGGAGTAGATGACCAGGAATTATAACTGAGGTACCATCCGTGTATTTGCCTGGTATAAGTGTTTGGTGGATAAACCAGAGGAAACCCAATAAAGATGGTCGTTGTCAGCGTCGTGATTCAAACCGCCAATCTCCGGACCTGCTACAGCTCCCTAATGCAGTCGTGCAGCGTGAACTAACGCGCATGGCTACGCCACCACATACTGTACAATGAACAGTAATCCTAAGATACCCATTGGGGTAGCTATATTCTTGTCCTATGTTGCCTGCTGAACTTTTACATAAAGCATATGGGTGCTGGTATATCGCATCTTCATTTCCCTCACTTAGTGAGGCGGAATGCTACATGTCACAAGACCCTGTAACTGCACGCAACTTAGTGAAGTGGATGTAGAAGACATCATTCCAAGCAAGTGCCACTGACGCTAACAGCTCTTTGAGGAAGGAGAGCGAACAAGATTTCAGAGAAGAAAGATAAAACTACATGTTCTATTCATTTGTGAAGCGAATACGACCCGGGAGGCCATCAGAGAGCTTCCAAATCATTGGCGTCGCGTCGCGCCGAGCGGAGAGATGCCATCTATGTTTACGAGTGCTCCAGATGTGGCCGTAAAACACCAATCGGCTCGAGCAAATTCATCTGAAGACATCAGCGGCACGTTATAGACCCCTCACTGCACTCTATGGTGGTCACGACTCGTGAGTGAATCGTGGCTAGCATTTTAGACCTTATTATTACACAACAGGTTTCGTTTGCATGGACACTTTATACTGAGTAGCGGCTAGCATTCTTGGCTGTCGCCCCGGAGATCCGGGTTGGATTCCCGGCTCTTCTGGTTTGTATCGTGATGAACATTTGAAAATATGTGGGTTCTATTCCTACCTCAGCCATCTTGGAAGTGGTTTGAAGTGGTTTCCTACTTCTACTCCAGGCAAATGCCGGGATGTTCCTAACTTAAGGCCTCGGCCGCTTCCTTCCCAATCCTCTTCTGAATTACAAATACACATACTAATACAGCCATCACAGTAACACAGGTTATCAGACAAACTTACACACACATACCCAAGTACACGGGGCTGAATGACCATGATGTTCAAGCCCCTCAAAAGAAACAACAACACTTTATTCTGTGTTGTCGCAGTATAGATCAGCGAGCAACAAGGACATAGTGTACCCTTTTCGATTAGGTCTGCCAAGATGATCTCTCTTCTCTGGGGTCGTGCTCTGTTCGAAGTGGCTCTAAATTACATACATCACCCTGGGAAATTTCGTGAGGATCACGGGAACGTAAACTAGAAATCATTATGCCAGAGGTAAATTTAAAACAAATGAATTTATTTAAGACAGAAACATAAAAGAAACAAACAATAAACTAAACTCCCCCCACTTATGCAACAAAATCAGAATTCCCTGAAATGTAATAAACAAAAAGAAAAAAGTAAGACATAAAAATAAGGTAAAACTGGGTGATTGAATAAGCCCAATGAAATTCTCACTCTCACCAATGTTCAAAAATGTCTTCGCCCTCACATAGTGCTCCTACCATGAACTTAAATACTCACATGGAGTCCAACCCTCAACTGAAATAGTATATTAAATTAATGGATCTCTCATTTTACAGATACGACGCAGACTAGGAATAAGTACCCTCGTTCTAACCATTCCCCTCTGCACAAGCATCACATACGTGCCGGGTATTGGTCAGCGACCAAGCAGGGAAAATCTACCGTAACATTAACATAAACAAATTACAGGACTGGGGTTCAAACCCTGACAGACACGCGCAACGAAGTATGCGCTCCAAAAATAAAATAAAGCACGCGCTGGTCATCACACACTACACAAATGCAAAAAACATGGCTGGCCGCAGCCCCGTGACTACGTTATTTTTTACGCTCACAACATAAACAAACCAAAACGATGCATAAGCATGCATACCAACACCTCGCTCTTAAGAGCGGAATCTAAATGAATCTCGGGAGTACAAAAATAAAAAGCGCCAGCAAAACAAACCCAAGAAAATGCGCACAAATCAAAATCGTTTAGCAATCCAGGTCATATTTAAAATCCTTCCAGAAATACAAAACATCGCTCCAACGACACTCGCAGGGAGCAGACAGGTGAACGTTCACCGCGAGGACTGGGCCAACATTGGCCTCCCTAATGACCACAGCTGATGGGTCCAGTCGCGTGTGCACAAAAAAAATAACATTCTCGACAGAGGACTTCGCTGAGCCTCTCTATCGAGCATCACAGAAAACAACCACAAACATACGGGGTCCACATGACTCCTCCCGTCACAATTTGACGCGCGGCGTTCAAGGCACCATGAGGATGTCCACAGCCTACGGTCATGAATATCAAGTGGGCACCAACCATCCACATCACACACAACAAACTTACCGGGGCGTAACCATCCCCAGTCTCGTATCTCAATCGTAGAATGCAGAAATGAAACCTCCGCTAATATCACACACACATTGGCACACACCGACCCAAATCAGCAATACCTCGTATACTTCCAACACAAATAAACAACCCAGCTGTGTCCGGTCGCTGTCTCCCAAATAGAATCAAAATTTTATTATTATTATTATTATTATTATTATTATCACTGACTGTACTGTGGCAGTCGCAATAACTCCACATCAAATAAAATATGCATCAAATAGCTTGGCATCTCTGGATTGCCAAACACACATGACGGCCCTCTCATAGCTAGCCTTAAATTACATTAAACAGGCTGAAGTGCAGGAAACCGAACGGGAAAATCCCTTTAAACAACATACTCCCAAACAAAGCTAACAAAACAAAACAGGCAATCCAACTGATGACTGCGTCTCGCAACAAACAAACAAACAAACAAACAAACAAGGAGAAAAAATCACAAACTAACTGTACAAAATCCAAATTATTTACATTATCATCCCGCTTATACTCGCTGATGCAACCCTAGCGAGTGGTCTAGTGGTAATACTGTCATCATGCTCGCAGCCCTTTCGGATCATCTACTCCATACTGCAGCCCATGATGACCTCGATTATCTGCATCCTTCTGAAGAGCATGGTTCTGGTTACCACGATTTCCACCTCGGCGTCCTTGATATGGGTGGGCAGAATGGTTATGTTATCAATATTTAGCATTCATGAAAACTCGGACCAACATGAATGATTATCACACTTATCATACGGCTGTTCACACGTATCGAGCCTATTCTCGTAAACTGCTAGTCTAAGCTACTAAATTCACCTGGTATGTCCGGCAGTTTCCTAACTTCACTGTACTAGTTTCAATAAATTAGCTCAGTTGGCTATTCCTAATGTTCGCGATATATTCGGGTGCTACTATCACGTCGTAAAATTTATGCGGTCTTTGCCGAATAATTAAAGCATAAAGTGCTTAGCTCAAACTCGGACTTATTTATGCAGAAACAGTTAACATCTTCGCGATAACACAGAAAACAGTGCTACACTCAAGTGGTCTGTAATACATGTAAATTCAATGAACTCCGGCTCGAACCAGCACGGGATCTCTCAGCATTGGCGCTAGGAAAACAGTGTTCCACTTTGTAGCCTACTTGTGAAAATTTTGATATCTCCCGGGTTTTGACCGGCACGGGCTCGCGCTACACTTGCACGTACAAAATCTGGTGTCTTCTATCTCCTGGCCGGGCCTTATAAGTGATCCTCCGCAATCTACCCTAAAAGGTGGATTTCCAAATCCGAAATCCGTAGAAATGCTCCAATTACAATAAAAAGTTAATCATCCCCTTTCTCTTCTTTCGAACATCTCAATGGCGTGAGTCGTTCAAATTGAAATTATAGGGCTCCGTGATTAATCTCATTGTCCCGGAATTTCGCAGGCTTCTGAAGCGTGGAAGCTTGCTTCCTCCTGGTTGGCTCTTTCAAACACGCCACCCCCACCAATTCTCCAATCCAAATATTTTCAAAAAATTCAATTTGACATATCTCAAATTTCCAAGGCGTGGCTGGGAGGCTAAAATCTTCTGATTCTGATTCCGCGACTTTCAATGTTCTAGGATTCAAGGAGAAATAATTTCAACTCTAAGATTTGCTGATGACATTGTCATCTTGGCCGACAAGCCTGAGGATTTGAATGAGTTTTAGAATGGTATGGACTCCGTCTTACCGAAAGAATTCATGATGAAAATTAATAAATGTAAAACAAAAATACTGGAATGCAGCCGAAATAAATCAGAAACCTCTATGGAGATCAAATTGGCAGGTGAAATGCTGAAGGAAGTAGGCGAATTCTGTTACTTAGGAAGCAGAATAACCAGTGATGGACGAAGTAAAGAGGATATAAAAAGTTGGTTGGCTCAGGCAAAGAAAGGATTTCTACAAGAAAGGAATCTGTTGACATCGAATATAGATTTAGGTATTAGGAAGTCATTTCTGAAAGCCTTTGTCTGGAGCGTGGCGCTCTATGGAAGTGAGACTTGCACTATTGGTGCAGCAGAAAAGAGGAGAATTGAAGCATTTGAAATGTGGTGTTACTGGAGAATGATGAAGATAAGATGGGTAGATAGGGTTACAAACGAAGAGGTATTAAGACGAGTGGGAGAGGAGAGATATTTCTGGCGACTGCTAATGAAGAGAAGAGATAGGTTAGTAGGGCACATACTAAGACACCCAGGAATAGAAAGCTTAGTTATGGAAGGAAGGGTCGAGGACAAGAACTGTAGGGGTAGACCAAGGTTAGAATATGTTAAACAGATTGCCTCGGATGTAGGGTGTGGTAGCTATGTAGAGATGAAACGATTAGCTCAGGACAGGGAGGCATGGAGGGCTGCATCAAACCAGTCAAAAGACTGAAGACTCAAACAACAACAACAGGATCATTATTTCTCAAAATGTACATAAGTAGGCGGAGCCTAATATCATATGTCCTTTAATTTAGCATCTTCCGTTCCTCTCATCCACCATCGTGCGGAACTTTCTCGTCTCAACCGTCCACCGGAGCTTCCCATGCCCTCGGAGTTCGTTCACCTCTGCTAGGGTCTTCTTAAGGTGCGGGTTTTATGGCGGTTATCCGGCGAAACTTCTGCTGAAGCACGTACATGTCCATCCTTACCAGTGGCGGCCGACAGACTCTTAGGCCGGGAGGACGATCACAGTATTTTTCCCCGCACCTCTTCATAAATTGATAGAGGACAAAAAGAGTAAAATCGAGTTACTTTTATATGCAATGAAAATATCGCGTTTTTATCATTTAGTATTACAACTATGATTTCATATGGTAACAACACTGAGAACCTGATGTGAAAATTACATATAAACGAAAACGCAAAACGTGAATCCCAGGGAGCTTGTGTTTTGGGTCTTTTTCTTTATCATAGCATTATCCTTGTGAGCTCAAAACTTGACAAATCCCAGTTTGCATGAATACACGAATTAAACAGCGATTTATCCAGTACATAATAACATAGAATACCGTATACAATATTATTCTTTTAATAACTCCAAACTCAAGCCTAAAGCGTTGGCTGTTAAAATGTGGACATTGGATTATCACTTGAATTCGGCATAGAACAAGAGTTTTTTTCTTTTAATATTCAAATTTGGAAATATACTTTAATATGCAAATTTGGAAATATACATGTGCCAGTAACAATCAATGCCAGTGTTCGAGCTGACAGATGAATTTTAGGAAAATGTACCTCCCGAGTCACATTATGTTTCATTTTCATTCATTACTAAACTGTTGAATTGCTTTTTACTCTGATAGATCACTTAACTTTCTAGCAGAGAGTGAATTTAACTGCAAATTAAAAACGGGAATAATAATAATAATAATAATAATAATAATAATAATAATAATAATAATAATAATAATAACGTGGCAGGAGTTTAAGCGTAACATTTATTACACATTGACAGAGTTTGAGAATTCTTGCCCAACTCTTTACTTTTACAGTTTTTAGTTTGAATACGGTTATGAATGCAATGACGTAAAACATACTGGTTATGTCAGGAAATAAAAGAAAATCTTGCAACAATGTTTTTCCATAGGATATATCATTGTTGGCAATACACAAACTATGAAAGATAAGAAAATTACCAGGACAGGAGAATGTTCAAGTAAATAGACCTACCTTAATTGACTCTCTTGAAGATGAAGTCCATTCGCCGCTCTTTTTGCTCAGCAAAGTGGTTTATTACAAGCTCATTGAAGTCATTTGTGACCAATAGGTTCTTCTCAATAGAGCACATAGCTAAAGCGCACAGACGGTCTTCTTTCATTGTATTCCTACTAAAAGTTTTTATTCTTTTCAAAGTTGAAAAGCACCTTTCACTCTCTGATGTTGTCATGGGAATTGTGCATATAATTCGCAAGAGTTTTACTGTCTCAGGTAACACTGTCGCAAGATTGTTTTCACAAATGCAGGAAAGAAGTGTTAAGGCACCAGATGCATTTTCAAACTCATTTCTGCTGTATAAAACTATTAATTCCTGCCTGAGTTCAAGTGGATTTAAAGTGAATAACTTAGCGACCATTTTACATTCAGAGTCAGGAAACGACACTCTAAATTTTGAAAATAAGCTGGGCTGGAATAGCTTCGCTGCTGATAAATGCTCATTAAAACCGAAACGATCGGCAATCCCAGTTAAAATTACGTCGCACACCTCTTTTGCCACGACCCATTTGCTGCTGTCAAATCGAGCACGCTTTTCACTAGTGCCCGGGTTTGAACAACACACGCTATGCTCTGCACCCCACTGATCGAGAGAATTTCTAATATTCTGAATCGAGGACTTGAAGGTAGACACGTTCTTCAGAGCCTTTACACTGTCAATTTCCCTGTGCTGAAGTTCATTGAATAAAATATCAGCATGTGGCATAATTTTACTAAAAAGTTCGAGCCAAAAGAGAAAGTCCTGATCTTTTAAAATGTTTCTCAAACCTGTTGCTTTTCTGGTTGTCGAATAGTCATTACTGTCATCGTCCACAATCTTCTCTAGACACTCAATAAGTTCATTTTTGTAAATGAAGACAGTTCGTACGCATCGTGCCCTAAAATTCCATCTAGTGGCGGCATTTTTCGGGATCCGTTTCTTGACGATTTCATCTAGTACGGCTGTCCGTTTGGAAGATTTGGAAAAAAATGAGGAAAATCCCTCTAAATTACTAAAAAATATTTTTACCTGCTTATTTTGGATTGCACAACGCTCGATGATCAAGTTCAATTGGTGAGCATAACAATGAACAAAGTGCGCATTTTTGTACACGACCTTCATTCTTGCCTGTACACCCGTGTGTTGCCCGCTCATAACACTCGAACCATCATAACTCTGAGCTATTACTTTTTCAGGGAACGTATTCACCTTCAATTTCTCTAGTTCGGCAAATAAAGCTTGACTAATTCCATCTGCAGTATGATCTCTGGGCAGCACGAAGCTAACGAACCTTTCGTTAATTTTGCCATCCAGTTCATATCGCACTATAAAAACAAGCTGAGACAATGTAGCACAGTCAGTGGTTTCGTCAGCCTCGATCGCTAAATATTCTGTCCGAGATATTTCGTCACTGATCAACTGAAGGCACACAGAATAGATTGAATCGAGAAGCTCGTTCTGTATGGTTTTAGAAAGTCCCAGAAAAACACGACTATTTGTTTTTTCTATGTGCTCTTTCAAGGTAGAGTCTAACTCGGCCATTAAACTAACCAACCCACGAAATATTCCAGGATTGTCGGATGAATCGGTTTCATCGTGACCTCGCAGTGCGAGCTCAAATTTTCCACAAAACGTAATGCAGTCGATCAGTTTACTGAGTATGTAACGGTTTTTAGAGACGTCCTCATTGAACTGCTTAATTTTCAGTCTATACGCACTGTCTAACTGACATCTGATGTCTACCTTACCCAGCATCGCTAACTCAATGCTATTGTTTATATGCTTTTCACTAGATTTATGTTTCTTAACTTTATCATTCAAGTGTTTCAAGTCCGTAACACCAGCTGATGTCCACACAGGATCGCCAGAATTCATAGCCAAGCATGTGAAGCAAAAGAACGCGTTTCTTATCTCACATCCGCACAGCCAGTCTGCATGATTGTACAATGTGCGATTGAATTTTCTGGTATAACCAGCTTTGCTTTTGCAAGGGTTCTGAACCTGTGAAATGACTAAATCAGGTTTCGGAGGTCCTAACCTTTTTAGTTCTAATTTACTCTCAAAAGAAAGTTTTCCGCGATTTAAAATAGCGTCCACAGAATTCATTTTGAAATGAAGAAATACTTAATCACGCTGAGTTTCAACTCTAGAGCACAGCCGTAACAAGAATTAAAAATAATTACGGTGCCGTATTATTATTATTATTATTATTATTATTATTACGGTATTATTTTTTTATTTTATTTTTATTATTAAGCACCGATAGAGAAATCACAGAGTATCACTTTCGCCACAAGCACTTCCAAACCACAGTCGCACCGGTAATTTTAAATAAAGACACTACGTACAAAGTATAATGACTTACCAACACCGAGATTGCAACTGCTGAATATTACCACCGCTTTAAGACTTTCCAGCACGAAAGCGAAATAGCTCACTGGTGCCAACCTTCACTAACCGCAGGATGCTAACGAGAGGTCCGTGTTGCTTCATCCTTGCAATTTGAATCGAGATCCCTGGTCTCAGATGCTGCAATTTAATATAATTATATTTTTTTTGTGTTCAAAGATAAAGATAATGATACTACATCATAGATTATTGTTATTTAATTTTAATTTTTATTATATTCAACCATGGAGATTTCTTTTATTCATCCATCTACTTTATTTGCTAATGGGGTAATTCCCCGGCTGGGCGCATGCAGTAGAGGGGTGTGAGAGGAAATGCTGCTGCTGTTCACTGTTGTCAAACCTGTGTCACAGCGGGTTGGGATCAGGCGACAGTGCTTGTCTAATGGAAGTTCAGCGTGCGGAAGCTGACAGCTGAATGATAATAATGACACATCTGACAACCCTGAACGACCTACTTCTTATTGGTTTCTGATGCTAGTCACAAGTTTTCTTACTAACCAATAGTAGTAGATACTGTTGCATGACGTCTAGAGTAGCGAGGGGAGATGACGTATTTACCGGTGCTACAGAGCTGTTAAGGACTCCGCCTGGCTTCAAGACAACTGCCTGCACACCGCGCCCACAGATTACCCCTCTGGCAGCCTGAAATCGCACCAGTCTCCATACTCCCGCACGTCTCAACCGCCCTCGCCCGAGCACAATCTTAGGGCGGAAGGCCAAGAGTCCGTAACTCCATACTGACCAGTGTGCTGTGGTGTGCTGCGCGCTGACAAAGCGTGATACCACCAACACAGTCTTCCTGATTGATAGAGCTACATGTAATTTTCTTAGCATTATTAGAATTCAATTTTTGACTTAAAATATCAAGAGAAAATGTAAATTCCTTTTCGTTCTCTAGGAAGGACACCGTCCTGGAGTCCTTATGGGCCAGCCGCTACTGATCCTTACTGAGATCAAAGTCGGCGCAAAATAATTGCTAAACTTCTGACTTGCTAGCGTAGGTTTCCTGATTTAACATGAGACTGAATGCTAAATGAACATTACATTCCGGTCTCAATATAAAATATTCCAAAAAGTGGGGGAGTAAGGCCTGTTCTAACCCACCCATTTTATTTGTACCCGACTGTACATGTTAAATAATTAATATCTGGGGAACCCATGGTCGGATGTTGACAAATGAGGTGTCGTTGGACTCAAGCTGACGTTCTCCTTTCTATGGACGACTCGTTATAGTTTTCAAAAATGTTTTGAAACATTTTGATTTTGAAAATAGGCGATAGTTTAAAAACCAAACATGATAGAACGTTGTGCTGTGGTTAAAACGAATGGTCTTTATTTCCTTTATTCTTTACAATAATTTTTTTTATTTTTTGTCATTTTTTAAAAACAGTTCAATTTTGAAATTCCTATATTTCGGAAACTAGGAATTTTACAAAACAGTTTGTTTGACATAAATGAAAGGTCTCTACCCCCTCTACCCCCAAAATAAATTTCAAGTCTCTGGGATAAAAATACAAAAAGAGTAGTGGGATGATACGATTTCTGAGTCGCCCCCTACTTTCATATAAACTTTGCCGATATCTCCCGAACGCATGATCCGATTTTAACGAACGAAGTGTTGTTGGCGTTGGGATGACGTCCTCTTTGCTAAGAATGTGTGTTGGATTTTTTTTTGAAAATTATTGATTTTGAAATTGGAGCTATTTTAGAACGGTGAAGATGAGAAAAATGTTTGTTTGACGTTAATGAAAGGTGGCTATGCCCTCTAGGTGGACAGCAAGTTTCAAGTGTGCAGGAGGAAAAAATGATAGCCTACTATCTCGCGAACATTGGCGATAATTGGCGAACGGATGGTCAGATTTTAACGAATGAGATGTTGTTGACGTTGGGATGACGTCCTCTTTGCTAAGAATGTGTATTGGTATTTCTTTCTGAAAATTCTTGTTTTTGAATTTTTGATTATTTTGGAAAAGGTGAAGATGAGAAAAAGTTTGTTTGACATAAACGAAAGGTCCGTACCCCCTGTAACAAAAAATAAATGTCAAGTCTCTGGGACAAAAACTATGCATTTTCAAACTTTTAAATTTTTTTTTAAATATAGAGTGTGTGTAGACAGAGAGTCGGTAGAGCTGGGCGTGTGTTACAACGAGGCTATGACTGGCCATGGTGAATACAGGAAATGGCTATTTGGACGGGGCGACAAAAAGATAGAACGAGGGGTCGCTGTTCGATATTTTCCTATGATAGATGAATGAAGGTGAATATTTTGAAAATCCCTCATGGTGATCTTTAAACATGTTAGTAAACACTGACCAGTAACCTGACAAATTCATAATGGTATCAGACGAATAAAAGCAAGGCTTTTATAGTCGACAACAACAGAACATGCTTTTTTTGTATGTCTGACTGGCAGCCAGAGCGGAAAACAGAGTATCTGCTCGAGAGGCCTGCTTGGAGCCTGGCTGGCTGGGCGACAGGATGTGACATGTTATCGCGTATCAGGAATGTGAGCGGACGGGACAACTGGCCAATGGAAAATTACAGTGAAGTAGAGGTGACTTGAAGGTCGAACAATATCACAACTACGTCAGAGAAATAATGCAGTAAGCGAGTATAACTCCTCCCCCTACCATTGCCATAGCCAATTGCAGGGCAAGAGCGATGTTAACAGCTGTGGCAAGAGGGACACAGGGCGTGGGGCTGGGAGAGGGGAGAGGAGGGCAGGGGTATTAGAGTGTTGATCATTTTATGACACGCAGTCAGTCATTAATGTTTTAAACTTTGCAATGTAAACATAGGCTGTGTCTTATCTGTATAAAACTAATTGCATTCGTGTGCTTAACCCCAGTTGGTTACTATATTGGATATATTATATATTTACAGGTAAGTGTAACATTAACACTGTTTAGTTTATGTTAATGCCAATGAATGTTTAAATTATTATTGGTTTACCATTTCATTGATGATTTTTTGTTTGTTTTAGATAATCTGCATACCTGTTGTAGGAGACAGAAAAAACCTGGAAAACCATTGTATTGAAGCCTACGAAAGAAGACAAACGCAAGGCTTTTATAAAGAGCAAGGTAAGATTTTCTGTTACATATATTTAACCTGTTTTATTTTATTTTTGTTTATGAAAGATGCTATTTGGTATGGATATACTGATGGTGTTTATTTTATTTCTTTTTATAGTGTGAGCCTGACAACTGCTGTTAAGAATGTGTGTGTTTGGGACCATTGTTTACCAGGCAGTCTACGGCTGAAAACTTGGGTTAGATTGTTTTTTTTTTCATAAAAATCATGTCTTTTGCCACAGCTATCGAAAGCTTAACTTGGGAACCCATTGAATCCTGATTTAAAAAGCGTGTCTGCTCTGGCCGCGTAGTGAATGTTAGAGAGAGTTTAATCCCAAAAGACTTTGTCGATTCTTGTTTCGAAATTTTTTAAGAACAAATTTGTACAGCGCGAAGGTTGCATACGGCTTTAAAGGTCAATACACAACTCTTGTGTGATTTCATATATAAAAACAAGGACGGTGAGCATAATAAAACATTTTATATTGGGAGTAAAATGCAAGAGCTTTTGATAGCCAATAATCTGAACGAGTGGTATCAAAGCCATGTGGTGAATGCCTTGCTATCAAAATTTGATAAACTGCAAGAAGGACCCAGTGGTTTAACGTTAGACATAATCCATTACCTGCAAATCAACATTTGTCATTTCAACCCGTTGAATGCTGGGTCTAGCTTTATTGACACACCACCAGCAATAGCATTGAAAAAGGCTGTGGTGAATAAAAAGAACTATGACAATGATTGCTTCCTGTGGTGTGTGGCTGGATATTTGCAGCCAGTGCAACGTCATGTTGAGAGACCAGGAATGTACAAGGCCACGTTTGTTGAATCAAAACAAACTTTAAAATTAACTCGAGTATCGTTCCCTATCGACTTAACAGAGATCCATAGGTTTGAACAAGACAACCATGACTTTTCGTTCATGGTGTATGGCCTTGATGGTAATGAGATTGTGGGTCCTCTTTATGCCACAAAAGAACCGAAACGACACCACATTCATCTTTTATATTTATCTGTGGGAAAGGTGAATCACTCTTGCCTTATTAAAAGCTTAAGTAGATTGCTAAGCAGTCAAGCGTCCAAAGATCAACATACGAAATATATTTGTGAGCGTTGCCTGCAATATTTTAAAAACCCTACGCTTTTGGAACGCCATAGGTTAGATTGCGTTTCTCAGGAAGCAGTGAGACTGATATTGCCGCAAGGGGACAAAGCTGTTTTGAAATTTAACAACATTCACAAGCGTGATACTGTACCTTTTGGGGTGTATGCAGATTTAGAAGCACTCACCACACCCATGGTGGGATGTGAACCAGATCCCACCGTTAGCTCAACCACACCCATTCAAAAACATGAACCCTTTGCCATAGGATTTAATGTGGTGACTCCACACAATCCGTTAACAAAACCGTGAGGGGCCAGATTGTGCCAGATGGTTTTTGGATAAACTAGTAAAGTTGGCTCATGATGTACAGGAATTACGGGACCACCCAGTACCCATGAGCCTATCTCCAGAACAGCAGCAGCAGTATGAGCATAACATATTTGCGAAAAGCCTATTTTAGGCGGAGAGAAGAAAGTTAGAGACCACTCGCACTTTACGGGAGAGTTTCGTGGAGCTGCGCACAGTAAATGCAATTTGAACTTTCCAGCTCCTCGTTTCATTAGTGTCTTTTTCCACAATCTGGCGAATTATGACATACAGTTTTTGATTCTTGAATTGGGTCATGTCAACAAGGGCTCGTTTACCATTATTCCCCCAAACCATGAGCATTTTACAGCCTTGACATGGCGGTTGAGCGACTTAAGCATTCGATTTTTGGATTCCTTTAAGTTTATGGCATCCTCGCTAGATAGTATTGTGAATGACTTGGATGAAAAGGAATTAAAAAATACCAGAACGCATGTTAATGATCCTGAGCAATTTCAATTATGCATTCGGAAAGGTAGATTCCCGTATGATTTTTGCAACAAATGGGACGTGTTAAAGCAAAAAAAAAACACCACAAGGAAACTTTTACTCGAAACTAACACGTAGTACCATTTCCGATGAGGACTATGCACATGCAAGTCAAGTTTGGCGAGTGTTTGGCATTAACACGCTAGGCGAATATGCTATGCATTACCTAAAACTGGATGTATAGTTGCTCACCGATGTGTTTCAAAAATTCCGTGAGTTGTGTCAACACATTTATGGTCTTGACCCGGCTCACTATTATACGAGTCCTGGGCTCTCATTTGATGCCGCTTTGAAATACACTCAAGTGGAATTTGATTTAATCACGGATGTAGACATGGTTCTATTTTTTGAAAAGGGCATTCGCGGTGGCTTTGTGTCGCTTAACCAGCGCCATGCCGAAGCGAACAATGTCTACATGCCTGATTATTCACCAGACAAACCAGAATCGTACTTAATGTACTATGACGTGAGTAATTTGCATGGCTACGCCATGAGTCTGCCTTTGCACTATGGGGAGTTATCTTGGCTGACAGAGAAACAAGTGTCAGAATTTGATGTGAACAAGGCTAGCCAAGAAACAGGCCGTGGATATTAGAAGTGGATATTGAATATCGCTCATCCTTGTATGATGAACATGCTGATTTCCCATTCCGCCTAGAGCAAATGGTTCCCCCTGACAGTAAAGTGAAAATTGAAAAACTCATGGACACACTTTACAACAAAAATCCGTATGTGCTCCATATCCAAATGTTAGTGCAATGCCTCGCCCAAGGCTTGGTGTTGAAGAAAATCCACAGGGGTATTTCTTTTGCCCAAAAAGCATGGCTCGAGCCATACATGTGAATCAACAGAGAGCACCGACAAATGGCAACACAGCAGTTTGAAATTAATTTTTTAAATTAATGAACAACTGCATCTATGGCAAGTCTATGGAGAATTTCCGCAACTACCGTGACATGACATTGGTGAATGTCTGGGACGGGCGTTGGGGTGCCTGGCGGTACATTGCCAAGCCAAATTTTAAATCGATCAACATTATCGATGAGGATTTGGCTACTATTGAATTGAGTAAGACCAGCGTGACCATGGATCAGCCCATTTATTTGGGGCAAGTCATTTTAGACTTTTCAAAATCGGTCATGTATCGATTCCACTATGAGTTTGCCAAAGAATAATTTAAGGACGTCTCTCTTTTGTATATGGATACGGACTCATTCATTTACCACATTTGCCACTGCAACCCCTATGACGTCATGAGGCAGCATAGTGACTGGTTCGACACCTCTTCCTATAGCGCTCACAACATGTTTTAGCAGCCCATAAAAAACAAGAAGCAAATGGGCGTTTTAAAAGATGTAAGCGGGGATTCCGTCATGACGGAATTTGCAGATTTGGCCTCGAAAATGTATGCTTATCGCACACTAGAATGTCAGGAAGCCAAAAGAGCAAAAGGTGTAGCTAGGGCAGTGGTAAAATCGCTACGTGTAGATGACTACCTGGCGGTTTTACGCACTGGCAAAGCTATGTCCCATACACAGTACAGGATACAATCTAGCAACCATCATTTGTATCTTGTGGAACAGAGAAAACGTACCCTCGCCTCCAAGGATAACAAACGTGTGTGGGCTGGTGACCTGCGTACCAGCAAGGAGGAGGAGGTGTGATTTTTCTGTTTATTCGTTTAGGGAACATGGCTTTTTGTATCATGTAGAGTTTGTATTTGTGCATTTTGTAAATATTCGTTTTTGCCATTGTAAATAGCTAATTTTGTAAGTAGTATTTTTTTGTGTGTAAATAGCGGCAATCCACTTGGACCTTTTGCTCTTTTAAAGCCCAGTGAAACCATATTTTCTTTAAAAAAATGATTGGTAAATAGTTTGATTTTTTTAAAGCTGTACAAAAGTGTAATTTTTCGTGTAAATATTCAATGCGTTATAGTATTTTTTAGTAACTTTAACAATTTTTTTGCAATGGTAAAATGTCAAATTTATAATGAAAAGTTATTTTGGGATAAGTGTGCATGTCGGAAATGTGCTCTTGGGAATAAATAAATTGGTTGTGTTTGTTCCCAAAGGCAGGTATGGTTGTGTGTGAATATATCAGTAGAGAAAGAAACCAGGTGTATATGTATGACCAGAGCCAAACACGGTGAGGTAGGGTGGGTGGGTGGAGGGAAATTGTCACTTATACACACATCAAAAAAAGTTTTGCATCACCTCGGTTCCCAGATCTCCGGCATATAGACGTTGACTGTGTATATTGTATCCAAGATACAGTCCCTTTGACTGTTCATAGATGTCACTAAAACTGCTCAAAGATGTAAACAACCATGCATGAGCAGGGCCTATTAGACGGAGGGGGTACGACAGCCGATCATTTCCAGTCATTCCACCAGGACGAAGGTACGCTGCTCATGTTGTCTGTAGTTCTACCATGCCTAGAAGGTCAATACCGCAGTTCGATCGCGTCCGCATTGTTACTTTGTGTCAAGAAGGGCTCTCAACAAGGGAAGTTTCCAGGCGTCTCAGAGTGAACCAAAGCGATGTTGTTCGGACATGGAGGAGGTACAGAGATACAGGAACGGTCGATGACAGGCCTCGCTCAGGCCGCCCAAGGGCTACTACTGTAGTGGATGACCGCTACTTACGGATTGCCGCTCGGAGGAACCCTGACAGCAATGCCACCATGTTGAATAATGCGTTTCGTTCAGCCACAGGACGTCGTGTTTCAACTCAAACTGTGCGCAATAGGCTGCATGATGCGCAACTTCACTCCCGACGTCCATGGCGAGGTCCAGCTTTGCAACCCCGACACCATGCAGCGCGGTACAAATGGGCCCAACAACATGCTGAATGGACCCCACGGAATTGGCATCACGTTCTCTTCACCGATGAGTGTCGCATATGCCTTCAACCAGACAATCGTCGGAGACGTGTTTGGAGGCACCCTGGTCAGGCTGAACGTCTTAGACACACTGTCCAGCGAGTGCAGCAAGGTGGTGGTTCCCTGATGTTTTGGGGTGGCATTATGTGGGGCCGACGTACGCCACTGGTGGTCATGGAAGGCTCCGAAACGGCTTTACGATACCTGAATGACATCCTCCGACCCATAGTGCAACCATATCGGCAGAATATTGGAGAGGCATTTGTCTTCATGGACGACAATTCTCGACCTCATCGTGCACATCTTGTGAATGCGTTCCTTCAAGATAACGACATCGCTCGACTACAGTGGCCAGCATGTTCGCCAGACATGAACCCTATCGAACATGCCTGGGATATGTTGAAAAGGGCTGTTTATGGACGTCTTGACCCACCAACCACTCTGAGAGATTTACGCCGAATTGTCGTTGAGGAGTGGGACAATTTGGACCAACAGTGTCTTGATGAACTTGTGGATAGTATGCCACGGCGAATACAGGCATGCATCAATGCAAGAGGACGTGCTACTGGGTATTAGAGGTAGTGGTGTGTACTGCAATCTGGACCACAAATGCTGAAAGTCTAGCTGTATGATGGTACAACATGCAATGTGTGGGTCTCATGAGCAATAAAACGAGCTGAAATGTTGTTTGTGTTGATCTCTATTCCCTTTGTATTTAACGGTTCCGGAACTCTTGGAACCGAGGTGATGCAAAACTTTTTTTGATGTGTGTATATATATACATATATTGTGCCCATTTACGATGGTTTGGTCGGGCTTGAATTTGAAGAGAGTGCGCCGTGACGTCAGAGAGCCCTTGACCAGCTGTCGACCCACCATAGTTTGAACCAGCCGCGTGTCCCTCATGTAGCCAACGAATATGGTAAGCTGTATACTTGTAAGGATTTTGTTACGGAAGAAGATTATATCAGCACTTCAGAATTACATTAGGAGTAATTCACCAGTTTATTCCTGATGTTTTAATGGAAATTGCTAACCTTCTGGATGCTTCTATTGATTTGGCCAATGGAATGTAAGATCTAGCATTACGTAATGCGAGTTGAACGATCGATATGTGTCCTTGGGACAGTATAAAAGCCAGCTCTGTGAGAGGTGAGGTACAGTCGACAATCTACACAGTCATCGAACAGTCCAACAGTCGTCATACTAGTCCACGTGTGTGTGTCGCTACGACAGTATAATACGCCGTCATTATGAGCGAGCGCTCCTTGGAGATAGGCAATTTCTACCACATTTCTATGTCCGAGTGGACATAGCCTTGTGCTACGTTAGTGGTAACATCACAGTGTTTCCAAGTGCTTCAAAACTTATAATTATTCATCTGGTTGAATACTTCAAGAAATCCAAAGGTATGGGAGTGTGGCTTGTTATAAACAAGTATATGACTGTTGTCTTGTGTGTTATTCCCACCACTTACACCAAACATAAGAACTAGGACCACATTCAAGTTTAGCCATTGAACATTTGCAAGTGCTAATAGGCTACCCTAACAGCTTACATTTGTACGGGGAATATCAGGCCAGATTCAGCCCATGTTTGATAAAGACACTCTCACCAGGAATTGGTACCATTTGCCTGTCCCGTCAGACCACTGGGTTGTATAAGTGGACTTCATAATTGACAATGGGCCATACTAGCAGCATGGCTTGTGTGCATGAGAACCAGCCCCATGATAGGATAATTTCACTGCCCCAATTATCGAAGATGGTTAGCAGCTAAGGTGGCGGTATGTGAGGAGATCATGCCAGGATGACCCATTAGGAACGAGGAACTAGGCCACCTGTGGCTTATTTCTGTGGACGACAGGAGCGTTGAACTCTATAACATGTCCCATGCCCAGCGTTTATACTTCACAGATCCGTGATGCCAGGATTCGATCTGCACCGAGGGAGTTGAACACTATAACATGTCCCATGCCCAGCGTTTAGACTTCACAGAACCATGGTGCCAGGATTCGATCTGCACCGACGGAGTAGAACACTATGACATGTCCCATGCCCAGCGTTCAGACTTCACAGATCCGTGGTGCCAGGATTCGATCTGCACCGAGGGAGGTCCAATTGCCACAGAAATTATGATATCGTAGACCTCCGAAAAGCCTAAATATTTTCTAGAGCCTTGCATTTTCCGCCGTTCCGATAAACCAATTCACTTTCTCTTTTATTAAGAAACGCCTTTATAGTTAGAATGGTTGCATATATTTAGGAGTAATTTTTCCTTGTAGTCAAATTAGACTTGCAGCTGAGGTGCAATCCTCAAAGTTTCATTTTTATATTGCAGTAAATAATATGGGTCGTTTTACCCCCATTCATAACGCAGCACATGTACGACACAGAATATGCATTAATAATTTTTCTTCTGCATGACAGAATATATTTTTCTAATAATAATAATAATAATAGATATTTCTATGAATTTATATTAATGAATGCTGAATTCTATGAATAGCTATGGAAGTAATATTCCTTAAGAATGATAAACGTGAAAGACTATGATATAAGTGTTGAATAATGATTAAACAATTAATTGTTCATATAAATCTGAGAGCTTACGATCTGTTATCTTATAGGGTATTGATAAATGAAGCTTAATTGATGTTATTTTGTGCCAATGCACTTTGTGAAAGTAGTTAAATGAGGCGTTGATCCTCGTGTTGAGTGGATGTTGCGGGAGTCGTATCCTGATCCACAGAAAGCTGTATGCTTTTTAATAAGAAATAAAATGGGAGTTGCGGGAGTTAGATCCTGTCCCATAATGCTTCAATGTGTTCCAAATACTAAAGATTTCCCTTGAGATATTATCAGCTCAAATTATTGATTTATTACAAGCAATGCTGTCATGCCAATTTTTATTGTGGCCATCTGAATTCATGTTCAGTGCATTAGATCCTGAAATTTATGAAAGGATATCAAAGCTAACGTCAACGAAACCAATACTGGTTATTATTATTGTTATCAATGTTCTGCTGTAAAAATGTAACTGCTGTGCCCTATAATAGTCACTATGATGTATTTAATCAAACTACGTTAAGAATTGTGTCATTTCATAAGAGAATCAAGAATCTAATGTGAAACTAATCCATGCTAGTTTCATGATTAATTGTAAATAAGTGAATAGAATTATTTAACAGTGCAACTTAATAGGGTAAATTTAAATATAACTTTATGTCTTCTAGAATTGTATAGATTAACAAATTAAAGTGTGATTTATAAACATAGTCTAGACCAACGGACAATCTTAAGCAAGACTATGATTTATTTTTATTATGAGAGGCATAAAATCCTCTAGGGAATGCGTGTGCTATTTTTTTGGAATACATTTTATTTGGTGAATTGGTTTGTTATGAAATATGTCTTTAATTTTCTGTTATATGGCGTGACGTCTTTCCTTTTCCTTTACGGGGAGCACGAGTACAGTGTAATTACAGCCCAAGCCCAGAACGCCCCGAGAGAGATCTCATGCTAACACTGTATTTACTGCTACCTCGCATGTAGTTGTCTGTTCACTCCAGGTGTACAGACGGGCACTATATATATATATATATATATATCAAAGGGTCAATAGTCATTTTGTTTTGTCAATAGATTTGTTTTCTTTGAAATGTAGTGGTCAATAGATATTATTTTTGTAAAACAGTCTTACCTGCAGTAGTCGTAGACCTCCACGTTTCTCCGAACACCCATAAACACACTGCATTATCATTATGGTCAAGCACTCGCATCAACATAATTAACAAATCTGAACTTTCGACATACACCAAATGGAAAAATGTGAAAACAGCAAAATGGAAAATCCATGTTTCGATAACATCAAAATTCAAAAACGCAAAACTTGAAACGGACATTTTTAAAAACTGGAAATGGCCATGTGTGAAATATGAAAATTCAGAAAAGATTCAAAAGAACATTGTTTAAAAAGCGTAATCAACAAAATGAAAAATCCATATCATCAAAAACGCAAAACTTGAAACGAACATTTTTAAAAACTGTAAAGTGTAAATGGTAAATGGCAATGTGTGAATTCATCATGTGTGAAATGTGAAAATGAAAAATCAGCCCATCAACATCATGATTTTTTAAAATTTAAAAAAACATCGTGCTCTGGTAAACCTTTGTTTTTATTTCACAATCATAGGGATTGACAAAAGAAAATAGAATACAAACAAATCCCAATTCCTCACTCCTCAACGCATTAATGTTCATGTCCATGCATTATCAACTTTCCTTTCATAGCACTCATGAAAATCAGGGCTGTCATCCTCCCACACACTGAGGCATCACAGGATATGAAACGTTGTTTAGCTTTCTTCAATAACAATTTATCTGCCACATGTCTTAAACCAGGATGAGTATGGCGATAAGAAAGGTCATGTTCTTTGCATGCTTGATCCAAAAGATTAATGGGTGCATCACCATGCTGCAAACGTTTTTCGAGACGAGTTTCAGGGCCACAAAAACGATAGCCTGGAAGATGGATTTCGAAAGGTAAGTATTGAATCACTTTGTCAATGACGCCATTGCCAGTACAGGTCTGGCATATCCTTTTCCATCGATGGTGAAAAGGTTTGGTCTTCCTCATTCTCTGTGGACGATGTTTGTATTTGTTGTTGTTGTTGTTGCTTTTTCTCCCCATGACACCCATGGAATGTTTCAAGAAAGTCTTTACACGAACTTTTATGCCCATGATACAGTTTGACCAGTTGGCAAGTTGCGCACTGCCGCATAGGCGGTATTTTTTGCCATAGCCACTTGCTTATGGTGATCGTAATCCGTACAGGGTTGCAATTCACTCAACACAGAGTCTTGAGTCCATGATTTTGGTACTTGTTGCCAGATTTCTTTCATCGCGTTGGCGGCTACATAATAAATGATCGACTTGGGCAGCGCCAATATTTCCTCTTCGGTAAAACTGTCTAGTTTCTTTTTGCACACAAGGAACTTGCCGATGGCTTTGTCCGTAGCATTGCCTTTCTCCATGGTATCACGTTCTGTAGATGTTTACACGTTGCTTGTAGAAATCTCACTGGCATCATTCACAGGTAAATCTTGAGTTTTAATTTTGTTCAACAACTCCCAGCAGGCATGGGTGGTTAACCAATGAAAGAGATGCCACACATGCGCTAGGGCTGTATGGGTAATGTTGCCACAGGGAAAATTATCCATGAGCGTTTGCAGGGATGGGCAGTCCAAGTCCATGAGGTCGATACATCGACAGTGAGACGCCAAAAATGGTTGCAAACATTCACGTTTTTCATTATCTTTCACAAATACCGCATTGGCCGAGTACAAGTGTGCTTTCATGACAACGTCCAAATATTTATAGGAAATGGTTCCTTCATTCCAGTTTAGTTGCCTATTATTTTCAATCCACTGGGTTTGTTTACGTACTTTTTCACACAAGAAATCAAAAGCATGGGGCGGTTTAAATACCAAATGCGTAACTTGCGATATCCAAAACGTGGTACAATCGATCATGGCCACTTGTTTAAATATAAATTTGTTGTCACCAATTTTAAACCCTTGGCAATCCACAATGAGTGTACATAACATGTTGACGCTTGCCTGGACCAAGTTCAACTGACGACTGACTGATGACCAAAGAATAAGGTGTGACCATGACATGGACTTACCTACCATGCTAGTTTAAAAAAAATGAGGTTAGGGTAGGACGGGAGGACATGAAAAATAATATTAACAACCACAAAATATTTTATTATTATAACACTTCTTACAGGCTTTTGTCATTTTGGGATAGGGACGATACCAACTCATACAACAATACAGTCTTTTGCGTTTGTAACGTCCATAACACCGATGATGTCCCAATGCCTCTAAACTAGGTGTTTTTGACGGTGAGCTGCTCGCCGAAGCACCGTTGTCACCATACAGTCCACACGTATCGTATCTTGTTTCTTCATCACTGAGAGGCACGAGTGAGGGATACCTTGAATGACAGGGTATATTTCCCACCTCCATTCTGCACAGGTAGGGGCAGGCGGGTGACCAGCGCTGATGTTCCTGCATGGGTTCATCGCTCTCCTCCCATTGGTCTTTGGTGATGGGACAAAAGGCACATTTCACTTCATCTCTTGTTTTTAAATAATAGAAGCCAGCGGCCGCCAAGGCTTGAGGGTTTATGAAAGGCATCGGCCACGTTGCAAGAGTCTTGAAACGTTGTTCCTCAGAGCTTAAATTCATGTATGTGACGTCTCTTGATGCTTTAAAGCAAGACATGACTGAGCGGCTTGACGTGGGTTGACTTGTTATTTATACACTCGTCACTTGGTTGGACAGTGGATAATAGTTGACTTATTTGTGATGAATAATCAAACAGTAGGCCGTTGTATTGGCTGGTACATTGTCATGCGTTTCAAAATCTAGTCGGATGTCAATATTGGATGGCTTGACAGACTCTTCCAGGTAAGAACAGTCAAAGACAATCAGTGGCGCTCTTGCCTTAAACGCTTGGGGTAGCAGCATCGGGCTGTTCTCTTTTTGATAACACGACCGTCTAAATTTAGAATACAAGTCGTACAGGGGACCAAACTTATTTTTTGAAAAGTCCCAATCCAGTCCTTCATAGGGAAACACAGCTCCGTTGAGGAAAATACGTGCATTTCTCAATTGCAGGTGATCAAATTGCGTGGCATCTTTGGTTTGTTGATACTTGCGATTCGTTTGAAAACCCACGATCATGTAGAGAGGTCTCTCTGTATAGCGGGCTGTTTTTACAGACCAACTGTGTGTGTTGGTGGTGGACAATAGCGGATACTCATGGAGTGCCCAGCTTCTAAATTTCATGGGTAGAGGCATATCTCGTTTTACCATTTTGAGTATGTCCAGTTTTTGCTATCGTCAAGGGACACATGGGGCACTTTCCATAGCATGCGTTGTAGTTGAATTTTGGAATCTATGGGGGCATTGGCGGCTCCACAATGCGCGGGTGGTCTTCGGCAAAGCCTAAAATCAGTTTAAGGGGTAAATATCCAGTAAAGGTGCCATCGGTGTGTACCAACCAGTCATTGGTTGAGTTAGGACACCAACCCGCCATGCAAAGAGTTTTACCTTCTTCCTCACAATAGGAGGGGTATAGTTTCATGACACTGGAAATACCCACATTTCGAGTGCTATCCACAACGATATCGTTAATGACATACAGCACCTCGGAAAACAGAAAGGCCAAACCATGGTTGGCCAACTTGAATGTGGTGGGTGTAGAGCCATCGGCTTTAGTCAGTCGCCAAACCATGGTTGGCCAACTTGAATGTGGTGGGTGTAGAGCCATCGGCTTTAATCAGTCGACCTTAAATCTGAATGACACTTTCATGCGGTAGGGTGTAAACATCTTGGTTGTTGATGAAAAATGAAAATCCACAGCCTGCTTCCAGTCTCCGACCGGGTCAGGAATGGAATGAATGAAGCCCCCATCTAGCGGCGAGGATATGAATTGTGCCGGCTGCCGAGGCCTGACGCACTCCTCTGGGGCAATGATTAAATGAATGACAGATGAAATGAAATGATAGTGGAGAGTGTTGCTGGAATGAAATTTGACAGGGAAAACCGGAGTACCCGGAGAAAAACCTGTCTGCCTCCGTTCTGTCCAGCACAGATCTCACATGGAGTGACCGGGATTTGAACCACGGACCCAGCGGTGAGAGGCCGGCGTGCTGCCGCCTAAGCCACGGAGGCTTGCTTGGTTGTTGATAACAAATTGAATTTCATCATTGTTATTGAGTCCAGGTGTTTAAGCTTGATAGGAATGGAGATCAATTCTTACCACTCCTGATTGCTCTTCGATGTAGTTCGCTACCTCTAGAATAGAATTCATCATGGGGGTTGACGTGGTAACCCAAATACTGTAAAATCTGCTTGTCCTTAGATGTTAACGTGTATGCAGGTGGCAAACAACTAACACCATTCCTAGGCGGTGTTGTTGCTTTATACACAAACTTCATAGTGGCTTTAGCACTACCTTGTAAGTCATTGGTGTGGTAGAATCTAGTTGAATGAGTTGTTGATCTATATTGGTCAGTCTTAATGTTCTACTACTAATACCATCGACAGCCACAGAATGAAAAAGCACCACTGGAGGGTTTTCACGAATAATATAGCCATTGAGCGATGTCACAATAAAGTCATAAAGCGAATGCGATGGTTCTTGATTGGTGTACACTTGGCTAATAATATTACACGTCACCGACACATGATGATCCCCAATGAATTTCACTTCATGGTCTGATTCATGTTTTTTGTAGGGCTCTAACACGCGTGGTTTAAATCCTAGTAATGGGCCAATGGAATCGGGTCGTGTTTTAAAGTCAATGTTGAATGTAGGGAAAATATTGCAGCGATGAGTGCTGGTATTTCCTACAAGTTCAAACTTGTGCGTTCCATCGAGAAATGACTTTAAAACATATTCATTGATCAACACCACATAAATGTGTTCATAAATGGCATCTATCGTGTATCCACCAGAGTTTAGCGTGAGCGCAGAATCGTCATAGTAAAACTTGTTGTTCACATTTTCACGTATGTTGTATATTCTATTGTACGTTTCAAGAGAAACAAGTCCCAAACCGTAAGGTCTTTCACTCAATTCGATAGGCGGGTAAAAGTCTAGGCTGACTTCAGGTCCACGTCTATGCAGTGTAAACGTCTTACTTCCTGCCGACATACTGTGGACGTTTTTGCTTTTGCTGTGTCCTATATAAAAAATTAAACACAAGCGTCCACACTGTTGGCTGTTAAACGTTTGCTCACGTTTCACATTATAATATATCTTGATTCTGTTTCCAAAATAGGTCACTAGTTCCATGGGCGGGGGCAAATTCCCAAAACTCTCAAAGTACCATACGGTGGATCCCTCTTTGACATAAGCTACATAATGCGTTCCTTGTCCTCGGTGATCATCCAAATTGACAACAGCACATTCCTGCTTCCAGGGTCATGGAGGTAATTGGTTTCGCATACACACACCTAGAAAATAAGAAAGCTTTAGTTGTTTAGCATAGCTTTCCACTTCTTCATGCGTCAAGGCATGTCTTGCTATGGCTGAGGTAATTTTTTTTATTTTATTTCGAAATGGTGAAATCCCAAATCCTTGTTGATAAAAGGCTGGCTTTAAATTGGCATTTCTAGCCCCCATAGCAATCGCTTCCATCGTTTCGTTGTGTCACTGACTTTCCTTTAGTTGTTGCTTTCCCTGCTGTGTGGCGTTGATGGTTTTCGCCACCGCACTTCCACCGGCCAAAGGTGAACCCAAAGCAGCCAGACCGGCAAATAATGCAGGTTAAAATCCCGCTCGTTTGGGGACGGGAATCACTCGCCCTTGTTTTGAACCCTGTCGCTGACGTTTTGGAATAATACGTCTCTGTGCTGCTCGAAGGGCTATCCTTATGGCCAACACATACATTTTTCTTTTTTTCTTTCGCATGGGCTTGCCCACGAATGCCTTAAGCCCAGGCTTTGCCAAGGTAGTGTCTTATTTTTAGTCTTTTTATTCTTTCTCACCACATATCTTTGTTTCACCATGATGATGATGACCAACAACCTTTCACATGAAAGTTTAAGTCACGACTAACGTCAGGTTGTTATTTCATGGCTGTATATTCCAATTCCACATAAAGTGGGAAATCGTTTGTGGTTTTTCCCGCTTGCTTTTCATCCCATGTCAACATGAGATGAAAGGATAATTCGTTACCTGCATTGACCATTTCATGATTATGGACCAACATCGTATGACCATTTATCTCTATTTGTAAATGGTTCTCATCAGGCCTGGCTTGTTTGATGTGAATGGTGCCATGATAGTGTAATCGATAGTGGTTTAAACCCGAAGCAAGCACATAGGTTAGGTGCTGGTCATGGACTAGCAGTAAATGGTTTCTGTCATTCACAGGTTTTTCATTTGTCAGATACACTAAAGATATGGATGGGATAAATTTATAAAGCCTTTTCATTTCATAGGTCACGTAACGCTTGGTACAGATATCGTCTTCGTCTTGCGGGTCTTCCACGTGAATAATGCGGTGATGATTAGCGGTATAGCCATTCACAGTAAGCTGAGGCACTTTGTCATAAAATGTTATCCACGTACTTTTTTGTAGTAACGTCTGTAGACACTTGAGGATGTTTCACATGGGTTAACCGCTTTCCCTTAAAGCCAAAATCTCCCTGTTTTGTGCGTGGCACTACTGACCTATCCACATAGTGTTTATTAGCAGGATCTGTTTCTTGTTTAGGATCATGTATGGGGACAGACCAAGCTTTGGCCATAAACGCACGTCCAAAGATATCCATCGTCAACCTGTAGTACAAGTCTACTGTTTCTATGACAAGGCCCGGTGCCATGTATATAGATAGCCTGCTAGCCTGTCTATGCCTTAGTTGAAATGAAGATTATTGAGCAGCAAGAAACATTCCCCGTGGGGTATATGGTTTCCCATCTCTGTCCTACATCACGTGAACAACGCCTGGTTCATTGTTTCCATCTCCCATTCGCTGCATCATTGTGGGACTTTCTGGCTGTGGAAAGACCAATCTTTTGCTAACGCTCATCACAGCACCCTTTGTAGTGGCCTCCGCCACGAAAAAATTATGAACAGTAGCGACATGTAGTAGCCTCAGCTACATCGAGATATGAACTGTAGTACCTCCCGGTACATCAGAATAAAGACATCGTGGTTAGCACAGACAACCAATTTATATAAATCTGGACAAATGGACGGTAGTGGGGACATATTTTTTTATAATCCGAAGCAGTCGTTGTAAGCTTGCGGGTGGTGTCAAACTTCATCATTTCTTCAGAACATCAAAACGATGCCTCGCGGAATCAAAACGTATCGGTGATTAATTAGATATCGCTTTCGCGGGCTTTTTCCAGGGCACGCTACTTTAGCGCCGAGATTGGCTTGGTTATTCCTGATTCGTCCATTCGTAATCAAAATAGTTGGGTAAAGTAGGTCGTTTCCCCCAGCTGTTTTCATCAAAAGTACCTCTGTCTCTTTCTTTCTTTCTTCACCACTTGCTCTGCTGGACAAAGACTCGGGTTGCTACGCCAGCGTTCAATGACCTGGCTTCCAGGAAAATGTTTAAATTTACCAAGCGCTCTCAACTGCCTAACTCATTGCGACACACAGCTCCAAAATTGCTTCAACTGGCTGGGCCAACTTGCAGTACAATAAAATAATATATGAACAATTAATTCATGATAATTAATTAAGGGTTCATTTTCCTCCAGAACAGTTTAAAAATTCGAAAAATCAAGAATTGAATTTTTAAACATCAACGTAGTATTTTTCACACTGTCAGTCTGGACCTTACCAGCTCTTTAAATTTTCCAGCACCGTCTGAGTATCTGGCATACTTCGGCTCACTAATTGCTTCTCCTCTGTTGACTAAGTGTACCTTGTCCTCGCTGAGTCATCAACTATCTGTCCCATCCGGTCGCTCCCTCCCTGTCACAACAACAAGTCAACGTGCCTGACTCGCCAACATGTTTGTAAACAAATACACTCTCATTCATTCTTCCACCCAGTAGCCCCTACATTTGAATATTTTCTTACTTTGCACCAGAATTCGCAACTACTTCATTTTCCACATGTTCCCACGGCTCTCTTTTATAATATAATTTCAAATTTGCAATATTGAAAACTCTCTTCGCTCCAGTGCTCACATCTTCAATCCTCTAGGCGTTATTTCCTAGATTCTTGATTATGCGGAACGGTCCCACGTACTTGGCACTAAATTTTCCGAATACTTTGTTCTTAGGATCAGATATTGGTGGTCGACGTACGAGTACCAATTCGTCTTCACGAAGTTCTCGGTGAAATCTCTTCCCTCGGTATCTGCGTAATCCTCGTTCTGCCTGATTCTTCATGTGCTCCTTCATTCTCTGAATACTTAATTAATGTGCTATTAATGGATCCTTAGGACATGGAATGATCTTGTCCCAAGTTCTCTCTGCTACTCTATTATGTTGCACTAGCAATGGTACCTGTCCTGTAATTTCGTGCTTAGTTGTGTTCATAAAATGCTCGATGTCACCAACTTTATCCACCCAATTATTATGTTCATTAGGGATCAGAACACGATAATACTTCTCCACACAACGGATTACTCTTTCACTAGGATTAGCTTGGGCGTGCCTTATGCTTGATAATATGTGCTTTATTCCAAGATTCTCAACTCCTTTCTCAAACACAGAACTGGTAAAATAGCTACCATGGTCTGACAATATGAATTCCGGTTTTCCTAGAGTAGGAATGACTTTGTTTTGGATCCTGCTGAGTACTTGTTTCGATGTGGTCTTTTGGATCGGGCATAATACTACAAATTTCGAAAAGACATCCACGCATACTAATAGATGTTTACACCCACGCCTTCCTTTGGGTACGGGCCCTAGACAATCGATCGCCAGTAGCTCACACAGCTTCTGCGGTAATAATGGCTTCGGATATTGTTTCATGAGGTAATTATTAGGCTTAGTGCGCAGACATGCATCACAAGTCTTAATTACCTCTACAATAGTGGATCTCATTCTTGGCCACGTAAAAGATTCTCCAATCGTTGCTTCTGACTTATCCGCGCCCACATGTCCCAGATTTTCATGAACATGCCACGTTAATCCCCTCTGAAGAGAAGCTGGAACTACAATTCTGAGTCTGGTGTGCCCTTCGTCCACATACTTGTGTAGAAGGCTATTTAAATACTGATACTTGGCTTCCCTCGCTCTTGATTCACAATATTCAGGCATCCCCTGTTGTACCTCCTTCCTGAAGTATCTTATCATCATCTGCATCCAAGGATCTCCTTCTTGCTCCTGTTGAATGTTCTTGAGTCAGTCCAGAAACTCTCGGTCTTTCGGCGTCAGCTCCAACTGGTGTACTTCTACTGCTACCTCGTTATCCTGCTCAGGATTTCTGCTCAAAGCATCGGGAATGATATTCATCTTTCCCGGACAGTGCTCTATGGTAATGTCGAACTGCTGGATGTAAATAGACCAACGAGTCACTCGTTCCCTCACCATCGTGGTCTTGAAAAGGAATGTCAATGCATGGTGGTCAGTTCTTACAATAATGGCATATCCAAAAACAATCTCTCTCCACGGCTGGAGTGCATAGAGTATAGCCAATAACTCTAGCTCAGTAACTGTATAATTTATTTCGTGCTTGCGAAGCTTGCGACTCGTGAATGCCAAATATGATCGGTGATTTAAATCTGAAGTGTCCTCTTGGTATAACATTGCACCGATCCCAATTAAAGATGCGTCAGCCTGAATTACAAATTTCTTCCCAAAGTCCAGATATCCTAAATTCACACAGTTGTCGAGCAGTTCTTTCGTGGCATTGAAAGACCTGTCGCACTCCTCACTCCATGACCATCTATTTCCTTTCTTCAACATTTCTTGCATTGGCGCGACTGTCTCCGTGTAGCCTGGACATTTCTCCTTGAAAAAGCCAGTGACTCCCAAAAATGCTCTCACGTGCTTTACTCTAGTTGGTGTCGGGAACTTCTTAATAGCATCCATCTTGGGTGGATTAGGTTTTACACGTTCGTGATCAATAATGTGTCCCAAATACAATATTTCACTCTGAAAGAAGTGTGATTTCTTGAGGTTAACTTTGAAATTCATAGTTCTTAAGTTGTCCAGAAGATTGTTCAAATTTACCATGTGTTCTTCCAGTGTTTCTGAAGCCAGAAGTATGTCGTCAACATATATCGTAGTGAATACTTTTACCTCATCTGTCAAGTTTCTATCCAGGGCTCTAATTAGTGCACAACCTGCTGTTTTAACTCCAAATGGCATTCTCAACCACACATAGGTCTGATTATCAAATAAAACCCCGTTAGCAACTGTGATTTTTCCTCTAGCTTTAGGTGATGAAAGCTATTGGTCAAATCTACGCTACTATAGATCTTCTTTCCTCTATATCCTTTCAGTACATCTTTAATAAGCGGCGCTTGGTCGTGCTCGGGCAGAAGCTTGCTATAAAAAAAAACGTGCGTCTAGCCAAAGCCTAATAGACCCATTTGGCTTAGCTACTGCCAAAATAGAATTTAAGTATAGTGTCGGTGATTTCTTAACCATTCCGGCTTCGAGTAAATTGTCATTAATGTCCTTCACCTGAGAATGATGTTTCTCGGGGGTTGGGTAAAGTTTACTTTTAAAGGGCGTCCAGTCATCCACTTGCATAGCATACTTGAAACTGAGAACTTTTCCTGGTGTGGTGTCAAATACTTCCTTATGACGGCGTAAAATAATTTCTAACTTCAATTTATCAGAGTCCCCCAATTTCGCTTCGTTCAGCCGCTCCTGAATTAGATTTTCAAACTTTGGGCCAGAGTAATCTTCTTCCGCTAAATATGTCCATAATTCCTGTGAGATATCTTGACTTCCAAGTTCCTCTAGTGCCGTACTAATTACTTCTCCCCCTTGTTTGTTTATCTCGTCCGTGATGTCATCCGGGATTACCTCCATTGTCCAAGTGCCAACCTCGCGTTCCAAAGTCGTCTCCTGCATGTTCAGACCAACATGACTCAACTCTTCAACTTGCTTGAAACTGACAATGTTATTCCTCAAATCTATTACTGCATGGTATTCACATATAAAATTTGCTCATTCTGGCCATCACAATAAAATCTTGTGCAAAAGTGTGGTTCAGAATGTCTAGCTCCAAATATGCCTGATGTTTACATGTTACCATTTTCTCTTGTATGACTCCCCGTACTTTTAGTTGTGGTACTGGTATTCATGGAACTGTCTGCTTCTTTCCTATTTCTTTAATTAGAGCTTCAGATACCAAGCTAACTTGACTCCCAGTATCCATTAGGCAGCGTACCTTTAATCCTCCTATTCTTGCATATATCACAGGTAACTGTCTAATAACCTTCTCATGCGGCCTCGCTACTTCCTCCAGACAATCATCTGGGAACGCAATCCATTCCTCAATGTTAGCGATTATGTCATCACGGTCATCTGCCACTCCCGTTTTCAGCCTATCTCCTATTTCGTAATTTGGACTTTTTTTCTCGCCCCAAAATCCATCTTGTGAATTTCTTCCGCCATTATTTTGCCTCTCCTGTTGCCTCAGCAAACTCTCTGCTCCTTCTCCGTGATTATCGGGATTTCTTCTGTTTTCCATAGCTCGCCCCCACTTCTCTTTCTCCGTCTCTTCATTAGCATGTAATTCCTGTAGATATTTCTGTAGCGCTCTTCCCAGTTGTTCCGGTACTCCCTTGGATCCTCTTGCACGTTATCCCGTCTGTTTTTCCATTGGCGCGTGTCACCATTTCTCTGATACGGCCTGTCCTGCTGTCTATTTCCTCTCCAATTAGAATATCCTCGCTGGTACGGTCTTCTATTATTATTGTGATTTTGGTACTGGTTGTAGTTATTATTATTATTATTATGATTCTGGTACTGGTTGTTGTTATTATGATTATTCTGCTCATAACGACCTCTGTTGTCGTACTGATCCTGCCTCCTTGGCGTGAACTGCGTGTTCGTTGCTTGCGATCTCGTATTCGAGTGCTGATTATTATTATTATTATTATTATTATTACTGCTCGGAACTATTTCTGCTGGATTAACGAATTCAATGTTTCTCCGGAAACTTTGGGCTGAAACCATACTGGTTTCATCCAAATGACGAAGGATCTCCTCTGCCTCTAGAGCCGTTTTCACGTTTGCCGTTACCAAAAATTGTTGAATATTCATAGGTAACTGTTTGCCTATGGTTAGTACTAGATTTTCCTCTGAAGGCGGTTCATCCAAATCTTTCAGTCTGATCATCTGCTGTGAGAAAAACTCTGTACATTTCGTTGGGTGTGTGCTGTGGTATTTCCTTCCATACAGATCCATTTTTAATCCTAGTTGCAATGCGGGACTCCAAAATTTCCTTAAAAATGCCTCTTTAATTTGTGCCATATTTTCAAAGGTATACTTGAAACTTTGAAACCAGACAAGACTTGATCCCTGAAGAAATTTCTTTACAATTCTGAGTTGTTTAATTGGACTGACTTGATTATCATTATAATAATCGTCCAGTTTGCGGAGAAAAGCTTTCGGTGTGATTCCTTGCCCGTCTATGAATTTTGAAGGTTTAAAATCATTCCCTCGTATCACCTGTATTACTTGCTGCGTCGTTACATTCGGTTGCGGTGTAGATGTTTCGCCTCTGTAATTACGAAACGCTTCCGTGTCGACCCCTGCTTCAACGCTGTTTTTCTGGCTCGCGCTTCCCGTGGATTTAAATGCCTCCAGACTTCCAATACTAGCAAGTTTTCTTGCTGTTTGTTCTGAAGCAAATAGAGTTGCATTTTCTAACGACCGTATCTCGTTCTTAATAATTAGATCCGCATGCACTTGGAATTTACTTTTCATACTGTCCTCCAGCGCTTGTATTCGAGAATTGTTATCTCGTAATCCCTTTAAAATTGTCAATCTATCTCCTTTACTTTCTTCCACCTGCTGCTTCCAATTTTTTCGGATCTTGTCTTTCATTGTTTTCCAACCCTCTAGGAATCGATATTCTATCTGCTCCTGATTCTTATCTATCTTTTCTTCTAGCTGCTCAAGATTCTTGTCTATCCGTTCTTCTATCTGCTCCATCTGTTCTTGGCTCTTATCTTGACCTATCTCAATTTTTTCAAAACGCTCATCCATTTGCATCCTATTTATTTCAATACTCTTCTTTATCTGCTGTTGATCAGCTCCTAAATTCGCCCATCTCTCCGTAGATTTAATTTCCAACTGATTGAGTTATTTAATTAACCCCGATGCATTGTTGTCTACTGATTTTATCTGCTCCTGTATGTTCGCTATCTCGGACTCAATTTTCTTAAATTCTCCCTGTAATTTTTCCTGCGTTGTTTTTGTTCCTGTCGTGTTAGTCGTACAAGCTTGTTCTATTTGTTCCAACTTCGCATCGACCTTTTCGTCTTACTCGACCATTTTCAAATCAAATTTAGCTTCTATCGATTTAATCTGTCCCAATTGTTTAGTATTGTTCTCGTACATCTCATTTGCCAGTCTGTTTAATTGTATCTTCGTATTTTCATTTATCTCAAGTGTGATTTTACTTATGTTTTCAGTCTGGGCTACCGCCTGTTCCTCAAGTTTACTGTTTAACGTGACTATTATTTTCCTTCATTTTATTTCCTAGTGTCAATAATTGTTCCTCGCTACTCTGATTAATTTCATTTATTAATGTAAGCAATTGTTCATTATTGCTCTCCCGCATTCTCTTTTCTAACGCTAACATTTGTTCCTCACTACGCTCTTGCATCTTCGCTGAAGACCTCTCCAACAACTCACTAATTTCGGCAATCGTTGCAATTACAACACAAATTATTTCACTTGGAGAAATAGGGCCATGCAACCAGTAACCTCCACCGCACTCACACACATGTTTGACATTTAATAATTATTCAAACTCAATCGTTTAATTTTACGTTAAAACACACCCCTCAATCAAAGCATCAATGAGTATTTGAATTTAATTTTAATTTTAATTTCCCCCTTTTATTCTGGTCATAAATTCCTAATCTGAATGAATTTACATAAATAATTTTAACTAACCAGTGTTAATTAAAATTTCAAGGCAACACCTTCCTGTCATTTAACTATTTCTGAGTTCACTGGATCAAGACAATCACTAATTTACTTTCAAAATGGGCGACAGGAACACATCATAAATCAATACAATATCAAATCTACTGTGTTCCGTATTTCTAACCTTAAATGAACTCTCTGATTTTACTCATGCACACGGTGGAAAGGCTTCACTTAATTTACTGATTCTACTAATTAATATGCAATGCCTGGTATTATTTTTCCACAAAATACTACGAGGTAAGCAAAAGCAACAACAAACTCCACGTTGGAGAGACATTTTAGATCTATGAACCCTTGCGAGAAGCTTTTTATGCGACTCTTTCTGCGGGGTCATGTGCAGTCCATACAAAGCTGTTAAATGTATGCTTCTACAAGGTGCAAGGTAACATAGTCCAAATTTATATGACAGAAACAACAAAAGTGAAGCCAAACTAAATAAAAACAAAATTTAATATCAGAATAAAAGAATATAATCATAAACAAACACCACGATGGAACACCCTCTTAACGTTACACCAAAATTACAGTGTGAATGCAAAATACTTATCTCCTCAGAGATGTCAATAAAAATGACAGGTCCCGAAATATGGCCTGTTCATCTACAAAATCATGTGTGCGTGATGTGACTAAAGCATGCATTATGGAAGAGTACATGATACGCGATTTGTTGCCATCCTGCGATTGCCGTCAGGCTCCAAATCCGTATCTGAGATAAAATAGCGATGGGAACTAAACACTACATAATACTATCAATACTCGGCTAACTTTAAGTATTTACAACAAACAAAGATTTCCGTTGAAATCTGGATCAACGTGCTACAGCACAACAAACTGCCTCATCACAGGACTTAATCAACCTAACACAAGAATGATTAGCGTGACCACGGTACAACAACACAAACAAGAATGACGGCATGTCATCTTACACTGAAGTACACAACAAGGTGTCAACAACAAAATTTTACATGACATAAAACAAACTAAAAATATACACAATGCTCAACAGCAAGACAAATAATATACAATAATTACATTTAATTTGGAAGTCGAACATGGTAATTGCCGCTCAGGCGTAGCGATCATATTCCCTTAATATCATATCACACTTTAAATGAACAAGCAGGCTATATTTAAATAAGTAGGTCACGGCTAGGCCGTTCCTCTCCTCACAAACAGGTGTCAACAGGAATGCCCCTGATCAGCGCACAGTGTGGAACGTCGTTATCAGATGTCAAAATCACCCCTGCGTAAACCAATGTCTCAGGCCAGCACTAATTGCTTGGTCCCCAAGATCCACGGAGAAAATAGCTGTCACCGCAGCTCAAATGTGTGTGTGTCAAAATAAATATCTCATCAATTCCACTTGGAATCACAAGACCAACATTGGAATGGTAGAGGTCCCGTGGGCAGCACTCTCCATCCATAAAACATTGCAGCAGGCAGAGGACTAGCCCAAAGCTATCCTCCCGCGCATATAAATTCACAATATAGACAAACGTAGACACACAGACACACACAATATCACACGCTAGGGTTTTGACAAACACCTGAAATAAAGTACACAAATATTTTCCACACACAACGCGCGCCTGATCTAGTATTCTGACCGAAGAATTAATTAATCAAAAAGCAAACATTAACATGAAATAAAAGAACAGACAGGTCTTTACAAAATCATAGTCGCATCACGGCAACTCAAAAAAACTTGTTCATCCAAAGTCCTAACGAACACAAGTTTTCCCCCTTGCTCTTGTTTACTGTAAATTTACTGCAACGCCACTTATCACCGGTGCCGCCTCCATGTCTACTCCAAATAAAATCATGCGTGCAGGACTACGATTAAAATTACACAAAATACGATAAACAAAAGGTGGTCACGCGCATTTACATAATTAAGTGACGGTACACTACGTTAATCTAAATCAAAATGAAACCACAAGAAAAATACAAAATTATTTACAAAATGTTCCCATGCCAAAATATCTACTATACAGTGTGGTCCACCAGCCCCTTATTTTTTTTGGAGGAAGGCAACCCAACTAACACGTATATGACAGTCATCCTAAAAACATTCGTACCTGCTCCTTTACGTCCATTGTACAACTTTACCGTTGAGTACATCCTCGCGAATATAGTAGAAATCAATAGTGGCAGTGTTCTTTCAATGAACTCAAATATAATGCATGATTGAAACGATCAGAGCTCCGAATAACACCTTCTTACGTTTGGACAGGAAGTGTCTACGAATGGATTCAATAAGTGCCAGCATTACACCATGGTTCTCGGTAGCTATGGTGGCTAAATTAAAAATTGCTAGAGCAGCGTCAACGAAGTCGCGTGTAGTAGGTTCGAACCTTGAACAAGTACATTTTTTATTTTTTTGCTTAATGTCGTTTATTGTGGATGTATTATGGACGCATATCTATCTGTTCCAACGAGTGATTTTTTTATTAGGTCCTGAAAATGACCGTACTTATCCGATGGTACGCAGCCAGATTGGACGAAAGCAAGGTAGCCTATCCTGTATATTCAAGGTAGCAAGTGTTCGAAATTTTGACCACCTTTGTTTAAAGGAAAACTCCGACACACTCAGACGACCCACATAACAAATAGATTTGTTATGTGGGTAGGCTCACGAATAAATACATCAGACCGAAACTATAATTTCTTTCAACGGCGTCTGTGAGAAAAGCGCTTGCTATACACTTACAGTAATAGTTATTTAGTGAGGTTTTAAGGGGCGGAACTACGAGGTCATCTGCCCCCAAACATACAGTAAATACAGATAATTATAACATTATTGGTTTTACGTCCCTTTTAACTGCTCTGGCATTTAGATACGCCGGGATGCCGGATTTTGCTCCGAAGGGGGATCATCAACGTGAAGGTAAATCTACTGACACGGCTCCCTCGCTTTTGCGCACCCTAAAATGCCAGCTGACTGCGCCAGGATAGGAACCTGCAACTTTCGGCACAGCAAGCGAGAACGTTACCGCTGAGCCTCGTATCAAGGCAGTAATTACAGAACGTGTCATATTATGATTCTGGGATAAATATTGAACTATTAACATTCTAATTATCACGAATAGAGTCGCCTCCGTTGCGTAGTAGTCAGCGTGATTAGCTGCCACCCAGGACGACCTTGGTTCGATTCCCGGCTCTGCCACGAAATTTGAAACGAGGTATGAGGACTGGGACGGGGTCTACTCAGCCATCCTCAAAGGGGTTTTCCGTGGTTTCCCACTTCGCCTTCGAGCAAATACCGGGATGTTATCTACCATACGGCCACGACCGCCTCCTTCCCTCTTCCTTGCCTATCCCTCCCGTTCGTCCCCTCCCTTCCCATCCCTCAAGAGGACCCTGTTCGCTTTGCAGGTCAGGCCACCTGGGCGAGGTGCTGATTCCACCTCCTCAGTTGTATCCCGCAGACAAGATGTTTCAAGCTCCAGGACACTGCCCATAGAGGCGGCAATGATGGGATCCCTCGCTGAGTCCGTGGGAAAACCTAACCTGGTGGGTAAAATCGACAAAAAAATAATAATTATAACGAATAGTATCCATCCATGGTTTAGAACAGTATTTAGGGAAAATAACCAAGAAAATAGCTTTCCCTATCGTCTTCGTAGATAATGTGAACAAAACCAAGTTGAAATCTTGCTGTACGAGGTAGGGAGGGTATAATAAAATAGTTAAAAGAATTTAAAAATTCTGCCGTTGGATATTCTTGAACCCGGGATCTTCGAAAGAGCGAGCGGGCGCAATAACACTTTCACACATTTCAAACACACTCTCGAGGTTTTTGTTGCGCTTCTTATTAACACGTATGGTAAAATATTCAATTATTACAGTTAGATCCTAAATATTGAATGGAATGCATTCATTCAGTACTTGGCATGTTTTCTAATTTACTTAAAACAAGTTTCGCGACCGCTTTGCGTTAATAAGGCGAAAGAACAGCAAATAATGCCCTCAAATGACAGCCCTTCGGTTTTATTTCATACAACTTAGCGTACAAAATGCCAGCGTGTGATACACTTCGGTCATACAAGCAGGTGTACTGACGAAGAGAACCAAATATCGTTAAATTCGGTTTCACCGTGTTTGAAATGATAGGGGAAATCGATTTGCACACATACATGGCCGCCGTCTGCAAAATCTTGGGCTGATTACCTTGTAGTTTAGTCAAAAGACGCTTGCCATATATATTAATATATGTTTTTGCAAAATTTGGTAGAGATCGAATGATTAGGTTATTCAAATTATTAGGTTGGTCGTAATTAGATTTAAGCTTTGAACATTTGGGTGGCCACCATTACGTTTCCGTCAAGATGGTGGCAATAAAAAACATGACACTGAGGTGCCCTTTGCTAGTTCTACCTCTGTACCAAATATCGTTCAATTCGGTTTCACCGTGTTGGAATTGATACGGGGGGGAGGGGGGGGGGGGCGACATTCAGAGTACACACACTCCACACACAGACACGCAGTCACACACACACAGACAGACAGACAGACAGACACAATTTTTGGCCCTGTGTAGATCTCATAAGTCTACTTTCATTTTTTGCAAAAATCGCAAGTATGCTAATAATACCATGGTTCGATGCAAGCACTGCCGATCAGAATATCCTTCGATATGTTGTTGTTTTGTTTCATTTGAGGGGCTAGAATATCGCGGTTATTTAGCCCCGTTTTCTTGGATGTGTGTGTAGAATTTGTCTGATAACCCGAGTTATTGCGGGCTTGTAATGATGTATTTATTTTGCAATTAAGAATTGGGAAGGAGGCGGCCGTGGCCTTAAGAAAGAATCCGTCCCGGAATTTGGCCGGATTAGAAGTGGGAAACCACGGAAAACCATTTCCGGGGTGGCTGAGGTGGGAATCGAACCCACTTCTTCTCATATTTGCTTCACGAGGCTACGTGTACCCAATTTCAGCCCTCAGACAAGTATTACATTTCTTGGCAGAGCTGGGAATCGAACCAGGACCTCCGGAAAAACACTTCGATATGTTATGTTAATATTCATGCCAGTTTCTTAATTTTATGCCATTGCAGGTCACGTGGCATTACGTACCAATTAGATCGTATTCTCTTTATAAATCATCAAAATTCAACGTACTCTTCACAAAAATACGTCGTAAGGCAATAAATTTGGCAATGTAGTTACATCCCGACTAAAATGGAATGTGGGCTTTCGTTCAAAAAAGTATGCCTGCTACTGGATTCGATGCAGCATTCTACCTGCTCGCGCCCAGCACATACGGTCAGGCTTTAACCCTCGCAGCAACGCACACATGGTAGATACCACACGCTAAACGTGCTTTAGTTACTGTAGCCGTCCCACCTCAAACGTTTATGTCCATCTCAAAGTCTTCAATCACGGTTTATGGTGTTGATTTAACTTTCTACTAATACAGATCACGTGGCGTAAGCTATTAATTCGATCGTATTACGTGTATGTGTGTTATTTCAAGGAGCAGTAAGTCATATGTTAGTAGAATGGGCCATAGTATTTGGCGGGGAAAAGTTTAAGGTCGGTTTTTCTTTGCAAGACCCATGACCCAATTACATTGCTGTCAAGCTGTCACAGCGCAGAGCAATATCGACCATCGGGAGAAATGCGATATTAGTTGGGTTTCATAAAACTAAATAATAAGGGGCGGGTGGACCACACTGTATATATATACAGTGTGGTCCGCCAGCCCCTTATTTTTTTGGAGGAAGGCAACCCAACTAACGCGTATATCACAGTCATCCTAAAAACATTAGTACTTGTTCCTTTACGTCCATTGTACAACTTTACCGTTGAGTACATCCTCGCGAATATAGTAGAAATTAATAGTGGCAGTTTTCTTTCAATGACCTCAAATATAATGCATGATTGAAACGATTAGAGCTCCGAATAACACATGCTTACTTTTTGACAGGAAGTGTCTACGAATAGATTCAATGCGTGCCAGCAATTTACCATGTTTCTCGGTAGCTATGGTGGCTAAATCAAGAGTAGCGTCAACGAAGTCGCATTGAAGTAGGATCGAATCTTGAACTAATACTTGTTTTTTTTTGCTTAATGTCGTTTATTGTGGATGTATTATGGACGCATATCTATCTGTTCCAACGAGTGATTTTTTATTTGGTCCTCAAAAGGACCGTACTTATCCGATGGTACGCAGCCAGATTGGACGACGACATAATGATCTGTAGAACGAAAGCAAGGTATCCTGTATATTCAAGGTAGCAAGTGTTCGAAATTTTGTCCACCTTTGTTTAAAGGAAAGCTCCGACTCACTCAGACGACCCACATAACAAATAAATAAATACATCAGACCGAAACTATAATTTCTTTCAACGGCGTCTGTGCGAAAAGCGCTTGCTATACACTTACAGTAATAGTTAGTTAGTTAGTGAGGTTTTAAGGGGCGGAACTACGAGGTCATCTGCCCCAAACCTACAGTAAATACAGATAATTATGACATTATTGGTTTTACGTCCCTTTTAACTGCTCTGGCTTTTAGATACGCCGGGGTGCTGGAATTTTGCTCGGAAGGGGATCTTCAACGTGCCAGTAAATCTACTGACACGGCTCCCTCGCATTTGCGCACCCTCAAATGCCAGTTGACTGCGCTAGAATACGAACCTGCAACCTTAGGCACAGCAAGCGAGAACGTTACCGCTGAGCCTCGCAGCAAGCCAGTAATTACAGAACGTGTCATATTATTATAAATATTGAACTATTAAAATTCTAATCATCACGAATAGAGTCGCCTCCGTTGCGTAGTAGTCAGCGTGATTAGCTGCCACCCCGGACGTCCTGGGTTCGATTCCCGGCTCTGTCACGAAATTTGAAAAGTGGTATGAGGACTGGGACGGGGTCTACTCAGTCTCAGGTGGTCCAAATAAATAGAGGGGTTTCGATTCCCACCTCAGCCATCCTCAAAGTGATTTTTCGTGGTTTCCCACTTCGCCTTCGGCCAAATGCCGGGATGTTACCTACCGTACGGCCACGGCCGCCTCATTACCTCTTCCTTGCCTATCCCTCCCTATCCTCCCCACCTTTCCCATCCCTCAAGATGTCCCTGTTCGCTTTGCAGGTGAGACCACCTGGGTGAGGTGCTGATCCCACCTCCCCAGTTGTATCCCCAGTCGAGATGTTTCAAGCTCCAGGTCACTGCCCGTAGAGGCAGTAATGATGGGATCCCTCGCTGAGTCCGTGGGAAAACCTAACCTGGAGGGTAAAATCGACTAAAAAAATATTAATTATAACGAATAGTATCCATCCATGGTTTAGAACAGTTTTTTTAATTTTATTTAGTCAATTTACCCACTAGGTTGGTGGTTCCCACGGACTCAGCGAGGGAACTCACCACTACCGCCTCGATGGGCAGTGTCCTGGAGCTTGGAACATCTGGTCGGGAGGGATACAACTGGGGAGGTGTGATCAGCACTTCGCCCAGGCGGCCTCGCCTGCAAAGCGAACAGGGGCCTCATGAGGGATGGGAAGGGATGGAAGATTGGGATGGATAGGCTAGGAAGAGGGAAGAAGGTGGCCGTGGCCTTACAGTAGGTACTGCCCCCGTAATTGAATTATATAGAGACCACGGTGGCTATTTTGGAAATTATAGCGAAAGTTATGGCTGTCATAGTTATGACGAGGGTAGTCATGACGTAAGCACGGATGACGCAGACGTTATGCCAGCAGGCTACTTGAGCTGAGATTCTCAGTGACGTCAGCATTTATTCGAGAAGGATCCGAGATGTACGACGCAGTCGCAGGAAACGTGGAATTCTGCTGAGGAAGAAATTATGCTATTGGAGGGGAGGCTCAAACCAATGAACGATAGTCTGAAGGAAGACGGAGATTGCTGAAACTATGGTATTTTTATTACTTTTTGGAATGCAGAATTGTGGAAATCCATTTGCAGTAGAGGCATTGATCTGGAATTTTGGTGAAATTTATTTTCAGTTTTTGAATTATGAAAATCCGTCATGTATTGACGAAGTTGGAACTTCTAGCGATGACGCAGTAACACGCGATGGAAGGGATAGATACGCCCCTCATGAAGTTCATAAAAGGCCTTGCGCAGAAGAGAGGAGTCTCATTCGCTCATTCCTCATTCTCAGATTATAAATCGTCTGATATTCAATCGTCAGATTTCAAATAGTCATTTCAGTGAAACGTCGAGTGAGATTAGTAGTGAAAAAGTCGTCTTTGTAACGCGTGGTGAAGCCACTGCATTAAACGAGAGTCGAACTTACAAGCAGTGCAGGTTTACTGTGAAGTAAATCTAGGTGAAGTTGAAACGACACTTATAACGCTTCTACAATATTAGCTGTGAACAGTTAGCGGTCGCCTATAAGCTAATTCTCTTGTGCATTGCTACAGTAAGGACTGTAGAAAAGCTGAACAATTTCGAGGAAGTATTTTGGAAGTTATTGACAATATTAGACGACTGACAAAAGTGATTTTCTCGCCACAGGAGAAACACTTTGTATAGCCAGACTCTACGCTACGGCTGACAGGGCTAGTGAAATAGGGAGACTTCAGATTGCTTTTGTGACACAACACTGCAGTATAATGGAGCAATTTAATAAGGCAGTTTGTTCTTCTAATACTACAACCGAAGAGCAGATGGAAGGCTGAAGGACTTAATGCAATTGGGACATATTTCAACGGAGTAAGATAGCAGCATGGAACTTCGCTAATTGCTATTCCATACAAGCGAACATGTGGTAAATAAACATCTACACCCATGTTTCGTGAGTAAAGGCTGAATACTATCAAACAGCAATAGAAATGATTTCATACTTTCTGAATATGAATATTTCTTCGGAAATTTATACAAAAACTTCATGGCGATTTTCAACTGGAACTTCAGGGATTTTTCAAGAGAGGTCAGGGTTGTCCCGACTCACAAAGAAGATTATTGCCGGAAGGATGTCGTTCGTCTTCGTGAAGCAGTTCGATTCTCCGATGGTGCTGTTTCTGGTTTCGAGGATGGAGCTCAGCTTTAACTTGGTGAAATGGATCCATCAACAGTCTTCTTTGGGGAATTTTCCTCTGGAACGTCAATCGGCAGCTAAGGTAGTCGTGAACGTTTATTGTATTTGAGTTTCTTAGCAATATTTGAGCAACCATTTTTCCCATATTTTTGTCCTCATGTATTTTTTGCCCGATATTCTTGTTTGAGATTCCTATTCTCAGTACACCTTGATGAGTTATGCCTTTTTCGACGTTTTATTAAGACATTGTTATGTCATGGGCATAGTTAAATGATTTTGAATCAGTTGAGACTGATATTTAGATTTTTCAGTAATTTGCTTATTTTTGTAGTCTCGATTTGACTGTAAGTTAATGATTTTTATGGCAGATTTAAATTCAGACAGCGTGTCACTTTATTAAAGTAATTCTACCCCAGTTTAATTACTTTGACCAATTTTCTGTCATCATCAAGAAGGAAGAACATTTAAATGATTTTAGAGCGTTAAAATCCAGTACGTTGTCGACGATCTTGGAAATACTAGTCGTTATTTGAATTGATTGCAACACAGACATTTATCGTCAGTCATGAACGACCATTGCATCTTAGGCAATTTTGTGAAAGATGAACATTAATTATGAATTATTGAATGCATTAAATTCGTGAAACTTGTGTTAGGTTTTTTCTCATATAGAGATTTATATAATGATGTTTGCATTCCCCAGTCTAATTGGATTCTATTCGACTATTTTGCAGTTAGTCGCACTTTGTTTGATGATAGTATTTTTATACTACAATTCTTTGAAGATGTTAATCTTAAATTTTGATAGACCAGACAGGCGTACATAAGCGTATTCACTATTAAATTTGTTTGTGATTGGCAAATTTTTATTTCATTTCGATTCATGAATGAAATCCACGAAGTTTAAATGACAACAGTTTTGAAACAATTATTGATATAAGAATTTTTAAGTGGAACTATGAATGTATAATCGATAGTGCAGCGGACATGTTGAAAGTCGCTGATGTATAATGCCCTTAAATAAATGAAGGAGATTCCCACAGTAATTAATAATGATAAAGATTGTGTTAGTGGAAGTTTTTTGTAAATGCTGTGGAAGATTTTGATACCGTATATTTTAATATATGATGAATTTTGGGCTATTTTGAATGCAGTTTGTGCATTATTTTGTAAGCGAAGTATTTTCCGCTAGAGTGTATTGTCATAGTTCGTTGAAAATTAATCAAGTGAATTTACTGTTATAATTAACAAGAGTTTTGAAAGAATTTGAGATAAGATTTTGAATGAAGATTACCGTCACAAATAATCAAAATTATTACAACCTTTATTAAACCAGATTGTGACATTTACATGTATAACTAACCTTCATTGGTCGATTATATTAAACACGATTATGAATTTACCAACCGGATAAAACATGTGGTTCAATGTATTTCTTAAATTAATAATTTAAATAATTTAAATGTTGATATTGTAAATAATAAATGTAAATATCTTTGACAATAATGTGGAACGAAAGTAATGTTAAAGGCGTGTTTAAAATTTTTGTAATTATTTTCGACAATATTATAAACAATTTCTAATTGAAAATCCACAGCCTGCTTCCAGTCTCCGACCGGGTCAGGAATGGAATGAATGAAGCCCCTATCTAGCGGCGAGGATATGAAATGTGCCGGCTGCCGAACCCTGTCGCACTCCTCTGGGGCAATGAGTAAATGAATGACGGATGGAATGAAATGATAGTGGAGAGTGTTGCTGGAATGAAATTTTGACAGGGAAAACCGGAGTACCCGGAGAAAAACCTGTCTGCCTCCGTTTTGTCCAGCACAGATCTCACATGGAGTGACCGGGATTTGAACCACGGACCCAGCGGTGAGAGGCCGGCGTGCTGCCGCCTAAGCCACGGAGGCTCTAATTTCTAATTGTTATAAATAATTTATGTGATTTTCTTATAAACATTTAAGAGTGTGTTTTATACTCTAAACTATGCTTTTTAAACATTTGGATGATAACTTAACAAGTTTAAGGATAGTTAAAATAATCCAGTGGTATGTGAGTTAAGCATTTGAAAGATTTGCGTCAATATGTATGAGTTGTCTTGTAGACATTTAAAGCTTTAAAAGGAGCTGAATTCTTACGCAGTGTGGGGAGACGAGTGAGCCCCATTTGACAGGTGTGAGCCAGGTTAAAGAGTAGACCAGCCGGCCAGACATCTGGTTATAAGCGGGTGAGGTCGATACTCCGGCCTTGTGCCTATTAATACTAGTGTTATGTTTATTAAAAGAAACCAAATGCTCTATATATGTCGTACCCTGACTTCCTCATCCAATCCAATTGTGTTTTAAAATGTTACGTTATTTTGAGCTCATGGGAGCTAACATATTGTTTGATAACTTTGCAAGTCCTTTAGGAGGACGTAGTCAGATTGACATAGGCTACTGATAGCCACGTTTATTTTGTTGAGTTGTGAAAATCATACTCTTTATTTGAAAATAAAGCTTTTGTACAGTTCAAAGTTCTCGTCTTCGGTCTGGTTCATTTTTAAATGTCATGGTGAAGGTTATTGTGAGAGCATACTTTAAGGATCCTGTTGTCAACCCAATCCCCGAGATATTTATAAGAGGTAAGTAAAAGTAAGTATGAAACCCCGTCTATTTTGGTGTGTTCCACAATAATTTTTCTTGGTAACTTCTGTGTTCAAACCTCGGTAGTATCTGTCAGTGCCATTTTCATTGATGTAGCTGAGCTGGTGCGATTGATTGTTGGCAATCCGATTGAGGGGGCGGATATCTGACAGCCTACTATCCGGGTAAACGGGGACAGTACTATCCCGGCAATTGCCCGAAGACGAAGTGGGAAACCACGGAAAACCACTTCGAGGATGGCTGAGGTGGGAATCGAAACCCCTCTACTCATTTGGGCCACCCGAGGCTGAGTAGACCCCGTTCCAGTCCTCATACCACTTTTCAAATTTCGTGGCAGAGCCGGGAATCGAACCCAGAACCTCCGGGGCGGAAGCTAACCATGCTGACCGCTACGCTACGGAGGCGACATGGTTTAGAACAGTATTTAGGGAAAATAACCATTTAAATGAGACAAGAAAATAACTTTCCCTATCGTCTTCGTAGATAATGTGAACAAAACCAAGTTGAAATCTTGCTGTACGAGGTAGGGAGGGTATAATAAAATAGTTAAAAATAATTTAAAAAATCTGCCGTTGGATGGTCTTGAACCCGGGATCTTCGAAAGAGCGAGCGGGCGCAATAACACTTGCACACATTTCCAACACACTCTGGAGGTTTTTGTTGCGCTTCTTATTAACGCGTATGGTAAAATATTCAATTATTACAGTTAGATCTTAAATATTGATTGGAATGCATTCGTTCAGTACCTTGCAGGTTTTCTAATTTACTTAAGGCAATTTTCGCGACCGCTTTGCGTTAATAAGGCGAAAGAACAGCAACTAATTCCCTCAAACGACAGCCCTTCGGTTTTATTTCATACAACTTAGCGTCCAAAATGCTAGCGTGTGATACACTTCGGTCATACAAGCAGGTGTACTGACGAAGAGAACAGAATTATACAGGATTTTGTACCAGCGATCACACCAGCTTCCTTGCCAGCGAGTGTCGTGTGATACGGGCCTAAAGATATGCTAAGACTTTTTGTTAAAATTTAATAACAAAACAAGATGTTCGGTAAAGAACGTATAGCCTACTTTCTCCTAAATACATGGGTATGGTTATAACCCTTTGTCCTTTTCAAGGAGTATAATTGAATGTTGGTTGTAGTAGCTTCTTAAAATACAACGTGCTTTACGGATATTATACATGAATATGATGTGCCCTTTGCTAGTGCTACCTCTGTAAAAAAAAATTCATTCAATTCAGCTTCACCGTGTTTGAATTGATAGGGGGAATCGATTTGCACACAAACATGGCCGCTATCTGCACATTATTGGTCTGATGACCTTGTAGTGTGGTCAACAGATTCTCTATACATAAAGGTATGTCGTTGCAAAATTTGGTAGGGATCAGATTATTAGGTTGGTCATAATTTGATTCAAGCTCTTAACATTAGGATGGCCGCCATTACGTTTTCGTCAATATGGCGGCGATATAAAACATAACACTGGAGTGCACTTTGCTAGTGCTATCTCTGTACCAAATTTCGTTCAATTCGGTTACACCGTGTTTAATTGATAGGGGGAATCAATTTGCACACATACATGACCGCCATCTGCAAACTAATGGGCTGATGACCTTGTAGTTAAGTCAAACGATGCTCGCCGTACAAGTATACGTTGCTGCAAAATTTGGTAGAGATAGGATGATTAAGTTAGTCGTAATTTGATTTAAGCTTTGAACATTTGGGTGGCCACCATTACGTTTCCGTCATGATGGTGGCGATATAAAACATGACACTGAGGTGTTCTGCGCTAGTGCTACCTCTGTACCAAACTTCGTTCAATTCGGTTTCACCGTGTTCGAATTGATAGGGGGAATCGATTTGCATACATACTTGGCCGCCATTTGCAAACTGTTGGGGGTGATGATCTTGTAGTTTGGTCAAAATATGCTTCCCACATAAAGGTATGTTGTTGCAAGATTTGGTTGAGATCAGATTATTAGATTGGTCGTAATTTGATTGAAGCTCTTAACAATAGGATGGCCGCCATTACGTTTTGGTCAAGATGGCGGCGATATAAAACATTACACTGAGGTGTCCTTTACTAGTGCTACCTCTGTACCAATTATCGTTCAATTCGATATCACCGTGTTTGAATTGATAGGGGGAATCAATTTGCACACATATATGGCCGCCATCTGCAAACTATTGGTCTGATTACCTTGTAGTGTAGTCAAAAGACGCTCGCCATATAAATAAATGTTGTTGCAAAATTTGGTAGAGATCGGATGATTAGGTTATTCATAATTTGATTTAAGCTTTGAACATTTGGGTGGCCGCCATTACGTTTCCGTCAAGATGGCTGCGATATAAAACATGACACTGAGGTGCCCTTTGCTAGTTCTACCTCTGTACCAAATTTCGTTCAATTCGGTTTCACCGTGTTCGAATTGATAGGGGGGGGGGAGGGGCAGACATTCAGAGTACACACACTCACACACACACACTCACACACACACAACGTCACACACACACAGACAGACACACGATTTTTTGCTAATAATACAATGGGAATTTCTACGGAATACGTATACTTCGATGCAAGCACTGGCGATTCGAATATCCTTCGATATGTTGTTGTTTTGTTTCATTTGAGGGCCTAGAACATTTAGCCATGTTTTCTTGGGTGTGTGTGTGTGTGTAGAATTTGTCTGATAACCTGAGTTATTGCGGGCTTGTAATGATGTGTGTATTTTCAATTAAGGATTGGGAAGGAGGCGGCCGTGGCCTTAAGATAGAATCCGTCCCGGAATTTGGAAACCACGGAAAACCATTTCCAGGGTGGCTGAGGTGGGAATCGAACCCACTTCTTTTCATATTTGCTCCACGAGGCTATGTGTACCCAATTTCAGCCCTCAGACAAGTATTACATTTCTTGGCAGAGCTGGGAATCGAACCCGGACTTCCAGAGCAACACTTCGAGATGTTATGTTAATATTCATGCCAGTTTTTAAATTTTCTGCCATAACAGGTCACGTGGCATAACGTACCAATTCGATCGTGTTCTCTTTATAAATCATCACCTAAGCAATTAATAAACGTCGACACTTTCCCTAATATAAGTACTTGGCTAAATTCACACGCAAACATACTATAAAAACACTGTTATAATACACTTGGCTCTCAACAGAGTCCTCAAACTATTTATCATCTCACTTGAGTTCGAAGACCAAAAGTACTTTATAAAATGTTAATAGCGCTCGGCTATACCAAATATGATCGTGAACAATACGTGCAGTGGCCTCCGCCACGCAAAAATTATGAACAGTAGCGACGTGTAGTAGCCTCAGCCACATCGAGATAAGAACTGCAGTACCTCCCGGTACATCAGAATAAAGACATCGTGGTTAGCACAGACAACCAATCTATATAAATCTGGACAAATGGACGGTAGTGGGGACATTACTTTTTATAATCCGAAGCAGTCGTCGTAGAAGCTTGCGGGTGGTGTCAAACTTCATCATTTCTTCAGAACACCAAAACGATGCCTCGCGGAATCAAAACGTATCGGCGATTAATTAGATATCGCTTTCGCGGGCTTTTTCCAGGGCACGCTACTTTAGCGCCGAGATTGGCTTGGTTATTCCTGATTCGTCCATTCGTAATCAAAATCGTTGGGTAAAGTAGGTTGTTTCCCCCACCTGTCTTCATCAAAAGTACCTCTGTCTCTTTCTTTCATCACCACTTGCTCTGCTGGACAAAGACTCGGGTTGCTACGCCAGCGTTCAATGACCTGGTTTCCAGGAAAATGTTTACATTTACCAAGCACTCTCATCTGCCTAACTCTTTGCGACACACAGCACCCAAATTGCTTCAACTGGCTGGGCCAACTTACAGTACAATAAAATAATATATGAACAATTAATTCATGATAATTAATTAAGGGTTCAGTATATATCTTGGGCATATTGGCTTAGTAATATATCAAGCTTCGTCAGTGTCCGGAAGTTATCCTTGAAGATTCTCTACGTTATTATTATTAATATTATTAGTTTGTCTCATAAGTAATGTCGTTTCATTTTTAGATTTGGTGTTTTATACGATAAGAATTGGTTTTCTTTGGTTCACCAATGCTATTTACAGGAGGCCATGACTAGAATTGCTTATATTGCGAAAATTATTTATCATCAAAAATACCATACATCGTCATACGAGGCACGTCCAGAAAGTAAGTTCCGTTTGGTAATCAAATTAAATTGTGTACAGATACAGAACAATTATTTATTGCACAATATTCTACACCTCTTCAACTACTTTTCCACTTAACTGCCGAACTTTTTCAGGCATTTGTCATAGCGTGGCACAAGTTTTTGGATACCTTGGATGCCTTCTGTGTCTTCAACCAGTTGGAAACATCTTCTTTCAGCTCGTCGTCGTTGTTGAAGTGTTGACCGCCAAGGAAAAACTTGAGATGTGTCAACAGATGAAAGTCGCTAGGAGCGAGGTCAGGGCTGTACGGAGGGTTGTCAAACGCGTCCCAGCCAAATTCCTGTAGGAGGTTTTTCGACACATTTGCAGTGTGTGGTCGTGCGTTGTCGTGAAGAAAAACAACACCTTTTGACAGCAACCCTCGGCGCTTATTCTGTATTGCGCGGCACAATTTCCTTAGTGTCTCGCAGTAAGCATCTGCGTTGATTGTTTGACCACGCAAAAAGAAATCAATGAGTAAGATGTCTTTCCAGTCCCAAAACACTGTGCACATCATTTCCCGAGGTGTCAAGATATATTTCGGCTTAACCCCTGCTGGGGATGAAGTGTGTCTCCATTCCATTGATTGCCGCTTACTTTCAGGGGTGTCGTAAGAAACCCAAGTTTCATCTCCTGTGACTATCTGTGTCAGAAATTCTTCGCCGCCTTCATTGTAACGGGTCAAAAACTGAAGTGCACTACCCATCCGTTTTGTTTTGTGTTGCTCCGTAAGAATCTTTGGTACCCAACGTCCGCAAAGTTCACGAAAGTTCAGTTTTTCGGTAACAATTTCATCGTGATCGTGTGATCGTGAGATTTGGGGAAATTCCATAGCGAGAGCACTAATTGTAAACCTGCGGTTTTCCCGGATCTCGTCATCAATCGCGTGAACCAGTTCTTCTGTAACCAATGATGGACGCCCACTTCTTTCTTCATCGTGCACTTCACTACGTCCTTCATTGAACTGTCGGACCCATCTTCTCACCATTGAATCTTTCATCGCATTTTGTCCATACACTTCGCAAATTTGCAGATAAATTTCAATTGGTTTCACTTTCCTAGCATTCAGAAAACGAATCACAGATCTGATTTCACAAGCGGCGGGATTTTCAATCAACACCGACATTGTACGAGTAAACATGCACAACAACGCGTACGTGGCTGACAGCGCTCTCCAAATGGCGCACGTTTCTTCTCCTTGATACAGAGCGTCTACCGCGCATATGCGGAACTGCGCTGCAGCGGAACGTACAACTAGTTGAAGACACAGGCGGCACAGGTCTATGAAGAAGGTATAATACAAAAACTCGTGCCACGCTACGACAAATGCCTGCAACATTTCGGCAGTTATGTGGAAAAGTAGTTTAAGGGTTGTCGAATTTTGTGCAATAAATAATTTTTCTGTATCTGTACACAATTTAATGTTATTACCAAACGGAACTTACTTTCTGGACGTATTTTGTATTAAGATACTTGGAAAATCAAACAAAAGCTGTGGATCTGTACCTCATGAATTGCTCCCTGAACAGGCTCAACGTAGAGTGAATATCTGTCGTCAGCTTATCGATAACCCCATGGATGATAGATTTATCAGGAGAATTGTCACATGTGATGAAAAATGGGTTTATTACCGCAACGCTGACACCTCGAAACAGTGCCTCAGTCCCCGTCAACCTGCCAATGTCAACGTTAAAAAGGATTGGTTCGGCCCCAAAGCGATGTGTGTCTCATGGAATTTTGAAGGAGTGATTCACTGGAAGTTTGTTCCAAACGGGCGTGCAGTCAATGCGGATCTTTATTCTCAACAACTGGAACGTGTTAATGAAATTTTGAGATGGAGATACCCATTATTAATTAACCGAAATAGAATTATGTTGCAGCAGGACAATGTGAGACCTCATACTGCATGAACAACCATGGCACAAATTCAGGAATTGGGAGGAGTTGAACTGCTACAACACCCAGCATACAGCCCTGATCTTGTGCCTTCCGATTACCATACTTTTTGATTCATGGCCCATTTCTTACGTGGAAGAAATTTCGAAAACATTGAGCTGTGAAAGTGGGTCTCGTCGGATTCTTTACATCAAAACCCAGAGACGGTATCGCCATGGGATAAGAAACCTCGCTGAAACATGGCTCAAGACCATAGAATCTGATGGCCTCTTCTTTGAAGAATAGTTTAATTTCTTGTCAGAAAACTTTCCTAATAACGTTTTCTTTAAAGTACGACATTACTTATGAGTAGGGAATGGATTGCTATGTGCTAAAAATCTAGAAAATAATTTATTTTTTATGTAGCAAAAAAATTGGAAATATTTAATAAGAAAACAAAAATATTTTGTTTCAATATTGAAAAGAAAAAATATTATTGTAAAAAGTCACTCACCATCATGTTGAGACACTGGAGGGTTGAAAAACTCGCTGTTGCAGGGAACAATGAAAACTTTCTCCAAGTTTTCCATCACGAACCGATGCCCGTTGTCTCGGAACAATGCACGATACCGGGAGAAGGACCGTTCGACATCACAGGAAGATTGTCTTGCATATTTCATCAAAGTAATGTCACTGACATGCAAATTTTCTATTTCACCAATATCTACTTGCCCTTGCAAAACTTTAGCAATTTTACACATATAATAGTAATGAGACCGATAGATTGAAGTTAAACTTACATGGGATGATTCAACGGAAATTTAAAGGTTGCTTATGCCAAACTGGGAATCTAACTCCAAGCATACTTATTTATGCCTTGGAATGGCAGGGGAAGTCGCCGAACTATTTTGAAGATGATAAATTAATGAGATTATTGGATATAAAATTGTGATCATATTTAAAAGCACCAGGGTGTTCACGAGAATTTTCGACGATTTTTCCATAAGATGGTGACTGAAATAATACAGGAGATAATTAACAGTCTTATTAAATAGTCATGGAACGACTTACAGTACGTCGTATGCACCATGCGGTCGGAGAAGAAGGCGGACGCCATTATCAGTTTGAGAGCTTTATGTGCTTGACAGTTGTTACTAGTCTGACAGTTTCAGAGTGTTATAATATCGTACCATATTTTACGTGGGATTGTGAACGTTGCTAGAAGCATCAGAGTGAGTTAACGCCCGAATATTTAGGAGCCCACTTGTTATAGTGGAGCAGAACAGTGAAAAGGGGACAGTGATATTTTTCTCCATTTATAACCTGCGAATGATTTTTGTGAAGGTCAGGAGTTGAGTAAGAATTCGCACGTGGTTCAGTGAAAAGGTATATAAAACTATCAAACATTTCAATATCTTCGAAACTGTTCATAATCTAATAAAGCAGTGACTTGTTTACCCGTAAGTCGGTGAGTTATAAATTCGACCGAACCATCAAAATTATAACTAGTGAAATTGCCAAAGTACTAGATTCTGTGAGTACACGGTGCAGAAGCATCGATAACTTCTGTGACGGATGTATGGGAAATTTTAATGGATCCGCAAAGTGTCGAATCAGTGTAGATTTTCATATAATTACATTAACGTCAGTTCGTCAAACATCTACAATAATGGAGATCAAGGACCACATGGTAACCACTATAGTCCTCATGGCGAGGAAAATGTAGGAGTAGAGACCATAACCATGGGGAAATCCTAACCAATTAATACCATGAGGAGAAGGAAATGTCGCACAAAATGGTCCGGAAACCAAGGCATGGTTTGAACCCGGGACCATTTTCCATAAAAACTTCAGCGACGGCAATGTAAGTTATGCAATGTAAGTTATGTAGGATGTTTACTTGTAGATAGTTATATTTCTTTGTTTTTTTTTATTAGACGGAAGACGGTTCATTTTATGGCTGAATATGTACAGTGAAGCGTTACCTTAGCATTGGGAGCACAATGCAATATTGAACAAAGCCGACGTATAATTTTAAAACACCAAGGAAACACATAGGTGTTTTATCTTCATCGACATTTGCTTTGGCAGGGCACAACCATTAATCGATAGTTCAGACGACAACATGTACTTAATGAACATTGTAGGAACCTCCCTGGCATCAATTTATAATATATGGTCAAAGTAGACAAGTAAAACATCTCCGTTTCAGTGTTGTTTGCCATTTAGTTATTTTTGCCAGACCTCTAATATTGCCTCACTACGTGGGGACATCTGCGTGTGTTGGATTTAATGCAAAACAGAACATGTGTTTGATCGGGCAGCAGCTCGCTTGTCTTTTGTCAGCGTGACGTATTTGCAAGGCTGTGGATAGCCCATTGAACTCTAGGTAATACTGGAATGCCGACTGTATGGGAGCAAAGTGCGGATTTTGGTGCGACTAGTTACGCCTGGTAGTGCACGTCAAGGAGGAGAGTTTGACGTATACGAACGCAAGGATGATATACGTACGTACGACGAGATACAAGTAAATGAGGTACTTTTGAACATTTAGACGAACGGTAAACTAATCGGAACTTCTGCCGAAATACATATTTCAAACTATCATAGTAATTTGATACTTAAAATGGCTAGGAATATACGCCAACATAAAATATTATATTGCAGACTGATAGTTCATCATTATCCATAGATCAAAGGCAGCATGCACAATAACTATAGGCCTATTGGCAAAAAATACAAGCCGTACGTACATTATAATAAAATAAAAATAAGGTTAGACAGGGAATGACTAAGAATAAAGAACAAAATATATGGTAATTAGGTATTCAACATTTTTATTAACTTAAAGGCAGCATTCATGTGTGTGTGAATATTCATAAGCCTACAACTAAATAATTAAATAGATGCTTAGTGAACAAAAATACATACTTTATTTATACAAAACAAATACATGTTCTGTATTCTTCAAAGCAATAGGGCGTGGTGGCGCAGCGGTCAAGCTATTCGTCTCTCACCAAGGTGGTCCGGGTTCGATTACCGGTCATTGCATGTGAGATTTTCGAAGTGAAATACCATGTCCTGTGGTTCGGATTCCACGTAAAATAGAGGTCCCTTGGCTCATGATCACAGATTATCGGTCACGTAAAACTACAAGCTTCTTTTTCTTCAAAGCCGGTCGAAACTTAGACCTCACATAAGTCATACAGCAAACGAATAGGGTCCTGCAGGGAAGATCCCTTAAACCCAATTCTTTTTATAGTCCCCACGACTGACTTCATAAAAGTAGGCCTATACAGGAAAATGTGAAATTTTATGCCTATGCCGATGAAAAAAGTAACCTTAAATATTAGGCCTAGGTCTACATACTTCAACTTGTACTTGTCGTTCAATAACTCTCGGTCTTTTCTTGGGTGGCTTAAGCAGATGCTGTGGGAAATTGAAAATTGCAGGTACTGCACCATCTTTAAGCAGTGGTTTGTTTCTATTTGAATGAAACAAGTAGCATGATTTATAAAATTGTTTGCAGCTATAACCCATTTCTTTAATACCGGTACATCTGGATGTTTCCATGGAAATCTGTAATATACGCTAGTAGGCCTAGGTTATAATTCTGTGACTAATAACTTATAACCTATAATAGGGCCTACGTGTATTTGTCATACGCTATTTATTAGACCTATTATGTCAATATTTGTTGTAAGACGTATGCATAAACGCAGAATATGCTACTTCATTACAAATCTCAATTCGAAAATAAAGTAGACCGTAAACCTACCGTATTATTGGAAAATATCATACATATAACGCTGCACAGAGGTACGTACGATCAAATATATGAAAAGAATCACGATATATCAGCTGACTTGAAACCTAGAGTTCAATGGTATGACAGTTTCTAGTGCGACTAGTTACGCCTGGTAGTGCACGTCAAGGAGGCGATGACCAGGAAGCAGTTTTCAGCGAGGGTTACAATGGGAGGAATTGTTCCAGTAGTACCTACAGTTCAATGGGATAGCCAAGTGTATACCTTGGAAATATGTGCCAGCAGCTTGTGCCTACGCAGGGTTGAAAAGTTGTTTATTTTTATCTCATTCACGCTCACTATGAATACAGCGAAGGCTTTGGAAACTGTATAAGCAGAATGGTAAATTCTTTTTTTTTTTTTTTTTTGTTGGCAGTGAACTGCATATAAAAATGTAATACATGAATTCGTGCCGCAATTGCTACGGTAAATCTGATTGTCATAAGCATTTGAGAATATTCAAGCCATACTTTTAAGAGCCATGAACAGCTGATAGCTGGTAGCCATTTAATGAAGTTTTTTACAGACCGTATTGTATCAGACTAGGGTGATGCTATTGTATGATAGTTCAGTGTATTCCATGAAGCAGACATTGGTCGCTCATGGTGAGATTGTATATTTTAGGCAACAGATGATTGATTTTCCACTGTAGGCCATGATGGAACTATGCGAGCGCTAGTTTGCCGCACAGGGTGTTACTAAAACACGTATTAGTAGACGACTGGCGAGTACTATTTTTTGAGCGGTAGTTGTTTAATGGTATTATTGTGTTAACCGAGACAATATTTTTGCTTCTCGAGTTGAATAGTTAAGGTCTGATATGCAATCTTTGATTATGATGCTACACTCAAATACACTACAAGGCTAAATAAAATATTTGAATATGATGAATAATAATCATGAAATAGTTTTTTTATTTTTCTAAAGTAAACAAATAATTAATTAATTGAATATTTAAATATTTTTTCTAAATTTAATTTGAGCTTTGAACTGTTTGAGATCTTCGACTTTCACCTGTGGGTGATTTACTAAATACACTGACACAGTTTCAATCTACAATTGCAATTTCTGGAGCGTATCCTAGGAGGCTCGGATGTTGACAATAAGCGCTATTAGCCGTGATTATGATCACGCTTTCGCCAATCTAATCACACATGCACGCAGATGACGATCATTTGCAAAGAGCTAATGATTCGTGCAGGAAGGGCACAAAGCGCGCAAACGTAGGAGTGAATAATATTTTGTTTTATTAGTTGTTACCTGTGTTTTTTGTTAGTAATCCAATTGTGCATTAGCTGTGTTCTTTTTCTTTGGGTAGGCTCGTCTCGCCTACTACTATTTTTCTAATAGGCTTAAATAGATTTCAGTAATTTAACGTTAAATGTAAGGGATAACACCAACGTAACTTAGATTATACTTATTGTTGCTCGTAAATGTAAATTTGATATTTTTTCTCATTTTTGACGCTTAAAATAACTTGCTTTGCCGTAGATTCAGGGGTGTGACTATTCATATTATTAATTGATTTTTGTAATTACTTTGAGTTTTATTTACGTGTTATTCCCTTAGCTTGCTTTTTATATTTTAGTAATAGGACTTCACGAGGGTGTAATTTATATTCAGTTTAGGGTTGGTTTATTATTTTTATTTAGAATTGTGGACTAGCCGATTTTACCCTCGGAAGTAGGTTAGGGTTTGTTATTTTTTAATAAACATACGAAAATAACTTAAGACTGGACTTGTTATTTACTAGCGTTGTTGTTTTTGATGTGATTTCTTGGGATAGTTCCTAATTGTCCAACATCTCATTAACACCGCTAAGACCCTGAGGTTACTAGTCCCGTGCGGACTATTCTGAGAATGCATATCCAATCCTCTCAGGGTTATGGGTTCGACAGATGGGGGAGTCGAGAGGGCTGTTGCGGTCAAGCGGTCCCCCGACCTTCTTGTCTGGCGAGCACAGTATGAAATCCATCATTTCTTTTGCGAACACACTTTTAAATTTCTGTTTAATAGCTTGTACTTTAGGACCTTTGAGCACATTAATTTTTTTCTCAATGTCATGCACCTCATTAATTGTCTCAGTCAACAAGTTGGTTGATGTTCTATTTTTTTTATAGAGTGACACAAAAAACTCAAATTTGCAGATATGTAAGATAATTTATTTTGTAATGTACTGTCCTTAAGTAAGTTCTGAAGAATTTCAATTGAGGCAATTCCTTATTTAGTTCATCTATCACTGATTTAATATTTTCAAGATTGTCGGCATAAGACACTACTGCTTGTAGCCATGTCCCCCAACGAGTAGCTATGTGTCTAGGCGGAAGTGCAAGATCTGGATTTTTAGCTTTTAATAAATATATTCTCGTTGGAGCTTTTACAAACACTTTTTTGCTGTTTGAAATTAATTGGTCTACTTCAGGAAACAATGCACGTACCTGTTCACATACTCTGTGTAAACCAAGTGTACTATACAAGTTACAATGTTTGGGATTCTTGCAGACAGACCATCTGCTGCCTTCTTGATATACGGAGCAGCATCCGTAAGTAAGAGTAAAACATTATCAAATTTCACCCCATTAGGCCATAACAACTGCAGAGATTCATAGAATAAGCGAGCCATCATAACATTATTTGATGCTGATACAGTAATTCTCTACATGCTAATAGGAAGCACCACTTGGAGACAATTTCATAATTTTCTAGCAGACCTACCACAACATTTCCCACTTTCTTGCCACTAGAGTCAGGTGATTCATCCATGCTTACCTATTTTTTTATTTTCACATTCTACTTTGATTTTTCCTAGCATTTGTTCGTAACTCGCAGGGACATACAATTTTCTTAAAGTTGATCCTGCTGGTGTTTCGAAATTAGTGTATTTTGTAAGAAATGTTCTAAGCTCTGGACTTTCCAATTTATATAAAGAAATATCTGATGAAAGAAACGCTTTGCGTAAATCAGCATAATATTCGGAACTTTTTGAATCTGGGGTATGAGAAGAGAAAACTGTTTCGCCTAAAAGAACTTGTCTAGTAGAGGTTGCACGTTAAGCAGCAATTTTATGTTTACTACCTGCTAAATGCTGTAAGACTTGAGATCGTTGATCCGCATTTACAGATTTCCCACTTCCATTACTTGTAAAATTTCCACTGAATTAAGCAACATATTGCTGCAAACGAGAATGAATACTAGGCTTTATTTTCGGCATTATCAGTTTTCATCATTCACTAATTCACTTAACTTAAATGGCGGTACTGAAAAATGGTCTGATTTAACCAATACAAACTGACTGACTCACTGCCTCATTCACATCACAAGACACACTGACAAGAATATGCAAGGCCACTGTATTGCGTCAGCCATTCATCAGAAATAAGGGATTCCCCTACGAGCTAGCATGTGGATTGAAGGTCACTTCTTCCGAAGACCAACCAAAAAAAAAGAACAATTTATTCGCTTTTTATGCAAGGAGGGTATTCCCCGACGGCTTATCTCTCCGCGATTGCGTTTCGCTGACCTGGAAGTGTTTGAACTTCCAGAGAGAAGTCTATGAATAGCCACTACACAATCGGTAACATGGCGTTTGCATCATTTCATAATACGGAAAATTTTATTCAGTAACACATATTGCCGATTTATGTGATTATTATGAATTTTCTAAAAATATGTATTTACATAAAAAGTCTGAAAATGTGTGTTTTTATGTGAAATAAGAATACGTTTATACGCTTGGGGCAGCACACTAGGAATAACACGTTTCGAAAATTGTGTGCTAAAACGAACGCAAAAAGAAAATGTAATTACATAAAAATCCGCTCCCTACTTATGAGACATCCCCTACATTATTATAATTATTATGTATATCAAACGCTGAAGTGCATGTTTTACAAAACTCAAGCCCTTAAACGAAAGGGAATTAGAAGGTGCGGTTTTTACCAAAATCTTCCAAATCATCTCGATAGTACACGAAAAATCTTACATTTCTTCAAAAGTCAACGGAAATGTATTTATTCTGAAGATTAAATGCTTCCCTTGCACGCCTAAATCTTTGACTGTAGCCAATCAAACTTAGCCGAGCCACTACCCAAAAAATAACTTCGCGCCCATTCATACCACTTCTATGTATTTGAAGATGATCATCAGTCAAGTCTTTAATGACAATAAAATAGAGTTCACAGTATGTACATGTACCGTAAATATACAAAAGTGCAACATTATTTTTTGTTAATGAAATGAGGGACTACTTTCTCCGGACAACGGGTGATTAAGATAGAGAGTAGGTACGCCAAATCAATAAATGGCAAGCGCAGATAGCGGACGAGTTAAGGCAGGGGACTCTAAACCACGAAAGCTCGGCTTCGATTCCACCTTACGGTGACTTTTTCCACTAAAATATTGTTTTTTCAAGGACTATTATTAGGGCTTTATATTTGTAAATGAGTTATGTAGGAGTTTACAGTTTACATTAATTATTTCTTCCGTAAAACAAGCAAAATATCAGCGAAATGTTCTGCATTCATCATAATCGTCGCACGCATGCGTGAATAGCACCGCTGTCTATGGCTCGAAAATATGTCACTCATATTGATCAAGGGATCTCCAATGGCGCATGTGAATGCATTTTTAGCAGTGGACAGACTTCTTGAAGATCTAACAAAATGTACCGAACCATTCGTTGGTAAAGTAATTCTATTAGGTGGGGATTTCCTTCTAGTCGTACCCGTAATCATGGGAGCTTCACATTTTCTGACCGTTTTCAGCTGTTTGAAGTGGCATTAACATTGGCGTAAATTCGATGCATTGAAGCTCACCCTGAATTTGCGCGCTCTGCATTCTGAGAACGAATATTCTACGTGGCGTTTCGAAATAGGAGAAGGAAAGATTAGGGCGACGATAGCGATATCTTCAAAATGCCATCCAGGAATACAAGATTCAATTGAACAACAATATAGTGATATTGATTTCACTACTGTCACCGCTCAGCAGCTTAAAGGAAAGGCGATTCTTATCGTTGTTAGTGGAGAGTCACTTGAAATAAACAATCGCGTTTTTCGACGTTTACCTGGGGATGAAGTAGTTTACGAAAGTGTAGACAGTATTGTGAGTGAGCATGCAGATGATATGCTTGCTTATCCTGAGGAATTTCTTAACAGCCTAACACCAACTGGGGCGCCTCCATAAAAGCTGAGAATGAATAAGGGTGCTATAATCACGCCACTAAGAAATTAACTACCCTCAAAAAGCGTCTGTAATTAGACTAGACTTACAGTTCAAGAGTTACAGGATAATATAATAGAGACAACTGTTATAGATTCCATTAAAGATGAAACTGTTCTCATACTCAGAATAGGCTTACACGTATTCCCTCTGACACATGCATTCCTTTCAAAATTAAAAGAAGGCAAATTTCAATACGGTTAGCTTTCTCAATTACGATCAATTAGTCTCAGGGCCAAACTTTTGACAATATTTGTTCGTAATATGTAGGTATTTCACGAGTAAGATCTTTTAAACTCACTGTCGTTTGTGTCAGCAAGTAAAGAAATCACAAATTGTGTATTACGAGAAATATTCGATGATGACTGCTAAGACGTAATTGAAGCAAACTGTTGCGAGGTCATAATGTGAATGTAAATTTAACTTCAAAACTGGTAAAAATCTTTAAAATAAATGTTAATTTTAGAAAAAATAGCACTCAGATATTCTACGTGGGATATGATAGTTATTATTTAATTCCAAAGAAAGTAAAGGCTCTATTTGGAGTGTGCACATTACGATTACATTTCGGTGAATACCACTTTCCGATTTCACTATGCAACGTTCACAGAAATCTTCCAGGAAACTGATCGAGCATGCAGTCACTATATAAGTAGTTCGACCACAAATCTTCCCTTCAATATTCTGGAATCTCTCATATCATTTCTTTAACAAGTTATCCTATCTTCTTGTCATTGATATCACAGATTCCACGGATATAAACTAGTGGATTTCGGGGCCGGGGGACTCTTTCAAAGTTTTGTTACAAAAATAACATGCATTTTTATAACTTGATTTCTCTGCTCTATTTAACCTAAATGGCTCATTGTTGCTGCGTTGCTCCGTAATATGTCTGAGTGTTGTGTAGCAGAATAGCTTTTGTAGCGTTGATAGAGGCAAATATACAAACGTATTTCTACAATTTAGTTTATTCTCAAGAGAACATTTTTAATTTTGTGGCGAGGGTGGCAGACCGTTACTTCAATAAATTTCATAATTCTGGCTTGCAACATAGCAGCATTTCTTTATCCATTCTTTAGCTTTTTAATGAATTTAAAATATTATTTCTAAGTGGACATTTAGCAAGCCCAAGTAATCATAAATACTGAAAAATATGAAATGTTAGAAAATGTCCCTTTAGCCACGTATCAAAAGAATATCACCTTCTTCATTTAGTCAATAATTACAACCTGGTTAGTGTTGTCAATTGCTGTCCACCAGCAGGGCCGTGGAGAGCTAGTACGTGCCCTAGGACCCTCCAACCTGGTTCGTCCTAAGATATCCAGAAAGAATCAAGTTCGCATTTATATTTTAAGCTCACCTCAAAATAAAACTACGCGGAACTTGCTTTTTATTTTTGTACGATCTGTTTTAAAGTACAGTTTAAATCTGACTGAAAGAAGACCAAGTCAAATGCTTTTCACAATCATATAAAGTAAAACATTGGATTTTTCACACGTTTTCTATAAAACTTCCGTCCAATAAAAGTTTGACCATTTTGGGAAACTTGCCATTCTCCTGACTGTGAAGATACATTCATAATGGTTACTCACAAAATTCATGTTATGATCTCTTCATTATACCAACCTACATTTCTATCGCTTGTTTAGGACACGAGAAATACAAGCGTAATGTCAAAAATTTGCACTGCCGCCATTTTTAGTTCTCATAGCAATTGAATTAAACAGACACCAATATATTAATTCTTGTGTAAAGATTTACCGTGCTAAGTTCCACTGACTTTGGAAAATTAAGTCACGAGAAATATCCATTCAAATATTTTAATTTCGCGTCGCCACCATATTGGATTTGTGTTCATCAGGTTATTGAAAGGCCCATAGGTGAACTTATATTAATAGGCTCTATCAACATAAAAAAATCGGATTGATTGCTGTAAAAGAACCATCTAAATATTTCGGATGATAGCCATGTTGGATTGACCTATATGTAGGCCATAAAGTTATTTACCATCCGATGAAGATTATTGCGTAGGTTCATTATTCAAAAGTTCACTTTGATCGCATGATTAGGACACAAAAATAAAAACTAAATTTTAAATTTTCGCACAGCCGCCATGTTGCTTTTATGAGAACGTTTGAATTGAATTGGATGGCAGTAAATTAACTCCTGTATAGAAATGTAGGGTGTTAAGTTGAAAGAATGCCATCAATTCCTCTGGATGAAGAAGCGGAAATACAGTGAAACTTAGTAAACGGGAATTCTATAACAATAATAATAACCCCTGGCACTGCAATCCCATGAAGGGCATAGGCCTACCAAGCGACCGCTGCCCAGCCATTTGGTCTGCAGATATTGGGGTGACGCGTGGTCAGCGCATCGGGTCGCCTTGGCCGTTAATCTTGGTTTTCGTGATCTGGGCGCTGCCTCACTGTCAGACAGCTACTCAATTGTCCTCACGAGGCCGAGTGCAGCCCGTTCCAGCCCTCACGTCAGTTTCTAACATCACTGATGGAGCCGGGAATCGAACCCGGGGCCTCCTGGCAAGTCGCAGGCGCGCTATCCCAACACCATGGGGCCAGCTAAACGGGGATTTTTATATATGGCAAAACTCTTTACGTTCATTACAAGGACCTTCAATTATACACCTTGGTAAGGACAAAGTGTTGTGTCTATCCCCATACATTTAAGAGAAAGTAGGCCACATGTTCTTCTCTAAGCATCTTGTTTTGTAGCTTTAAAACATATAAAGTTGCTGATTTTTTTAATATGAAATTTTAGGATGGCAGCTGCGAGCAATATGATAAATGTATCACTAACACTACCGAGGCCCTCTTACATAATACTCCTCTCCTACTAAGTTTCGTCACAAGTGTGGAATTATATCCTGAGTTACCAATTTATATAGGCTATCATATACTGTACGGTGCACAAAACGTTAAGGTGTATGTTTCACAAAACTCCAGCTCTTATAACAGAATGTGCGGTTTGTACCAATTGGGTAGATTATTGGCTGAGGAATAACCTAACCACCAAGGGAAGATGATAAAGAAAAGGAGGTGGGTTTCGGACTGCAGAAAAAGGATAGAAAAATAGGAGGAGAGTCCCACAAAAGTTATGAATTTAACTTTAAATGCACTCAGAGGCGGTTGCCACCGCAAATCCGCTCTCTGATACCTAAAGTGGGTAAGGACCTGGTCGAAGCTGACGGGAACCGCAGCTAGGACTTGGGCGGTTTGCCAGAGAAAGGCTTTAGCGTATTCCCTCTCAAGCATGCATATGCCTACTATGGGGAAGGGTGATGGTCTGACAAGACAAATAGTAACAGATTTATTGCGTATTAACGAGGGCATGAACCTAGGAAGAGTTAGGAAAGCCAGGATCTTGCCTAACTGTAGTATTTGCGAAATGATAAATCCAAAAACAAATATTAATTTATTTAACAAGGCAAAAGAAGTTGATAACTTTAACAAGTACATATTTTCAATTTGGTTAACAACTTTGGGGTCGCAGACCTCAGAAAACATTAAACGTTTGCGCCAGGCAGTTAACAATTTATTAGGTTTCAACCTTTATAAAATCCTAGCAAGGATTTAAAATAGCGAAGATAAAAATTCAAAATTTAAAGACAATTAAGGTGATTAAAGTTTAACAATAAATGGAGTACAAGGTGTGTACTATAAGAAATCTCTGCGTACCTATCTTAGAAAAAGTTACAACTTCAAAAATAACAAAAAAAAGAAAACAGGTAGAATGGAAGAGAAGTTCCTATAACTTCTTATATTTATGCTGGATTACTTTTATGATAGCTATGCAAAATAGAGCAGGTCACTTACTGTGAAACCTGAAGAGAAAGTCAAAGGGAAGGTTCTAGACTTCCTATGTTCAAGTAGGAATCACAAGACAAATGGGGCAGTTTCCCTTTCGTTAGACCTAGAAATAACGCACTCATGAGTTGAAAGAATTGTTTTCCCTGATTATAAGGGAGAAACAATGTAAACTTGAACCGTGTATAAAACACGTGGTTATGCAGAAATTAATTGATGATAAACAAGCAAGATGGAAGGGCACTTCGTTAGAGTGACACCTCATTGAAAATGATCTAAAGTAACAATTTTATTAATATGGTTTGTTAGTAGAAGGTTTAGGAAAGATCAATTGGGATTTAGGATCAATGTTCATGGCCTTATTTAAGGTAAACGGACGATCGCGACGCGGTAGAAAAGTTGAACAAGCACTAGTTATCACTATAGTCTGTTAAATGGATGAAAAGTTCACTGTAGTAACACGAAAGTTTATGGCAAAGAAAATTATTGCAATGATGAAACAGGACTGGTAGCACTAGATAGGCGAAAGTCTATTGCTTGAGAAAGTTGTGTATTACAATTAAATGCGCCATAGAACATTCCAACGGTGGAAGAAAATTAGCTATTGAGCTTTAATTCAGAAGGAAGATTCTTCAATTTTCAATAGTATTCTCTCAAGTGAGTGAAAAATACATGACGGCAAGACTTGTAGATAAAGTACAGGATCTGGAAGGTTCCAGAACGATCCTAATAGAAGAATGGAGCCAAAGTTAATCCAGCGGAGGAACTAGCTTGGTATTTTATAGACAGCGGGTATTAGATAATATCCCACGTGGTGAGAAGATTTCTCATTTAAATAGCTTAAGAAAAGCTACTTTTTATTAAGGTTGGCTTAGACAGACGAAAGCCCAACATAGCAAATCCCGCGAAGGATGACTTTTGCCCCAAATAAGTAATCTCACACTGCCTATAAAATGATCATTGAAGTATGTAGAATTAAAACCGATGAAGATGAGGTTAAAACCTTAAGTCTGTACTTATCTTTGTTGCATGGCGAAGATGAAGTTCCCTTTGACGGATACCTAATGTGCCAACATGGCGTAGAATGTAGAGAGTGACTCTTGGTTTGAGGAGAGTGGCTCTGGTTGAGCCTTGACTGACCAAGTTAACTGCCGACTTACAAGTGAGACCCACTCTGCGAAGCGCGGAGAGTCCAAGGAAGGGAAAAGGGTGGGGGTAGGAGACAAAAGGAATACATATAAGCATGACCAATATTGTAAACTTAAATTCTCTTGAGGAAATGGTCTTCAAAGAGTTGATAGCAGGCGATACTAGCACAGCCTGCTGGGTGAAAGAGTAGACGAAGTTCTCTTGATCACGGAGATAATAGCTGGCGATGGCAACGAGAACTGGTGGCCAGATGGATAAGGAAGTCCTCTTGCACCAGGAAGAATTGAGGAGCTTCTGAGATTCGCTGCTAGATGACGCTAGGTGGGTCATGGAAGATATATATCTAGAACAGACTCACAAAGAACATAAGAGACATGACCAACAAAGAGAAAATAGAAGATCACTGTTGGTGTTTGATAAAAAAAGGAAGAAATGAACAAGAAAAGAGCATTAAAATTTATATTCTCTCGTACCGTGTATTCCAAGAATACACCATACTGGGAGGGGTAAACACCAACAGAGAACAAATAAGTAGTTAAACATTTAAAGGTAATGGAGCGATCAAAGACAGTGGTCTTGTGATCGGACCATTAGTGGTCAAGACTCTGACCACCCTGACTCTCCCATCTCTTCCAGGATAACACTCGGTCACTCTACCAGAAATCCAGACCAGAGGAGGAGAAACATCCCTAACCAAGACCAAGTCCCCCACTTTAATGTCGGGACGGGAAAGAAACCACTTCTGTCACCGTTGCAGGGAAGTTAAATATTCCAAGTTCCACCTCTTCCAAAAGGAATTGCGGAGGGCTTTAAGTTTACGCCAAACAATGGGTAGATTAGAATCCCTGTAAGAATTGGGAAGAGGAGGAGGGGCAGAAAGAGAAGTGCCGATAAGGAAGTGACCAGGTGTAAGTGGAAGTAGGTCATCAGGGTCATTGGAAATCGGAGTTAAAGAACGAGAATTAACAACACCTTCAATCACAAAATAGCTAGAAGCTGCGAGAAGTATAGCTCTAGTAAAGATCCCGATAAGATGCGAAAGGAGTATTAACAAGTTTAAACAAAGCGTATAGAAACAAGTACATCTATTAAGGATAAGAATATACCAAATAAACAAAGGAACTATGCGAGTAGAAAGCAAGAACGCCATAGGTAACAAGAATATAGTAGCCATAAACAATGACCTCAAGTTATAATAAGTATCAAAGGGGTTAATCAGAAAAATAGTTAAGTCAGCGAGAAACGTGACATGACAAGCATAAATACAAAAACACATCGAATGTAACGACAAGAAAAAACAAGTTTGTTCATCAATGAACAATAAGATTGCAAAATATGTAAGCAAGGAGCAATATATGAGCGCGTGAAAAATACGCAACGATCTTAAGAAACAAGAATCGAAGCAGTTGTAGGATACGAGCGTAAGCAAGTGGGAGAGACAGGCAAACACGGCCTTGACCCACATAGTACAGCGAGATAAGGAATATAAATAGCTGAAAGAGTCCTTGACCGGAACAAGTTTATTTTGGTAATGAGGTGAACGGCTTCCGAGATTACGGGAGTAACTCGCAAGACAATGGTTGGCAATCAGCCTGAGTTGAGATAAGGGAAACTTGCTCTGACCTTTGGCAAGCATACAGGAAATAAACGACAGCTTGGCGTTATCCAAGCTTGTATACGAACAAGATTGACAAACAAGCAGTTCGAAATAAACAAACAACACTAGCGCAATCAGCTGTGACTTAAAGCGGAGCAAGTGACACGACATGCAGTCATTCGTGGCTTGGACGTGAAAAACCAATTTAGAGACATATGAAATAAAGTAGGAAATCAATTTCGCATAATTTTGAGGATCACGGAATCCGACAATTTTCAACAGAAAAAAGCTTAATTCTTCCGAAAAAAGAAGAGAAGCTGGGACATTGAGAAGGAGTTTATGCGTAAGAATAGTTATTCTAGATGCTAGAGAATTCAGATTTTCAAGCGGTTTCAAAAGCGGCTTCCAATTGTGAGGAAGGGGGAAGGAGCCGGCCGTGGCCATCCTACTAAATAGCGAAAGAAGTGAAGCATAGCTTACAGCGAAATGATGGTGACTGATAGCCATGGTTTTACACAAGGGGAAGATAGTTTTCGATAGAAATTTTAAGCAATTACCTGCTATAAAAAATGACATGAGAATGTAAACGAAGTAACACAAGGCGAAGCGAACTTGAATTGCTATTTTATGCGGGAAGAAGGCAAAACCATTTAAACAACTTACAAAGGTGGCGTAGTTGTTTACGATAAGACATCGTTTCGGCAAGTGTTTTTCAAATATATCGAGATCGAAAACATGAGCGTTCTCTTTTTCAGAAATGGGATTTATATCAGCAGTAAAAAAATGACACTGCGATTTGGTTTGAAGACTGGGATGTTGGATTTCACCAGTAATAACCCAACCAAAATCGGTGTCTCTGGCGACCACGTTTGAGGATAACTTGCGAACCAGTTTACGGAGGCAATTCCAAAAAACATTGGCACTGAAAAGTACATCAATGGGACCTTGAGCATTAAACTGAGGATCAGCTAACCTTAAGTGCGAAGGAATCTTTAAACCGGAAGTATTAATAGAGCTGCTAGGAGTGTTCTTGCCAATACTGGTAAGAATGAGACAGTTTAAGTTAAGATTGGTGTTTCTTTGGCAAACGTCTCTGATTTTCAATTTTGAAGACTGCAAGGCTTGAGTTTTCAAATTGTCAATGCCGGATACATTGATGGGAGCAGGCGATGACGAAAGACCTAGTTTTTTAATTAACGATCGCGAAACAAAGTTGTGAGTTGAAGCGGAATCGAGAAGACCGCGGGTTCGAAACCAATTTCCAAATTTATCTTGGATTTCGAATTGTACAGTGGACAAAAGGACTTGCGCACTGTGAGATGTTTCGGCGTTAGAAATGCAGGAAGAAGCTTTAATTTGTTCGGAGCTGCTCTGCATGGAGTTTGAAGAAGCGGGTACTGGTGACCTCGATTGATCATGAACGTGCAATAAAGAATGGTGCGGTTTTTTGCAATGGAAACAGAGGTTGGAAGACGTACAGTTTGAAGAAGAATGCTTAGGTGACAAGCAGTTGAAGCAATTTTGCTATTGAAGACAAACTTCCTTCGGTCTTCGACAGACAATTCTTTAAAGGATTTGCACAAGTACAAAGTGTGCAACTTTTTGCAGAGCATGCATTTTAGAGATTTGTTGAGCGGCCTGATATGTTCTCTTGGATGGTTGAAAGAAGCAGAACGAGTTTGCTTGTTCTCGACAGATGGGGGCTGATGACTATTTGAAGAGACAAGTTTTTTCTCAAAAATGTGACATTTATGACTCGTTTCGACATTTTCGCACTGAAATGAGAGTGCTGTAAGGACTTGGCACCGGCTGTTGAGAAACGAGATGAGGTGTTCAAACGAATGTTCCTCGTTGCGAGTGAGTTCGATCTCCCAAGCCTTTAATGTCGAAAAATCGAATCTTGATGTAGCTAGATGAATAAGAATAGTGTCCCAAGTTTGGACTGGTTGCTTGAGTTGATATAACACTCTCACGTGCAATTGAATAGAGTCTAACAGGTCTCTTAAAGAGGTGACGTCATTAGGTTTGACGAGTGGCAGGTTGAACAGACAGCGGATGTGGCGAGCCACACACAAACGTAAATTGCCATATCTCTCTTTAAGGAGATTAAAGGCGATGTGGTTGTTATCTGCGCTTAAAGGCAGTGACTGAATCAAGGCCAAGGCCTCGCCTTCCAAGGACGCACGCAGGAAATAGAACTTATGAATGTCGACAATGTCAGTATTTTCATGAATTAGGGAGCAGTAAAGTTCATAAAAAGAATACCATTCACCTTCCTGGCCTGAGAAGTGAGGTAGGCTTATCTTTGGAAGTGACGGTTTCGGTTTATCCTTGTGAACTGAAGCGGGTGCGAACTGGGCCGGATTGATGACCCTAGTGTCCGGTTCTGAGATACTGCGGATCAGTTGGTGGGCCTTGGCAATCCCTTCAAAGTACAAGGGTTCGACCTCGTCCCGATCCGATTGAAGTTCTGGGCAAGCGGATTCAATCTCGGTTTGAGTTTGATCGTAATAATCATAGGACCGTTCGTACAACTTAAGGCGTTGTGTCAAGATGTCTAGATCACACTCGGCGGGATTTAATTTGTTGATGAAATTCCTGAATCTGGTGAGTTGACCTTTATAGGAAGAACGTCTGGCAATGAGAGTTTCATCCTTTTCAGTAGGAGCCATGACAAAGTAAGTAAACTAAAATGTAACTCACGAAACTGTGGAACCTTGGAGATGCTGTCAGGCTGGCAGCAGCAAATAAGTTGAAAGAAAGGGACACACCAAAGGAGACAGGAGCGGCCTCTTTCCCCTTCACAGGCTTTGCACGATATAGTTATAGCTGAAAGATTCAAAGCAGATATTAATAATTTGTAAGGTATTGTCAAATGACACTTGACAAAGAATAGAAATAGCAAATGGACTCTCCCGGGTTTCTGGTAGCAAATTTTGGGTAGATTATTGGCTGAGGAATAACCTAACCACCAAGGGAAGATGATAAAGAAAAGGAGGTGGGTTTAGGACTGGAGAAAAAGGATAGAAAAATAGGAGGAGAGTCCCACAAAAGTTATGAATTTAACTTTAAATGCACTCAGAGGCGGTTGCCACCGCAAATCCGCTCTCTGATACCTAAAGTGGGTAAGGACCTGGTCGAAGCTGGCGGTTTGCCAGAGAAAGGCTTTAGCGTATTCCCTCTCAAGCATGCATATGCATAATATGGGGAAGGGTGATGGTCTGACAAGACAAATAGTAACATATTTATTGCGTATTAACGAGGGCATGAACCTAGGAAGAGTTAGGAAAGCCAGGATCTTGCCTAACTGTAGTATTTGCGAAATGATAAATCCAAAAACAAATATTTAATTTATTTAACAAGGCAAAAGAAGTTGATAACTTTAACAAGTATATATTTTCAATTTGGTTAACAACTTTGGGGTCGCAGACCTCAGAAAACCTTAAACGTTTGCGCCAGGCAGTTAACAATTTATTAGGTTTCAAACCTTTATAAAATCCTAGCAAGGATTTAAAATAGCGAAGATAAAAATTCAAAATTTAAAGACAATTAAGGTGATTAAAGTTTAACAATAAATAGAGTACATGGTGTGTACTATAAGAAATCTCTGCGTACCTACCTTAGAAAAAGTTACAACTTCAAAAATAACAAAAAAAAGAAAACAGGTAGAATGGAAGAGAAGTTCCTATAACTTCTTATATTTATGCTGGATTACTTTTATGATAGCTATGCAAAATAGAGCAGGTCACTTACTGTGAAACCTGAAGAGAAAGTCAAAAGGAAGGTTCTAGACTTCCTATGTTCAAGTAGGAATCACGAGACAAATGGGGCAGTTTCCCTTTCGTTAGACCTAGAAATAACTCACTCATTAGTTGAAAGAATTGTTTTCCCTGATTATAAGGGAGAAACAATGTAAACTTGAACCGTGTATAAAACACGTGGTTATGCAGAAATTAATTGATGATAAACAAGCAAGATGGAAGGGCACTTCGTTAGAGTGACACCTCATTGAAAATGATCTAAAGTAACAATTTTATTAATATGGTTTGTTAGTAGAAGGTTTAGGAAAGATCAATTGGGATTTAGGATCAATGTTCATGGCCTTATTTAAGGTAAACGGACGATCGCGACGCGGTAGAAAAGTTGAACAAGCACTAGTTATCACTATAGTCTGTTAAATGGATGAAAAGTTCACTGTAGTAACACGAAAGTTTATGACAAAGAAAATTATTGCAAGGATGAAAAAGGACTGGTAGCACTAGATAGGCGAAAGTCTATTGCTTGAGAAAGTTGTGTATTACAATTAAATGCGCCATAGAACATTCCAACGGTGGAAGAAAATTAGCTATTGAGCTTTAATTCAGAAGGAAGATTCTTCAATTTTCAATAGTATTCTCTCAAGTGAGTGAAAAATACATGACGGCAAGACTTGTAGATAAAGTACAGGATCTGGAAGGTTCCAGAACGATCCTAATAGAAGAATGGAGCCAAAGTTAATCCAGCGGAGGAACTAGCTTGGTATTTTATAGACAGCGGGTATTAGATAATATCCCACGTGGTGAGAAGATTTCTCATTTAAATAGCTTAAGAAAAGCTACTTTTTATTAAGGTTGGCTTAGACAGACGAAAGCCCAACATAGCAAATCCCGCGAAGGATGACTTTTGCCCCAAATAAGTAATCTCACACTGCCTATAAAAAGATCATTGAAGTATGTAGAATTAAAACCGATGAAGATGAGGTTAAAACCTTAAGTCTGTACTTATCTTTGTTGCATGGCGAAGATGAAGTTCCCTTTGACGGATATCTAATGTGCCAACATGGCGTAGAATGTAGAGAGTGCCTCTTGGTTTGAGGAGAGTGGCTCTGGTTGAGCCTTGACTGACCAAGTCAACTGCCGACTTACAAGTGAGACCCACTCAGCGAAGCGCGGAGGGTCCAAGGAAGGGAAAAGAGTGGGGGTAGGAGACAAAAGGAATACATATAAGCATGACCAATATTGTAAACTTAAATTCTCTTGAGGAAATGGTCTTCAAAGAGTTGATAGCAGGCGATACTAGCACAGCCTGCTGGGTGAAAGAGTAGACGAAGTTCTCTTGATCACGGAGATAATAGCTGGCGATGGCAACGAGAACTGGTGGCCAGATGGATAAGGAAGTCCTCTTGCACCAGGAAGAATTGAGGAGCTTCTGAGATTCGCTGCTAGATGACGCTAGGTGGGTCATGGAAGATATAAATCTAGAACAGACTCACAAAGAACATAAGAGACATGACCAACAAAGAGAAAATAGAAGATCACTGTTGGTGTTTGATAAAAAAGGAAGAAATGAACAAGAAAAGAGCATTAAAATTTATATTCTCTCGTACCGTGTATTCCAAGAATACACCACCAATATCTTCCGAATCGTCTCAGTGGTACAGGAAAACTCTTGCATTTCTTGAAATGCCAACGTAAATATAATTATTTGTTAATAATGTGCCTTTAAACAAATAATCAAGACGATAGCCCCTGCGAGAACTATGTCACGTCGAGCCCGCATTACAGTAAGGCCGGGCAGGTAGTTTAACACATGCGAGGCCCTCTAGTTATAATAGAACACCTCTAGTACTGTACATCAAGAATGTATGGATTAGCAGTTCTCTTACTTTGAGCATACAAAGTTACTTTAAGGTTCTACCAAATTACTAAATTTCGTTCGTATAGCTCTGATATACTGAGAGTTATTTGAATTGTTTTCAAAAATTCAATAGTCATGTACCCTAATCGAACGATCGATGTGAACCTTTGCGTGATGAACCGCCACTATAATACAGTATATTTATATTGGTTTGTACATTTATGGCTTAGTTTTAATAATTTGTTAGTGGCGCGCAGGCAGTGCCTGATATATGAATTTCCCTAATTCGTCAAGGAATGATCCGATATCTGCGGAACTTTGTAAGTGGACCACAACTATAGTATAAACCTATAGGTATATAAATCTAATTCTTACTTTTCATAAAGTGTAGATGGTCATGTCGTTTCCTAAAACATATGACAGTTTCTCAGAGAAGAATTCCTCTAACTCGTCATAGAATTATTCGATCTCAGCGTTGCTATGAATGAAACGTTTTGGTATATAATTTTTAGTGCACTCCTCCTCAGGACAGATAGCGCTCGTATTATCCTCTTAGATGAAAGCCTGTTGGTTAGCGTCTATTAATTTTATCGTAGGGGTTGCTGATAAAATGAACTAGTACAATGCACGAAATATGATGGTACATTTTTTGAAATGTTGCATTCGTTAATTATTATAGATGGCTTTTGTGCGTATTTCTAAATGTATAGCCTACTTTTATGGTTCAAGCGTTACTGAAGATTTAGCTGGAACAACATGTTTTCCCCAAAATACTTATCTAATAGAAATCAATTAGATGCTGTGCGAATGACTTCGATAACATAAACTCCTGTGTCTCGTCACAGGAAGGTGCGATCTCTACGTAAGTGGTTATAATTAACCGATAATGAGAGTTAAATATTCCTAAGTGTGATTTCACTGCTTTTGTGGTGGTGATTATTGTGTCTTAAGGGGAGAAGCATTGAGTTATCGCAAATAATGGATGATACGAATGTTTATTTCTAAAAATGGACGTTTCTTACTCATGTTTTATGGAACAGATCACTGGAAATGTGACGAATACTTTTTTAGTGTTTTATTCATTGTACATGTATTTTTAACATCGAACACATGTTCTCCAGAGAATGTGTGGTGATGGGAGGCATTTTTAGAAATTGTGACAGCTTTGATTTAAAACGAGGCACGGAATAAAAGCCTAATAGCACCAGTTGATTCTCCTAAAACTTTAAATTTTATTTAACTAGCTCATTTTCTAGAATGTTTATAATATTTGGATTCTGAGTTACGAGGTTGAAATTGTTACCTAATGTTTACCACAGTGTGGACCATAAACGAAAGTGTTCTTCACATGGATAGTTGACAGGGGAGTTTTTATGTGAAAGACACGCAGAATATATGAAAATAGGTAATGTTAGTTCTTCGCAAAGGTAAAATGGAATTAGACTAATAACGACGATTATTGCGATCTCAATGATTTGATCACTTTTAAACTACGTCTTCCGTGCCACTACCCTAAATTCCTCCATTATTTTCTCCACCCTCACCACTGCGCAATCGATCAGTACACATCCCCCCCTCTCCCTCAGCCGTCTGGCTGACTCACTTCCGGTTTGTGTTGCTATGGCTACCAACTCAGGGCTCTGATTATTGTTATGATGCCAATAACTTGCAAGCTGTCAGTTACAAGCAAAGGATGATATAACAATATGCCTGGCTATGATTATAGTAGATACCATTCTCCACGACTCGTAAAATTTAAGATGCTGCTCCACTAAGACACCCCTGGTAAATCGCTCTCTTCCATTTTGCTCCCTCCCCCCCCCCCCCTTGGCGAGTATATCCAACTAATGTGTTGATATTTTCTCGTTTCCTGCTATTACATTTTATGTACAAGTTCACTTGCAAGGACACACAAAGCAAAGTACGGTGTGCCCTTGATATCAAAACCATGTATTATTCTACTCACAACATGCTTTCAAAATATAATTACTTTAATAGTTCTGCGCAACTGGCAATATTGTGTTAGTTTACTGCCCTTGTCACATTCTGCATGCCTCATTGGTCTATTCGAAGGCAATTTCTAAAAGTAATACTGTAGGATGCATTCATAAGCTGTGTGTGGAAAATCATTGCTGTCTATGCAGTAAGAGATTTGGTGACAAATCGAACCTTCTAGGGCGACCATTAGGATTTTTATTGTTGATTCGTTTAAAGACTTTGCGATATCTTTATCATGTAGCCCCGGTACTTGTGTGTGTCGAAGCTATCTGGTAATCTGAGGCACTGTAACGGGTGTAGTAGTATGTATTTTTATTTTTAAGGACTGGGAAAAGAGCCAAGCGCCTTCAGTTAGGAACCAACTCGGCATTTGCACACCAAAGAAATCGTAATCTAGTAAAAGTATTGTTTTAATTCGGTCAACACGAATGTGCCCAGGTAAATTGGGTGGGGAATAACACTCATCTAAGTACATCTACCAATCTGAAAAAGTACAGGTATTATTTAAGCACGTTGTACACACTTCTCGAAATTGGATCCTAAATTTTATTGATGTTTTTGTTGTTAATCATTTATTTGAGGGACTTAGGACATCTTGGTCATCAGCCCCGTATAGTTGGGTGTGTGTTGAACTTGTCTGATAACCTGTATTTATGTGATGACTGCAGTAGTGTGTGAAACTGTATAACGGACAGTAGCTACTACTTTGACCTAATAATAACACAAGATACATTTGCATCGTGTACCAATAATTAGAATGTACAGCTGGACTTTATCTGTACCATAATATCAGTATTTCTTGTTCCGGGAAGCTCGCCCTTCGAACCTCCTTGCGACCATTCCACCTAGGTCGAAAATTACTGCCATAATGTCACTCCAGCGCGTTCTCTACGAATGATGATGTTCAGTGACATAACGACTTCACGTACAGGCCGTAACATGTTTGTTTCCTCCTTGATGTAAATTTTCCGCAATAATTGACGCAAATTTTATATAAGAAAATGCTCTGTTTTTAAATATAAGTACACTACTTTCTTCACCGTATCACTGAGTTGAATAGTTAAATATTACCTCGTGCAACGTGAATATTTTTAACCTCGTTATGTGCTCACGTTATCCACTGATGCTCTAAATATTCCAAATAAATATTACACTACGCCTACGTTCATTTACTAGTGTTAAGAATATTATCCTGTAATAATTCAAATTATTGTCAATTTTCAACACAATTTTCTCAAACACGTGGTTTTGACTATTCGTTTGCCTTAGCTAATTAATTATTTTGCAGTAATCTCGAACTCTCACGAAACGAATGTTACTTCAGCGTGTACTTCACAGCGAGATTTTCTGTAATATGTATATGAATTTTACACGATCTTATTGAATATTCACGACCATGCGGTCAGATGCAATTTCTTACGTACTTTACGCTGTCAAACGCACCAAAGAACTGAACAGCATTTCCGGCCTGCTTCCGGCTCCCTTGATGTTTATCCAATGAGGTTCCTTTTTCTGTAATTTGTTGTAGAATTTCATGGAATGTTTTTATTTCTTAAATAATAAATGCAATATGTTCCTTGCAATATTTACATAAGATTTGAGTGTACAATTGATGTCCTCTATAATTTATGACTGGCTGTGTGGCGCAGTGGTAACGTTCTCACCTGCTGAGTCCAAGGTTGCAGGATCGAATTCTGGCACAGACAGTTGGCGTTTGAGGGTGCGCAAATGCGAGGTCAATGGCAAGTCAAAGATCCCCTTCGGGGTACAATTCCGGCCCCATGCGACTCTAAAAAACACAGTAGTTAAAAGGGACGTAAAACCAATAACATTATTATTATTCTATCATTTACAGTATATGTACAGTTGGGAAATACGACGAATGATTTTAAGTGGTGCAAGGTGTTGATGTGGAAGTGGGATAGCTGCCAGCACATGCAGTATCTCTGCAATGTGCACCTCCTCCACAATGACCTTCTGCCTGAACCCCTTGACAACTTCCCTTTGGTCCAGAACACCGAATAGTCCATTTCATGGACTCTATTTGAATCTACTTCCAACTGTCTTACTTCGAGACCAAAGAGATTGCGATATGCAACTTAATACTCACATTCAAGGTTCAGGGGGAATTGTACCACAGATTAGGAGGCTTACTTGCAGTTTATTTTGTTGGTGCTGTTGGCAGGGAAGTAAATCTTCCCAGAAAACAGGCCGGAGATGCTTCATGAAGGGGCACACTACATGTAGCCTACTAGTGGACTCAGGACGCACGACGTATGTTCTATGGTTTGGCTGTCTTGATTTGTTTGCCACTTTCATCTGTAATACGAAGTCAACAGACATTAATGGTTTGCCAATGCAGAGACAATAATCCTTTCAGAAGTGCGATAATCTTGGGCACTCCATCTAGAGCTGAAGGATATAACGGCTTTCGTGGCATAAAGCAGTGTTTTGGGATTTTGCGATGTACCATGTGCATAGACGAGGTCACAAATCTGCTTCATGCTCAAACATTGCGTTGGCTGAGTCAATGATTTTCTACTGACATGATTGACTCTTCATACCATCACCACGAGCAACATGAACATTTGACCAGTATTCAGTATTAACCACGACTCACTTTGCACTTCAAAAGGATTCCACAGGCCTGTCGAATACATAGAATAAGATGTGGTGGACTGTATAACGAAATATATTTGACATTGTATATACATGATTAAACACTGTTTAAGTACATATTACAGGCGCTGACACCATGTCCGGTAGCCAGTGCTACTTGTAAGCAGGTGTGTTCTGCTTGACGCAGGTAAGAAAACGACCCCTTGGGTCAACAACCCTTTCAGCAGGGGGGTCAACTGCCAGCAGAGAATGTACAGTGCCAGAGTTGCCAACATACTCCCCCCCTTGATATAGCAAATATTTCAAACAACTAAATATTGTCACTTTGTTCTAGTCAACTGAAATAAGAGTTCAAATAAACACTATGTACACAAACATTTAAACACTTCACTTCTCTTCACTCAACAATGGACAAAGTCTCGACACTGCTCTTCTCAAAAGAGCTCCGATGGGTGTTTTAATGGTAATAACCCTCGTAACTCCGTCGGCTCCTGGATGCACTGCTGCGACACGGCCCAGTTTCCAATAAAGTGGAGGCACGCCCTCTTCCTTCGGAACAACAAGAGTGCCGATTTGTGGGGATTGTCCAAGCGACCGCCATTTAGTACGCTGTTGGAGTTGTCCGAGGTATTCCTTGGACCATCGACGCCAAAATTGCTGGAACATAGCCTGAAGCAGTTGCCAGCGCTTCAGTCTATTCAAGGGAGTCTGTGACACTTCTTCTTCCACAGAAAGATGAAATGAGCCACCGATCAGGAAGTGGGATGGGGTTAATACTTCCGGATCATTGGGATCAGAGGATAGTGGGCAGACGGGGCGTGAATTCAAAACTGCCTCTATCTGTACAAGCACTGTAGTCATTTCTTCAAACGACAATGCAGCATTTCCTACTATTCTCTTAAGGGACACTGGGACTGAAATGTTCAAATTCTATATAAACTGAGGTACAGCTTTGAAATTGTATATGGTTATGAATAGTCATATTATAAACTACTGTGGGAAACGTGAGCATTGTAAGTTGATTAGTTCTTGAGATATTAATTATTTTGTACATTTATTGTGCTAATTATAGAGCCTCCGTGGCTTAGGCGGCAGCACGCTGGCCTCTCACCGCTGGGTCCGTGGTTCAAATCCCGGTCACTCCATGTGAGATCTGTGCTGGACAAAACGGAGGCAGACAGGTTTTTCTCCGGGTACTCCGGTTTTCCCTGTCAAAATTTCATTCCAGCAACACTCTCCACTATCATTTCATTTCATCTGTCATTCATTTAATCATTGCCCCAGAGGAGTGCGTCAGGCCTCGGCAGCCGGCACAATTCATATCCTCGCCGCTAGATGGGGGCTTCATTCATTCCATTCCTGACCCGGTCGGAGACTGGAAACAGGCTGTGGATTTTCATTGTGCTAATTATTCAAATTTTATAAAGGTTAGCCGCGTTTAAAAAATCAAGATAGTGTAACTTTTAGGTAATATTCTATTGCACTATAACAATTGGAAGAAAACTACGGATCCGATTTTGAATTGCATTAATGAGTGTCAAGAAATTATTATTCTTTTCATATCCAAGTTTTTTTTCTGCAAAAGATCTTGAATTTTTCCAATTTGAAATTCTTTTGCAGCCAGACCAAAAGTGCAATCTAAAAATCGATCCGCAGGTTTATAGTTATTGCAATGAAGATAACAAATGCCCATTTTGAAAGCAATACCATAAGATTGATGACGCGAGTAACATTTTGAATGCCTGAAAAAGTGAATCAGAGAAAACAGCAATTTTCCAAAATGATGCAAAATTTACAAGGTTTCAGCTTACCAAGGACATTAGGACTGTCCTGCAGAATAAGTGTCCTCCTTCTGATTTTCAGCCTCCTCATTCATTTCTGTCAGTTTCACCTTCCGTCGACATGCCTTTCGCTTCTCCAATTATGACCGCGGACTTACATACTGCCTGCGACTGTCACATCTTTCAAGTGTTTGTGCTGGGACATGAGATAATGAAGTTTGTCATATTCCTGATTTCAACTCTGTTGTTGCACTACACCCCATGTTGAATTCTGCTACAGAATTGCAAACAGCAATTTCGAGTCTTGAAATAAAAATCTCTTTTGGGCACTTACTCCAGATAACAGAATGCAGAGACTCATTCTGATTTTCAGTAGCACCCCGGATGCATCTGGATAGTAGCTCATCTGATGCCAGCCTTTGATAAACAGGCATAATCTTGACAACTGAGGGTTCTTAAAGCTGTACAGCCATTTTGACATGGCCCTGTGGTGTTTTACCAGCTGCGATACTTCGATTGTAGAAGCACCAAGACTCAGAACCTTCAGGACACTTACTGTGCTGGGGCGTTTAAAGGACACACCGTGCATTTTAAAGCTACGCTAAGACTTTAAAAATGGCGGAATTCGGATAAAAACACTGCTTTCTTATCCGCAGGGGATAGGGGTGTATTAATATGGAAAAACCCGAAAATCGATATTTTTCATATAGGCTATTTCACTAAAATTTCAGTCCCAGTGTCCCTTAAGATGGTACTTTGCTGATTTTACTGCAGCTTTCCATAACCCCCCGAAATCAGGTGCACCAGGAGGACTAAAATGCCACTGAATCTCCTTATCTGCAGCAAAGCTTATCAGTGTCTTCTTGGTATACCCATCATTAATGAACTTCTTTAGCGCACGTGATGCACCTACGAAATTAGTTGCGTTGTCAGTGAATATGTGGGTGCAAGTTCCTCGTCTAGCCATGAATCTTTGCATTGATGCTAAAAAGGCAGCTGTAGACAGATCGCTCACTAGTTCAATATGTACAGCCTTTGTGGTAAAACAAACAAACATAGCTACATATGCCTTAATCCGAGCGCCCTCCCTGGATGAAGGCCGTAAATATACTGGGCCACAGAAATCTATTCCTGAAGATGCATATGGTCGACTGGGAACTACTCTCATTTCAGGTAGCGATCCCATTATAGGTTGATACGGCCGAGAGGAGAATTGAAAGCACGTCTTACATCGATACACTGCCTTTCGAGCACCGTTCCTCCCACATAGGGGCCAGTATTGCTGTCGCATCATTGTCAATAAAGTCTGAGCTCCAGCATGAAGAAAAACAAAATGAAAATGATCAAATAACATTATTGTTTGGTGCTTTTCAGTCGGTCAACACGAATGTACCCAAATAGAGCTGGGTTATGCCCTGATCCTGAAATAAATTACATAAGATTAATAAATACACTAGGATGGCCAGTTTCGATCGTCAAGCGATCATCATCAGATCCATTACACTTAGGCTATAACATCTACGTTTGGGAATACAGGTGAAAATATATACAATATGTACAATTATTTAGTTGCAGTGTTGGTAATGCAACAGTCGGTGTATGTTAAATGTGGTATATCTAATGTTAGGTAAACTTCTAAAATAGTGATGAAAATCCGGAATTTGTCTGTTAGGGGTGTTTATATGGTTTTACAAAATCAACTATGGTTATACTGAAATAATGCAAGCTTATACTTATCAAGTTGTCTCTTTAACTGGAACTTGAAGCAGTTGCGTGTTTCCATAGACACCAGTTGTAGTCGACTAACCCCGAGTTTTCGCTGGGTGGAAATGGTTTTCCCCTTCCTCCCCCTTTAGTTGCTATGCTCTTCCAGATGTCAGTGCGATGTATATTTGTGTGACTTTGCCAAATCTAGATAAAAGTGTATGCTATTGAATGCAGGAGTCTGCAACTACTAAAGACCGTGGAACTATCTTCGCCACGCATGGGCTAAAAAGCCATTTATACTAAGCGGTACACGGTCTATTGAAGACGTCCCAGCACCTTTAATACTGCCGCGCATATCGGCTTAGGTTTATAGCAGAAAAATGTACATAGTACACCTGATCCAAATAACATTTACCTATAAACACCGCTATCCCCCCCCCCCCATTTTATCTAGCTTGGCTGTATCGCTAAGTTGTGTCTTGTATTCGACAGGGTGTGTTTTTTAGTTTTTTAGTAGAGCGACAATTCGGAAAAAGAAACTGAAGAGATTGTGCGACTACTGAGGGTCGTCCTCGGCCAAAACGCGTTTCAATTCGACAATAAAATGTACACACAAACAGAAGGATTAGCAAAAGGAAAAAGGAAGGAAGATTGTAGTTTTACGTGACCGTGAATCTTGTGATTATAAGCCACGGGACCTCCTTTTTACGTGGATTCCGAACCACAGGACATGGCATTTCACTTCGAAAATCTCACATGCATTGACCGGGAATCGAACCCGGACCGCCTTGGTGAGAGGCATACAGCTAGACCGCTGAGCCACCACGCCCCCAGAAGGATTAGCGATGGGATCACCACTAAGCGGATTAATCGCTGACATCTTCATTAATGCACTAGAAAATGAGTTTTTAGAAAAGACTTCAACAAAGGGAATAGTAATAAGGAAAAGATACGTAGATGATGTAGTTTGCATCCACGATACTGAATTAACAAGCGAAGAAACAATTCTCCAATCCATTAATAGCCTACACCACTCAATGAAATTCACCAAGGAATCCGAAACAGATCGAAAAATAAATTATCTCGACATAACTATTGAACGTAAGGACAACGAGCTTTCATACTCCATATTCCGAAAAGACACACAAACCTCGCATGCAATCGACAATCAGTCTAATCACCCCAGTACGCATAAATTAGCGGGGTTCAATTCAATGGTGCACAGAGCTTTAAACATACCCATGTCAACAGACAATTATAATAAGGAAATAAGAACCATTAAACAAATAGCAAAGGAAAACAATTTCCCGCCAAGGAAAATAGACCAAATTGTAGCCAAACATAAAAATAAAGATAAAATGATTCCAAAATCGGACATTAATGAGAAAAATTCACGCGCTTCAACTATGTGAATGAGAACACATATAAAATCACTAATCTATTCAAAAAGCAAGGCATAAAAATAGCATTCATAACGAATAATACGACCGAGAGGCACTTGCAAAATAGCAATCTAAATAAACAAGACCCGTATTCAAAGTCAGGGGTATATTCTATTACATGCCAAGACATTGGTTGCCAAGCTAATTACATTGGACAGAGCGGAAGACGAGTAGTTACACGTTATAATGAACATAGGAATGCAATTAGATACGGAACACATTCAGCCGTATGCGAACATATGTGTGACACGGGGCACAGCTTCACTAAAATCGAGACTGGTCTAAAAATAATTCATCACGAATCGAAAGGCAGAGCTCTCGACATAAAAGAAGCAATCGAGATTCACCTAGCCAAACAAAACAATCCCAACAATCTAAATGAACACACTTTTATGGAGAGTTCACCCCTTTTCGCTCTACTAAAAAACACACCCTGTCGAATACAAGACACAACTTAGCGATACAGCCAAGCTAGATAAAAAAGGGGGGGGGAGGAAATAGCGGTGTTTATAGGTAAATGTTATTTGGATCAGGTGTACTATGTACATTTTTCTGCAATAAACCTAGGCCGATATGCGCGGCAGTATTAAAGGTGCCGGGACGTCTTCAATAGACCGTGTACCGCTTAGTATAAATGGCTTTTTAGCCCATGCGTGGCGAAGATAGTTCCACGGTCTTTAGTTGTTGCAGACTCCTGCATTCAATAGCATACACTTTTATCTAGATTTGGCAAAGTCACACAAATATACATGGCACTGACATCTGGAAGAGCATAGCAATTAAAGGGGGAGGAAGGGGAGAACCAGTTCCACCCAGCGAACACTCGGGGTTAGTCTCCTACAACTGGTGTCTATGGAAATATGCAACTGCTTCAAGTTTCAGTTAAAGAGACAACTCGATAAGTATAAGCTTGCATTATTTCAGTATAACTATAGTTGATTTTGTAAAACCATATAATCACCCCTAACAGACAAATTCCGAATTTTAATCACTATTTTAGAAGTTTACCTAACATTAGATATACCACATTTAACATACACCGACTGTTGCATTACCAACACTGCAACTAAGTAATTGTACATATTGTATATATTTTCACCTGTATTCCCAAACGTAGATGTTATAGCCTAAGTGTAATGGGTCTGATTATGATCGCTTGACGATCGAAACTGGTCATCCTAGTGTATTTATTAATCTTAAATAATTTATTTCAGGATCAGGGCATAACCCAGCTCTATTTGGGTACATTCGTGTTGACCGACTGAAAAGCACCAAACTTTTGTTTACTTAGGAAACACTGAAAAATGGCTTCAAACCTCACAATAACATTATTGTAATGCGATGATTGCCAGGTAATAAAATAGGACGTCTTCTGTTGACCGATAATTTAGCATTTTGCAGACGGCATCCTACCCGTAACATACCCTGTTCATCCAAATAGGGTGCTAATCCATGTAATTTGCTTCCCTTGGGTAGTGGCAAATTTTGTTTGAGAGCCTTTATGTCTTGTGAACATTCAGAACCTTGAGCAATTTTACACCATAAATACTTAGCCTGCTTTAGTTCTACAGGATTACGAGCAACTGTTTGTCTGTCTGTTTTAGTTTTAAGATTCTCGATAAATCTGAGCACGAGAGCTGTTATTCTAATCAGCTTTCTCCAGGGAGAGTATCTGTCAATCATATCCGATCCAAGGGATTCTGTAGATGACACTAGAACAATTTTAGTTTTCTTAACTTCAGGTAATTCTTGAGAGCTATGCCTCTGCTGTGAAGGCCATTCGTCTTTATTATCTGAAAGCCAAGATGGTCCCGACAGCCAAAATTATGAATTTAAAAGCTTCTCCGCGGTAAATCCTCTCGAGATCATATCTGCTGGGTTATGGTGAGTATAGACGTGCTGCCAACAATCAATATTTGTCAACTGTTGAATTTGCGACAGTCGATTGGCGACGTATGTTTTCCACTGGTGTGGATGGACCTAAATCCATGCTAATGCTATTGTGGAGTCTGTCCAACAAAAACACTTTTCTCTAGTTACGTTTATGGATCTCATGACTCTTTCGACCAACTGAGCAAGTAATACAGCACTGCATAGTTCTAATCTTGGTAAAGTTACTGAGCCTAATGACGCAACGTGAGACTTAGAAAACAATAAGTGAACGGTTATTTTACCATCTCCTGTCTGAGATCTCACATAAACACATGTGCCGTAAGCAATCTGAGACGCGTCATAAAATCCATGAATTTCGTACTCCACAAATTCTACTGCCCTAACATGACGAGGCACCTTGAATTCCTTCAATTTCGCAATGTCCTGCATATAACGAATCCATTTAATTTGAAGTTCTGTTGTGAGAACGTCGTCCCAATTTAAGTTCATTTGCCAAAGCTGCTGAACGAAAATCTTACCCTTAATCAATACTGGGGTCAGAAGCCCTTAAGGGTCAAATATTATAGCCAGGTCTGATAGAATTATTCTTTTGTTTATCTGTGTCGAGCTGAAATAACTTCTCAACTCAAACTGAAAAGTGACCGTGATGGGTTTCCAAGATAGCCCTAACAACTTCAAGTCTTCACCTTCATCTACCTTAATAATGTACTTGGGATCTGTTTCGTGGTTATAAATGCTCGATAACACATTGGACTCATTCGAACACCATTTCCTTAAGGTAAAACCCGCACTGGATAAAATATCTGAAACACACTTGTGAGTGGTCCTTAAGCCGTCAGTTGATTCACAACCTGCCATTAAATCGTCAACATAAAAATCCCGCCGTATTACATTCGAAGCTTCAGGAAATTACTCCCTAGTGTCATTCGCCAATTGAGAGAGGCATTTTGTGGCCAGGAAGGGTGCACATAACGTGCCATATGTCACTGTTTTGAGACGATAATGCTTAAGCTCGTCCTTAGGGGACTCCCTCCACATGATACGCTGAAGATCAGTATGTGCAGGTTCTATGAGGACCTTCCGATACATTTTTTTCTATGTCAGCGGTCAATACATAGCGATGCATGCGAAATCCAACCAATATTGAAAATAAATCATCTTGAACGATCGGTCCTACTAATAAGAAATCACTGAGGGATAAAACAGAATCGCCCTTCGAGCTGCCATCAAATACCACGCGAGTGCGCGTTGTCAATGAATTACCCTTAAATACACAATGATGCGGAAGGTAGTACTGTAGTGGTTTGTTTATCTCACTACTGGGAATTTCCTCCATATGATTCAGGTCAGTGTACTCTCTCATATACCGTACTTACTCTGACTTGACTTGGGGCTGTCTTTCAAAACGCTTCTTTAGGCTGTGAAACCTCTAATCTCCTCATTAACATTGCTACCTAGCTGACTCGGGTCCTCTTTAAAGAGTAGTGGGACTATGAACCTACCCTGAGGATTCCTCCTGTGACCGTCAGTAAATAGCCGCTCACTTATCTCCTGCTCGAAATGTTCTGGGCCGAGAAGTCCCGTTCCCGGCTCATTGAATTTCTTACCTGACACAAAGAGACAAGAATAATTGTTTTCTGCGTGCTGGTCAGACGAGCCAACACTACCTGCTGCTATCCAGCCAAGTGCCGTGTTACGAAACACCGATAGTTTCCTTGAGAAGCTGTCGAGCTGAAATTTTTCTGCGCCGATAAGATCGTAAAAGAATTCTGCTCCAATGAGAATGTCTATGGATGATGACACATTAAATTGAGGATCCGCAAGGTTTTCTAATATAAACTCAGGAATACTCCAATCTGTGATGATGATATTTTTAGTGGGCAAACACTGACCAGTAATTGAAGGTATTACGTGAAATGTCACGATTCGTTCAAAGGAACCGAACCGCGAAGAAATCTTTGTTCTTGCCATCGACCTCACCATGATACTAGTGTCATGCAACCCAAGTTTCGGAATATTAGTCTTTGTCTTTAACAATCGTAATTGATGAGCTAATTCCCTAGTTATAAAGTTGAGTTGCGAGCCGCTGTCTAATACAGCCCTAGCATGACTGGTTTTTCCTTCTGAATTGTAGACATTCACTACTGCTGTCGACAACAATACATGAGAGGAAACATCATTGTTGTGATTGTGCAATGAAACAGCATTATTACTATGTTGCTCATTAAGGGTGGACAATGAAGTATTATTGGACATAATACTCTTGTTTGAAGTCTGACTATTAATGGGGTTCGGTGACCCTTGGTCCCTGTGAAGCAAGGTGTTGTGTTTATCTTTGCACAGCTTACAACATGAACGTGTGCACTCGTTAGCGAAGTGATTTCCAGACAGTCAATTACCACAGAGCTTATGTTTCTTGATCTCTCGCCGTCTGTCATAAACCCCCTTAGAAGTGAATGATCTGCATCTAAATATGGGATGTTCTTCCGTGCAAAGCGGACATTTCTGATTTTTTTTGTGAAAGGAAACAATTTTTCCCTGGATTTGTGAATGACCTCGGTGGTTTGAAAGCAGAAGCATTCGGTTTAGATGAAACGCCTACCTGCTTCAGCTGTTTAGAGCGATCACAGTTCTTAGTTTCGATCGATTCCAATGCATTACGTATTTCGAGTAGAAATGTGTCCAGTGTCTGATGCGAAGGTAGATCAAAGGTTGGTAACGAGGTTTCCCATTTTTGTTAATGTTTCAGCGTCAAATTTGCTTTTTATTAAATGTATCAAAATGGCATCTAATTGTTCTTCACAAGACAGACCAAGCGCTGATAGCGACTGTATGTGCCTTCTGAAGCCGTCATACAAGTCTCTTAATGCCTTGGAAGATTCTACTTCTATTTTGTTTATCTGAAGAACCGAATTAATGTGGGAGGGAACAATTGTTCGCCGGTTGTTGAACCTTTCATTTAACAGGTTCCATGCTACGTCGTAATTGGCTGCAGATAATTCTAAGGACTGTAACACGTCTGCCGCCCTACCTGATAGCACTGCTTTTAGGTAATGAAATTTCTGTATTTTTGACAGATTTGCATCCTCATGAATGAGATTCTTAAAGGTATCGGCAAAATTGGGCCATTATAAATAATCACCTGCGAATTTAGGTTAACTTATTTGAGGCAGTTTAACTGAAGGTTTTTGCGAACTGGAAGTTGATTCACCAATAGAATTACTTACCAAAGTTACTGACTTGGAAATTGCACCATTTATTGATCTTATAAGACCAGATGTTTTGAATTATTGCTCCTCTAAATCGGAACGATAAGAATCTTGTTCTGCTTGAAATGATTCATTCTCTTTCAAATCTTCTATTTGTGATTGAACTGTTTCATATTCTTCCAAGATTTTTGATAAGTGAGCCCGTCGATCTTCCAACTGATCTACGTCCCAAGATTGTGAATCTAATTTCTCTACGAAGCCTTGTATGCGAGATAAGCTAGCTTTCAATCTACCCCTTTTGCTACACAGTGATTTTATTTTTTGCTCCGTTTTGCACTAGCAATTCCCAATAAACTGCTGAATGATATAAAGTCGCAATAGACCAAATGCACATACGTAAAAGAATGACAAAACGAAAAGACAAATACCTAACATATTTACATAATAGAAAGATGAACTCCTGGTTTTGTTTCAAAGAGTTGCGGGAAAACTGCGTACAAATAACATACAGTTTTACGGGCGAAATCATGTGCGATCACTAGCAATACCAATACATTGAAAGTACAAACGAACAGTTTTGAATGAAAAAACAAAGGAATGCATATTAGTCACAAGGAATAATTAAGGATGATCGGTGACTTACCATGATGATGAATTCTGTTGTCCTGTAGTCACCATGCCGCCAACAACCCACGCCATTTGTGAGAATCCATGCTGTCTTTGGATCACAGAATTCAATTTTCACTGTTTTCCTTGCCATCGAATCCGGCCCGGAGGATCAAAACTTATGTCGAATACATAGAATAAGATGTGGTGGACTGTATAACGAAATATATTTGACATTGTATATACACGATTAAACACTGTTTAAGTACATATTACATGCGCTGAAACCTTGTCCGGTAGCCAATGCTACTTGTAAGCAAGTGTGTCCTGCTTGACGCAGGTAAGAAAACGACCCTTGGGGTCAACAACCCTTTCAGCAGGGGGGCCAATTGCCAGCAGAGAATGTACAGTGCCAGAATTGCCAACAGGCCCTATGACCAAAATGCCCTGCCTGGACATAAAGTGTACTATTTACGGTCACTTCAAGTCGGGAAGAATTGGGGGATAGGGAACATGTATTCAAGACCAACGAGGACACAAATGCTTCGTTCTCATATTGTGACCGAGGGATACCTGACTTCTGATCAGATCGCTGTCTATCAGAAAGTTGTTGACAACCTTTTTCAGGTATGGACAAAGTCGTCTTCTTCCTTGATACTCCAGAAGGCTCAGACCTACCTTTGGTGAAAGTGAAAAGGGATAATGGAGGGAGGAAGAAGAGAAGATGCTGCCCCTAATCTTTTCCTCAACCTCACCGTCTTGAAATCCCCCTTTGCAATAGCTGCAGTTGGAGCCGGATGGCTCAAGTCTTGCAGGACTGTGAACTTATAGTGTGGGACGTGTGTGTCATGGGATACGAGGGAGGTTTCTTGCGCTCTTAGCAGGGCACTGAAAAATTTCAAGAGCAATGGCGATTTGATTGAGGGGAAGAAGTTACCGGACACTTGTTGGAGACTTCCGGCAAACACCACATACACGATCAAATGAACTGAAGGCATCCTACCTGTGGCTACCAATACTGGAAGTAGAAGTAGGAGAAAGATGAGGTTAAGTCCTGATGTACCACTCCAACAATACGTAGCGTGATCATGCATCTGACAATTCCCTTAGCCTCGCTGTCGTGTCTGTCACTGGCAGAGCCCAAGTCAGCATTGAAGAGCTGTAGGCGCTATGCTGTCTTACAACTACCCAGTTTAGTTTATCCTATCAGTCTTGACTTCAGCCTCATGAACATACCAATACCAACGTTTCCGACCGGCTGTGTTTAATATGCATGTATGCTCATTTACCCTTGTGTTTTACTTCAGTGAAGGTGTTGACATCTACGTCGCTAAAAAAAAATACGAGCCTTACAGTAGTCGCATATGATATGTAACATCTGACATAGAAGAAACCTCACGTGAAATTGTTGATACACCGGTATTTTATACTATTATTGGCACAAATATTAATCTATTGTAAAAGGGAGTGTTTTACAGATATTGTAGTTTATAATACGGAACTCATTTTATTAGATGATTTGTAGCTTCCACCAACACTAGCCTAAATAAAGAATACGATATGGATCAACTAGATTATTGGACGCGACACCGCTCATAACCTTAAATTCATTATAAACAGGTCCTCTTCATTCACAGACCAACACGTAATTTCATATGGATTCTGTTAAAATGAGTCATATTGATATGATAAATATCGTTTAACATGATAATCTGGTAGCAAAAATGTCTACCCCGTTTGGGATTCGAACCCAGGATCTCTAGATTCGCAGTCATAAGCACTAACCCCACGGCTATTTCGACTACGCACATTTTGTGCACAAGATGGTGACTTATTTCCACGTTCCAATAATACTGCATTATAGAATTAAGTTTCATTTTTATTTTGCTTGTTTCGATAATGTTCCTGCGTGAAATTGAGTTTAAAATGCCTTATGAATAGGCCCTCTTGTGAGTAAAGAGAATGTATTCAGTAATAGTTCATGAAGGCTTGCTCAATTCTCGTATAACCACAACGATTATATTATATTGATGACTGCATTACCGTTATGTGGGTTAATATTTGAATAGCCATTGTGCAGAAACATAATTTCGGCAATGCCGACTACTTAAAATGTTTGATATTAAGGCATTTTACCATGTAAATACTGATACGAAGACTTCGAACATGTACCATGCCATTTGTTTCAATCACTTGACACCAGAGTTCGCATGAGCGTTTTCCGTTCAGTATGTCATATGCATTCCACATGGCCGCTCATTACTTCTCGTACCACTGCCAGCTGGGTCTTACCACTGCTCGCTGGATCGATCGATCGAGTGGGCAGTGCATACTTCCGTTTTCCACCACTGCCAGCTAGTACATTTCCGTTCGATCGATCGAGCGGGCAGTGCATACTTCCATTTTCCACCACTGCCCGCTAGTACACTTCCGTTCGATTGATGGAGCGGGCAGTGCATACTTCCGTTTTCCACCACTGCCAGCTAGTACACTTCCGTTCGATCGATTGAGCGGGAAGTGCATACTTCCGTTCGATCCAGCACTGCCAGCTCGATCGTTCCGATCCACTTCCGTCCCCAATTTTCAAAATCAGTCCCACAAAACTATCCAGCAACCGAGCGGAAAGATGTTACACATCAAAAATAATAGTGATGAAATGTTTAATTCATAATCCCAAACTGGATTCAATTACTGGCGAAGGAAGTCGGATTTCTGAAGGGCGCGGTAGAAATTCGCGACACTCCGAGGAGTAGTACTAGTTTTACAGTTTGTTTATTTATGCCAGTTTTTACAATTTGTTGTCCTGCCAAGCTTACGCTTTTCAACAGGTGCCAATTATAATTACATTTTGTATGTTAAAAAGCAATGAAATTAACAACTATAACGTCCAATCTCTCACCTTCCTATTTTTTTCCAATGCAGCTAATAATTATTTACAAAAATATTCATTCACCTCAAACAATTTTAGAAAATGATTATAATATGTTAATAATATTAATACAATAAAGCAATTGTAGTATGTTATGACATTCTTTCTCACTACCTTAATACTATATATTTTCTTAGTACCCTAACACAACAGTTATGCCATTACTATTTTGATAACTTAATTTATCTTACAAATTTTACTATCATGTTCAATTAATTTCTCCTTTCACATAGCCACAGTCTATGAATAGGAGTCTATTACATCCCAGATGAATCAGCTGCCCCTAATAATATTGTTTTATGCAGCCCAACTAGCGCTCTCATTAGGAAGGTCGATAATTCTCTGCTTTTATCCTGTATTGTACTAATGCACTGGAAGCATATCCTGTAAACGATACCGAACCCCATTATTAGTCCCTCGATGTGACTACATGCAGACTAACGAGGGAGAAATAATAGTGTTCAGTATCGTTTTCGGGATATGTTTGGAGTCCGTTAGTACTAAATGGGATGCAAGCAGAGAATTATTGACCTTCCTGATAACAAGCGTGAGTTGGGCTGCATAAAACTATTATTAGGGGCAGCTGATTCACCTGGTATACAAGCGGTTGCCAGCTTGCAGTACTTTAAGGAGTTTATTACATAAACAAGCAGTTGTCCCCTTAAGTAGGGGAGTAGTGGTGTTTCTGACCAACTCGTAGCCGTGAGCGTTAAAGCACGCACTGCGACTGCTTGTTGCAACTTGGCAAGCCGATATCTCGCGAACCGATGGATCGATTTTGGACATATGAGGTATCAAATTACTTGGGCTGACGCCCTCTTTCCAATGGACAACCTATTTCCACCCCAAAATAAAACCTACCCCTACTAGGGGGTGAAGTTATAATTTTTTCAAAAAAATCGCTTTCCAAGTGCGACATTTGAGAGTGTGAATGATAATAAGAAATTAAACGTTGTTCCACACAATCGACATGCCAACGAGTCGATGCCATAATGAATTAGCATTTTTCGTTTTTGTTTTTTACGCACATGCGATGGTGATTTTGTAAGAGGGTGGGCTTTTTGAAAAATAATTTATAAGAAGGGGTTTTAGTGATGAGGAGAGAGCTAGATAGTTGCCTACTTTCCCACGAAGTTTGCCGATATCTCACGAAGGCATGGTCGGACTTGAACGTGTGATGTGTCAAATCGCTTGTCTTGAAGCCCTTTTGATGTTGTTAATAGGTTAAAGTTTTGAGAATGAGAGAAACAGACTTTTCTGAGGTAAAATCATGATTTTAGATTTTTTGTTATATTTCGTAAACCAATAATGCTAGAGATCTGTACGAGATGTTCAAAGACTTGGGGTAACGCACCCCCCTTTCGAATATCGAATGTTCATGATGAGTGGTTGTAGATAGAGAGATAGAGAGAGACGATACCGCTGGGCGTGTGTTTTAACTAGGTTATAATGACCTTGCTTAATAAAACAATCGATATTTCGATGGGTTGGTTTAGGACATGCTGAGGGTTTGTTTTCTGATATTTTGACGGGTCGGTTTATGACAGAGCGAGGGTTCGTTTTTCCGATATTTTACTCACGAAGGGGATCTTAAACGTGTAAACGATGATGGGTTACATGACAAATGATAATTCTATGATCATATGATAATTCGACGGGTCGGTTTAGGACAGGCCGAGGGTTTGTTTTCCGATATTTCGACGGGTCTGTTTATGACAGAGCGAGGGTTCGTTTTTTCGATATTTTACTCACGAAGGGGATCTTTAACGTGTAAACGATGATGGGTTACATGACAAATGATAATTCTATGATCAGATGATATTTCAATGGGTCGGTTTAGGACAGGCCGAGGGTTCGTTTTCCGATATTTCGACGGGTCGGTTTATGACAGACCGAGGGTTCGTTTTTCTGATATTTTACTCCCCAAGGGGATCTTTAACGTGTAAACGATGTTGTGTTACATGACAAATGATAATTCTATGATCAGATGATATTTTGACAGGTCAGTTTAGGACAGGCCGAGGGTTCGTATTCCGATATTTTGACGGGTCGGTTTATGACAGAGCGAGGGTTCGTTTTTGCGATATTTTACTCCCAAAGGGGATCTTTAACATGTAAACGATGAAGGGTTACATCACAAATGATAATTCTATGATCAGATGAAGGGCAAACAGAACTTGGTTATATGTTGATTGAAGCGAGTAGAGAAAACAAACTTGCTGGAGAAAAGCGGTAGAAAAGTGGTAGCAAAAAAGCCAACAGGGTAAGGTTTTAAGTGTGGGTACTCATCAATGTGGTATACCAAATGAAACACCGTTAGTGTTAACAAAACATGATCAAAAGGACATGAAAAAGCAAGCGCAACAAAAACATAGTGTTTCTCAACATAGTGACTTCTTTGTGAAAAAACATTTATCCTCTCCTCAAAAAGTTGTGTTTAAACCCTCCTCCAGGCCATCTGTAAAGCGAATAACACTATCAAAAGCCACGCAAACTCTACAAGAGGTGTCGAAAGTGCTACCACTTTTCTACCACTTTTCTACCAATAGCACTTTTTTGCTACCACTTTTCCACCTCTTTTCTACCTATTTTATACCATTTTTGTACCACTAACACTCTTTTCTACCACTTTTCTACTACTTTTCTACCATTTTTCTACCATTTTTACCACTTTGCTATCACTTTTCTATCCCTTTGCTCTCACTTTTGCTCGCGACATAGGTGTGTGCATGTGTGGAAACATTAGTAATTACGTCAGCGATAACATGAACTCACTTGTCAAATCGTGAGAACGTCACATCCTGTTACGAAAAAAAAGAGACGGGGTAACGAAATTATAATGTTAGGACTGAAAGACTGGGTGAGGCTGTCTGTCTCTCGCCAAGGCAGACCGGGTTCGATTCCCGGTCAAAGAATGTGAGATTTTCGAAGTGAAATGCCATGTCCTGTGGTTCGGATTCCACGTAAAAAGGGGGTCATGTGGCTCATGATTGTGAGATTAATGGTCACGTTAAACTACAAGTTTCCCTTTTGTTGTTGATTAATTAATTTAGGGGCTTTGCGACATCGTGGTCATGTAGTCCGGTGCACTTGGGTGTGTGAAGAATTTGTCTGATAACCAGTGTTACTGCGATGGCTGTATTAGTGCATGTATTAGTAATGCAGATGAGGATTGGGGAGGAGGCGGCCATGGCCTTATTACAAACATAGTGGTAAGTATTATGCTGTGATAAACAGGGCTGAACAATGGTTGATTGGATATTCTTTGCAAACTTTCAAATCATGTAATTCATGTCAGACATGTTGGATTTTTTGTTGTTCATGTGTGAAACTATCAAGTACCAATACCTAGTTGGTTACACAACTGTGGATCAAGCATGCAAAGAACATGACCTTTCTTATCGCCATAGTCAACCTGGTTTAAGACATGTGGCGGATAAAGTGTCGTTGAAAAAACCTAAACAATGTTTGGCATCTTGTGATGCATCAGTGGGAGAGAGGTTGGCAGCCTTGATTGTGATGTGTGATATGAAAGGAAAGTTAATGATGTGTGGACATAAACACTGAAAAAAAGAATGAGGAATTGATATTTCTTGGTATTCATTTTTTTGTAAAGTGCTATTGGCTATAAAATAAAACAAGGTTTCCCAGAGCATGATGTTTTTTCTCATTTTAAAAAATGGTGATAGGTATAACCTAACTTAACCTTGTCACGTGACATGTTCTACAAGTTTAGACTTGCTTTAAGACTGGCTATGACGTCACACATAGCTCACCTAAACTAATGAGTTTCGATTCCCGATCAATGAATATGAGATATTCGAAGTGAAATGCCATGTCCTGTGATTCGGATTCAACGTAAAAAGGGGGTCATGTGGCTCATGATCGCGAGATTAACGGTCACGTTAAACTACAAGTTTCCCTTTTGTTGTTGATTAATTAATTTATGGGCTTTGCGACATCGTTGTTATGTAGTCATGTGCACTTGGATGTGTGTAGAATTTGTCTGATAACCAGTGTTACTGCGATGGCTGTATTAGTGTGTGTATTAGTAATGCAGATGGGGATTGGGGAGGAGGCAGCCATGGCCCTATTACAAACATAGTGGTAAGCATTATGCTGTGATAAACAGGGCTGAACAATGGTTGTTGGATATTCTTTGCAAACTTTCAAATCATGTAATTCATGTCAGACATGTTGGATTTTTTGTTGTTCATGTGTGAAACTATCAAGTACCAATACCTAGTTGGTTACACAACTGTGGATGAAGCATGCAAAGAACATGACCTTTCTTATCGCCATAGTCATCCTGGTTTAAGACATGTGGCGGATAAAGTGTCGTTGAAAAAACCTAAACAATGTTTGGCATCCTGTGATGCATCAGTGGGAGAGAGGTTGGCAGCCTTGATTGTGATGTGTGTTATGAAAGGAAAGTTAATGATGTGTGGACATAAACACTGAAAAAAAAGTATGAGGAATTTATATTTCTTTGTATCCTATTTTTTGTTGTTGTTGTAAAGTGCTATTGGCTATAAAATGAAAACAAGGTTTCCCAGAGTATGATGTTTTTTCTCATTTTAAAAAATGGTGATAGGTATAACCTAACTTAACCTTGTCACGTGACATGTTCTACAAGTTTAGACTTGCTTTAAGACTGGCTATGACGTCACACATAGTTCACCTAACCTAATGGGTTTCGATTCCCGATCAATGAATGTGAGATTTTCGAAGTGAAATGCCATGTCCTGTGATTCGGATTCCACGTAAAAAGGGGGTCATGTGGCTCATGTCGCGAGATTAACGGTCACGTTAAACTACAAGTTTCCCTTTTGTTGTTGATTAATTAATTTATGGGCTTTGCGACATCGTGGTCATGTAGTCCTGTGCACTTGGATGCGTGTAGAATTTGTCTGATAACCAGTGTTACTGCGATGGCTGTATTAGTGTGTGTATTAGTAATGCAGATGAGGATTGGGGAGGAGGCGGCCATGGCCTTATTACAAACATAGTGGTAAGCATTATGCTGTGATAAACAGGGATGAACAATGGTTGATTGGATATTCTTTGCAAACTTTCAAATCATGTAATTAATGTCAGACATGTTGGATTTTTTGTTGTTCATGTGTGAAACTATCAAGTACCAATAGCTAGTTGGTTACATAACTGTGGATCAAGCATGCAAAGAACATAACCTTTCTTCTCGCCATAGTCGTCCTAATTTAAGACATGTGGCGGATAAAGTGTCGTTGAAAAAAGCTAAACAACGTTTGGCATCCTGTGATGCATCAGTGGGAGAGAGGTTGGCAGCATTGATTGTGATGTGTGTTATGAAAGGAACGTTAATGATGTGTGGACATAAACACTGAATAAAAGTATGAGGAATTGATATTTCTTTGTATTCATTTTTTTTGTAAAGTGCTATTGGCTATAAAATAAAAACAAAGTTTCCCAGAGTATGATGTTATTTCTCATTTTTTTTAAATGGTGATAGGTATAACCTAACTTAACCTTGTCACGTGACATGTTCTACAAGTTTAGACTTGCTTTAAGACTGGCTATGACATCACACATAGCTCACCTAACCTAATGTAACATATCATAACCCAACCTAACCCCATTTGTTGGCTTATGTATTGGCTTTTGTGTTGGCTTTTGTTTTGGCTTATGTATTGACTTTTGTGTTGGCTTATATATCGGCTTTTATATTGGCTTATTTGACAAGTTATTTTGGCAATGTATTTCGTGATTTTTTTATTGGTCTTGGAAAGAATCTCAAAGGCTTGGAATATTTAAAGACTTAACCTCACTCATCTAACATAACCTAACTCAACCTTGTCACGTGACATGTTATACAAGTTTAGACTTGCTTTAAGACTGGCTATGACGTCACACATAGCTCACCTAACCTAATGTAACATATCAGAACGTAACCTAACCCCATATGTTAGCTTTTGTATTGGCTTATGTATTGACTTTTTGTATTTGCTTTTGTGTTGGCTTTTGATTTGGCTTATGTATTGGCTTTTGTTTTGGCTTATATATCGGCTTTTGTATTGGCTAATTTGACAAGTTATCTTTGCCAATGAATTTCGTAGATTTTTTTATTGAACTTGGAAATTATCTCAAATACTGGGAATATTTAAATACTTAACCTCAACTCACCTAACATAACCTAACTTAACCTTGTCACATGACATGTTCTACAAGTTTAGACTTGCTTTAAGACTGGCTATGACGTCACACATAGCTCACCTAATGTAACATATCATAACCCAACCTAACCTAACCCCGTGTGTTGGCTTTTGTATTGGCTTATGTATTGGCTTTTTGTATTGGCTTTTGTGTTGGCATTTGTATTGGCTTATGTATTGGCTTTTGTGTTGGCTTATATATCGGCTTTTGTATTGGCTTATCCGTTTACTATGACTCGGCGGTCATTCTCGCAATTGTATTTTCAATCACCATGGTCATGCTTTCACCAAGCATAAACAAACCACTCGCATAAGCCTCTGCGATTCATGATTCATGAAATATCAATGAATGCATTGTCCAGCATGGCCACCGCATAAGACTCTACAATTCATGATTCATCAAATAGCTCATTCCTACACTTTTTACTGACGCAGCGATTTACAATCTTGCTCCTGTTGTCTAGTGAAGTCAGGTCAGCACATTCTAATAAGCTCAAATAACATTCACATCCTGTCAGTCTGCTCTCCAGCAAGTTTGTTTTCTCTACTCGCTTCAATCAACATACAACCAAGTTCTATTTGCCCTTCATCTGATCATAGAATTATCATTTGTCATGTAACCCATCATCGTTTACAGGTTAATGATCCCCTTTGGGAGTAAAATATCGGAAAAACGAACCCTCGCTCAGTCATAAACCGACCCGTCAAAATATCGGAAAACTAACCCTCGGCCTGTCCTAAACCGACCTGTCAAAATATCATCTGATCATAGAATTATCATTTGTCATGTACCCCAATATCGTTTACACGTTAAAGATCCTCTTCGGGAGTAAAATATCTGAAACACGAACCCTCGCTCTGTCATAAACCGACCCGTCGAAATATCGGAAAACTAACCCTCGGCCTGTCCTAAACCGACCAGTCGAAATATCATCTGATCATAGAATTATCATTAATCATGTAACCCATCATCGTTTACACGTTAAAGATCCCCTTCGTGAGTAAAATATCGAAAAAACGAACCCTCGCTCTATCATAAACCGACCCGTCAAAATATCGGAAAACAAACCCTCGGCCTGTTCTAAACCGACCCGTCGAAATATCATATGATCATAGAATTATCATTTGTCATGTAAACCAACATCGTTTACACGTTAAAGATCCCCTTCGTGAGTAAAATATCGGAAAAACGAACCCTCGCTCTGTCATAAACCGACCCGTCGAAATATCGATTGTTTTATTAAGCACGGTCATTATAACCAGTGATAGTTTTGTTAAAACACACGCCAGTGAGAGGAAAGCTGTTACACTTCTTTTTGAACCCTCCTCGTATCGGCCCCAAACTTGATATCTCGCTAACCAAACATGGGATTAGAACATACAAGGTGTCCTAGCACTGCTAGTAATGCCCCCTACTTTCCTATAGCCTCTTTATTTAATTAAAATACAAAAACTAAAAGATCATTCGCGAGTAGTGGGGTAGTGTTGGTTTCCTCAAGTCGCGCTCGTGCTTGAATATGTATGCCTATGTTGGGAAAGGGTTAGGAGGTGGGGGAGGAGTAGGGTCGAGTGAGGGGTCGTTTAGATGGTATTTTTCCACTGTAGGTGATGGTGAGGTTATTTTTTAAAATGGATGGAATTGGGAAACGCCATTTGGGGTAAACATGTTGTTTTTTGACATTTTGGCGATGAATGTTTTTTTCTACGCATGCGCACATGAGGAGTTTTGTAAGAGGGCGGGCTTTTAAAATGATTATTTATAAATGAGCGTTTTTTGAAATAAGTATTGAAATAAACCCCAAAAAACTAATAGGTCATCGGCTTTTTACTATCTCGCTAACCAATAATCAGATTTAAACCTATGAGGTGTCGTAGGACTCGTGGTGAACTCTCCTTTTCTATGGACGGGGTATATCCACCCCAAAATAAAAACGTGGTAAGGGGGGAGCTGCTACACTTAGGAAGTTGTGAGCCCCCGCGACTTTGGAATGGAAGGAGCCATGCTAGGAGGGCGTGCTTGGATTCGTTTTTTCGTCTCGTCGTGCTCCTTACGAGAATGTAGGTGTCGAGAAGGTGAACATAGGATTTTGGGTCTAAAAATGCGTTTTTCACATTTTTGCCGATTTTTGGAAAACGGAAAACGTGATGGTGACGTGTATGATAGTATTTTTTCGTCTCAATGTCCTCTTTACGGAGATGTAGGTACGGAAAAGGTAAAAAGCTGGAAACACGGTTTTTGATGTAAAAATGGGTTTTTGTGATTTTCCCTCATATTGCGAAAACTGAAAACGTGAGAATGACGTGTGTGATATTATGTTTTCGTCTCAATGTCCTCTTTACGGAGATGTAGGTACGGAAAAGGTAAAAAGCTGGAAACACGGTTTTTGATGTAAAAATGTGTTTTTGTGATTTTCCCTCATATTGCGAAAACTGAAAACGTGAGGATGACGTGTGTGATAGTATGTTTTCGTCTCAATGTCCTCTTTACGGAGATGTAGGTACGGAAAAGGTAAAAAGCTGGAAACACGGTTTTTGATGGAAAATGGGTTTTTGTGATTTTCCCTCATATTGTGAAAACCGAAAACGTGAGGATGACGTGTGTGATAGTATGTTTTCGTCTCATTGTCCTCTTTACGGAGATGTAGGTACGGAAAAGGTAAAAAGCTGGAAACATGTTTTTTTAATCAAAAATGTTTTTTTGTGATTTTCCCTCATATTGCGAAAACTGAAAACGTGAGGATGACGTGTATGATAGTATGTTTTCGTCTCTTTGTCCTCTTTACGGAGATGTAGGTATGGAATAGGTAAAAAGCTGGAAACATGGTTTTTATGGAAAATTGGTTTTTGTGATTTTCCCTAATATTGGAAAAACTGAAAACGTAATGATGACGTGTGTGATAGTATTTTTTTCGTCTCTTTATTCTCTTTACGGGGATATAGATATGGAAAAAGTAAAAAGCTGGAAACATGGTTTTCTTATGGAAAAGGTGTTTTTTTTTGTTAATTTTCGCGTTATTTGGAAAACGAATGAGGCGATTTTTATGACGGGCATGTCGATGTATTTGTGTCCTTGTTCTGTTTACGGGAATGTAGGTATGGAAAAGCTGAAATCATGGTTTCCATCATTTTTTTTCGAGATCGTTGAGGAAAACTGGGGAAAAAGTAAGAAACCAGATTTGAAGTCACGTTATGTTAAGCGCTATGATGTTGGTAAAACACTTATGCATTATTATTATTATTTGACAAGGCCTGACTGGGCTCACACGCAGAGAGAGAACTTGCTTGATGAAATGAGAATTGAAAGCATTGAGGCTGACCCATGGCGAGCCAGACAGACAGTGGTCTTATCATTGTACGTGCCTCGCAGCAGAGAGATAAGAGGCAGGTGTCAATATACAGTGTGCGGCTTTATACTGTGTATTTCATAGCCTCGGTTCATTATGGACTCATCATGCAACGCAAAGTTTGAAACGATGGGTGGGTGTATAACATCATGATAAAAGATTGACATGGGCTTGAACAAAGAGGTTATTGGACATGTAATAAACAAACGGGTGGGATTAATGAAAGGTCATGTGATACATCTTTTTGGAAATGGATTTTTTCTAAATAAATAAATAGGGTTTTATTACAAAAAATTATGTTTATTGACCCATGAATTATACGTGGAAGGAAAACCTAACCACTTTACAAAATATTTTGCACCTTTGACTTTAATTACTCGTTCAATGAGATAATCGTTGGGATATAATGTTTTTTGCACTTCTTCATAATAGAATCGTCCCTGAATGGGTTGATCGCTCTGATCTTCTAAGAGATACGTCACTGGTTGACCTAGCTTGACTTGGCGAATTTTCAAAATTTCTGTCGACCATTGTGGAGTATACGATTTTGAAAACACACTTCTTTGTTTACTAATGCGAACAAAATCTCCAATGTTAAGGCGATGTCGCCTTGGGTCTACCCTTTTTATAGGGTTAAACAGTCTATTGAGTCTGGGTAGGTTCTTGGTGACGAGGCGAGGTTTCAAGCCGATGGTGGAATGAATGGTGTTGTTGTAGCGTGACACAAGTTGAGGTAACCAGTCTATCCATCGATAGGAACCATGTATTGTAAACTCTTTCCACATATAACTTTTTAATGTTCGATTGAAGCGTTCAACTACACTAGCTTTGAGATTGCTATAGGTGGTATAATGGTGAATATCCTTAGATTTGAGAAAACTGGAGAAATCCTTGTTGAAAAATTCTTTCCCCTGGTCGGTTTGTAACAAGTGAGGTTGACGTTTTGATTGTTCAATAATATGTTGAAAGGCCTTTGTGACTAAGACACCAGTTGTATTTTTTACTGGTTGAACAAAAGCCATTTTGGAATAGACATCAATGACGGTCAACATATAGCGTACACCGTCGTTAACGTTAGAATAAGGTATCATTTCAACCAGGTCTGCCTGCCAAAGTTCATCGATTCCTTTGGAAATGACACGACGACGTTCATAAATGCGTCGGGCTGGTTTATGCAATTCATGAGCAATGCCCACTTTGATGGGGGATGGCTTATAAGATAATTTTAGCATCTCGGAGTTGTTGTTCAATGTGGGCGATTTCTGCCTCATGTCCAGTGTGACCAGCTTGTTTTGACGCATGAAGCAAGTATAAGCGTTCTACTAACTGATTGGGAATATTCCAAAAGGTTATATCTAAGTAGGGTTTTAATTTCTTAAACCTTACACCAGAGGCAGAGTGATGTTTTTGCTTACCAAAGATGTTTGCAATGATGGTTTTATATTTTTGGGATATATTGGCATTGACCTGCTGAGAGGATTTATAGTTTCTTTTGTGAGCGTTGGTGTCTAATAAAATGGATTTATATTTAGCAAGGTCCTCGGACGTAAAATCTTGTGGCGAGGGGGTGCGAGAAATTAGCAGCTTTAACAGACCTGGTGTTAATTTATAGTTGATCTTTTTAATGACAGCTTTCGTACGAGCAAATTTAATGGATGAATCCCCAATTTTAAAACTATCATTCTCATAGCGAACACCATACGTGGTATCTGTCTTTCCAATAAATAGAAGGGTCAGATACGGTTCCAGGGTTGCCCCATAATGTTTGATTAAAATGTTTTTGAGTTGAGCTTTATTTTGAGGGGTTGCCAAGACTTGTGAAAACGGAGACGATGTGGAGGAAGACGGTGTTGCCGCTATGACGGAAGATTTTGGTTTTGTTTTTAGAAACTGTTGAAGGGGTGAGGATTTTTTTTCTTTCAGGACTAAATACGCTTTCGCTTTCACTTTCACTTTGTTCATGTTGTTGTTCTTCTTCTTCTTCTTCATGTTCTTGATGTTCTTGTTTACTAACATTAGAGGAGGAGGAGGAGGGGGAGGATTTTACCTGTCGTGTGGAATTTGTTTGAGTAAATTTTGAACTTGTTATGGGATTGGTTTGAGAGGTAGCAGCAGCAGTAGCAGCTGAAACATTAGGTTTGAATCTCATGGGATCAACCGATGATGGAGCATGTTTTATCATGGGTAAAGGATTGCGGTTTTTTAACCGTTGCAATTCACGAAATTTATGTCGAATCGTATTTCGTGCCTCAATAATACGCTGCATGATTTGAACATGTTTCTTGTACCCTATGGCGTTCGCCATGGTAAAGGTAAAGACACACTAACAGGAAATGTCCAACCCTGGGTCTTTTTAAACAGAAATAAAATGATCAAAACCCAAGCGATAACGTCCCTCACATCGTTCACTCTGTTTATTTATGACCAAACAGGCATGGGGATGATGGTTCCAACACGAAGCACACAATTGCGTGAAAGCTGTAAAGGACATATCTGGATTCACATGATCTTCAAAAATATGATAGAGATTTCTAGAGTCTTGGCGGAAGAGAACGATGAGATTGGCATTGTCACGAATCAACTGTTTGGGGATTTTGGAATAGGTCTGAGCCAGATAAAAACAATCCACTTGTTTATGACGTCCCATACTAAAATACTCTTGAATAATGGCCTGTCGTTGAGTGGCAATATCATCAAAAATTATAATGGAATCTGGTTGAATGCGGTCTGGTTGAATGACATCTTGAGGTGAGGTGAATGTAAAATAGCCCATGGCTTATTTATTTAACGAAGACATAATTTGTTCCAGATACACGTACAGAGGCTGGTACAAGGATTTGACAAAAATATAAATATTTTGAAATCGTAGGCCATGAGGTGCGGTAATAATGTTCAGTAATACATTGTTCTTTCCACAACCCGATGGCCCTACCATAATACATCGAACGGTAGATGGGAATAGGGTGCCATGACGTTTAGGTTCGCACACGGACAGTGATAGCTCTGAAACCAAATCAGAGACGGGCGAAGCATGAGGTTGTTTCATTAATTCCATTGTGTCGACGACTGAGTTTTTTCTTGTGTGTATAAGGTTTATATATATAGGCAAGCGGTGAGTAGGATAGGTTAGTTAACGTCTATCACCATGGACGTGTTTGGGCGAGTACGTGTAACCATGGCCACGGCCGCCTCTTTGTCAAAACAGACACGAGAAATCGCAACAAAAAGCTATGTCGATCGCAAAGTGCAAAGTGTCTATCACATGACCCCGAGACTAACCGCTGAGGGCTATTCAGCCAATCATCATCGTATTATTGATGTGCAAGAGCCTCGAGACGAAAATGATGTCTGCACGAAACGTTATGTGACCTATCAAATGAAAAGGCTTTATAAATTTGTCCCATCTGTATTTTTAGTGTACCTGTCAAATAAAAAACTGGACAATGACAGAAACCATTCCCCACCACCACTGGTGAATGATGATCTCACCTATATGCTTGCTTCCGGTTTAAGTCGTTATCGACTGCATTATGATGGTGTAATTCATGTAAAATATGCCATGCCTGATGAGAAACATTTAAAAATACAACTAAACGGTGATAGAGTGTTGGCTCACAACCCTCAAAGAGTAAATGTTGGAGATGAATTATCCTTTCATCTTATGCTTACGTTTGAGGAAAAGGAAGCTGGGAAAACGGTGAATGATTTTCCGCATTATATAGAATTGGAATATACTGCTATAAAATAAGGTTCTCTACGTTAGTTGTTATCGAATGTTTGCTGTGAAAGGTTCACCAAGTAGCAGGATGGTGAAAAAATATATGCTATGAACATGAAAAAAACAAATCTCAAAAAGAGAAAAAAGCCAGGTCGGAAACCAAAAACTTAAAAAAACTCAAAAATCTAAAGAGAGTGGCTATCGAAAAAGCTTTACAAGCGGTGCGATTGTCTACAGCTCCGAAATCGCAGCATCATGTATCGATAAAAAGAAAAGGAAGAAAGAAAAAACGAGGGCGAGTCATTCCTGTTGCTAAGCGTGGGTTTTTTTTGCCGGCTTTATTTGCAGGGTTGGCAGATTTGGGTTCCCTTTTGGGTGGTGCCAGCGCTGTAGCGAAAACCATAAAAGCCGTCGAGCAAGGCAAGCAACAACTCAAAGAAAGCGAGCGACACAATAAAACGTTAGAAGCCATTGCGATGGGAACTGGAAATGGCAATCCTTTAAAGCCAGTCTTTTATCCACAAGGTAGTGGCCTACCGTCAAAGAAAAAAAAAATTCCATCATCGATAAGCGCTTAAGGCAACTGCCTCGTTATGCCATGACCCATGAAGAAGTGGAAAGCAATGCCAAACAACTAAAGATTTCTCATTTTCGAGGTGTATTTATGCGAAATGAATTACCCAAAGCACCGTGGAAAGAAGAACGAGCCATGATGAATTTAGATGATGATTCAGGCCCAGGAACCCATTTTGTAGCCTATGTGAAACAAGGTTCCACAGTATGGTACTTTGACAGTTATGGAAATTTACCTCCCCCGATTGAGTTGCTACGTTATTTGGGAAACCGGGTAAAGATATTCTATAATGTGAATCGTCAACAAACCATTGACAGTCAAGAGTGTGGCCGTTTGAGTTTACATTTTTTATATAAGAGGTCGCGTTTAGCCAACAGTTTCATCATTATGAATGTCAACGCCAAGACCTTTACCGTCCACAGTCGCGGGCCTGAAGTGACCCTGGATTTTTTCCCCCCATTGAATTGCATCCCGAACAATCCTATGTGCTAGGATTAATTTCTTTGGAAAGTTACAACAGAATTTACAATATTCAACTGGATATTAATGACAAATTTTATTATGATGATTATGTGTTGAGACTACCCCCTGGAGGTTATACCATAGACGATGTGCATGAAGCCATTAGCGTGTCGATGATAAAACAATTTGGTGTCAAACCATTTGCGGATGGGACACACAAATTTGAACTTACAGCCAATACAATAACTAATCGCTGTCGTATTTTCTCTACGTTTAACATTGACTTTGAAACACGAGTTCATTCTATTGGTCCTTTACTAGGATTTAAACTAAGAGTGTTGGCAGCTCACCATCCCCATGAATCAGATTATCCAGTGAAATTCATCGAGGACCATCACATTTCTGTGACTTGCAATATTATTAGAGAAGTATTTACGAATCAAGAACAAAGCCATTCCCTGTATGATTTTATTTTCACCTCTCCTTGCGGCTATATTATTCGTGAAAACCCTTCAGTGGTTCTATATCATCTTGTGTGTGTCAGTGATATTAGTAATATTACCTTACGCTTAGTGAATAGAAACCAACAACTGATTGCTTTGGACGCCAACACCCCTGTGACCTACAAGTTGGTTTTAAAGACGCTATGAAAGTTATCTATAAAGCAACAACAACGTCTACGAGGTCGGTTAGTTGCCCGCCGTGTATGAAACGGTTGACACGAGTAAACCGACAACGCTTACAACGCATTGGTTATACGCTACACCCCAATCATGAACAAAGAGCTGTTGCAAGTGTTAAATCCCATACAAGTGGAAGATGGCGTCGTGCGCATTGATATGCATTCCTATCAACCTCAAGCAACAGGACTGAATAACAATGACGAGATTCAATTCATCATTAACAATCAAGATACTTTTACTCTACCTCATGAAAGTGTCCTTCAAATTGAGGGTAAATTGATGAAAGCAGATGGCAGCACACCCACAAAGTCTGCGTTGGCGAATCATGGTTTGGCTTTTCTGTTTTCTGAAGTACGTTATGTGATAAATGATATTGTCATAGGTATGACTCGAAATGTGGGCATGACAAGTCTTATAAAATTATATCCATCCTATAGCGAGGAGGAAAGTAAAACGGTTTCTATGGCAGGATGGTGTCCCAACAGTAGCAATGACTGGCTAGTTCATACTGATGGCACTTTTACAGGCTTCCTACCCTTAAAATTACTCCTTGGCTTTGCCGAAGATCACAAGCGTATTATTTTAAACGCAATACAAAGTTTGTATCTGGTGAGAGACCGCAGTGATTATAATGCGCTGAAAGGAGCCTCTGACCAAGTGATAGACTCAAAAATTCAACTGCTTCGAATACTATGGAGAGTGCCCCATGTGACGCTATCGGATCGTAAAAAGCTAAGCATGTTAAATTTGGTGCAAAAAGATAAAGCCTTGCATATCGCCTTTCGAAGTTGGTGTCTACATGAATACCCCTTGCTACCTACCACATACACACATAGTTGGAGTGTCAAATCGGCTCGCTCTACCGAGAGACCCCTCTATGTTATTATTGGTTTTCAAACCAACAGAAAATACCAACAAAGCAAAGATGTCACCTTGTTTGATCACATTCACTTGAGAAATATACGACTATTTTTAAATAATGTTTGCTTTCCCTATGAGGGGTTGGAACTCAATTTTTCAAAAAATAAGTTTGGTCCCCTTTATGACATGTTCGCTAAATTTCAATCGTCTTATTATGAAAAACAGGATTGTCCTATGTTGTCGCCACATGGGTTTAAAGCAAAAGCTGATTGTTTTCGACTGTTCGTATCTAGAAGAATCTATGAAAATCACCACCATTGATTTAAGGGTAGATTTTGAAACACAAGAAAATGTCCCAGACCATACCAGTGCCTACTGTTTGATTATTCATGCTAGACAAGTGAAATATCATCCTTTGTCCAATTATGTCACCAGCATGTAAGCCATCTGTGGTCGAGTGAAAAAAAAAGATCATCATTCATAGGATTGATGATAAGCGTCTGCATGCACAGTATCTGTTGCGCTCTGGCACTGTGTGCACATACAACAACAACAAACATCATGTGTCCCTCAATAAGCAACAGCAACAACAACGTGACAGACAAACCATGGAATTTAAAATGTGAATTTAATCGTCTGAAAACTTTTGAAACATGGACAGTTCCCTTTATGGATTGTGGAGAATTGTCTGCGAGCGGATTTTATTACTTAAAACGTGGGGATGTGGTCAAGTGTATTTTTTGCAACATTGAAATTGGAAACTGGGAAATAGGGGATCGACCCTTTAGCGATCATCAGCGATGGAGTCCATCCTGCCCTTACCTCAATCGCTATGATGTGGGCAATATTCCACGGAGTTTGAATTATCCTGTTATTGTACCAGACCCTGCAAAACTAGGAGATACCTGTGGACCGTATGTGCAAACTATTCATTTGAATGCTGTTCCAAATTAAGCCAACAAACTTTGTAATAAAAGTGTAAGTGTTTTTTATGTTATGAATAAAACCTCAAAAATATTTAGCTGTTGTTCAATTCATTTGTTTCTTTTTTTTTCTAAAGTCCTTTGACTTTGCCATGTTAAACCATGGCATGGGTTAGTTGTTGATTAGACGTCAATGAGGTAACATGTAAAAATAAAAGCATGATGCGTACACTCATCGTGGATTGTCAGGGGTTTAAAATTGCAGACAACAAATTTATATTTAAGGAAGTAGCTTTTATCGATTGTAGTACGTTTTGGGTGTCTAACCCTATTCATTTCGTGTTTAAACCTCCCTATGCTTTCGAGTTGCTTAGTGAAAAAGATAAAAAACAGAGCCAATGGATTGAAAATCATTTGCAGTTAGCATGGAAAAAGGGTGATATTTCTTACAAGTATCTTGATATCGTCATGAAAGCCCATTTGTCCGCGGCCAATGTCTTATTCGTTAAAGGGAGTGAAAAACGCCAGTGGCTTCAACCATTTTCACCCTCTCACTGTCAATGTATTGACCTTTTAGATCTGGGTTGTCCATCCCTGCAAACGCTCATGGACACTTGTCCTTGCGACAATATTCAGAATAAAGCCTTAGCGCATGCATGGCAATTGTTTCATTGGCTCACCACGAGTGCATGTTGGGAGTTGTTCAATAAAATTAAAACTGAAACTGTATCGTCCAATGATAGCAGTGAGACGTGTACACGTGAGGTGATAGCAACAACGTTATAGACATGGACGCCACTACAATCGACAAGGCTATTGGAAAGTTCTTTGTTTGCAAGAAAAAAATGATTAGCTTTACACAACATGAATTATTAGCACTACCTAAATCATTTCTTTTTTATGTTGCTGCCAACGCTGTCGAAGAAATTTGGGAAAAGGCGCCTGCCGAGTGGACTAACGACTCTGTATTGAGTGAACTACAACCATGCAGACATTTTCCCCATCACAAGCAATTAACCATGGCAAAAATACCTTCCATTCGACAGTGTGCCACATGCCAATTAATGAAATTATATCATGGTCATAAAACTCAGTGTAAAGACATTGTTTCATCATTACATGGCTGTCATGCGGAAAACAACCACCACCTACCATGCTCGTCAGCAGCCGCCGACAAACAACAACAACAACAACAACAACAACAACAACAACAACAGCAGCAAGAACAAGAAGAAGAAGCACAAGAAGAACAACAAAAAAACTGTTTTTCACCGATTGAAACCTCTATGTCCCAGGTTTACTGGCCGTGGAATTATTGATAAGATCATTAAAAACTTACTATTCGAAGCTCACTTACCTGCTTACAGCTTCTGCGACCCTGGTACTCGTCTTCAAGATCGTTTGAGGAGAGGGGATATGGGAATCAATGCTTTGGATCATGCATGTCTTAATCACGATAAAGCCTATGAAAACAGTGATCCCACACTAAGACGCATTGCCGACTGTCTTGTTAAGCATTGCCAAGCAACGATTAACAGCTTCAGATGCCAGTCTAGCAGAACGAATGGCAGCATTTATAGTGATTGGTGCTATGAAGAGCAAATTACTTTTATCTAGATATGGGCTTTAACATGAGGAATTTATTTTTAAAAAATATGTATAGTATCACTGTTATCATGACAAAAAAATAAATAAAAAGACAAGAGTCCATGTTGTGTTTTTTCCATTATTATTCACTCATAGTTTCATCATTATAATTATAAATAAAATGAATAAAATATCAATGACAAACAATAAAAGAGGGACAGCAGTGCATCGTTATAAAAATTACTAATTGTAGTAAATCTATTTTTCAATCACAAACAATAAAAAAGGACAAAAGTCCATCATTTTAACTAATAGTTTCATCATTATTATAAAAAATTATATACTTCGTAATTGTACTAAACCTATAAACAAAAAATTCTACCATTAAGCATAAGTTTTGAAAATTTATTTTTATTATTATTTATCATTGTAAACGTTGAGCAACAATTAATAAACGTCAAACTGTTGAGCACCAAAAAATAATTTTATTTTATTATAGTTATTGAAGAGTAGGGCATGAAGAAACAAAAAGTCACGGCTAGCGTACAATGATTATTCGTTTTCAATTTTTACAAAACGAACCATGCATCGATTATTTTTTTTTCACCCTCATAAATTAAATGGACAGGGTGAATACTGGAATTGACATCTTCCATGACATTATCAGGTAGGTTATTAAATCGTGTGGGAAGAAATGTCTCAAAGTCTTGACAAATGCAAAGAGCTCGTTCACCAAATTTGGTTTTCAGTTTTTGAATTTTATGTATGTGAAAATATAAAATGCTTAAAGATTTTTTTTTTTAATGTTCAAAATTTCGAAGGCAATTGCTGCCAATCCAAGGATGAATCTTGGAGCATACAAATATTACACATTGTCATTATTATTGTGTTATCTAGTCAACATGGCTGAACATTCAAATAATCGGAGCATTAGCTCAATTACATTCTATAGTAATTACAATAATTATTAGAGTGTACATAAGGAAATACAGTCCACTATATCATTCAGTCGTATAATTTCTCCCCTGATGCTTCATCTGTGGGCACAATGATGCACAAGAGCATACATTTGTTTTGATCCACCAGGGCCGGATTACATTTGTTTTGGTCCTACACGGCTTATGTTCGCTTCGTCAACTGAAGCTATGTGGTCAAGATAATAAGATTACAAAGGTCCCCTGTTTGAAAATGGATCAACAAGAATGTGGCCCACGTTTCGAAATTTTGAACATTTAAAAAAAAATCTTTAAGCATTTTATATTCATGTGTTTTAATCATCTTGACGATGTAAATAAATGTTTTACAAAATTTTTATGAGAGACCAAACATTCGACTGTGTTAGGAGAATTTTTTAGTGATATTGACTGAAGAAGGCTCACAGAGCCGAAACATGTCTCAAAATGTATATTGACATCAAGTGATATATAAAAAGATAATTTTGTATTGTAAAGTGGACATTTGCATAACTTATCAAAATCAATACGGGAAAACTTGGAAAAATGACTAAAGTCATAGATATTTGTAAATGTATGTCTCTGTTGTGAATGGGAATTAGCCTATCATCCCCTTGTCGAATGACTTGTATTCGTTTGCCCTGTTGTTGTGCAAATTCACACTGCATTCTGTTAAATAAATAGTATCAACAGATACTAAGAGCAAACATCTGAATGCTGTTGGTAACCTATAAAGGGCAAAGTTAACACGCTATGCATTTCATAACCATGTCTACATCCATCAAACCAAGAAAGAAACAAAATTCAAAACTATAAATTTAAACCAGTGTGTATGTGTTCATCAACGTGAATACACGATAAACTAAAACAAACAAAGAATCAAAATAGCCAAATGTATTCTAAACGTCAAGTATGCACCTGAAAGCCGAATGTAAACAAAAAAAAAGCCATAATCATGACATGATGTAGTTAGTTTCTAACAAATCTCATTCTATGAGGAGAATATTGATTGAGAGGTAAGCTAAGACAAACTTGGCGAAATGCTTGTTGTCGATACGAAGTGATTCGTTCCTCAGCAGGAAATTTATAAAAATGAAAACAAAACATTTGAGAGGTTATTGGAAAACAAACATTAAACAGGGGTTTTGTACATATTGTACACTAGAAATCTGCAAAATGATCCTCGTCAGATAATTTAACAATCATTTGATTCATGGTTAAACCGTACCATGCTTTATGAATCACTTGCGTGGATACATTATTTTCAAAACCAAAATTTAGCATACAGGATTTACAAAAGTGATGCCCTGGGTCATGAAACAAATCATCATCATTATCATCACGATTAATGATGCTGTCATAAAACGTGGTATCAATGCGTACTTTCGTGTTTCTATATTCTGAAGGATAGGCCACACATTGAGGATTATGAGACACCATCGTGGCATATTCATGAACGTGGTGTGTTTTGTGACGATAAAACAATCTTCATCATGGCTCATTATTGAATCTGAAAAGTAGTCGTTGCCGTTTACTAAGTGAATAAATAAAAAAAATACAATGTGCTATATACACTGTCTGTCCCCTAAGTCAATGGCAAAAGGAAAATAAAAAATAAGCAAAACACAAATAACCATCTGTCTGTTGACTTTTTTAGCTGTAGGCCTCAAGCATAACATGCAACAGATTTTTAAAAAATCTGTTCAGATATTGGATTGGCGTTGTTTTCAAATATATTAGCACTCGTATCACTAGACATAAAGTGAGAGATTGTGCACAGTAAAAGCAGAATATATATTTTTTTTTGTTCTTGCATGAGGCCTACTAAGCCACAACCTAGTGTGGCCTATTAAGCTGTGCCTACTGAGAAAGTGCACACTTTGCTGAAACATCGTGTGACATAGCTGACGAAACGTTTCAAAAACGTCGGTCAACAACAACACGTCTAATTTTAAGTAGTGCATAGCATACTGGCCCATGGTTTCTATGCCAAACACTCGCCAAACACTGTGTGCGTGGACATAGTCTTCTTCACTAATGGTGCTTTGAGTTAACTGAGAAAAGAATTTTTCTCTTGGCGGCAAAGACGTTTCTTCAAGCACCTCGTAACTTCCCACATAATCATAAGGAAAATGGCCTTTACAAACACACAATTTAAATTGATTTATATCCGTAAAGTGGGAATGGGTATGTTTCAACTCATCTTCGCTTAAGCCTTTCACAAGACTATCCAGCGAACTAGACATAAATTTGAATGAGTCGAGAAAGCGAATGCTCATGCTTCCTTTTCTCCATGAAAGTGAGGTAAAGCTCTCATGGTTCTTAGCCAAAATGCTGAATTTGCTCTTATCTACATGAGCAAATTGCTTTACAATGAAGTGAAGGTCATACATGGAGAAATTGTGTAAGAAGACAGGGAGGAAGCGAGGTGTAGAGTACTTCAAATTGCATTCGTTATGCGCAGCACCTCTAAAATGCCCTGTCCTGTGGCAGTGGTCTCTTACTTTTTTTTCTCCGCCTAAGATTGGCTTTTCACATATGTGGCAGGTGGTGGCTTGATCATATTCTCTTTGCTGTACATCATTCATCTGAATTGGTACAGGGTTGTTCAAAATAGTTTCTACTTTGCCTGCTAAAGCCGCCATTTAATCAACAAACCACCGCGCACAATCCTGACCTTCATGACTTACATACTCACCTTGTGAATTATCATAGTGACAGACAACATAATAGGCTACAGCAAAAGGCTCATGTTTCTGCACTGGATAGGTTGAGCTTGTATGGGGGCTTGGTTCACATCCCTGAATGGGAACAGTAAGGGCCTCAAAATCAGCGTAAACAGTAAATGGTACCATGTCTTGTTTATTAGTGGCCTTAAATTTTAAGACTGCGTCATTCCCTTCGGGCAAGACTAGCTTTACTGCCGTCTGCCCTTCACAGTCTTCCGTATGTCATTTCAAAAGTTCACCAGTTCCAAAATACTGAAGGCAGCGCTCACAAATATGCTTTTAGGATGATGATTTGACATTTGGCTGCTCACCAATTTACATAAATTCTTTATCCAACAATAATGGCTTTTATCCCCATCAGACAGAAAAAGCAGGTGAATGTGATGTTGCTTTACCTGTTTGGTGGCATACAAGGGGCCCACAATATTGGATCCGTCGATGCCATACACCATGAAGGAGAAATTTGGATTATCTTTCTCAAATAAATGAATTTTATCTAGAGGCATGGGAAATGAAACACACTCGACATTGAGGGTTTGTTTCATGTGGTTAAACACATCTTTGTACTGCCCTGGTCTATCACTACGTGTGTCTTCACAGGGTTGCAGACAGCTAACTATACTCCACAAAAAGCAGTAATCGTCTTTATTGCGTATGTTGATCACTGCCTTTCTGGAAGCGATAAAGCTCGGTGTGGCTATATAGCTACTTCCTGCATTCAATGGATTGTATTTACAAAAATTGATTTGCAAATAGGCAATGCTATTGAGGGCCAAGCCACTGGGACCCTGTTGAAACTTATCAAATTTAGTGATAAGCGCTTGAATAGCTTTCTCCTGATACCACGTTTCCAAATTATCAGCTATCAGTACTTTCTCCATTTTTGTACAAAGGTTGAAGGTGTGTTTCTCTTCAACATTATTTTTTATCAACGTAAATTCACATAGTAGTTCTAAATTTATTTTTAAAGCCTGATGCAATCTTAAGCCTTGTTCACATTCACTCAAAAAATGGGAAAACATAATTCCACTAAATCTTTAGGCAACAGACAGTGATTCGCATTGTAAATTCGGCCGGAGCAAACTCGCGTTTTGAAACATTTGGCCAAAGGCTACCACACTAACACTTCGCTCTCTGATATAGACATGATTATAAAATGGACTAATGAACGTGCAAACCTTACCTTAGAATAGGTTAATCCAAAACCAGCAATTCCACACGGCCACACTTATCGCTTTCACTGACTGGCACACAATCACACTCACAGGCACACAATGGTCGTAGCAATTTGATGATGATTCTTTACAATTGGCCCCAGCAGGAGATGATCACCAACAAAGGTTTCTGTTGATTTGTTTCCAACGATTTATCTAAAAAACAAAACAATACAATCCGTTATTAGTCATGGTTATATACATTAAACATGTGCATTCATTCATTCATTCATCCATTCATTCATTCATTCATAAGAGTTGCTAAAAACAAAAGGTTTCAAGTTTGTGCACATAGATAAGACACTCACTCGAAAATAACAAGGTCATTTGCAAAGAAAAGAATTAATCTAGTGTATATTCATAGTTCACCTTCTTTTTTAAATATCGAAAGCGTCTAGGTAGTTAAAACCTGTTCACTCCATACACGTCTTCATTCTGAAACAATAATAAATACACGCCATAAGTTTATAAATTTCCGTGAAATAAATGGCATACATTTAACAACAACAAAAACAACAAAAATGGAGCAACATGTACTCACCATATAATGAATTATAATGCTTTCAGCAAATGTGCTCTTTGCCGCCACTGTCACTGTCACTGTCACTGTCTCTCTGTCTGCTTTCCCAGACTTAATGACGTTTTTTTCAAATCTGCAACAAACAATATCCCCAAAAAATACATTCAGTCACTAACTTACTTTTCACGCATACACAAAATAACAATAAAACCAATAATGTCATAATTAACAATAATGAACCTACCTTAGTACAAGTATGGCCGCGGTTCACGTAATTTTTTTACAAAGAGCATAAGGCACTTGCATCCGTCGCCTTCAAAGATGATCACTAGAATAATGAGTCTCTCTTACCCTCACAACATATATGTCTCCTCAACAACATGCAAAGTTAACACTTTACTTTTTTTGTTCCTACGCATAGGATGTCGTGGAGCGCACAAGTCAGACTGATTCTCACAAGCTTTGCAATCTCTGCATGAGTGTGCGTGGGAATGCAGTGATCAGCTTTTCGACAGAGCTGTATGTCCTGCATTGAAAGATCGAGTTACACGTCTGGGTCAGATAACAGCCACCTGCATGCGAACACCAGGGTGTTATCTCTCTCTGCCTGCGAGGCACGTACGATGATAAGACCAGTGTCTGTCTGGCTCGCCGTGGGTCAGCCTCAATGCTTTCAATTCTCATTTCATCAAGCAAGTTCTCTCTCTGCGTGTGAGCCCAGTCAAGCCTTATCAAATAATAATAATAATGCATAAGTGTTTTACCAACATCATAGCGCTTAACATAACGTGACTTCAAATCTGGTTCCTTACTTTTTCCCCAGTTTTCCTCAAAGATCTCGAAAAAAAATGACGGAAACCATGATTTCAGCTTTTCCATACCAACATTCCCGTAAACAGAACAAGGACACAAATACATCGACATGCCCGTCATAAAAATCGCCTCATTCGTTTTCCAAATAACGCGAAAATTAACAAAAACAACTTTTCCATAAGAAAACCATGTTTCCAGCTTTTTACATTTTCTATATCTATATCCCCGTAAAGAGAATAAAGAGACGAAAAAATTACTATCACACACGTCATCATTACGTTTTCAGTTTTTCAAATATTAGGGAAAATCACAAAAACCAATTTTCCATAAAAACCATGTTTCCAGCATTTTACTTATTCCATACCTACATCTCCGTAAAGAGGACAATGAGACGAAAACATACTATCATACACGTCATCCTCACGTTTTCGGTTTTCGCAATATGAGGGAAAATCACAAAAAACCATTTTTGACTAAAAAAACATGTTTCTAGCTTTTTACCTTTTCCGTACCTACATCTCCGTAAAGAGGACAATGAGACAAAAACATACTATCACACACGTCATCTTCACGTCTTCGGTTTTCAAAATATGAGGGAAAATCACAAAAACCCATTTTCCATCAAAAACCGTCTTTCCAGCTTTTTACCTTTTCCGTGCCTACATCTCCGTAAAGAGGACATTGAGACGAAAACATACTATAACACACGTTATCCTCACGTTTTCGGTTTTCACAATATGAGGGAAAATCACAAAAACCCATTTTCCAACAAAAACCGTGTTTCCAGCTTTTTACCTTTTCCGTACCTACATCTCCGTAAAGAGGACATTGAGACGAAAAAATACTATCACACACGTCATCATCACGTTTTCCGTTTTCCAAAAATCGGCAAAAATGTGAAAAACGCATTTTTAGACCCAAAACCCTATGTTCACCTTCTCGACACCTACATTCCCGTAAAGAGCACGACGAGACGAAAAAAACGAATCCAAGCACGCCCTCCTAGCATGGCTCCTTCCATTCCAAAGTCGCGGGGGCTCACAACTTCCTAAGTGTAGCAGCTCCCCCCTCTTACCACGTTTTTATTTTGGGGTGGATATACCCCGTCCATAGAAAAGGAGAGTTCACCACGAGTCCTACGACAACTCATACGTTTAAATCCGATTATTGGTTAGCGAGATAGTAAAAAGCCGATGACCTATTAGATTTTTTGGGGTTTATTTCAATACATATAAAAAAAACACTCATTTATAAATAATTATTTTAAAAGCCCGCCCTCTTACAAAACTCCTCAAGTGCGCATGCGTATAAAAAAACATTCATCGCCAAAATGTCAAAAAACAACATGTTTACCCCAAATGGCGTTTCCCAATTCCATCCATTTTAAAAAATAACCTTACCATCACCTACAGCGGAAAAAATACCATCTAAACGACCCCTCACTCGACCCTACTCCTCCCCCACCTCCTAACCCTTTCCCAACATAGGCATACACATTCAAGCACGAGCGCGACTTGAGGAAACCAACAATACCCCACTACTTGCGAATGATCTTTTAGTTTTTGTATTTTAATTAAATAAAGAGGCTATAGGAAAGTAGGGGGCATTTCTAGCAGTGCTAGGACACCCTGTATGTTCTAATCCCATGTTTGGTTAGCGAGATATCAAGTTCGGGGCCGATACGAGGAGGGTTCAAAAAGAAGTGTAACAGCTTTCCCCTCATCCCACTACTCACGCCCAGCGGTATCGTCTCTCTCTCTCTATCTACAACCACTCATCATGAACATACGATATTCGAACGGGGGGCGCGTTACCCCAAGTCTTTGAACACCTCGTACAGATCTCTAGATTTATTGGTTTGCGAAGTATAACAAAAAGTCTAAAATCATGATTTTACCTCAAAAAAGTCTGTTTCCCTCATTCTCAATACTTTAATCTATTAACAACATCAAAAGGGCTTCAAGGCAAGCGATTTGACACGTCACACGTTCAAATCCGACCATGCGTTCGTGAGATATCGGCAAACTTCGTGGGAAAGTAGGCAACTATCTAGCTCTCTCCCATCACTAAAACCCCTTCTTATAAATCATTTTTCAAAAAGCCCGTCCTCTTACAAAATCACCAAGTGCATATGAATAAAAAACAAAAACGAAAAATGCTAATTCATTATGGCATCGACTCGTTGGCATGTCGTTTATGTGGAACAACGTTTAATTTCATACTAGCATTCACACTCTCACATGTTGTACTTGGAAAGCGGGATTTTCGGAAAAATTATAATTTCACACCCTAGTAGGGGTAGGTTTTATTTTGGGGTGGGAATAGGTTGTCCATTGGAAAGGGGGTGTCAGCCCGAGTTCAACGACTCCTCATACAAGTCCCTAGCCTTATTGGTTCATGAGATATTAAAAAGCCGATGGCCTATTAGTTTTTGGTCTTTTGGTTATTTTTTCTTAAATAACTCATCTATAAATCATTATTCAAAAAGCCCGCCCTCTTACAAAACCCCCAAGTGCACATGCGTAAAAACAAAAAAACAAAATATGTTAAATCGTACTGGCGTCGACTCGTTGGCATGTCGTTTATGCGGAACAACGTGTAATATCATACTGGTATCGGACCAGATGCATGTTACACTTGTAAAGCTACATTTACCTAAAACATTACAATTTCATCCCCTAGTAGGGGTAGGTTTTATTTTAGGGTGGGAATAGGTTGTCCATTGGAAAGAGGGAGTCAGCCCAAGTAATTTGATACCTCATATGTCCAAAATCGATCCATGGATTCGCGAGATATCGGCTTGCCAAGGTGCAACATGCAGTCGCAGTGCGTGCTTTAACGCTTATGGCTACGAGTGGGTCAGAAGCACCACTAATCCCCTACTCACTTAGTATAAGGAGTTATTTACTGTAATATCCAAATTTGTATACCTTTTTTTATTTTGCCATATTATCAAAGACCAGTAGTGAATGTGGTAGGTTGTTAAATACGAATGGTATCATGTAAGCTTTGACAAATTCATTTATACGTTTAAGAAATTACAAAATTTGAGTTCGAAAATCTTTTTTCCTGTTGATGTTTTAAATGTTCTTTGAAAACACTATTTAAAAAAATCCGCCTTTCACCATGTCCTACAAAGAATTTTAGGAAACATGTTTGAATGTTGGTAATTCTATTAATATAATATGTATTTGAAATAATTCCGTATCGAATTATACTTTCCACTAATCCATAGTATGCTATTCTTAGCACTGAGGTAGTCATATTTTGTTTCAGTTGGAAAAATGTACTTGAAACTATTCTAAGTCTGGAAGTAACTTGATTAATATGCTGGTCCCATCTGAAATTACAATCGATATACACACCTAAGTATTTCTGAACAGTTACACTTTTTACTGATGCACAGTTTCCAAAGTATTGTTACTACTTGTCATGCAAAGGTAGTCATGTATTTTAAGATGTACATTTTGTAGTAGTAGTAGCAATAGTAGTAGTAGGATGACGAAATGCTAATTATCACTTTTGGTGATTGTAGCAAAATTTAATCTCAGCCAAAGTCGCCTAAATCGAGTTCTCTGAAAGATCCCAGAGACAATGGATCCACGAAATATTTTCATGAACAACCCCTAAAATATGCATCCCAGGAAGCTAATGCTATATGATGATAATTATTATTATTATAATAACTGTATTATTATTATTATTATTATTATTATTATTATTATTACATTTTTGTTGTTGTTGCATTTCAGCAATCGCACGTATTAATAATTCGTTACGTTAAGGAAAAAAATAAAAGTGAAGTACAGGGTGAATATAACCTAACACTCTGGGAAAACTAGCGACTGCCGCCAGGTCTGTGTACCGGTCAACACTGGCGACGTGATGGCATCCAACATCGTGCCTAAAAGGTTAGCATCCAAGGCTTCGGCCTGAAGGCACCCTAGCCGTGGGGATTTTAACCTTACAATACTAACATACGTACAATTTACGTGTATGAATAATTTAAATGCTTAGAATTCCCTCCATATCTATCCCCACCCTACCATCTTCCAACAGTGCTTCTACCGGTCAATGGTGGTGATGTCAATGCTTTTGTTATTAATGCCAATCAGTTCTAGAGGCATAAACATGGGGCAAAGAATTGCCTGGAAACTATCCTTGAATTTTATCACTTCAGAGGGGTTATAAAAACAACCTCATAAAAACCAGAGACAGTATAAGAGGCCGAGGAGATTACGAACTGCTATTTACGTCAAAGTAAACGACTTCTGTTTTTTGTTGTATTTAAGATGGAACTTAACGTATTCAACTTCAAAGACCACAGAGGATTCAGTGTATATAAAAAGTGTTACATACGAAATATATATTAATTTCAACCATTTCACTAATTGGTGCCTTTGCACCAAGTTCGTAATGCACACTAAATTTAACGTATTATTAGTGTTAAGCATCAATTGAATATTGTTAGTATTCTAGGGTTAATATCCTATGGTTAAGTTCCCTGGTTCGTGTCCTGGGTGTTTGTGGCGTAGTCATAAAATAGAACTACCAAATGTATAATTAACATAAAAAGTAAAAATAAAAAACTGAAAGTAAAAGACGACAAAAAAAATTCTAACAAGATGTTTATTGAAGAACATGTAGTCTATTTTCCCTTACACGGATGATTATACTGTAGTTATCACTGTATAGCTCTAATCTTGGCAACAGATGAGCATCATATAAGGGGTCTCACTTGCGTTAATTAAAAGAGTACCACACTGGATATAGAGCACATCGGCCATCTTGAAATTTCGAAATAAACTAATACTCTAAGAATTGTAGAGCTATAGAAACAAAATTTAGTAATAAGATAGAACCCTTCAAGTCAGTTGATATGCCCAAAGCAAAATAACAGTGACTCCATACATTCAAGATGGCGGCTAGGCGTACCAGGCCTATTTAAATGTACAAATTAGTAACTCAGAAAAGAATGTCTCCATTAAAACGAAACTTGGCAGAAGAGGGGTATTATAAAAGAGGCCTCAATAGCGTTAGTAATAAATTTATCATACTGAATATAGCGCGCAATGGCCATTCTGAAATTTCAACATTAAAAAATAAATAACTCTAAAATACAGAAAATAAAGTGCCCAATTAGACCAATAGTTAATTGCATGAACGCGCCAAATTACAAAATCAGTAAAGAATTACCAAAAACTTTAAAACACCGCCTTTCCAATGACAAAAACAATTATGTAAGGAATACAACGGAACTAGTAACTGCATTAAACATGTTACAAACCTAGCTTGCGGCTTGTATCCTGCGATATAACTAACATGTACACCAAAATTCCAATTAATGAAGCAATCTATATTATCGAAAACAACTTAAAGTCCAACAACTCAGCAAAAGAAACCAAAGAAGGTCGTACTCAACCAAAACGTGTTTCAATTTGATAATAAAATATAAACACAGAGGGCCTAGCCGTGGTGTCACCACTAAGCAGGCCAAACGCCGAAATCTTCATTAACACACTGGAAAATGCGTTCCTAGAAAAGACCTCGACAAATGGAATAGTAACGTGTAAAAGATACGTGGATGATGTAATTTTCATCCACGACATTGAATTAACAAGCGAAGAAACAATTCTCCAAACCATTAATAGCCTACACCATGTAACGTGTTTTTCGAGGGTATGTTACGCCACTGACATAAGTCAGTAGGAAGCCATTCAATGTTTATTTACGCGGCAACTTGTTAAGCCAAGACATGTTTCATGTAACTTATTATTATTATTAAGGTATTTTTTGGAGCGTTTTTTATAAGATTATAAGTATACAGATAGGTTTTCGATGTTATAGAAAACACAATCAAGCGAATTATTACGAACAACATTATCGCGGAAAATTATATGATTACGGAATTTAACGGATTTTAGTCAGTTAGGGTGTATTGTGAGAGAGATGAGTCATTGGGAATTCAGCTACAGGTATATTCTTGTCGAGAAGCGTGACGAAAGCCGTGGGGCACTTCCAGCTGGCTGCATCAAAAACAGGCGAAATGGCCTGGACCGGAAATCGAAATCGTCGCGCTGAGTATATTGACCCTTATGTCGGGAGTATCGCGTGGTGTCTCAGCCAATCATAGGAGACCGGGCGACTTGGAGACGGCTCCGGAGAGGGGATTCGACGAGTGCATATATTGTTTGCGTGCCGAGAAGGGACGACTATTATCATTGTAAAACTTGACCGATGTGGTTGCTTGTTTGGTTGGTTCCGGTGTGATCGGACCATAACTTTATCATTTCTACAACAATCTCCAAAACTGACGAAGAAGATGGAGACGTCCAAAAGGCTGTTGAAAGCTTTCTTAAAGAACATCAAGTACGAGGGAAATGCTAAGGCAATTTCCAATGGTAAGCGCGAATGACTCAGAACTACATAATCTCTCGCTTTTTTCATATTCAAAATTTCAGTAACTTCATAGCTTGGGAATAATAGTAAAATCAGTAATTCATCCGACTCCGTTTTCACGTAATTCTCTAGTGGTAAATTCAAATCGTTACGCTCCAATTTAAATTTATTATTATTATTATTTTTAAAATTGCCACTACTTGTTTTTTATATAATAAATTCATTTCTTATACTATGCAATCTTTGCTTTCAGTAGGTAGCATTAGATATAGACCAAATTCTTTCTCCTGATACAATTGTTAGTTGGGTTAATGATCAAATCATACCACGATCTGAGTGTGAAGATTCTTAAAGGTGTTCTGCCAGAGCTAGGTGTTGTTAAATATACATTTAGATTTCAACATAGCGTTGAGGTCTTGGCGCCCATTAATACAACGTATCTTAGTCAGAGTAAACATTACATTTATCACCTCAAACGTGGGACTTGCTGTGGTTTTTCCACACTCTCCCCAGGAAAACAGTTACACTTCTCACCCAACAGTGGGGACACTAGTAAAACCGTTACACTTGTACGCTCAACGTGGAGTGGAAAACAGTTACAACCACTCTATCAAGTTCACTAAGGAATCCGATACCGATCGGAAAATAAGTTATCTCGACATAACTGTCGAACTTAAAGATAATGAGTTTTCATATTTCATATTCCGAAAACCTACACAAACATCGCACGCAATTGACAATCAGTCCAATCATCCCAGTACGCATAAATTAGCGGGATTTAATTCAATGGTGCACAGGGCTTTAAACATACCCATGTCAAAATACAAGGAAATCAGAATAGTCAAGCAAATAGCAAAGGAAAATAATTTTCCGTCCAGCAAAATAGATCAAATTGTAGCCAGACATAAAAATAAAACGATTCAAAAGCAGAACAATAATGAGAACAAATTCTCGCGTTTTAATTATGTGAATGCGAATACATATACAATCACGAATCTGTTCAGAAAACAAGGCATAAAAATAGCATTTACAACGAATAGCACAACCGGAAAGCATCTACACAATAGAAATCTAAATAAACAAGACCCGTATTCAAAGTCAGGGGTATATTCCATTACATGCCAAGATACAGGGTGTCAAGCAAATTACATCGTGCAGAGTGGGAAAAGAATGGATACACGATACAATGAACACAGAAATGCGATAAAATACGGGACGCACTCAGCCGTATGCGAACACATGTGCGACGCGCGACACAGTTTCACTAACATAGAAACTGACATAAAAATAAAGCATCACAAACCAAAAGGCAGAACTCATGACATAAAGGAAACAATCGAGATATCCTACACTTAGCCAAAATAAACAACCCCAATACTGTAATTTAAACGAACATACATTCATTGAGACACTTCACTCTACTAAAAAACACACCCCGTCGGAAACAAGACACAACATAACGATTTAGCCAAGCTAGACAGGGGATTAATAAGGGAAACATGTTATTGGATCAGGATGTACGGTGTATCTATTTCTTCAATAAACCGAGGCCAGTAATAACGGCAGTATTTAAGGTGCAAGGACATTCTCATTAGACCGGGCAGCGCTTATATGGCTATTAGCTTACGCGTGCCGAGAATTCAAACCCGGTCTTTAATAATTGAAGATTATCCTGAATACAGTAACATACACCACAGTAGGGAGACTAGACTTGGCCACATACAGTCACATTTGTACGACGAACACAGAAACTAAGGTATGCGAGAGGGGAAATGCCCAGGTATATAAGAGACCCTGGCCCACAGGAACCTCCCCAGTTGAGTTTAGATAGTGGCGAAGACAACTGCTCTCACCAGGACACGCAAGACTCAATCAGATAAGTAGCCTGTACAAAACAACCTAAATTAACCATTTAACTACAATCACATATTCACTCTAAATAAGCATGTTTGGAGGTCAATCACCACTTTAAGTATTTTAACAAAATATCACATAGACTATAACCAACAAATATTGACCAGTTGAACTATCTCAACTAATACCGTAACTAAAGAAGTGTACATATTGTAAATATTTTCACCCATACTTTCTGACATAACAAATGTGTAGCTAAGTGTAATGGATCTGATGATGATCGCTTGATGATCGAAACTAGTCATTCGAGTGTATTTATTAATCTCATGTATTTTTTTTTCAGGATTAGGGAATAAACCATCTCATTTGAGTACAATCGTGTTGACCGACGGAAGAGAATTAAACTTTCGTTTACTAAGGCAACACTGAAAATGGCTTCAAACGCCATAATAACTTTCTATGTTTAAGAGCTATAGTAACAAAAATTGGTGATAAGGTAGAAACTTATGTGGAATCGTATGCCTAGAGCAAACTATTAGTGACTCCAACTTTCAAAATGGTGGCTGGGCCTACGGTACTATTAAGAAGTAATCGTTCAGAAATTAATTGCGCAATTATGACGAAAGAAAGAACTGCCATATAAGGGGCGTTGTTGAAATAAGCCACAAGAATAACACACTGAATACAACGTGCGGCAGCCATCTTGAAATTATGAATATGATAATGGTTAACATAAAGTATTTCGAAGCTACAATAACGAATATAAGAAGTAATGTAGAACATTTTAAGTGACATCATATGACCAAGGTAAAAGAACAGCGACTAAATATATTCACGATGGCGTCTGGGTGTATTCTTAAAACTTGAATATCATTAGCTTATGATATAATAGCACAATTAACGTGAAATTTGACGAGAGAGGGGTACCACCTAAAAGAGCCCCTCTAACAATGCTCATCAGGATATCACACTGAATATAGGGCGCAGTGGCCATCTTGAAATTATTGAGTGTAAGAATAAATAGCTCTATATATTTTAGAGACACAATATCTAAAATTAGCATTAAAGTATTAAATGACAAAGACAAAAGAACAACCTCGCCATGTAATAGAGATGGTCGCTGAGAGCACTATTATAAATTCAAAATCAATAGTCATACGACTATCACACTGCGTATAGCACGCAAGTAGTGTATTTGTAAGAGTTTTATACCCACCGCCACCTCACCCATCTCACAAGATGGCGGTCATAGCTTAACTTAACCTAGCCTAACTTAACAAGATGGCGGCTACAGGTTAACTTAACCTAGCCTAACCTAACAAGCTGGCAGCAGTAGGTTAACTTAACCTAGCCTAACCTAACAAAATGGCGGCCGTAGCTTAACTTAAGGGCCTAACTACACTTTTGTCGATATTTCCTGAACCCCTAATGGGAATTTGACAAATGAGGTGTCAAATTACTCGGGCAGACACCCCCTTTCCTATGGACAACTTATTTCCACCCCAGAATACAACCTACCCCTACTAGGGGGTTAAATAGTATTTTTTTAGTAAATGTCGCTTTCCAAGTGCGACATATGAGAAGGTGAATGCTAATATGAAATTAAACGTTATTCCACATGAAAAACATGCTGAGTCCTGCATGCCGCTATGATTTTACATGTTTGTTTTTTGTTTTTATGCATGCGCACTTTAGGTTTATTGTAAGAGGGCGGGCTTTTTGAATAATGAATTATAGATAAGTTGTTTTTAAACCAATTAACCAAAAGATCCAAAACTAATTGGTCATCGGCCTTTTAATATCTCTTTAACAAAGAAGGCTAGGGACTTTTATGAAGGGTCGTTGGACTTGGGTGACGCCCTGTTTTTGAATGTATTATTCATTTTTGTCAAAAGGGCCTAACTACACTTTTGTTAATATCCCACTAACTAATAATCAGAGAGGGTCAAGTAAGGTGTCATAGGACTCAGGATGGCCAACCCTTTTCCATGGCCAATGAATCTATCCAAAAGACCCAAAACAGCAAGGTCATTGACCTAAGATTTTATGAACTAATAATCAGAGAGGGTCAATTGAAGTGTCATAGGACTCGGAATGGCCAACCCGCTAGAGATGTGTATGAGGGGTGGTAGGACATGGGGTGACACCCCCTTAAAGCCTATCGCACTCCCCCTGGAACAATGATAAAATGAATGACAGATGAAATTAAATAATAGTGGAAAGTGTTGCTAGAATGAAATTGTGACAGTGAAAAAACTGGAGTACTCAGAGAAAAACCTGTCTGCATCTGCTTTGTTGAGCACAAATCTAACATGGAGTGACTGGGAATTGAATTACGGATGAAGTGGTGAGAGATTGACATGCGGCTACCTACGACATGGAAGCTTCAAGTCATGAGTGACATACACTCAGTTTCTGAGCTACAAGAATGAATTCTAAGAGAAGAAAAACATCCTGATTGGTTGGTAGGTTTTAGCGTTAGGGCTAATGCACACATCCTAGTACACAGGGCCCATTTATAGTTGAATTAGAATAATGCATGTTCTTAAAATGTTAAAACTGAAGAAATGGTACGTGCTGTAAGCCGTCTTGTTATTTCCGGTATCATGTTCCTGACATGGCAGAGAGCACACAGTTCTGTTGCTATGGCTGACCTGCAGTAATTTAAAACCGCAGGTGTTCATCTTGACAATGGATAATGCAAAGTTAGCAGTCATTGGATATTACACAGGAGTTCCTACCGGTGTTATGTTGCTGAAATGGCAGAGATCACACAGTTCTGTTGTTATGACTGACGCTACAATAATTTAAAATCGCAGGTGTTCATCTTGACAATGGGTAATGGAACGTTAGCAGTCATTGTATATTACACAGGTGTTCCTAGCGTACTTTGGAGTGGCAGGTGTATGGGATAGGAATTGCAATGATCTGCAAAAACTGCTGACACGAGCGATAAGAGCCTATATAAGAGAGGTGTCATATACCCCCCTACTGTCTGTCTATATTACTGTTCAATAGTTGCAAAAAAAAAGCCTTTTAGTAGAAAATCATTAAATTATTTTGCAAGGTAAGTACTTATTATTAATGGATTGTAGTTTTTTTATTACTAATTGATGTTGAAGTTATTGATTGGATTGTATTTATTGATTGATTGATTTATTTGTTTACAGATAATTGGGTAACTGTAGGTTAACCGAATCCTATACCTTGTTCATTCAGTGGCAGCAGTTGATAAATTATTAAAGGTGAGTACCCCCTCTAATAACTTTTAAACAGCTAGAGTGATATTTTCCAATGTTCACCACTAGATGTCAGTGGCAATGGCATATTTGGTAGTTAAAGTTGGAACTACTGTACTTGACCATGGTGAGTAAAGCTAAATTTGTAGGTTAGATTTTGATTTTTTCTCTATTAAGTCCGAATTTTCGTTGCTAGGTGTCAGTGACAGAGGGAATATTTAAAGGCTTAACCTCAGTTCACCTAACATAACCTAACTTTACCTAACTTAACCTTATCACTTGACAGGTTTTACAAGTTTAGACTTGCTTTAAGACTGGCTATGACGTCACACTTAACCCACTTAACTGGCGGGCGTTGGTTTCTATCACGTGACATGTTCTACAAGTCTAGACTTGCTTTAACACTAGCTATGACGTCACACTTAGCTCACATAACTGACGGCCGCTGGTTTCTATCACGTGATATGTTCTACAAGTTTAGACTTGTTTTAAGACTGGCTATGACGTCACACTTAGCTCACTTAACTGACGGCCGCTGGTTTCTATAATTTAAAAAACAAGAGATAAAGTGAAATGTGCCTTTAACGCTCTATTAAGTCCGAACGTTCAACGTTAGGTGTCAGTGACAATGGTATACTTGATAGCCAAAGTTGGAACTACTTGACAATTGTGTGTAAAGCTAAATTTGTAGGTTAGATTTGATTAACGCTCTATCAAGTTTCAACGTTCACCACTAGGTGTCAGTGACAATGATACCTGTTAACCAAAGTTGAAACTACTTGAAAATAGACTTGCTTAGAGTCCACAGACGATCAATTAAAATACTCTACTATAACCGTAGACTGTAATTTAATTAACATATTTTTCTAATACTTTGTTTTATTTTTTATTAATATTTATGATTTCTTTCTATTATAGGTAATTTGGAAAGTGATCACTATGTACAAGTGTGGTGAATGTAATTAACAGTTTTCAAGACCTGACAGCCTTCAACGCCATGCAAACGCTAAACATAACCTTAAACTGTTTGTGTGCAGACGTTGTGCTACCACATTTAACAGACAGGATAATCTTGCACGTCATGTAAATTTAATACATCTTAGTTCAGCACCATTTTCGTGTTCAGTTTATGAACTTGGGTTTTATGGTGTAAAGCGATATCAATCCCACATGGTTGAAGTGCATGGTGAACAACAGGAATTAAGAACTGCAAAACCATCAACTAGTACGGAACCTTTTAACAAATGTGATGCTCAAAAGCGTAAACGTTCTCAAGATTATGAAAATAGTTGTACAACAAAAAGAATGAAGAATGGTGAACCTTCCATGACGCATTGTGATGCATGTAATATTGATATACCTTTTTCAATCCTTCATGGCCATTTACGCAGTATTAATCATAAAAATAACGCTTGCCATGAAAGAAATTCTGCGAATATTCAACAAATTGGTAGTGCGTTTAAAAGTCGAATTGCTAGTGACAGACTTCATAGGGAAGTAAAAACTCAAAGTATTGAAACATTTTTACAGGATGTTAAACCTAGTGTGTTTGGCTTGGTAGATAATGTTTTAGTGAAGCATTAAACATTTAAAATGAATTTCGAACTCTTTGGGCTGTATATAAAAACTGGGAGTGAAGGTGAAATTATGGATATCAAATACTTTATTACAAAAACATAATTGTTAGTGAATCAACTAATATCAGTGATATGTACCAAGATATTGCAAGTGCTATCACTGTAAAGAGTGAAGAGTTCCAGGAAAGGCAGTCAGGCTGGGCGTTGGTTGAAGTACTTTATTTAGAAACCAACATGAGTAAATATAACCCACTTCGAGCATCAACATACATTGATTTACCTGAATAGATCAAACGGAAGAAAGCTTTTGTAAACGTTTTGAATAATGATCAAGCATGTTTTGCGTGGGCTGTAACCTCAGCTCTCCATCCAGCAGTAGAGCATATGGATAGATCATCATCTTATCCTCACTATTCCTCAGTGTTAGATCTAAAAGAAATAGAGTTCCCTATGACGATAAAAGACATTAAACGGTTTGATGAGATGAACAATGTAAGTATTAATGTTTATGAAATTGAAAACAAGAGTATATTAGGTCCTCTATATTACACTCAGGAAAAAAAGGATAATCATGTAAATTTACTATACATAACTAAAGGTGAAAATGCCCACTATTGTTGGATAAAACATTTAAGTAGACTTGTCAGTAGTCAGCTATCAAAATGTAATGGTAAAAAGTGGTTGTGTGATGGTTGTTTACTATATTTTAGAAAAGAGGATCATCTAACTCAGCATTAAAAAGGGGGTTGTAATCATGTTTGCACGGTATTGCATACTCCTAAAAATAACATTATAAAATTTAAGGACTATGAGAAACAGCTTCGAGTGCCATTTGTTATATATGCTGACTTTGAAGCTTTGCTGAAACCTTTTAATACATGTTCATCGAATCCAGCCAAACCTTTTACCAACACTACTCACGTTCATGAACCTTTCAGCTTTGCATATTGTATTAAATGTAGTTATGATGACTCTTTAAATAAATTTGAGCTCTTAGTAGGACCTGATGCACCTAAAGTTTTTATAGAAAGACTTGAAAAAGATGCAAGTCGTATATCCTCTATTTTAAATACTATCATTCCAATGGAGCCACTAATATCATCACTGCAAATGAGTTTTGAAACTGAAACTAATTGTTTTATATGTGGTGAATGTTTATATACAGAAAGGGTTCGCGATCATGACCATTTAACAGGAAAATATCGTGGTGCTGCTCACCAAGAATGTAATTTAAAGTATAGAGTAACTAAATGCAGTCCAGCCATTCTACATAACGGTAGCAAATACGATAACTACTTTATCGTTAAAGAATTTGGAGCTTCAGATGTAAAAATCGATGTGATTGCAAATAATAAGGAACAAAACATATCGTTCAGAAAATATATCAAAACTGACAATAAAAAAACTATAAAACTTCGATTTTGAGATTCATTCCGCTTTATGCCAAGAAGTCTTGATAAACTTGCTAGTAATTTAAAATCAGATCAGTTTTGTGAAATTCAACGTGTCTTTCCTGAAAAAGATGATTTTGATTTAATTCGTCAAAAGGGTATATTCCCTTATGAATATATTAACTGTGTGGAACGTCTTGATGAGTGTTCTTTACCACCAAAAGATGCATTTTACAGTTCCTTAAACACAAGTCATATCAGTGATCAGGAATATTTACATGCACATCGTGTACGGACACAGTTTAACATTCAAACTTTAGGTGAATTTTCAGACATATATTTGAATTTTGTTATTATTAGCAGATGTTTTTGAAAATTTTCGGAATGTTTTTATGAAAACTTACGACTTTGATCCTTGCCAGTATTTTACTGCTCCCGGGTTAAGTTTCAGTTCAATGTTGAAAAAAACGAAAGTAAATTTAGAATTGATGACTGATATAGACATGATTAATTTTATAAAATCATCAATTCGAGGTGGATTAAGCCAATGTAGTGGACGGTATTCTAAAGCAAATAATAAATACATCCCTAACTACAACCCTTGTGAAGAGTCAAAGTATATTGTCTACCTCGATGAAAATAACCAATATGTATGGGCTATGAGTCAATTTCTACCACTAAAAGATTTTCGCTGGCTGACACAATCTGAAATTCATGTCTTACATGTTAACACTCTAAATGATAACAATGATAAAGGATATATTTTAGAGGTAAATCTTGAGTACCCTAAAGAGATACTTGATGATCATAATGATTTACCATTCTGTCCTGAGACCATGAAATCTCCGTACATCACATCACGAACGAAAATGTTAATTGCTAATTTGAATGATAAATGCATATATGTAATACATTATCAAAACTTGAAACAGTGTCTACAGCATGGATTGAAATTAACTAAAATTCATCGCGTATTACAATTTCATCAGTCAGCATGGCTCAACCCGTATATTGATCTGAACAATAATTTAAGAACACAGTTAATAAACGCTTTTGAAAAAGATTTTTATAAACTCATGAATAACAGTGTTTTTGGAAAGACTATGGAGAATGTTGATAAGCGAGTTGATATAAAGCTGATAACAAAGTGGGAGAATTATGGTAAAAGGTATGGTGCGAGCAACTTAATAAGCAAGCCTAACTTTCATAGCTGTTCAATTATTTATGAGAATTTAGTTGTAATACAAATGAATCGTCTTAAAGTAACTTACAACAAACCCATATATGTGGGTTACACCATTCTGGAATTGTCAAAAACACTTATGTATGAATTTCACTATGATTATGTAAAGAAAAACTATCATGATAATGCTAAATTACTCTATACAGACACAGATTCCTTTATTTATGAGTTGAAAACTGATGATTTTTATGAGGATATCAAAACTGAGCTAAATAGGTTTGATACAAGTGACTATCCTGAGGATAATATTTACCATTTACCTCTTGTAAACAAAAAGGTTCTTTGAAAATTTAAGGATGAATGTGCTGGTGTTGTTATAGACACCTTTGTAGGCACAAAATCTAAATCATACAGCTATATGAGAATTGATGATGTAGTAACAAAAAATTAAAAGGAGTAAAAAAGAATGTTGTTAGTAAAGTGTTAGATATAAGTGATTATAAAAACTGTATAGTTAGTAACCCACCCATATTATATAATAAAATGTGTGTATTTAGAAGTAAAAATCATCAGCTACATACCAATTTGCTGAACAAAGTTGCTTTAAGTAATGAAGACAACAAACGATTCATTATACCCAACACATTTGATACTCTTGCTTGGGGAAATAGTCGCATTGACGACTATTACTTTACTTAAGTATAATGATCGCTCTATTGTAATATTTGTAGTGTGTTTTATATTGTAATATTTTTGTAAAAGCTGTAAGTAGAATGCATAATGTTAGGCTACTGTAGTTTAGTAAAAATAAGATAAGTAATACAATTAGTGTAGAGTGTTTGCTTTTTATATTACGAAAACGATTTTAAAAAATGTACAGAATGTGTGAACTAAACAAGGGAATGTAAAAATGTCAAGTGGAAATTGTAAATATCCATGTGTGAAAAAGTGAAATGGTTATCACCATTTTAAAATTAAAAGACATTGTGATCTGGTAAACCTTATTTTTTTATTTCACAAGAACAACAAAAATGTACAGAATGTGTGAACTAAACAAGGGAAACGTAAAAAAATGAATAGTGAAATTTGTAAATATCCATGTGTGAAAAAAAATGAAATGGCTATCACCATTTTTAAAATTATAAGATATAGTGATCTGGTGAACCTTATATTTATTTCACAACAACAACAAAATGTACAGAATGTGTGAACTAAACAAGGGGAATGTAAAAATATGTAAAGTGAAAATTGTAAATATTCATGTGTGAAAAAATGAAAATTAAGAAATGGCTATCACCATTTTTAAGAATTAAAAGACATTGTGATCTGGTAAACCTTGTTTTTATTTCGCAACAAATAGGGCTTTACAAAATAGAATACAAAGAAATACCAATTCCTCAATCCTTTTCAATGTTCATGTCCACTCATCATTAACTTTCCTTTTATAGCACAAATCACAATGAGGGCTGTCAACCTTTCTCCCGCTGAGGCATCACAGGATGTTAAACGTTGTTTAGCTTTTTTCAATAACAATTGATCTGCCACATGTCTTAAACCAGGATGACTATGGTGATAAGAAAGGTCATGTTCTTTGCATGCTTGATCCGAAGGATTATTAGGTACATCACAACGTTGCAAACGTTGATTCAGCTTTGTTCCAGGACCTCAAAAACCACAACCAGGAAGATGGATTTTGAAAGGTAAGTATTGAATGACTTTGTCAATGGCGCCATGACCAGTACAAGTTTGACATATCCCTTTCCATAGGTGGAGAAAAGGTTTGATTTTTCTCTTCCGCCTCTGTAGACGATGTTGAAGTTGTTGCTTTTTTTCGCCATCACACCCGTGGTATGAGGAAACAAAATCTTTACACTGACTTTTATGACCGTGATACAGTTTGACCAGCTGGCAAGTAGCACACTGTCGCATAGAGGGTATTTTTGCCATGGCCACTTGCTTATGGTGATCATAATCTGTACATGGTTGCAATTCACTTAACACAGGGTCTTGAGTCCATGATTTTGGTACATGTTGCCAGATTTCTTTCACGGCATTTGCTGCGACATATTAGATGAACGATTTTGGAAGAGCCAATAATTCTACTTTGGTAAAACTGTCTAGTTTCTTTTTGCACACAAAGAATTTGCCAATGGCTTTATCGGCAGCATCCCCTCTCTCCATGGTATAATGTAGATGTTTACACGTCGCTTGTAGAAATCTCACTGGTGTCATTCACACGTGAACCTAGAGTTTTAATTTTATTTAACAACTCCCAGCAGGCATTGGTGGTTAGCCAATGAAACATTTGCCACACCTGTGCCAAGGCTTTATGGGTTATATTGTCACAGGGGCAGCGGTCCGTGAGTGTTTGCAGCGAAGGACAGCCTAAGTCCATTAAATCGATACATGGACAGTAAGACGCTAAAATGGATGTAGCCATTGACGTTTTTCACTACCTTTCACAAATACCACATGGGCAGAGGACAAGTGGGCTTTCATGACCATGTCCAGGTGCTTATATGAAATGGTTCCTTGATTCCACTCTAGTTGCATATGAGTTTCAATCCACTGGGTTTCTTTACGGTCTTTTTCACACAACAAATCAAACGCATAGGGTGGTTTAAACGCTTTTTTTTGTCGTGTAGCCTCCTGAGAGGCCGAGTGCAGGTCTTTCTAGTCGACGCCCGTGGGCGACCTGCGCGTCGGGATGAGAGATGGAATGGATGAAGATGAATGAAACTGGGCAAGGATGTGGAAGGAAGCGGCCGTGGCCTGTCAGAAGGTACTGTCCCAGCATTTGCCTGGTGTTGAAAATGGGAAACCACGGAAAACCATTTCAAGGACAGCCGACGGTGGGGCTCGAACCCACGCGTCTACCGAGTCAGCAGAGAGCTTGGCCCCTTGACCTAACGCAGCGCTTTAGCCCGCGTAGCCACTACTGTCGGTGTTTAAACGCTAAATGGGTAGCTTGCGATATCCAAAAAGTGGAACAAACAATGATGGCCACTTCTTTAAATATAAATTTGTTATCTCCAATTTTAAACCCTTGACAATCCACAATCAGTGTGCGCAACATGTTCACTCTTGTCTGGACCAAGTCCAACAGACCACAGACTGACGATCGTCCAGTAAGGTGTACCCATGACATTTACTTACATTCCATTCTAGTAAAAAAAAAATCACTGTCTGGTCACTATTGAGGTTAGGGTAGGACAGGAGGACATGAAAAATAATATTAACAACCACAAAATATTTTATTATTATAACACGTCTTACAAGCTTTAGTCATTTTGAGGTAGGGACGATACCAACTCGTACAACAATACAGTATTTTGTGTTTGTAACGTCCATAGTACCGATGATGTCCCAATGTCTCTAAACTAGACGTTTTTGACGGTGAGCTGCTCACCGAAGCAGCATTGACACCATACAGACCACACGTATCGTAACTTGTTTTTTCATCACTCAGAGGCACGAGTGAGGGATAGCTTGAATGACAAGGTATATTTCCCACCTCCATTCTGCACAGGTAGGGGCAGGCGGGTGACCAGCGCTGATGTTCTTGCATAGGTTCATCGCTCTCTTGCCATGGGTCTATGGTTAGGTGAGCTAAGTGTGACGTCATAGCCAGTCTTAAGCAAGTCTAAACTTGTAGAACATGTCACGTGACAAGGTTAAGTTAGGCAAAGTTAGTTTATGTTAGGTGTGCTGATGTTAAGTCTTTAAATATTTCCTTTCTTTGATATACTTTCCAAAAACAAGAAAAAAAACTAAATACATTGACAAAAATAACTTGTCAAATAAGCCAACACACGAAAAGCCGATATAAGCCAACACAAAAGCCAATACATAAGCCAACATAAAAGCCCAAAACATAAGCCAATATATAAGCTTATGGTAAGTCACTCTATCACCAGAACAGTTGTAACCTTTTTAGTGTGAACATCATACTGACAGGTCAGTTACTACTATGGAACTTACTACAACCAACAAAGGCAGGCAACGTGCACTCTATCAAGGCTACTCGTCAGAATGTGAATGGAATAATATTCTGGCAATGCTCGAAAGAGAGGTCAACAAAACGTCGAGGCAATCTAAAAAGTAAAAATGGAAAGCTTTTAAGTGTGAGTGTTCATCAATGTAGTGTTCCAAACAAACCACGGTTGCTGTTCACAAAAAAATCATGAAAATGCTAAAAAGCAAGTTCATGAAAACGATATTGCTGCTCAAGATAGTGCAGTGTGTGTTCAAAAGTACTTATCTTGTCCTCAAAAAGTCATGTTAGGACAGTTGTCAACGTCTAAGAAACGCTCAACACTATCAAAGTCAACACAGACTATGGGAGAGGTCTCAGTGGAAAAGAAACAAAAGGAATTGAATAGTTTTAGTGATGCTGAGGATAATGTTGATCGCAATGATGGTGATTATAATAATAGTGATAAAGATGCTGAGGATGATGATGATAAAGATAATGGTAATGCTCTGTTTACCCCTAAAAAGTCATTTATCAAATTTATTTATTGGAACAATCCCAGTAAGCTAATCCAGCGGCTTTAGCACTTGCATGCATGTAAACAGGCTGGTCATATTAAATATGAGAAAGAACTGTTGAATATAGAAAATGAGCTTCGTCATGCCAAAATTATTATGTAATGGATCCAAATAACCGCTTAAACTATTTCTTAACAATACATGTAATACTTTCTACCACTTTGCTATTACTTTTCTCTCACTTTTGCTGTCACTTTAAACTGTACATATTAAATATAAAAGCCAACGCTAAATAATTCTATTACCAGAACAGTTATAACTTTTGTAGTGTGAAAATCATACTAACAGGTTAGTTGCTACTATGGAACTTACTACAACTAACCGAGGTAAACAACGTGCACTCTATAAAGTCTACTCCTATAACTATAGACGACAAAATGTAAAAGGAATAATATTCTGGCGATGCTCAAAACAGAGGTCAACAAGATGTCGAGGCGACATGAAAAGTAGAAATGGTGTGGTTATAAGTGTGAGTGATCATCAATGTAGTGCTCCAGACAAAACACTAGTGTTGACAAAAAAATCATCAGAATGCTAAAAAGTTAGTACAAGAGAAAGATGTTGCTACTCAAAATAGTGCATTGTTTATTGAGCAACATTTAACCCCTGTTGTAAAAGTTATGTTTAATCCATCTTCCACGTCTCAAGAGTCATCAACATCACAGACTATGCAAGAGGTAGTGTTGTTGTTGTTTTAAGGGGCTGAACTACAAAGTCATCTGCCCTTGATATGCAAGTTTATTGAAAAAGGACTAGATAGGAATAGACAAAAGAAAGTTGTATTTTCTATATAACTATTGTACACGTACTTACATTAAATAAATAAAAATAGTGTATGGGTATTGTCTGTTTTTCTTAATTGCTATCCCCATGTCCCACTATTAATGCAATTGTTAACCATCAACAGTCTCTGACTATGTTTGGAAAGAGAGTGGTCTTAAACAATGCACTCCATCTATGGTTTGTGTACCGAGTATCATAATAATACAGTGTGGCCAAGCCATGTTAAGGCAATAGTTATGTCAGATAAGGGATTCGACCCCTTGCTTCCTTGTACAGGAAATTTGATCTTAAGTCAAACACCTTAACCTCTCGGCCAACCTGGCAGTTACTAATTTAATTAGTCTTGTGGACTTGAGTGTTTACAAAACTTTTTCCAGTATACATTGACTAAACCACTTCCTTTAAAATAATGATAGGCATTTGTTTATTTTTACATTTCACACATTGCAATTTGTCAAATTTCCTTTGCATTTAAAAAAAAGTCAGTTTGAAGTTTTTGAATTTCATGATATGGAAGCATGGATTTTCCAATTTGTTGTTTACACATTTTATTTTTATTTTGTACACGGTATGTCAAAAGTTCGGCAAGCCTCCGTGGCTTAGGCGGCAGCACGCCGGCCTCTCACCGCTGGGTCCGTGGTTCAAATCCCGTTCACTCCATGTGAGATCTGTGCTGGACAAAACGGAGGCAGACAGGTTTTTCTCCGGGTACTCCGGTTTTCCCTGTCAAAATTTCATTCCAGCAACACTCTCCACTATCATTTCATTTCATCTGTCATTCATCTAATCATTGCCCCAGAGGAGTGCGTCAGGCCACGGCAGCTGGCACAGTTCATATCCTCGCCGCTAGATGGGGGCTTCATTCACTCCATTCCTGACCCGGTCGGAGACTGGAAGCAGGCTGTGGATTTTCATTTCATGTCAAAAGTTCATATTTGCGAAACATGATTTTTTCATTTTAAGTTTTTGTAAATGGTGTTAAAGTGAGTGCTTGACGATGGCGATGGTACAGTCTCTCTATGTGTTTGTAAAACATAGAGGTCTACTACTACTACTACTACTACTACTACTACTACTACTGCAGGTAAGGCTGTTTTACACTCTCTCTCTCTCTCTTTCTGTGTAGTCATACATTCACACAACCATACCCTCCAGAAACATCATTAACCTGCACACTCATCCCAAAGAACTTTTAGTTATACCGTACATTTAACATTTACCATTACAAAAAAATGAGTTTCACTATTTACAAAAAAATATCTATTTACAATTACAAAGATGAATATTTACAAAATACTAAATCTACTAAATCTACTGGTTACAAAATGCCATGTCTCTAAACAATAAAATATAGAAATCACACCTCCTCCTCCTCGTGGTTATAACCCCATGGTAGGCTAATGCGTAGGTCATTCGTCTGCACACATTTGTTATCCATCACGGCAAAAGGGCATTTTCTCTGTTCCACAAGATACAAATTATGGTTGCTGGATTGTAACCTGCACTGTTTATGTGACATAGATTTGTTAGTTCATAAAACCCCTAGTAGTTCTCTACATATAGCGATTTTACCACTGCTCTACCTACGCCTTTTGCTCTTTTGGCTTTCTTACAGACTAGTGTGCGATAGGCAGCATTAACTGTACATCAAACCCAGTCCACCTTTGTATTTATAATCCAAGTAATATTTTGAAAAGAGACAAGTGTAATCAGTTTTAAACATTATCTCTGCTTTTTTTTAATATCTTTATTACATGCATATTAACCTGAAATCAAACCTTAGCCTACCTTAGTGAAAGGCTAACAGCTTAACCACTGCGCCACCATGCCCTTCTTTCTTAGTTTGATTCGTTCTAGGCCTCAAAGCTAGAAATCGATTTAAGATCTCCAGTGCAAGAGGCACATGTGAATGCCACTGCAGCATGAAATGGTTAGCTGGTAACATTAGACGACCGAAAATGATTGTATTTCTCTTAGCCAAGCATTTCTGCCATTTGCCCACTGTGTGAGCACTCCCAGCTAGACAGTTCAGGTTAGAACAAGCGAGTGTGTGTGTATATATAGATTATTAATCTCAGTTATTTAAAGCTTGTTGTGTATAGCGACCATCTTGTCCCAGTAAACACTGAGCATGTTTTAACAGTCAACCCATAAAAGACAGCATATGATAGTTGTGTGTGGTTCATGTAGTTGGGTGTGTGTGCTTTAGCACCATGCACTAGCTTTAACTTAACCTCTATAGGTAGTGCGTTATCCCTTTCCTTTTTAACATCACCAATGACCACATCTACCCACAAGTTTTACACTTAAACCCTTGGCTTGTTTTCGAATAGGTTTGGTTCGGTTTAATTCGGTTTAGTTGGATTTGATTCAGCTTGGTTCAGTTTAGTTCAATTAGTCACCATTTTGTGTTTTAGCTGTCCTCTTTAACCTATCAATTAAAGATAGTCTACTCTTAATTATTGAATCGATAAATCATATTTTGTGTACACCGTTTGTCATTTATTAACCAATGCCTGAATCCTATACTCTCTCTGTACTGCAGTTTGATCTGAAAACAAGTTCAAATGGTGAAAGACTTGTCATTCACCATACATGTAGCCTACACTAATTCTTTCTCTATCTAGCTATGTTTCATCACTGATGGTAAACATCTCACATGTTCGTATCCGATTATTAGTTTATAAAATCTTAGGTCGATGACCTTGATGTATTGGGTATTTTGGGTAAATTCATTGACCATGGGAAAAGGTTGACCATTCTAAGTCCTATGACACCTCAAATGCTCATTAGTTTATAACATCTCAGGTCAATGACTTTGTTGTTTTGAATTTTTGGGGGAAAATTCATTGGCCATGGGAAGCATTAACCATTCTAAGTCCTATGACACCTCACTTGACCCTCTCTGATGATTAGTTTATAAAATCGTAGGTCGATGACCTTGCTGTTTTGGATCTTTTGGGTAAATTCGTTGGTCATGGGAAACGGTTGGCCATTCCGAGTCCTATGACACTTCACTTGACCCTCTCTGATTATTAGTTCATAAAATCTTAGGTCAATGACCTTGCTGTTTTGGGTCTTTTGGGTAGATTCATTGGCCATGGAAAAGGGTTGGCCATCCTGAGTCCTATGACACCTTACTTGACCCTCTCTGATTATTAGTTAGTGAGATATTAACAAAAGTGTAGTCAGGCCCTTTGACAAAAATGAATAATACATTCAAAAACAGGGCGTCACCCAAGTCCAACGACCCTTCATAAAAGTCCCTAGCCTTCTTTGTTAAAGAGATATTAAAAGGCCGATGACCAATTAGTTATTGTTCTTTTGGTTAATTGGTTTAAAAATAACTTATCTATAATGCATTATTCAAAAAGCCCGCCCTCTTACAATAATCCTAAAGTGCGCATGCATAAAAACAAAAAACAAACATGTTAAATCATAGTGGCATGCAGGACTCTGCATGTTTTTCATGTGGAATAACGTTTAATTTCATATTAGCATTCACCCTCTCATATGTCGCACTTGGAAAGCGACATTTACTAAAAAAATATTATTTCACCCCCTAGTAGGGGTAGGTTTTATTTTGGGGTAGAAATAAGTTGTCCATAGGAAAGGGGGTGTCTGCCCGAGTAATTTGACACCTCATTTGTCAAAATCCCATTAGGGGTTCAGGAAATATCGACAAAAGTGTAGTTAGGCCCTTAAGTTTAGCTACGGCCGCCATTTTGTTAGGTTAGGCTAGGTTAAGTTAACCTGCAGCCGCCATCTTGTTAGGTTAGGCTAGGTTAAGTTAAGCTATGGCCGCCATCTTGTGAGGTGGATGAGGTGGCGGTGGGAATAGAACTCTTACAAATACACTACTCACGCATCCCCCAGTTTGAGTATATAAGGCATTCATATCGATAATCCACTATGTAGCCTATATTCCAGTTACAATGACGAAACGCAGCTAGTATTTAGTCTCACAAAACAGGATTTCTCTGCAGAAGGCAACTGATAATGATTCCATACAGTCAATATGGGCGTACTTTTATAACGATAGAATCAGTTCCTCTCGATGCAAGACCGGAATTACAATGAAACTTAGTGTACAAGGAGTATTATAGTAGCCCAGGCATTTTAGGATTTAAGGTTGAAAAAAATCATGAAAAGCTAATTTTTTCAGAATTTGACAATTTGACCCTGGGGAACAACATACAAAAATTCTCCAAGCTTCCTTGTTTTCCAGGCCTTGTAACTGTTTGGCTCCTCGTTGAGCGCACATGTAATGGTTTGACTAGTGACCCCACTGTTGGGTGACAAATGTAATGCTTTTACTGGGGGTGAGTGATGCTAAACCACCACATGTCCCACATTTGAGCTAATTGTAATGTTTACTCGGACTAAGATACTTTGAATTAATGGGCGCCAAGACCTCAACACTAAGTTGAAATCTAAATTTATATTTATCAACGCCTTGCTCGGGCAATACATCCTTAAGAATCTTCACTCTCAGACCGTGGCATGATTTGATCATTAACCCAACTAACAATTGTATCAGGAGAAGGAATTTGGTCTATATCTAATGCTACCTACTGAAAGCAAAGATTGCATAGTATAGAAATGAATTTATTATATAAAAAACAAGTAGTAGCAATTTTAATAATAATAATAATTTAAAATGGAGCGTGACGTTTTGAATTTTACCACTTGAAAATTACGTGAAAACGGAGTCGGATGAATTACTGAATTTACTTTTATTCCCAAGCTAAAAGTTACTCAAATTCTGATTATGAAACAATGAAAAGAGAGAGATTGCGTATTTCTGCGTCATTCGCGCTTACCATTGGAAATAGCCGTAGCATTTCCCTCGTAGGTGATGGTTCAAGAGAGCTTCCATCAGCCTTCTGGGCGTCGCAATCTTCTTCGTCACTTGTGGAGATTGTTGTTGAAATGTAAAAGTTATGGTCCGATCCCACCGGAACCAACCAAACGAGCGACCACTTTGGTCAAGTTATACAATAAAAGCGCGCGAACACTTTTATGCACTCGCCGAATCCCCTCTCCCGTGCCGTCACCCAGTGGTCCGGAATCCCCTGATTGGCTGAGCCACCACGCTGACTCCCGACATAAGGGTCATTTTACTCGGCGTGATAAAGTAGATTTGCCGTTCAGGTCTAATTCGCCTTTCCTTGATACAGCCAGCTGGAAGTGCTCCTCGGTTTCGTCATCGCTTCTCGACAAGAATATACCTGTAGCTGAATTCCCAATGACTCATCTCTCTCACAATAAATCCTAACTGACTAAAATCCGTAAAATTCCGTAATCATATAATTTTCCGTGATAATGTTGTTCGTAATAATTCGCTTGATGGCGTTTTCTATAAAATCGAAAACCTATCTGTATACCTATAATCTTTAAGGAAAAAGCTCCAAAAAACATTAATAAGAATAATAATAATTTAAATGAAAATTATCTTGGCTGGACAAGTTGCCGCGTAAATAAACATTGAATGGCTTCCTACTGACTTATGTCAGTGGCGTAAAATACCCTCGAAAAACACGTTACATGTTCGCCTCGGATCATCAAATGATTTACCGTGACCATGGTATATTATGTGATTATCCCAGACACGTTCAAAAAGTCCCCATCCAAAATACATATTACACAAATTAAATCACCCTAAATTACATATATATATATATATATATATATATATATATATCTACCCTCATAATTTTTCTTCGCGCACTTTGCGTCAAATTCTGTTGTTATATTGGATTGCCTTTATGCAATCAGTACAATGTTTTTCATTTCAATTAATGTTCCACGGATATTTCCGCCTCTCCAATATCTCTATGTTGGGATAGATATACATAAATAATGTGTTAGCACTGTGTATACATGATGTCACATCACACGCATCAAAGGTGTTCTGATATATATATCACCACAGAACTTCCTAATATCAGTGGTTGTCGATTTCTTCTGGTGTAACTTAATCTCACTGATCACACGAGCACCCGATCACACTATTGTGGCTGCGCATCGTGACCATAATACTTAATCTCTCTGTGTATTAGATAAAATTAATATTGATTTCTGAAAGAAAAAAAAACAGTAAGTGCGCATTACATATAACACCAAATATTTCTGTGCCGTAATCGCCCTGTCTTAAGTTCCCGTAGACCATATTCCACTTAATACTAGTTCACCACCCAGGCCAGTTCTCCACACTCAAATAATACTTTTGCACTAATTACCTTAAATTTCACACCTACAGCTCTTACATGGCGAGGCCGTAAAGAGAAATCACGTGAGCTGTTATGTATGAGTTTCATGAAGGACTGTCTCGCATTCTGGTGGCCCTTCTTTTGTCTCGTGGACGCCATAAGCAAATATGCCCTGTACAAGGGCTCCCCCATCTCTAGGAGACAAATGGGAATTCACCAGCGCTACCAAATTCTGGTCTTGGTGTATCGAGACATTTTAGTGCTCAACAGCATCCAACAATCCCGTCATATTTCCCTGTACCTTAAAAACTCTCCTATTACACAATAACACATCATAGAGCAGAACACACTGTTCTTCCTCTATGTTTCTCTGAAATGCAGCATCACGTAACGAGTCCTCTAGACTACCGTTCGTAATCACACTGCCCACAAAACTTGGAGAATCCCGCTCTACGGCTGGCGATATCTCATTTAAAGTACATATCACACCTACAACACTACTTTTCTGGACATTGTCATTGAACGCTACTTCTACTTCAGAATCATCCCATTTAAATTTCAAACTTCCTACCTCATAACATAAGTTACCAGACACTCTACTTAGCCAATCTGAACCCAAAATAACACTGAACACTAAATTTGGAATTACAAGACAAATCTGCTTTTCTACATGATTATTAATTTTAATGTCTATTAAAACTTGCTTAGAAATTAATTTAGACCTCTTCCCAACAGCTGTGATAACAAATTCGCTTGATAGCGTTTTCTATAAAATCGAAAACCTATCTGTATACCTATAATCTTTAAGGAAAAGGTCCAAAAAAACATTAATAACAAGTTAAATGAAAATTATCTTGGCTAGACAAGTTGCCGCGTAAATAAACATTGAATGGCTTCCTACTGACTTAAGTCAGTGGCGTAAAATACCCTCGAAAAACACGTCACAGCCTAGAAACCTGGAATTCCAGTATATTCCTGGAGCACCCGTAAAAACAGAATCATTTTTCCAAAATTGACAAAGTATGGTATCAAATGAGAGAGGAGAACATGCAGGTTCTAAAAAAACGTAAGAAGAGCAACATTCGGTCACTTTCGGTCGATAGAAAAACAAAACAATGCGCGAAATACAATTTTTTAAACTTTGTTTTCAATCAACGCGGTTTTAAGTGACCAAAACATGGGGTTAAAAGAAAATAAGTTAAACAGAACGACAGAACATGTTTTTAGCTTTCCAGAAGTGTCTTTTGTTTGTTCGTACGTCTAATAATGCACGAGCTACAGCCAGAATAAATTGAACGCCACGTTGAGTTGGTTACGCGACGCCCATGTAAAAATCATGAGACGACGCAAGATTTGCTAAATGAATAACAAAGACCGACAAAAAACCAACTCACATGTACAGTTGATAACATGAGTTTTAATGAACATTTGGTTTGTGGTTTTAACGGCGACAATTTATATTAAAAAACACAATTGTGAAATTAAAAAAATATTTGGTGCAATATTGTACATGTAGGGTCGAGTAATGTCCTACGTCGGTGTCTATGGCTGGCACGGCCTCCTCCTGGAGAGTAAAAAGAAAATTAATAGCTCTTTTTCGTGAAATCGTTCGAATGATTACAATGACAGAAATATGTATACCGTAATATAAAAAATATAAATAAGTTCTATGCTTATAGACACATAAAAACTTGCTGAAACATGAAATCTGTAAACTAAATGTTACAGCAGCAGCTGATATAATTCGTTGCCGTGGTACTGCTTTCCGAGGTAAAGAAGGTGCTGTTGTAGACATCATAACACCGCCCATGTTGTGAAACGTCCCGTGTCCGGTCTGCGTGCGCACATTAACGTCAGTGTTATCAAAGGAATATTGAACAAATTCTATGTTCGGCTCTGCTTCGCCTGTGTCATTTTCACTGGTCGTGAAAGCTATTACGTTATTCTCGTAACAAAGAACCTTGTTGTAGGACACGGAGAAACCCATGTTATGAAGAAGATCTACAAGCTGGCGCAACCCGTAGTGTCGGTGGACATACACGCCAACTGCCAACAAGATAGGAGATAAAGGACTTTGGACGACATGCTGAAATAATTGCCGGCCCAATGGGTTTTTCTGGGCGGAATTTCCAGTCGCGCCCTCTAATTGGTCGTGATGATCCGATCAAGAAACAGAGCTAGAGTATTCGGTAGAACGTCAGCATCTAACGACCGCTCTTCTGCGGACGGATATTCCTCCAGATTATATGCACGCGTCCGAATATCTTCTTTTATAATTTGAGCGGCCTTTTCTCCGATTCGCCGACGTTCATCGGCCTCGGACTTCCCACGTTCCTCGTACCATTTTTCGTGCAAGATGTTTTCTGCCTTTTCTTTCATATTTACAATGCAGTTTCGACCTGGCAGCTCGGTGATGAAGATTCGCTGTCCATAGTGGCTAAGTAGTTTTTCTTTGAGATACTTTTGCGCGTATGGGCCACATTCCATTCCTTTACATACTTTCTCAAGGTAGTCATGAAGATCATCAAGCCCGAACTGGCAATCTTCATTGGTCTCCAAGAACGTACAGAGCTTTTCAAAGGCATCGTGTTTTTCGGGGTCCGCAGGACGGCCACGGCCAGTCTTGACGCTGATACCATCACCCTCCAAAACGCCTCCAGATACAAATCGGAGATGACATTCGCAATGATATTTGGCCTCGGCACCAACAAGGTCCATTATGCTATCCACACGAGCACATACAGTACGTGCCCATTCATCGCCACGTTCGATTGCTCCGAGTCGGATGCCTGTAATAACCAGAATCGTTCGTATCTCATGGATAATACGTCTGTACTTAACTTCCTTTCTCGTCTCCTTCCTAGACGAGGCCTCTTTGCCACAGAACAGACAATCTTATTTTATGTTGAAAGGGTCAACAGAAGAACGAAGAGTATGTTTTAAGAGCGTTTCCTCATTGGATAATTCTCCTTCGGGCCTTTTATCTAGAGATGCCTTTATCGAACCAGGCCGCGAATAAGCGATCCTAAAAAAGGTTAAATATTTACCTGGTTCTACTACGAGAAAGTGGGCCCTCAGTTAGATCTATATAACCAACATTGAAGCAGAGTTTTTAAGATCAAAACAAACTCCTCGTCAGTTTTCCTAAATTAAACTTCATTAAGCCCTACTTCGACTAAAAACGTTACTTACATGCACAAAAAGCTGTAAAAACTGTAAGAAGTAAGCTGAAAAAAAGCTTTGGACGGTATCCCAATTTCTAACGTAAAAAATAGCTAACGGATTTACTTTTTTCAAAAACCCTTACCATTGCATAGGTCTCGTTAAGGCGAACACGGTGGTATATGATAAAATTCCAAACGCTGAAATTTAACGGATTTAGAGTCGATTAAAAACATGAAATTCACGTTTGCTTTGTCGCATAAGCGAAGTTATCCCCGCAAGCATCGCTTACAGGTGTCGACCTGACGGCCGCGGATGCTAAGGCACTCCCCTTTTGCTTACAAAGGTTGAGTGCGTCTTGGGTTCAAATCTCACTCCAACCCAGCATTTTGTTTTCTCTCTTCAGCACTTTAAGCCGCTAGGCCGACGGCTGTGCACATAGGTTGCTGGCATACCTTCCCTTGCGCGACAAAGCAAATGTGAATTGTGCAATTTCAGTAGGCTCGAAATCCGTTAAATTTCAATATTTAAGACTTTATGAATGAGTGTAAAGATCGTATTAAACCCCAAATCCGCACATATACAACTGATTCAATACCTTAAGCGACTGGCAATATGTCCTAGGCTTATAGAGACATAAAAGCATGTTGAAACATGATATCTATAAAATAAATTCAACGGTAGTAATTTTTATTTGTGTTTTAAGGTACGTCCATTGTATTTTATAGTATATAGAATACATAACACATCCTTACCTGCAATGAAGGTGAACTTTCAGAAATTCCGGTGAAGCAAAAGTATCCACCAATCCATCATTTCGCTTCACGCTTGCGATTTTTAAACTTTCGAGGCCTTTCTTTTTCACTAAACTTACAACACCAACATATAAAGGTTCTTTACATAAAACCTAATTCCACATTTTCACACAACCTTCTTCACTGTACTTTTATTGTAGGCCTATATCGCAACGTACCACCAATAAACGTTAAACTCAACAACAACACAATAGCAACAACAAGCCTTCCCTTGCACAGCGTAAGCCGCAGCCCAGGAGCAAGCAACGAGCATTCGACCCAACAATGAACACGACGCGACGCGACGGCGCTACCAACTTGGAGAATTTGGTGTTCAATTTATTCTGGCCGTAGCTCGTACAATATTAGACGTACAAAAAACAAAAGACACTTCTGGAAACCTAAAAACATGCTATTTCGTTCTATTTAGCTTATTTTCCTTTAACCCCATGTTTTCGTCACTTAAAAGCGCGTTGATTGAAAAAAATATTTAAAAATTTGAATTTTGCGCTTTTTTGTTTTTATTCGACCGAAAGTGACCGAATGTTCTTTTTCCTGCGTTTCTTAGAACCTGCATGTTTTCCTCTTTCATTAGATACCATACTTTGTCAATTTTGGATAAACGATTCGGTTTTTGTGGCTGCTCCAAGAATATCCTGAAATTCCAGGTTTCCATGTCTGGAAAACAAGGAAGCCGGCATCGGAAGCTTGGAGAATATTAGTATGTTGTTCCCCAAAGTCAAATTATCAAATTCTGAGAAAATTAACTTTACATGATTTTTTTCTAGGTTTTGACGATTTTTAGACTAAAATGCCTGGCATTTCATTACACGAATATTCATTTATACTGCGTGGTAATGACAAAGAATTATAACTATACACATAAATGTAAGAGAAAGTAGGCTATATGTTCTTGTTTTAAGTTGAAAAGCAACACAACAGTTTGCCAATTTTAGGGATGTAATGTGTTGTGTGTGCCAAATCATTGCAAGTAATGCCAACATTTAGTCTAAGATGAGTCACCCTCTGGTTCAAAGAAAATAATCAAAATTCCTACACCATCTTCTCTTTGTAAGTATATATTTTTCAAACCTATGCTAAGAATGGGCATGTTTTCGGGCATTGGCCGAGAGAGGCCTACTGAGGGAGACCACGGCTCTAGTCTTACACCCGTGTGTAACTTTACTTGTCCCTCAGAGGTGGCAAAAAGAACTAACCATTCGCGCGGGGTTAACTTTGAATGTTGTCTGTGGTATGCATCAAGGAATGTTTGGTGGCACAATGGCGATAGAAAAAAGTGAGTCAACATTTCGTGGGCTGATTTTTTGTACCAGAATGAAATCCATCTAATACTACATCTGCCAAAATTCATAGTGGCAATACTTGCAGCTAACTGAAGCACACAGCACAGTATATTGTGAGCTGTTGTGTTGTTTTTCAACTTTAACAAGTAGTTCAGTGAGGAACCAAACAGCCTGTTTTCATATATTCTACTTATGTTTATTGCCTCTATCGATAAAAAAAATCAGTTTGATTGCTGTAATACAGTAGATTCGTATATATTGAGAACCGTCTAAATATGTCGGATAGTCACCATGTTGGATTTTTATATATGTAGGCCATAGAGCTATGTACTATTAGATGAAGATTATTGCGGAAGTGTGTTATTCAAACTTCAATCGCATGATTCGGACACAAGAAATGAAGACGAGATTTTAAAATTTCGCACAGCCGCCTTCTTGTGGTTAAGAAAGCAATTAAAATAAATTAGATTTCAGTGGATTAAAATTTGTTCAAGCATTTACCGTACCAAGTGTCACTGCGCTGGGATGGTTAAATCGTTAGAAACGTCTATATAAATACTTACATTTCGCTTCACCGCGATGTTGGATGTGTGCACACCAGGTTATTGAAAGTCCCATAGGTGAACTTATGTTCATAGCCTTTATCTACATTAAAAAAATCCAGTTTGATGCTGTCATAGATTAGTAGATATTGAGAACAGTGTAAATACTTCGGACGGTCGCCATGTTGGATTTTCATTTCATTTCTATGTAGGCCATAGAGTCATGTACTATTTAATTACGATTATTGCGTAGGTTCATTATTCAAACGTTGACTTCCGTCGGATGATTAGAACACAAGAAATAAAGACTTAATTTTAGAATTTCGCACAGTCGCCATCTTCAGGTTATAAAAACAACTGAAGACCTGATTGCAAGAACCAGATAATGATCAAATGTAACATTCTAAGAAAGACTTTTTACGGTATTTTCATCGTTAAAACCAGGGAATGTTTTACATATGATGTAAGTACACATTAATTTGTATCATTTCACAAATTTTCAACCTGATAGGTAATGTATAAGTATGAAATAAATTGAGAAAATCAGCTTGGATTCATCTCTTTCTTGCACTCTATTTAAAATCCAAAATAAAAAACAGTAATTTTATTTAAAAAAATGAAATTTACTACAAATATTCATTTTACAAGTACTTCTATGGACTATTATGATTAATATTTTTTTTAAGTATCCCATTCTCCTCCTATTTCAATCAGAAGAATCTGCCTCACCGTCTGTTCCTTGTTGTTCTTCAACCTGGTGGATGTAAGCTGCTTGTAGTACTCCATATGCACAGGTGGTACATATTTATGTACTATTTTCATGACATCATCATATTTCTTGGAATTCAACGACAATGCACTTTCATATAATCTGGGTGCATTTAGGTTTGGCTTTAAGTGCAACAATTTCAAAAGACAGAACTTACCGTACTGAAAAACAGACTATTCTGTTCAGGTGAAACCGATACCTCTTTTCCTTCACACACGAAGTTACGATAACGACTTATTCTAAATGATTCAGTTTCATTTTTTATTACTCTCTTGAAAGATGGCTGTAGTGTGTGTTTCAAATCTAGCAACATTGCAACTCGAACAACTGAAAAAATCTTTGAGGCTGTAGATACAATGTCATACCATTCTTCTGGTACACTATAATATTCCTTTCTTCGTTTAATCTTTTCAATCTGAGCAAAGGCCCGATCGCAAGGCATGAATGAATAAGATTCCTTAATACCGTCTAGGTCGGGAGAGAAAATAATCTGGTTATTAGGGCCTATCTGTTTCTTGCACTAAAAATGAAGAACCTACACTTTTGATGCCATCTAGTGCCAAAAATAAGAACAAACATTAAGAAGTTGAAATGTTATCCAATAGAGGGCAACCTAGGCTACACATATCACTTGAAAACTTATTTTCGCAAAAAAGTGGTAATTATCTGGTTCTTGCAATCAGGTCTTCAATTGAACTAAATTAGATGTCAGTGCATTACAATGTGTATAAACATTTACTGTACCATGTTTCACTGCGCTCGGATGGTTAAATCTCGGAAAATATATATTTAAATGTTTCAAATTCGTTTGGCCGCCATGTTCCTTTTGTACTCAACAGGGGTGTGAAAGTCAAATGGGTGAACTTTTAGTAGTGTCCTTTATCACCATACAAAATTTCAGGGTGATATCAGTAATAGTTCCGGAGATATAGAATGCTGATGAAATATTTTGCACAACCGCCATGTTGGATTGGTGAGACATAATAAAATTTGAAGGTCTCGGTCAGGGTCGGATGAAATAGTACTACTTCTTCGTATGACCTTACCGAGTTTCATTGAAATCGCTCCAGCCATTTAGATTTTATTAGGGGGACACACCCACACGTACACATACATGGACAAGAGGTGATCTCATACGCCTATTCTTTCATAAATGAAATAGGCTAAACATTCATAACTGCAAAAATAAAGGGCCTATTTAGCGAATAATGTACTGGGATATGTCGAATGTCAGTAAAACGTTCACAGGAAAATTGTCCTTCTAGTGAAGTACACTAATAAAATGAGTTCAGCAGTCATGTCATGAGTCAAGTTTGCAATCCTCAACAAGGGACATTTCTATTCTCGTGCCGTTGTTGTTAATGTTGTTATTATTATTATGGTTATAGGGGCTTTGGATATCTGTGGTCGTCAGTTCCGTGTAGTTGGGTGCCTGTTGAATTAGCCTGACAACCTGTGATTCTGTGGTGACTGTACTAGTGCGTGTTAGTGCACTTGCGTTAGAAGGGTCAGGAATGCGGTAGGTGCCCCGGGATTTGAAATAAAGTACTATCCGGGCATTTGCCTGGAAGGAGTGTGTAAAAACCGCGGAAAGCTACACTCTAGATAGCCGATGTAAGCACCGGGATTTGAACCTCCAATCTCCAGACTTGCTGCAGGTCCCGTCGCAATTGTGGTGAGTGATTTAACACTCATGGCTACACTGCGGGGTCATTTAATCCGCAATGGGATCTTTTGGTTTTCTCATAAAAATTAGTTATTCTTACAAGTGTACTCACTGCATCCGCGTAAGGAAATATGCAATCAAACACACAAATAATCCCACGTAATTAGGGTACTGCATTTATGTAAACCACGGGACACTGCTGCAAGTCCGGAGATGGGATGTTTGTATACCAGCGCTGACGGTTGCTATCCTAAGTATGCTTTTTCACCCGGATTTTCCTCACTCCCACTTCCTTATTTCAAGTCTCGGGGCACCAACCCCTTCCCTGTTCCTAATACAGCTACAAACACTACTACAGTCATCACAGAAACACAGGTTATCAGATAAGTTCAACTTAACTCAAGTACACGGGCCTGATCAGGATGTTCCAAGCCCTTAAAATGTATTAACACCAAAAACAAAAATAGCATATCTGTAAAACAGCTTACACTCAAATCCACACTAGTTCAGAATGAAATCAAATATGCAAGCGACGCAGCTCACTGTATGCACCAAGTATGTGGAATGATATCAACTCTCCGTTTGTAAGCAGCCATGCATGACTTGAAAATTAAGAAGGAAAGAAAGTTGTAGTTTTACGTGATCGTTAATCTCGCGATCATGAGTCACGGGACCTCCATTTTACTTGGAATCCGAACCACAGGACATGATATTTCACTTCGAAAATCTCACATGCATTGACCGGGAATCAAACCCAGTCCGCCTTAGTGAGAGGCAAGCAGCTTGACCACTACACCACCACACCCTTGAACAGTAAGAGAGGTAAGTTAAAAGTGAGAATTGAAACGTAAATTGTATAATAACATGTGGTTAACGAATTGCAAGCTATTTTTGCGAAAATCAGACAATATTAATGCGAAGTACTTTCGAATTCACTGGGTGAACCTAACGACACATAGCCTATCTGACCAGCAATTGAATTCTAAAACAGTGATTGACGTAGCATTGCAGGTGCCGTCTGCACCCCAACTCAGTGATACTGACACCCCACAATGATACGTTAAATATACATGACCCTACACATGTCAACCCCACCCCCTTTTCAACACTTGTAACTTACCGTAACGCCCTCGCATATCTAAACCGGTCATTAATATTTGGACAATGACAGCTGAAGCATATCATGTCGTTCCGCAAGGTGGCGATGACTGATTGCGTAACTTATCCTACAGTATGTTTCAGTGAAGTATGGAAATTGTCACTGTGTACTATAGTCATACTGTTTACTTATTTTCATTTAACTTTCAGGCACTCGCAGTTGAAGGATACTAGACGATCCCAAGATTAACTTAACTGAAGCTGTAACTAAGGACCAGATTTCCAAGGATTTCCTTAAACAGCTGCTGGCCTCCATTAGTTCATCTTTCTTCAGATGCACGGACCCTCATTCATTAGTTAGTTATTCTTGTTTTAAGAGGCGGAACTACAAGGTCATCTGCCCCGACCCTCATTCGTGGAGGGGTTCTTGGTCCAGGAAGTTTCGCACGATTAACCTATTCCTTATTAATAATAATACTCGTAGTCATCATCATCACACCCCACCATAGCCGAACACTTCAGAATATCCGAGCGCGTTTAGTCACGCTCCACGACTGCAATAGGAAGTTGCAATCCAGAGATCCATTCTGAGAATGGTTTTTCCCCTGTTCTCTTATCACACACTCTTCAGGTAAATGTCGTAATGGTACCGATATGGCACCTTATTTTAAGTCCCGTTAATAGAATGTCGTGTAGCCTTCTAGTAAACCTGGTGCAGATCTTTCGAGCAGACTTCCTTAGACGTCCTGTGAGTCGTAATGAGGATGAAACGATGATGAAAACTCTACTTACACCCAGTACTCGAGTCGATAGAGGAGATAAAAATCTCCGTTGCCTGGCAGTGAATCCAACCCGAAACCCTTCGGGCGAAAAGTGTAGCATATATCTGCAGGACTCAGATAATGATAATAACAATAATAATAATAGAATAGCAATAATAATCCAAACTAGGACCTGAACCATTAACATTATTAATTTCGTTGTCCATGAACATCCGTCTCCATATAATATTTAGACAAGTTTCATTCTTCTCTATTTAGAAGTTGTGAAGTTGAGTAAGTTTATGGTTTTCTTTTTGAAGATTGTCTACGTACCACATCGCTATATATATACGTATTATTTGCGTGGCACTCTATACAACGACTTGCCCCCCTCCCCCCTCTACCAACCTGTTTGCTCTTAGCGGAGAGGAGATTAAACCTACCTTAACGTCAGAACAAACATGGAAACTGTTCCTTGCATGGAGATTTTATATTGATACCATCCACTTGACAAACAAATCCATCTGATTTCAGGACAGAGATGAACTGTTTACTAGAATTCATGTAATGGATTCTATCTCAAATGTAAACTTCCCGCATATTTAAAAACAGCACAACCCCTCTCGTTCACAACTGACAAGAATTCACTAAAGTTCGCGCAACTCAGCCTTTTATAGGAGGTCTATTATTATTATCATTATTATTCTTAGTATTAGTATTACTATGATTATCTGACTGCAAATTGAGAGTTTGCCTACAGCTCTGCCCTGACCATCACTGAACTTCTAAGTGGGCCTAGAGTATTAAATCTAAATTGACTGCACATATAGTAGATACATGTAAACATAATAGCCTAACGTCCTTGACCTGTAGGTATCAGCGATGTTCCGCTTCATTCAATTCCTCGTGGCTGATCGTTATAATCCACACTACAAAGAGTACAATTTTCTCTAAATCTTTACACAGCGTATTATTATCAAATTTCTATTTTTTTAATTTTATGTTATTAATCAGATTTTCCATATGATTAATTAAATTATTTGAACTGCTCTACTTGAATTCAATTATAAAATATGTAAATGATTAAACTGTCTTAGGTTTGGTCAGAAACATAGACTGTCGATTCGGGCTCGGGCCGAATACTACACAAAATATTTTATTCTAATGAAATGCAGATTAAAGTTGATACAATGAATATTACAGATATTGGCTGACCTACAATTTAGTACATGCAAATACTCGGTTTGCTTTCCAATGACAGGATGATTTAATTCTTGGATATAAATATCGGTCTATGATCATAAGATGCTAATCTGTTGATGAAAATTCCTTAGAAGTGCACATTGCTAGTTAGCTTAAGACTTCTTTGACGGGTTCCACGTTGAATACTGACATAAATTCTATTTAAGTGTAGATGCACAGCCTCGTGGGAGAAATAACTTCACACATCACGTATACTTCACAAGATTCAATGGGTTCACTATTTCACATAATGTAAATAGCATTCGTGCACTCGCCTCGTTAAAGATTTGATCACTGATGGGCTCACAGGTAAACATCTTAACTCGACTCATATTAAACACACGTTGTGAATGGAGACATCATTACCACTGCATCACTGTCTGTAGAGCCCGGCTTTTAAAAACTGAAAAGAAATTTCCTTAATCAATTGATTTCTGACACCTCCAAAAATGTAAGCAAAAGAGAACAACTTGAGAGATTCCTTAAAAGGAAATATCTTCTTGAATGAACACACGGCAAGGACCTCAAGATGTACCAAATATAGGTATACAGTAATGCTTCTCGATTGTTCCCAGATAGACTAAGAAAAGTTTCACAATACAGACAGCTGAGGCTCAAAAACAATGACTGGTCAATTTAGTGACCTACTAAGCATTTCTACACAATATTCAATACATACAATAAATAATTGATATACCATTGATTGAAGAGGTCAATATTAAAATATTGTAGTATTAATAGCCAGTAATCAATTAAATATGTAATGGATAATATACCGTTACAACATGTATGTATATATGTATAGACCATCAAAGAAAGCTTTCCAGTCGGTCAACACAAAGTGTGCCCAATTACATTAGGCGGGAAAACACGTATTTACACACCCTAACCTGAAATAAATATTAAATGAGATATGTATCACAGAATAGCACGCTTTTAATGTACAAAATGGGGAGGGGTACTTAAATTAATGACGTATTTCAATCGATAAGCGATCATCATCAGATCCTGCTCACTTAGGCTTAATTGATGTACAATGTTTATGTATTTTACTTATGCGTGAATATAGACTACTGTATAGTGTGGTCCACCAGCCCCTTATTTTTTTTTGGAGGAAGGCAACCCAACTAACGCGTATATCACAGTCATCCTAAAACATTTGTACCTGCTCCTTCACGTCCATTGTACAACTTTACCTTTGAGTACATCCTCGCGAATATAGTAGAAATCAATAGTGGCAGTGTTCTTTCAATGACCTCAAATATAATGCATGATTGAAACGATCAGAGCTCCGAATAACACCTTCTTACGTTTGGACAGGAAGTGTCTACGAATGGATTCAATAAGTGCCAGCATAACACCATGGTTCTCGGTAGCTATGGTGGCTAAATTAAAAATTGCTAAAGCAGCGTCAACGAAGTCGCGTGTAGTAGGTTCGAACCTTGAACTAGTACATTTTTTATTTTTTTGCTTAATGTCGTTTATTGTGGATGTATTATGGACACATATCTATCTGTTTCAACGAGTGATTTTTTATTTGGTCCTCAAAACCACCGTACTTATCCGATGGTACGCAGCCAGATTGGACGACGACATAATGATCTGTAGCACGAAAGCAAGGTATCCTGTATATCAATGTAGCAAGTGTTCGAAATTTTGACCACCTTTGTTTAAAGGAAAGCTCCGACTCACTCAGACGACCCACATAACAAATAAATAAATACATCAGACCGAAACTATAATTTCTTTCAACGGCGTCTGTACGAAAAGCGCTTGCTATACACTTACAATAATAGTTAGTTAGTGAGGTTTTAAGGGGCGGAACTACGAGGACTTCTGCCCCAAACATACAGTAAATACTGATAATTATAACATTATTGGTTTTACGTCCCTTTTAACTGCTCTGGCTTTTAGATACGCCGGGGTGCCGGAATTTTGCTCCGAAGGGGAACTTCAACGTGCCAGTAAATCTACTGACACGGCTCCCTCGCATTTGCGCACCCTCAAATGCCAGCTGACTGCGCCAGGACACGAACCTGCAACCTTGCGCACAGCAAGCGAGAACGTTACCGCTGAGCCTCGCAGCAAGGCAGTAATTACAGAACGTGTCATATTATTATAAATATTGAACTGTTAAAATTCTAATTGTCACGAATAGAGTCGCCTCATTTGCGTAGTGGTCAGCGTGATTAGCTGCCACCCCGGACGTCCTGGGTTCGATTCCCGGCTCTGCCACGAAATTTGAAAAGTGGTATGTGGACTGGGACGGGGTCTACTCAGCCTCGGGTGGTCCAAATGAGTAGAGGGGGTTCGATTCCCACCTCAGCCATCCTCAAAGTGGTTTTCCGTGGTTTCCCACTTCGCCTTCGGACAAATGCCGGGATGTTATCTACCGTACGGACACGGCCGCCTCCTTCACTCTTCCTTGCCTATCCCTCCCGATCTGCCCCTCCCTTCCCATCCTCAAGAGGACCCTGTTCGCTTTTCAGGTGAGGCCGCCTGGGCGAAGTGCTGATCCCAGCTCCCCAGTTGAGATGTTTCAAGCTCCAGGACACTGCCCGTAGAGGCGGTAATGATGGTATCCCTCGCTGAGTCCGTGGGAAAACCTAACCTGGAGGGTAAAATCGACTTAAAAATAATAATTGTAACGAATAGTATCCATCCATGGTTTTGAACAGTATTTAGGGAAAATAGCCATTTAAATGAGACAAGAAAATAACTTTCCCTATCGTCTTCGGAGATAATGTGAACAAAACCAAGTTGAAATCTTGCTGTACGAGGTAGGGAGGGTATAATAAAATAGTTAAAAAGAATTTAATAAATCTGCCGTTGGATAGTCTTGAACCCGGTATCTTCGAAAGAGCGAGCGGACGCAATAACACTTGCACACATTTCCAACACACTCTGGAGGTTTTTATTGCGCTTCTTATTAACGCGTATGGTAAAATAATCAATTATTACAGTTAGATCTTAAATATTGATTGGAATGCATTCATTCAGTACCTGGCATGTTTGATATTTTACTTAAAGCAAGTTTCGCGACTGCTTTACGTTAATAAGGCGATAGAACTGCAAATAATGTCCTCAAACGACAGCCCTTCGGTTTTATTTCATACAACTTAGCGTACTTAATGCTAGCGTGTATGCACGTCGGTCATACAAGCAGGTGTACTGACGAAGAGAACAGAATCATACAGGATTTTGTACCAGCGATCACAGCAGCTTCGTTGCCAGCGAGTGTCATGTGATACGGGCCTAAAGATATGCTATGACTTTTTGTTAAAATTTAATAACGAAATAAGATGTTCGGTAAAGAACATAGAGCCTACTTTCTCCTAAAAGCATGGGTATTGTTATAACTCCTTGTCCTTTTCAAGGAGTATAATTGAATGTTGGTTGTAGTAGCGTTTTGAAATACAACGTGCTATACGGATATTAAACATCAATATGATGTGCCCTTTGCTAGTGCTACCTCTGTAAAAAAAAAACATTCAATTCGGTTTCTCCGTGTTTGAATTGATATGGGGAATCGATTTGCACACATACATGGCCGCTATCTGCAAACTATTGGGCTGATGAGCTTGTAGTTCAGTCAAAAGATGCTTAACACAAAAAGGTATGTTGTTGAAAAATTTGGTAGAGATCAAATGATTAGGTTGGTCGTAATTTGATTTAGGCTTTTAACATTTGCGTGGCCGCCATTCCGTTTCCGTCAAAATGGCGGCAATATAAAATATGACACTGAGGTGGCCTTTGCTAGTGCTACCTCTGTACCAAACTTCGTTCCATTCGGTTTCACCGTGTTTGAAAAGATAGGGGGAATCGATTTGCACACATACATGGCCGCTAACCGCACATTATTGGCCTGATGACCTAGTAGTGTGGTCAAAAGATTCTCCACACAAGAAGGTATGTTGTTGCAAAATTTGGTAGAGATCAGATTATTAGGTTGGTCGTAATTTGATTCAATTTTTTAACATTAGGATGGCCGCCATTTCGTTTTCGTCAAGATGGCGGCGATATAAAACATGACATTGGAGTGCCCTTTGCTACAGCTACCTCTGTACCAAATTTCGTTCAATTCAGTTTCACCGTGTTTGAATTGATAGGGGGAATCGATTTGCACACATACATGGCCGTCATCTGCAAACTAATGGGCTGATGACCTTGTAGTTCAGCCAAACGTCGCTCGCCATACAAGTTGTTGAAAATTTGGTAGAGATCAGATGATTAAGTTAGTCGTAATTTGATTTAAGCTTTGAACATTTGGGTGGCCACCATTACGTTTCCGTCAAGATGGTGGCGATATAAAACATGACACTGAGGTATTCTACGCTAGTGCTACCTCTGTACCAAATTTCGTTCAATTCGGTTTCACCGTGTTCGAATTGATAGGGGGGGGGGCAGACATTCAGAGTACACACACTTACACACACACAGACACACAGCCACACACACACAGACAGACATACAATTTTTGGCCCTGTGTAGATCTCATAAGTCTACTTTCATTTTTTGCAAAAATTGAAAGTATGCTAATAATACCATGGGAATTTCTAAGGAATACGTATACTTCGATGCAAGCACTGGCGATCAGAATATCCTTCGATATGTTGTTGTTTTGTTTCATTTGAGGGGCTAGAACATCGCGGTCATTTAGCCCCGTTTACTTGGGTGTGTGTGTAGAATTTGTCTGATAACCTGAGTTATTGCGGGCTTGTAATGATGTGTGTATTTGCAATTAAAGAATGGGAAGGAGGCGGCCGTGGCCTTAAGATAGAATCCGTCCCGGAATTTGGCCGGAGTAGAAGTGGGAAACCACGGGAAACCATTTCCAGGGTGGCTGAGGTGTGAATCGAACCAACTTCTTCTCATATTTGATTCACGAGGCTACGTGTACCCAATTTCAGCCCTCAGACATGTATTACATTTCTTGGCAGAGCTGGGAACTGAACCCGGACCTCCAGAGCAACACTTCGATATGTTATGTTAATATTCATGCCATTACAGGTCACGTGGCATAACGTACCAATTCGATCGTATTTTCTTTATAAATCATCAAAATTCAACGTACTTTTCACAAAAATACGTCGTAAGGCAATAAATGTGCCAATGTAGTTACATCCCAACTAAAAATATGCCCACTACTGGATTCGAAGCAGCATTCTACCGCTCGCGCCCACCACGTACGGTCATGCTTTTACCCTCTCAACTACCAACACATGGTAGATGCAGCACGCTAAACGTGCTGTAGTTACTGTAGCCGTCCCACCTCAAACGTTTAAGTCCATCTCAAAGTCTTCAATCACGGTTTATGGTGTTGATTTAACTTTCTACTATTACAGATCACGTGGCGTAAGCTATTAATTCGATCGTATTACGTGTATGTGTGTTATTTCAAGGAGCAGTAAGTCATTTGTTAGTAGAATGGGGCATAGTATTTGGCGGGGAAAAGTTTAAGGTCGGTTTTTCTTTGCTAGACCCATGACCCAATTACATTGCTGTCACACAGTCAGAGCGCAGAGCAATATCGACCATCGGGAGAATTGAGATGTTAGTTGGGTTTCATAAAACTAAATAATAAGGGGCGGGTGGACCACACTGTATATATATATATATATATATATATATATATATATATATATATATATATATATACCAACAATAGTTTAGATTACAAAAGGTAGTATAAACTTGTGCAACGTGTCAATCTTATTTACAGATATTGTTCTTAAGTCCGTTTGAAGCACTTCTATAGGTGTTGCGTTATTATTAACGTAGTTCGAGTATGTTAACCTGTGATCTATTGAATTATTATTGTGACGAACTTCAGGAATTATGTCTGCAGTATTTTGTTATTTATGATTCTCATTCAACCGTTCCTATTTAAACTGGTAGCCTACTGTAATGTGGTTATCTTGTTAACGTGGCGAAATCACAAATGATAAAATACACTAGAGTAGAATAAGGTTATGTAAATATAGCTGTTATTCGAATCCTGAGTCCCGTACGGCGTCCGTTCTCGCTCACTGCTCACGGATTGCTGTGAGCTCCGTTAGCTTCCTAACTAAAAATAGTGGCGCCATCTACATGTTACTCTGTGGACTGTGTTACTAAACGCTACGTTTAAGTGCTGTCCGCGCCATCTGTTGTTGTTTCTTAAAGCCATGCTTGCTTTAATTAGTTTTTGACTTGAGCCGGAAATGTCCTAACCTGTAACGATGTATGGTAATGGTTCAGGATGATTTCAACTATTAACGACCAATCTCTTCCCCGCCTCGTATAAACTAATGAGACCTCTTTAAGCGCAACAGGTATATTGGGGCGTCTTGACCTCGTTAACACTGCCTACCGTAGGCCTTGGTTTATTGAGAATATGGTACAACGTACAACCTTCCCAATTAGCTTTTTTTTTACATTTATACTATTTTTTGTTATCGTAGCTTCAAAATGCTTTGAGTTATTCATCATCATACTCTATATTTTCAAGATGGCCACTGAGCGTTTTATTTGGTGTGTTATTCTTGTGGCTAATTTTAGCAAGTTTCCACCAATGACACTTCCTTCTTACTAAGTTTCGTTTTAAAAGCACAATAACATATTGAATGTTTAGAGTCGCTGTTAGGCATACGAAGCCGCTTATAAAGTTCAACCTTACCACTATTTTTCGTTATCACTAAGACGTACAGAGTTATTTATTTTAAAATTACTAATTTCAGGATGGCCGCTGCACTGTATTCAGTGTGATTAATTTATCACTAACGCTACTGATGCCTCATACATAATAGCCCTCTCATACCAAGTTTCATCTTAATTGTGCTATTACATCCTGTGTTGCTAACTTGTATGTTAATAGAACGTCTAACCACCATCTTCATTGAACGGAGTCGCTTTTCATTTGCTTGGCGCATACGAAGCAACGTATCATCCGTATTACTAATTTTCGTTATTATAACCTTAAGATACTGAGATTTAGAAGTTTATTTTAAAATGTCCAGATGGTGACTGTGCGCTATATTCAGTGTGATAATCGTTTGACTAATGCAAATGAGAACCCGTATGTGATACACATCTCTTGCTAAGATTCATTATAATAACGGAATTTCAGTACATTCTGAGTTGTTGATTTTAATGTTATATTACACCCTCTGTCTGAAAAGTTCGGTGAATGGGCTATATTACGAACGGATTGTTGGCTTACCTGAACCAGCCGTTACAGTCCTTCGAAGTAATCCCTGTGGATGGTTATGCACTTCTGAGAATGACTGAACAAGTCCTGGAAACTCCTGGCATAGTCTTCGTTAGGAATAGCCTTCAGTTTGGGTCGTCAAAACTCTAAAATGAAAGCAAGAGAGAAGCGTGAATTTATGCAACCTGCCTTGCACACCTGATCGACGGGCGGCAGTGAGAAGGGTGAATTTATGCAACCTAACGTGCACACCTGTTCGATGGGTGGCAGTGAGAAGGGTGAAAGTTCCGTGGAATGGAATGGTCCTGAAAACCATCGTCACGGGTGACGAGACCTGGTGCTTGAGGTACGACCTCGAAGGCAAGCGTCAAAGTATGGAGTATCGGCGTCCAGGGTCACCGAAAAGCCCTGAATGGCCAGAGGTTTTCGGACATTTCGAACATCCAACACAGTGTGACGACCCAACTGAAGGCTATCCCTCAGGAAGACTATGCCAGGACTTGTACTGCCGTTCTAAGAAGTGCAAAAGCATCCATGGGAATTACTTCGAAGGATAGTAACGGCTGTTTCAGGTAAGCCAACAATCCGTTCGTAATATAGACCCATTCCCCGAACTTTTCAGACAGAAGGTGTAGTTCGTGCATTCGCAATCTTGAATGCATAGAATCTATGTTCTTTTCCCTTAATCATACGAGGTTAAACATACTGTCTTATCGTGTCACCACTTTTCGTTACTGTAGCTTAAAAGTGTTGAGAGTTACTTATTTTTGTTTCATATTTTCAGGATGGCGGCTACGCGTAATATTTAATAGCATATAGTCATCACGTTTGTAAATGAAGCTCCTTATGTACAACCAGCCGAATGCCACTTATTGTGAGCATTGATTCATTGCGTCATCAGTTATAGATTATAATGCTTGCATGATTCGCACTGCCGCCATATTGAAATTGTTTAGCTGATGACCTTAGGCAATTGATCCAGCAAGTCCAGAGATCGCAGATTCGAATCCCGGCGCTGACAACGGCAATCCTGAGTGTGTTTTCCCCGGTTTTTTTCCACACACCCTCCAGACAAATGCAGGGATAGTACGTTATTTCAAGTCCCGGGATACCTACCTCATCCCTGTCCCTAATACAATTACACACACTACTACATTCAACCGTCATCACATAAATACAGGTTATCAGACAACTCAACACACACCCAACGCCATGGGGCAGTTGACCAAGATGTCCCAAGCCCCTAAATTGAATAAACAACAACAAAACATGTCAGAATACCTTAAAATTAATAGGCCTGTTTAGAATACTTGAAAATGACCCAAATATTCAGCCTATAATTTTCGGTACTGGTACCGTGCGTATTTTGTTTGTGGGCTGGGAAGTTAGCGACTAGCCTCGTACTTCTGTACGTATCGTATTTATTATTGATCGATTGTTGATTGATAGTGGGGGATTTGCACATGCGTTTTATTGAATTAGTTTAAGGCGAGAAATCTCGCTGTCAGTTGCATTTGCATTGAAGATTATACAGTATAAGTTACACCTGGTTAGGCTTACGTAGGGCTTGACACTTGGCTTCACTCCAACGAGCTTTGGACTACCCCTCTCGTCCCTTCTTCCATGTCCCACGGCGTAGTCGTGCTCGTTAAATCGTACACCATGGCCGCGAGGGCAACTCCAGCAAGTCCAGGGATTGCAGGTTTGGATCCCCGCGCAGACAGCGGCTATCCTGAGTGTAGTTTTTCTCCTGATTTTCCACACTCTTTCCAGGCAAATGCCGGGATAGTACCTTACTTCAAGTCCCTGGGCACCTACCCCATCCCTGTCCCTGATACAGTTACACACACTACTACAGTCGTCACAGCAATAGGCTACAGGTTATCAGGCAAGTTCAACAAACATCCAACTACACGGGGCTGATAACCAAAATGTCCCAAGCCTCACAAATGAATTAACAACCTTCCTCCACACACGCTCCAGCAAAAAACTCAACCTGTATTTGATTGGCGCATGACTACTACATCTATAATTAACCTACTGTTATGGTGTTGCCGCGAGTATGTACGACGGTCGCGAAAGTAGCCTATGTATACTCTGTGATAGGGCTCGGAATATTCGCGTATTCGCATATTCGAATATTCGAATTGCGTATTCGGTATTCGAATTATTCGAGGCGTATTCGAATTATTCGAATACCGAATACGCAATTCGAATATTCGAATATTCGATTACCGAATAGTGCGAATTCAGCGAATATTATTCGAATATTCGCAACCTCACGAATATTAAAAATGAAATATGAGGATGACGACTCACATAGCAAGACATCCAAAACTCTAAAATCGACAATTTCTGGGGCTCTTAAAAGACGTATTCACGAATTATTCGTGTCTCTCGAATATTAGAATATTCGAATAGTGCCAAATAATTCGAATCACAGTCCGTAATCCCGCCTGAAACATTCCATAAGGAATAAATAACTTAGTCTACTAGTCATTGTTTAAAATTACAGATGTGGCCAAGTTATTAGAATTAAAATAAAATTTCCTAATTCATAAACTATTTGTAACCCTAATTAAGAACATAAGTTTTGTTTCCATTTTAGTCACTATGAGGGTGAGATTATTTTCTAAAATACGAGCGATTTAATATTTTATGGAATTATTTTAAGCCAAATGGTTTCTTTATACGCCATTGTTTTGTGAAAAATAACCACATTTCTTTCTTCGTAATTTAAAAATATTTTAATTCAGACAATACTCGCACATATCACTGTCCAGAAAGAAGCAAATGCATAACATAGTCAATAACCAAACAATTATATGCAATACTCCAAGATCAAGTATAATGCAAAAATATTACTGTAATAATTGAGACCGGTTATGTAGCGGAAATTCCTAATTTAATTGTCCGGATGTATCTACAACGTTTGTGGTTTAAACGTACCGGTACCTGAAATATTTAAATATAAAATCAAAGGATGCATTTACTTTAAGACAACCTATACTGGTATGAAAATGAATCGTTACCAGACTGCTGCATAAATACTGTCTCTGTTTGAAAAAGTAATATAACACATTATTCTAATCTTATACCGGCCGCGGTGGCTGAGAGCGCTAATGCGCCAACTCATGCTTCGCTGGCATCGGGAGAGCGTGCGTTCTAATCCCACCTCGGCCGTCCTGAAAATGGTTTTCGTGGTTTCCCATTTTCACCACGAGGAAAATGCTGGAACGGTTCCTTTCAATAGGTTTACGGCCAATGTACTTCCAAAATCCCTTCCCTGACCCGTCCTGAAAATAAAATGAACGGCCATTGGCTGCATTAATGAAATTATCCTTACCATATGACCACGTCTGTACATGATGTCGACTGTACACTTCATATCAGTAAATATTTGACCACAAAAGTTTGCAAATAAACCATTCGTGAAATGTAGTACGTCCCTATAACAGATAGCAAATATACTTCAATTTGCAACTCAGCTTCTTGCCTCACGCCAAGGACTTGTTCGATCAGGGTTCCCTCCGCTCGCTGTATCCATTTATAATGATATGCTAGAAGAAAACGCAATAAGTCTCTCATCTTAGCCAGAAAATTGTGTGTGCAGAGCTCTTGACGGCCGAGAGAGTGGAAGTCAGCACAATGATCGTTAGGACGCGTAATTACTCTACAAATGAAACAGAGTCTTGAATGTCGCTTCACCTGCTGTGTGGGCTAATTGGCCGCTCTCAAGTCCATTGCACACAAAGCTCAGAGCACTTACTCATTTTAATAACTTGTCCATTAGTTCAGGCAGTCAATTTAATGACGTGAACATTTTTCTGAACGCTAAATGAAAGTCAATTAAATTGCCAAGCGGTATTTATGTTATTTAGTGTAAAGTCTTCTCATTTGCCTCCTCGGCACGATAGGAAGTAGGGCTCGAGGGCGGTGGATGGTGGTGGTTCGGGGCAGTAAGCCACATGGTTGGTGGGTGGTGGGTGGAAGCTAGACTGTTGTGGATTCTGGCAATATCTACCAGTTTTGAGAAACTCCTGGATACTGCGATTTATCCCTAGAGGTGGTTGTTGACGTACTAGAAAATCTATTGATACAGGTTTCTCGCCATTAACAACCGACCCTTGTCCAACCGCGTCGTCATGATCAAACATGGAACCCCGTATGACCTCCGAAGTTATAGAGTATTGGTTGTGGTTAGAACTTGGATGAATACCCAGTTCTGAGGGACCACATACTGTTGGCAGAGGAAGGATAAACGGGAAGGATTTGGCCACCCTACCGCAAATAAACTCCAGAGCAATTCAGGAGCAACTCCTTAGAGATCAGACCAGCCTATAAGGTAGAAACCCCTTTTTATTCAAGTGCACATGGTTGGATAGAACTACTGAAGTGCGAAAAGGATCGAGCTGTCTGTCTGTTAGGTAGTCAGCCCGAAGGCTGGTTGGATCCTCAAAAAGTACCGCCATTAGGTTATGTAGGTAAATACCCACAAAAACCCAAGGCAGCGCTATATTGAGGCGTACTAGGCAAGGTGAGGAGTGAGGTAGTTTGCCATTGCTTTCCTCACTCGTTGTACTCAACATATGATGATTATTATTACTATTATTATTATTATTATTATTATTATTATTATTATTATTATTATTATTATAAGAAATGCAAAAAATCACAACTATCTTCGAGTCTGGCTGTGTAGTGCAATTAGTTAAGCCCTGACTTGCGCCCAAGTTCGAGGGATAAAATACTGACAGTCAGTTGATATTTAAGTGTCTTTGAGAGAAACCTGTTTCAGTATATTACATCTGAACATATTCAGTAGCGCAGCTTCACTACCGAGCAAGTGAAACAGCAAACAGTGTCAATCACGATATTCACGTCTTGCTGACGGAATAAAATACAAACAAGAAGTTAGCACGGATGTGACGACGCGGCGTGACGTCAATGTTCCCACTTCAGAATGAAATAGGCCTAGATAAATGAAGAAGAAGGAGAGGGAAGAAATGGACATTGCCCATAGTTGGAAAATAGGAAATTGTCATGTTCTTTTTCATCAATAAATGATGTACATTCTGAACGAGGAAAGTACAATCCCATTCGGAACGCTAGTGTCACCAATGTAAAATAGCTCTCAATCTAGTTAAATCAGAGTTAATTCTGCGCGTGCATTTCACCAAAGAAGATTTCTTATTAACTTTGGCAAACGCATCATTAAGCTAACTGGCCATTCTTGGCCACTGAACTCCCCAAGGATCAGTTACGGCAGAGGGAAACATGACGTGTGCAGCAGCGGATGTTTTGACTGATATTTGGGGACGAAAATGAAGATAAATTGTTTTCCAAAATGTTTCTTAACTCTGCTACGAAATGAAGGTACTGTAAATGTTGTTGATTCGTTAAGGAGCTTTGCGACATCCTGGTCATGTAGTCCCGTGAGTTATATACCTTGCCCGGTATCAAGCCAGAGACCATGTTTCCCCGGAGATTCAGCCCGTAAATCTCATTATGAACGATGATAATAATAATAATAATAATTATTATTATTATTATTATTACTCTTTTCTTATTGTTAAAATAGCAACAAGAACGCAATGTGAAACTTGGTACGGTAAATGCTTATTCAAAATTTAATCTACTCGCATCTAATATTTAATTCAATTCCATAACTCCAATATCGCGGCTGTGTGAAATTTTAAAGTTAAGTTTTTATTCCTTGTGCCCTAATCATGCGATATATATAACAATATTCATCATGGCGACCATCCGAAATAGTTAGACGGTACTCAATATCTACGAATCTATTGCAAAAATCAAACTGAAATTTGGAATGTTGATAGAGGCTATTAACATAAATTCACCTTTGTGACTTTTAATAACCTGTTAAATACGAAACCAACATGGCGGCCAAGCGAATTTAAATGGAATTCACTCGCGATTTAATCTTCTGGGCGCAGTGAAACTTGGTACGGTAAATGTTAATTCAAATTTAATCTACTGACATCTAATTTAATTCAATTGTTTTCATAACCCTAAGATGTCGCCTGTGCGAAATTTTATAATTAAGTTTATATTTCTTGTGTCCTAGTAGAGCATTAGAAATGTAGGTTGGTAAAATGAACTAGCATTAGGATATGCATCTGCTGGCATATAATTCTAAAGCCTATATATGAAACAATACAAAATGGCGCCCATACAATATATTCGACGGTTTCACAACATCTCCGAAACCATTTAAGCAATCAAACTGAACTTTTGTATGGTGATAGAGGGCTATTAAATAAGTAGATATATGTGACTTTCCAAATCCTGAGCAACACAAAATAACATGGCGGCAAAGTGATTTTCAAATATTTCAAATGATTTTTCTAGCGATTTAATCACCCGAGAGAAGTGATGATAAGAACAGCTTATCTTCATTCAGAGCGTAGTATAGAGACATTTCATGTTCAATTGTTTCCAAAAATTCAGGATGGCATCAGTTCAAAATTTTAAAACCTTCTCTTTTTTCTTTTCACGTACCATATTATTCAAGCGATTGAAGAGAGGAGTCGTATGTATTCTTAAATTAAACTCATGTGATGCGTTACAGAAAGATGCCATCTCGCGGGAGGAGTCTTATTCACCGATAACGAAAGTTATACTGTATATCCTAGCACATACTTTCTCATCACATCACAGAAGTGACAAAGAGGAAATCCGACATTCTACGGATCGGAGCGTGGAATATTAGAAGTCTGATAGGCAGTGGAAGGTCAGAAAACTTGGAAATGGAAATGGATAGGTTGAGGATAGAGTTGGTTGGGGTTAGTGAAATGCGCTGGCACCAAGAACAGGAGCTTTGGTCAGGAGACTATAGGATCATTAGGACTAAATCAAACAATGGCCAGGCAGGGGTAGGTCACATATAGGCTTGGAAACTTGGACAGCGAGTAGTATATAGTGAACGAATTATTGTAGCTAAAATCAATATAAAACCAAAGTGCATCACAATGATGCGCACCAGTCAAACTGATGATGAAAATGTTGAAAAGGTCTACGAAGAAATAGAGGAAATTCTGACTTATGTCAAGAGTGATGAAATGGTTATAGTAATGGGATATTGGAATGCTGTGGTAGGAAAATGAAGAGAAGGGAAAATAATAGGAGAATTCGGATTACGTGAAAAGTATGATCGAGGAAGCAGGCTGATGGAATTCTGCACCGAGCATGAGTTGGCCATAGCTAACACCTTATTCAATAACCACAATAGAAGAATATACACAAGGATGAAACCAGGAGATACAGGGCGTTACCAAATGTACTTCATTGTAGTCAAGCAGAGATTTCGAACCCAGATTTTAGATTGCAAACATATACCGATGCTGACATAATCTCTGACCACAATCTGGTTGTTGTGAAATGTAGATTTAAGGGGCCAGGTACAGCTTATGACCTTCAAAAAATCAATTTTTCAAAATATTTTTTAATTTTATGCTCCTATCTTTTAGGAACATTTTGGTGCACGAAATATGCCATTATGCGCCATAATTTTTGTGTTATGATTTAAAAGGCAAAGCCCTGCATCCAATGTTCGTCCTGGTTAATAGTATGTAAGATTTATGCACAATTGTTTATCGCTCATTTTCTCAGAGTTGTGTTTTCGTCAACCGTTTTAATGATAACTCAAAAACTAATTGTCATACACTAATGAAATAATTTGTGTGTATTTCTACTTACTATATTTACAAAATGATGTTAATTCATGTCTCTCTCAAAGATAGTTTCTTTAAAATAGGTATTGTGAAAGTTTAACATTTTCTTTTTAATGCAAAAGTAAAAATATTTCTTGTTAAGATGTGTTGCAAAAAGTACTTGCATTTCTAGAGGAATATCTTCGCAATAAAATAAAATTAACAGAACCTAAAAAATGCTGAAAATTACAGGAGTTATGACTAAAACACTGCAGCCTTGTATATTGAATTTTGAAAAAAATCCCCAAATTATTTTTTGACATGAATGTAATGCTGTTTTTTTTCATATAAAATAATGCCAATGTTTTATGTGCACAAATATTCATTGCTGTAACTCTTGTGGTTATGAAGGGGGAAAAAGTTTTTTAAATTTTACCATGGTAACCTGTACCTGACCCCTTAAGTTGACGAAATTGAAGAAAAGTCAAAAGTCAAAAAGGTGGGCAATAGAGAGACTGATAGGGAAGGACGTGAACAAACGATTCAAGACGAGTACAAAGGAAGGACTAATGAGAAACCCTGAACAAAGTTCAATTACAGAGGAATGGGCACTTTTGAAGAATGAAATAACAAAATCCGCAGAAGAAAACAGTGGTAAGAAAGAACGAATAGGTAAAAAACCGTGGATCACGCAGGATATACTGGAACTAGCAATAGTGCCCGGCTTCGCCCGGTGGATTTATTTGTTTTATGGATGAACTGGCACATGATACTTTAACTAACAGAAAACAATATTTTAAAAATATATCTATTTGTGGTGGTGGTGGTGGTGGTGATAAGTAGCACAGTATAATGGACGTAACATTCAGTTCATTTTCCCGTAATGATAATTATGAATAGGGAAACAGCTATTTACTAACTACAGCACTGACACATGTAATTTACAAACAAATTTACAATAAAATATAGAAAGAGGAGTAAGTGAAATAAAAGACACTGCCTAGGGCCTATATCTCATTGGCTGTTAGAAATGTAGAGACCAATAGTGTCGTCTTTTGTCGCATAGCGCCGCAGGAAAAAAATCAGAACTCTTTGGAAAACTCCGGCTGTCCCGAGCTACTGAGGTAGTAATAGTATCATGTATCGCCACAAAGCGCTTAACGAGAAGTTTCGGAATAAATGAAGGTAAATTTGAAAGCACCAACGCTTATTGCAGCTGATAATCAAAATGTACTGCACCAACACCATTGCACTTTTACAGAGGCATAATATTTTCATGATAACTGTTAAAAGGGGCCTAAGAATTCTTTTTGTACCAATTACCCCCCGTGACTGCAATTTATAAACAGCGCAAGATGCAACTATTTTCGCAATTCTGCACCAGAACACTGGTAGGGGTGACGTGATGCAGCCCTAACTGCCCGTCAACAATAGACTTATTAAAATACTCTTACAGTTACACTACTACGGACATGAATGGTTCTAGGGCCTTAACACGTGGTTTTCAAGTTCATTTCGTCTGTTATTCTAAATGTAGGGAATGGAGAGCGTTGTCCAAAGTATCAAGTGGACAGTGTTACCAGCAGGGTTTCAAAGTGTATGTAAAATTTGGTGCAATTAGGCGGAACGGTGTGGATTTGTGATGAAGGGCCTAAATGCAGGGAATGGAGTGGTCTGTCCAAAATATAAAGTGGACACCCGCAGGGTTCCAAAGGGTAAGTATACACAATGTGGTTCAGATCGGTGAAACAGTGTAGATTTGTGCCAAAGGACCTAAATGCAGGGAATGGAGTAGTCTGTCCGAAATTTCAAGCAGACAGTGTTACGCGTCGGGTTCCAAAGGGTAAGTATGTAAAATTTGGTTCAGATGTGTGAAACGGTGTATATTTGTGCCAAAGGGCCTACATATAGAGAATGGAGGGGTCTGTCCAAAATTTCATGCAGACAGTGTTACTCGCAGGGTTCCAAAGAGTAAGTATACAAATTGCCGTTCAGATCGGTGAAACGGTGTAGATTTGTGCCAAACGGCCTAAATGCAGGGAATGGAGTGGTTTTCCCGAAATTTCATGTAAACAGTGTTACTCGCAGGGTTCCAAAGGGTAAGTATACAAATTTTGGTTCTGATCGGGGAAAAGGTGTAGATTTGAACCAAAGGGCCCAAATGCAGGGAATGGACTGGTCTGTCATAAATTTCACGCATACAGTGTTACCATCAGGGTTCCAAAGGGTAAGTATACAAATTTTGGTTAAGATAGGTGAAACGGTGTACGTATCACTAACCATAACGCCAGCGCATGCGGATAGAGCTGTTCGGGAGCGCTTGTTCTACCGACATACTGAACAAAAATCAATCTTTAAGGTTACCTGAGAGGTGTAGCCTAATGCTACACAGCCTAAACTATTCCTCTTGAATCTGGCCATCATATAAAAAAAGAATATTTCGAATCGGACTGGTAGTTCCAGAGATTAGCGCGTTTAAACACATAAACACACAAACACACAAACTCTTCAGCTTTATTATATTGGTATAGATTATTGGGCGAAAGGCGGAAGCACAAGAATATAAGTGATGAAAGGGGTAAAGCAGAATGCAGACGTCTGAGAAATGAGGTTAACCGGAAGTGCAAGGAAGCGAAAAAAGAATGGTTGAAAAGGAAATGTACAGGTATAGAAAATTGTCTGAAATTAGGAAAAGGAGACACAGCTTATCGAAGGATTAAGAATACTTTTGGGGATAAGAAGACTAAGTGCTGTAATATTAAGGAGACAGATGGAAACCTCTAACAGATAGGGAAGAGAAGTTTGAGAGAAGGAAAGCTTACCTAGAGTGTTTGTATAAGGGAAAGGGTATAAAGGAAAGGAGATTGAGAATTATGTAATAGAAAGGGAAGAGGAAATTGATGAGGATGCGAAAGGAGATTTAATATTGAGATCAGAATTTGATAGAGCATTGGACGACTTAAGCAGGAACAAAGCACCAGGCATAGATGATATACCGATTGAGTTGCTATGCTGCAAAGGTGATGATGGTCTAATCAGGTTATTTCACTTGGTGTGTAGGATTTATGAGACAGGTAAGGTACCCTCTGATTTCAAGAAGAATGTTATCATCCCTATACCAAAGGACACAGGAGCTCACAGATGTGAAGATTACTGTACAATCAGCTTGATCCCCCATGCTTGAAAGATCATAACTAGAATAATTTACAACAGGATGGAAAGATAGATAGAAACAGAGTTGGGTCAAGACCGGTGTGGAAGCTAGAATAAGGAAGGATAAGAGAACGTTCATGGCATTTGTAGACTTCGAAAAGGCTTTTGATAACGTTGATTGGAGTAAGTTGTTTGACATTTTGAAAACGATTGGATTAAAGTATAGGGATAGAAGAGTACTCTACAATCTATACAGAAACTAGACAGCAGTTATTCGACCCGAAGGACATGAGATAGAAGCTGGTATTCAGAAAGGTGTAAGGCAAGGCTGCAACTTATCACCCATACATTTCAATGTATACAGTGAACAAGCAATGAAGGAAATTGGAGAAAAATTCAAAGAAGGAGTATAGATTCAAGGAGAAATAATTTCAACTCTGAGATTTGCTGATGACATCGTCTTGTTAAGATGTGTTGCAAAAAGTACTTGCATTTCTAGAGGAATATCTTCGTAATAAAATAAAATTAACAGAACCTAAAAATGCTGAAAATTACAGGAGTTATGACTAAAACGCTGCAGCCGTGTATGATGAGCAACCCCCTATATCGAATATTGAAAAAATTCCCCAAATTATTTTTTGACATGAATGTAATGCTGTTTTTTCATATAAAATAATGCCAATGTTTTATGTGCACAAATATTCATTGCTGTAACTCTTGTGGTTATGAAGGGGGGGAAAGGTTTTTAAAATGTTACCATGGTAACCTGTACCTGACCCCTTAAGTTGACGAAATTGAAGAAAAGTCAAAAGTCAAAAAGGTGGGCAATAGAGAGACTGAAAGGGAAGGACGTGAACAAACGATTCAAGACGAGTACAAAGGAAGGACTAATGAGAAACCCTGAACAAAGTTCAATTACAGAGAATTGATTTTCGTTCTTTCTTACCACTGTTTTCTTCTGCGGATTTTGTTATTTCATTCTTCAAAAGTGCCCATTCTTCAAGAAATATTTTTACTTTTGCATTAAAAAGAAAATGTTAAACTTTCACAATACCTATTTTAAAGAAACTATCTTTGAGAGAGACATGAATTAACATTATTTTGTAAATATAGTAAGCAGAAATACACACAAATTATTTCATTTGTGTATGACAATTAGTTTTTGAGTTATCATTAAAACGGTTGTCGAAAACACAACTCTGAGAAAATGAGCGATAAACAATTGTGCATAAATCTTACATACTATTAACCAGGACGAACATTGGATGCAGGGCTTTGCCTTTTAAATCATAACACAAAAATTATGGGGCATAATGGCATATTTCGTGCACCAAAATGTTCCTAAAAGATAGGAGCATAAAATTAAAAAATATTTTGAAAAATTGAATAAGTTGTTCACGGAACTACATTACTTGTTATGAGTAGAAATGTTGTTGAACTGGTACCATCACGTGTATTTGATACGTTTCTTACTAGTGTGGTATGTACAGTAAGTTATTGTTCGGGAACAACATTAATGACGTGCTAGGCACGTGCAAACCTCTATGATCCATGAAGAAGCTGATATTGGACATTCGACGGTTCCTTGTCGTCAAATACCATATTCTTTATTTTTATTTTTAATGATTTTTTAAATTTATTTTTTGGAGTAATTACTGCTAGAGGATGTCTTTATGTACGTATTTGTGGAATGGACACAAGGTTAGTGTATTTCTTTCATGATTGGTTCGCCTTTTCTCTGTTACACAACACCCATGTAAGCTTCCTTATCCCCCAGGCTACCAATACTTGGTGGGTCACTTAAACATTAAACATGCAAAAATGTTATGTTGTTTTAATTGTGTAATTGGGTGTGTTTTCAATGTGTCTGATAGCCTGTGCTATTGTGGTGAATGTATAAGTGTGTGTAACTGTAATGCAATTCTATCTGGATCGAGAATGGGGTAGGTTCCTCGGGACTTGAAGGAAAGTGCTATCCCGGCACTTTCCCGGAGGGAGTGTGGAAACCCCCAGAGAATAGCCACACTCAGGATATGATGATTTATTTTATTTTTTGTCAATTTTACCCTCTAGGTTGGTATTTTCCACTGGCTCAGCGAGGGATCCCACCATTACCGCCTCTACGGGCAGTGTCCTGGTGCTAGGAACATCTGGTCCTGGGGATACAACTGGGGAGGTGGGATCAGCATCTCGCCCAGGTGGCCTCACCTGCAAAGTGAACAGGGGCCTCATGAGGGATGGGAAGGGAGGGGAAGATTGGGAGGGATAGGCAAGGAAGAGGGAAGGAGGCGGCCGTGGCCCTACAGTAGGTAACATTCCGGCATTTGCCCGAAGACGAAGTGGAAAACCATTTCGAGGATGGCTGAGGTGGGAATCGAACCCCCTCAACTCAGTTGGACCACCCGAGGCTGAGTCGACCCCGTTCCAGTCCTCATACCACTTTTCAAATTTCGTGGCAGAACCGGGAATCGAACCCAGGACTTCCGGAGTGGCAGCCAATCACGCTGACTACTACGCAGCGGAGGTGACAGGATATGATGATGATAATAATAATTGTTGTTTTAAGGGGCCTAACACCTAGGTTATCGGCCCCTAATACACACAGGATAGCCACTGCCATTGTCGGGAGTCAAACCTACGATCTCCAGACTTGCTGCTGCGGTAGTGGTGAGCTACTTAACGCTCACGATTACGCTCCGAGGGTTTTCACCAAAGTGTTTAGTGAACACAGTTCATAAACAGAGATGATCAACAAAGTTAATGGTTTCGTTGTTGTAATTTCAGTTTAGGAGTATCAGCTCCGTGTGTGAAGGGGATTAGTCTGATGAAGTGTGTAACTGTAAAAGAACACTTCGTGGTGTAGCGGATAGCACTCTTCGCTGTCACACCTGAGGACCGGGTACAATTCCCGGCTCTGACAAGAAATTTCTTTCTCGACTGAGGGCTGAATCGGGGTACCCTCAGCCTCGTGAGGATAAACTGAGAAGAGGTGGGTTCGATTCCCACCTCAACTATCCTGGAAGTGGATTTCTGTGATTTCCCACTTCTACTCCAGGCCAACCGGATGGTTCCTAATTTGAGGCAACGAACGCCTCCTTCTCAATCCTTCCCTGATTTACAAATATGCACACTAATACAACCATCACAATAACACAGGTTATCAGATAAAATTCCAAAACACACCCAAGTTCAAGGGGCTAAATGACCACGATGTCCAAGCCCCTAAAATGTAACAACAATAACTGTAATTATTTGGATCTAAATCTCAGCATTTGCCTGGGATGAGTGTGGTATTTTTTTGGTGAAGAACCATTCTCAGAACAACCGCAGTCAGCACTGGTACCGTATTCGAACCTCGGATCTCCTAGTGCCAGCTACCCACTTCGTTGCCTTGGTCTACAGAGCTACGCTGGTGGTGGAGTTGACGAAACATGTCGATGTGGACGAGTCTTTGGAATGCTTCAGGTACGAAACTGCTGCCATTACGTTATAACTTACCGGTACCTCAGCTTTGCTCATCTTTCTACAGTATTATTGTGATCAGCCACCAGAGAAGTTCGAGATGTCCGTGGCCAGACTTGCATTCAGAAGTGGATCGATGCACCCTCTGTTATGTTCCATTCGAATTTCTTCCTGCCTCACTCGTCCAAGTGCTGCCATCTGCTGTCCTTCTACTCAACCCGCAGACTGGCACAGCTCAGGCACGTTCAGTCGGTAGGTAATCTGTGGTTCAGTCCGCATCAAGTGAGGTTACGCACTCCCTGCATATTCGGTATATTCTCTGTACACTGGCCGCGGTGCCTCCCTGGCATCAGGAGAGCGTGGGTTCAAATCCCACCTCAGCCGTCCTGAAAATGGTTTTCGTGGTTTCCCATTTTCACCGGGACGGTTCCTTTCAACATGTCCACGGCCGACTTCCATCCAAAAGCGCTTCCCTTACCCTTTAATTCGACCCAAGTTACCGGTCGTCTGGGAGATAGGCCTCTCAGCATGCCCAGTTGTGTCTGCTGACACAGTGTGTTCAACTCCCAGATACCGTCCTTGCGACGGTAGAGGAATGATCGCTCGCAGAATCCAATCTGGGAAGATGAGCGATCAAAAACAAGTAGTTCCGTACCGAACTAAAGAGCCAACTTTTCTTAAAATTCAAGATCCAATCCTTATTCCTCTAAGTAGAGTTGTAGTTTTGTCACAGTTAGCTCTGTATAGTATTTATTTACTATCCCTACCTTTCCACATGGGAGTTATGGGACTCGATCGCAGTTAAATTCGTTTTGTTTTAAAATTTTCCTTTTCCCTTTTCCTTTTACTTTTTCTGTTTATTCTGTGTTTAGTTTGTATTCATGACAACAACCCCGTGATGGGAATTAACCACAGAAGATTAAATCCCCCCGAGACTCTTCAGGCCAAAGCCTAGCATGTTAGCTAATTAGCTACGGGGCCAGACGATTGGCTCGGATACTTCACATTAGACGCCCAGAGACACGAATCTCATTCCTTTATACTGCTCTTGTGTTTCATGTATTTGGTCGTTGTTTCGCGGGTGTGAGGTGGCTCGTCGCCAAGTATCCGTGGTCTAACGGGCAAAATACATACATTTTCATCTGAGATTGTTGTGCGCTGTCTTATCTGCAAATCTCTGTTTGGGAACAAGTCGCCTCCCCTATTAGCAGTTAGCACTGCGGCCCAGTCTGCTTCTAAACCTCTAACTTTGTAATCTTTGAACACTGAATTTAACCATCACCTCCTGCTTTTCTTACCCTCTACAACCGAACTCATTAACCTCTTAAGTAATCTCCCTTCCCCACTCTCATCACATGACCCCACCATCTGAGTCAGCTCATACGAACAGCCTCATCTAACGTGTTCATTTCTAACTTAGCCTTTATCTCTTCATTACGAGTACCCTCCTGCCATTGCTCCCATCTACTTGTCCCTGCTATCATGCTACTCTCATATCAGTTACCTAGTATATAGGATTTCCAAATATATTCACATTAAGTGTTCATTTATGTGCCTTACAGAACCTATGTTAGGTTCTAAGGTTCTCTTGGCACACAACTCTACTCCCCACGTTTCCCACCTCGTTTTACACCAGACAGTTCAGGAGCTGGGAGGAGAAAGGGCGAATAGTGTATGTAATCGTATTGCAAATTCGCCCCTTTTCTCCTCCCAGCTGAAAGGGCGGCTATTGTATGTAATCGTATTGCAAATTCGCCCCTTTTCTCCTCCCAGCTGAAAGGGCGGCTATTGTATATAATCGTATTGCAAATTTGCCCCTTTTCTCCTCCCAGCTGAAAGGGCGGCTATGTATGTAATCGTATTGCAAATTCGCCCTTTCTCCTCCCAGCTGAAAGGGCGGCTATTGTATGTAATCGTATTGCAAATTCGCCCCTTTTCTCCTCCCAGCTGAAAGGGCGGCTATTGTATGTAATCGTATTGCAAATTCGCCCTTTCTCCTCCCAGCTGAAAGGCGGCTATTGTATGTAATCGTATTGCAAATTCGCCCCTTTTCTTCTCCCAGCTGAAAAGGCGGCTATTGTATGTAATCGTATTGCAAATTCGCCCTTTCTCCTCCCAGCTGGAAGGGCGGCTATTGTATGTAATGATATTGCAGATTCGCTCTCTCTCCTCCCAGATCCTAAATTATATCTTGCAATCTCCTATTTCCTCCTTTCTATCTCCCTTTATCTCATTTTCAGTTCAGTCGTACTGGATACATACTAATAGGTCTATCCAATCCCATTCTACGTGTTGACTCAGCTAGTTGTTCTTTCTTCCTTCCGTAACCCCCTTCGATATTAATAGTACCCCATCGAACACCAGTTCAATTGCCTGTTCGTTTTCAAGGAGTTCCTGATCTGTCAGATAGGAGTGGGAATCCGTCACTGCCACAGGTCCGAGGCTTGTTCAAAACAATGTTAGCAGGCTTAGAAAGTACTCGTGGAGCAGGTTGCTAGCCATACTTGCACAGGGCCCATGAGGAACATATCTGGGGTAGGTTTTCACGGCCAGTGTGAGAGTGTTCAGAACGCTCTTTCGGATGTTTACGCCACGTTGCGAACCTTCTCAACAGCTTCGTAAGATGAAAACGACTGCCTCTTCAAACCACTCTACGTAAACATTTGGAAATGTCAGTCACATTTGCCGCTGAAATGAACAACCCGAAAATCCATCCTCAAGTAGTCGCACTGGCCGTACAATCCCACACCAGCAGAAGAAAGTTGGACAAAACAGGGAAGTAATTTTGTTCCATTTTGGTACGAAAGCAAGTGAATTGAAATTGTATTTCTTAAAAATAATTGGACTTGCATCCCACTGGCTACAAATAAATGTCCTTCAAAGATGTCGTGTTCAATTCTCCCTTCCCAAATGAAGCTTCTCCCCGTTTTGTCTGACTGGTTGGATGAGATTGGGGTGTAATACTTCATTTTAATACAAGTTAAAAATATATAAGCCCACTATTGAAGTGGTTGAGGCAACATAATGATATTCGTCATTTTATTCATTTTAAGCTACAGCAAAAGTAAATTTCCCAACATCAACACACTATATTTTCATACAATTCATAGTGCTTTCTCTCCTTGAGTTACAGTTTATGAACAAACTTGCACACTACGAGCAATAGGCTGCTGTTTGATATCATGGAAATTATTAGGTGTTTCTGTTGCACCTCTTCTCTAGTTCTGTGGGTTATCATTATGTTGCTCCGAACGTCGTATGGTAATGTAATGGATTGTTGTTATGTATTTGTTTATTGAAGTGGTAACACTTTTTAATGCTGCATATACAAACAATATACAACTAGAATACGTTATAAATAATGATGTTTATGTAAAGATGTGAAACTATATAAACATAATTAAGGATTTTGTCCAGTTCTTCAATTTACAGCTTTCGATTTCACTATATCTTGGAGCAGTCGATTCATACCATATAGTCGTGATCCTTTCTTTGTCTCACTGTTGTTAATGCCCACATTGCAAATCCAAAGTTTTCTGAGGTAATATGTTTGTCCAGAGATACGTTTTGTGGCAGGGTTCCACTAACAATCAGTACCATTCCTCTCTAGGATTAACTTTAACTGTTGAAATAATCATGTAGTTCATTTCTCATTGACACAGACTTCCCAACGTGTATTTTATTCTTCAGTTTTGCCTTATTTTCCAAGTCAAGGACGTTTTCACATAAATACGACTACTGAGACTGCTGATGTATTTCTATTACTTCACTAGCTATGGTGTGATTGTACTGTTAATCAGGATTCAGCTGCTCAATATTCTAACCATGCAACTACAATAAAGGCTACCATGAATATCTACCTGTATACCACATGCTTCATAAGACATTAAATACTATGTAAAATAGCTTAGATACAGACTGGCATGTTTCCTACAGAAACCACGTAGTCCATTCGAGTTGCAAGAGGGAACTATTTCCCAAGGAGTAAGCCTAATGTAGCCGATTACCATAACGAATAGGAATGATAGTGCAATGACTATGCTGCCTTTCAGTTGCTCGCGGCGGACCTAATAAGGCACTGTGGCGCTTCACGCAACCTGGATCGTCGCTGAGCTTGTAACACTGCGTATCTGGTACCGTAACTTGTTTGTATTCTAATAACTGCCAACTCTATCCATTCATTTGAATCTTACATGAACTAGTGATAAAGTAATATAAGGTGTTGGTTTATAAAATATACTATATGTGAAATAATGCCTAGTTCATTATGTGTTTGTAAGTCGGGGTACAGCGGAAAAACAGAAAGTAATAGAAAATAAGATATGAGAATAAAGCTGCTGATGAGTCAGTAATGAAGTCACACGCAGGTTCAAGGTCAGTTTAAAAATAATAGCGTTAAAAGTCAGGCTAGTTCTCCTACATGTGACGGAAAGTTTATAATGTCTCTAAAAGGACAAATAAAAATGTTGATCGTAATCTAACGTTAGATATTATCTGTCCTCAGCTCAAGTTAGAGTTCACTTGTTGTAAGAAACAAACACAGGCGTTCACCAAATCTACTTGAAAAGTATGGAAAATGGCAGACAACTACAGTAGTTATGGTGAGAAAATAATTTGATTGTAACCATTGCTACTTGTTAAATGAGCCTGCATTAAACCTGTTTTATTTGTCAAGTACCTACTGAAGATTCTACCCAACGCTTTATTTGGACTCTCGTGCTAACGTTCTCGTGCTACCTCACGTTTCTCATTATTACTAAGCACGGCGCAGGAGGCGGATTCTTCCTCAGAAACACTAATGACCATGTCCATGAACATTCCTAGTTCGTGCGCTTATTGAAATATACAAACATTCAATATTTCCGAGACCACCATAAAGTCGTCGAACCGGTTGAATTATCTGACCACCTTCTCTGCTTATTTTGCATGTGAAGTTTGGAGCGTTCCTGGCTTTTGCACAGACCTATGTTCGAACTAGCCTATACCAGCGTCGTGCTTGAACTCGGTGAGTGATTTCTATTCGGCATGATACTACAGTAATTGCAAAATACAAAAAAAACTAGCTATTCATTTAAAGCATATAAAACCTGAATTATTATTCCACATGGATCTTAGATAATTTTTGATGGAACATAACGATAACACTCAGGTATATCTTTTGATGAATTTTCTGAATCTTCTTCACTATAAAATTCGACAATTTTTCTAGGTTTTGTGCCGTGTTTTATGTGGGGTATTGCCTAGGACACTAAACTGGCTCATCAGCGGGTTCTTGGTGGCCGTAGCAGGATCGCCACAGGAGTAACGAACTGAGTGCTACCTCTCTTTTTATGAAGCGAAGGTGGTGTCCTAGGCGAAACCCCACACAAAAATACGGCACAAAATCTAGAAAGATTGCTGAATTTTTAATTCACTGGCCGTGAAAGCCAATATACCATCTTCTTCAGTTTAGTCTGAAATATTATCCACATCGTCATTTTTAAGGTTCCAGAAATGAATATATCACAAAAAATACACTTTCCAACAACTCAGTAGCGCCAGGGTAGAGAATAGTCCCATAATGGTGCAGCAATGCTGTAGAGTTCATCTGGGAACAGGAAACTAAAACGGTACTTCTAAAATTACAATTGCAATTAGACATTATAATGTTTTAAAATAAAATAAAAAATGCATTTAAAAACCGTACATAGCTAAAAGAAAATAAGGCAGGAGGGAAGTTGTGAATGAAATTGCGAACTGTTGCACTACTACTGAAGAAATGTTATCACCTTACTAGAAATTTTACAAAATTATACTACAGGTACTTGCATTTCCTAGTCACAAATAAATCATGATCTATTTTCAAGCCTAAGAGTTAAGAATAACTACACTTTAAAATAATTGCCATGAATCTAAAATCATCTGTCATGCTGAAAAGTTCATGGGCCCATTATGTGTAGTGAACACATTGGATTCAGTCTTCTGTCTCTAAATTTAGGTAACTTTCTGCATCTAACCACTGCCCTAGTTCCAGGTGTTGCATGATAAAGGAACTCTTTATTCGGATACCGTATTTCCTGGGAATAAATGGACAATGAACATTAATTGAATGAAGATTCCCGCTGGACTGTTATAAATTGACGTCGTTATTTGAGTGCCCATCCAGCCCGTGGATACCATTTTGGTTCATTTGGAGGAACTGAAGACATCCCAGTTTTATCTACATTTCAAATGGGATTTGTATCAAAATTCATCGACCTCGATGCGAACTGGCTACCATTCTTGGCTGTCAACCGTGAGATCCATATTCAATTCCAGATTCCGCCAAGAAATGTAATTCTGGTCTGAGGACAAGAACGGGGTACATCCAGCCTCGTGAGGCAAAACTGACAAGAGGTGGGTTTGATTCCCACCTCAGCCATCCTAGAAGTGGTTTTCCATGGTTACCTACTTCTACACCAGACAAAATGCCAGGATGGTTCCATAGTTTAAGACCACGGTCGCCTCCGTCCGAAATCCTCATGTGATTTACAAATACACACACTACTACAGACAGCACAATGTCACAGGTTATCAGACAATATATATATATATATATATATATATAATTATATATATATATATATATACACCCAAGTACACGGGGCTGAATGACCACGTTGTCCAAGACCCTAAAATGAAACAACAAGAACAACAAAAATCATACAACCTTTGCTACTGACATGTAGCCCCGTGTACATGAGTGTGTATGAGATCTGTCCGTTAACCTGTGTTATTGTGGTGGCTGAAGGCTACTAGAGCGTGCATTTGTAGTTGAGGCAAATATTTGGGTAAGAGGTAGCCGTGGCCTCAAAGTAGTGACATTCCCGGCATTTGTCTGGAACAGAAGTGGGATACCACGGAAAACCACTTCTAGGATGACTGAGGTGGGACTCGAATCCACCTCTTCTCAGTTCTACCTCCCGAATCTCAGTGTATACCGATCCAGGCCTCAAACCAGAATTAAATTTTTTGGCAGTGCCAGGATTGGAAACCTGACCTCTGTGGGGACAGCTAAGAAAATCCATATTCAGGATTATCTGTCTGTTAGGTATTCAGCCGAAGGCTGGTTGGATCCTCAAAAAGCACCGCCGTTAGGTTATGTGGGTAGATACCCACAAAAACCCAAGGCAGTGCTATATTGAGGCGTACTAGGCAAGAAGAGGAGTGAGGTAGTTTGCTATTGCTTTCCTCACTGAGTCAGTATAGCAGTACTAACCCTATGAGTAGAACTTTTCTCAGCGTCCACAGGCACTGACTGTGCCCTGAATGTCATTACTAAGCAGCACCCATACCTCAGTAGCTTCCATATAATCACAGCCATGAGTGAGACTGAGACATCGGTGAAAAGCCACATTTTACTCTAGCCTGTGCCAACAGACAAGTGCAAATGTACTGCACTCATCAAGAAATGGCCAACAGGATTATATAATCCAATAATCATAATAATGTTATTTTACGTCCCTTTTAACTACTACGGCTTTTAGAAACGCCGAGGTGCCGTAATTTTTTCCCTGAAGGGGATCTTTAACGTGCCATTAAATCAACTTACACGGCTCCCTCACATTTAAGCACCCTCAAACGGCACCTGACTTTGGCGGAGGAGATCCTACAACCTTGAGTACAGAAGGTGAGAACGTTACCACTGCGCCACGCAGCCAGTCTGGCAAGGATTAGATTGTTATATTTGTTCATTAGTTTAAGGGACGTTGGGCATCTTAGCCATCAGCCCCGTGTACTTGGGTGTGTATTCCATTTGTCTGAGAACCTGTGTTTCTGTGGTGGTTGTAGTAGTGTGTGTAACTAATTATTAGGGTTGGGAATCGGGTAGGAGCCCCGCGTCTTGAAATAAGATACTATCCCGGCATTGCATGGAGGCGGAGGGAGTGTGGAAAGACACGGGGATAATGCACGATCTGGACAGCCACTGCCGGCGCCAGGATTCAAACCCCCCGATCTCCGGATTTGCTGCTGCTCCCCCTCCTTGATCGTGGTGAGCGATCTAACGCGCATGGCAGCGCCGCGCCGTTAGGTGGTCAGGATTGAAAGATGATATAGAATTCAACGCCACCGAAGTAATCAAGATCGACAGCAGTTATCCGACACAGTCTTCTTGTGACAAGCTGTTGTCTCACAACGCAATCCGTCCAACATGAAAAGGGATGACAGTTGCCAGTTAAGTGACGTAATTTTCAACTAGATGTAACTCACCATCACAGCATATCACATAGATTGAACTATTGAACGAATTGATTTCCGGCGGTCGAGATGGGAATTACTCTTTGTTTGCTTGTGTCACACGTCAGCCTGCTTCGTTGACCGATACAGTTGCGCGAGTAGGATATGACTCAGCTCAAGTAGCCTCAGTCATCGTTTAACTGTCCGTGGTGACATGAGCTCCAGTGACGCTTATCTGACGCAATGCTGCTTGACGTGCAGACGGCACTCTGTCATGGCTGTGTCCTCCGCTTGGCCCCGCGGGGCTCATACTACAATAAACAACAAACGCTGGCGCAGCCACGCTCAGCGGCAATCAAATGTTGAATGGGTAATATTGGGAGTGATAGCGATATCACTACAGTGCCCTGAGCCATCTGTTGAACCTGTCACGCGATAGTGAAATTAGTCGTGCAGCATACTGAATGGGTAGCCTAACAATTCAAGTATGACGTAGTGACAAAGTAATCATCTCAAGAAAAGCTACCAACACCTTCAATTTCATCCAAGAACGTTATTTACTGAACAAGCTGGTAATTTCTTTGTGTTTCTCAACATCCCCTTGATTTATTTTTACAATAATTTCCATAATATCGGTATGGGAGATAATGAATTTAAGAAGATCATGAAATTCTAGGCAGAGAGGAGAGGAGAAGAAGAAGAAATGAGGAAGGAAGAAAGGAAGGGAGGAAGGAAGAAAAGAAGGAAGGGAAAAAGGAAGGGAGGGAAGAAGAAAGGAAGGAATAAAGGACGGAAGAGAAGAAAGAGAAGAAAGAAAGGAACGAAGAGAGGAAGGAATAAAGGAAGGAAAAGAAGGAAGAAATGATAGAAGGGAGAAAGTAAGTAAGAAAGGAAAGAAATAAGGACTTCGTTTTGGAAGGAAGGAAGAAGAAGGAATGAAAGGAAGATAGGAAGGAAGAAAGGAAGGAATAAAGCGTGTAGGCTAACGTACTCACTGACTGTGAGTGAGCTCCAGGAAGTACCGGTAATAGGTTTGTTTCAAAACTCCCCAACCTACCGAAGCGCCTGAAGCTACAGTACGTAGCTCCTTTAATACGCGGGCCATGAATGGACTCCACCCTCTTTCAAAATGGTCACACTTCACGTTCATCCCAGTATTCCTCACTCCTTGTAATTTAATGCAGCATCATTATATTAAAATTAAGCTAATACATATTCCAGTAGTAATAAGGCAGTAAATTGAAACTATTGGTTCTATGTGCACCAGCGCTTACAGACAACATTTCCTCCAAATTATCACTCCAGTGCAGGCCCATGAACATAATGAGATCATTAGAAAGAGACTCCTCTGCCCATCGCAAAGGAGAAATACGACAGACTATTTCTGAAGTAGATAAAACTATAAAACTATATCAGTCTCCTGGAGATTTGTGTCCATATTTCTTTGTTTGGAAGTTATAACATCCACAATGAAAAGAGAACCCCTTTAAAATAACTGGAGTGTGTGAAATGTGCACTGTTCCACTCAAGCTTCGTATCTTAATACAAAGAACATTATTCAAAGTTAAGTCCTTTACATATATATTAATAGGTAAAAACTGTTTGGCGGTTAGATGTCTGCATGTCCTTGTCTTTCTCAGTTCTTCGAATCAGTTTGAACAAGACACGATAATAAAACGTCCATGAATTAATTATCTGGCATCCAATTGAAATTGGTCGAGCATCATGTTGACAATGTTAGAAGTGCTCACAGCTCAACAGGTGACGTCCTTCATGAGAGACCACGATTTGGCCAAGTGCTGGAGCGGACTGCCGCAGTTCGCCTCTACCTTGGTCTTGCGTTGGGACAGCCAGTTCCATGCTGGTTTCATGGAGCAGTCACACTGAAGGGGATTCCCCAGCATCTTGAGGTAGCGCAGATAGCTAAGTGGGCGCAGAGCTGTCACATTCACGACCCGCAGAGAGTTATTGTTCAGATTCAAGTAGCGTAGCTTGGGCATTTTAGAGAAAGCTTCATTGGGGACGTTCGTGAGACTGCAGAAGTCGAGGTCTAGCCATTCAAGTGAGTTAGCTGCCAAAAGGGGACCATCAGAGGGCATCTGTAAGGAATTGCCAGTCAGATCCACATGATGAATCGTAGGGCTGTGGGAAAACACCAGGCTGTTCAAAGTAGTTAGGCGATTTCCGGAAAGATGGAGAAACTGCAAGTCGGAGAGCCCACGGAAAGCGTATTCTCCAACGCTAGCTATGCTGTTATTGTCTGCGACTAGAACTACAAGCTTCACTACGCCCATATTTCGGAAAGTGTCGTCAGGAATAGCCGTAATATTGTTATGCCCCACATCCAGAAATGTGGTTTCGATGTCGAGTCCTTCCGGGAACATGATAAGTTTTGCGCGAGCACAGTACACCTCTGGAGGGCGGCAGTCGCAACCTCGAGGACACTCGTCCAGACTGGCGGCAACCACCACCATGGATAGAGCAAGCCCCACCTGTAAAACAAAAACACAATATTTAACTGTGTATGCTGAGACCACACAGAGCAACCCGAGCATTGAGCAAGTTACACACTGAGAATGTTTTGAAAATACATATTCTTCACACCTGGACGTTTCAGAAAATTAAGGAAGCTATTGTAAATCTTTTATTTCGTCATAGTGGTCGCAATTTACTTGAGCGCATGTAATGACTAAATAATAAATTTGTAAGATCAATATAACACCGTTCAGCTTGGGATTTGTTGTTTTGAAATGAATGAGCGTTTCTGAATCACAGTTTCACACGGATTGAAAAACTGACATCCGTGTCCATGGAAAAACCTAAGAGTTGTTCACAATTCAAAATCTTATATTGGTATCCCAATATTTTTCGTACCAAGTTTGCTTTCTTATATACGATGATAAACGTTTTGAACAAAGTGAGCCTCATGATTTAGTGATGGATTTAAATTTGTCTAAGGAATCTGTTAGGCTCTAAGTTAAAGGAAAGCATTGGCTGAAGCAAACATGCCCCCTCCCCTTTCCACCCCCCCCCCCCCACGCCCCAGCACGCCCCTCCACACACTTCATTTTTTTGCTGAAGAAGGAAATTTAGTTTATTGCCGAGACATTTTTGGCGTCCTAAAATTTTATAACATAAACTATAATTCCAAAGAGTGGAGGTTGTTCATAGATTCTTTTCAATAAAAAGTCATAAAGATGTTTTGTTCCGTAATGGAAGCATTCATCCCTTTCTGTTCGTTTAAATTAGACATATAAAAATTTGTTACAAAAACTGCAGTACGAAAACCAAAAGCAAAGCAAGCTTGTAGTTTAACGTGACCGTTAATCGCGAGATCATGAGCCACGGGACCTCCTTTTTTACGTGGAATCCGAACCACAGGACATGGCATTTCACTTCGAAAATCTCACATGCATTGACCGGGAATCGAACCCGGACCGCCTTGGTGAGAGGCATACAGCTAGACCGCTGAGCCACCACGCCCCCAGTACGAAAACCATCTATGGTGTATCTGTGAAGATTTCAAGATTGTTGGACTATTACTTGGTCAGCAGAATGGTTTCACAATATATCATTGTTTCTTATGTGAGTGGGATAGCAGAGTTACGTCAGAACGCTAGGAAGGGGAACAGTGGCCAAGAAGGACTAGTTCAACACCGGAATAAACAATATAAAAAAGTGAGCCTCTTATTGGTACCTCAAAAGTATTGTTGCCCCCTCACCATGCCAAATTAGGTTAACGAAACTACAGTATTTGTAAAAACTCTAGTAAAGACAGTGAGTGCTTTAGATGCATTTCCTTCAATATCCTATCAAAAATTTAATGCTGGTATAACTTATTCGTTGGCCCACAAATTTGAAAATTGATGATGGGCAGTCAGTTCGAGAATACGTTGAGTTGATATGTAAATGATTCCTAGAATGCGTTGAAAAATGTTGTTGTTAATTTCCTTGGAAATAACAAAAAAAACTTGAGATAATGAACGTGAAAGTTGCAAACAGATTGGCTACAACTTGAGTGTCAAAGTACATTTCCTTCATTCCCATAGGAGTTTTGGTGATGAATAAGGTGAAAGATTTCTGTAGGATATCAAAAATATGAAAATGGGGTATCAAGGGAAGTGGAGTGTTAACATGGGTATTAAAATGGTATTAAAATGGGCCTGCTCTGAACAACATTCGAGGAGGTCAAAGAGGAGGAAATTGTAGGTGCAACATTGAAGAAAGGTTATGAATGATATAATAATTAATATTAATTAGTAATTATTAGTAGTTAATAGCAAATTGAGGCCTAATTTCACTTACAAAATTCTTGTTAAAAATAATGTTCATGATGTTAAATAAAGATAAAACTTCATTTCTAGTCATTTACGATTTGTATGAAAACTTCACCTGATGGGGAAAATGGAAATTATTTTCAAATTCACCACAACATTCCATACAGAATCACATATCAAATGCAAAAAAAAAAAAAAAAAACAGAAAAATGCTTCATAATACAGGACGGTGCAATGATTTCGGAAATGACACATGCTGAGCTTAATAAATATGTATTTTATACTGTGCCCTTCAAACCTGGCTCTTCTAGGATATGACTCTCTTCTGGGAGTTGCGCTCACAATCAGTCCATTAGCTTAAATTATATTACCATCAAAGGACTGCGGAGATGAAATCACATGGATATAATGTGCCCATGTGAAGAATAATACGTAGTCATACTTCCGGTTTGCTCAGCTTTGTCGGGGGTGGTGCATTCATTCCCACTATATGCCTTACGTATTCAGGGATTATCAGCCACTGGTCAAGACTTCAAATAAACTCAAAAATTACAATGTAACACAAGTATTTAATTAATAAAGAAAATTTGACATACAAACTCAAAATACAACATTTAAACTCAAAATGCAACCTTTACAAAATAAATCCTAGATGGGTATTACTCCTTCCATCTCATAAGTTTCACTTCCATAGAGAACTTTTAAAATGTTTATTCATTTGAGCTCTCTAGGGCTCTTTACTGTTTTTATAAACTTAGTCACATTTAATGACATAATTTAATCACTTTAATTTGAGTCACTGGAATGTATAATCTACAATTACTTATAGTGACAATAATAATAATTCTCATTATTTCTGGGATCATATGAAATTTTAAAACATTATCTCTCTTGTCCCTTATGGTACTGCTCTTATGTTTGGGAATTCCGTGTTCACCTGAGTTCACAAGATACTGAAAAGGTTTCAAATTAAGCAAACTCCCAGGTTGCTTAAGACTTGAGTTATGCTCAAGTACTATCATTTCATAGCATGTCACACCTTGAGAATATATAATATGGGTATTACAACAATTACTTCTTCATGAAATCTGAACATACACACAGCATTATTTTGAATGTTAATTCGGCCATGGGGACACTGTTTGTCTTGATATTAAATAGCATGCGAGTGCAACGACCCCCGGGTTATTGACATAATACGTCTCGCTTCCCCAAGCGATTAGTGGTTTACTGACCTACCCTCGGCCTCTTAAGACTGATTTATGACCTGTCAGACGACCGTCTGACTCGTACTGGAGTTCCTTTCGTAATCAGCTCGCTGCTTCCCTTCTACTGGCGTGTTGAAAAATATGAAAACTTTTAACATTTAAATCTATTCATCTCTATATATTTATGCGGCTCTTATATCGGCCGGTAATTCAATCGCAGGAGGTAATTATTAATATGTGATTATCAACGCTGGACGGTTTGAAGTGCGACAATACATTTTATCAGCAGGGGCTCACAACTATCCATCCTTGACACCTTGTGTCTGCAACTATAGAGCATCCAGCGTTTAGAAAAGACTGTGGGTCTTATGGGCTTTTACTTTTAACGGAAATCCCCCCTACACTGGTTTTGTTGCCTCACCTTTTATCATGAAGGAACTCTGAACATATATATTTTTCGTCATAATAGCTTCCTACAATTATCTGCCAACTGATTACCTTTGTTACTGCGTACAAGTATCGCTTATATTACGTCTTAGTAATTTAAAAATTTTCGAGGTTAGCACGCTGGAATGAAGAGCCTCGTCCTGTGCTGCATGCTCGCCCGGAGTGGAGCACGTGCTCAGTTCCGCCGACAACATAAGTTTTGAAGCACTATCCGTCATTGGTGTTACTGTTGTGTGTCTGTTTTATTTTCTGTTCGATCGAATCATGGCTGCCGACAGTTGGGTTCCAACCCACTATCTCCCGAATGCAAGCTCACAGCTGCGCGCCCCTAACCGCACGGCTAACTCACTACAATATTACAAATATTAATCTAAACAAAACAAAAAGAATAAAATTGAAAGAAACTAAATTACAGCCTAACTAATAACTAAAGAGGTGATGATCAAGAGTATTGCTGACATAAAAATTGTTAACATCGTCTGCATACATCCGAGAAGGAAGGAAGGGTTGTGCTCTCGACATCTGTCAATCAGTAATGCGTCATATCACAACGAAATGAATGTCGTTATTGGTTCTCTTCGCATACAGTATCCTTAATACTGGTTCAATCCGTTAACACCTGCAAAAATGCTCCTTCCTGGGCGTGTTCTATTTCAGGTAGCTGCTGGGGTTGTGGTTGTCTCGCTAACTTATGAAAGCGCAGTACTCGAAGCGGGTGACATAACGTATGACGTCAGCGCTACCTCTGCCTAGAGTTAGCAACACTGTCGCCATAAGGCTCCACAGTCTTTTCTAAACGCTGGATGCTCTATAGGGCTTTCTGCGTGGTCAATATACGACGATACAGTTATTTCAGTGGGAATTTACCTTCCACTTTGGTCACCAACCCTTACTTTGACAACAATGCAGTTATTTCAGTGGGAATACACATTCCACTATGGTCGCCACCCAAACTTCACATGAACCCAACGCATGCTCCGATACAACAATATTCCTAGAGAGGGTAACACCCATGTTCTCTAGTTTTCACCATAGCTCCCTTATTAATCAAAATCTCTTTGATATTCGACTTCTTCAAAACCCATTCCAACTCCAATCAATATTAAAAATCCTGGATATTTAGATATAACACCCTAAGATGTTAATCTTTACAATGTGTTTAAATAGCATACGCAACTCTATTCCTGTAAAGTTTTCAGTAGCTTTTTCATTTACCACGAACTTATTCAATCCTTTCCTTAGCTGATTTTGACAGTGTTATTAAATGACTCCTTGACTATTATTTATAAATTCATAATGCAGTTTAACAAGAACACTAATGGCTCTAAACTTGTTACTTTAGTATCTGAAGGGATTTTACTCTTTAACATAACAACATTTCATTTTTTTTAAATCAATACACAATCACATTGAATATTATATTTTATTCCTCTTTTCACTTATTTAATTGCTGTGTTCAGATTCATTCCTAACATATCTTAATTACTCCCATTTTTCACTTTCAATTTTATCCCTGTGTGGCATATCTAACATTTCAAATTAAACACGAAATCCCAAAAACTTAATTCACATTATAAGCTTGTACTCACATCGTATTCCGGACATCTCCGGGGTTCCAATGCATGTTGACCCGTTCACCCACTATATGCTTTAATTCCCCATCATAGCGGCCATAACACACATTTCACTTAACCCTTCTTCGCACATATTACACATTGTGATTACACTTATAACACCTCTCCGAGGATTTTCTAACATGATTAATACACTTGTAACGTGACACTAAATTTTACTAAATGTTATACACCAAAAAAATGTTTACCCTCAAATAATTATTTTACGCTCAAGCCTAATGTTTGCTTGTTTTAACCCTTGCGATTCTTTTCTTTCACACGTTTCAAACTCTTGGGCCTTCCCCAAGAAATGTAGGTAATCGCGACGTCTGTCGGGTTCCTAACATCTACTTGATCTGATGTGAAAGTATCCGGTTCTTCCTACCCGTTACTGGTTATTCGGATAGTTTCTATCACTGTCTCTGCTAGTACTCTATTGGCCCTCGTCCTATAGTAGCGGCACGATAATGTCTATCTGTGGCGATCAGTCTGAATTTGCCTAGTGTGTCCCTAGGCACGCTTCCTAGAGTCGCTGTTCTCTGATTTAACCAACGCTCTGTAGTGACTGTTTTCCACTCGGTTCTGCGTTCGGAACAGTCCTAATATAACACTATATTAGTATTCCTTTCCCTATAACTCACTGAAGTATTCACTTACTTCTCTGATTTCACGGACTTGATTCGTAATATACTTCCGAAATTTATCACTCCTAGATTCTGGTTTCCCAAGCACGGAACAATTCAGAATCCCTATGTTTCGTTTAGACCCAAACTTGGTCTTAATATACTTTCCGATACTGTTTTAACACACTCGGTGTTTGCTCGACTTTTCGATACTGGCGAAGTAATCTACCACCTTGCCCGATGTTCACGGTACTGATGCACAATTTTGCAGTATAACGTTTACTCAAGTCCACGTGACTTGATATTTTCTGCTAAAGTCTGGCAACCCACTATGGTTCCATATACTAGCTAAGTCTTAACGCAGCTGGATCAATCTTTGGTCTGATGAACGTGGTGACAACTCTTGACAGAGTGTTTTGAAGACTGTAACGATACAGCATAACCCCTCACGGTTCACTGATGACTGTATAACGATGATACGTCGTTCCTCCACAGAGAAACTCTCAAGACTGTATGATTTCTGCTAGCCGATCTGGCTATTTATTCATTTTTGAAATAATTAGGGTGGGGTCCATCTTTTTGCAAACTACTTTCCAAACTAGGTGTCGTACGATCATGAAAAAAATATCTGTAGACTCCTCATGGCTTCAATGTTCCAAAAATATATTAGTTTCCAAAAATCGATCATAGGATTAATTAATATTAATCTCCAGGTAATTTTATCTTGCGTGGGCGAGATCAACTCTCCTAAATTGCCCCACCAGGGTCTTACGCCCCTCTTCAATGTCGTCATGCTGAGTTAGCATTCTTTTCCTGTGATATTATTAAACGATTTTTATACCCTCGAAATTCGTTTTTCCTTGATTATTAAGATTGGCCATCTTAGATCTTTATAATTTTGCACAGATCTCGTACATGGTGTAATTGCGCCACATTATTCGCTCCTCTTGCCGCTGACATTGCTCGAATCTTGTCGACTAATCACGTTATAGAGACTTCCCCGGCCTACATATCCGTATAAAATATCCCCTGCTCGTTGCGCCACATTGCACTAATGCCGATAAGCTTCCAGTCACGTACGCCATAGTGACGAATACACGGCCTGCAAGTAATAAATTCTGATAACGCAACGTATTGCTTGTGCGTCATCTGACAATCTTCCTTCTCGCGCAACCATAGATTTAGCCATGTAGAAAGAGTCTCTAAATATCACACCTTTTCTACTGAAATATTACGGGTTCGATCTCATTGTACCAGCCCAGCATGGGTACAATAACTACAATCGCACGCCTGGGTATCTTAACAAAATATGAATTTATTCACTAAAACTAACTACTACAAAAATATGAATTCACAAGTAACTCCCCTTACCTAAAACAAATATAAAACAAGATGTTCATTAAAGAACATATAGCCTATTACTCCTAAATGCATGGGTATAATTATAACTCCTTGTCCTTTTCAAGGAGTATAATTGATTGTTGGCTGTAGCAGCTTGTTGAAATACAACGTGCTATACGGATATTGAATCCTCGCCTGAATTATATACACTAATACAGCCATCACAATAACACAGGTTATCAGACAAAATTCAACACTAACCCAAGTGCACGGGGCTAAGTGACAATGATGTACAGGCGTCTTAAAATGACACAACACCTACAACAGCTTCTACCCAAATCCTTCCTCGTATAAAAGTACACACACTAGTAAGTCAACAGACATCATAGTGACACAGGTTATCAGAGAACTTCTACACACCCAAGTAAACAGGGCTACAAGACCATGATGCCGCAAATCCCCTAAAGAATCAACACCAAAAATAACAGTAGACTCTACCGTGGATCACGGTCAACGAATAATAATTCGCTGTATTTGAGTGTAGAAATATGTGGTGAAATAAGTAATAATTTCGATTGCAAATATGCACTATATGCTTAACATTATAACATGTCAGTAGTTATAAATCAATAAATATCAAAAAGCGAAGTAAAAAAATGAACCTGCAGGGATTTGATCCACGAATCTCCAGACCATGAGCCCAGGTCGCTACCATTACGCCACGGATGCGCTACGATACTACTTCATAAACAACTGGTTTAGTATAATTGTATCATATTTTCTGTTGAAATCAACGATTTCATTAGCGTCTTCTGCCGTTTCTATACACCATTTGATACTAAATATGCATTATTTTCTTCAGTACATTCCTAAAAGGATATAAACTTACGAAGTTACGGAAATATATGCATTTACGAGTAAAAATAGCGGTCATTTTGACAACGGTACGAACCCACTACGAAATGGCATGGTCAGCCTGACCTGTTAGTCACTTCTACGGTTACATATTCTATTATAATATGCTATTATCCTACCGGTCACCTCCTTGAGGAGACTATAAACCTCCCTATGTACGATAAGCTGCATTGTTGAGGCCAGGCCTTGTTGAATCGTAAGATACGGTTAGGCTATAATACTTGCATGATTTATACATCCGCCATCTTGAAACTATTTGGCTGATGACCTTGTAGTTTGGTCAAAGAAACGCTTCCCACATTAAGGTATATTGTTGCAAAATTTGGTAGAGATCGGATGATCAGGTTAATCGTAATTTGATTTATGCTCAGAAAATTTGGGTGGGTGCCATTTCTTTTTTGTTATGATGGCGGCGATATACAACATGACACTGAGTTATCCGTTGCTAGTGCTACCTCTGTACCAAAGGTGGTTCGATTTGGGTTTCGTTGTGTTTGTATTGATATTGATATTGATATTGTATTGTATTGATAGGGGGAATCGATTTGCACACATGCATGGTGGCCATCAGCAAACTATTGGGCTGATAACCTTGTAGTTTGGTCAAAAGACGCTCCCCACATGAAGGTATGTTGTTACTAAAGTTGGTAGAGATCAGATGATTAGGTTAATCGTAATTTCATTTAAGCTTTGAACATTTATGTGGCCGCCATTACGTTTCCGTCAAGATTGCGGCGTATAAAACATGACACTGAGGTGCCCTTTGCTAGTGCTACCTCTGTACCAAATTTCGTTGAATTCGGTTTCACCGTGTTTGAATTGATAGTGGGGGGGGGGACAGACATTTAGAGTACGCACACACTCACAGACACACAGACAGACACACAATGTTTGGCCCTGTGTAATTCCCATAAGGCCACTTTAATTTTTTGCAAAAATCGAAAGTAGGCTAATACTCCCCTTAACTGGACAAGAATCCAATGCCTTCATAAGGCCTTCGGTCAATGGCTCAAAACATGCCATAAACTACATACATTCAAACGTGAATAATTTTTCCAAGTAATTATCAACTTAAATCGTGCTAAAAGCACTTGCATGATGCTTTCAGTTATCGGTCGTCAATTTATCGATCGTCGATGTATGGTATAATTGAGTGAGGAATGATCACCTATTTGCCAAGATCATTTTCCACCAATGCAATCTTGTGTCGGGTGTTGGTGGCACCAAGCAACATATAAAAACACAATAATTAACACACATAAACGCATGACGTGCCCTACCCTTATCTGAGTGATTCCATAAATTACAAGTAGTAATGTTCGTCCTGGGTTGAGCCTCCGTGGCTTAGGCGGCAGTACGCCGGCCTCTCACCGCTGGGTCCGTGGTTCAAATCCCGGTCATTCCATGTGAGATCTGTGCTGGACAAAACGGAGGCAGACAGGTTTTTCTCCGGGTACTCCGGTTTTCCCTGTCAAAATTTCATTCCAGCAACACTCCCCACTATCATTTCATTTCATCTGTCATTCATTTAATCATTGCCCCAGAGGAGTGCGACAGGCCTCGGCAGCCGGCACAGTTCATATCCTCGCCGCTAGATGGGGGCTTCATTCATTCCATTCCTGACCCGGTCGGAGACTGGAAGCAGGCTGTGGATTTTCATTTCAATGTTCGTCCTGCATGGAATGTGGATGCCTTAGGGACATATACTCGCGGATACATTACGTCAAAACACACCAAACCACTACGCGCTGTCATCCATAGTGACCAACCCGTATAGATCGTGGGTTCTTTTTCAACACTATAAAATACCTGATAAGGAGTCACCTTTACACAACATAACAAGAAGTTCCGTGACGAACTAAAGAGCCTACTTTTCTTAAAATTTAAGATTCATGCCAATGACTAATCTATATGGATCTATCTAGAATAATGACGAAATTAGGTTGGTAATATCGAAATTTCTAATTAGTTCGAAATACTGTATACCTGGCATAATGTAGCCTAACAGAGAACTACAGTTGGTAGCCCTGGTGACTGAATATATTCTTAGTTTCATCTCTTAAGGTACAGAATACAAAATTTGGTTGAAGTACAATGGATAGCATGGACGTTACATGCAGTTAAACATTGGATCTAACAGCGCGCGTAAAATCATGTTGGCAACAATGACATACATGTATTGGTCAGAAATAATCTGAAATAATATGATCTATTGTTGTGTCAATTTTGAATGAAATCCATTAGTTAGTATAGAAGTTACATGCATTTTAAAATTGGACCTATCAGCAGGCTTAGAATCATGTTGGCAGCACTGGCCTAGGCCTATATAAGTTATTCCAAATTAATCTAGAATGCCAGGTACTATACGTGTGCAAAGTTTAGAGCTATTGGCTTGCATACTTTCTGATATATTGATATTACGGTAACAAAAATAGAGACAGTATTTATTAACAGTTGGCAGCCCTGGTTGCTGTTAAGAAGTCGCATAGTCATATCTGTTATGGAACGCATAGCACACACGAAATTTGGTTGAAATCCAAATGATAGTATAGAAGTTACATGTATTTAAAGTTGGACCTCTCAGCAGGCTTAGAATCATGTTGGTAGCACTGAGTATATAAGTTACTCCAAATTAATATAGAATGTCAGGTACTATACGTGTGCATAGTTTAAAGCTGTCGGCTTGCATACTTTCTGATCAATGGATATTTGGATTTAAAAAAATTGAGAGCATTTATTAACAGTTGGCAGCCCTGGTGGCTCTTAAGAATATGCTCAGTCATATCTGCTTATGTACACATAGCACATACGGAATTTGGTTGAAATCCAATAAATAGTGTAGAAGTTATATGTATTTAAAATTTGGACCTATCAGCAGGCAACACTGCCATGTACGTACTCCTGGAAATTTAACTGCAATATTATTATCCATACGTGTGCCAATTTTGAAATAGCTCCCATTCATACCTTCCATGATATCTAACATGGAGCTCAAAGTTCAATTGCGATTTTTCAGCAGTTGGTAGCACTGACATCATTTTCAAATATCGCCGTGAGATATTCAGGTATAGATCTTTACTCCTACCAAATTTTGTTTCGATTGCTGCAGCCGTTTAGGAGTTGATAGGGGGGACACACACACAGCCAGCCAGACAGACAGACAGACAAACAGAAGGACAGACAGACAGACAGACAGACACACATTTACCCGATCTCGTAAGTCTACTTTTTCCTCATTTTTGCAAAATGTGAAAAGTAGGCTAAAAACACACTATCGGTTGGCCGCAATCACGAACTTACTCTATACAAGAAATCCACATAAAAAATATCTACACAAAATATACAACATGCTTTAAAATTAGGAAGGGAAGGAAGATTGTAGTTTTTCGTGAGCGTTAATCTCGCGATCATGAGCAACGGAACCTCCGTTTTACGTGGAATCCGAACCATAGGACTTGGCATTTCACTTTGAAAATCTCACATGCATTGACGGAGAATCGAACCAGGTCCGCCGTAGTGAGAGGCCAACAGTTCGACCGCTGCGTCACCACGCCCCCTTAAGATTAGCATGACAAACTACACATCTAGTGCTTGAGTCAAAATACTCCAAAAAGCATTGGGCAACCCTTCCACAATATCCTCACTCAAAATCACATCCCCGCGTTAATTTAACTAACCTTGTCATGAACTTTCAACAGACAAGGGTTAAAGTTTTCCAACATGAATATAAACATTAATTCAATGAAATCTAGCTGATCAACCTCAGCGATTATTTACTGTAAGATATACCAATCATTTATAAAACTCGGCCAACACAGTGATTTCACACGCAGACACCCTACTATAAAACCGTGAGCAATTAATCCTTTACGTACCAGAGTTGATTCAATATTACAACTGAGACATGTGCCATTTACCATTCCTTGCGAAAAAGCTACAGAAAGCTTTTCTCCAAGACTCGAAGAATAAACAGGGATCATTTGATACTGTACACACGTCTCGCTCGGGGTTGCCTATTGCAACACATCCCAGCTGACGAACCAAAACCAAAATCACAATAATTGGGGTCAAAAACTGCCCACAGACGGCAAACAAGTGGGAAATAAAGCATCCACATACACACACACAACTTGGCACATCTCCTAGCACAACTATCACGTTCAGGAATGGGTTTTACCCAATCATCCCAAAGGTTTCTTTCAAAATCAGCAATCAGCATTCTTACTCGACCTCACAGACTCCAATAAACACTCGAAATCACTGTATGCCTTAATTACATCACAAACTGTGGATAAACATCCTTAAATATCACCTTTCGTATCATGGACTTTACGTCGAAGGTTGGGTACTGATGACCATCCTTTTCAATGCTAAATAGCTTAGTAAAACACACCTGGTCCATTAAAACTCCTACGGAGATAACAACTCTCCTTCCCTGACCTGTAACTACCCTTACAAACAACTGATGATCTTTACTCCCATACTAAATTTACCGGTTACTCTTCACGTGCAACTCAAATACTGTACTATGCATAGGTGAACTCGCATCATTATTTACATCATCTTATGGTACGTCAACATTTATCCTTACTCAAAATACAATGAATGTAACTTAAATCAAACTAATTATCAAAATATTTAAAACATAATCGATCCTGTCGCCAACTGGATCCCAATCCAAAAGGGATTATTATAATAGGATACTCATTCTTCTCTGGCAGAAGTGCCATTTGGACATACCCCTTACAAGTAAGTCTCTACTCCATATCCAACCCCTCAAACACCTTGGCAAGCTGCATCAGTTCCTGGATGGTGAAAGAATGGACTCCAAGAAGTTCCGTCTCCCTGGTGATGTACGTGGGTCATTCCATAAGTCATGGCAACTATGTTATATCTTTCGAAAGCATGGCATCACGGTAATTCCACTGTAGACATTCGAAACCCCGCGACAGACAGCACAGAATTCACCAGAAAGAAGCTGACTGTATTTATTATTATTATTATTATTATTATTATTATTATTATTATTATTATTATTATTATTATTATTATTATATAATATTTGCAAATGGGGGTAATTCTCCGGTGGCAAATTGTACAAATACAGAAAATTACCAACAATAACATCAAACACAATATACTGAGCCCGATATCGCCTCTTCGATTCGAGAATAATTGGCTCATGTTGATTTATGATTCATGGAACGCACCGAGAACTTCTGAGAAGCTGTATTTTCTCCTTGGAAGCAGTTCTAATTTGATTTGACTTGGCTGGCAATTTATATTTTGTGTAATCCTGAAGGAAGGAATAAGATTTTTTACGTTCTTTGTACTATTTGGGATTATTTGGGATTTATGGAATGTTGCAAACCTAAGGTATAACCTCGCAGATATGCGAAGAAACAATAATTGGTCATGCCGTTGACTCATGTGGCACTGACCGAACTTCCGTCATCTACCCAACTTTTCTTGAATCAAGCTTCGTCTTGTAAGGACGTGTTTTCGTGTACTGTCCGATATCCAAACGTGGACACTACATTTGGAGTCATCTTGAAGCTGCGAATATTTGCTAAAGTGTGGAATTATCGCCTGTGTGGCGTACGATAATTATTGTGTGTCATCACATATTATTTTCGAAATGACTTGATAGTTCCGCTCTCTTAAACCAATAATAACTAACAAGTGTTTGAAGCTTGAGATCATGGGGTGGCGATATAACTGGGGTGTGTGACTAGCGCAACACCCAGGTAGCCTCACCTGCAAAGCGAACAGGGACTGGATGAAGGGATGGGAAGAGTGAGAGGGTTTGGTAAGGAAGTGGGAAGGAGGTTGCTGTGGCCTGTTGGAAGGTACCGTCCCAGCATTTGCGAGGAGTCGATGCGAAAACTACGGAGAAACATTCCAAGCACGGCTGACGGTGTGAATCGGACCCAGTAGCGGCTGGCCCATAAGGACTCCAGGACGGTGTCCTTCCTAGAGAACGAAAAGGAATTTACATTTTCTCTTGATATTTTAAGTCAAAAATTGAATTCTAATAATGCTAAGAAAATTACATGTAGCTCTATCAATCAGGAAGACTGTGTTGGTGGTATCACGCTTTGTCAGCGCGCAGCACACCACAGCACACTGGTCAGTATGGAGTTACGGACTCTTGGCCTTCCGCCCTAAGATTGTGCTCGGGCGAGGGGGGTTGAGACGTGCGGGAGTATGGAGACTGGTGCGATTTCAGGCTGCCAGAGGGGTAATCTGTGGGCGCGGTGTGCAGGCAGTTGTCTTGAAGCCAGGCGGAGTCCTTAACAGCTCTTTAGCACCGGTAAATACGTCATCTCCCCTCGCTACTCTAGACGTCATGCAACAGTATCTACTACTATTGGTTAGTAAGAAAACTTGTGACTAGCATCAGAAACCAATAAGAAGTAGGTCGTTCAGGGTTGTCAGATGTGTCATTATTATCATTCAGCTGTCAGCTTCCGCACGCTGAACTTCCATTAGACAAGCACTGTCGCCTGATCCCAACCCGCTGTGACACAGGTTTGACAACAGTGAACAGCAGCAGCATTTCCTCTCACACCCCTCTACTGCATGCGCCCAGCCGGGGAATTACCCCATTAGCAAATAAAGTAGATGGATGAATAAAAGAAATCTCCATGGTTGAATATAATAAAAATTAAAATTAAATAACAATAATCTATGATGTAGTATCATTATCTTTATCTTTGAACACAAAAAATATATAATTATATTAAATTGCAGCATCTGAGACTAGGGATCTCGATTCAAATTGCAAGGATGAAGCAACACGGACCTCTCGTTAGCATCCTGCGGTTAGTGAAGGTTGGCACCAGTGAGCTATTTCGCTTTCGTGCTGGAAAGTCTTAAAGCGGTGGTAATATTCAGCAGTTGCAATCTCGGTGTTGGTAAGTCATTATACTTTGTACGTAGTGTCTTTATTTAAAATTACCGGTGCGACTGTGGTTTGGAAGTGCTTGTGGCGAAAGTGATACTCTGTGATTTCTCTATCGGTGCTTAATAATAAAAATAAAATAAAAAAAATAATACCGTAATAATAATAATAATAATAATAATAATAATACGGCACCGTAATTATTTTTAATTCTTGTTACGGCTGTGCTCTAGAGTTGAAACTCAGCGTGATTAAGTATTTCTTCATTTCAAAATGAATTCTGTGGACGCTATTTTAAATCGCGGAAAACTTTCTTTTGAGAGTAAATTAGAACTAAAAAGGTTAGGACCTCCGAAACCTGATTTAGTCATTTCACAGGTTCATAACCCTTGCAAAAGCAAAGCTGGTTATACCAGAAAATTCAATCGCACATTGTACAATCATGCAGACTGGCTGTGCGGATGTGAGATAAGAAACGCGTTCATTTGCTTCACATGCTTGGCTATGAATTCTGGCGATCCTGTGTGGACATCAGCTGGTGTTACGGACTTGAAACACTTGAATGATAAAGTTAAGAAACATAAATCTAGTGAAAAGCATATAAACAATAGCATTGAGTTTGCGATGCTGGGTAAGGTAGACATCAGATGTCAGTTAGACAGTGCGTATAGACTGAAAATTAAGCAGTTCAATGAGGACGTCTCTAAAAACCGTTACATACTCAGTAAACTGATCGACTGCATTAAGTTTTGTGGAAAATTTGAGCTCGCACTGCGAGGACACGATGAAACCGATTCATCCGACAATCCTGGAATATTTCGTGGGTTGGTTAGTTTAATGGCCGAGTTAGACTCTACCTTGAAAGAGCACATAGAAAAAACAAATAGTCGTGTTTTTCTGGGACTTTCTAAAACCATATATAACGAGCTTCTCGATTCAATCTATTCTGTGTGCCTTCAGTTGATCAGTGACGAAATATCTCGGACAGAATATTTAGCGATCGAGGCTGACGAAACCACTGACTGTGCTACATTGTCTCAGCTTGTTTTTATTGTGCGATATGAACTGGATGGCAAAATTAACGAAAGGTTCGTTAGCTTCGTGCTGCCCAGAGATCATACTGCAGATGGAATTAGTCAAGCTTTATTTGCCGAACTAGAGAAATTGAAGGTGAATACGTTCCCTGAAAAAGTAATAGCTCAGAGTTATGATGGTTCGAGTGTTATGAGCGGGCAACACACGGGTGTACAGGCAAGAATGAAGGTCGTGTACAAAAATGCGCACTTTGTTCATTGTTATGCTCACCAATTGAACTTGATCATCGAGCGTTGTGCAATCCAAAATAAGCAGGTAAAAATATTTTTTAGTAATTTAGAGGGATTTTCCTCATTTTTTTCCAAATCTTCCAAACGGACAGCCGTACTAGATGAAATCGTCAAGAAACGGATCCCGAAAAATGCCGCCACTAGATGGAATTTTAGGGCACGATGCGTACGAACTGTCTTCATTTACAAAAATGAACTTATTGAGTGTCTAGAGAAGATTGTGGACGATGACAGTAATGACTATTCGACAACCAGAAAAGCAACAGGTTTGAGAAACATTTTAAAAGATCAGGACTTTCTCTTTTGGCTCGAACTTTTTAGTAAAATTATGCCACATGCTGATATTTTATTCAATGAACTTCAGCACAGGGAAATTGACAGTGTAAAGGCTCTGAAGAACGTGTCTACCTTCAAGTCCTCGATTCAGAATATTAGAAATTCTCTCGATCAGTGGGGTGCAGAGCATAGCGTGTGTTGTTCAAACCCGGGCACTAGTGAAAAGCGTGCTCGATTTGACAGCAGCAAATGGGTCGTGGCAAAAGAGGTGTGCGACGTAATTTTAACTGGGATTGCCGATCGTTTCGGTTTTAATGAGCATTTATCAGCAGCGAAGCTATTCCAGCCCAGCTTATTTTCAAAATTTAGAGTGTCGTTTCCTGACTCTGAATGTAAAATGGTCGCTAAGTTATTCACTTTAAATCCACTTGAACTCAGGCAGGAATTAATAGTTTTATACAGCAGAAATGAGTTTGAAAATGCATCTGGTGCCTTAACACTTCTTTCCTGCATTTGTGAAAACAATCTTGCGACAGTGTTACCTGAGACAGTAAAACTCATGCGAATTATATGCACAATTCCCATGACAACATCAGAGAGTGAAAGGTGCTTTTCAACTTTGAAAAGAATAAAAACTTTTAGTAGGAATACAATGAAAGAAGACCGTCTGTGCGCTTTAGCTATGTGCTCTATTGAGAAGAACCTATTGGTCACAAATGACTTCAATGAGCTTGTAATAAACCACTTTGCTGAGCAAAAAGAGCGGCGAATGGACTTCATCTTCAAGAGAGTCAATTAAGGTAGGTCTATTTACTTGAACATTCTCCTGTCCTGGTAATTTTCTTATCTTTCATAGTTTGTGTATTGCCAACAATGATATATCCTATGGAAAAACATTGTTGCAAGATTTTCTTTTATTTCCTGACATAACCAGTATGTTTTACGTCATTGCATTCATAACCGTATTCAAACTAAAAACTGTAAAAGTAAAGAGTTGGGCAAGAATTCTCAAACTCTGTCAACGTGTAATAAATGTTACGCTTAAACTCCTGCCACGTTATTATTATTATTATTATTATTATTATTATTATTATTATTATTATTATTATTATTCCCGTTTTTAATTTGCAGTTAAATTCACTCTCTGCTAGAAAGTTAAGTGATCTATCAGAGTAAAAAGCAATTCAACAGTTTAGTAATGAATGAAAATGAAACATAATGTGACTCGGGAGGTACATTTTCCTAAAATTCATCTGTCAGCTCGAACACTGGCATTGATTGTTACTGGCACATGTATATTTCCAAATTTGCATATTAAAGTATATTTCCAAATTTGAATATTAAAAGAAAAAAACTCTTGTTCTATGCCGAATTCAAGTGATAATCCAATGTCCACATTTTAACAGCCAACGCTTTAGGCTTGAGTTTGGAGTTATTAAAAGAATAATATTGTATACGGTATTCTATGTTATTATGTACTGGATAAATCGCTGTTTAATTCGTGTATTCATGCAAACTGGGATTTGTCAAGTTTTGAGCTCACAAGGATAATGCTATGATAAAGAAAAAGACCCAAAACACAAGCTCCCTGGGATTCACGTTTTGCGTTTTCGTTTATATGTAATTTTCACATCAGGTTCTCAGTGTTGTTACCATATGAAATCATAGTTGTAATACTAAATGATAAAAACGCGATATATTCATTGCATATAAAAGTAACTCGATTTTACTCTTTTTGTCCTCTATCAATTTATGAAGAGGTGCGGGGAAAAATACTGTGATCGCCCTCCCGGCCTAAGAGTCTGTCGGCCGCCACTGATCGGACCTCTTCTACTCATTTGGGCAACCCGAGGCTGAGGTAGACCCCGTTCCAGTTCTTGTACCACTTTTCAAATTTCGTGGCAGAGCCGCGTATCAAACCTGGGGAAGAGGGATGGGAAGAGTGAGCGGGTTTGGCAAGGAAGTGTGAAAGAGGCGGCCGTGGCCTTACGGGACGTATCATTCCAACATTTGCCCAAAGACAAAGTGTAAAACCACTTGTAGGATGGTTGAGGTGGGAATCGAATCCTTTTTACTCGTTCAAACAGCTTGAGGCTAAATAGATCCTGTTTTAAGATTTATACTACTTTTTAAAATGTTGTGACAAAGCCTAGAATCGAAGCAAGAAGCTTTGGGGTGATAGTTAAACATGCTAAATGCTATGCTACAGAGGTGATTCTATGACACAATTAATGATTATTATGTAAAACAGTCTTATTTGCAGTAGTAATACGCCTCTACGTTTCTGCAAACTCATAGACAGACTGCACTATCGCCATGGTCAAGCACTCGCATTAAGATCATTTACAAAAACATATAATGAAAACAAAACATTTTTCGCAAATATGAACTTTTAACATACACAAAATGAAAAAACTGTGTAAACAGCAAAATGGAAAATCTATGTTTCCATATTGACTAAATTTAAAAACTTTAAACTGACATAAAAATGTAAATGGGAAATTGACAAATGTGTAAACAACAAAATGAAAATTTGTGTTTCCATATCATGAAATTCAAAAAACTTTAAACTGCCTTTTCTCTATAAAAAGCAAATTGGAAATTGACAAATGGCAAAGTGTGAAATGTGAAAATGAAAAAAAATGAACAAATGGCTATCATCAATTTTTTAAATTAAAAAAAAAAAATCGTGCTCTATTGTTGAGGTGTGAATCAAACCCCCTCTACTTATTTGGACCACCCAAGACTGAGTAGACCTGTTTTAGTCCTCATAGCACTTTTAACATTTTGTGTCAAAGCTGGGAATTGAACCCAAGAGCTTTGGAGTGCCAGCTAACTATGCTAACCGCTACGCTACAAAGGCAACTTTACACCACTCATAATGAACAATAATAAGAAAAAGAATAATATATGTTGGATTTTTAGGATGAACATGGTGACACTGTTTCTGTGCCACAGTTTGCTAGCCACTAGCCAGTCTTGGAGCGCGATACAGTTGACATTTTGTAATGAGACGTGACATTTTTCAAAGTATTATGGGTTGCTGCTAAGTGAAAACTGATCCTGTACAAGGAAGCAAGAGTTTAAACCCCTTACCTGACATAACTATTGCTTTAACATTGCTTGGCAATACTGTATTATTATGATACTCGATACATAAACCATAGATAGAGTGAATTGTTTAAGTCCACTCTCTTTTTCTAAGCATAGCTAGAGACTGTTGATGTTTAACAATGCCATTAATAATGGGGGATGTAGTGATAGTAATTAATAAAAACAGACAATAGCCATACAATATTTTTATTAATTTCATTTTAAATAGATACACACTGAATGCAACGCTCTATCTCGTTACCATTGTTTGATATAGATTTTTAAACACAACGCTTGTTGTAGATCCTTTTATAACTTTCTCCATTTACTCCTGTTGTTAAAAACTGAGGAAGTCGCAATGGTTTTATAAATGTAAAAACCTCATCCTCTTCTTTTTCAACATCATTATCATCATCATCATCATCATCATCATGAATATTATCATCATAATTATTATAGTCAGTCACCATCATTGTGATCATCATCATCCTCATCATCACTAGAACTATTCATTTCCTCTTGTTCCTTTTCCACAGGAACCTCTTGAAGAGTCTGTGTTGCTTTTGATAGTGTTAAGGGTTTTTTGAACGTTGACAACTGTCCTAACATGATTTTTTGAGGAGATGATGAATGCTTTTCAACAAAAAATTCACTATCTAGAGAAGCAATACATTTTTCTTGGACTTGCTTTTTACCTTAGTTAGAGTATTTTGTGCATTTAAATGTGTATTAATTTGAGATTCAAAATGATGTTCGTTTGAAGTACGTTGGAGTCTTTTGTTTTAATCATTCCTCGAAATTTTTGGATCGTTTTGAACATCGCCTAATAACAGTTCCATTTTTATTGGTTGTTTTTACAATATATGTATATCCTTTATAATAGACACATGGCTTGCCATGGCTGGTTGTTGAGACTTCCATGTCAACTAATACACATGAATTAAATTTTAGTAAAGTCACTTGACTAATAATATCAGTAAAAAAAAGGCAATTGATATTTTTTAAAGGTGGAATTACCAAAGTACTGTCAAAAATAATAATTACATGACCACTTTTTAGACTACAAGCGATTGAAACACACACTTTCCCCAATGTCAAGATTTATACTGAATACAATTTATATCGATTATAATTTTCATTAACTGTGATTGATAGTAGCCATGATTAGTAGGCGCGATTCATACTGGGTGCGTTTTATGGCAGGCTCAATTTATAATAGATATGATTAGTAGATGCATTTGCGTTTTATACCGAGCATGATTTATACTGAGCGTGATTTTTTTACTGGGCACGATTTCACTATGCATAATTTATAGCAGGCGCTATTTATACTGGACGCGATTAGTAGGCGCGATTGATAGTAGGCGCCATTGATAGTAGGCGCGATTAGTAGGCGCGATTGATAGTAGGCGCAATTGATAGTAGGCCCCGTGGCTCATGATCTCGAGATTAACGGTCACGTTAAACTACAAGCTTCCTTTTTTGATAGTAGGCGCGATTAGTAGGCACGATTGACAGCATGCGCAATTGATAGTAGGCGTGATTAGTAGGCGCGATTGATAGTAGTCACAATTGATAGTAGGCGCGATTAGTAGACGCGATTGACAGTGGGCGCAATTGATAGTAGGTGTGATTAGTAGGCGCGATTGATAGTAGTCACAATTGATAGTAGGTGTGATTAGTAGGCGCGATTGATAGTAGGCGCAATTCGTAGGCGCGATTGACAGTAGGCGCAATTGTTAGTAGTTGTGATTAGTAGGCGCGATTGATAGTAGACACAATTGATAGTAGGCGTGATTGATAGTAGGCGCGATTGATAGCAGGCACAATTGATAGTAGGCGCAATTCGTAGGCGCAATTGATAGTAGGCGCGATTAGTAGGCGCGATTGATAGCAGGAGCAATTGATAGTGGACGCAATTGATAGTAGGTGTGATTGATAGTAGGCGCGATTTATACTGGGAAAGATTTATAGCGATATATACGAGATTATGTTGGCTTACAACACACTAAGATTCCAATGAATTCCAAAGTACTTTATGGTTAATGATTGACTAAGTGTGAGATAGTGGTAGCTATCTATTTTTATCTAACCTGAGCTAAGCTAACATAACTTGACCAAACCTAACCTAATATACCTTTACCTAACCTAACTTTGGATATCACAAAGTTAGAGTGTTCACGTTTACACCAAGTACAAGACATATTTCCTAGAAAACAAATTTGATCACTAACATTTGATCTGAGGGAACATGGGGGAACATGTGAGGAATATAGAGTTCTTTCACACTTTATCAAATTTCTTCAAAAGTGATGTAAAAAATTCTGCAAAATTTTCTATGTTGAGAGAATCATTCAAAATGTTGTTAAAACGTCTCATATAAGTATGAAACGGTGTCATACTATTAACTACCCTAGTTTCAACAACTTTTCAAGGTCGTTCTCCCGAACAGTGCCGGAGGCTGCCGATAAACACATGTTCCCACGCATGCACACATCTGCGACGCATGCGCCTGCGCAAAGATCGCGAGAAATAATGCTATCTACTGTATTGTGCCCTTATTTAACACATGACATTTGCATTGAGGCACATTTTTGATGTCATGCCAATTTTCAATCACGCGCGACAAATGTTCGGGAAGGAATAGAAGGTGCTTACTGAAGGCTGGTGGTGCGCGTGGTGATGTGTACGAGGCTTTGCCATTTTTGATTCTATATTTGATGTTTAGGAAACACGGCATATAAGGCATGTTATTGGCATTCATATTTGAGAGATTTTGAGCCATCTCTGAAGAAAATCGGATCTCTTGGAGTGAAGATATTCGAATCCGAAGGTTCCAGATGTTTCACGCTGCGACGTAAGCACTGGGCAAGCGCTACTGGGAGTCGGTCACATGCGATGACGCGCTAGCGGCCCCGATCTTTCCAGTACACTGAGCTAGTATAAAAAAGGGGCCGAGCAACGCTGAGAGGGTCATTCACCTTCGACACGCTGAGAGTATCAGTGCGGCTCATAAGTTTTCGACACACAGTGCGTGTATCATTCTTCGTGGAGGCACAGTGAGTGCAAGTACTTCTTTATCGCTACGCTAAGACAGTATTCTTCAGACACGATATGAGTGTGTTACTCGTCTTCGCATATTTAAATGTGATAGACTTTCTTCATTGTTTGAACCTGTGATAGGTTATTCGACTTTTAGTGGCCAGTCAACACTTGTAAATTTTCTTCATAACGCTGAATGTGCGTGGACTTATGATAATATACAAGTTAGAGAGTGTTTGTAACTTGGAACTTTACTATGCAACTTTACATTTCCAAACAGTCAGTGCCGAGCTTTGTCTTGGTAATTTAACGATCAGCTACGACTTGCAATACTTATTACTTCAGATACCAGTCTGCTTGGTCCAATATTAGCCGACGTTGGGGCCATGCGTGCATAGCGCGTGCTGGGAGGAGAATATCCTTATACCCTGTAGGAATTCAGCATAGAGGGGCCCATCTGTGTTTAGGGATGTGTGCTAGGGAAGTCCCTATTACCCGACCACAGGAATTAGCCGACGTTTGGGACCATCCGTGCATAGCACATACTGGGAGAGGCATACTCTCACCCTTTAAGTTTAGCCTATATTAGGACCTGCATTTGAACCATAGCAAAGATTGTAAGAGTATCACAAAAGTATTTGTCAAAGCTGGATCTAAAATTACGACTGACTGAGATTATGAAGTAGACGTGCGAACCCCAACTTTTCGTATAGCCCAAGCTATAATGCATTTAACAAATAGACTGGATCATGCTAGTTTTGAGCAGGTGTCTGAACTTTCCATCTTAGAAGTGATAGAACTGTCCATTATGTGCTGCTAAGCGGATTGAGGGTAGTCATGGAGGCCTATACGAGACTATGAGCGTGCGTTTAACTGAACGAGCAATGGAGCAATCCCTGAATATTGGATCTACAGTGGAACCAACTAGTAGATTCTACGCTTCAAGATCTTCAGCTATATAAGCGAATTTTCATCTTATTAGTTATTGGCATTTGGAAATTTTCTTTTTCATGAAATATCAACACAACTTTTGCATTCCACAAGACAAGTTTTCGAGTATCAGATACACTCGATTTTTATTTCTTGTCTGATTCTACAGACCAAGTCATAGGTCGTTGGAAATATTTACATTTGGTGATAGTCATTGCGGTCATCAGCCGTAGGTTCTTCGAAGTTACCCGACATTTTGTCAATTGATATTTTTTCCCTGTATTTTCTAATCTGGACATTTCAAGTGGTTCAGTCCACATTTCCATTCTTTTTGGATGCGTTTCTATAATTTTTTGAATAATAATAATCTTTTGAATAATAATAATAATAATATTTTGAATAATAATACTATTTTGAATGATGAGAATAATACTAATTTTATTATTTTGAACAGAGTGTTTCATGAAGCAGTTGAGTACATTTTTCAAGTTGTGATTCAGTTTCTCTTATAAGATAATGCATACTCACATTTGACGATAATATTATTATGAGCGGTTATTATAAAATGCATTTAGAGGTTGCGTGAGACATTAAGACACGGAAGGTATTCGAAATATCGAAACAAATTTGTATAACGCAGGGTTTTGAATTTGTGACGTTAGGAATAATATGGTCAATATATTAGGTAAATGCTTTTTGAACAAGTGGTAGACATTATTAATTATAACAGCTATATGATGACCGAATTAATGGAAATTTATTGAGGATTAGTAAGACTTCAAGATGGCAAGCATGTGGCTTGATAAAAATATATAAGAAAGAATAAGGATAATGAAATGTAGAATTCGTCGTTTCAGTTGTGAACTGAATTCATAGAAAGATTAATAAATATGTTATATGTGTTGCATCAGCCATCAGGATGGTTGCATGATTTTAAAAAAGAAAGGATAAACAATTATACATAATTATAAATAATTGATAGTTGAGAAGGGTAAAGCCCAAAAATGTTATGTTATTGTCACGGTCGTCACGAATATAGTTCAATCCATATGTCAGATCCGATTCAACTTAACCATTTTTCAGTTGCTTTGAGGCGATATTGTTTGGAACACACCATAGTATTGCTAATACCTTACCGTATGTCGAGAAGAGAATGTAATTGAGAAATATAACGCACCAAATGAAAGAGTATGTGAAACGTAATAATTATTGTTTGTTAATAAGAAACCATTGATAAATATTACGATATAATTCAATTTCATGTGAATATTTAACTTTAAATAACTGGATGAATAAAGAATTCGTCAAATATTGGTAGTTAGACAATTTTGAAGTTTTGGATAAAATATCAGTACAATACAATCAGTTTTATAATAAAAAAATACATTGGTCTAAGGAATAGATCGCACTTTATAAACAACTGTAAATGAGAATTATTTATGTGAATTTGATGATAAAAACATAGAATTTGAGGCCAAGAGTGATAGAAAGTCTCGTCGAGTGAAAATTTAATCCTTGCTTAAGGATAATATCATCCATCAAACAAACCCTCATATTGAATTTATGTTGTTCAAATATTTTGGTTTAAAGAAACACAAGGAAGGAAAGAAGGAAGCTTGTAGTTTAACGTGACGGTTAATCTGTAGATCATAAGCCACGGGACCTCCTTTTTACGTGGAATCCGAACCACAGGACATGGCATTTCACTTCGAAAATCTCACATGCATTGACCGGGAATCGAACCCGGACCGCCTTGGTGAGAGGCATACAGCTAGACCGCTGAGCCACCACGCCCCTAAAGAAACACAACCCATGAACAATTTACACGAACAATTTACCTAATGTGACATGGATTCCATATTATTTTTCTTGGAAAAGTGAATAACAGTGATTGTAAATATGAATCGGAGGCGTCAGGATGGACAGATGAAATTTTACCTGAGCAACCTGATGGAGTAATTGTAAATATATTTCTATTAATTTCAATACCAGATGGACTGCTAATTTCTGGTTATTGAATATTATGCGAGTGACAACTTGAGGGTATTAGTGTTGATATTTCAATGATATTTGTTGTTGTGGAAAGTCATTTCCCAATTTTTTTTTTTTTTTTTTTTTTTTGAATTTAATGTTAATTTAACTTCATTAAAATTAATTTAATAAAATGAGATTTTTACGAATTTCGCTATTTTCATTTCTCCTTTCTTGTCCTTATTGTTGCATCGAACCGTAAATCAGTGAAGAAAATTTAGATTTTTTGATTGTTTTCTTTCACCCAGTTTAGCGCCCTGCGATGAGTTTTCAGTCTCGTGTTACCTGATTTTCGGTGACATGCGTATGTGGTCGTTGGCCTTCGGTCTAAACGGGCACAGCACTTATCAACATTGAGCAGGTCCATCTTAAAACCAGACAGGGTCAAAAACTTTATTTGCATTCGAGGGTCCTCCAGCTAGCTTCACACTTCTCATTATTCTCCCTTTCTCCATGGAGAAACAAGCCAGTAATATTCCGCGAGCTGGATACACATTTTTGTCACCTTTTGGGACACTATTCGGACTTTCAATGCGATTACTGCTAGACTGATCTTGAACCTGTCTCTCATCAGATGTATGTGAGGTCATTACTGATTCATCAGCAACACACGCCGCTTCACCCTTGTGTGTTCTTCCCTTTGATCTTCAGTTACAACACGGATTGCGCTATTCATATCCATTCGTCATGGTAGTTTATTTGATTCAGACTGGTGTATACAGACACTGAGCCGTTATTATTATTATTATTATTATTAATAATAATAATAATTATTAATAATAATATTAATAATTATATATTGCTTCATCGTACACATTGTTTCTGTAATGCTTCTACGTATTTTGTTCCTGCGATTTCTTGTATTTGTAAACACGCTTGTTGCTGTACATTTCATTTTCCAGGTGCAATTCTGTGGTCATGTGTTCCAATATTCCGCCACGTTTTCTTTAATTTTCTCATTGATTGGTGTTAGAACTTTCTGTGGTGTAATATTCTGACAATATTGCAATTTTTCATATAATCTATTTCGCTATTGGCTCTGCCAATATTTTAGGGTGACTCCTCCCAGCCTACGCATTTAAGATTTGCGAGGCTTCTGTCATCTCTGCACGTCTATTGCTCTTTCTTAAGTAACGTACTGTTGTATGAGACAAACGTGCTTCGGGCAGCTGGCCCACACATTTCACAATTACTGTAAGTACAGCTCATTTTATTTGAATTAACTATTATGTAATTATTTCACTTTCGTGCTTTATTTTTCGGTTTGTTTTACGTGTGTTTTTTATGAATTTCTGAACATTATCCATATATTCCGCATTCCGTTGCTACGTCCGGCCACGTGTTGAGTGTTGTGTTTTTGCTTATTGACGTTAACCATTGCGTAACTATTTAAATTGAAATCTCTAAGATTTAAAAATATTGCTGTGTTTCGTTGGCTTATATTGTGGTGTGTTTTGTGTTCGCCGCTCAGTTTTTGTACCACAAACAGAGATGTCTCTGTGTGAGGCAATCTCTTTGTGTTTGGTCACATCTGAGCGTTTGAATGTGAATAATATCCGTGGGATTACTGAACCAGTGATTAGTTTCCCGCCAGTATTTGTTCCTTTTGTTTTTGAGTATATGTGATAAGATTACCGATATTTTGACAGTTCCTTAATTCACATTAGCCTACTCCTTACGTTTTATTTGTTGTGAAAGATCGATATCATCTTTAAATAAGCCTATTATTCCAGTATACTTTCAATTTTTTGTAGGCCTAATCGTTGTTTGATGTCATTATAATGTAATTGTGAGTATATGATTTTCTATTGTTTTTCGAATTTACGTTTATTTTACTCTCTCACCATATTGCATAACTTTGTGTCTTCTCCTACTTTGCATCTCACCTCTCCTCTTTACACCCCTTATCCTTCCACCCTCCCACGATGTTTCATAACAACATACAAACACACATGTTGTTTACTTGTGTTTTCTTGTTGTATCAGATTCGAAGATGGTCGTGCATTTTATATATTGGTGAGTTTCATTTTGTATTGAGTTATACATATAAGTTGACTAGCAGAAGTACCCATTCTTCGAACGGTCTTTGGTATTAATAGCCAGACGTAATCAATTGAGCTACTGTTGCAATGGTTAGAGGCTTGGAACCTGTTTGTCGACAAAGATAAATAATTAGTTAAAATATGCTCAGAAAATAAATTTAGCCTATCTAACGTGTATTTCCTGACGTGAAAATAAAATTGAAAACCTCGTAGACGAAACGCAATACACGTCATGTTGCTGTTTGGAGATATAATAGACCTTCTGTACGACATATCGCACGTTTAAGTCGTGTGAAAAAACATATGTTAACCCCTGACGCCCTTAAGCGAATTGATGAATTTTACAGTTTTAGTTGTTTCCGTGATAACCTTATTGCCATTTGCAAATGTTCACAGAAATTTAATAAATGGAGTCGCATTACTTTTTGCAGAAATAGATGGAAAGTTGGATGTCACCTTTTGAGATGCTTTTGTCATGGCTATTGGCGTGCATTTCTTCATTAGTTTATTAAATGAAATTAGTTTTCTTGGAATATCAGAAACTGTTGGTATTAGAGGCTTAAAATGTGGTTTTCGGGAACCCTTTACGGCTATTTAGGGTCCCCGAGTTTTGTTTCTGACACCAAGGGGCAGAAAATAAGCTTTGTCTCGTCGTTGTAGGCTATTATTATTATTATTATTATTATTATTATTATTATATAACAATATAGAGATAGGGACGTAATAGACCTTCCGTACCACACCCGCACGTGTAAATCGCGTGAAAAAATTCTAGAGTACCCCTTGACCCCCTTAAGCGCATTATACCCTATGTATTGATGAATTTTACAGCTTGATTTTGTTCCGTTATAACCTTTTAACCGTTTGCAAACTATCTTAGTAATGTAATAAATGGAATTGTATTGCGTCTTACAGCAATAGATGGACCTGTGAGTTTCTGTGACCATGGCTACCGGATTGCATTCTTTCATTATTGTATTAAAAGAAATAAGTTTTCTGGGAATATCTCAAAAACGGTTGGATTTAGGGCCTAAAAAGGTGGTTTCCGAGTTTCACTTCTCACATTGAGGGGCTGAGAATGAGCTTTGTCTCGCCCTTCTACGCCTATTTCAGCAAGGGTTTTAAGGGGGTAGGCCCCCTTTTATTGGAGCTACAGAGAAGAGTTACATCAATGATTAGTGTCGTACCTCTGAAGGATATCTGTACCAAATTTTACGTTGATCCACCCAGCCGTTCTCGAGGTATAAGGGAACATGCTTGTCCACAGACAAACAGACAGACAGACAGACAGACAGACAAAAATTTTATTTTCACGCGCATCCATCATAAAACAGTCTGAAACGCGTAAATAACGCAAATTTCCGTAGAAATTCAGAAAAACAGACAAACTTTCATTCTTATATATAGAGAGATTGTATTTTTATTAGATTTGTGTTTTTGATTTTACTTTAGTGAATATGTTATTTTGCGCAACTTTTGTATTATTTTTTTAATATACCGTAAATAATTAGAGTTATTTTCGTCGTTTTCATTTTAAATGTAAGCATCCTTAATGTGCTCTTTTGATTTCGTCTGTCTTGGCTCCATATTTGCTATGGAGTTACGACTAACACGCCGCTGGGATGGTTTCAATCAATTTCTGAGATTTTTAGCCTACTTTTCACATTTTGCAAAAATGAAGAAAAAGTAGTCTTATGAGATCGATCCGGGAAAATGTGTGTCTGTCTGTCTGTGTCTGTCCTTCTGTCTGTCTGTCTGTCTGGCTGTGTGTGTGTCCCCCCCTATCAACTCCTAAACGGCTGGAGCAATCGAAATAAAATTTGGTAGGAGTAAAGATCTATACCTGAATATCTCACGGCCATATTTGAAAATGTTGTCAGTGCTACCAACTGCTGAAAAATCGCAATTGAAATTTGAGCTCCATGTTGGATATCTTGGAAGGTATGAATGGGAGCTATTTCAAAATCGGCACAGATATATATAATAATATTGCAGTTTAATTTCCAGAAGGCCATACATGGCAGTGTTGCCAAAATGATTATAAGCCTACTGATAGGTCCAATATTTAAATGCATATAACTTCTACACTATCAATTGGAATTCAACCAAATTTCGTATGTTGTATGTGTACATAACCAGATATGAGTGAACGTATTCTTATGAACCACCAGTGCTGTCAACTGTTAAAAAATGCTCTTAATTTCTATTATACAAATACCAATATATATGAGAAAGTATGCAAGCCGACAGCTTTAAACTATGCACACGTATAGTACCTGACATTCTATATTAATTTGGAGTAACTTATATACTCAGTGCTACCAACATGATTCTAAGTCTGCTGAGAGTTCCAAATTTAAATACATGTAACTTCCATGCTATCATTTGGATTTCAACCAAATTTCGTATGTGCTATGTGTACCATAACAGCTATGACTATGCGTATTCTTAAGAACAACCAGGGCTGCCAACTGTTAATAAATGCTGTCTCTATTTTTGTTACCCTAATATCAATATATCAGAAAGAATGCAAGCCAATAGCTCTAAACTTTGCACACGTGTAGCACCTGGCATTCTAGATTACTTTGGAGTAACTAATATACGTCAGTGCTGCCAACATGATTCTAAGCCTGCTGATAGGTCCAATTTTAAAATGCATGTAACTTCTATACTAACTTATGGATTTCATTCAAAATTGGCACAACAATAGATCATATTATTTCAGATTATTTCTGACCAATACATGCATGACACTGTTGCCAACATGATTTTACTCGCGCTGTTAGATCCAATGTTTAACTGCATGTAACGTACATGCTATTCATTGGACTCCAACCAAATTTTGTATTCTGTACCTTAAGAGATGGAACTAAGAATATATTCAGTCACCAGGGCTGCCAACTGTAGTGCTCTATTAGGCTACATTATGCCAGGTATACATTATTTCGAACTAATTAGAAATTTCGATATTACCAACTTAATTTCGTCATTATTCTAGATAGATCTATATCGATTAATCATTGGCATGAATCTTAAATTTTAAGAAAAGTAGGCTCTTTAGTTCGTCAAGGAACTTCTTGTTCTCTTCTGATTTTGCCTTACGCAATTTATTCAATTTTAATTTTGAGGAAATCCTTCTCTTTTTTGATTACAAATTCGGGCCCAGCGGTAAATCAAACGAGCTCTTGATTTACCATGTTGCTTTTCTTCCCCCAGTTGTACTTCCACTGCGACTGCGCTCAAATTACGAGATATTAGGCCTACTACTTCTATTCGGTGACTCTATCGCTATACCGTATAGTGTGTGTGTGTGGGGGGGGGGAGGGGCCGTGATGGCACAGTGGTCAAGCCATTTACTCTCACCAAGGTGAACCGGGTTCGATTCCCGTTCAATGCATGTGGGATTTTTGAAGTGAAATGCCATGTCGTGTGGTTCAGATTCCACGTTAAAAAGGAGGTCCCGTGGCTCATGATCACAAGATTTACAGTCACGTAAAACTACAAGCTTCCTTTCCTTTCGTATAGTGTGGTGTATCTTTGTCTGTACTGCGTAACTCAATGAAAGTTAACTGACCTGGCATAATTACGTTATAAATCCATGGCGGGTGGCGTTATTTGCAGGCAAGGAAGTCTTCTCGTCTTCTTATTTTGTTAAGTTGTTAATTCAATCCAGGGACTTCTTTGGTAATCAGCCCCGTTTAGTTGGTGTGCGTTGAACTTACCTGATAACCTGTTTTTATGTGATTGCTGTACTAGTGTGTGTAGCTGCATTAGGGACGGGGATGATGTAGGTACCCCAGGACTTGAAGTACGGTGCTAACCCGGCATTTGCCTGGAGGCCGGGTGGGAAAAAAAACTGGGAAACCCACACTCAGGATAGCCACTGTCAGCACCGGGATTCGAACCTGCGATCACCGGACTTTCTGCAGCTGCCATCGCGGCCGTGTTACACGATTTGAGGATCAGGACTACGCCACGGGACAGTTTGTTAAAGAGTACGTCAGTTTTGTTTGTGTTGATAATGCTTCAATATACCATGAACATGTGACATTGCTACGTGCAAAATGAGGGCCAAAGTTAACGGTGATGTCTAAGGGAAGGGAGCGGTGGATGCTGATTTTAATGTAAACCATCCTATCTCCTTTCACGTCCAAACAATGCCCAGTATTGCAGAAACAACAACAAAGAATGATTTGTAAGTTATTTTGGTTTTGCTATTTTTTATAATTACTTAACTAGTTTCGAGAGTATTTGATCCTCTTTTCTCCTTGTAGAAATTTTAGATAGAAATCCTTCGGCAATTTGGCAGTTGTACGATAATTAATGAATTTATTAATATTCCAATGTATGCAGAATTACATTCTTCTTTCGTATTCGTTAATCTGCACCTGTTATGGTGAAGGCTTAAAAAGGAATTGATGCATTTTACTTGCAAAATTTTATACCATAGTTTCATTTTTATGAGTGTTAAATGAAAATACAGCTGCATAAATTATGCTTTAATTACCATCTATGTTTTGTGAAAATTCTCCCGGCAATGAAATATAAGGTTTGGTACTGTCTAGGTTCTTATGATAAACTCGGAAATATTTGTTTGGTGATAAATATGTCAATGCAGTTTACAATAAGCATTCAGGTGTTAAAATAATAATGTAAATGTGCATTTAGGTCATTTATGAATTTAAAAAGGCTGTTTCGAGAATTATTATTATTATTTATTTATCATAAATCAAACATAAGTATGGAAGGCGTAGTGAAAAGGGCAAGCCCCTCATACATAGAGTATTACATGTTTTGCAAAGATATTTACATATTTTGAAAATTAACATAGTGCACGAAATGCGAATCGTAAATCTCGAAAGAAGAAACCGCAGTATGCTGTGATGGAGGCTGCAACAGCTGGTTCCACAAGGAATGCACACCTATGACAACAACAGAATTCAACGCCCTACACTCAAAAAAGAGATCGCTTTTATGGATGTGTGAGACCTGTCGAACACGCCTGCAATCACATGGTCTGCCCCCATCGACACCAAACAGTCAAGAAATAAACCAAGAGGTAAAGGAGATAGCCATAGAAAATAAGCAATCCTGTGAAGACATCAAGGAAAAACTCGAAGAGATATCAGAAACCCTCATGAAAAAAATGACGCTCATCCTAGAGACACAGCTGCAACAGGCAGAAATACTAGCAAAAAATAGGAAACAAGACCACCATAGAAGCCAGGACAACACCGCAACAACAGAAACAGAACAACCATCAAACTCACTAACCATCACACCAGAAACACCAAATAAGAATAACCACCAATACCAAGCCAGATCATTATCAAACAAAGAAAGGCCAGGATTACCCAACAGAAACACCAATCATGACACCACAACACAAGAAGAGACGAGAAGACAAGGCGTCATCCCAAGAAGACACCCACAACTTGGCATGGTAGGTTCTGCAGTAGGCAAACTAAGAGCAGCACCACAATCAGCCTGGATCTTCGTAGGGAGACTAGACCCCGACAAAACCGAAGAGGATATCAAAGAACACCTCACCCAAAACGGAATCAACACGATAATCAGCTGTGAATAACTCCCCTCTCACGGTACAAACAAGGCCTTTAAAATCGGTGTGCCCATAGTGGAAAGGGAATCAGTTATGCAGGCGAATCTCTGGCCAGACAGAGTAGTATACAGAACTTTTCGACTTCGAAGGCAATAACTTCAAAGGCAAACAGAAAATACACTCCTCAAACACCACGGAAAGACCCAGTACAGACAATGATACCAAGTTAACAGCCTTGCTATGGAATGTAGAAGGACTGACAAACGTCACACGGCTCTCAACACAACGAGCAATATTTAACGAAGATGTAATCATTTTAACAGAAACATTCCTCACAACACCATTGGATATACCCGGCTATTACAATACACACGCACTAGCACAACAGAAAGAAAAAGGAAGACCCTTTGGAGGCGTGACATGCCTATACAATAACCGCATCGGCAAAGTAAAGAAAATTTACAAAGAAGAAAACATTGTCATCATCACAACAAAACACATCACAATCGCAGGCTTATACATACAACCTCAAGCCACACTGGAAGACGCGACGGAAATGCTAGTTAAAATCATTACATACGTCGAGAAAGAGCAAAATATAGTAATTGCAGGAGACTTAAACTGTAGGCTGGATAAACCAGGACGAAAGAGCGAAGCAATACTGGAACTGATGGAAGTGGAGGGTTATAAGCTGGTGAACAAGCGAGATCTCATGACATACATCGCACACAACGGCAAAAGTGCAATATATTTAATCTTCACAAAAGGAAGAGACTTATCACCAGGGAAACAAGAAGCACTATGGACTACAGCGGACACCCCGCTCAGAAAACACATACCAATCAGAACACATCTAACTTTAAGACAAACAGGTGCACAAACTCAAACAAGCACCCGAATACAAAAACTCACGAGGAAAATTGACACAGAGGCTTTCCACAATCTGAGTACTGAAATAACCAAAACCAGGGGCATAATAAGTGAAAACAACCTGGACGAGGCTGTCACTGCAATCAAGGAAATCATTAAATCCGCAGCAATACTGTAATGGATATATGATCCATTACAATATAACCTGGATCAAGCATTGTATGCTTATTATATGAGTTCATTTATTGTGACGTTCATGTCAAAGCTTGATGTATGTTGTTTATTTATTCGTGTCTGGAGAAGGGATGGTGACCATTTCATTATTGTCAAATTGTATCTATAGCTTAAGGAAATGTAATTTATGAGACTTTGGGCATATTGTTTAGTTAGAGTGTATAGTTAGAATGACGGGGACGGGACAAGAATATGACAATGAAGAAACCCTTTCTTTTTAAGTTTATTTGAAGGCACGGGTGATCGTCGCCTACACCTGTTTGAACAATAGATGTTTTCGAGTTGGAGTACAAGGGTTGGTGCCTGACCATAAATCTTGAAGACTGCAAATTTAAGAAGGGCTCCAAGGGAGTTTATGACACTCGCCACTACATTGAATAGAGCTTACGAGGCTCATTGTATCTTAATGGAGATATAAATCCTTCATCATGTCTCAAGTCCGTCACAGGTCATCTGGTTGAAGCAATTAAGGCCTGATGAATGTGTATTGTGTCAAGAAAGGAAGATTTGGTAAACAACATCAGACACCTATATAAGATGGAACTTGAAAACCATGGTATCCAGTCTATAGCCAGTTTCACTCAAATCGAGCTAGTCTAACTCAGTGCAGCCAGTCTCAACACGGATGGTGCAGGTCCATTCCAGTATCGTTCCGCAGTGGGCGTTAGTGAGCCGCCAATATTGAAGCCCTCATTCTCAATACTTTGCTGGGAGCCGAAGTCAGCCAACCAGCCAGTTTCCAAGACATAACAGGAGTTATGCATACACCAACGCCGATCATCGAAACAGGTATTAACTTACAACTGTCTATATGTCCTCGTCATTAGGAAGATTAGCAGTCAATACTAGTGTAAATGTTCTAAGTCTCTATTGTGGATATTATACGAATTAATTACCGATCATCTTTTATTCCTGCATGTATCAAGCCAATATGGCCCAGTGTTGAATTTTCCATGAAAAGAGTTGGCATGAGTAAGTTTCATTACCCCACACCTGAGAGAAGAGTTGTGTTAATTAGGAAGGAGCAAGCCGAGGTTAAATTATTCATCTTTCCACCTAAATAGTGGATGGCGCCTACGGCAATACAAAGTGTATGTCGTCCGTTAGTGGACCAATGTTGTTTATTAATTAGTAGCCGTTACAAATGGCTTCACCAACATGGGGCACGCATTATCGTACTATAGTAATTGGTGTGATATTGTATGTATAGGGTAAATTTAAATTCTTTTTCCGTGGCTCAGGCGGCAGCACGCCGGCCTCTCACCGCTGGGCCCGTGGTTCAAATCCCGGTCAATCCATGTGAGATTTTTGCTGGACAAAACGGAGGCAGACAGGTTTTTCTCCGGGTACTCCGGTTTTCCCTGTCAAAGTTCATTCCAGCAACACTCTCCACTATCATTTCATTTCATCTGTCATTCATGTAATCATTGCCCCAGAGGAGTGCGTCAGGCCTCGGCAGCCGGCACAGTTCATATCCTCGCCGCTAGATGGGGGCTTCATTCATTCCATTCCTGACCCGGTCGGAGACTGGAAGCAGGCTGTGGATTTTCATTTTCATAGTACGATAAATGTCAACTCTTTGCATTTTTCCAAGCTTTTAATGAAGATGCGCTATTCAAGTTAGGGAACTACGGTTGTAAATTAGGTTTGTTGTTTATTGGTTGTTTTTTGCGGGTAATGAGTAAAGGAAGTAACTTGGGGTATATTGTTTTGAGAAACCGTAGTGTTATTAGATCTGCGAAAATGGAGAACGAAAACAAAATTTTGAATGAAGAGGAGGATAACATTGTTTCTATTACTGTAGACGAGCAGGCTACTAGTAGTGATAAGATGGAGTTAGTGAGCGAAATTCAGTTGAATTCAGAAACTAAACAAAGCAGTGCTACCAACAGTCAAAGTAATGAGGAGGAGAGTCCTTCCTGGCTTCGAAACCTGACGATGCTCATAACAGAACAAAACGCGAAATTGGCCGAACAAAATAAGAAATTAGATGAACACTTTAAGATGTTTAATGACGCTACGAAGAGTTTTAGTAGACAACTTGAGGAAGTAGGTCAGGATTGTCAAAGGAGATTGGAGAGAAAAACTGAGGAGTTGGATAAATCATGGTCACAAAAGGTTGATGTCAAAATACAACTAGTATCGGATCAAGTTGACAAGACTAACGAGAAACTTAAAGTTGAATGTGATAAAATAAGAGGGGAATCCGCTGAAAGAGTTGGTCAAATTCAGAGTGAAGTTAACATTTTAAATGTAAAGTGCGATAATAATATTGCTAAAATAGGTAATTTAGAAAACAAAATAGAGATCAGTAGTAAAGAAATTAGGAAGGAAGTAGATAAGAAATGCAATAGTATCTCTGATCAAGTTAAAAATAAAACGGGCAAATGTGTCGAGAAAATTGAGGTGATTGAAGGTAAAATAAAGAAAGTACTCAGCACTCAAGAGATAAAAATGCAGGAAATCATAGAAGAAGGAAATAGACAGACACGGGAAGAATTTAGAGCCTGTATGAAAGAAGTTAATAGGAAATTAAAAGATATGGAGATGCGTGTGTTAAGTAACAGTCAGAAAGACATGGTTATTAAACCAGAAAAGCAGAACGCTGAGATGAGCAATTCGAAGAAAAGGAAGAAAAAACAGAATCAGAGCACAATGTTAGAAGAAATGGTGGAGGGGGATAGTAGAGAAGATGAGAAGTGGGTATTAAGTAATGGTAGTGGAGAAATGAAGGGCAGGCCTAAAGATAGAAATCCCAGAAGTAAAACGAATGAGGAGAAAATTAAGTTGTTTGAAGAAATAGTAATTAGGCCACAATACCAAGACAGAAACAGAGCTGGGCTGAGTCACCAAGACCGGAATGTAAACAATGACAGACGGCCAGTGATTGAGGGGCGCGGCGATCCGCAGGTCCATAGAGATATCGGATAGAGTAGCGTAAATACAGGTCGGAGGTCGGAGACTTAATCGTGTAATTAAAGTGTAGTTATTTACTGTAAATAAACTAGGGAATTATGACGTAGTTATTAAAGAATAGTGCGATAATTAGGTAAAGAGTATGCATAGAGAGTAAAGGAGTGGAGATTTTCAGTTCATGGTTAAACAGAAATATGCATTGATTGATGAAGAATTGATTAAAGTAATAACTATTATGCCAACCATAATGATGAGAATAATAATAATAATAATGAGAAGAAATAATAATAATAATAATAATAATAAGTAGAAGAAATAATAATAATAATGATAATAATAATAAGGTAGAGATAGATAATTGATCTACGATGATGAGATACAGTAATTAATAATAGTAATGCGGTGAAGAAGTAAGTAATGGTATGCAGTAAAGGAGTTTCATGTGAGGGCAGCGAAGTCATCAGTGACTACATCAGGAGAAATTTAAAAATGGTTTGGAGTGGGTGATGGTAAGTCATGGTGTGATAACCAACACATAATAGGACATCTAGTACTTGGAGATGAATATGTGCGTATGTATGCATGGGTGTGTTTAAAGAGGAGGGTAGTGTTGTTTTAAGTCATGAGTTTCCTGAAGTGTGTGAGGAAGACCGCGGAGTTGCTAGTGAGAGCAAAGTTTTAGAGGTTGTCAGGTAGGAATGGAGTATGAATTGGTAAGTAAGATCCATAGTGCAGTGACAGAGGGTAAGCTGGATGGTAAGCAAGGCCATCAGTTACAAGAGGTTTTTGTGGGGTCTAAGTGAACACGTGAAGTATTAATATATGTTGGGAGTTTTTTTAGCTATAAAAAGAGTGAATGTATGCACCATGGAAAGAACGTAATAGGTGAGTACAGATAAGAGACGATCCAAGTGTTAGTACACAGTCCAAAATATTGCAAGGCGTATTCCATATTTGAACCACTTTTAAATGTCAGTGATGATGAGCGATAAGGAATTAATGGGATAGTGTGTTATTGTCCAACACAAGTTTAAAAGTAATAATAATAATAATAATAATAATAATAATAATAGTTATTGGTTGACGTAATATTTACAAGTTATTCAAAGGAATATGTTTTAATTCGAAGTTAATTGATTGAATGGTAGTATTAGAAGCTTATCGTTAGTTATTTTGGTTAGGACATTTGAGCAAGTATTTTAGGTATATTGTTAACTTATATGCAAGGTTATTAGAACCAGTGAGTGTTGAATTGAGAGTTTTCAATGAACTGGACGTAGGTAGCAAAGTTTTGTTGCGAACGCCACTGCCATCTTGCACTATGGAAGGACACATGCCCAAACTATTTCTATTGTTTAAGGGGCCATATGTGATTGAGAGACGCGTAGGGAAAAGCGCATATTCGTTAAAAGACGAGGAAGGGAATATACTAGGGACATATAATATCCACAATTTGAGAAAGTACATTGCTAAGAAGTGAACTTTGTTGCAAGAAGAATACTTCAAGAATTGCGTGTGAAAGTGCTTACGACACCTTAAGGTGTATATTTTGAAGATAGCTAAGGCATAGCTCAGAGAGCGAATGATCTCTCGGTGTATAAAGTGTTGCGTTGAGTTATGATTCAAAGGGCAACCCAGAAATCTATTCTTTAGGGGCACAGGACAAAAAAAAATTAACTCAGAAAAATTGCAAGAAGAGTGCCAATATGCAATGTGTGAAGGGTAAAATGTATATTTGATGTATATATGTAGTGTATTGGATATATGTTTAGGATATTTATTGTTTTGATATGTTTACAGGAAATTGTTGTAATTTCATAATTCATGCATTCATTATGAAATTAGAGGGGCGTTTGTAATGGATATATGATCCATTACAATATAACCTGGATCAAGCATTGTATGCTTATTATATGAGTTCATTCATTGTGACGTTCATGTCAAAGCTTGATGTATGTTGTTTATTTATTCGTGTCTGGAGAAGGGATGGTGACCATTTCATTATTGTCAAATTGTATCTATAGCTTAAGGAAATGTAATTTATGAGACTTTGGGCATATTGTTTAGTTAGAGTGTATTAGAATGACGGGGAAGGGACAAGAATATGACAATGAAGAAACCCTTTCTTTTTAAGTTTATTTGAAGGCACGGGTGATCGTCGCCTACACCTGTTTGAACAATAGATGTTTTCGAGTTGGAGTACAAGGGTTGGTGCCTGACCATAAATCTTGAAGACTGCAAATGTAAGAAGGGCTCCAAGGGAGTTTATGACACTCGCCACTACATTGAATAGAGCTTACGAGGCTCATTGTATCTTAATGGAGATATAAATCCTTCATCATGTCTCAAGTCCGTCACAGGTCATCTGGTTGAAGCAATTAAGGCCTGATGAATGTGTATTGTGTCAAGAAAGGAAGATTTGGTAAACAACAACAGACACCTATATAAGATGGAACTTGAAAACCATGGTATCCAGTCTATAGCCAGTTTCACTCAAATCGAGCTAGTCTAACTCAGTGCAGCCAGTCTCAACACGGATGGTGCAGGTCCATTCCAGTATCGTTCCGCAGTGGGCGTTAGTGAGCCGCCAATATTGAAGCCCTCATTCTCAATACTTCGCTGGGAGCCGAAGTCAGCCAACCAGCCAGTTTCCAAGACATAACAGGAGTTATGCATACACCAACGCCGATCGTCGAAACAGGTATTAACTTACAACTGTCTACAAGTCCTCGTCATTAGGAAGATTAGCAGTCAATACTAGTGTAAATGTTCTAAGTCTCTATTGTGGATATTATACGAATTAATTACCGATCATCTTTTATTCCTGCATGTATCAAGCCAATATGGCCCAGTGTTGCATTTTCCATGAAAAGAGTTGGCATGAGTAAGTTTCATTACCCCACACCTGAGAGAAGAGTTGTGTTAATTAGGAAGGAGCAATCCGAGGTTAAATTATTCATCTTTCCACCTAAATAGAGGATGGCGCCCATGGCAATACAAAGTGTATGTCGTCCGTTAGTGGACCAATGTTGTTTATTAATTAGTAGCCGTTACAATACCACACAAGGAAAGAAAGGCTAAACCGTGGTTGGGCGTAGAATGTTACATACAACGTAGAACAACCTTGCAAGCACTACATAGAGCTAGAGACAGCAATCAAAGAGAAACTCTCGAAGAATACTCAACAGAAAGGAAAATATACAAGAAAATGCTGATAGAAAAGAAAACTCAACACACAGAAAAAGAAGCCGTGCGCATAGCAGAAGAAGCAATTAAGAATCCATTTATCGCCCTTTCCAACAAAAGAAGTACCTTTAACGCAACAATTCAAATGGACAAATGGGAAAACCACTTCTCTGACATTCTCAACGTTCAGCGAATGACGCCAGAAACCATCCCAAGCACAAGCACTGGAACCAGAGCTGAGAACATCATCTTAACCAATGTGGAAGTTAAAAACGCAATTATCAAGACGAAAAACAACAAAGCAGCGGGCCCTGATGGGATCTACAACGAACAAATCGAAGCCACGGAAAATTGGCTCACAGAAGCTTGGACAGAATTGTTCAACAAATGCTTGGAAAGGGGGCAAATTCCAGAAGCATGGAGAAGATCTACCATAAAAGTAATATATAAAGGAAAAGGAGACACAGCAGACCCCAACTCCTACAGAGGCATCGCCCTGGAAAATAATGACCTCAACATATTCTCAAAACTCATAACGGACAGATTGGTGAAAGAGACAGACCACCTGATACCAGAACAGCAGTACGGTTTCAGACGACAACGGAACACCACCCAGGCGATCAGAAATTTACTAGAAGAGATAGAACAGGCATTAAGACACCCGAAGGGGAAATACTTCACAGTTTTCATCGACTACAGAAAGGCTTTCGATTTCGTGAGCAGAGAGAAACTGCTAAAGAAACTGGCACATATGGTTGGAAACGAACACAGCATCACTGTTCTATTAAGGAACATACTGACCTTCAACGTAGTAAACATAAGCGATGGTATATCAGTCTCAAAAGACATAGTACAGACAAACGGGGTCATGCAAGGGGACCCAATCAGCCCCATTCGTTTCAACTTATTGACATCTGACATAATACAAATAATAGAACACAACAAAGAAACTTCACTGCACATGTACGCAGATGACATGGTTTTAGGTTCAACCAGCCTAACGAGTCTTCAACAGACTGTCAACAACCTTGAAACATGGGCGGAAGAAAACTCCTTGCAAATAAATGAGAGCAAGACTATGCAAGTAACCTTCAGAAAAGGCGGAAGAGTAGCAGAAAATGAAAGAATAAAATTCAAAGGCAGACACCTTGAAGTAGTACACGCATATAAATACTTAGGTATCACACTTCAGACGACATGTAGATCATTCAGAATCCATATCAAAGAAAAAGCGACAGCGGCTATTAGAGCCACCTACGGAATAAAGGATCTCCACAAACTCTCACTAGAATCAGCAATGAAAATATTCCACGCAGCCATAAGCCCGATAATAACATATGGGATTGAACTAGTCTGGGGAGCGCTATCACTAGCAGATTTAAGAACCATAGAGAAAGTCAAAGGAAGATACCTGAAGAGAGCTCTATGTCTCCCGATGAACACACAATCAAGATTGGTATACGTACTTACAAAGGAAACATATCACATCGAGGACATAAGACATAGGCATTTATTACCATCCAGACGACAAAGCACGGAGATTCTGAAGGAAAGAAGAAAGAAGTGCGAAGAAATATGGCCGGAATTCTACACAACTGACGCCATGATGGAGAGGAAATGGACGGAACCAAACCAGGAACTACGACATGTGCTAACAAGAATGGCCGTACATGGGTTCCATCACAAACTCTGTGCGACGGCACGCTACCATGAAGTAAAAGAAGACTGCAAGTGTACACTATGTGGTGAGAGCTGTGAACGTTATCACATAGAAAAGTGCAAGAAGAGAACTAAAACAGTGACTGAATACAGCAAAGAAACTTAATGACAATATCTTGACAATAAAATTATTTTGGTATTATTGCATAATTATGAATGTAATGTATATTTAGGAATGTAACAATGGCTATTTGGCTGCAATAAATTTCATTCATAGTTCACTCACTCTCTCACGCACGCACTTTCATCACCTCAATCACTCCATACATTCATTCATTCGGCGAGAAAATGAAATTCGAACTGCGAATTAACAATTCTCTGATGATTTTAGGGCATTTAACATTATTCAAGGGTATTTTATTGAACATTTTAAGTGACTTTGGGCCGTAGATATCCACTTCCTGTAACCTAGGCTAGTCTGAAATGACATAGTCGCGGTCGGCTGCGGCTGTGTTATGCGCCAGGTACCGGTGCGTTAAGCGCTCCTCTGCCTGGATTTGAATCTAATTTGGGCTAAAAAGATGTTTAGATTAATAAATAATTTTTTCTCGAGTGATTAATGTTTTAAAAAATATTATTATTTAATTTGACTTGATTAAGGGGTTAGGCAATGGGGGATCTGACTTAATGTTCGCATAATGACTTATGGGATTTAATTATTTCGTGATTTGACTTAGCTATTGACCGTCACAACTTCACTCTCTAGTTCACTGCAGTTTGGGATGATGTTCGCTTATTATGCTAGATGTAGCATAGCTACTTATCATCCCCACTCGCCATGGTGTGGATGGTTTAACAGTCGTTTACAGCGGCAGCTTCAGTTTGGTAATAATAATAATATAAAAATGGAAAAATATCTGAATCTGATACATTTTTAAATTAATTCTTTAGGAAGTAAGAGAGACCACTGGTGGGTTGGTTTTTAAGTATGAAAGGAGAAACAGACCTGTAGTAGGTTTTTGATTGAAATAATAGTTGTTTTAATAAGCCTCGCTTTGATTTGGGGAATAATGTTTATGAATATGGATTAGCGGTATGTGCTGAATGCGTGATATTTCACTCGAACCCACGACCCACTGGGCACCATCCCGAGTAAGTCGGCCGTGGCCAACCCCACAGGCAGGTACCATCGATGTCGCACGACGAGTAAATACAATGTAATGAGTTGTCTGACTGTGTTATTGTTGATTAAAGTATAGTTCTGAAGCGGGGAGTTTGAATTTTGGAGCGCTCTGCTCTAATTGGCTGCCAATCAGAGCCTGGCAGAGCCTGGCTGCTGTGAATGTGTTTTAAATGTATTTAAATGGACGTAGGAGTTAAAAAGTAATTGTTTGGATGGTGATTATTGATTTTTGGTCTAAGTTAGCTGTATTTCAGTGGTTGTTATGCGATCTGAGTGTAATTTATGGTCTATATACCGGCCGAAACGCAGGTCAGTCATTTGCGGCTGATCACGCTCGGCCGGGCTTCCTGTAGTGTACTGAGTTCGAGTTTTCTATTGTTCGAATGAAGTTTTGATTAATTTTGGGTAATATTGATTCCCCTGTCCGTGGTTCAACATCCCGAGCGAGCTGGGATGACCCTTACTTCCCAGGCAGATTAAACCACGGTGCCAGGGTCATGTGTTAAGAGTTAGCCCCGTGAAGTTGGGTGTGTTTACATGGAGATGGCTAAGAGTTGCTGTAGTAGACTCAGCAGTTGTGTAAGTGCAGTGGCGTGAGGTGCTTGAGGGGGTGTTAGTTGAAGGGAGAGTAGGGAGGGGATATGTTTTGTCTGTTGCCTGTGCTTCAATGGCCGGTGTTTGATGGTGTTTTTAAGGTACTTGCAACCTGGGAATGAAGCTGCGTGCTTTCCTCCACAGTTTATACATGTGTGGGAATCCTTTGTCACCGCGCAGTCTGTATCACAGTGTTTACCGCCACTCCGATTGCACCGGGCTTCCTTCTTGCAATCTCTTGCAGTAGGGTGCAAGCGTTGGCAATTGAAGCATTGTATAATTAGTGTTGGATGTGGTCTTGGAGGAGGACGCCGCGTCGCCAGTGTTTTTGCAGGTTTAGATTGGGGAGGGAAGGGCTGAGGGCCAGGTGTAGCGTCGCTCTTTGATGAAGAAGCAGCTGCTTGTGAGGGAGCTGTGTTCTGAACTGTTTGAGACCCTTCATGTTCTTGTTCGTTAGGCATAGTGATAGGGTTGGTAATTTAAGTACATTTATGATTGCGCCTTGGTTTTTCGGTAGTGTGTTTTTAAGGGTCCAGAGAGATTTGAACTGTTTGAGTGATTTCGAGTGTATGAGTTGTTTGAGTATGTTTGACTGAGGTGAACTTGAGCATAGGTGGCGGGATTGGGATGGTCTGAGTGGATTGCTCCTCACGGCACTGGTCTCCTGGAGTTCAGTTTGAGTGTGTTTATGTTTAGGATCTGCTGGGTATGCACTCAACCAAACGTACGGGGGGAATGACTGAGTGTTTCTGGAGCGCTGCGCTCAAGGTGGCAAGATGTTTCTCATGCGTTGAGATGATTGTAACGTAATGTTGACAAGTCTCCTCAATGCATGCTATGATCCTGGAATGGGGAGCATGTGTGTGGCAGATGGCCTGTCTGAGTGTGACGGGATGAAGGTTGCGCGGAGGATGGATCATAACCATAAAGCTCCATTCGGTAAGATCAGTTTTTGGATTGTCAGCATAAAGCTGTTCTGACGTATCCATTTCAGGAACCCAGTTTTTTCGTGTAGATGAGCGTGTCTCTCTGAAGGTATCCCAAGCCGGATCGGCTGGATCGTACACTTCAGGACTGTGTCTGCGGGAAGAGTTCATGTCTGTTAAGTGATGTAGCTTAATGTGTGTGTAAAGAATGGATGATTTGGTCAAATGCTTGGCAGACCTTTGGGGAACGTAGATTTCGGCTTCGCCCAAGAAATACCAGTCGTTCAGGGTTTCCAGTTATTAAGAGGATGGGCCACGACACTGAACGCGCTGGTTTAAATTTAATTTAATAATTAATTAATTAATAGTTATTAATTAACTAATAGTTATTATTTAATTATTGGCTGTTGGGGGGTGAGAAGGGATGAGTTTAGCTTGGCGGCAACTCTGGATGATAGGATATCCTTGATTTGAAATGGTCTGAGGGTGGGCTATAAGCTCGGTTGCGGACGACAATGGGTATGATTGGAAATTGATATTGTTGCTTGAATAATACAGGACGGGAAGGGATTTGGTTATTGGTTGATATGGTTAGATGGTATCGATGAGTCGGAGCCTCAGCGGAAGGTGGACCATCAATTTGCATCGATTCTCGAAGTATTCGCTGATCTTGGCGAGAGCTCTGTGCAGTAGCTGCTGTCTTGCTTGGAAGCTGGCTAGCGAATGAACCTGTAACCTAGTAATAAGTGAGTACATTTGCATATGAAAGCGGACTCGTTTGTGCCTGAGAATAAGTTTGTATGTTCTAATCATTTTGGTAGTTATCATTACGCATGTGGTTTATCGCAAAAACCTAGACAGTACCAAACGTCGTATTTCATTGCCGGGACAATCCTAAGGATAGGCATGTGAGTAGCAAACGTATCACAATTAACTAACCCCTGATCTCGCAATGCCACCTGTTGACGGCACATTGAAGCATTTAAAGAGCAGCTTCTTCGGCAGATAGCCTCGCTGTTCCGTCCCTTAAAACAGCAATAACTAACTGAGCACAAGGGAACTAATGTACTGTATGCGGGCTTCCTTGCATGCAAGTGACGTCACTCGCCAGCGTGTATACAGCCTTTACATTTTTCTTTCACTTGACGTATGTTGGAATAGGGGACGGTGCAACTCACCACGTTCAGTTACCGGCAGCTAGCTCTGCACTTGCCCATCCCACTCCCCCAGCATACTACTGCAGCTTAAGACATTTACCATGCTATGCGGCACTGGCTTAGACTAGTAATATCCGAGGGAACAGGCTATTGTCGCGCGTCGATATTCTCAGACAGGGAAGTATTCGGCACGATGTCGGCACCACTACCATTGAGATCTCAAGGTCAAGTGCAAAGCTAGACGCTGGGATCTGTCCGTGTCATCATTCATCAAATTGCAGTAGTCTCTGAGGAAAGAAATTAATGAGATTGTGCATTTGTCTTACTTCCCTTTTAGCCACACCGTCGCTACACCTTCAAAAACTGCTACGTGACAATATCATATTTCGTACTTTAACTCAAAACTGGTTACGCCCCAAGCCACATGTGGATTAGGTAAACCCCCGCAAAACACTCTCGTTAGGGTCATTTTCCTATAGGCTCACATATTGGAAAATAACCCGAAGGGAATAAATTGTTCGATTGAACTGTTTATCCACATACGACTGAGAGGCATGACTAGCGTTAGTGGAAAGAATGGAAGTGAACGACATTGCCACATAGATGATTTTGTAGGCGCAGCGACGATATTTCGTCATGTCCAAAATATTATCTAAAAATGTTAATACTTACATTTCTTATTACATTTTCAAAATTAAAACAACAGTTTCGAAGGAAAAAGTAAGAAGTGAATTATTGCCTCCTCTTGAACATTCATCCCTCGGCATTACACGAACAGTTTGTAGTTAAGTTTCCTTCTGTGAATGCCTTCTACTTTAATACCGATCTTTATTCCATTCACTCTGGTAGTTTTAGTGTGAACTCAAAACATGCCGACAACATTTAAACTGAGGGTATATTTACGGGGGATGAGTGGCATATTACTGAAGGGGTCAGTACACCCTTACTATTAAATTTAAAGCTTATTCGGAACCAATACATTAAAACTAAATGGGTAGCTGTTTGTCAAAGTAACAAAAACTACAATACATATTTATTTATTAATTTATGTACTTATGTATTTATTTCTTTATTTACCGACAGTAGTGGCTTCGCTGGCTAAAGCGCAGCATTAGGTCATGGGGCCAAGCTCTCTGCTGACTCGGTAGACGCGTGGGTTCGAGCCCCACCGTCGGCCGTCCTTGAAATGGTTTTCCGTGGTTTCCCATTTTCAACACCAGGCAAATGCTGGGACGGTACCTTCTGACAGGCCACGGCCGCTTCCTTCCACATCCTTGCCCAGTTTCATTCACCATCATTCATTTCATCTCTCATTAACTCCTCTCATGAGGTTGGCGTCAGGAAGGGCATCCGATCGTAAAAACCATCGCCACAAAGACCTTCATCGCATCTCATCCCCGACCCCGTTGGAAAACGGGAATAATAAGGGGTAGACATACATACATACATACATACATACATACATGTATTTATTTATTTATAATCCAGAGGGAACTGTAGCACATATATTTTACAAGAGTTGTTCTGTAGCCTAAGTCATCCTGCAACATATTGCACTAAAAATATGCATGAACGGAGAACTTCATACCGCCAGATCTTTAAAAGGAATGTAATTCTGAATTAATTAAATATGAAGAGATTACAATCATATTACCACATAATCACATGTTCAGGTTATGACATTACACTGTATTGATATATTCCATGTTTTACCATACCAAATCATTTTAATATATAGTAATCAATATTTTATTAACACAACTCAACATCGCATCCAAAGACATTCCAAAGACACTACACTCAAAGATAACAAAACCAAAACACTGTCTATTTTCTAAATCAAAACACTGTCTATTTTCTACAGGAAGTAGATTGCTCGAAAGAGCTTTAGTTCACTTTCTCCACATTCTCCCACCTTGCAAAAGGTAGTTTTGCAACACACACTCATAAACTGAAGTAAACATTCCAAAATTATAGTTGAACATTGAGCTCAGAATTGTGAACCACTATAAGTCTAGTTTCTTGAGTTTCCTAACAGTTCTACCACAACGAGTTTTGAATTCACTCTCCTTTTCAGTTCCTGAGTTACTACAGGGAATATCTTCATTAAGGACCGGCTCACTTAGTCGGTGTTGTGAAGTGTTGATAGAATCACCTGTGTTAAGACAGTTTATCTCTAACGAATAAAGTCGCTGTACTGGACGAAGTAGAATGCCAGTTGCTGTCTTAATTTTAACCAGACGAGTCACACTGTCTCTTCCAGGTAACAGCTCCACCACTCTTCCTAAGGGCCAGTTGATCCGTTTCTTGTTGTCGCTCTCCACCAGTACTATGTCTCCTACTTGTATGGATCCCTGTTGCTTTTTGCTCCGTGATCGGAGAAATCCCAGGTATTCTTTTTTGAAGCGATTTCTCAGGCTCTCCCGAACAGCTTGTAGATAACGCCATCTGTCGTTTAAACTGCTGGTTTGAATTTGGTCTAAGTCGGTTACATCATTACCCTCTAGGCTCTGTAGGAACATGGAGGGTCTGAGTGCCTTGAGTTCATCTTCTTCAGAAAGATAAGTCAAAGGTCGGTTGTTCATCAGGTTCTCACAATCGCACAGAAAAGTACACATTTCCTCATAATTTAGGCAAGCTTTACCCAAATTACGGCGAAGCAAATCCTTTAGAATCTTAATCAACCTTTCCCAGAATCCTCCCCACCAGGCTGCAGTGGGAGGGTTCAGCTTCCATTTAATCTTCAGAAGGCTGCACGTCCTCTCTATTTCAGTCCAATCCAATTGCTCCATGGTTCTGCGAAGTCCGGTGAAATTCGTCCCATTGTCCGAATACATGGTATTCACTCTTCCTTTTCTTGCCACAAATCGCCGTAGTGCTTGGATATATGCTACCGTACTAAGTGAAGTGATCAATTCCAGATGTACAGCCCGAAAAACTGCACAAGTGAATATCGCAATCCATCCCTTTTCTCCTCCTCGTAGAAATACAGGGCTGGCCAAGTCTGTGCCCGTGATCTGGAAAACACTCGATGCCTTGATTTGATCCTGTGGCAACGGAGGAAAAGGTACCTCAAAACCCTTAGCAGAGTTACGACGACATATCACGCATTTCCGAACAACTGCTGCCACCGTCCTTCTTCCCCTAATTATCCAAACCCTTTGGCGCAACAAAACAAGCAGTGTGTGCGTCCCAGCATGGTTATGGAATCGATGAAAGTTTTCAATCATTCTTTCAACCATCACATGTTTTGATGGAAGTACAACTGGATAGGTATACTCAGGAGTGTCGTCAGAATCAATGACTCTTGACTTCATGCGTAGAATTCCTTCATCGTCTGTGAACACCTTCAGATTCTTCAATTGTTCTTTTCTCTCTTCTTCATAAAGCGTTTCATTCTGGATAAGGAAGTACAGATTCTTCTCAGCATTGAGAAACTCTTCGCTATCATTTTTCGTAGATACGTGGTCTCTACGATTCCTTTGTTTCAATCTCAAAATCCAAGCAATGGTCCTAACGATTTTGATGTATCTAGAGAATCGTGAACTTAATTGCAGTAAAATCGTTTCCACAACAGTGTTCTTAGCTGCTACAACTGTTTTCCTCCTTTCCCTGTTGACTTCTTCCAACAATGGTTCAGGACGATTAAATACCCATTCTTCTTCTTTACATTTAAGCCAAGACGGACCCTCCCACCATCTGGATCTCCAAATTTGTGATGGTGAACACCCTCTAGACAGGAGATCTGCTGGATTGAGGCTGCCCGGTATGTGTCTCCATGAACTAGCCTTACTGTACTCATGAATTTCCTTTACCCGATTCTCCACGAAAACCGACCAAAGCCCTTTATTAGCAATCCAAGCCAAGACTACTGTTGAATCGGACCAAAACACTGTGTGTATGTCATTCCGGTGTAGGCATCGAAGGCTCAACCGAGACATTCTAACTCCAAGGAGCGCTCCCATCAGTTCAAGGCGGGGTGGTGTCAGTTCTTTGAGAGGCGCCACTCTAGATTTAGCCATCAGAAGACTCAGTTTGATCTTACCTTCTTCTTCCGTTCTCAGAAATATGCAACAACCAAACGCTCTTTTGCTAGCTTCCACAAATACATGCAAAGTGCTGTTGTCATTCAGGAAAATCCTTCCAGGTATCCGACAGTCATGTAGGTATTGCAACTGCTGAGTCCATCGACAGACTTCCTCACAAATGTCTCCTGGTAAAACCTCATCCCATCCTATATTTTTCTGCCATGTCTTCTGCAGAATGAGCTTGGGAATCAGAGTTACTGGGGCCGAAAATCTAATTGGATCAAATATTTTTTGCACGCTGGATAGTACCACTCTTCGGGTTACTAAACCTGTAGTCGGGCTGAAGTTACATCCAAGTTCATCTACGTCGCAATACCAACGAAGTCCTAAGACATTCTCAGTTTTACCAACACCACAATCAAAGGAATTCACCCATCCCTTCAAATTGAAACCTGCGGATAACATCAATTCTTGTGCCTTTAAAATAAAGGGTCCAATTTCTTCCTTTGAAGCGATTCCAGTAAGACAGTTGTCCACATAAAATGCAGGTTTCATTTTTGTAGCTACTTCCTTCAAATGAGTTGGGGGCTCTTCCAGAAGGTTGTTCCGTACAGAAACCAATAGGAAGGGACTGGAACAAAGACCAAAAACCACCCGGCAATGTCGAAAAGTGGTAATCTTATCATTATCCCACCAGAGAAAACGGAGCATATCCCTGTCTTAAGGATCAATTATGATCTGCAGGAATGCCTTCTCTATATCAGCTATTAGACCTATAGGATAGGTTCGAAAATTAGTCAGCACTGATGGAACAAGGTCGATGAGGTTGGGTCCGGGCTCGAGGCAATCATTCAAGGAATGACCATTTCTGTCTTTGTTGGAAGCATCGAACACCGGCCTTATCTTTGTAGTGCCACCATCTTTCAGCACAGTTCTATGAAGCAAATAATGTTTAGGTCCATCCAAAACCTCGTTTTCAACACCTTCGATAATCCCTTTGTTTACCCATTCCTGTAACACCTCATCATAATCCTGAAATTTCTGCATCCCTCGTAACTTTCTTGAAGTGTTCAATAATCGTTTCTGAGAAATTTCACGATTCGTTTCCAGAGAAGTACAACTATCAATCCTGGGTAGTTTGACAATGTAGCGCCCAGATTCCTCTTCTCTCTTCACAGTCCTATCGAAGAACATCTGAACTTGTTGTTCCCTTTCTTCCTTTTTATCTGTTCGCCGGCATCTTTAATACCCAAAGTCTCAATTTTCCACAAATCCGCCACTCTTGTTGATTGAGTTAAAGTAAGTAGAGTGTAAGACGAGGCAGTAGTTGAGGTGATCTCAGAAGAGCCCATAAGTGTCCACCCTAAACAAGTTCTCACAGCTACTAGACTCTTGTTTACATGTAGAAAGTCTGGCGTGATTATCTGAGCCCACACGTCAGCTCCTAACAATACCTGTATGTCAGTACTGTTGCCACCATTATCTTGGCCAACATCACTAAGTTCAACTCCCTTGTCCCTCAGTAAATTAAACAAGTCAGCATCAACTAGGGGAGCACCTCCACAGATACTATCAGAGCCTAACACTGCAACCTCACATCTGTTTTCCTCGTTCATACCCAGCAAAGTTATCTGATAGGACTCGAAACAAACAGGTGCTGTTTTCCTACCTCCAAATAATTCTTGACTTAGTGTTACCTTTCCAGTTTGTTCCAACTCTAATTTCTTAGCACAAGACTTCTTTATGTAGCTTCTCTGCGATCCACTATCACACATAACTCTTACTCTGTGCGTGGATCCACCAACAACTACTCTAGCAACTTAAGTCTGCAGATAGGTCACTTGCCCTTTATTACTACCTGCCATCATGCTAACTGTTTTTGGAACCGAATTACCTTTTGGTTCCTGAGGCTGTTTTCGCACACATCAAAGCGTAATGTTTCCCCTTGCAAAATGGGCACTTCACAAACATCTTACACTTAACACTGACATGTCCCGGTCGTAGACACCTAAAACAAGCTCCCTTTTTCTTTAACGTTACTTGGCGTTCTTCTTGAGAATAATCAATAGCTACAGCACAGTCTTGAGAAAGATGTGAGGTTCTGCCACAGAATATACAAGCCGTATCTTTGTTATTTCTGTTTCCCTTACTAACTGAAACATCCTCTATTGAAATTAAAGAAGCCGCTGAAGGTACGTCCCTATTCTTAGTATTGGTCCTATCGTCTTGCTTAACTCGATCCGTCCTCTCGTTAACTTCAAAAGAACTATGTCTTAGCTTAAGCCGTTCTTCGCCTTCTACCTCAGTCTTTAAGAAGGCTAACAATTCACTCAAGCAACAGTCAGGTTCCTTGGTAGACGTTTCTTTTGATACACGATACCTGTCCCAAGTTCTAAACATAACCTCTGGCAAGGCACTCTCTACTAGTGGAAATAACATTGCAGCGTATTTCTCCTTTGTTACTCCCAAGGAATCAAGTGCTCTCAACTGTCCCTCCAGACTCTCATACAGTTGGACTATGGATCTTAAACTATCCTTCTTTAACACCAAGGATAAAAGTTCCCTAACATAGTACTCAATGAGTAACTCATCCTTCCCATACCTAGACTTCAACAATTCTATAGCCTTTTTGTAGTTTTCCTTTGAAGGAGGAAAGTTTTCTACCAACTTCTGAGCACACGAACCAGGTTCCATACACTGAATCAAATAAACAAATTTGTCTTCATCTTTAAGGCTGCTATCTTCACGTATTTTAGTAAATTGCGCCCAAAACCCAATCCAGCACTTCACGTTTCCATCATTTTTTTTTCAGTTCTAGTTTTGGTAGTCTTAGTAGTCTCTGATTAGAAGTACGTGAACAGTTACTCGTATTAGCTTCAGAAACGGCTTGATGTCCAACTTGTAAGGCCTTCACTTTTTCCCTAACCTTAAAATATTTCAAGTCGTACTCACTGCAATTGTTGATCTCTGTTTCAAGCACGATGTCTTCAATATCTTCCTTTTGCAGCAGCTCATTGTATACTTCATCATCCAGACGTTTTAACTTCTCGTAGCGTTCCACAAGTGAAGCATATCTGCTACGAATCTCCACGTGGTCACCATCAGCAAGCGCCAACTGTTCTTCAAGCTTATTTACCTCACGTGTAAATACGCCGCGTAATACTCGACGTTCGGTCATCGTTGTTCTGTTTTATTTGATGTTGAGATTGCCAGTAGTCCTGCCACGGTCGCCAGTTATTTACCATACCAAATCATTTTAATATACAGTAATCAATATTTTATTAACACAATTCAACATCGCATCCAAAGATATTCCTAAGACACTACACTCAAAGATAACAAAACCAAAACTATGTAAATCAAAACACTGTCTATTTTCTAAATCAAAACACTGTCTATTTTCTACAGGAAGTAGATTGCTCGAAAGAGCTTTAGTTCACTTTCTCCACACATGTAATACCAAACGTTGGTTGAAATAATTAAGTGATTTATTCTTTTTATTTTAATTAAGTGGCTCTTTATTTTGGTTGGAAACGTGTTGCATAATCAGTAAAGTTGGCAACAGACAATGAAAAACGGAGATAGGTCCGGCAAGTGTGACAAATTTTCAGTACTTCCCAACCCCAGCGCTGAAGTTGCCTCTATGCGTCTGGCCTTGTGATAGAGAGCAATGGCGTTGTTTAGAAGATCCGGATGTTTGTCCCTAGTAGCGCAACAAAACGGATTGTGTAGGAAGGTGACACCGTTGTTCCTATGGAATGACGTGACACTTAACCATGTTTGTGACGTCATTAGCCACAATAACCATCAGCTTCACGGGGGAAGAGATTTTCCGTAACTTACGGTCTTTCTGCGTGTCGCCATTCTGCAGACAGGCGTTTGAGCCTTTGGTACAGACGCTCTAGCCCAAAATGCATCAACGATCACTATTATCTTCAGCATATGCTCGCTTTCTCGTCGGTAATACACTAAGTGGTCACAGCATATTGCATACGACCAACTCGAGGTGTACAATGGCAAGCATTCATGGTTGTCACCGCTGATGTCCGGGTTCGACTTCCGGCTTTGCCAAGAAATTTAATTCAGATCTGAGGGCTGCAACGGAGTACACTCAATCTCTGGGAGTGGGAGACACAACTCAGAAGAGTTGGGGTTGTTTCCCACCTCATCCATCCTAGAAGTGCTTTTCCTTGGTCTCCCAATTTTTTCTCCGGGAAAATGTCGGAATGGTTCCTAACTTAAGGTCGCGTGACTGCCTCCTTCCAAATTCTAGTGCCAATCACAGTTACACGCACTACTACATACACTACAGTAAAATAGGTTATCAGGAAAATCTTACACACATGGGTATTAATGACCACGATGTCCGAAAACCACTACATGAATCAACAACAACATATTGCATACTATGTCCACTATTGCGGTCAGTGAGTGCATACAGCACCCATTGTCATGCATATTTATCTTCCCTCAAAATTCTGTGCCATTTTTGACCTCATTCCCAAAGTGAAAGAACTATTGCTTGTGAGATGGCTTGGGATACGAGAGAACATTGCTAACGCTGTGACACACAAGACTGCAAAATTCACACATAGTGAGGCGCCTGGTATCTGACGCCTCCCGCATCGTTGGCAACGTCTGGGCTACTCTGAGTGATTACTGTACAGGTTAATGTATTTTCTAGGAATAAATAATATGTAGCACAAGAGTTTCGCGGTTTATTCACTTTATATCCTACATCTGGGCATTATCCATACTCTCCACAACAACTTATCTCCATTTGTTTAGTAGTTATGTTACATTTATTACAGGTACCCTTGTCCTGAAACACTTACTGTGCAATATCTTTAATTTAATGTGTTTATATCGATTTATCGGCACAAGTCTATAGTTTTGTGCCTGTTTATTATTAATTAATGTGTCATATTGGATTATTATTATTATCATTATTGCTTTCGTATGTTGGTTCATATATCAGGTGATACATCTTGATTTAACTGCATTATTATTATTACTATTATTATCAGCTTCTTTATGAGACATTAAGCTTTAATTTGTATATTAATTCATTTCATTTGGCTCGGGGAACATGGAAAAATCAAGCGAGGTTTTATTTCGTAATTCAGCAGGAAGGGGTTGGCGCCGGCGAGGTACGCATGTATGGCGAGTAGCTTCAGGAAGGGCTACATATGGCTCCGAAGACAAGGGAAGTTGCTCGTTTCCTAGAATCACGTCTGGGAGAAAGGCCCTTGACCTAGGTCAACTACCGTAGGCTTCGAACCAGGAGACAAAGCACTAACGTCAGTAGCGTCAGTGAAGGAAATTCAAATTATGTGACATCACGTCCACACGGGAATATTGAAGAGGCCACATGGAGAGTGATGACCAATTAAGATTCGAACAGATGATTGATCGCCTGCAATCCGGGGAAGGGTATCCTGTGATTGGCGCTGAGGACGAGACGATCGGATACCGGTTACACGTTGGAGGGAGGCGTGAAGAAATTTATATAAATTAATACTGAGATCACTCAGTCCCCATACTTTTATTGAAATTTCGAATTTGAAGTCATCGGCGTGGCACTCATCCATGAGTCCCAGTTCTTCAATTTTGATGGTGGGTGATAGACAAATTCAGGTCTGAATCCCATATGGTGTTAGTTTTGAACTGACTATTCGCCATAAAAGTGATTATAGGTATTAGATCCCATTACTGCCAACAAGACAGGACCGTCATCTCGTCTCTGTTTATCAAACCTACGCTAAACTACGACCATCACGTCAGCGAGGGAAGATATACCGCTACGGAGCCAACGAACGTCGCATCGCTACGCCAAACCAGGAGAACCAGTTGTGTACCTCGGTAAGCCAAATGCACTCGAAATACGCAAAAGTCTCTATTTTCAGTAAATTTTTCGGCACGTAATTTCCAGATTTTGTATTAAAATTAACATTCATATCACCCCCACTTGCTATTTTCACCGAGCCGAAGTACCTTCAGTAGATTCATTTTATTATTATTATTATTATTATTATTATTATTATTGTTATCACTTATCGTCATTATTTTGATCTTTTTATCACAATTAAATCTTCTCTATTATTTGATGAAGGTCTTTTCTTCCTTAGTAGTTAGAAATAACTTTAGGTCATCCCTTATTCTCAAAGCAAATACTATCACGGTTAAAGACGGAGTCTTACCACGTCTTGAGAAGAAGAGATCTCAGCTGCTCTAAAGAAAGTGTAAGTGATGATATTTTGGTCATTTGAAGGATATCATGACCATGGCGCCCAACAACTAATTAATTTAGCCATGTCCAATACTAAGTAATCATTTATCATTTCAATTATCCAACTTTCATTTAATTGGTCAGACTAGTTGCCATGGGTTTTCCTCACTCCTGCCAGGAAAGCAGTTACAGTTCCAGCAATCGTGCGAATTTTGTTTGTTTTGTATTGTACTTGTACCCCATTCCTCACATATTCATTTAATTAATTTCTTTCTTTTCTTTCCTTCTTTCTTTCGTCCACTTTGTGGCGTAGTGACTAGCATTCTTGGCTATCACCGTGGAGGTTCAATTTCCGGCTCTGCTGATACATTTTATTCCGGTTTGAGGGTAAGGACGGGGTTCACTCAACGCCGTGAGGCAGAAGTGAGAAGAAGTGGTCTCAGCTATTCCAGAAGTGGATTCCTGTGGTTTCCCACTTCTATTCCAGGCAAAAGCAGGGATGGTAACTAAATTAAGGCCATAGTCGCCTACTACCCAAATCCTAGGCTCAATTACAAGTACTGGCATTGATACAGTCATCACAAAAACACAGGTTATCAGACAGCTTCCAGACGAACCCATGTACACGGGGCTATATGACCACGATGTCGCAAAACCTTAAATAAATCAACAACTTTCTTTCAATCAATGGTCATGGATTTTACACGGCTTCAATATAACGTAGACGAAAGTCTTGGAGCCATTTTTTCAGTGTTGCCTATACAAACTGTCAGTTGTAACTCTTCAGGCGGTCTACACGAATTTAACCAATGACTGTGCGGGGTACAATGTAAGTAATATATGAATAATAAGTAAATAACACTCCTAGAAAGAATGTATGTATTATTTTCTTATCACTATTATAATGGGGCAAATTTGGAATCTATCCACAAAATACAAAAGTGGTAATGTGAAAGAAAAACAGAAAGAAGAAGAAGAAGATGGATGTCAATATTCATCGATAAATAATAGAAGATGGGGCCACCATTAAGCTTTGTCAGATGCCTGCTAGCCACACCACTGAGGCGGAGTTGAGTTACTTCTTAAAATAGCTTACTATAACTGTAAGTATGTAAGAGGTTCAACCCTCAGTCTGTGTTTATGAACCTTTCTTGGTATGAAACGTGCCAAATCGCTCCTGAAGCAGCTATTTTTTGGACATGTTTCTATGGTCAATTCTGAGAAACATATTTTCTACTATAGATCCTGAGAACACGAAGCAACATTTTATTTCTTATTTCCAACCTGTTTAAAATGTTTGGAGAAGGGAGGAATTGGAACAGAACTTCTGTCACTTTTATGATGTAAGCCAAATGTCTTGTTAGAATCATCCGAAATGTATTACTTCTCTAGTGAGATTGAAGCTAAAACATTTTCTCTAGAGTTGTGCCTTGTTATGGAGCAGAAAGGAGAAAGTGATGCATTGGCCACCATACACCGGTATATTCAATATCTTAAAATCGGATGTAGAATGTGCTCTCAGATGGGGAATTTAATAGGCAGTTCAGCGCGAACTTCAAGAAGTATGTGCAGGTAATACGTCAATAATTCGATAGCATAATATTATTATTAGACTATTATTATTATTATTATTATTATTATTATTATTATTATACACTAGTGTCCAAAGGTTAAGCATAAGTTACGAATACGCAGGGCAACAGGAAATAGACCGCAAATTGCACGACATATGCACCTACCAACCTTACGTGTTCGCTCTGGACAGGGAAGGAGTATTCCCAGCTTTGACTAGCGGCGTAACCGCAAGGTAAACCCAGCCAGTGTCTGCACCCCATATTCCCTAAGTCGTATTATTGCCCTGTTATAGTGAGCGGAGTGTAGCCTCATGGTGAACGTGACAACATAATGGCACAACGACGCCATTTGGACCCCGTAGGGTAGAATACTCGGCCGCCTGGAACCAGGCCAGACACAGACCGAAGTCGCCGTATCCTTGAATGTGCCACAAAGTGTCATTTCCAGGCTTTGGAGACGATTTCGAGACACAGGAGATGTTAGTCGTAGGCCAGTACCAGGTCGACCAAGAGTAACCACCCCACAGCAGGACCGATATCTGGCCTTAACCGGCCGTCGAAATCAGAGTGCACCTGCAAGACAATTGTCGGTGGAGCTTGCAGCCGTCCCAGGGGTTGCCGTTTCCCGGCAAACTGTGTACCGGAGGCTCAGAACAGCAGGGCTGTTTGCCAGACGTTCAGCGGTGTGAGTCCCGCTCACCCCAGCACAGAGACGGGCCCGTTTACTGGGGAGCCGTCAACATCGAAACTGGACCATGAATGAATGGAGGCATGTGCTCTTCACAGGTGAATCCCGCTTCAGTTTGCAGAACGATTCCCGTCGCACATTAATCTGGAGAGAACCGGGTAGCCGATACAACCACAGGAATATCGTGGAACGGGACCAGCATGGTGGTGGTGGCGTCATGGTGTGGGTCGGCATCATGTTGAATGGCCGTACGGACCTGCACATCTTCATGGGTGGTCCGAGGAACACTGTGAACACTCGGAGATACAGGGATGAGGTACTGAGACCACATGTTCGACTCTTCAGAGGTGCGGTTGGTCCAGACTTCCTCTTAATAGACGATAATGCCCGACCGCACCGCACTGCTCTGGTGGATGAATTTCTGGCAGGGGAAGACATTCATCGCATAGACTGGCCAGTGAGGTCTGTGGATCTGAATCCTATCGAACATGCCTGGGATGCATTGGGGGAGGAGAATTGCATCCCTTCAGCCTCCACCAAGGACCCTCCAAGACCTTCGCATTGCCCTTTCGGAGGAATGGGATCGACTGCCACAAGAGCTCTTGGACCATCTCATCAGTGGCGTATACTGGTCTGAAGATCTGGGCTACCACTGAGCTTAATATTACACAAAACATGCTTTTGAACTGCCCTGCGAAAAGAGTTCATATTTGAAAACCCTTCCTTTCACGACTAAATAACAAACACGGCCAGCAATACAATTTAGACAGTTTAGAACTGCCAGATAACCTATTCCACCTAGCATGTAGATGATGTGAAATGACGTGTATACATTGGCACACAATTGCAGTTCAGGTGTAGGCCTTGTCATATGTATAATATGAACTTCCTCACTGTATAGACGACGGCTGAAAGGAACTTCTAACAAACTCTCTATTATACAGTCATTGGCATTTAAAGCCCCCGCATGTGTTTGTTCCATAATTTTCTTACAAAATCACAACTGGCACAGTTAAAACAAAACACTACATAAAGATTCTTCAGCATACCCACATTTAAATAAATCACACATCGAAAATACTACAACTTCTAAAACATATTCACATATATGCGCGCGATAATGTATATTTATTGTAGGCTATTTGTTCCTTTAAACGCTTTTAACTTCAAAGAAACCGCTGGTACTCAATTAAATTAGCCTCTGGCTGCGCTAGCCAGCGGCGTGTGGGCCAGGTATGCGGTGCGACTATATTTCCCTCCGTGTTACTCAGACCATCGCCGCTCCAAGCTGTGTTTATTCTTGTTAGGCGCTGTCCAGTATGTAAGAAACCGCTGGCCGTAGCGGCAACTCACTCGCTATGAGCGCTGTGCCTGCACGGAACAAGGGTGGGTGCGGAGAGATGGGGGTAGCGGCGTAAGGCTGCCGCATTCTCGGTCGGTTTCTGCTGCGTTGCCGCGTTGACTACTCACTAACCATTATTTCTTTCGATAAAGAAGAATGTGCATGAAAGCCACGATTGTTTGAATGCTTTGTTGAACCTGTAATAAAGTGTTATTTATTTTTAATGTAATTTTCTTGGGCTACCGCCTGTAGCCCCGGTAGCCATAAGAATACGCCCCTGCATCTCATAGAGAGCATGCCTCGTCGCAGCGAAGCATGTGTGGCCGTTAGGGGTAACCATACACCCTATTAACAGCATATTTTGTTGTGGAAGACATTGCCAAGTTTTGTTAGTTGTTGTCAAAGGTGTACCTTAGCTATCAGAACTTTTCTGACACTGTTTTCTTGGACAAGTTGTGTATGAAAGTATAATAAAACATAAGAATATAGCCTAACTTACTTGTGAGAAGAGCTCCAGTGAGGAGTAGACTCTCTTGTACGGAAGAAACATGTCTGGTTGAAGGCGAGGCGAGTGATCTGCTGCAAAGAATACACATGAGTTCACAATGTGCAGGCAACAAGAAGGAATAACCATAATAATAGGCTATATGTTTTGAAATGAAGCCATTTAGGTTATCTACTCTCTAGTTTTGACGTTCCTCTTGCACTGCTACCTAGTAGCCAAACCGGAACCTGTGATTGAGATTAAAAGTGATTTTATCTTGTAATAATAATATGTAAGTTATCTTTCACGAGCTGACATCTTACAACTCGAATGCCATGGAGTTTTTCCGCCCTTCAAAAGTCCGACTTCCTAGATTGGGATCGAACCCGCGATTTTAGAAACTGGAGACAGACAATCTATCACTGATCCACCGCAGAAGCTATCAAAATATATTCTGTACGTAGTTAGGATTGGGAACTCAAGATATATTCTGTACGTGGTTAGGCTTAGAAACTCAAAATATATTCTGTACTTGGTTAGGATTAGAAACTCGATATATTCTGTACGTGGTTAGGATTAGAGACTTAAGATAAATTATGTACGTGGTTAGGATTAGAAATTCAAGATATATTCTGTACGTGGTTAGCATTGAAAACTCAAGATATATTCTGTACGTGGTTTGGATTCAAAACTCAAGATATATTCTGTACGAGTTTGATGGCATTCTAACAAGCACCATGCCTCCAGATTTAACAAATAGGCTACATTTCTTGGATTTACAAGTATATTTACGCCATTTGTTTACAGGAAAATGAAAAACATTGTCTTCTTCTCACCACGTAACATTGATTTTACTGGTAGAATGGTGCATTCATGAGCAACATTCATGATTTGCAAGTTCTAAGAGAATTATTTTGAACTTGTTTTAAATATAGTTGTTTCTATCTTTACATTATTTACTTATATAGGGTAAAGGTTATCCATGTTACTACACCCAAGCGACTGATGATAGTTTTGAGGTCATTCCTGCATAATGTCAAAATTAATTTCCAATAATATCTCTGCGCAGATGACCTTTATCTTACGCCCCCTAAAATAACAACCAAAAACAAACAATCTAGTAAAATATCTGTTGATGCGGGGTTTCTCAGCGTTGAATTATTCCATAACTAGCTCAGGCAGTTATACAGTGAAGTCCTTCTCTAAATGACGGAATCTTGCAGAGGCAGTCTGGCTGTGGGGTCATTGTGTGCGGCCATGTTTCGAGCAAGGCACTGCCGCTAGCAGCAGCGTAGTACCCAACTAGTTCAACACATTTACACTGTTAAATGTATTTATTAATCATCATTACTAACATAGATTTCAGAGTTGTTGCTGGAGACGCTGTCCTTCATTTTCTAGACACACGTTGCACCGACGTGGTACACTCGCTGTAATTCATTCTGACTGATATTGGGTATCGACAGCCGCCAGTGTACGCGGATTGTTTCTGTATACTTTTTGTTTGAGGTTCTCCCACAAGTAAAATCTGCACGGCTCTGAAACTTACGAACACATTTCCTGTAAGACTTCTTCTTGGGAAGATAAGTTTCCACTAGGAAAATTCGTTGTTTTGTTCTATATCTAACCATGTTCACGGAATACGAGATAGGCTACAGTACTTCACTAAAAGTCTTAATTATCTTAAGTAAGGTATCTTGCCAGCTGCGTGTGTAATAAATGCTATGACAGCATCCAGGGCTCCCCGACCCGCTGCCTTGTAACCGGTGCATGCTAGTTATCTAGCGGTAACTCATTGTGAACCTCCGCCACAGAGCCGCTGCGAGGTTCCGTCATTTAGAGGATGACTTTACTGTAATAGGTTTACAGCACTGTGTTTTAAAGAACTTGGATGGTATTGAGTGACAGCATGCATTTCTATGTACACAGAACGCGACTGTGGCCCGGCAGCCACGTGGCCTCTGTGAGGTTCCGTGTACACACAGCTACATTGACCAGCTCTCAAAGCCTTGCCGCTTTGCTACTCATGTCAACTTCCCCTGCCTTCGCAGCCAAGCTAACAAGGGAAGGGCACGGTAGTTTTCGTGGAGAATAGAACAAAACTATTTGTTTTGTTACTGACGAGAAAGAAAAGCATTTTGTCAAGTTTTAGCTGCTATGCTGCAACGGTGTTGACAGGAGAGGGATGAATATGTGTGGCGAGTATAGCCTTTCCCTCTCTACTCAAGCCCTCCATTTATGTATCGAGCTGCAAGCAGCGCAATGGTCACAATACGTCAGATAGGGTTGTGTTGTCTGTTATAGTGGATGAGATTATCTTTGTGGTGTGGAAGTGTGTTTACAGAATTAGTCATTTTTCACCCTGGACAATGAGACAGGCAGTAATTGTGAAACTGTTGGTGGAGTACTTTGTTATTGCAGAAGATCTACCTACAGGAGAAGAGCGTGTTATTTAAGAACAAATAAAGAAACAGTTGACAGAAGAGGATGCTGTAATAGCAGAGGTTACTACACTTGTAATAGATGAAGAGGCATTAGTTGAGGGACATGATAGTGCCATGACAGCGAGTGATGAAACAATGTCACCAGTGGTGGATTTCCAGGGAAGAAGCAGTTCATCTTATCAGCCATAACCTCCAAGAAAACCAAGAACGGAGTTCCCAGAAGGGTATCTGGTTGATGCGTATAACATATAGACAAAACAACCAAGGGAAAAGAGGGAAATGTGGACCCTCCCCGTCTGTGTCGTTCTGGATTAGCAATTGATATGACACCGCACCTGAAAATTACAACAGTGTTGGCACAGAAAAGAAAAATAAAGAGCAAGACTGTGTTACAAGACTTTGAAAACATGCTAAAACATCGTCATTCGTCAAACCCAAAAATTCTGCAGGATATGATAAATCTTGAAGTACGTGATCATTTTATCGCAAAGAGACAGGAAAGTCCAATAATACAGTACATGACCGCACATTGAGACTTTGGGCACTGAAAATAAAGAAGAGAATTGACCCTCACAATTCAATGCAGTTCAAAGCTTCCAAATCGTGGGTAAAGAAATTTAATGTAAGAATAAGATTGTCTGTCGCAAAATAACCCACAACATTAGCAAGCGGTTGGTTGAAGGGGATGATGATATTCAACAAAAAGCTTGTCAATTCCTGAGATAAATTAGGTCTATCTTTCACGAGAAACGTCTGTCACCAGATCAAGCAATTAATGCCGACCAATCAAGATTTGATTGAGAGTTTCGATCTGGACGGATTCTCGCAGTGAAGGGAAGCAATCATGTCTTTGGTGCGGTTGGATCTATAGCGGCAGCCATTCACTCATACATGATAATGCCCGGGATTGTGATGGATGGTATGCTGCTACCCCATTTGTATGTCTTTGTATCGGAGCCCACCGGCCATTTTCCTGCCAATACGAATATAAATATACCGAACATCAAGACGTTTGCTAGCTAATCTGCTAATATGACGAAGAGGGATTTAAATGTCTTCCTAGAGCAAGTACTGTGACCAGATATTCAAGATAAAACTAAGGCCCTTCTTCTGGCCGACTCCTGGACATCAAATAAAGATGACGAACTATACAACTCTACAGTTCCCGAAGGCGTTGAAATCATCAAGAAGCTGATTCCAGCAAAGAGCACAAGCATTGTGCAACCTACCGACGTTTTCTATTCCCGCCCACACAAACATTTTGTGAAATTTATCACAGATACAATTATGGCATCTTATGACAATAACATTAAAATATGGCATAGAGACCACTTCTTATGCCTTCAATCGTTTGTGTATTTCCAGTTCTCGGCAGAAAGATTCTCCAACTTAATCAAATGTGCATTTTTTCAATGCGGCTACAAGAAAGTCGTTCCTGGTGTATTTCAAACACCCTTGAAGTACTGCTTCAAAGAAGGATTAGCGGAAGAGTGTGTTCATGAGCACTGTGACCAACCTGCTTTCATCAATTGAGAACACTGCGAGAACTGTCTATGCAATGACCATGCTGTTATTGCTGACTCGCATATTGTTTGCCTCCGATAGTGTCGTCAAGTACGTGAACGCTGTTATAGAGTGTTATTGCCTATTTGTCTCAAATAATCCTTTTGTTTAATAAATCATTCATACGTACAGTATTATCATCATAACATTGCCGACTGATATCTCCTATTATAATAGTCCATATCAGCTAAAATGTGTGTGATGTATGTATATTTTGTTGCTCTATTAACTGCGCTATGTATGAATAAAATTTGCGCGACAACATATCATGTTCCCTTGTGAGCAAGTGGCCTCCCGTTACGCAAGAGGAGTGTAGCATGTGACGAGCACTTCCTCGCCACGCACAGTAGACAGACGTATATTTTACCAGTTATAAACTCCTGCTATATTATTTGTAAGTTTTTTCCCATCACTGTGATCCAATTAACATCACAACTTTAAACAATTATTTAGATTAGGCTACATTAACTTGTATTCTTTCATATAAATTGTAGCTGGTTGAGTGGTTGCACCTATTACAAACACATTAACGCAAATATCTGTAAATAAATAATTAAAATAATTAACACAATGAAACTAATGTATAGTAAATAATATTCAGTTAAGACAACAGAACTGTCATTAGCCTACGCATCGCAATACATAGAGCATGCACACAGCGCCGCTGGGAGCGCGACGCGCCCCGGGGCTAGAGCCCTCCTCCCTTTATAACCTAATTATATAAAATTAATTTATAATCCTCCAAAATTAGTACCAACTGATATTGCGCCATTTTTCACAAGAAAGGTTCATCACGAAACCAATTACAAGAACATAAAAAAACAGGAAGCAATAATAATACTTCAATTATACATTCTACTAAATCTAGGCTATAGCACTATCATAAGCAGAGCATGCATTACTATCAATATACATAACTTGATGCTTGTAGGTAACATTTACAACAATGAAACTGGAGGAATGCATGCAAAATTATTTGCAAATTCAGTGTATATACAGTGTATATACCTGGCAAGAAAAATAAATATCAGAGTAAAGCCATCGAAAACTAGGCAATAATTTTTACTAAGTTCACTATACTGTTTTGTTTTGGCGTTTGACAATTAAAATTTGTCCCGATGACTCGATGAAGTAACTGTAAACATGCACAGTGTTCCGATTTAAATTTCTCCCAATCCTACTTGATATCAATAATTTTAGAACTTGAGTGCTAAAAGCTCGTTTGACGTACGCAAATTTGAAAAATGTTGCAGTTACCGGACCGGTAATTTTATCCCTCTTACAGTATCTGACGTGGAGAAAAAAATCATATTGGAAAAAGCTGTTGTCCATGAACTCTGGAAACGGGTGGGTTCGAATTCCACCGTTGGTCATTCTAAGATTATTTTCCATGATTCATCGTTTTACCTCTATAGCCAAAGGAATTGCACCATCGTATAGAACCGCATTCATTTCCTCCTCAATCCTATCCCAAATTAATTAAAAATATATGATTAACTTCAGATATCAATTGTCGGACAGACTTCACGTGCACAGTAAGTACAGTGGACTGACAACCACGATTTCCCAAGTCCCAAAATATAATCAACAGGAAGTTCAGCTCACTGAACTGCATGTTAAAAGAGGTGCAGTGCTACGGTCTCCGAGACATATGACGTAATCTCTTTCCTTAATGAAAACATGATTTTACAGAAACAAATAAAGTCAAGACGTTTCTTAAAATATGCTACCTTTTACATATAGTGTTTTTGTGTTGAAATTGTTAAAACCTGCCACCCTTGAAGAGGCACGCCGTTGTGATAGCAGTAGATTCAGAAAGATTGGAGCTATTCAGTAATTATTTTGACAAAAGAAGAAATTATTTGCAGCCAGTGGATTTCTTATAATTTAATATTGCTTGGCAGTAAGCAAAACTAGAGCTAGGTTGACCTAAAATCCTCTTAATCCTATGTGTGACCATCAGGGGCGGATTTAAGCCAAGGTTATGGGGGAGCGAACACGCCGGAGGTCTGGGGAGGGGGAAAGGAATATTCCCAAGCTAAGAGGGGAATCCGGGGTCCTCCTCCGCAAAATGTTGCGATAATTAGGTACAAATTATTGAGTTATAGGCCATTTGGGTGATTGTCTTTGTGATATTTTGTAGTAAACATTTGTCCAGGGGAGAGGGGCGCCCCCAATAAATTCGCGCCTGGTGACCATTGACATTTAGCGGCTATAGAAATGACACACCGATATTGAGGTAAAAGGACTCGCACCTTCAATAGGACCCTGCCGTGCAGATCACCAGTGACCGTGGTGGGGAACAACAGCAAGTCTGCAGATCGAAGGTTCGAATCCCGGTGCTGACAGCGGCTATCCTGAGTGTGATTTTTCACACTCCCTCCTGACAAATGACATTCAAGAACCTGTTAACTACAAAACGAACATGGCAGCCAAGATAAATTGAAACTTTTAATTAGGCTTTTCTCGCGATTTAACCATCCAAGCGTAATGAAACATGGTACAGCAAATGTTTATACACATTGTAATGTACTGGCATCAAATTTAGTTCAATTGTTTTCATAACCTCAAGATGGCGGCAATTTGAAAATTAAGTTTTTATTTCTTGTGTATTGATCATGCGATCGAAATGAACGTTTAAATAATGAACCTACGAAAAAATCGTCATCTAATAGTACATAACTCTATAGTCTACATATATCAAAATCCAACATGGCGACCATCCGAAATATTTAGACGGTTCTCAATACTACGAATCTATTACAGCAATCAAACTGAAATCTTGTATGATGATAGAGGCAATGAACATATGTAGGATATATGAAAATAGGCTGTATAGTTCTTCACGGAACTACTTGTTGTTTTTATTGTTCGCTTTTCGAGAATCTTGTAATTTACTTCATAAATATTTGTGAAACGTATCTATTTACAGTCAACTTCAGTCTGTAATGGACCCCTATGCAGATCTTCAAAAACAAACAGGAAAATTAACGCGCCAGCAAATAGGCCTACTGAATTACAATATATCAACCAGTTGATGCAAACGATCCCCAACGGAGTGCCTATGGATCATTGGCTGCCAGTTATTACTCGACCTACTAGCTACCCAAGTACATGGGGTTAAATATCGCAAGCCCCTAAATGAATTAACAACTGTAACATCAAGTAGGCCTATTATTAACTGTTGAGTAACGAAGGACGCCGCAGTCGAGAAGCCGAATCCTGCTTTCCGGGCAGGTTTACTCTACCGCGGCTTCGTCAGGACCCGGAGTCATTTTCAAGTCGTAGACAAAGAGAGCAAACCTTTTTATGTTTAACAGAATTGGAACGTTAAAACGTACCCCGAAGGGGCTAGATTCACAAGGGAAAATATCTCTTCACGTCCTGAAAAAAAAGAGTGCTTTGCAGATCTATGCTGCTCTGTAGAATAAACGGCTTAAAAATGTCAGATAATAACAGCCACTGCTGCAGCTAAAAACAAAATTTTATTTATGTTAATATTCGATAATACTTCATTTAAATTTTCTTCTAAGTTAAGCGGAGTTCAAATATTTGGTCTAAGGAAAATCTGCGCGCTTGCCCAAACGCAATATATTAATTCCTCCATCGTCATGCACACCACTGACATTAGTTATTGTTGTTATAAGGGACGGGACAGCTAGGTCATCTTCCCCTACTACTGACGTTCCCTGCGAGGAATCGGAAAACAAAGTTGACTGATTCAGTGCACTACCTTAATTGTCAATTTTCTACTGGTTAGATACATAGTCTAGAACAATACTGGAATGTTACACTAGTTTTAGTCTTTGGATAGACTACATTTCCCTACTCTAATACTAATATGGGTTTTCAATAAATCACTTAATCAGAAATGTTTCACTTCCGAACCCAAATACCTAGGACTGTTGATTGTATTGAATTAAACATTAATAATAATAATAATTATTATTATCTCGTTATCTTTCGATATAGGCCTACTGCACCTACATATTAGTCAACTGTTATTTTACCTACCTGCCTGCACGGCACACAACACCTCTATAGAGCGTCTCTACCTTAAAAGACAGTACGCATTAAAAGGAGAGCGCTGATTCCAGATCTACTGCATTTATATAAAGTTCTGGAAGGCCGGGCACATGGTGTAACATAACTCGTAAACAGGCGTGCTTTTACGCAAAACTCGGGACATTTCCATAATATTTGTTAGTTGTATATAACTGTACTGTGCCCGTTTAGACCGGAGTCCGCACGACCACATATGCATTTTACCAATAATCAGTCAGCACGAGAATCAAAATATCCCGGAGCGCCAGATGGGTTAAAGCAAATCGCAAAAACGACATCAAATTTATAAAAATGCTTTACTGATTTTTGGCTCAATGCAATAATAAGGATAGAAGGAGATTTAATTGGGTGAAACACATCTGGTAAAATTATCTCAGTTTATTTAAAGTTAAAATCTGACTGCAAGAATAATGCTCAAAGCAGCATCATCCACGTGTGGCGATCCACACTCTTATTTACACACAATATACAGAATCTTCCAAACACATCTGACAATCTTTTTGAAAACACAAGTCCGATTGTTAGTCCTGTGGACTGTGTTCCAAAATTATTAACATTTTATTCCAGTGCAAAATGAATTGTCCATACTGGAAATAACGTAGATCACTGTTTGACTATTTACATGATGTTAACACTCCTAGAATAAATGTTTATAGAATTTCTTAGACTTTCATTTGTTTTCCAGTTTTCCAAAATATATCGTTGAAACTATTATTATCATCGTAGCAACACAAATTATTAACACATATTAACAACATCTGAAAAGTATTTGACCATTGAGCATAGCATCGAAGAACTGTGCGAAGCACAACAACAATTAATTGTTCTTCTGACATTAAACATTCGAGAAGTGACTCGATTATGAACTTCAAGTTCCAAACAAAATATATGAGTTCTGAATCATTAACTTGATCAACAAATGGTTGAACCATTCAACTATTAGATTTTCCACTTGGGAACAATATTATAAAAATATTTATATTTATGGCCATTTCTAGTAACTTTTACAACTTGCAATTCTTCGACAGAATGCGGAAATTAGAATTGTAGTCTTATAATGAATTCATTTAGTTCATGGCACTAGGATTGAAAATATCCTTCAAATTATTCGTGGTTAAAGAATTATTTTAAATTGGCAGTGGCCCATTCTACTATTTGTGTAAGAACACAATATTATAACAACAACAACAACGGCAAAGGTCTTCCTCTGAAGAAGAATAAACTACTATCATGACAAATCCGGGTTCTAGCAAAATCAAAGTCTAACTGGAATTCGTAAACAAGGTTGAAAATAAGAACTGATGGTTTCAAAGGAATAACCTTCGGGTTATTCATACGACGAAATGTGTGGCTCCAATACTTCTACTATAAACCTGAGCCATCGAACCTGCTATTTGATTGATGCTCGAAAAAACCTTCATTCCTGCGACTTAAACCTGCGCACCTGGGAATGGCATTTCAACTACTCCACACACATAAATTATCTTCCCAAAATTTATACAATAAATCAAGCCTCTGCTTGTTATCAACACTGGAAGATTAATAAACATACAAGTTTATTTTATTTTACCATTCAGTTCAACCCGTGAATTTACCATACTTATGAAAAGCATTATTTCACTTTCGAGTGTATTTACGTCATGATTTTATATAAATACAAAAATATCCTATTTGATACAAATATCAATTGCTTCCCGTTTCATGCCTCTCCGTGTTATATGAAACATATACTTTGCTCATAGCAACTATCAACTGTTCAACCAGAACTGAAATGTAGGTTGAATGCGGGCTTGCGCTAACCACTCTCCTTCGGAAAATCTCCTGTTCCAAACTATAAATGTTTCAACTACTTCATAGGCTCTTTCTCAATACATATGATTATTATAAAATATAATATCCAAGAATTATTTAGAAAAATTATGAAAATTATTATTATTATTATTAGTGGATTATTATTATTATTATTATTTCAAATATGTTTAATTATCATCTCATTATGTGAGAATCCACATGTTCGAACCTTCGAATATGGAAAAAATATCCATTCCTCAACAAAAATAAATTTAACTTTTACAGTTACATCGGCTGATTACCGTGATTTCCCAAAAATATGAAAAATTCAAATAAATGCTCAAAATGCTCGGTCATCGATCCTAAACTGTTCTGAGTGCTGAAAATGCTCAGAATAAATCTAACAAGTCTTGCGTAAATCATTACAAGCTTTAAATACGACGAAAAAATGTGTGGGTCATCTGCAGAAAAAATAGTTTGTTCCAATTAGCTAGGCATAAAATAATTCAAATGTGGCTTACATTTCTTGATGGTCTTGAAGTGTAGTAAACCTGGTCTATACCAGATTTATCCGTAAACATGCCCTAGCGGACAAGCACGTATAATCCTTGTATCGGCCGCCATTGTAGACCCACAAATCGTCTAGTCAGACATAGTGGTAGTATCCTTCGACGTTTTAAATGACTGTGGTTCCATTTTAATAAGTGCTTCTAACAAAGCCATAACAGTTTGTTTGAAAAGGGTCAGATCTAAGCGATCTCTTCTTAAATGTGTCAGTTGTAACTTAACTCACTGTAATCTCATCAGTACAAGAAAAACGTTGACAGTCTAAGCAGTTAACGGCTGTTCTGAAGATCGTTCCCTGGGCATGGTTTATTAAAATCACCATCTGCCATGCGCTAGACAACCTGCAGTTTCCCTTGCGTAGACTAATGAACGCCACCGTTATAGACTATTCTTCAGTGTACTGACGGATCGAAGTGGTTAAATAGTTACAAAATATGAAAACTGACTTCAAATGGATTTAAACATCCAAGTATTAATTTACTATTGGACTGTGACAATATACTATTTTCTAGACCAAGTCTAGCATATGTCCTTTAGGAAATATAAATATTTCCACCAATGTCTGTAGAAATACAATCACCTCAGTGATTCTCCTCACCAGAAACTTACTAAGTCCCAACTCGTTTGCGCAGCACTTCTCGTGACTATCACGATTTGAAAAGTACTTCTTCGTAGACGCGGCAACCATGTGCCTTGGCTCAGCGTAGACGCAACTTGTTCGCCAAGTGCTTATGATGAAGTGAGCTAACTAAGCCTGCTCCAGCTTGCTTTTATACAAAAACGGTCAGGGTCACGCGTCATCGCCTGATATCTAGAAATCCTCATATCTCTTGAATCCCTGGTCCGATTTACTTGATACTAATTGCATTCTCTTTTATTTGGCCGTGCCAGTAATCTGATCCCAGTCTCAAGTCTCTGCTCCATAGTTAACTATTTAATCAATAAATAGTCTCCACCTCTGCGGTGACTCGCTACGTCATTTACCATCCAACTATCGGTAATTTCCTTCGAAAGGCTTCGAGAAGCAATGTAGCGCGATATTCAAATATCTGAACTTTCAAATCGGCTACAGCCTTTCCCTTGATATCTAGGTGTCTGAAACTTGGAATACCCATTCCTAGGGTTGGGCACATCCACCCCACACCTAGCAAAAAAATAAAAATTGAAAAATTTTTATTTTTCCTATCTACACATTAAATTATCTGGTTCTTGAATAATAGATCTTCAAATTCGAAGCATTATAAGTTCCCACGATGTTACCAGTTCGTGTATTAGCTACTTCATAGCTTCCATTATTGTTTACTTCCACAATACGATAGGGTCCAGCGTAAAGGCTTGCAAATTTCGAGTACACTCGATTTTGCACGTCAGAGGGTGTAGGTCTTCTCACTAAAACAAGAGTTCCTACGCGCAAGGGTCTGCGAAAACGCTTTCCTCTCACTCTGCGCTCTCTCTTCTCAGCTTGACTCCTTAACTTGTCTAAAGCTAGAGTTTCCCTCATCTGACGACTTGGTTCAATCTCAGGTGGAATAGAGATGATTCGATCCCATAATCGTGTTGGTTTAACCCCATGATGTAGCAACATAGGAATCTGTCCAGTACTCTCATGAATAGTAGAGTTGATGGATTCGGATGCTAAAGAAAGAACATCCATCCATTTCCAATGCTCATTTGGACAATAGAGGCGGCAAAATTTTGCTATCTCAGCCATCACGCGTTCCGCTGTATTGCTCTCTGGATGTCTAATAGAACAAAACAATTGTCTAATCCCAAGATTATTCATGCTGGTTCGAAATTCTAATGATGTGAATTGAGGTCCACGATCTGATAAAAGGAATTCCGGTTTGCCTGCTTCCGGAATCACGCTGTCTCTAATTCTCTTCGCACAATACTTTGCGTTTGCCTTCTGAATTGGATGTAACATGGTGTATTTGCTGAAAACATCCATAGTCACCAAAATATATCGGTTACCTCTTTTAGACTTTGGGAGAGGACCATATAAATCAGTCGCGAAGATTTCGCAAGGCTTAGAAGGAATAATAGGCCTTGGTAATTCTCTCAATAATCTAGAATTATGTTTACTTCTTTGGCATAAGTCGCATTCTCGAATAGTGTTTCTGACAGTTTGTCGCATTCGCTCCCACGAAAATTTCTCTTGAATCATGTTGACTGTCTTATCTACTCCAGCATGACCTGCGATTCTCTGTGCCATCCAAATAATGGGTTTTTGCAATCGTGGAGGTATCACTACTCTCAACTTCGTATGGTCGGGATCTGCAAACTTGTAGATTAAACCATCTAACATCATAAAATCTCTGGAAATTCTTTCAGTTTCTACAAAATCATCATCATTGGGATCCATGTTTCCTTGTAGAAAACGAAAAATGTTCCTAAGACGTCGGTCTCTCCTCTGGGATAAATGCAATAACCTTAACCTTCTCAAGGTATCTTCATCCTCTTGCGTCAGGTTAACTTGAAAAACCTTAGATGTAGACTCCACTGCTCTACTCAACAAATCAGCTCCCACATTCAACTTTCCAGGAGTGTGTTCAATAACTAGGTTGAATTGCTGAATAAAAAGTGACCATCTAGTTATTCTATCGCTGGCAAAGTTTGTTCTCAAAATGAACTCCAATGCGTGGTGATCAGTCCTCACAATGACTGAATGTCCAATTAACATTTTCTTCCACGACTCCAAAGCGAATATTACAGCAAGTGCTTCTAACTCTGTGGTGTAATAATTCCTCTCTGATGGACGAAGTTTCCTGCTAATGAACGCCAGGTAATGTCTCTTGTGGTCTTCATCCTCTTGAAGTAGAATAGCTCCAATCCCTACGGTGGATGCATCAGATTCTATGATGAAATTCTTGGTAAAGTCAGGATACTCCAATTTCACACTGTTTACCAATAACCTCTTGGCATCTTGAAATGATTGTTCACAATCTTTATCCCATTTCCATTTATTTCCTTTCTTTAACAATTCCTGCAATGGCGCAACTGTCTTTGTGAAGTTCGGACAATGCCCTGCAAAGAATTGGCATGTCCCGAGAAAACTGCGGACATTCTTCACTCTAGTAGGTCTAGGGAAATTTGCAATTGCTTGTATCTTCGTCTCATTGGGACGGTATCCTTCTCCATCCAAAATGTGACCCAAAAATTTTATTTCCTTTCGAAAGAACTGACATTTTCGAAGGTTTACTTTGAAGTTCGCTTTCCTCAAATCTGCGAATAACATTTGAAGATGTAGCAAATGTTCCTCCTTAGTCTCAGATGCAATTAAGATATCATCAATATAACGAATTGCTATCTCTTTTACTTCAGGACTCAGATTTTGTTCTAGGGCTCTGATCAAAACGGATCCAGATGTTTTAACTCCAAATGGTAAACGGCGGAATACATATGTCTGTTGGTCAAACATAAATCCTGTAAACTTCTTAGAATCTTCACTAAGCCTAATATGATGGTAGGACGAAGTGAGATCAATATTAGAGAACCAGACCTTGCCTTGGAATTTTCTCAACAGTTCCCTAATGATTGGTGGTCTGTCATACTCTGGCAGTAATCTTGAATTCAAATTTCGCGCGTCTAAACATAGCCTCAGACTTCCATCTTGCTTAGACACTACTGCTAATGGATTGACATAAGATGTAGTGTACTTTTCAATCACATTGTTGCTTTCCATGTCATTGATAAGCACTTTTACTCTTTCTCGATGCTTTTCTGCTACTGGATACAATTTAGCATGAAAAGGTGCATCATCATTTACACGAATATGATATTCAAAATCCTTAATTTCACCAGGTTTAATGTCAAAAATATCTTGATACTCTTCCAAAATCTTCCCTAGCTCTGGGGACTCCTTTTCAGTGTAGACTTCTCTTCCTTCGGCTTCATGAAAAATCAGAGACCATTGAGCATCTCCCTCGATGTCTTCCTCTTCTTTTCCCTCGAAGTTAATCTCTTCGGTATTCTTGAATTTAATCGTCTCTGTCTTCATGTCTATCACTGCTTGATATTTCTGAATGAAATCTGCTCCCAATATCATGTCAAAAACCATGTCCTTCATTACAACAAATACATGTCGGAAATCATGTCCTCCAATCGTAATACATAAGTATAATTGTGTTTTACACAGAGATATTTTATTGGGTATTATTCCTTGGATCTTAATTCCTGATACTGGAATTTCCTCTAAGTTCTCTTTGAGCTTCCACAGAATATAAAGTTTCTCACTCACCAGACAAAGCATAGCCCCAGTATCGATCAAAGTATCGACAGGCATACCAAATACTTCGCACGAAATAATTGGCATTCTAATTCTGGTACCCATTTCTTTTCGTTCGTCATTCTGTTGAATTAAATCCTCATCCTCTGCTTGCCATTTAATTATTCTGGAAGTGAAAGTATTCAAAATTCTATCTTCTACTGTGAATTCGAAGTTTTTTTTTTCATTACCATTCCCCCGGGATTGTTGTGTTCCCGATGGTCCTGGATTATTGGGCCTCTGCTCCACAAATTGTAAGTTATCTTGGTGTCTTGCTTCCAAATTTTTCCTCGTGTCCTTGTTAAACTCTTCATTGGACTGACGAGTATCTACATTCCCCTGTTATTATAGTTATTACCATAGGATCTTCTTTCCTGGTACCTTCCTTGAGTATCACGTGGTCTTCTCCATCGAGTGTTGTATTGATTACCACCATCTGGTCTTGCATATGGTTTGTAACTGTATCTGTTACGGTATTGGTTCCATCCTCTCGTATTGGAATCTTCCCTCGGCGATTTCTCTTCTCGCTCCTCTCGAATCTCTCGAGGTGTCTGAGAATAACTGTCAGCCATAACCGCATACACAGCGTTATTACTCTTTACTCCCTTCTGATGAAAGAATTGAGCGTTTGTATGATCCAGCTTTTGCAATACTTCATCAAACTGTTCCATATTGTAGATGTCAGCAGCGATCAAAGTCCTCTGGACGTCTGCTGGAAATTGACGTATCAATGCAGTAATCAACTCGTTATCTGGCATTGGCGGATCTAAATTTTGGAGTTTAGACAGCTGTCCAGAAAAGTATGTAGAGTATCGAGTAGGTTGTGACGTCGAGAATCTCTTCGAATACAACTCTGCTCTAACTTGCTGTTGGGTTTCAGGGGACCAAAACTTCTTCAATAACCCACGAGAAAACTCCTCAAAAGTATTTAGAGTGGATCTAAATGCTCTAAACCACAAAAGTGCGGGACCTTCCAAGAACTTCCCTATTACCCTGATCTGTCTTTCTTTAGGGATCTTAGAATCTTTCAGATAATCACCTGCTTCTCTCAAAAATTCCACGGGTGTTACAGAATCTCGCCCTGAAAATTTAGAAGGCTTGTCTTCTATATTCTTAAACACAGTTATGGGGTTGGATTGAAATACTGTCCTGACCTCATCCTGTCTTCCAGTCTCTCTAGCTCCTCCTAGATTTATCTGTATCTGTTCCTTTCCCCTTACATTCGGCATTTTCAAAAGATGATCAGACTGTTTCTCATCCTTTATTTGAGTTTTCATAGCCTCAAGTTCCTTCTGGTTTTCTTCTGCCATCTTCTTGATTGCTTCAGTCTCTTTACAATTGTCTTTAACATCAATGGATATCTGGTTCATAACAGCCTCATGACTTTTCAATGACCCTGTCATATCTGATATGTCCTTCTGAGTTGCTTGAATATCCTTGGCAATTACTTCAATGTGGGATGACAAAGATTCCCTAATCTCCTTGATTCCCTCTTGATTCTCCAGCTTGAGTGTGTCTTTAATTTCATTGACAACTGTGGTTTTAATCTCAGTTTGCAATTCATGAATCACTCCTTCTCTTATTTCTCCCATGACAAGTTCCTTGAATTGTTCCGTTAAACGTTGAACAACTAGAATTCCCATCTCGTTACTCTCCTTCTTCACTCTGACTTCCAGGTTGACCATGTCTTCACCAACTTTCCTAAGACCATGTTCTATCCTATCAGCTAAGCTTTGGGATCGAAGATCGGCATCGCGAAATTTATCGTCCATTAAACTTGCGTTAGTAGCTAATGAAGTTTCGAGCTCATGTGTTTTATCGCATAACTTATTCATTTTACTTTCAAGTGTCATTTTCAAAATTTCAGAATTCTCTTTAAATTTACTTTCCATTGAATTAAATTTACTATTTAAATTTTCTTTCAAATTACCCTTTAAAGAGTCAGAATTTTCTTTAAGTTTATTTTCCAAAGAATCAGAATTTTCTCTAAGTTTATCATTCAAATTTTCTTTAAGTTTATTTTCTAAAGAATCAGAATTTTCTTTAAGTTTTTCATCTAAACTTTCTTTCAAATTATTTTTTAATTTATTTTCTAAAGAATCAGAATTTTCTTTAAGTTTATCATCTAAACTTTCTTTCAAACTATCAGAATTTTCTTTAAGTTTCTTTTCCAAAGCCTCAGTATTTTCTTTCATAATGGCTGCTACACGCAGTCCAGCCTGTTTCGAACTCTCCTCCAAACTCCTCATCATCCTCATCATTTCTTCCATAATTTCAATTAATATACAAAACTTAGGGGTATACAACAGTGGCAAACACAAGCTTATAACTAGAACAAGAAATATGAATAGCTAATTGGAACACTATAATAAAATGAGATTTGTCCTAATATCGACGTGATGGAAAAACAAAATTCTTTACTTTTACGAATTACATTTACCATAATATCACAAGAAAAATATGCAAGTTCTCAAATATCCTCCACCTGGATTCTAATAATGTGTATCTCCAGTCATCGAACGTTTACTACTGAATTTACTTGACGCCCTAATGGTTAAGCCATTATCAAAATAATCAAACCCATTCTAATTATTAACCAGTTAAATTTTTAATTTTCCCCACTAATTGGGTTTCCTACTAATTTATTCATCCAAACCAGACATCTCTCAACTCCCAAAATATTTCTATAAAAATTATCACAATTTCAAATCGGCATGCGATTGACCATGTCTAAATCGGGACCCACGTTCGAAGCCATTTCTCTCTCTATCTTATTTTATGTGCCCGTTTAGACCGGAGTCCGCACGACCACATATGCATTTTACCAATAATCAGTCAGCACGAGAATCAAAATATCCCGGAGCGCCAGATGGGTTAAAGCAAATCGCAAAAACGACATCAAATTTATAAAAATGCTTTACTGATTTTTGGCTCAATGCAATAATAAGGATAGAAGGAGATTTAATTGGGTGAAACACATCTGGTAAAATTATCTCAGTTTATTTAAAGTTAAAATCTGACTGCAAGAATAATGCTCAAAGCAGCATCATCCACGTGTGGCGATCCACACTCTTATTTACACACAATATACAGAATCTTCCAAACACATCTGACAATCTTTTTGAAAACACAAGTCCGATTGTTAGTCCTGTGGACTGTGTTCCAAAATTATTAACATTTTATTCCAGTGCAAAATGAATTGTCCATACTGGAAATAACGTAGATCACTGTTTGACTATTTACATGATGTTAACACTCGTAGAATAAATGTTTATAGAATTTCTTAGACTTTCATTTGTTTTCCAGTTTTCCAAAATATATCGTTGAAACTATTATTATCATCGTAGCAACACAAATTATTAACACATATTAACAACATCTGAAAAGTATTTGACCATTGAGCATAGCATCGAAGAACTGTGCGAAGCACAACAACAATTAATTGTTCTTCTGACATTAAACATTCGAGAAGTGACTCGATTATGAACTTCAAGTTCCAAACAAAATATATGAGTTCTGAATCATTAACTTGATCAACAAATGGTTGAACCATTCAACTATTAGATTTTCCACTTGGGAACAATATTATAAAAATATTTATATTTATGGCCATTTCTAGTAACTTTTACAACTTGCAATTCTTCGACAGAATGCGGAAATTAGAATTGTAGTCTTATAATGAATTCATTTAGTTCATGGCACTAGGATTGAAAATATCCTTCAAATTATTCGTGGTTAAAGAATTATTTTAAATTGGCAGTGGCCCATTCTACTATTTGTGTAAGAACACAATATTATAACAACAACAACAACGGCAAAGGTCTTCCTCTGAAGAAGAATAAACTACTATCATGACAAATCCGGGTTCTAGCAAAATCAAAGTCTAACTGGAATTCGTAAACAAGGTTGAAAATAAGAACTGATGGTTTCAAAGGAATAACCTTCGGGTTATTCATACGACGAAATGTGTGGCTCCAATACTTCTACTATAAACCTGAGCCATCGAACCTGCTATTTGATTGATGCTCGAAAAAACCTTCATTCCTGCGACTTAAACCTGCGCACCTGCGAATGGCATTTCAACTACTCCACACACATAAATTATCTTCCCAAAATTTATACAATAAATCAAGCCTCTGCTTGTTATCAACACTGGAAGATTAATAAACTTACAAGTTTATTTTATTTTACCATTCAGTTCAACCCGTGAATTTACCATACTTATGAAAAGCATTATTTCACTTTCGAGTGTATTTACGTCATGATTTTATATAAATACAAAAATATCCTATTTGATACAAATATCAATTGCTTCCCGTTTCATGCCTCTCCGTGTTATATGAAACATATACTTTGCTCATAGCAACTATCAACCGTTCAACCAGAACTGAAATGTAGGTTGAATGCGGGCTTGCGCTAACCACTCTCCTTCGGAAAATCTCCTGTTCCAAACTATAAATGTTTCAACTACTTCATAGGCTCTTTCTCAATACATATGATTATTATAAAATATAATATCCAAGAATTATTTAGAAAAATTATGAAAATTATTATTATTATTATTAGTGGATTATTATTATTATTATTATTTCAAATATGTTTAATTATCATCTCATTATGTGAGAATCCACATGTTCGAACCTTCGAATATGGAAAAAATATCCATTCCTCAACAAAAATAAATTTAACTTTTACAGTTACATCGGCTGATTACCGTGATTTCCCAAAAATATGAAAAATTCAAATAAATGCTCAAAATGCTCGGTCATCGATCCTAAACTGTTCTGAGTGCTGAAAATGCTCAGAATAAATCTAACAAGTCTTGCGTAAATCATTACAAGCTTTAAATACGACGAAAAAATGTGTGGGTCATCTGCAGAAAAAATAGTTTGTTCCAATTAGCTAGGCATAAAATAATTCAAATGTGGCTTACATTTCTTGATGGTCTTGAAGTGTAGTAAACCTGGTCTATACCAGATTTATCCGTAAACATGCCCTAGCGGACAAGCACGTATAATCCTTGTATCGGCCGCCATTGTAGACCCACAAATCGTCTAGTCAGACATAGTGGTAGTATCCTTCGACGTTTTAAATGACTGTGGTTCCATTTTAATAAGTGCTTCTAACAAAGCCATAACAGTTTGTTTGAAAAGGGTCAGATCTAAGCGATCTCTTCTTAAATGTGTCAGTTGTAACTTAACTCACTGTAATCTCATCAGTACAAGAAAAACGTTGACAGTCTAAGCAGTTAACGGCTGTTCTGAAGATCGTTCCCTGGGCATGGTTTATTAAAATCACCATCTGCCATGCGCTAGACAACCTGCAGTTTCCCTTGCGTAGACTAATGAACGCCACCGTTATAGACTATTCTTCAGTGTACTGACGGATCGAAGTGGTTAAATAGTTACAAAATATGAAAACTGACTTCAAATGGATTTAAACATCCAAGTATTAATTTACTATTGGACTGTGACAATATACTATTTTCTAGACCAAGTCTAGCATATGTCCTTTAGGAAATATAAATATTTCCACCAATGTCTGTAGAAATACAATCACCTCAGTGATTCTCCTCACCAGAAACTTACTAAGTCCCAACTCGTTTGCGCAGCACTTCTCGTGACTATCACGATTTGAAAAGTACTTCTTCGTAGACGCGGCAACCATGTGCCTTGGCTCAGCGTAGACGCAACTTGTTCGCCAAGTGCTTATGATGAAGTGAGCTAACTAAGCCTGCTCCAGCTTGCTTTTATACAAAAACGGTCAGGGTCACGCGTCATCGCCTGATATCTAGAAATCCTCATATCTCTTGAATCCCTGGTCCGATTTACTTGATACTAATTGCATTCTCTTTTATTTGGCCGTGCCAGTAATCTGATCCCAGTCTCAAGTCTCTGCTCCATAGTTAACTATTTAATCAATAAATAGTCTCCACCTCTGCGGTGACTCGCTACGTCATTTACCATCCAACTATCGGTAATTTCCTTCGAAAGGCTTCGAGAAGCAATGTAGCGCGATATTCAAATATCTGAACTTTCAAATCGGCTACAGCCTTTCCCTTGATATCTAGGTGTCTGAAACTTGGAATACCCATTCCTAGGGTTGGGCACAGTACCTCATGCTTTTCAGCGAACTACGGTACAATATTTAGATATGATACACCGAAGCTCAGAGCGCGATTTTAATGCACACATTATAATAATTTATAATTTTCAATTATTCATAAATATGGTAATACTATATAATACGTTATAATATTACATTTTCTCGAATGTCATAGGTTATAATAAATTATAATATGACATATAATAATAATAATAATAATAATAATAATAATAATAATAATAATAATAATAATAATAAAATAATAATATATATTGCGGTCCACGTAATTTACTCAATTGTGTGTGGTCATGTGGTGGTATGCAGCCGAAATTAAATTATTCATTTCTTGTTTCTTGAATGAGACGTTGTTCAATTTTATTTAGTTCTTCACTTGCGCCCATACTATTTCGATGGGATTAAGTTCAAGCAAGGAACATATTTCTCTGCTGTGATAGCCTACATAGTCTATTACTAGAATAGATCCTTCGGGAATATTGGGCAACAATTGCTCGACGAACCACTTTTCATACACTTCACCTCTCATTTTGTCGTGGGTGTCTGCCGTGTTCTTTTGTTACAGAAACATTGACTCTGCACCATTAACGAAACCTTGTTCATTCCCGGGACGAACAAAGGAAAACTACGGAAACCATTTCGACGATGGCTGAGGTAGGAATCGAACCCTCCTCTTCTCAGTTTTGTCTCATGAAGTTGAGTACACCCCGTTCCAGCCCTCAGACCAGAATTAAATTTCTTGGCAGAGCCGGGATCCAAACCTGGTACTCCACGGTGACAGCACAGTGACAGCCAAGAATGCAAGCCACTACTCAACGAGGCGGAAATTTTATAAAGAACACAAGCTCCACTTCATTTCACAGTACAACTTAACACCATAAATTACCCTCCATCAAACGCAGTCGGGGAGATAGCCTATGGGCCACTGAGTAAACAAACTTTTGGTGCGTCAGCGCTGGGCGGGAGGAGTCGTGACCAACGCAAGTGCGATAACTTATAAATGATATCTGATATCGAGCTCTGGTTTGTTTTAAAAACCATTTCAGACATTAATGAACATTTCTTTTCGCTTAGTCACCAACGTAAAGTCAACAGCAAAAATGTTTCTCGCTACCTAACTTTTATGTGATACCATCCTAGATATTTTCAAGTAACATTTAAGAAAAAATATCGTAACTTTCGTTTTATGAAAATAATTACTCCCCTGAGAAATAGGGTGTCTTCTACCAACATCAGGCAATCTAGAAATAAATTCTTGATCTGTTGCGACCATTAGTTCATTATATATGGCGTGATAAGTTTTATATCTGCCAAAATATGGATTCGCGCTAAAATATCGTAATTGTGAAAATTGAGCCATGTATTAATTATTTATGGCTTTTATTTTTACATCATCATAAAGAGCGGAAAATTCTCTATAAGACTACGCAAGCATTTTCGTAGATTTGTCTCTTTCAATTATTGGGAAATGGCAACATCGCCGGGGTAGAAAAGGACGAAGCTAATTGCAGGACATAGGAGTGTGAGTGAGAGGCAAATACTACATTTAAGTCCACACTATCTTTAAAGGTAGAGACGCTCTATAAACATATAACGGGGCAGTGCTGGTGTGAGCCGAATTTCCCGCTAGCAATAACGTGCTTCGGGAATATACGCCTCACCTGAGTAAACAACCGTTCGCTGGCGGGAGGACTACGCGATGTGCGATAACTTATTAATGCTATCTGATATCGAGCTCCGGTTTGTTTTAAAAACCATTTCAGACATTAATGAACATTTCTTCTCACTTAGTCACCAACGTAAAGTCAACAGCAAAAAAGTTTGTCGCTACCTAACTTTTCTGTGACACCATCCCAGATTTTTCAAGTAACATTTAAGAAAAAAATCATAACTTTCTTATTATGAAAATAATTACTGCCCTGAGACATAGGGTATCTTCTACCAACATCAGGCAATCTAAAAATAAATTCTTGATCTGTTGCGATCATTAGTTCATTATCTATGGCGTGATAAGTTTTATATCTGCAAAAATATAGATTCACGCTAAAATATCGTAATTGTGAAAATTGAGCAATGTGTTAATTATGTACCTATGGCTTTTATTTTTACATCATCATAAAGAGCGGAAAATTCTCTAGAAGACCACGCAAACATTTTCTTAGATTTGTCGCTTTCAATTATTGGGAAATGGCAACATCGCCGGGGTAGAAGAGGACGAAGCTAATTGCAGGACAGAGGAGTGCGAGTGAGAGGCAAATACTACATTTAATTCCATACTGTCTTTTAAGGTAGAGACGCACTATAGCTAGGGAATACTCTCGTTATATTCCTTTCAGAACCGTTCAACCCTAAATATCTAAGTTCTACGTAATGCACCAAACTTGAAACTCTTGAGTTAGCTAGCCAAACACACCAGAGTAGCCCAGGCTCTTGTGGCCACATAACTTTTGACCTTGGTGAAATTGAAGTGAAGGGATGAAGAAGTTATTTGAAGGTTTGGTGCATAAGCCATAAACCTGCCCGAATAAGCCAAATTTAGAAAAATAGAATGCTCTGTCTTCAAGTATATTCTGAGAACAGTACAGTACACAGGGAAGTCCCACGGCCTATGTTGGCCTAACTGAGATAGTTGTTCTTCCCACAAGCGCTTTGTCAAGTAAAATATTATCCACTTGACAGAATATGTTTTCAATCCTTGTTACATTGTACACAGACAGTTCATTGCATTCACTAAATGATGGCCAGTAGCAAATTCAAGTCACATAAAGACAATATTGAATCAATGCCCGATCGGGCCCCTCCTACTAGGACGCCGGGCCCCCTTGGGAGGTGCATACCCCCCTCCCCCCTCTTGTCGGGCCTGCGGATACACAGGAATAAAACATTCGCTTCGTTAGAGGCAAATAGTTGGTCGAAGAGATCAAGACCAGTTGTTACTTGTAGCAGTAGTGCCGCATGCCACAATGCTCAGCAGCTTCTCACTCACCGCCAGGGCACTCCCTCATACTCGTATAGCTAGGCTTGCCATATTTTTGGTGAGTGAAACCGGGACACATTAATATGGGATGGCCTTACCGAGGGGTCTGGAGGGGGGGTTATGGAACACCGCCCCCCGCCCAGCATTTTTTTTAAATTAGAGGGAAAATGGTGAGGTTTAAGCCTTATATTAAGCCTCTCAAGTGACGGGAGGGAGGATCTGGCACCCTAAATGTTCTACAAACCTAAAAAAAAAAAAAAAAAAGATTCTTTTCTACATAGAAAGATAAAAAAAATTTCCATTTTAATGATAATATTTTCTGGTCTACCATCTAGAAAGAAGTGTTAATAAAATACTTCATAAAGTTGTTTGTTTGAACAATTACTCTAATTGAAAAATTAAAATCCACAGCCTGCTTCCAGTCTCCGACCGGGTGAGGAATGGAATGAATGAAGCCCCCATCTAGCGGCGAGGATATGAACTGTACCGGCTGCCGAGGCCTGACGCACTCCTCTGGGGCAATTATTAAATGAATGACAGATGAAATGAAATGATAGTGGAGAGTGTTGCTGGAATGAAATTGTGACAGGGAAAACCGGAGTACCCGGAGAAAAACCTGTTTGCCTCCGTTTTGTCCAGCACAGATCTCACATGGAGTGACCGGGATTTGAATCACGGATCCAGCGGTGAGAGGCCGGCGTGCTGCCGCCTAAGCCACGGAGGATTTAAACAATTGATTCATTATTGTCTTTATGTGACTTGAATTTGCTACTGGCCATCATTTAGTGAATGCAATGAACTGTCTGTGTACAATATAACAAGGATTGAAAACATATTGTCAAGTGGATAATATTTTACTTGACAAAGCGCTTGTGGGATGAACAACTATCTCAGTTAGGCCAACATAGGCCGTGGGACTTCCCTGTGTACTGTACTGTTCTCAGAATATACTTGAAGACAGAGCATTCTATTTTCTAAATTTGGCTTATTCGGGCAGGTTTATGGCTTATGCACCAAACCTTCAAATAACTTCTTCACCCCTTCACTTCAATTTTACCAAGGTCAAAAGTTATGTGGCCACAAAAGCCTGGGCTACTCTGGTGTGTTTGGCTAGCTAACTCAAGAGTTTCAAGTTTGGTGCATTACGTAGAACTTAGATATTTAGGGTTGAACGGTTCTGAAAGGAATATAACGAGAGTATTCCCTAGCTATAGTGCGTCTCTACCTTAAAAGACAGTATGGAATTAAATGTAGTATTTGCCTTTCACTCGCACTCCTCTGTCCTGCAATTCTCCTTATCTCCCATGATCCATATTCCTCTCAGGTTCACAGAGCTTGGACTCAAGCAGTACCTGTGGTTAGGCATGGTTTACCCGTGCTCATCTCAAGCTCAGATAGCACCGGACCTAACCCAACGAGTGCGAGAGGAAAACTGCCGGTGTTCCACGTGCTCTTGTTTACAGTGTGATGAATTTCTCGCATCAATCATTAGAGCTTCACTGAAGTATGCACAATAGCGACTAAAAGTAATACCGGTAATGTGACTTAGTATACAGTTTGCTATCGTTTGTTAAAACATTACAATATTTAGTGATAGTAATCGTTCAAGTAGGTGTTCATCCGCGGTTCATATAGCGAAATCTCATCAAACAATTGATAACTAGGCAATAAGTCGGTTTGTTACTGTTGTATTATTCCAGTTTTCAACAGGATCAGGGATGAGATGACATGATATTGTTACGGCTGTGAGTTCGTTTCATCGCTCGCCGCATGAGTCACAACTGCCCCAGGGCTGAGCTGCTGTGCCTCAGTGTATTGCGTGTGCCTTATGCAACAGGACTACTAGGACAAAGGGATGGTCCAGAATATTCTTGACTCGGCCAGTGAAGGAAGCTTCGAGAAGCCGTGAACCCTGGATGGGTCTAGAAGCATTTATTGAGTCACCGGCCTGCTATATAAGAGCGACCTCTCAACCAGTGAGCGAGTGTTTTTCGAGTTAGTGCGAGCGTTTACCCTGAGCGACAGAAGTGTGGTGACGTAACTTGCGAAACCCCTAGTGAAGCTGATTCTCTTGCCAGTGAAGGAGTGTGAATCATACGGAGAGGCTGGGTATTGAAGAGTGTGTGCTTACCTAGTGCGACAGACTTAGTGCAGCTATTTCCAGCCAGCGTACGGGACCGGACTCATTAGGAGGGATTAACTTCTGTGGCCCATTGACAAGTGAAAGGGCGAGTCAAGCCCCATGCTGAGGGAGCTTCTGTAAGACAGCTAATTGTTTCTACCTGCTTATTGTACGGTGTAGATTTCTGACCTGCAAGCAATAAAGCTAATTTCTCTTTAAAGCAGTAATTGGTGTTGTGCTTTCTACCCACCGTAATCCAGTCAACAAAAGTGCCACAAGGGGGTGGCACGTAACAACTGGTGTCAGAAGCCGGATTACGAACTCAAGCACTACACCTGACGGTCCTGGTTTCAAAACCCGAGCAGGTCATTTTTCTCTAATTTTCCTGTGAGTGCATGCCCTTAACAAGACAAACAACTAAAATGGAGGCGCAATTGGCAGCATTGCTAGAAAAGTTAAGTGGCATGGAAGCCAAGATGGAAGACAGCCAGAAGAAGATGGAGGACGGCCAGAAGAAGATGGAGGACGGCCAGAAGAAATTAGCCAAGGACTTGAAGGATGACCTGAAGAAGATGGAAGACGGCCAGAAGAAGATGGAGTATGGCCAGGAGAAGTTAGCAGAGGACCTGAAGGACGGCCAGAATAAGTTGGCAGAGGACCTAACCGCCAAATTTCTGGATGGCCAGAAAAATCTGGAAGAGTGTCTGCTGACGAAATTAGAGGAGAGCCAAAGGAAATTAGAACAGGGCCTACGTGAGGAAGTCGCAGGAGTGGAAAAGAAGTTCGACGCCATACAAGTGGAAGTTGCCGAGCTGCGCCAACGCCCGCTGATGGGGGTGGAGGAGAAATTCAACGCCTTACAAGTGGAAGTTGCCGAGCTGTGCCAACGCCCGCTGATGGGGGTGGAGGAGAAATTCAACGCCTTACAAAAGGAAGTTGCCGAGCTGCGCCAACGCCCACTGACGGGGGTGGAAGAGAAATTCAACGCTCTACGAGAGGAAGTTGCCGAGCTGCGCCAACGCCCGCCCACCATTACACCGGGAATATCAGGAACGGGATATAGGAGAGTGACGCCCCCAAACTTCGACGGAAAGGTCCCGTGGAGCACCTACTTACGTCAGTTCGAGGCGGCCTGTTCCATAAATAACTGGAACAACACAGAAAAGGCTACAGCTCTCATTGTAGCGCTGAGAGGTGACGTCCTTTAGGCCATCCCGACTGGATCCCAGGTCTACGTTTCACTGATCGCCCATATGGAGTCCCGATATGGAGATAGCCATCTTCATCAGGCCTACCAGATGCAGCTCCGGACCCGGGTACAGAATAACGCGGAAACCCTGCAGGAGTTCGAGATGGACATCGCACGCCTCGTAAGGCTCGCCTATCCAACAGCACCGGCCGACTTTCTGGAACAGATTGCGACGCAGACCTTCACCGACGGGCTACGGGACTCGGACACTCAACAGGCGCTGCGACTCGCGCGCAATAAGACTCTGGCCGATGCGCTGAGCCACGCACTTGAGTTCGAGACGGCTAAACAGGCATCTAGAATGCACGCGCGGGTGCGACAATTGGACGTCGACAAGACCAAGCCCCTGGCCGATGAACTGATGGAGGCGCTAGGCCGGTTCTTCAAGAGTCGCAGTACCACCAACAAAAACGTAGCCGAAGGACATCTGGAGAGGCGGCCCGGAAGAGGACTACCGACCTGCTGGACCTGCCGTAAGAGAGGCCACCTGAGCAAGGACTGCGGTGATCGCCACCGCCAAGGGTTTCCGTCGGGACAGTCAGGCGTAGGGAAACTGTGCGGCCCAGGAAAGCAAGTATCAGCCAGCCTTGGGGGGCAAAGGTTGGCTTGTGACAGTCGTCAAGCCCCGGCAGTCAAAGTTCGTGTGACGCAGTTACGGAGGGATAATAGCAGCCTGATGGTCGACGGAGTCGTCAACGGAGAGAGCTGGCCCATGCTAATCGACACGGGAGCATCGAGGACCATCGTCAGTCCCACCGTGATCCCGAAGTGGAGAGTGCAACCCACACAAAGGGACCTCCAGCTAATAACCGCGACCGGAGAGACCGCACCGGTACATGGCGAAGCATCACTGGAGTTCGTCATTGGTCGACGGGCGATAACGCATCCAGTGTTTGTGGCTGACGTATCAAATGAAGTGATCATCGGACTGGACTTCCTGGACCAGAACAACATCATCTTGGATCTGAGTACCAACACTCTGCACTTTGGAAGTGAGGAACTTGCTTTGCAACCAGCACACGAGGCCGTCGCCGCACGACGAGTAAGGCTGAGAGAGGACGTCATCGTTCCCGCCAGGACGGAAGTCAGCGCTGCCGTAATTGTCAACGGAACAGCTGAGGGAGTGGCGGCTGTCATCGAGCCAAAATATGAGGACATCCAGACAAAAGGATTGCTAGTTGCCAAGACTCTCGTCAACACGACGTCTCAGCCGTGCGTCCGCCTGTCCAACCTGAACGACTACGATATTACGGTTCACCGGGACACCAACCTAGGAGTCTGCGAGCCCGTTACCTGGATTGCCCGCATCACAGATACGACGGACGGACACCTGCAGACGGACAACCGAAGAAGACGCGCACTGCCAGAAGAACTACAGAACCTGTACCAAGAATCCCAGGACCATTTAGACGAGGAACAATCACGCCAACTTCAGGACCGGCTACGCGAATTCCAGGACGTCTTCTCCGTGGGGAGCAAAGACTTCGGCAGGACAAGCTTGGTCCAGCACAGAATCGACGTTGGGGGCAGCGCATCGATTAGGGCCCCATTCCGACGTGTCCCGCTCGCCAAGCAAGCCGAAGTCGACCGGATGGTAGAGATGAAGGAGCAAGGGGTGATCGAGCCATCACATAGTCCTTGGAGTTCTCCGGTCGTGCTTGTGAAGAAGAAGGACGGTTCCACCAGGTTCTGCGTGGACTACAGGCGGGTGAACGACGTCACGAAGAAGGACAGCTACCCTCTACCCCGGATCGACGACACGCTGGACACCATATCAGGGTCAAGATGGTCCTCCACCTTGGATTTGAAGAGTGGCTACTGGCAGGTGGAGGTCCACCCTAAGGACCGCGAGAAAACGGCGTTCTCTGTGGGCAGCGGGCTCTGGCAGCTCACCGTCAAGCCATTCGGTCTGTGCAACGCCCCTGCGACCTTCGAAAGGCTAATGGAGTCCATTCTGAGGGGACTACACTGGAAGACCTGCCTGGTCTACCTAGACGACGTCATCGTTCTGGGGAGAAGCTTCGAGGAGCACTACAGCGACCTGAAGGAGATCTTGATGAAGCTACGGGCTGCCCAGCTGAAGTTGAGCCCCAAGAAGTGTCACCTCTTCCAGAAGCAGGTCCAGTACCTTGGGCATATCGTCTCCGAGGAGGGGGTGCGCACCGACCCAGAGAACACCGCAGCTGTGAGGGAGTGGCCAGTTCCGAAGGACAAGTCCCAACTACGAAGCTTCCTGGGACTCTGCACTTATTACCGTCGCTTCGTGAAAGGATTCACCGACATCGCCAAACCTTTACATCGACTGACTGAGAAGGACCAACTCTTCACGTGGACAGCAGAATGCCACAGTGCCTTCGAACAACTCAAGCAGGCTCTGTGCACCGCACCTATTCTGGCCTACCCCAGACCTGGAACAAGGTTCATCGTCGATACCGATGCCAGAGACTTTGGCATAGGGGGAATCCTGTCGCAAATAGTGGACGGCGAGGAGAGAGTAGTGGCATACTGCAGCAAGGCCTTGTCAAAGCCAGAAAGGAACTACTGCGTCACCAGGAAGGAGCTGCTCGCCATCGTGAAGACCATTGAACACTTCCACAAGTACCTGTACTGGCAAGAATTTCTCATCAGGACCGACCATGCATCCCTGCGGTGGCTCCTGAACTTCAAGCAGCCCGAGGGTCAACTCGGACGGTGGTTAGAGAGGCTTCAACAGTACAACTTTGAGATTCAGCACAGGAAAGGCCAACTGCATTCTAACGCCGACGCCCTGTCACGAAGACCGTGCCCCGAAGACTGCACCTTCTGTGCCCGAAGGGAAGAGAACACTGGGATATAGTGCCGAAGGACTACCGTGGAACTTCAAGGGAGCTGGAGCCGCGAATCTTTCATGCGGGCACAAGCAGAAGATGATGACCTGGGACTGATAGCCGAATGGAAGAGGGCCTGTGTCCCAGACCCGGGTGGAACATTGTGAGTGACTGCAGCCCAAAGTTTAAGTCCTACTAGGCGCAATGGGACTCGCTGATTGTAAGGGATGGCCTCATCTGCCGCGCCTGGGAGAGCACCGACGGGAAGACATCTCGGGAACAAGTCGTCGTTCCAAAGGCTATGAAGGAGGAAGTCCTGAAGGAAGTCCACGGAGGATCATCTGGTGGACATCTAGGGATAAAGAAGACCCTGGAGAAGCTGAGAGAGCGGTTCTACTGGATCGGATGCCGAACTGACGTGGAGAACCACTGCGCGAGTTGCCACGATTGCGCAGCCAGCAAGGGCCCAGGACGAAGACGACGGGGTCCACTGAAGACCTACAACGTGGGCTGCCCCATGGAGAGAGTGGCCATCGTTGTTACTGGGCCATTCCCGTTAGGCGAGGCAGGGAACCGCTACATATTGGTCGTCAGCGACTACTTTACCAAATGGCCGGAGGCGTATGCGCTCCCTAACCAAGAAGCCGCGACGATCGCAGAGACACTGGTGAAGGAATTCGTCAGCCGGTACGGAGTACCCCTGGAGCTGCACTCCGACCAAGGGAGGAGCTTTGAGTCGCAGGTGTTCCAGAACCTATGCCAGCTGCTGGGAATCCGGAAGACAAGGACAACGCCGCTACACCCTCAGTCCGACGGGATGGTAGAGCGATTCAATCGCACCATCGAGAACCATCTACGAAAAGTCGTCTGCGAGCACCAGAGGGATTGGGACAAACATCTTCCACTATTTCTCCTGGCCTACCGCGCTGCCGTGCATGAAGCCACCGGGTGCACACCAGCCCGGGTCATGTTTGGGAGGGAGCTCCGTCTACCACGAGGACGACCTGGTCTGGCTCTTCAACCCATTACGGAAGAAAGGCCTGTCACCCAAACTGCAGAAGTCCTGGGAGGGCCCGTACCGAGTCGTGAAACGGATTAACGATGTCGTCTACAGGATCCAGCGGAGCCCGAGGGCGAAGATGAAGATCGTACATCGAGATCGCCTGGCAGCCTACGGAGGGACACAGACGGACCAATGATTGATCGGAACGATCAGCCTTTTAGGAAGGGGGTGGTGTTACGGCTGTGAGTTCGTTTCATCGCTCGCCGCATGAGTCACAACTGCCCCAGGGCTGGGCTGCTCTGCCTCAGTGTATTGCGTGTGCCTTATGCAACAGGACTACTAGGACAAAGGGATGGTCCAGAATATTCGTGACTCGGCCAGTGAAGGAAGCCTCGAGAAGCCGTGAACCCTGGATGGGTCTAGAAGTATTTATTGAGTCACCGGCCTGCTATATAAGAGCGACCTCTCAACCAGTGAGCGAGTGTTTTTCGAGCTAGTGCGAACGTTTACCCTGAGCGACAGAAGTGTGGTGACGTAACTTGCGAAACCCCTAGTGAAGCTGATTCTCTTGCCAGTGAAGGAGTGTGAATCATACGGAGAGGCTGGGTATTGAAGAGTGTGTGCTTACCTAGTGCGACAGACTTAGTGCAGCTATTTCCAGCCAGCGTACGGGACCGGACTCATTAGGAGGGATTAACTTCTGTGGCCCATTGACAAGTGAAAGGGTGAGTCAAGCCCCATGCTGAGGGAGCTTCTGTAAGACAGCTAATTGTTTCTACCTGCTTATTGTACGGTGTAGATTTCTGACCTGCAAGCAATAAAGCTAATTTCTCTTTAAAGCAGTAATTGGTGTTGTGCTTTCTACCCACCGTAATCCAGTTAACAAAAGTGCCACAAGGGGTGGCACGTATCAATATTCTCCCTATGACTCCAACCTCGTGAGAGGAGATAATGAGATGTGAAATGAATATATCTGGGCAAGGAGATGGAAGGAAGCGGCCGTGACCTATTAGAAGGTTCTGTATATACCGTCCCGGCGTTTGCCTGAAGTTAAAAATGGAAAACCACGGAAAACCATTTCAAGGACGGCCGACGGTGGGGTTCAAACCCACGTTTACTGAGTCCGCAGATAGCTTGGCCTCACGGCCTAGCGCTGCACGTTAGCGAGCGTAGCCTGTTTATCACTATGTGTTCCATTAATTCCATTAATTAATTATTTTAATTAATTGCCTACACCATTTAGATAATAACCCTTGCGCACAGTAATAAGTCTCTTTTAAATGGTGTAGGTAATTAATTAACGGAAAACGTAGCGATAATCATCGTACTCTATTCTGAGACCTCATTTAGTTAACTTTCTATTTTTCTTATTTTATTATTGTTAGTGTTGTTATTATCATTATGAATTAACAACATCTTCATTATTACTATTTATTATTATTATTATTATTATTATTATTATTATTATTTCCATTTAGGCCGTGAATTTACTCATCCAGCTGCTAACGTGCTGTTTCAACGAATTGTCATGTTCATATACTCTATTTACAGTAAATATACACTTAATTTAATGTACGTCCCCGTGCAGTCATCAAAATTGTGGCAATAATATGTCTCGTAGTTGTGGTAAGCCTGGATGCAAATTAAAGTATTACAAAGATCTGTCATCGGTGTCTGTGTTCCTTATTGCCTAAAGTTACAGATGTGTGAAAGTGCCGAGATACAGTATGAAAAAGTTATTTTATTTAATTTATTTAACTTATGTATTTTTTTTTTGTGGGAGGGGGAATGAGGGAGACGCATATGGCGGTTAACGGTAAATGTACTGAGGTTTACTTTAGTTAGTATGAAGTTTTACAGGTAGAGCCACTTGCCAATGTGACCAGTTGAGTTGGGCAGGGAAGGGTGAATGTGCCAGCGTCTCACACGGCAATATTATACGGTATTATTCTTAGCTGTCCATTGTGTCAGTGTGCTACCGCGTATTTAGTTGTCTGCTCACGCAGCACCGTGTGCATTACTATCTGGTTACTCGATGTTCTGCCGTAATCAATATAATTCCTGTAATATCGTTAATAATAATAATAATAATAATAATAATAATAATAATGTTATTTGTTCTACGTCCATTTTAACTACTGAGGCTTTTAGAGACCGAAGGTCTTAGGGCCAAGCTAACTCTGAACTCAGGTGACTAGTAGATTCATCCCCACTCCGTTGGAACCGGATTAATAAGGGGCAGAAATACAGTATGTATTAAAAGGCCTAAATCATTTAGCAGTGCAACGGAAGGGTCAACGCAGTACAGAGGGTTAGCTGCTATTTAAAAATGTGCAAAAGTTCATATTTAAAATAATGTCGAGTGTGCAAGAATTATATGCACTGCTTTAGAAGTGTAGTTTGAAGATCCCAGTAGTGTTGCATGAAGTTCAGTTGGTAAAGTTGCAATTTATTTGTAAATATATTGAAAGACAAGTAGTTCCGTGGAGAACTAAACAGCCCATATTCATCTATCCTACTTAAGTTAATTGCCTCTATCAGCATACAAAATTTCAGTTTGATTGCTGCAATAGATTCGTAGATATTGAGAACCCTCTAAATATTTCGGATGGTCACCATGTCGGATTGTTATATGTGTAGGCCATAGAGTTATACACCATTAGATGAAGATTATTGCGTGGGTTCATTATCCAAAATTTCAATTTGATCGCATGATTAGGACACAAGAATTGAAAACTTAATTTTAAAATTTCGCACAGCCGCTATCATGAGGTTATGTAAACAATTGAACTAAATTAAATGTCAGTACATTACATCATCATCATCATCATCATCATCATCATCATCTTGTACAGTTTCCAGCCCCAGGCTGGGTCTGTTTGGAACAGAAGCCTCGCCACTTAGTCCTTACATTACATTACTTACATTACAATGTGTATAAACATTTGATGTATTATGTTTCACTGCGCTCGGATGGTTAAATGGCGAGAAAAGTCTATTTAAATGTTTCGACTTTGCTTGGCTGACATGTTCGTTTTGTACTTAACATGGTTTTGAAAGTCACATAGGTGAACCTTTATCACCGTACAGAATTTCAGGGTGATATCAGTAATAGTTTCGGTGATATAGAAAGCCGGTGATATATTTCTCACAGCCGCCATGTTGGATTGGTGAGACGTAGTAAAATTCAAAGGGCACGGTCAGGGTTGGACAAAATAGTAATATGTCCTTACCGAGTTTCTTTGAGCCGTTTAGATTTTTTTAGGGACACACACACACACATACATACATACACACATACGGACAAAAGGTGGTCTGATAAGCCTATTTTTCCATAAATGAAAATAGGCTTATAATGCAGAGTTGAATTTTTTATGACTAACCTACAGAAACAGACAGCCGTGGACACATATTGTAGCCTACATGGTTTACTTTAAAATGCGAGTGCTTTCAATTTGTATTCAGCTGTTGCCTATAAATGGCTGATCTTTTGTCTTAATGATGCAATTTCACGTAACATTCCCTTAAATCATTATTTTGTATTGTGCTGGCGCGACACATGTCATATGTTCGATAACCGTCCATCTCGTACGGTTGCCACCATGGATTCCTAAGTCAGGTCCGGTAGTTATAAGAGATCCAAGATTGCTGAAGCTCGTTCCACTTTAGAACAACAGACAACGCTGCTAAAAATCTAATATCGCCAGATACCTCCAATGTTAACAATTTAATCTATATGAAGGACAATAATTAAACCGAATAAATTTTTCATGACTTGGGATACGGATTTACCCTGCCTAAATTACTAGCACGAACAATGAAATATCGAACAGACACGTGGACAATGAAACATCAAGTAACCCATACTTGCATAAATATGGGGAAAAGTATGGTTTTCTACAAAATCATGTTTTGGTTCAGCACTTTTGGAATCTAGTGTTTCAATTTGTAATGAGAGTTGAAATAGTGGAGAAGGCCTTTCAGACTCAAGACAGTAGAGGTCTGTTCATTCTCTCTCTCTCAACAATCACGGCCTCGGGCTAACAAAGAAGAGTTAAATCATTTCCTTCCAGGCCTTTCTTACAGCGCAATTTTAAGTTATATAGTATTCCTCAAAATAAAATAACGGTATTTGGAATGAACTAGAAACTTTTGCTTGACACTTTCATGCTTTCAAGACTACAGTGTATGAAAATATTCACCAGTTCTACCCAAGCTGCAGAACGAAATGAAAGTAGGCAATCCACACTTGCCCTGTCAGTGGCTTTGTTAACAAGTGCAAGGTTTGGGGCCACAGTAGCAACAAGAAGTTTCTAACTTCTGCTATTAAAATACAGAGCGTCCGCAAAGTCTATCCGCAACGGGGAGCTACGCGGGTCTCGCCTTGCTCGACGTATTAGGTTAGCAGCACATTTATGTCCCTACATATGCAAAGTCTTACCGCAGTGGTTGGCATAATCGAAAGCATGCTCTTGTTCTGTGCTGACCTTTAAATGGAGTGATAGGGTGGAGAATTCCGGTTCATTATTGCCGACAGTGAGTTCCTGTGCATTACAGTGTTGATGCTGTAAGTTGTGTTCTTGTGTAAGCTGAGTCTTGTGGGAATGCTTAACACTGTAGAGCGTGTGTTTTTAGTGGAAGAGGTTTTCCGTGCTGGTGGAAACTTTACGGAGCATAGTGTGATAATGGTGAGTACCGCATATATAATTGTATTACTTAATTTAATGTAACTGTTTTCCTTATAACAACATAACATGAATGAACTGCCAACCCTACAAGTCCCGCAAGTCGAGACACACGCTCCGGAGAGACTTTGCGGACACACTGTATCAAAGAAAGATACCTCCTAAGCTCCCAAAATAATGCGTATTTCGATATCACACAGTGAAATGCACATCCTTCCCTCCAGGGCAAGCGGCCTAATTACTGGATCGTGTTGCCACACATCAGAAGTTAAGCAACGCATCTCTAGCGGAAATTACTAGAAACGCTATGTCACCCTATAAGTTACGAATTGTCATATTAAAACAGTTCTCTTTTACTGCAAACGAAAATGTTATAATTAGGGTTCGGATGTTTAAGACCAAAAGATGTACAACATATACAAGCTAATATGCCCTAAAACTTGCTCAAAATGATCTAAAAAAAACAGGAAAATGTGACCTATGCACTTAAGCAAGTATTGGAGTAGTAGGCCTACTATCATAAAACGCGATAATACAGTGGACACATTGATAGAGCTACAATACCTACCGGACCCATCAAGGTCGAACTGGGCGTGAGATAACCCCGGAATTTCCTTGCTTACTAATTGCTCTGGGTTAAATGTATCTGCTGGGGTGGCATCTTACTCAATTAGACATCCGTAAAGAAGCCTTTTCTCGGAAGCAGATCTTCTAACCCTGCTATCTGCCTTTTCCGGGAATACATATTTGCCAATCCCGCGTTTGAAACTCCACCCAGAAAACATGTACCTAGTCAAAATTTTAATATAAATGCTCAAAATACTGTATAACCAAATGTGACTTTATATCACTAAAATGAGGAATCTATGACGAAAACCATAAAAATGGCCAAAATATGCATTTAAAGGCAAAACAAATTGCTTTAGACGAGGTCAGGGAACAGTCATTCACACCTATTTTACAAGTTTCGAGCAAAGTTAGCTTCAGAATAAAATGTGAGTTTTCGTTAAATTCCGAACATTAGTTACAGTCTAATTAACACACCGTAAAAATAAATAATAAATAAATAAATATAAGGAATGAAACTACACAAAGTACAAACCTAATATTGTATGCTCATAGCAGCTTAGAATCATCTAGATCCGAAACTGGCCAATTGCCTCTGTCAATAAAGTTACTACCGGTACTACGCCTATTTCTAAGTTCTGAATCAATCTGTGCTGGTGGTCATGCTTCAGATATATCGTCCTCCAAGTTCAAAGAAGCATTTCTGAAGCAATCAAGAACACAAATCAATTGAGGGCCTTAGAGACGGAGTGCAGATATCGGGTTTACCTAGATGAAGTTAACACATAGCAATAGAGCTGAAGCATGCAGCTTACCACAGGTCTGGGTGCAGTGTGAGGATTGTCCCGGGCGGGCTCAACCAGCTCTTATGCCTGCTCCCCTCCGCAGTGTAGCAATCGACAAATCACGTTTAAGTGTGCAGATATATTAGACAGATGAGATGATCAAGTCTCATGTCACATGTCCCATGTCCCCTGCAGGGGTGACTCAATCAAGCGGAGGTGTGGGTTAAGCACCAAGATGAAACGCAATGCCTGTCGGCCATTATTATTATTATTGACCACATATTCCTGTATTTAAGTAGTTATTCGGTATTTCGGAATTTTAATCATCTAGAACAGCTGTTCTCAACCTGGTTCTCACGAACACCACGGTGATCTTTAAAAAAATGTGATGCTTTCGTTATACAAGCCAAGACGTGCTCACGAGCACAACCTCTCCTGAGATCCTTTCTTCAATTGAAATTCTGTTGCGTAAATCGGAATATTAGTGTTCTCATTACAGGTTTTGACAGTCAGAAATTTTATCATTTTGTGAAATAGTATTTTCGTATACAGTAACAATAATTGGACGTCCCTATTATATGAGTAACACGAAATGGGATGATTCGACTCGACGTAAATATATCTTATTGCACCTGCATGAGTCATGCAAGCAGTTACAGCATGCCTGGTGAGCGGTGGATCCTTATCCATTTCAGCACTTTAGAGGGAGGGAAATAGAGATAGGAAAATGAAAGAGAGGAGTATGCTTGTTGCATTATTATTATTATTATTGTTATTATTATTATTATATTCGATTTAATGGCGCTAGGATACTTGGTATGACATGAGGAAGGTGCTTATGGTCTCAAAATGGTTGAGAACGCCTCATCTAGAACACAAAACCTAAAACCTTGAATTTAGATAATAAACTCGAAAAATGTACGTAAATACCTCAATTTCCTTTTTTTTACCTTCTTATTAAGAATTTGTTAGTAATTGTTGTTTTGAGGGGCGTAACAGCTCGGTCATCTGCCCCTATTAAGACTGTTTAGGTTTGGTCAGAAGAATATAAATATTGTACTCATAACAAATATATTCAAAGATTTGTTAGCTTCCAGTTTCAACAGGTATTTCTAATGAACTGGAAGCCGTGAACTGTTCCATATTCATGTACACGCGAACTGATAAAGCATGCTTTCCGTGGGGACTTGGTTCGAGGTTCACCCACGTTGACGGGGGCCATCTTGAATGTGGTGTGCAAATTGACCAACCAAATATACGGATCTGCTAATACACTAAAACTATTGCTTGTTTGCTGATCATTCTAAACTTCTAAAGGAAAGGTAAAATAATAATAATAATAATAATTATAATAATAATAATAATAATCCTTGCTGATTATCTGTGGGATATATTGTTTTACATTATTTATCATACATTACAAAATTATATGAGTGCTACATATTGAATTTAAAGAAGAGATAAATATGATATAAACAATACTAAAAATAAATTCAAAGCCTAAGAATATCTCAGTTTTAAAGTTCCTTTCTCCATTCATTTTTCCTTTGAAATTATTATAATATTCCTTATTCGTTTAAATAAGATTTTAGAAGTGGTAAATTCTTCTACTCATAGACATTAAATTAATTACCAAGTACGTGCAAAAGTAAATTAAACTAAGAAAGGGAATAGCATAAGTGACGCATTGAATATTACAATATATTCCATATACTAACAGTATTGTAATTAATAATGACAGTCTTCTAAACTACTTTTCCTGGAGTTTTTAATTTATATTATAAAATTATCGTGTAGGACATGGATGTTTGTACTATAATTAACCAATTATTATTGGCATGCTGTATCATGTTTTGATAAATAGTGCTTTTTTATATTATGAACTGCCCATGTTATATTTGAGCTATTTCATATTTCAGAAGGAAGATCATTTAAGATTGTAGGAACTGTGTTATTCAATCACTTGCATCCATAGCTGTTTGTGTAAATAGGAATGGTATATTTTGCTTCTGCTTTAAATCTTGTTTGTTGTTTGTGTGTGACAAGTTTGTTTTAAGCGTTTTTATCATGGGTTTGATACGTTTTAAAGTTCTCTAATATTCAAATATGGGATAGCTGTATTACGTTTGAAAAATTTATTTTGAGTCTCTTTGAAGTAGTATTGACTTCCCCAAGCAGGCAAGGCGTACCTTAAGGTAGACTCGACTAGCGTTTAGTAGACTGTTAGGTAAGTTTTATTGTCAGAATAAAATTTAAGATAACCGAAGGGCACAGGCTGGTTCCTATCACGTTTGTAATATGCGAGATCATTGCAAAGTGTTCATCTATTGTTAGTCCTAGATACTCATGTGTAGATGCGCACATTATTAAGTCTGAAATATTTTGATAAAGACGTGTCCTTGTGGTAACACAGTCTGAAGAATTCTGATGAATAATGCATGACCCCGAAGTGCAAAATTTAAATTTTTCGTATTAATACGGAGGTTGTTGTCATGACAAAATTCAGTTATGTTACTGAAGTATTGTTGTAGTCACTCGAGGGTTATTTTGGGATAATTTTGTATGGTAAATACACTGACCGGCAAAAAAAGTGGAACACTTTAATTTTTTATGTAATTTCTTAGTTTATCCCACTGAAATGTATCGGTTTTCCAATATTCATGTAAATTTTAGATGGTTGGCAACAGAAAATACCGAAACATGTTTTACAACACGCTTTAACTCACAAATTTCGTTACATTTTGCAAATCTTACAATTTTCTATTTTTTAGTAATGCTCTTTTGGGCTGCTGTTTATCAAACGTATTGCCAAACAAAACAGTATTAATGTTTGCACTGCACTGCACGAGAACACTGGTCACTAAAAACGAGTGTTTCCACCTTTAGCGTCTATGACAGCTTGTAAACGCTCAGGCATACCGTTCACAGCTCGTCGAATGGCATCTGCCGGGATGCGATCCCATTCCTCCAGCAGCGATGTTCTCAGTTGTGCCAAGGTGGTGTGGTCACGCTGTCTGACGTTCCGTCCAAGCATATCCCATACATGTTCGATGGGGGTTCAAGTCAGGACTACGAGCTGGCCAGTCCAGGGTTTGAATCTCCACTTCCTGCAGATATTGTACAAAACAGCGAGCAGTATGAGGGCGGGCATTATCCTGCATCAACATGAAATTCTGACCAATGAAGGGCGCTAAGGGCGTCACGTGGTTCATCAGGATCTCTTCGATGTACCCTTGGGAATTGAGCGTCCCGTGATCGATGCACACCAACTCAGTGCGGGCCATAACGTTGATGCCACCCCACACCACAACCGAGCCACCTCCAAATGGAGTCCTGGAGGAGAAAGCAACAGGGCTGTACTTCTCCCTGCGCCTTCTCCACACTCTTTCTCTTCCATCAGGAGATCTAAGGTTAAAGCGACTCTCGTCAGTGAAGAGAACAGAGGCCCTTGTTCATGGGTCCATCCCAGATGCTGCCTTGCGAAGTGAAGACGCGCCTCTCTGTGATGTCGTTCGAGTGCGGATCCACGTGCAGGTCTCCTGGACGAAAGATGAGCTTCTTCAAACCTTCTTCTTACTGTTCGCTCACTCACTCTCACATTTCTGACATTTTCCAGTTGATTTCGTGCCTGAACTGCTGTGGTATGCCGATCACGCAGAACTTGGAGGGTGAGAAATCTGTCATCCCTGGCACTTGTGCTTCTTCTACGGCCTGACCCTCGTCTCCTGTGGTATGTTTGGAGCTCTCTGTAACGTTGCACTGCACGATGTATGCTACCGAGAGATGATCCAATGACCTCAGCAACATAACGGAAGCTGCGGCCATCCTCCACCAATGCAACTGCCTGTGCAGCTTCTTCACGGCTAAGAGGCATGTTTTAGTGTGAACTGCAAATGGATAACTTGCTAATATGTGTGACAATGGTTCACACGTGTTCAACAAATGCCAGTTGTAATCCCTAGAACAACAATAAGCGAGCGGCAACACTCATAAACCTTAAAGGCTTACAGACCGCTTCCCGCCATAAAACCTAACCCTTAGCTACACGCATCTCTTTCACTAACATTCGTACACGCTAGCGGCATTTAATGCCGCAATATATTTTTTCATTCTTTTTCGGCATTTAGTGACTTGCTAAACGGCTAAAATTGATTTGTATGGAGAATTATACAGAACCTATGAGAATACATAGAAAAAATCTTATCAGTATGTATGAAATTCTTATTAATATATATTATTAGGAGAGATGGGATAAGGACATATTTACTAACTTATTCATACTTATTGTAATAAAAAAATCTTATAAACATTTATTGGACAACGAAGAAAAAATAATAATTTTCACACACAATAGAGATATTGAGAATTATTGGATTGAGATTGCCCTTTTTTCAGGCTCATATTACAAGACTTTGTACCTGATGCTCAACAAGCTCAAGAAATACACTAGAGTAAAAGAAAAGCTGTTTGTCAGAATCATGTAGGCCTATACACTTAGATTTTTGGCTTGAATAGGACACTTTCTGCTAATTTACAGTACGAAATAATATCCAGTGCCTAAATACACAAAATAACTCTGCACTAGGACTTAAAAATCGAATAGATCCTCTTCATCCAGTGACCCTTCTTGCTCATCAAATACTTGGAGCAACCTTTCAATCTCCTGTTGTTGACAGCCATGTCGAGACCTATAAACAGAGACAAGTGTGCAGACTATGTGCTGACATCGATAATAATGATAGAAGCATAGAAAGAAACAACAAAGGTTAAATAAGTTAAATACTTCCATTATTTCACAACGCTGATTCCGGCCAGTTGTTACACGCTAGCGGTACGGAATGCCGCATTCGCGCACCTCGCAACTTTGACAACCTGTCTCAAACTGACTGGGAAGACAAGCTCCGAACCTACCCCCTCCCCTGCAGCACATGTCGAACAAAGGATATAGCGGGCGATCAGACAGAACTCGTAAGTGTTTTCCACGTCAAACAAAATTTCGCAAAAAAGCGGCACTCAGTGCCGCTTAGCGTGTATCTAAGGTTTAAGATAGGGGTAATTGGTAATAAACCACCCTAAGAAATGCCAATTTCTATTCACGGATGTTTCAAATGTTAGTTCTAATGCATGAAAGGCTTTTAAAATGTGATTAAATATTTTTCAAGGCTAGTTTTATACTATTTATATTACTTTTTAACTGTTCCACTTTTTTTGCCGGTCTTCTTTTTTCGCTGAAGATTTTTGGTCTCCCGTGTGACATCGGATGTCTTTCTTTTAATTTCATCCATCGAGCGTCCTTGTGAATCCCGTACTTTTCTGCAGTACTACGGTGCGCAGCGAGATATTCTTTTTCCTAATTTGATCCAAAGCTTCCACCAAAGTCTCTTCAGTGTGGGCCATGTAATGGCAGCCACCAATTCGGTGGTTTCAGTCCTGACAGGGAGTTATTCACCATTGATATTACAATATTATCTATAAAATCACTTTGTATACGACACTATGCATATTTGTTACTTTGACTTATGTACTCGTATAATACTCCATAAGTTCAGTCCAATTAACTCCTGTGCAACATCTTAAATTATGTCACAAAGTTACCCCAGCATGTCCCGGTTCCTAAAACAGCCTGTTGATATCACTATTTAGAAATTTCACACCCACTTCTAATTTACACTGAAGAGTGCTGATTAGTAGTAAAACAAGTTGTAATTACCGTTACTTGAATATGTCTAACCAACCATCCACAACAACACAAATTTTTTCAACAAGAATAAAATGCGGGATATCACAACACACAGAGATTACATCTCTATTTGAATATAAGTTTAATACGAAGTCAATACTCAAGTCACTAATTGGTGTATTTTAGAAATCTTGCAGAAATGAAATCCGCAGGATTTCGAACCAACATAAGGAATTAAAATACTGTATATGAGCTGATGCCTCACTGTCACAAAGTAATACTGTAATTAACTTTACCATTCCAGAATAACATCAACAAATATCGTGGCCTTAGAGGCCACCAAGTAAACATGTCAAAATGGTAATGTGTTTTTAACAAAAGAACTCAGGAAACGTAAGTTACCGACTTATCGGTTGTCTTTGTCATGGCCACACGGTCGTAATGCATGCCCTTGGATATTTAATTTTTCCCTCCAAGGCAGGTACCCTGCGCGATAGAAGACCAAACCAGATTCTGGCGTTCGATGTGTGATATGTACTGCAAAGTTATCTGTAGCACACAGGGGCAATTGTGATATAATGAGCAGCATTTGAAAACAAATAAGCATAAATGGGCAATTTTGTCGAATATGATGGATTTGTTTTCGTCATTCTACTCCCACATATGACTCTCTTCATCTAGCAAGAGTGGAAAGGACCTAGGTATTCCACTGTTTGCAAAAATTCATAGTTTCATATCCAATACCTCCACATCAAAATGAATGCGGAAGTGTCTGAATCGAAATATGCATGTGGGTCGTTGAAGGTTGGAGGCCTATGATATCAGATGGTTAGACTTGGCGCGTGCAACAGTAAGAACACTGAAGATGTTTGAGCCTTTTTAATTTATATTTTATATATCCAACAAAAGTGTTCTACAATCTTCAAAACTTTCTTTGAAAATCCGCGTGCAGAAGTTACGTACCCTTTTATGTTTTTACATAATCAGGCAGCTACATTTAATGACGAATTAAAAAAAACTCACGATGATAAGGTAACAAATTATGGAAGCAGATAATTTGCTCGAAAATTTGCAACACTAGAAAAGAAGGTTCATTGCGTATTACGCATGGTTCGAGCTGCCTTGGTGAAGGTTGAGTCAGAGCGAGTTGTAAAACTTGCCAAGTTCCGTCAAGTATTTTGTGGATTTTATGATGACTGTGTAAAATATCCTGAGAAATGAACTTAAATAGTATAGCATGAATTATATAGACTTCTGCTTCTGTTTGGAGTAATGTTAAACAATCTGTGGAATTCGTTACAGAAATTTCAAGTCGAAGTCATATTAATGACACCGAAGTGCTTGAAGAATTCATGTGTGTACAGCAATATTTTACTCATGAGCAGGTACAAGAGGGGAATTCTAAATCAACAAGTGCAGAATGTAGGTGGTGGATATGTACAATAACTTTTTGCATTACAGTACAGAAACATACCATTGGCCCATTTCTCTACAAAGGGTAGTCCTATTTTCATATTTTAATAAGGTGCCCACCGTTAACAAAAGTCACCCTCACATTGATTCTCCTAAAGCAATGCTCAACACGAAAATAGATTTCATCTGTAACTGTGTAAGGTTCTTTGAAATAATGAGAGCAAATTAGGCTAAATTCTTCTGACAGAAACCTTACTGGTATAAAAATAAGGTCTTAAGGAAACCAAAAAATAAATTCTAATTATTCTTGCTGTTTCATAATATATTTTCAAAATCAGAAATATGGGCTTGTGAGATCACCTTCTGACCGTGTAAGCTTGCGTGTGTTTGATTGACTGGAGCGCTATCAATGAAACATGATAAAGACTTACTACGATCCAATATTAACCCGACAGTGCCTTTCAAATGTCAATAAGTATCAATATCCAACAAGATGGACGCGCAAAGTATTTCACTGGTACCCAATATCTCCAAACCTTTCGCAGATATCAACCTGACAATTTTTGATGGTGATAAAAGACTTCAAAGTAAGTTCGAAAATGTCACGTTCAAGAACATGATATCAGAAAACCAATATGGCGGCCACGCGAAGTTCCCTTGAGGTACCACGGGCAATTGAGGCAGCTTTGTTTTAACCCGGGCAATCTTTAGCAACCAAATAACCCTACTTTGCTCTCTTAAAATTTTAATATTTATGCTTGTTGTCTAAAAATGGCTACACTGTTTGAATATCGAATTACTAGTTTGAAATTGTTACCCTATATTTTATCGGAGTGTAAGTCATAAACCAAAGCTATTTAGTCCATCACATGGAAATCTTAATATGTTCCAATGGCCTATCTTCTTAATGTTAATTTATAACAACTTCATGTTCCTTTTTATAGAAACTACTGGGTAGATTTAGAAGAAATTTTATTTCCATACTTAGTGATCATTACTTAGTACGTTAACATGGGCGTTCGATGTTTCTACTATTGTGACCGTAATAATATTTTTAATTTACTCTCGAATTTTTGGTTAAAAAATGATAAATATATAATTTTTTTTCGAAATGTATTTCAGCTAGAAAAAATCCCGTGTTAAAATCGCTTGTACAATCAGAGCTAAAGATGGTAAAAATTTGAGACTTCTGTGATAAGTGACAACTGAAAAAATGAACATTTATGTGCAAAACAACAAGTTCTGAGAAAATGCCATTTAAAGTTTAGTACCAGGAGAAGTACCTCTTCTGGTAGCTAGTGTATCCCTGGACCATATGAGGGGCTATCTGGATCCTCCTCTTCCTCAAACTATCTGGATCCTCTTAAATAGTTTGGGAGATATTGTGAAGAGGTAGAATATATTGTATGGACGCCATGTTGGTTTTCTGCTCACCATGTTCATGAAAGTCCCATAAGTAATCTTATGCTTTAGCCTCTATCAACATACAACATTTCAGTATGATTGCTGTAATAGATTCGTAAATAATGAGAACCGTCTACACATTTTGGATGGTCGCCATGATGGATTGTTCTGTATGTATGGCCATAGAGTTATGCACCATTAGATGAAGATTATTGCGTGCGTTTATTATTCAAACTTTCATTTCGATTGCATGATTAGGACACATGAAATAGAATACTACTTTTTAAAATTTCGCACAGCCACTATCTTCAGTTAATAAACACAATTGAATTAAATTAGATGCCAGTAGATTGAATATTTTATAAACATTTACCGTCCCAAGTTTCACTGCGCTGGGATGATAAAAGCGCGCGGAAATTCCATTTAAATATGTTAAATTCTTTTGGCCGCCATGTTGGTTTTGTACTTAACAGGTTTTATAAAACACATACGTGAACTTCTAGTAATACTCTTATCACCGTACACATTTTCAGGGTGATATCTGTTACTGTTGCGGAGATAAAGAATGCTAACGAAATATTTTGCGCGGCCGCCATATTGGATTGGTGAAAAGTATTAAAATTAGAATCAATAGTACCCTATTACAATACAACCAACTCCAGAAAAAACAAAGCTCTCAGTTCAAGATAATTTTCCTTCATATAAAACCAAATTCATAGGGAGCCTCCGTGGCCTATGCGGCAGCACGCTGGCCTCTCACCGCTGGGTCCGTTGTTCAAATCCCCGTCACTCCATGTGAGATTTGTGCTGGACAAAGTGGAGGCAGACAGGTTTTTCTCCGGGTACTCCGGTTTTCCCTGTCACAATTTCATTCCAGCAACACTCTCCACTATCATTTCATTTCATCTGTCATGCATTTAATCATTGCCCCAGGGGAGTGCGACAGGCTTCGGCAGCCGGCACAGTTAATATCCTCGCCGCTTGATGGGGGCTTCATTCATTCCATTCCCTGATTCGAACAGTCGACTGGAAGCAGGCTGTGGATTTTCATTTTCATAAAACCAAATTCATAGAGAAGACTTGTATGTTCTAATTTTCTGTGTTTTCTAATGCGCACTGCATTGTTTAAATAAATATTACACATGTTTTGCAAATAACATATATTAAGTAGTATACATAATTTTAAACGTCGAAGTGCCAGCTTTCACATCATATAAAAATCTGAAAATTGATATTTTTTCATATTTTATCCATTGGAACTCCCCTTAACAGTCCTATAACACCATACAAAATTTCAGTTTGATTGCTTAAATAGTTTCGTAAATATTGAGAGCCGGTGAAATGTATCGTCTGGACGTTGGATTGTTTTATATACAGGGTGTCTTTTATGTAACTTTGGAGAAGGATAGGTCATGTAGGGGACGGGTATATACGTAATTTGAGATGGGGAACTTGGGGTCGGAGCGGCCTCCTTAACCCCTAAAATAAGGGTTGATTCAGGCCCTCTACCCTGTCAGTTGGGCAACCGACCCATGCCTCTCTTTCCTTTCTCAATCCTTTAACTCTTGGCAATATTCATTTCAATATGTGGCGCTGGTGTAATGGATAGCGTTGCGGTACGAAAGACCGGTAGTCCCGGGTTCGATTCCGGGCTTGGGCAATTTTTTTTATGTTATTTGTCCTATTTGCACTCTCTCTCTGACGTAGCACCAGACTCTATCATGTGACTACAATACGACAAATAACATTAAAAAATACCCAAGCTCGGAATCGAACCCGGGATTATCGGCCTTTCGCACCGCAACGCTATCCATTACGCCAGCGCCACATAGTGAAATGAATTTTGCCAAGAGTTAAAGGATTGAGAAAGGAAATAGAGGCATGGGTCGGTTGCCCAACTGACAGGGTGGAGGGCCTGAATCAACCCTTATTTTAGAGGTTAAGGAGGCCGCTCGGACCCCAAGTTCCCTGTCTCAAATTACTTCTATACCCGTCCCCTACACGACCTATCATTCTCCAAAGGTACATAAAAGACACCCTGTACATATATGCTATAGAATTATATGCCAGAAGATGCATATTATGATCGTGGCTCATTATACCAACCTACATTTCTATCGATTATTGAGGACATGAGAAATATATACGTGATTTTAAAAATTGAGCACAGCCACCATTTTTAAATTCTCATAGAAATTCAATTAAAATAGACGCAAATATAATAATCCTGTTTGAAGATTTACCGTGCCAAGTATCACTGCTCTCGGATAATAAAGTCGCGAGAAAAATCCATTTAAATATTTAACGTTCGCGTCGCCGCCATGTTGGATTTGTATTCTTTCGGTTATAGAAATGCCCATAGGTGAACTTAGCCTATGTCAATAACCTCCATCATCATACAAATTTCATATTGATTCGCAGATATTGGGAACCGTCTAAATATTTCGGATGATCACCATGTTGGATTGTTCTATATGTAGGCCATAGAGTTATGTACCATTAGATGAAGATTATTGCGTGGGTTTATTATTCAAACTTTCACTTCGATCGAATGATCGGGACACAAAGAAGACTTCATTTTAATATTTCGCACACCGTCATCTTGCTTTCATGAAAAAATTTAATTCAATTAGATGTCAAAAGATTAAATCATGTATAGCCATGTAGGGTATTAGGTTTCACTTCGCTCGGTTGATTACATTTCGAGAAAATGCCATTTAAATACCATAAATAACTTGGCCACCATGTTGGTTTGGTACTTAACATTCACATAGCTGAACTTACCTTAGTATTCACTATCGTCATACAAAATGTCAGGGTGATATGAGAAATAGTTTCGGAGATATACAATGCCAGTGAAATATTTCTCAAAGCCGCCATGTTGTATTGCTGAATCGTGTTTAAATTTGAAGGGCAGGGTCAGGATGTATACAGAGTTTCATTTAAATCGCTCCAGCCATTTATATTTTATTGGGTGGGGGGCGGGGGCAGACACATACGTACGCACACACACACAAGGACAAACGGTGATCTAATAAGCCTAGTTTTTCATATGATGGAATATAGGCAGCGCTATTATTGATAGCAGAAATAAAGATCGTTTAAAATACACGGTACTGTATGCAAGTTACGCAGTCGGACTTTAAATCAGAGTATTACGTTTTCAATAGTTACCAATGAAAAGCCAGATGAGAGGGGAAGTCCCTGACTCGATCGTCAAGTGGAGGTGACGCATATTAATTACTTAAAGAACCCACGATCGAATCTTAGAAATGAGCATATTACAATGATCAGCGGATAATTCCGTATCAGTAAATATCAATGCCAAGAGCCCACATGTAGTAATAAGCAGAGGTATTAAGAATATTTCTACGCAGGGAACAATGTTTCTTATAAAATATAAATTCAGCATGGCCACTAAATTCACAGTTCAGTTTGTATCGAGCTGTTGTGGCGGAAGCTTACGCCAGATCGCGCACAAAACAATAGAGAAAAAAGTGAATTACTTTTAAGTGGAACATCAGTTTGAACAATTTCAGCTTCAAGAATTGGCAGAGGACGATTGATTATATGAGTGAACATTAGTTTGATTAGTTTATTATAGCGTGAGTTGGTGACAACCCACTATTTGAAAGATAGAACAAAGTAGTGAATAATACATACTGTGCAATACAGTATGTGTGAAAAAGGTAGAAAGGAGCTGAGTGAAATAGAACAGTCGTGTTCAACTTGAGTTAATTGTTTAGAGTGAATACAGTAGTTGAGTCCCCAGTACAAAAAACATAAACAGAAGAGGAAAGGGAAGTTGCATAGACCACTAAAACACCTGTATAACAACAACAAAAACGACGCACCAGGAAGGAATTGTCCGACGATAAAAATCGGTGGATGTGAGGAACAGACACAGAAAAAACAAACGATCAAATGCGCAGAACAACAATCGAATGATGTTTTGCAGAGTTAGAGCGTTACAAAGTGAGGACGTTAATAAGGTGTTGGTCCACCCCTGGCCTGGATACAAGCTGTCACTCGACGTGGCATGGACTGATTAAGTTCCCGAATGGTGTCTTGCGGAATTTCGTGCCAAATGGTCTCCAACTGCTGGGCTAAATCGGCGACATTCCGGGATATTCGCAATCGCCTTCCCATGACGTCTCAAATGTGCTCTATGGGAGAGAGATCAGGCGAGCGAGCTGGCCAACGAAGGATAGGGCAAGCTTGAAGACAGTCCATAGCAACACGTGCCGTGTGAGGCCGGGCATTATCCTGTTGGAAAGTAAGGCCTGGATGTCGCTGAAGGAACGGTAACTCAACCTGCCGTAGAATGTCATCAACATACTGCCGTGCTATCAGTGTGCCAGGAATGACCACCAGAGGCTAACAAAGGAGATGGCACCCCATACCATCACCCGCTGTTGTGGGGCTGTGTGGCGTGCGATAGTCAAGGCAGGATCCCCACGATGGCCTGGACGTCTCCAAACACGTCTGCGGTTGTCGTCAGGGCACCGTTGGAAACGGGACTCGTCACTAAAGAATATACTTCCCCAGTCAGCGCAGTTCCACGTTGCTCGAGCGCGGCACCACTGTAATCTGACTTGACGGTGAACAGGTGTGGGTGGTAAGTGGCGCAACGGGCGGCGCGAGCGCAAATTCCTGTCGCTCAGGCGTCTGTTAATGGTCATGGAGGACACATGTGTGCGGGTCACACGCGGGATCGTTGATAACGACAACTCCGGTGCTGTGACAGCTGTTCTGACAATCGCTCTGTCTGCCCGTGCTGTTGTGGCCCTCGTTCGACCACTGCCGTCCAGACACTGATGCCTGCCGTTGCTGACCCACGCTTGCCAACATCGTCTGATCGCCGCATCACTTCGACTCAAATGTCCAGCGACAGCTCGATTCGACCACCCAGCTTCTTTCAATCCGATCACACGCCCTCTATTAAACTGTGACGAATGAGCACGAATCCTTCGACGTGGTATTCATACAGCCGACGTTCTGATATCAGTCAAATGCAACTGCTACTTTGAACATACGCTTCAGAATCACGCCTTACATACACCTGATGCATGCGCAGTTCGGATGCGCGGGCGCTCCCCCCATTCATTCATTGGACACGAAGCTTTAATCAGTTGCATGTGCACCCGTTTAGGAAAACGGAAGTACCGGTCATCATCCGACTAAATGCTCAGCTCAGGGCGTGTACAGTTATTCCCACTGTCTGACCATGTACTCAGAATGTGAACTATAGGAAGGACAAACACAAAAGGACTATAACACCAACTACTTTAAATTGACATCTTTAATTCACTCAAATATTTCCAAATATATAGTCACAACACTAATATATTGTTTGAAATTACCTTCAAATATAATAATAAACAATATAATGACCCTTAGTCTATCTTGCTTCAATCCCAATGGATTCGTCATGATCCATCTGCTTACCCTGATACTTTAGTCTTACATATTCTAAATCTTATATTCCCAAAAATAAGGGTTTTCAGTCACTTCAACTGAGTTTCGCCTGGTCAGGCTCGAACTCAGGATATTTACCTTTACTATTTCAATGCCTTCATTTGGCTATAATCTGAACTTATTATTCTTCACATTTATTTATCCTTTTAAATCTCTTTTTCCACACATTTCAAACACAAATTATCCCCCAAAAACACAAATAACATTATTTACACATGAGTTACAATTTATTTCTCCACTTCCATGCCAATTATATTTTATTGCAGCCATTGTGTCCCTGAGAACAGGTGGTTCAATTGAGCCCGCACTCCACGACGTCCAATTCTACGATTTTTCCTTACCCGTGTTTATTCTCTTTAAGAGTAGGGAACCAAAATTTGACATTTTCAAAAACGCATTTATTATTATTCTTTATATTCATTATTATCATTTTTATTACTATTATCATTCAGGATGGGCAATCCATGAATAATAATGATCTTTGGCAGGTATTACTTCTGCGACATTTTAATCCTTCAAATAAAACCACGAGGTCTTCATTAAGACATTCTTTTAACAGAGTGACAGTTTGATGGCTCGGCCTGCGTGCGGTCCGACCGTCATTAAGTCTCCCCTCACCTTGAGCGGGGCAACGAACCTCTTATACACAACATAGCCTTCCCCTTTCGTATCTTGACCTAGCTCAATCTTAAACCATATGTTTTAACATTCAAAGAAAGACCACCTCTCCATTGAGACTCCAAGCATTTTTATTCTATTCCTTATCTGGACTGTGCTCAGTCTAATTCTTCACATTTATTCTTGCTTATTTTGGGATAATTATTCTCTGTTATTAGGATGACAAAACAAACGTATTATTAAGCCAGTTGTGGCCAACATATTATTCTGCTGTGATAGGTATTCCAAATACAAATGCTAACCAATCTAGAAACGCCATGTTCTACCTGGCTGCAGAGGTCGGCCTAGCTCGGAGGAGGGAATCAATCTCACCCTACTTCCGGCTACCCGCCTAGACAAATATCATCTATCCAGTCTTGCGATACCTTTTCGTTCATGTGCACCATAGCGACATGAGTATTACATAATACCTGAGTGAGCATTTATTCTTTCACTCGAACAAATTATATGACCTTGGTCAACCGACGAATTTCCCATAGACTATAACAATTACCCGATACTTGCACGTTAATTCAATATTTCAAAGCAATATCTTACATTTGGTCTAGCCTATTTTTGTTGACAATATTATATTTCTTGGATACTCACTTAATTATTACTGTGGTCCAGATATCCTGGCGAGGATAAATGAATTTACTTTTTCATTATTACATTTTCGTATTATTTCCATTTCGTTATTCCGTGGTCTTTTATTATTACACTTATTTTTATTAGGCCTTTCATTGCCATTAATTACTTTTAATTTATATAATTTAACCGTGTATGGTTGGTTTATGATTTTTATCACTGACTTTGATTTTCTTTGCATTACTTTAAACTCCATTAAATTATCTTTCAATTTCCTAATTATGTACTTTCGCATTAACATAAGTTGCGTTCAACTTCTATTGCGTTTACTTTGCATAACTAACGTCACTGATTTCAATTACTTAATTTATTTCTTTCGACAATAATTTGGTTCCACCCCTTTATTAATTACTTTATATGCTTACACGCACTTGGGTATTATCCGTACAATATTTAACTCGTTACTGGGCCTCATTTGTACGGCCTTCCTTATTAAAAAGTGACACTTTAAAGCACCATTCGCCGTTATCCCTTTATCATTAATCATTTCACAATAGTACATTTCAAATTATGGGTCCACAATGGCTCAATATGTTTAATTCATTTTGTTACTCACCAACCCAGGATCCGCCGTTGTGAAGAATTTCCCCCACATGTTTGTAACTAATTCATTTTCACAACAATATGGCAACACATAACACACGTGATTTTTACATGATATGACATATTGATATTTCTACACATAATGATCCTTGATTATAAAATACTTTCACAAAATTTATATTAATTTTTAAACAATTACACTATACCTTTTCATACGTTTCCACTTTCTCACTTATTCACTCTGTGACAATTCACACGTGTTAACCCTTGGGTTATGTCCTATTTTATTATCTATTTACAATTTCTTTACACACTGTGTAATAGTTCTTGTCGCATCTCAGAACGGAAGCGATGACTTCCGATTGGTTCCCTGATGACGACTCCTCTCCTAGATCTAGTTGCACGATCTGTCCTATGAAGACTTCTAAATCGGACCCCTAGGTCTCGACTCAAACTTCTGTCGTTTATCCACGGTTTAAACCCACCGGTTTATTAACTTAACCTGGCTTCACTTTTAACAATGTTATGTTGTGAAACAATGTACTTATCGACCTGTTCTTTGATTTCAACAAGCCTCGAAATGTTCTTTTTATTTGACAATGTTCGGTACTTTCCACTTTTCACTGCGCATTCATTTTATACTGGAACGCGACTCTACTTTTACTTTCGACACGCGGCCCTATTATCTTACTGGCTTTCATTTAAAGGCTAATAGATGATGCTAGCAATACTTGTTTCTAGCTACCGTGTTCGGACCTAATTTTCACTTCTGTTGCGTATTGTTCGTCTATCCTCACAATCCTATATAGGCGGAGGTCTTTCTACTTTCGGTAACTTCTGCCTGGTCTCGAACCAGCTTACTTGTACTCTTGAAAACTTATAGTTCTTTCCGAAGCTACGTGACTTCCCTGATGTCTTGTGTTCGATGTACTGAACTATCCCGCTACGGCGGACACCAAACTGAATACTGTGAACCAGTATTGTACTCCTTGGCGCCTACGGTAGACTGAATATACTGAAAATTGTTCTTTTCGCCCTGTTCGGGCCCAACTTAGAGTAATGACGACGTGTACTTGTTGAAACTGGTTGTACAGTATGACCTCCCCTGAGGTTCATACAACTGAATACGTTATTAGGCAGCAACCTCCATTAGGAGTGCTCCGTAAAATTGAATCTGATACAGCCTCACGCCCCACTGGGCTGACGAAAACTGCATACTCTCTGGCTGAAGTCTCGGCTATATATTGGGAACTTGCAAAAATAAATGAATTTGTTCTTCTTCTCGGAGCTATCTTTTGAACTAGACGTCGCAATTTCTTGAAAAAATAACCATTATGTTCCCTACAATCTAAACTTTATATTCTCATCTCGTTTTCCGAAAATCGATCGTCTACTATTTTAAATTAAATCTACAAGGCTCCTCAGCTGTGTGGGCGAGTTGGTTTATTTTTCTTCTACCCAGGACCTCTTCATAGCCCTGCCTAATGACGTAACTGCTTCGTAAGCACTTTTTCCTTGTGCCCAAATTAATCGATTTTAGTTTTGATTAATTCGTAATTCCCTGGATTATTCTGATTGACATAAAAATACTTATATGATTTTGCGTTATTTCCAAGAAAACAGGTTATTTCATAATTCTGCAGTGTTGGGATGCAATCCATGTTTGCCCTAAAAGCGCTGACATCGAACCTTCGCAGTGGTTCCCCTGCCTACCTGCTCTGATCGTTTCCTCACAGCATGACTGTCCTCGTGATTCATACACGGGTTGCATCTTGTGACTTCAGATAAGGCTGTCAATGCTCTGCGTCATTGCCTGAATCACTTCATATTTCCTCACGGCTATCTTATATGTAACTGAAAGTCTTATAACTATTTTACATTTCTCGATTACCGACAGTAGTGGCTACGCGGGCTAAAGCGCTGCGTTAGGTCAATGGGCCAAGCTCTCTGCTGACTCGGTAGACGCGTGGGATCGAGCCCCACCGTCGGCTGTCCTTGAAATGGTTTTCCGTGGTTTCCCATTTTCAACACCAGGCAAATGCTGGGACAGTACCTTCTGACAGGCCACGGCCGCTTCCTTCCACATCCTTGCCCAGTTTCATTCATCTTCATCCATTCCATCTCTCATCCCGACGCGTAGGTCGCCCATGGGCGCCGACTAGGAAGACCTGCACTCGGCCTCTCAGGAGGCTACACGACAAAAAAAAATTCTCGATTTATAATAACGTAGGTTCGAACCCCGTGCCTCTCGATTGGGCACAAATGGCCTTCTCTAGGTTTAAATAAATTTTCGAACGGGTGAAGAAATTTATTTGATATTACTCCTGGAATATATCATGTATTCCAGTTTTGAACCTAAGTTCTCTAGGCTGGCTTTAAAATCCTTTAATTCCTTTAATTATTTATTTTAGTTTCTTGAATGGGGAAAGACTGTCCATACCCGTTTGATTAATTCAGTATTATTAGTTATCCTCATTATATTTTCAGTTTGCTCCGTTTGCCGTTTTTTCTTTCACCAGTCTTCCTCAATAACTTGTCTGGTCCAGCTCGGGTTCCTGTTCACTCCCTCCACTTGAAGTGGGACGTCTCCCTTCAAGTGGGTTGTAAATCTTTCTCGTCTCGTTCAGGTTTCTTCTCTGTCTTCCCAACACATTGGCTCGCGATCCAATTGTGTGGTAGATGAGTTTTTCTCTCTGTAGTCTTCTAAGGACCATTATTCTTTTGTTTATATATTTGTCGCCTTGTTTCAATTTCTGTTTACTGTATCACAAGGTTATTATTGGTACATTTTATGATACAAACGGTTGCGCGTATGTCTAACCCGCCGGGCGTGGTGGCTCAGCAGTCTAGCTGTATGCCTCTCACCAAGGTGGACCGGGTTCGATTCCCGGTCAATGCATGTGAGATTTTCGATGTGAAATGCCATGTCCTGTGGTTCGGATTCCACGTAAAACGGAGGTCCCGTGGCTTATGATCGCGAGATTAACGGTCACGTTAAACTACAAGCTTCCTTCCTTTTTTGTCTAACCCGTCTGGTCTTTTCTTGTTCTCTTCCCTTTCGATTTCTGTCCTTTTCTTTCCTCTGTTCTTCTAGCCTGTGACCATTTACCTTCCGGGAGGTAACGGACATGCTTTTTTCCGTTCAGTCATCTTCTATGACTTAGTCCTCTCTTCTTTTCTTTCTTTAGTATCTTTTTTCTTGTTTTCCAATTGTAGAGCGCTTGTAAAGGACTTAATTTCCTTCTTTCATTTCCTATTTCTAAACTCTACTTCTTTCTCAGTTTCCAACTGTAAAATGCCTTCGGACTCTGCATATCTGTTGGATTCTTTGTGATCTCTGGCCGTGTTACAGTGACTATTCCGTTAACATTATCGTGTGGGTCTGACTCTGCTAACGACTCCCCTGTCGTTTCGACTCTAATTTCCCTTTCAGGGAGGTCTCTATTCCTCTGTGGGATATCCGATCTTTCCCAATTTCTCTGGCCTAGTCCTTTCTGATTTTCACCAGTTGTTTCATTTGCCTTCTGGCGTTCCTTCATACATGCTTGGTATTCTAATAGTAATTCCTTAATTCTATCTTTTAATTGTTTTGCCTTATACTCAAGATTTTCACTACTGCTTTCCTTATTAGCAGTTTCATTTTCACTTCTATCTTCTAAAATTTATATCTCTTCTTGGATAATTACATTTTCAGTTTCCTCATATCTATTTACAATTTCCTCTTGGACCTCCATTTTCTCTTGGACCTCCATTTCCACCTCCGGTTCTGGAGTGCTTTCTATTATTGATGGTTCCTCTTCATTTTCAAGATCTATTTGCTCGAGATTTCCTTCGATCTCATCTGGATCCTCTATTATCTCCTGAGTGCCTTCTTCATCTAAATTTAACGGTGTGTCTTCTGCTTGATCGGGTAATTCCACTTCTGCTTGAGATCCTATCACAATTTCCACATTAGACTCAATGGCCTTCCCTAAGTCCCTTTGCGTTGGTAAAACTTCGACTTCTTTAACTATGTCCATTGTTTCTAGATTAACTTCGGGTTTCCTACATTCCGTGGTTTCCCTACTTTCTAGCGATATGACGCTACTGTCAGCCTGTTTATTTGCTTCCTTTATTTTAAGGTCCTGCGGCTGCATACATTTATTATATGCATTTTTTGCGGCCTCTAGCGTTCCTTTGAATTCCTGGAGTTTAATCTTCCTGAATTCATCTAATTCTTGTACCGTTATTCTATCACTTTTATCCAGAACTTCACTTATTAACTCGCTCATTTTCTTAGACTTTCCTATAATATATCTTTGCTGTTCCTTACTATAGTTTTTCGTATCATCCTTTTGGTGACCGGTTTTAGACTGAATGTTACACCATTCATTCTCTATTTCCCACATCCGTTTCCTTATTTCTTGACTTTCATTTATAAATTCTTCCCTTTGTTTCCAAGAACTTAATTCTATCACTCCCTATTTAGCCAGACGTTGTGTTAATCTCCTTTCTGTTATTTTCATAGCCAGATCACTTTTAATATATAGATCCTTTAATTCCTTTTTAGATAACTTACCCAATTTTCCTCTTAACTCACTAAGGATTTTATCTATATTATCTCTCTCTTTCGGGATATTCTGTATTTGCTCGTCAATCTCCTTTTGTTCTTTAGGCCCTAATCCTAAATGCAAATTTCCAAATTTCTTTAACGTTTCATCGTATCCCTGGCCTACCTTTTCGAACCATTTTTCATACCTCTCTATATCCTTAAGGTTAGCTAATTCCACCATTTCCGGATTCTGAATGCTACGGCTATCATTCTTTTCGCTTTCGGCTTCTGATCCTACTTGAGCCTGCATTTCTAACTGAGACTTATTGTTTTCCTTATTATCCTCAGATTCTATTTCCATTTCCTCAGATTTAGTTTTAGTGGTCTCGAAACGTTGGTTTACCTCCGACTGCGCTTCTGAGATACGACTTACATTATTTGCTTGTACAGTACTTTCTGTTTTATGAGCCTTAAAATCATTTTCACTCATTTGACATTGCTCTACTTTACATTGATTACTCATATTTTGAGACATCTTTCCGCACTCTTTCTGGCTTACCTGAGCCTGATTTACATTTTTCTCAAACTTACTCATTGAGTTTTCACAAAATACATCATTATTTTCATTTGTTTGAATATATTGTAGTCTTGCGCATACTAGTTCGCGGTTGGGAGCGATCAGTTTAGTTCGCAGCTCCTTAGCGAACTAGTTCGCTCTTTTAGTTCGTTAGCTCCCATCTCGAATTCCCTGTAAGATAGATCGTTCGCTCGCCTTGCTACTGCCACTGCACGCGCTCTTTGTTTCTTATAGCAGTCTGTCACCACTGATTACTCGTCACCAGTGATTGCTCATTCACATTGCTCTCGTTTCAAGCAATAAAGTAGGCTACTGTAACAGTTACTATGCTCGCTGCACGTGCAGTTCCTGCATTAGATATTGCCATGTTGCGTGTGTAGTAATGTGTTTTACATTTTGATATTCGAAGATTAAAAAATACAAAAATATGAGTATTGAAACATTAGTGAAATTCCTTACTCCTTCCTTATTTCATTTTATTCCTTGTAGGAACATAGGGCAGCTACTAACTTCTTCCATCTCACTCTATTGTTGGCCATCCTTTTAATTAGGGTCCATGTCTTTCCTTCTGAGAAAATTTCTCTGTCCGTTGTTTATAAAGCCAAAAGTCGTCTTTTGTTTATCATTAGTGAAATACCGGTACCATACCTAAAAGAATAACAGTACCGTATGGACGATGTGTTCGTAGAAGCATACACTTATTATTCTCTTTATTTTTATTCTCGCGTGGAGCCGATAACCTAGATTTTAGGCCCCTTAAAACAACAATTATCATCATCATTTTTCGCGTATATCGGCGGGTCATCCGATTCCATTTCCTACTTGTCACTAGGTGATGATAAGACGTACCCCCCGCCCCGCAATTTTCGTTTCATTTCTTACTTGCTTCGTGATATTAATTATTTGGCTGCTCTGAAACCGTTGGGTACATGATCGTTATGGCATGAATGGGAGAAATAGTTTTTTTAGTTCAGAGTTATTGTCCATAGAAGTTCGCTTTTCTTTGTGAATCATCGTCATAATGTTCATTTCTTAAAAACAGGTAAAAGTAGTTGTATCACCATGTATCGAGAAAAATAAATATCAACCAGTTCATTAAAATGGTAATGATAATCCAGTTCACCGATTTTCTAAATAATTGGACATATTTTCAAATAATCCAAAATGACTAAGTTAAATAAAACTGTGGAATTATCCCCACATCTAAATCAGTTAACTATCAGTAACTTCAATTTATGAACCGCCACTGTATACATTACAAAATAATATAACGTAGTTATTACCTATTAGCGTGTTAGCACTGGTAGTGTGTTATACTGTTATTATTATAAACCAACATTGAACATTTGTCGCACAGCGCCAAAACTTGACAATCTTGCAACTAACAATAGATACACTCAATCAACTGAACTGACTGAACGATACAAAGCGCATGTGATTGTGCAGTAAGTGGTGACGTGACGAGCTGACGAGCTACGGCGGTCCCGCGCTCTCGCGCTGTTACAAGTCGGTCAGCGGGAAAAGATCGAACGAACTGACAAGCGAGGGATCTGGGAACTAGTTCGGTAGTTCGTCTGTGGGACCCGCTCTTCCGAACTAGTTCGTTCGCGAACTACACAAGACTACTATATTGAGTGCCCCACATATTATTTACTAATTCCAGGAATCCTGGTGATTCCTCACAAAAAGACATACTTGTATCTGAGAGATTATGGGCTACTTTCCCTCACACATAGGATCCATGCACATATTTGACAGATAATTATACGGAATGTGGGAGTCCTTACTCAAGAGATTTTATCTTAATATGGGTACTGTGCCCGTCAGAGGAGCTGCCAGGACAGCCAACAACCGAAATGACTTCCCTAACATCTCATCCGCCGGACCTAATTGCCGAGAGGATCAGGTGAACTTCCAAACAGGCCAAAACGGCACGAGAATCCATCATCCACGGGGATCGTGGTACATGGTGACAAAGGTCATAGACTGCCTAAGGAAAGGTTCACCTTAAAAGCTAGACTGAGAAAAGAAACATCCAGACTTATGTAAAACATCGTGAAAATTTATTTTAAAATCAACAAACCCCTATCCTAGTTCGGAGGGTTTCCATCGGCTAATCTGCAAGCTAATAAATAATCAAAAATAAAGAGCTGATCCCTACCTGAGAAGTTACAGTAAACCCTCGCGAAAGATCTATCTCACAATAATTAAAGCAACAACAGCAACACTAGGAAAAATGGTACGGCAAAAAAACCTAGGTCAAGTTACAAGATCAAGCTAATATCGGAATTTACATTTAACAGGGCAGCAAAACAAATCTGAATTAGGATGATACCATTTCCACATTTACATTTAATATTAGTTCATCTAGCTAAGTCCTACCAATTAATTACAAAATTTACGGCGGTGACGTCCGTAATATCAAACAATTACAATCAAAGCTATGTGACAAGCCATAAAAAAAATATCTAAGACACTCTTACAAACTGGGTGCTAATCAGCACACAAAAGGTGACATAGAGGATTTGTACACTTTTACATCAATAAATCAATAAATACAAGATCACAGTTTTATTCAAAGCCTACCTACACCTTGGTTTACTGTTTGTAAGCCATAGTCATTTAACGTGTGTAATTACGGTGACGACTGCGTAGTGAAGACTACGTCTAACATCGTATGGCCTGCGCTCCACCAGCTATGAACTAAAGGTTCGAGCAAGCCTCTGTCGCTACAAAAAGTGTCAGTTGTCCTAAAGTCATTTCCTCCAGGAAATACTTTCATTGGCACGGCTATGTCAGCAGGTTCCAAATGCAAATGAACAAGGTTAAATAGAAAGGATTCGTTAGTTATATTTTGATTATCAAAATTATGCGTTTTATTATTAAGATGTCGGTTTAAATTATCGTTGGTTTATGGCGAATAACAGCTGACTAGCCTGGCATAGAGCGTCTCTGAGAGATCATCTCTGCCATAAAGCCTCGACTCAAAAGTCGGAATACAATCAACGAGCAATAACAACTCGGACACACAATAACACAAGTTACCAGCGGCGCACAGCTCGCGTTCAATAACTCTGGGACGGGCCTGGACACATCAGTTACCCTCCATAAATATCTGGTCGACGGGAACAGTCCCGGACATGGTACACAAAATACCTTCACACATGAAAAACCCTCATCACGGGGCTAGCCTCCAACATAAAATAAGAATCCTGACATAATCGGATACCTATCAGTAGAAAGGTGCTAAGTGCCATTTTTTGAAAAAAAGCCGTTTTTTTGCTCGAATGGTGCTATGTGCGATGTAGCATTACATATCAAAAGGGCTAACTCCTCAGTGGTTTCGAAAGACCTTCCAAGAGCATCACAAGATGGCACTAGTGGTAAGTCCTGCAGCTCTTTCAGAAGAAAGGTGCAATGTGCCAATCATTTGTTCTCATTTCCCTCCAATATGGGCATCATTGACAGAATTGTTCAAGGAACTTAGAATACTCAATTATTAGCAGTTTGTACTGGTGGGAACCTGTGTACGGATAGCACAGTTTGTTTCCTGTTGGAAACCCGACTTTGCCGTGCATTAGTCTCGCAAAATCTCGTAAACTACTGCTCTGATTTCATGAAAATTTTACAATTTGTTCTCATTATGGTAGACAGTGTTTAGAAAGTGGTTTGAGCAAAAATCGAATTGGCAGTATTTTAAAATTAATTTACATTAAAAAGCCATGCCAATATTCAATCTAATAACTTGACTGACAGATGGTGACACAGTGCATCCACTTCAAAACCGTCTATGAGCAAAAATAACATCCCGTACCATACCCTTTGATCAATACGTGCAATAAAATAATACGTAACGTAACAGAATCTTACTGTATAATCTAATTACAGCATATTAAAGTATGTTATAATAATAATACATTTCACGTTAATGTGTTTCGACCAACATATCTAATGTGAGAATGTACTACTAACGGAAGGGATGTCAATATCCCGACCCGAACTTAAGCTGGTATAACTCTACTATTCCCTCTCTCATTTTGCACTGCCCCAAAATAGTTAATTGATTGCTTGCAATTAATTAATTAAATTAATATTAATTACCCTAGCACTACTAAAATCCATCGCACTGTAAATACCCTGGCTATCAGTTACTCAATTAAACTATAGCCAGGGGTAAAATACAAATTCATTATTTCATTTATCCACCAATATTTTCACCCCTTATACTAGAGTAAAAGGAGCCCGGTTCACGGGCACCAGACTCTACCCCTTCCTGCATTCACCTTAATGGTGGTATGCTTGTCACTGCCAGGGAATAGATTGTCAAGTTCTCAAGGTAGGTTCGATAGATTTGAGTTACTATGAAAACAATTCCGTGTCGTTTTACAGTGTACATTACATTACTAAAATTCCATGTCGTTTTAGAGCCCATTACAATGCCAAGGAGAGGAAGAGCCGACAGAGGTCGTCGAAGCCAGTTAAATGCGCGGCGAGCTACTTCACGTGCAAACCGCACTGATGACCAAAGAGCGACGGACAATGAAAATAGTCGTATGGGCATGTCTGACTTACGTTCGAGAGCGACTGAAAATGAACGAACAGCGAATAGATTCAGAATGCAATGAGGTCGTGAATATCAAACACTACGCCAGCGAGCACGACACAATGGACATGACTGATTGCGCCGAAGCGATGCTCCTATGAACCTAGAAGATCAGTTGACCGAATCAAAAGAGGTGCTTATTCGGCTTGTTTTTTTCCGAACGTAGCGCAGAACTTCAAAAACCATAATTGGCTGAGCGAACGAGCCATATTGGCAGCGAAAAATAAAGATCCCAACGAGACCATTCAAAATTTCATTCCGGAACAGTTGTTTTCCTTCAAATCGGTTGACACAGTTATCAACCAAGATGAGGTAGTCAGCCATCTCACAGAATTTTTGAATTCGCTGGAATTGCTTGGATTACCACCTCACAATTTGCAATTGAGAGTAGGCTCAGTCATCATCATGTTGCGTAACATCAATCAACTTCGACTATGCAATGGAACACGACTGGCTGTGGAAAAGCAAATGAACAACGTCACCGATGGAGAAGTTGTTATGATTCCATGCATCCCAATGATTCCTCCGAACGTGCTATTCGATTTTAAACGGTTGCAATTTCCCATGCTTCTGGCCTTCGCAATGACCATCAACAAATCACAAGGTGAGTCGTAGGAAGTTTGTGGAATTAACTTGGAATTTCAGTGTTTCGTGCATGGACAACCATATGTTACGTGTTTGCGTGTCGGAAAGCCGTCATCTTTGTTTAATTAGCACGTAGCACATTCGTAAAGACTAGTGGACTTTGCACCTTTCACAACTTTTAACATTTCACTCAAACAGAATTCCACAATTTTCATAGTATGAACCTATATCTGAGACTGGATAACAAGGAATACTATATCTGTATGTTATTCAAATAAGAAGAATAAATACTCACAAATAAACTGACTAAACACTTTTTACTATAATACTCAATGTTCATAAAAATGGCACTTAGCACCTTTCTACTGATAGGTATCCAATTGTACTCGTCGAAACAACGGTACACCCAAAAGGCGTTTAACTAACAAATGACAATCTAAAGCACATGTGAGCAGATACAGAAATGGACTCTGGGTTCCATGAGCTATCAATGCAATGAAAAATAAATGAATGCTACAAGCATTCTGTCGTGTGTTAACATAAGTCTGTCTCACTTGGAAGCAAGCGCTCTCACTCGTGCGCTGGGAAATATTCACAAACCTGTCTCAGTCACAGCAAGTTGCAGGCTCCCTGCACTATTAGACACAACACGTTGACTGGGCCGGCAATTCAGGCAAGAAAATAACTATGAAACTGGCCTCATAATAATACCTTTACCATAGGTTATAAACATCAAAGAATGTGTGCATTAAGAGCACGCTATAAAGCTGAATACAAACATATAACTCTGTCTTTCATAGCAAAGACGTTTAAAAGATAGCAATGTCACTCATTGCTGGAGCTCTTTGCTCTCAAAGATAAAATACTTCAGTAGTTTCTTGTATCAAACATTCAAATAATCACGTGTCATCACACTTGACACAAACAAAATAATATTATGGCGCAAACTCCACTCTGCTGGATTTGCTTAATGATACGTTGGGAACTGGGTTCGATGCTAGGCTACAACGAAACATCCCTTTTACATGCAAGGTCTACACTTGACCTGGATGGCTTCTGAGCACATCCTGAATGAAATATAAATGCAGTTACAAAACTGGTAATTACAGTCGATTACCTAAATGATACGACTTCTCTAATGAAATCAGGGGCGTAACATTGACTGTCTGCTATGAGTGCAGTTAAAGAATTATGATATTGGCATCAGTTTGCCGTAACAGGAGTCTGCTAAGACTCGAAAATCACCCCAGAAAGGGTTAAACAAAGTAGCCTTGGAATGACTACGGTCACGTTTAGCAATAGACAGGAATTGGCGTCCTATGACGTCCATCAGGTTGCACCAGGGTTGAACAAAATATCAAACCCAAGGGTGGCTCACAATCACTGTGGATAAATAACATCTAATTATACTAATTACATTCCCTACCTATGAAATGGCTGTCACTAAGATCGGCTGATTTACAATCTACACTAATCTAAATATACCACCAATGACTAGAACAAAGAAGGGTTGTACAAACTCACGATATGAAGGAGCCCACACTTAGCTCTCTGTCCAACGACAAGGGTTGAACAAAAGCACCTCTGGCTTTCAGGATTGGCATCGTCCGTATCAGAACTTCCATCTTGGCTCTCCTAAAGACCAGGGTTCGGTCTGTCCCTGTAGTTGACATCGTGAATGGGTTGGACATGCCTAGGAAAGGCATCCTCGATTCCTTCCTTCTCGTTCGACGTTCTTGAAGTTCCAAATCATGCTCGTTCCATCCGAGACATCTCCCTCATACCATAACGGTACTTAGCCCATTGTCTCCGACTCGAACATGGTGTTATAAATGTCGAACACGTGGTCGATAATATTAGACATCATGTATTTCATTAGTACTTGAAAATTGCGGTGTGCTTTGTAGCTATCACAGGCGTTACACACATATCTAGCAACACAGCCACTACACTTTGCAGATATCATTAATAAATGGCCATGCACTGATCTGCTGGTTCACACGTGCACAGACTCTACTTTTGCAATCACGTGGTAACCGTAAAATTGGCGTCGAATTCATGCGGATAAATCCACTGCAGTAATTTATATACGACGCGTATTCAGCGTAACACTCGTTTAATGCAACGTTACCACGATTACATGTATATTTAACACTAGGCTTCATCCCTCCACAAATCACGTGGGTACAAGAAATGTGGTGCTACAGAATCGTAGAAAATTCACAATATGTTTCAAATAAGTTCACAATGCTATTTGTGCTGATCACTACACTTTACAAATCGTGATGCACAGTACGATGGTGCTCGATGACACTTGATAAAAATTCCTCGCTATAAAGCGGACTTTTCCCACGTCTTACACGACGGGTATTTCAACACGCCTCCACCGGGCGGATTCTCAAGACGTAGTGCACGGAACTGCGTTCCTCGTGGAATCAAGTCGTCAAACTAAGTCGTTGAGCGACTATTTACATCCCTTCTTGCGTATCTGCAATGATATTACCGTACCTTAAAGTGAAAAAACATTCTCCAAGATGTTTCAAAAATACTGAATGACGAAATGGAATATTCTGAGTCTCGTAGAAAGGTAAATTTGATTAATAAGACCTCAGATAAATAATTAGCCGACTTCATCAAAGTAAAAAGAGCGATCCTTCGCTACTCCAAAGAGAATAGTATAAGATCTCAGCTTCTGGTTGCTTTATGGGTGTGTTCAAAGGTAATACATCCCATCATAAATGTGTTGTCATGAAAAATATCACATGAACCGTAGCTCAGCGGGTTCAGTAAGCTATACTCATACCCGTTCAACACTTTCCAATTTGAAAGTTCAACATGAAGCAAGATTTTTTTTTCAAAAGAAAAATTCAAATTCAAAAAAAATTCTAAAACTCATATTTTTGGAAAATTTTGGATTTTTCAAAATTTTGAAAAACCCGAGCTTTCCGATGTATTTTTCCGGAAAACCATGCCCCACGTTGGGCGCCATAAAAAGTTTTGTAGCCAGGGGTTTTGTATATTGATTATAGAGCAGGTTTATTTTTAATCAATGCGGTCACTTATTTATTGGTTGTGACTTCTATTCTTGATCTCGACCGTCCTTCTTGCCAACCCATGTTCACATTCAGCGCTAATTTATAGACCCCTGCTTCACCCGTTTAGGAAAACGAAAGTAACGGTCATCATCCGACTAAATGCTCAGCTCAGGGCGTGTACAGTTATTCCCACTGTCTGACGATGTACTCAGAATGTGAACTATAGGAAGGACAAACACAAAAGGACTATAACACCAACTACTTTAAATTGATATCTTTAATTCACTCAAATATTTCCAAATATAAAGTCACAACACTAATATATAGGTTGAAATTACCTTCAAACATAATAAAAAAATATAATAACCCTTAGTCTATCTTGCTTCATTCCCAATGGATTCGTCATGATCCATCTGCTTACACTGATACTTTAGTCTTAGATATTCTAAATCTTATATTCCCAAAAATAAGGGTTTTCAGTCACTTCAACTGAGTTTTGCCTGGTCAGGCTCGAACTCAGGATATTTACCTTTACTATTTCAATGCCTTCATTTGGCTATAATCTGAACTTATTATTCTTCACATTTATTTATCCTTTTAAATCTCTTTTTCCACACATTTCAAACACAAATTATCCCCCAAAAATCAAATAACATTATTTACACATGAGTTACCATTTATTTCTCCACTTCCATGCCAATTATATTTTATTGCAGCCATTGTGTCCCTGAGAACAGGAGGTTCAATGGAGCCCGCACTCCACGACGTCCAATTCTACGATTTTTCCTTACCCGTGTTTATTCTCTTTAAGAGTAGGGAACCATAATATGACATTTTCAAAAATGCATTTATTATTATTCTTTATATTCATCATTATCATTTTTATTACTATTATCATTCAGGATGGACAATCCATGAATAATAAAGATCTTTGGCAGGTATTACTTCTGCGACATTTTAATCCTTCAAATAAAACCACGAGGTCCTCATTAAGACATTCTTTTAACAGAGTGACAGTTTGATGGCTCGGCCTGCGTGCGGTCCGACCGCCATTAAGTCTCCCCTCACCTTGAGCGGGACAACGAACCTCTTATACACAACATAGCCTTCCCCTTTCGTATCTTGACCTAGCTCAATCTTAAACCATATGTTTTAACATTCAAAGAAAGACCACCTCTCCATTGAGACTCCAAGCATTCTTTTCTATTCCTTATCTGGACTGTGCTCAGTCAAATTCTTCACATTTATTCTTGCTTATTTTGGGATAATTATTCTCTGCTATTAGGATGAAAAACAAACGTATTATTAAGCCCGTTGTGGCCAACATATTATTCTGCTGTGATAGGTATTCCAAATACAAATGCTAACCAATCTAGAAACGCCATGTTCTACCTGGCTGCAGAGGTCGGCCTAGCTCGGAGGAGGGAATCAATCTCACCCTACTTCCGGCTACCCGCCTAGACAAATATCATCTATCCAGTCTTGCGATACCTTTTCGTTCATGTGCACCATAACGACATGAGTATTACATAATACCTGAGTGAGCATTTATTCTTTCACTCGAACACATTATATGACCTTGGTCAACCGACGAATTTCCCATAGACTATAACAATTACCCGATACTTGCACGTTAATTCAATATTTCAAAGCAATATCTTACATTTGGTCTAGCCTATTTTTGGCGACAATATTATATTTCTTGGATACTCACTTAATTATTACTGTGGTCCAGATATCCTGGCGAGGATAAATGAATTTACTATTTCATTATTATATTTTTATGTTATTTCCATTTCGTTATTCCGTGGCCTTTTATTATTACACTTATTTTTATTAGGCCTTTCATTGGCTTAACTCGTCATGCTAAGGTCATTTGCAGTTACTCCCAATTTATATCATTTAACCGTGTATGGTTGGTTTATTATTTTTATCACTGACTTTGATATTCTTTGCATTACTTTAAACTTCATTAAATTATCTTTCAATTTCCTAATTATGTACTTTCGCATTAACATAAGTTGCGTTCAACTTCTATTGCGTTTACTTTGCATAACTAACGTCACTGATTTCAATTACTTAATTTATTTCTTTCGACAATAATTTGGTTCCACCCCTTTATTAATTACTTTATATGCTTACACGCTCTTGGGTATTATCCGTACAATAATTAACCCGTTACTGGGCCTCATTTGTACGGCCTTCCTTATAGAAAGTGACATCTTAAAGCACTATTCACCGTTATCCCTTTATCATTAATCATTTCACAATAGTACATTTCAAATTGAATACTGTGAACCAGCACTGTACTCCTTGGCGCCTACGGTAGACTGAATATATTTAAAATTGTTCTTTTCGCTCTGCCCGGGCCCAACTTATCGTAATGACTACTTTTACTTGTTGAAACTGGTTGTACAGTATGACCTCCCCTGAGGTTCATACAACTGAATACGTTATTAGGCAGCAACCTCCCTTAGGAGTGCTCTGTAAAACTGAATCTGATACAGCCTCACGCCCCACTGGGCTGACGAAAACCGCATACTCTCTGGCTAAAAACTCGGTTATATATTGGGAACTTGCAAAAATAAATTAATTAGTTCTTCTTCTCGGAGCTATCTTTGAACTAGACGTCGCACATTTTTGAAAAAATAACCATTATGTTCCCTAATATCAAAACGTTACATGCTCATCTCGTATTCCGAAGATCGATCGTCTACTATTTTTAAATTAAATCTACAATGCTCCTCAGCTGTGTGGGCGAGTTGGTTTATTTTTCTCCTACCCAGGACCTCTTCATAACCCCGCCTAATGACGTAACTGCTTCGTAAGCACTTTTTCCCTGTGCTCAAATTACTCGATTTTAGTTTTGATTAATTCGTAATTCCCTGGATTATTCTGATTGACATAAAAATACTTATATGATTTTGCGTTATTTTGAAGAAAACGGGTTATTTCATAATTCTGCAGTGTTGGGATGCAATCCATGGTTGCCCTAAAAGCGCTGACATCGAACCTTCGCAGTGGTTCCCCTGCCTACCTGCTCTGATAGTTTCCTCACTGCATGACTGTCCTCGTGATTCATACACGGGTTGCATCTTGTGACTTCAGATAAGGCTGTCAATGCTCTGCGTCATTGCCTGAATCACTTCATATTTCCTCATGGCTAGCTTATATGTAACTGAAAGTCTTATAACTATTTTACATTTCTCGATTTATAATAACGTAGGTTCGAACCCCGTGCCTCTCGATCGGGCACACATGTTCGGTCCGAATGTCTTAGCTTACGTAATTTCCTTACAATCGGAAAACGCCATCCCGATGCGTCGTTTTTGTTGTTGTTATACAGGGTACTATGAAGACGGGTAGTGAGTGAACGCAAGTGCGAACTTCCAAAGTGGCTAATTAAATGCGTAGTAAATTCAATACGCTCTTGAAATTTGTAGTTGTAGAGGAAATCCCCGAGTGACAAGTGAAGATCAAAATCGACCCTACCTCAACATCGGACATTTGAAAGGCATCTGTCGCGCTGACCAGATGGGAGGAAGTCTTGGAATCGAAGGAACCACCGTGAGGATGGAGGCCAAATGCTAAACATATGTTGGGGCCAAACATTCCAGGAACTATCACATCATTATACCTAAGCATTTCTATATGTTAGCAAGCATCAATATGAATAGGAGCATATCAGTCTATACTAATATAATAGAGCTGAAGAGTTTGTGTGTTTTTGCGTTTAAACGCGCTAATCTCTGGAACTATCTGCCGGATTCGAAAAACTCTTTTTTATATGATAGCCAGATTCAAGAGGAATAGCTTAGGCTATGTCAAATTCCGGACAGACCACTCCATTCCCTGCATTTAGGCCCTTTGGTACTAATCTACACCGTTTCACCGATCAGAACCAAAATTCGTATACTTACCCTTTGGAACCCCGCGAGAAACACTGTCTGCAGGGAATTTATGAGAGACCGGTCCATTCCCTGCATTTAGGCCCTTTGGCACAAATCTACACCTTTTCGCCGATCTGAACCAAAATGGGAATACATAGCCTTTGGAACCCTACGAGTAACACTGTTTACATGAAATTTCGGACAGACCACTCTCTTCCCTGCATTTAGGCCCTTTGGCACAAATCTACACCGTTTCACCGAACAGGACCAAAATTTGTATAATTACCCTTTGGAACCCAGCGAGTAACACTGTCAGCATGAAATTTCGGACAGACCACACTATTCCCTGCATTTAGGCCCTTTGGCACAAATCTACACCGTTTCACCGATCTGAACCAAAATTTGTATACTTACCGTTTGGAACCCTGCGAATAAGGCAGTCTACGTGACATTTCGAACAGACCACTCCATTCCCTGCATTTAGGCCCTTTGGCACAAATCTACAGTGTATCACCGATCGGAACCAATATGCGTATACATACTCTTTGGAACACTGAGGGTAACACTGTCCACTTTAAATTTCGGACAGACCACTCAATTCCCTGCATTTAGGCCCTTTGACACAAATCTACACCGTTTCACCGATCTGAACCAAAATGTGTATACTTACCCTTTGGAACCCAGCGAGTAACACTGTTTACATGAAATTCCGGACAGACCACTCAATTCCTTGCATTTATGCCCTTCTTCACAAATCTACACCGTTTCACCAATCTGAACCAAAATTTGTATACTTACCCTTTGGAACCCTACGAGGAACACTGTATGCATGAAATATTGGACAGACCACTCCATTCCCTGCATTTAGGCCCTTTGGCACAAATCTACACCGTTTCACCGAACAGGACCAAAATTTGTATAATTACCCTTTGGAACCCTGCGAGTAACATTGTCAGCATGAAATTTCGGACAGACCACACTATTCCCTGCATTTAGGCCCTTTGGCACAAATATACACCTTTTCACTGATCTGAACCAAATTTCACATACTTACACTTTGGAACCCGACGAGTAACACTGTCTGCTTGAAATTTCGGACAGACCACTCCATTCCCCGCATTTAGGTCCATTGGCACAAATCTACACTGTTCCACCGATCTGAATCACATTTTGTACAGTTACCCTTTGGAACCCTGCGGGTGACACTGTCCACTTTAAATTTCGGACAGACCACTCCATTTCCTGCATGTAGGCCCTTTTTCACAAATCTACACCGTTCCTCCTAATTGCACCAAATTATACTTACACTTTGAAACCTTGCTGGTAACACTGTCCACTTGATATTTAGGACAACGCTCTCCATTCCCTACGTTTAGAATAACAAACTGAATTTGAAGACCATGTATTAAGGCCCTAGAATTATTCATATCGGTAGTAGTGTAACTGTAAGAGTAATTTAATAAGTCTATTGTTGACTGGCAATTCGGGCTTCATCACGTCGCCCCTACCAGTGTTCTGGTGCAGAATTGCGAAAATAGTTAAATCTTGCGCTGCTTATAAATTGCAGTCACGGGAAGTAATTAGTGCAAAAAGATTTATTTTGCCCCTTAAAACAGTTATTATCTTGAACATATTATGCATCTGTATAATTGCAATGGTGTTGGAGCAATACATGGAGGGTATCAGCTGCAATAAGCGTTGGTTCTTTCAAATTTACCGTAATTTATTCCGAAACTTATCGTTGAGCCCTATGTGGCCATAAATGTTATTATTGCTGCCTCAGGAGCTCGGGACAGCCGAAGTTTTCCAAAGTATTCTGATTATTTTCCTACGGCGCTATGCGACAAAAGACAACACTATTGGTTTCTACATTTCTAACAGACAATGAAATATAGGCCCTAGGCAGTGTCTTTTATTTCACTTACTCCTCTTTCTAATCATTTTAAAAAAATTGTTTGTAAATTACATGTGTCAGTGCTGTAATTAGTAAATAACCGTTTCGCTATTCATTATTATCATTATTATTATTAGGGGAAAATGATCTAAATGTTACGTCCATTATACTGTACTGCTTATCACCCTCACCACCACCACCACCACCACCACAAAGAGTTATATTTTATTCTGGTAGTTTAAGTATCATGTGCCAGTTCTGTAGTAGTATTCATCATCATCCATAAAACAAATAAATCCACCGGGCGAAGCCGGGCACTACTGCTAGTGTAAATATATAATTTAAAATAATTTAGATAACGGAACAAATGAGTAGCATTATTAAGCCCAGATGAGTAAATGAAACCGCATATTTCCATAAGCAAAGTGCACACATCCCAAGGATGACGAAGAATGTATTGAATGATGGGTAACTTGAAGTTATATCGACAGGTAATATTCTTAGCCTATTTTCATCATATAAAAACAAGTAGTTCCGTGAACAACTAAATAACCTATTTTCGTATATCCTTTCATAATCCTTAGGACACGAAAGATGAAAACGAGGTTTTTAGCCTACTTTTGATTTTTGCAAAAAAATAAAGTAGACATGAGATCTACACAGGGCCAAAAATTTTGGGTCTGTCTGTGTGTGTGAGTGTGTGTGTGCATGTGTGTGTATGTGTGGGATTTGGTATGTCTGTCCCCCCATATCAATTCAAACACGGTGAAACCGAATTGGACGAAAGTTGGTACGGAGGTAGCACTAGCTAAGGGCACCTCAGTGTCATGTTTTATATCGCTGCCATCTTGACGGAAACGTTATGGTGGCCACCCAAATGTTCAAGGCTTAAATCAAATTACGACTAGCATAATCATTTGATCCGTACCAAATTTTGCAACAACATACCTACATATGGGAAGCGTCTTTTGAGGAAACTACAAGGTCATCAACCCAATAGTTTGAAGATGGCGGCCGTGCATGTGTGCAAATTGATACCCCCTATCAATTCTAACACAACGCAACCAAATCGAACCACCTTTGGTACAGAGGCAGTACTAGCAAGGGACAACTCAGTGTCATGTTGTATATTGCCGCCATCATAACAAAAGAGAAATGGCACCCACCCAAACGTTCTGAGCTTAAATCAAGTTACGGGTAACCGAATAATCCGATCTCTACCAAATTTCGCAACAATATACCCTACTAATGTGGGAAGCGCCTTTTGCCCAAACTACAAGGTCATCAGCAAAAGGTTTCAAGATGGTGGTTGTATGAATCATGCTAGTATTATAGCCTAACAGTAACTTACGATTATACAAGGCCTGGCCTTACAAAATGCGCTCATCGTATATAGGGAGGCTTAAACTGTCCTCAAGGTGGTGACCGGTAGGATATTAGCATTTTAAAATAGAATATGTAGCCGCAGTGGTGATTAACGCTGACCGTGCCGTATCGCGGTTATACATGCCGTCCCGTTGAGTCAATGGCGGCTATGTTATGCTCGTAAATCCATATATCTCGGTAACTTCGTAAGTTTATATGCTTTTAGGAATGTACTGAACTAAATAATACATATTTAATATCAAATGGTTCATAGAAACGTCAGAAAACGCTAATAAAATCGTTGATTTCAACGCAAAATATGATACAGTTATACTAATTAAGAAGGTTCTTACGTAGTGTTAACGTACACCATCCGTGGCACAGTGGTAGCGACCTAGGCTTTTAGTCGGAGGTTTCGTGGTTCAAATGCCCGTGTGTTCACTTTTTTTACTTCGTTTATTTGGTATTTATTATTCTATAACTACTCGCACGTTATAATGTTAAGCATATACGGTGTGTATTTGCAATGGAATATATTATATAGGCTTATACATCACATATTTCTACACTCAACTATAGCGATTAAAATTCTTTGACCTTGATCCGCGGTAGAATCTATTGTTGTTGTTTTTGTTCTTGATTCTTTAGGGATTTTGTGGCATCATGGTCTTGTAGCGTAGCGTGAATTGAGGTTGCCTGCGAGCGCTCGGCGCTTGCACTTTCCCTCCCGAGCTGGTATTCCGGTACTATGGGGACGGGTGGCACTTTGGCGAGACAAAGTAATCCAAAAGGAAAGGACGTACTAATTTTCACTTCAGAAAAGTTGTTTTTATGATGCATTCAAGAATGCTGGAGGGATTTGAATTTGGTATAATAATTTTATTTGTGGGCACTGTTGGATCTCTGGCAAACCAACCGAATGCTTCCAGAGAGGGAAGAGAGGAAGTTATTTTGATGATTTTAGCGAAGTTGTTATTGTTTTTTTGTGAAATTCTTATACAAATACCAATTGTTGCACTTTAGGAAAACTAAGCTTTTACCCAGCAAGATGCCGACTAAAAGTTTAGAAAAGAGGAGGACCTCAAACCTAACTCAAAAAAACTTACATTTTGAGAACAAACCATAAGTCAGAGAGAAAATCTCTACAAGTAGGAAGCTTGCGGAGCTAGCTATACTTGCCTCAATTGCTTGTTGGAATTGGCTATGAAAACCAAGAGAAACTTTAAAAATGTTGTTGTTTGAAATTTTGTTTCTAATGCAACAAATGGTAAAGGATTTATCAGTGAAGAGATTATGTTTTTCTCGTATATAAACCTTAAGATTAGTGGGAGAATCAGGGAAGATAATGTCCTACCTAATTTTGCTTCTAGCGAGAAAAGATAAACAACAAATGAAAACAATTAATTTATTTAACAATGGTAAACGGTGAACTAAATAACAACAGTTTAGTTTTGATTTTAGTTTGAATTAAGAATAACAATTGGTTGTAAAATACAAAGGCCTCAGACCTAATAATAATAATAAGTTTAACATTTGTAAAAAATAGTAAATTGTTTCAAACTTGTTACAAGCACTAAACCTATACAAAGGTTTTAAAATGTGCTTAAAATTGAGAAATTTAAAGCTTTTGAGGACAATAAATTGTACAGTGATTATAACTTTTACAAATTAAGTAAGTTACAAGCGTTATTTGTCTGCACATGGCAAGCCAACAAGCTACAGACAAATAGATTAATTCCTGATCGTAACAGGAGAAAGAAAAAGAAGAAAATGGAAAGCGGAAATTACTGCTATTTGAAGCAGTAATTACTAGATGCGAAATACAAAAAAATGTACAGGTCGTATGAACGAAACCTGGAGAGAGAAGATTAGATACATTAATACTAAGAAAGTTGTCAATTTCCTGAGCTAGCAGGAAAAGAAAAGAAAATTAAGTAAAAAAAGTACAATTCCCTAATATTTAGATGGGAAGGGCGATTAAAATGTGGACTAGCCACAAGTTTGCGCAGAATTACAATGTTGGAAATGGAACAAATTTGGGAGGGCGCTTGATTTCAAGCGAGGCCTCTTAGTTTTTTGACTTAAATTAAAAGTTTAAATTAATTGAGTTAGTAAAGGTATTTTGGAGAAGGAAAATTGGAACTTTAGGAAGTAGTCCTGGCCAGATGTAATGCTCTAACGAACCCGGTGCGGATGATAGTTGAACGGGCACTGTTTTGCACTCAAGTCTATTGATGGATTGGAAAAGTTCACTATTGCAACACAGAAAGTTTATGAAGCGAAAAGTTATTGCAGTTGTGGAGATCACATAGTTGAATGTTGACATGTTACTTGCGTTGTACAAGTCTTATGATGCACATAATTGTTCCAGAATTGTAGAAACAATGAATTGATGCAGTAGTAGTCCCGCGGTGGGGTAGCGTATTCCCTTATTTTGTGTAGGAAATACCAGGTTTCTTGACGATTAGAAAGATTGGTTTACGTAGAAAGTTCTGGAGTTATGATGACAGTTGAATAGGGCAGTGAAGTTCCCACAGAGGAAGAAGCTAAGTTTTATAGACAGCGATTTAATTAACATGAATCCCTCGGTGTGAGAAAGTATTCCCAGTTATTTTGTACAAGCAGTACTAAATTTCCTCTTAGAAAGCTAGTTTAGATAGCCATAGCCTGACAAAGGATAATCCCTTGAAGACGGTTATTGCGCAACTTTCAGCAATTCCACACACTGTCTATAAAATTGAATTAAAAAGTATTTAGCTATTTAAAAATCCATTAAAATATGTTTAAAACATTGAAGTTTGAAATTAGCTTTCTTTCATGCCGAGCAGGTGATGGTTCCTGGTGACGGTTGGTTTTACGAAGTAGACATGGCGTCTAGTTAAAAATGTCCCGTGAGTGCAGGAGACTTGCTCGTGGGAGGGCTCAAACTGTATGCTCGAAGACTAAAGCAAAAGTGAGGACGAGCGAACACGCACACGGCAGAGGATGGTAAACGATGGGAAGGGGAAGGGGAAGCAAAAGGAGTGAGGTTATTAGACAAGAAAGTGTATATCATAATAACCAACATAACAAATGTAAAATATTCTTCATAGATGTGAATATTCTTCATGAATTGGTGTTCATGGAGATGTTAGCTGGCGACAACGACGATGCCTCGTGGATTGATGAGGAAGTTCTCTTGAGTATGGAGATATTGAGGAACTTCATTGGTTAGCTGCTAGATGCCGCTAGGTTGTCCATGGAAGATATATATCTAGAACAGACTTATAAAAAACATAAGCAAGTGCACGGAGAAAATAGAACGGAAGGAATCACTGTTGGTGTCTGCGAAAAGGGAAAGAAGGAATTAAATAAAATAAATAAATCACAGAGCAGCAAATGCTAACTCTGACTGACCGTGTATTCCAAATTATACACTATACTGGGGGGGGGGGGGGTTAAACACCAACAGAGAGCAGAAACACAATGTTAAAGGTTGAGAGGGAGGGGGGCAATTAAAAATAGGGGTCTTGTAATATGCCCATTTGTGGTCAAGATCCTAACCACCCTGACTCTTCCATCCCTTCCCGGTTAACACTCTTTCAGTCTTCCAGAGATCCATATTAAGGTGGGGGGAAGCATCCCTAACAAGAACCAGGTCCCCCACTTTGATGTCATGATTGGAAAGAAGCCACTTCTGTCTCAGTTGTAAAGAAGTTAAATATTCCAATTTCCACCTCTTCCAGAAAGAATTACGAAGGGCTTCAAGTTTAAGGCAAACGATCGGTAAATTAGAATCTCTATAAGAGTTAGGAAGGGGGAGGGGGGGGGGAGAAAGAGAGGTGCCTATAAGGAAGTGACCAGGTGTTAGTGGAAGCAAGTCATCAGGGTCATTAGAAAGAGGGGTCAACGGACGAGAATTAACAACACCTTCAATCAGAATAGAAAGTGAGTTAAATTCTTCATAAGTTAGAATACGACTACCTAAAACCTTTTTTAGATGACGTTTAGTATGCTTAACACAAGATTCCCACCTACCGCGGTGATGAGGGGCGTAAGAAGGTATAAACCGCAATTTGAAACCTTTAGAGTGGGAGAAATTAGAAATGTGTTCAATGGCAGGAGAAGGTCTGAGTGCTTTCTTCCACAATGAAGCTGTGCCTTCAAAGGTGGAGGCGTTATCGGAGAACATTTCAGAGGGAACGCCACACCTGGCAGTGATGCGAGAAACGGCTGACAGAAAGTAAGAAGTAGAGGCATTTGTTACTAGTTCCAGATGGATCACACCAGTGACCATGCAAACGAAAAGAGAAACATCGAGTTTTCCAAACAATTTGCGTTTAGCTTCAGGGGAATTGCGTTGATATTGAAATGGACCCATATAATCCACGCCCGTTAAAGCAAAAGGACGAATAGGAGAAGAGCGGAAAGAAGGTAGATCGCCCATCAATTGGGTACTAACCTTAGGTTTCACCTTAAAGCAAGGATTACATTTGTGAATTACAGAAGAAACTTCATGAATTTCATTTATTATCCAATACTTTTCCCTTAATAAACAAAGCAGTGTGCGAGTACCAACATGCAGATTTCGATAATGAAAATTACGGATGATTAATGAAGTTACGTAATGTTTAGAAGGCAAAATAACAGCATGCTTTTTGCCTTCAGAAAGTGAAGAGTGCGAATGCCTATCACCTACCCTAAGTAACTCATTGTCGTCGAGGAAAGGGGCTAAGGCGCGAAGACGACTAGATTTCGGAAGATCTTTCATAGCTGATAGCAAAGACAATTCAATAGGAAAAGTTTCTTGCTGTGTAAGTTGCAAGACTTTAATAGTAGCGAGATTCAATTCATGATTAGTTAGGTGCGGTTTAGGAAGAACAGGTTGGTCAACAACAAGATATTTCCATCGGAGAAGATAAGCAAAAATTCGAATCAGTTTGTGAAAGGAAGAGTAGCGAGACAACAAGGAATATGAAACGTTGGAAATAAGACACGAAGCAGTAGATTTAGATACTTTAGCGTCAGGCAAGTTGGAGTTTGTAACCGGAGGTTTAGAAGGCCAGCAAGAAGAATCTTCGATTAACCACGAGGGCCCATGCCAGTACAACTGGAATGCTGACAATTGGAAGGGTAAGCAACCACGAGAGATGATGTCAGCGGGTTTATCAGCGCTAGGCACATGTTTCCAATGACATCCCGAAGAAAGGGTTTGAATTTTAGAAACTCTATTTGAAACGACGGTTTGCCAGTGAGTAGGGATTTTGGCGATCCAAGAAAGCGTAATCATGGAGTCTCTCCACAGATAGATTTGCGAAAATTTTAAATTTATGACTTTCTGAAGTTTTTTTAGCGAGTTCTGCGGCCATGAGTGCAGCACACAATTCGAGCCTAGGCAAAGTAATAGCTTTAAGCGGAGCTACTTTACATTTGGCACAAATAAGATTTGAAAGTGAAGATTCATTTAGAGAATTGCGATAAACCAAATATGCACAGCAACCGTAAGCTTTTTCGGAGCTCTCGGCAAGCAAATGAAGATAGAAAGATGTATTAGGAGGAGCGTTAATTAAATTTCTAGGAATTTCAATAAGGGAAAGATCAAGTAAACTATGTCGAAAAGAAAGCCATCTGTTGAGGAAAGAGGAGGGAACAGCTTCGTCCCATTCACATTTAAGAGACCATAGCTCTTGCATGAAAAGCTTGGCGATAACAATAACCGGAGCAAGGAATTGAAGCGGATCGAAATTTTTTGCAATTTCAGATAAAATTTTCCTTTTTGTGTTAGGGAGCTCTTCGGAAAGCGAGACTTTATAGATGAGAGTATCAGTGCGAGTGCACCAGTGTACTCCCAGCGTTTTTATGGGTTCGGAATCTCCACCAATTTCAACAGAAGAGGGATCTACATCATCGATGGGAAATTGAGAGAGGAACTCAGGGGAATTGGAGTTCCACTTATGAAGTGGGAATCCTCCATTCTTTAACAATGCCTTCAGTTCTAGCAATTAGAGGGAAGTTTCTTCAAGTGTTTGAAAGGACTGGAGGTAATCATCAACATAAAAGAATGTAGTTAGTGCTTCGGAAGCTTTAGCATCAAATTTATGACCATCTTGAGAGGCTAACATATGTAAGGACCGGATGGCAAGGAAAGCGGAAGGTTTTAGATCATACGTGACTGTTTTTCAGCGAAATATTTTAATAGGTTTACTGGTTTAGTCACGCCATAAGATTCTTTGAAGGTCTTGCTGTTCGGATTGAATTAACACTTGACGGTACATTTGTTTGATGTCCACGATAACTGATATAGGGAACAGACGAAAATTTAAAAGAATAGTAGACAAATCGGACTGAATAGCGGGCCCAGAGTGAAGAGTATCGTTGAGACTATTTCCATTGGCGTCAGGTGATGACCCATTAAACACGACCTTGATTTTATCTTTGACAAGAAGGTTTTTCCACACGGGATGATGATTTAAGAAAATCGTTTCAATTTGGGGGTGCAATTCATCATCAGATTTACTGACAACTTCCATGTGATCCAAACTTTTGTATTCGTCCATGAACTCGGTATACTGTTGTTTAACGAGGGGTCCTTTCTTGAATTTAATCTGGATAGCAAAGAGAGCTTTTCGAGCTTTGGGTTGAGAATTAGTGAGTTTGGGAGGACTGAGTAATCTCGGTATCTGAACAATGAGTCGGCCTTCGGGTGAACGAGTAGTAGCGGAAATGAAGTGTTGCTCACAGAATTCGTTTTCTGAAGAGCTTAAGCTAGGAGAATCAATGTTTTCCAGTTACGAGAACTTTTCCAAATCAGTGCTCACTAAGTGACATTGTGACACAGGTTGGGGAGAATAATGGGGAAGTTGACCAGTAACTATCCATCCAAAATCAGTGTCTCTGACAACCGCATTTGAAGATAGTTAACGAATTTGTTTACGAAGGCAATTCCAAAAAACATTGGCACTGAAAAGTATGTCAATGGGACCTTGTATATTGAACAGAGGATCGGCTAGCCTTAAATGAGAAGGAATACTTAAACATGATGTATCCACAGAGTGACTAGGGGTGTCTTCGCCAATACTGTTGAGAATTAGGCAATTCAGTTTAAGAAAATTATTTCTATGACAAGTATCCTTTATGGTTAGTTTTGAGAATTGCAAAGCTTGTGATTTTAAACTGTTAATGCCTGATACATTGATAGAAGTGGGAGTTACAGGAAGGCCTAGTTTTTTGATTAAAGAATTGGAAAAAATCATGGGTAGCCGCTGAATCAAGAAGACCTCGTGCACGGACCCAGCCACCAGATTTATTCTGAACTTCAATTTGAACAGTGGATAATAATACTTGAGCACTACGCAAAGACTTAGCGTTTTGAATAAATGATGAGGCATTGGGACTGCTAGTATTATCACTTTTTTGAGAAGTGGATGCTGCTGATGACCTCGATTGATCATGGCGATGCAGTGAGATGTGATGTGCTTTTTCTCAATGGAAACAGCGTCTGGAGGACTTGCAATTAGAAGCAGAATGCTTAGGAGAGAGTCAGTTGAAACAATATTTATTTTGGAAAACTAATTTCCTTCTGTCATCGACCGACAGTTCCTTAAAGGATTTACAGAAGTATAAAGCGTGAGAATCTTTGCAAAGTATGCACGTTAATGGTTCGCTAAGACTTTTACGGGGTTCACTTTGAGCATTTAAAGCAAGAGAATTCGCAACACGGCGTTCACTAGACCTGGTTTGGTAACCAGTGGCATATGACTTGGATTTAGAAGGGCTAGACCCAGGTTTTTGGGTACTAGACGCTTCGTATTCGCTTTTAGATTTAAGAGACATGGATTCATGTTTGGAATGTTTAGAATCAGAACTTTGGTTAGCTAAAGCAGTTAACAATTGACATCTAGCATTTATAAATGTGACTAAATGCTCGTAAGAATAATCATCGTTTTTAGAGAGTTCGATTTCCCAAGCTTTGAGGGTAGCGGTATCAAATTTGGAAACCACTAAATGTATTAGGAAAGTATCCCAATGGTCGGTGGGTTGATCTAATTGAGATAATGCTTTTACATGAAGTTGTGTCGTATCGATGAGAGTACGCAAACTGGTGACGTCATTACGTTGTGAAGAAGGCAATTCAAAGAGAGCTTTCATATGGCGTTGAATACGTAACCGTAAATTACCGTATCTTTCCTTCAATAAGTTAAAGGCAATGGGGTAGTTTTCAGTGCTTAATGGAAGTGCTTCAACTAACTGCAGGGCTTGACCACGGAGAATAGATCTCAAATAATGAAATTTATAAATGACTTGAATATCTTCATTATCATGGACAAGGGAACAAGAAAGTTCGTAAAAAGAATCCCAATTAGATTCGTCTCCACAGAAGTGAGGCAAATTTATTCTGGGAAGAATTGGTTTGGGTTTGTGTGTGCCCTCACAAGACGAGGTTTGTTGTTCGTGAAGGGAACCAAGAACAGAAACGTCCTTTATCTGTTCTTCTTCAAGTAGGCGAATTATTTTGAAGGCAGAGGCTATGCCTTCGTAGTATTGATTTTCTACTTCTACTCGATCGTCTGTTTGATTGAGCATGCAAGTTTCAATTTCGGTTTGGATAGTACAATAGTATTCAAAGGAACGTTCATAGTCCTTTACACGATGTTTTAATAAATCTAATTGAGCTTCTGAGGGATCAAGATCTCTGATGTATTTCATGAATCTGGTAATTTGCCCTTTGTAAGACGCTCGTTTGGGGGGTAAGCTTTTCATCCCTGCCTTCTTTGTCTTTATCTGTGGGAGCCATGGCGAAATGGGTAAATTAAAGTGTGACTTACGAAAATGTGAAGTTTTTTGAGATGCTGTCAAGTTGGCAGCAGCGAATAAGTTGAAAGTAAGAGACACCAAAGGAGACAGGAGCGACCTCTTTCCCCTGCACCAGCTTTGCACAGCAAAGTTTTAGATGAAAAATTCAAAGCAGATATTAGTAATTTGCAAAGTATTGACAAATGGATTCTCCTGGGTTCCGGCACCGACTTTTGGTAGGTTTTAGCTGAGGATTAACACTACCCAAGGGAAGATGATAAGAGAGAAAAGGAGATAGGATTCGGCATAGAGACAAGTATTGGTAGATAGGATGAGATTACACCACACAAATTCAACTAAATTAATATATAGAACGAAATTTCGCTGTACAAAATTTAAGAGGAACCTAACTTTACTGGGGGCCTGTTTCAGGCAAGCGGAGAGCGTAGCGTGAATAGAGGTTGCCTGCGAGCGCTCGGCGCTTGCACTTTCCCTCCCAAGCCGGTATTCCGGTACTATGGGGACGGGTGGCACTTTGGCGAGACAAAGTAATCCAAAAGGAAAGGACGTACTAATTTTCACTTCAGAAAAGGTTATTTTTATGATGCATTCAATAATGCTGGAAGTATTAGAATTTGGTATAATAATTTTATATCTGGGCACTGTTGGATCTCTGGCAAACCAACTGAATGCTCCCAGTGAGGGAAGAGAGGAAGTTATTTTGATGATTTTAGCGATGTTGTTATTGCTTTTTGTGAAATTCTTATACAAATACCAATTGTTGCACTTTAGGAAAACTAAGCTTTTACCCAGCAAGATGCCGACTAAAAGTTTAGAAAAGAGGAGGACCTCAAACCTAACTCAAAAAAACTTACATTTTGAGAACAAACCATAAGTCAGAGAGAAAATCTCTACAAGTAGGAAGCTTGCGGAGCTAGCTATACTTGCCTCAATTGCTTGTTGGAATTGGCTATGAAAACCAAGAGAAACTTTAAAAATGTTGTTGTTTGAAATTTTGTTTCTAATGCAACAAATGGTAAAGGATTTATCAGTGAAGAGATTATGTTTTTCTCGTATATAAACCTTAAGATTAGTGGGAGAATCAGGGAAGATAATGTCCTACCTAATTTTGCTTCTAGCGAGAAAAGATAAACAACAAATGAAAACAATTAATTTATTTAACAATGGTAAACGGTGAACTAAATAACAACAGTTTAGTTTTGATTTTAGTTTGAATTAAGAATAACAATTGGTTGTAAAATACAAAGGCCTCAGACCTAATAATAATAATAAGTTTAACATTTGTAAAAAATAGTAAATTGTTTCAAACTTGTTACAAGCACTAAACCTATACAGAGGTTTTAAAATGTGCTTAAAATTGAGAAATTTAAAGCTTTTGAGGACAATAAATTGTACAGTGATTATGACTTTTACAAATTAAGTAAGTTACAAGCGTTATTTGACTGCACTTGGCAAGCCAACAAGCTACAGACAAATAGATTAAATCCTGATCGTAACAGGAGAAAGAAAAAGAAGAAAATGGAAAGCGGAAATTACCGCTATTTGAAAAAGTAATTACTAGATGCGAAATACAAAAAAATGTACATGTCGTATGAACGAAACCTAGAGAGAGAAGATTAGTTACATTAATTCTTAGAAAGTTGTCAATTTCCTGAGCTAGCAGGAAAAGAAAATTAAGTAAAAAAAGTACAATTCCCTAATATTTAGAAGGGAAGGGCGATTAAAATGTGGACTAGCCACAAGTTTGCGCAGAATTACAATGTTGGAAATGGAACAAATTTGGGAGGGCGCTTGATTTCAAGCGAGGCCTCTTAGTTTTTTGACTTAAATTAAAAGTTTAAATTAATTGAGTTAGTAAAGGTATTTTGGAGAAGGAAAATTGGAACTTTAGGAAGTAGTCCTGGCCAGATGTATTGCTCTAACGAACCCGGTGCGGATGATAGTTGAACGGGCACTGTTTTGCACTCAAGTCTATTGATGGATTGGAAAAGTTCACTATTGCAGCACAGAAAGTTTATGAAGCGAAAAGTTATTGCAGTTGTGGAGATCACTTACTTGAATGTTGACATGTTACTTGCGTTGAACAAGTTTTATGATGCACATAATTGTTCCAGAATTGTAGCAACAATGAATTGATGCAGTAGTAGTCCCGCGGTGGGGTAGCGTATTCCCTAATTTTGTGTAGGAAATACCAGGTTTCTTGACGATTAGAAAGATTGGTTTACGTAGAAAGTTCTGGAGTTATGATGACAGTTGAATAGGGCAGTGAAGTTCCCACACAGGGAAAAGCTAAGTTTTATAGACAGCGATTTAATTAACATGAATCCCTCGGTGTGAGAAAGTATTCCCAGTTATTTTGTACAAGCAGTACTAAATTTCCTCTTAGAAAGCTAGTTAAGATAGCCATAGCCTGACAAAGGATAATCCCTTGAAGACGGTTATTGCGCAACTTTCAGCAATTCCACACACTGTCTATAAAATTGAATTAAAAGTAATTAGCTATTTAAAAATCCATTAAAATATGTTTAAAACATTGAAGTTTGTACTTAGCTTTCTTTCATGCCGAGCAGGCGATGGTTCCTGGTGACGGTTGGTTTTACGAAGTAGACATGGCGTCTAGTTAAAAATGTCTCGTGAGTGCAGGAGACTTGCTCGTGGGAGGGCTCAAACTGAATGCTCGAAGACTAAAGCAAAAGTGAGGACGAGCGAACATGCACACGGCCGAGGAAGGTAAACGATGGGAAGGGGAAGGGGAAGCAAAAGGAGTGGGGTTATGAGACAAGAGAGTGTATATCATAATAACCAACATAACAAATGTAAAAGATTCTTCATAGATGTGAATATTCTTCATGAATTGGTGTTCATGGAGATGTTAGCTGGCGACAACGACGATGCCTCGTGGATTGATTAGGAAGTTCTCTTGAGTATGGAGATATTGAGGAACTTCATTGGTTAGCTGCTAGACGCCGCTAGGTTGTCCATGGAAGATATATATCTAGAACAGACTTATAAAAAACATAAGCAAGTGCACGGAGAAAATAGAACGGAAGGAAAGTAGTGGTTTTCGGAGAGTTCTAAATCCACCTCCACCTCACCCACCGCACAAGATGGCGGCGGCGCTATGTCTCTCCAACGCATGGTCCGATTTTGACGAATGAGGTGTCGTTGAACTCGGGCTGACACTCTCTTTCCAATGGACAACATATTTCAATACCAAAATAAAACCTACCCCTACTAGGGGGTGAATTTGTAATTTTTAGAGAATCTCGCTTTCCATTTACAACTTGTGAGAGTTTGAATGCCAATATGGAATTAAACGTTGTGCCACACAAGAAACATGTGTACGGTGGAAAGCCACTATGATTTAACATGCATGTTTTTTGTTTATACGCATGCCCACTCATGGTTTTTGTAAGAGGACGGGCTTTTTAAACCCAATCCACGAGGGGTGATCAAAAAGTATTCCAAGCAGCGCGCACCGATAGTCAAACCAATAATCAAAGAGGGTCTTGTCAGTTCTTGAGGCGAGAGCCCTGTTATTGTTGACCAGCCCCTGTTGTCGGGTCCCTGTTGATGGGTTATTGTTGACGGGTCATTGTTGACGGATTATTGTTGACGAGTCATTGTTGACGAGTCCCTGTGGACGGGTCATTGTTGACGGGTCATTGTTGACGGGTCATTGTTGGCGAGTCTTTGTTGACGAGACCCTGTGGACGGGTCATTGTTGACAGGTCATTGTTGACGAGTCTTTGTTGACGGGTCTTTGTTGACGCGTCCCTTTGGACGAGTCCTTGTTGACGAGTCCCTGTTGACGGGTTATTGTTGACGAGTCCTTGTTGCAGGTCCTTGTGGACGAGTCCTTGTGGACGAGTCCCTTTTGACTAATCCCTTCGGACCGGTCCCTTTGGCCTGGTCCCTATGGACTAGCCCATGCATTTATTCAAATTATGTCAAAGGAGGCCTAACTACATTTGTGTGTAACGCAGTGTGTTGAACTAACGTTGTTCGCCAGTCCTTACCACTACAATGTGATAACGATATGAAAGGAGAGTGACGAAATACATGTGAACACGTGCGAGATGACATTATTACCGCCTACCTTGTGAAAACCACATGTACGCTAACAAGTCACATCCTGTTAGGTTTGTATAAGTGTAAAACTTGGTAGATAGAGGACATGTCAAGGGGTATGTGCAAAACTTGGTGGATGAATATGTTCTAGTGCTTGGGTTAATGAACACATCCTAGTACACGGGGCACATGCAATTTGAGGACAGGTCAAGGGATCTAACTTGGTGGATGGATGTGTCATTTGTAGTTGAATGAAAATAATGTAAGTTCTTAATATGTTAAAACTGAGGAGATTGTACGTGCAGTAATTCGACTTGTTATTTCCTGTGTCATATTGCTGACATGACCGAGAGCGCACAGTTCTGTTGCTATGACTAACGCTGCAGTAATTTAAAACCGCAGGTGTTCATTAAGCCATTGGGTGATGATCATGCAAAGTCAGCAGTAATCTGATAACGCACAGGTGTTCCTAGTGCCCTTTGGACTGGCAGGTGTACAGGAAAGGAATTGCAATGATCAGCAAAAAACTGCTGACACGAGTGATGTAAGCCTGTATAAGGGAGGTGTCATATATTTCCCTACTGTCTGTCTTTATTACTCGCTACAAGTGAACAGTGCTCTATTACTGCTAAACATTTGCAAAAGCCTGTTTGGTGGAAAATCATTAAATTATTTTGCAAGGTAAGTACTTATTATTAATGGATTGTAGTCTTTTATTACTAATCGATGTTCAAGTTATTGATTGGAATGTATTTATCGATTGATTGATTTATTTGTTTACAGATAATTGGCGTACCTGTAGGTTAGAAGATTCCTTTACCTAGTTCAGTCAGTGGTAGCAGTTGATAAATTATTAAAGGTAAGTACCTCCTGTAATACCTTTTAAACAGCTAGAGCGATATTTTCCAATGTTCACTGCTAGATGTCAATGACAATGGTTTATTTGATAGTTAAAGTTGGAACTACTTGACTATAATGTGTGAAGCTAAATTTGTAGGTTAGATTTGATTAACACTCTGTTAAGTTCCAACGTTCGCTGCTTGGTGTTAGTGACAATAATATTTGTTAACCAATGTTGGAACTACTCGACAATTATGTGAAGCTGAATTTGTAGGTTAGATTTGATTAACGCTTTATCAAGTTCCAAGTTCACTACTAGGTGTCATGGAACCTGGTAACTTAAGTTGGAACTACTCGACAATGATGTGAAGCTAAATTTGTAGGTTAGATTTGATTAACGCTTTATTAAGTTCCAACGTTCACTACTTGGTGTCAGTGACAATGGTGCTGTACCCTCATTCTCATGACTGGAATGCCTTTATGGGAAGGTAATATGTAATTATTTGTGAACATGAAGGGCGATTCAGGATCATATGTTTCGCGACCCACAAGTTGACTTTGGACAGCGGTCACCGAGAGAAGCGGGGCGCATGCGTTGCAAGTATTGATGTCACAGCTGATTGGCTAGGGGTATTGATTATTTTATCGACTAGCAACAAGAGATAAATTATGCCCATTGGATGAGAATACAAGTTTTTATACGTTCTGGCGTATTTTAACATGTCTGCAATTATAGCAGGTGTTGGATTTTTAACTACTTTCAAATAATTGAAATCTTAGGAACACGGAAATAAGATATTTGCATCTTATCAGTTCGAGTTTTGAGCACTCGTGGCGCGACGGTAGGTGACATCGCAGTCGCGAAGTGGCTTGAACAACGGAGAGGGTAGATTGGATTATACCACGCACGGATACACATGTATCGAGTTACACCTGTGACCGGCGGGCAATATCACGTGAACCGTGAGTGAAAGTTTGTTTTGAGTAGAGTGTACTACTATTGTACAGCAGGGAGTTTCCTTAGTGTCGAAATGGACTCCAGTTTCAGTACCGATTAGGCCATTGCGAACGAAATGAAAATGCAGCTTTTCTTGCTAGATAACTGTTCATTATAGGCCAGCCGTATAGTGTTCGTGAAAGGTGGATACTTGCTTTTACAAGCACATAGACATAATGTTCATTCAGTTGACATTCTTCGCATTGGAACTGGCCGTATCGATACACTCATCTCGTGTGTGTTGTTAGAACAATTAGCACCTCCATTTGAGAAGCATTTCTCAATACGAGTGCTTGGATATTGAATATACTTCATTATATACAGGGCCCATGGGCGATTAGGCGATGCAGACATGAGTGTCACTGTACGAGCGAAGACACGTTCATTTTGATGCTATAGGCTTTGCGACCCGTGCTGGTGAGTGTGAACACAGCTGTTGTATTGCAATACAGTGTGTTTCGAAATGACCCGGTTGCGCGAGGCCAGTGAACTTTGTTGTTCGAGCCGATATAGACATAACTGCGTGCTGCGGTTGGTAGGACGTTATCCGAAGATGAAAGGAACTGTCGTTGGTATTAGAGTGGAACATTCAGTCAGGATGGGAGATGTCTGGAGATCCAGGGTTCGTTTCTCGCTTTCCTGGACAGTGAAGACCTCTATTGCTTACATGGAGGGAACAGTCATAAAGAACATGACTGTGTTCTTTCGGAATCTACAAGAATCATCTAAGGTACAGAATTAACCTCCTTCAATCGTAGCTAAGCATGTTTATTCTAACGTTGTCACCCTGCCACATTTTTTTATATAGGATTTTTCGTAGAATGTCCAAGAATGGAGTTTAGGTTTGATCCTAGTGTCAAGACTGATTCTATTCTGGACAGGGTTTTGATTCAACTAAAAGGATGCACCCATTGTAATTAAATGTATTATAGTTTAATTTTCTTTTGATTACTGTAAATTAAAGTTCATTTTATGGGGAATTTATTTAATGTAGAGAAGGGGAACATTAGGCCACTCGATTCATCATTTTTCGTGTTTGATTTATATTGTAAATGAACACTAGTTTTATGCCTTCTTATGACATTACTCGAGTTTGGGTAGACTCAATTTGGAGTTTCTACTTCAGTGAGTCTATTAAGAAGACTGTTATACACTCGAAAGTGAAATTTCAGTATTCAGGTTGATTTTCGAATACTGCAGTAAGCTTTATGAAGCAGATTCAGTGAAGAAAGCGGATTTGTTTTGATTTGCTAGGAATTTATTCCGAATTTTGACTTGATCCAGGTATTTTCTAACGTAATTTTTTTGGAGATGCTGCATTACGTTTGCTTTGATAGATTCGATCAAGATCCATTATTGATGGACTAGACAGATGTTTTAAACACAGTTTGAAGACATTTGTATACATTCACCCTATGTTAGTAACGCGAATCCCAGACTAGATTTAAGTGGAAGCAGATATATCGCCAAAACTGCAATTGTTATTTAACACTTATTGAAAGTTATGCATATTGATCGTGAATAATAATAACATAAGAGCAAATGAAATAATAATTTAACAGTCGGCCTAGCTCGGAGGAGGGAATCAATCTCACCCTACTTCCGGCTACCCACCTAGACAAATATCGTCTATCCAGTCTTACGATACCTTTTCATTCATGTGCTCCCTAGCTCAGTTCATAGTGTGATGTTTACGTTCGCCAAACAACATGCTCTACTGAGGGAAGGGTCATAGGATTAAAACTATAATTAAGAAAGGAAGTGACAAGACGTAAAATAATAACATAATTTAATGACTATTAGTGCAAAAAAATATGAATATAGACAACAACAATAATAATATTCCTCCCAGAATCTTCCCATGACAGAAATATCTATCAACGTTGAGGAGTCAGACGGATCTCCCCCTCATAAAAATGTGGATCCAAGTTCCACTAACTTGCATTGGGATTTTATGTACGCGTAATGACTAACTACGAGGAATGAGTACTTGGATGACTGTTCGTTTACAGCGGGTAACAGCCACGATGCTTACGAACAATCATCTCGTAAATCAACGTTTACGGATATAGGACACAACACTAATAAAAACCCTTAAAATTAATGCTGACACACAATCTAAAATCTAATATTTACAGGAATCTCCCTCGAGACCCTCCTTCAGTGCGATGACGCATCTGACAAATGAGCTGCCAACACGGCCAATTGCTCAATACACAAACAAGGAAAAGACAGCATCGCACGTGACTGCACGGGTCACTGATACGGAACATAAACATGGAATGAAACCAACAACAACAAAAGCCTCACCGGCTGAGATTACCTTATATGAACAAAAATGCACGTTAAGCTAACGCTTCGGAGATTATAGTGATTCGTAGGCAACTCCCATTTATTTTAACAATTTTTATCATTGATCAGTTCTTATTCTGTATTTCAAGTATTATTACGGAGCCAACAAATACTCCACTAATGACCTCGATGCAATCTATTCAGCCCGCCTTGTGAAAACAGCTTCCCCCCTTCCTCAACTCTTGTCATCGTCCAGTTCCAGTGTGTAAAAATAACTTGACCAACTGTCCCGTTATCTCGTAGAATCAACAGCAACAAATCTCAACCACATAAACATATGGTAAGACATTAATCGATATAGCCACATATGTCCTCGCAAGGTAACGATATGGACTCGGCACCAAGCTGACAGAAATCAGTCTACGCTGAAATTCCCGCTTGTAATGACCAATAAAATACACACACACACACTGCTGGGAATGACATAACACTTTTCACACAGGTCGGTTGAATCAGATGCTCACAATCTATTTAAGAATATAAATCCTACGAGAGAGCTGACTGCTCTTCGCCACAACTCACATTGCTCCAAAGGCAATAAACTCACTGAATCTGATCAATAATAAACATTACAAAGATTAATTTACCCTCCAATCTACTGTATGATTATATTAATTCAGTCCTACTTCTGAAACACAACATATCTCCGAGAGACGTTTCTTAACCGCATTGCGTATACATATGCAAACACGGTTGTCCACATAGCTACGTTAGTTAAAACAAATAAAACAAGAACTTACGACTATGAAAAATTGTGCGAGCTGTTTCCATGCAAAAGGTGTGTCAGACCAAAACTAAATACACTACGTTAATCAACACCAGCAAGATATTTACAAACAAAATATGTCCCATATACCATAAGTTAACTTGTCAGATAATAAGAATATTATTCAGTACTCATCCTCGGCCAGTCACCCGCAGCGAACATCTGCAGCCATCTCTCTACTTAATGCTGCTTAGCTCATCTCAAACATCTCGACGGAGTGTTGACAGTTCCAAACTTCTTCCAGGATACGCGATGTCATCTCTCGTGCTGATGCAAAAAGTTATAGATTATTACACACTCGATATCTGTCTACTAAATTCACCGTTTTGGGTACTTATTTCCACAGAACAGTCTGTTGGCGAATTGTCGATGATACTGTCCCTACAAAATAGTACTGTGACTATCTATCACACTGAATTTAACACACATTTATATTAATAACAATCTGTGTCCTCATGACACGCAAAGTACAAGTGCCTACGTCCTCAGACGCGCAAAATGTAATAATAACCTACGTCCTCAGACGCACAAAATGTAATCATTTCTTGGCTCTTCACGCCACTTATAAATGAACTGGCCCTAGGTATCGATAGAGGGGGAAATTATATAAAAATTTCTCAAAATAATAGTGGTACAGGAATGAAACAAATATCACTGAACTCGTAAAATTGCGCAGGTCAAGAATATGCCCATTAATTCTAGAATCGATCGTAGAGATGTTGTCTAGCCGATCTCCCGCGTTAATGCTAGCTATCGCGTGCCCAAGCTAGACTTGGCGCGTTCGTAAGCATTCATCTCTCATTGGTTCCACTTTTTCGTTAACTTCGCGGTTTTCATCAGACCTCGGCCTCGTAGGAGTGTCCAGTAGTACCATCAGCCACTCACGTTACTGCATTATATTTTTCTAGGCGCGAATAGTTCAATGAACATACCATAAGCGTGTCTCACCACGCGTCCCTTCTATTTTGAGGTAGCCACCACCTGTCCTTCTGAAACATTGCTAGGCTCTTTCTTTTCACAATCCTTAAGTATTTAGCCTTTTGTCAAACTGCTGCAGGTATGTTCCCACTGTCTCCAACAAATGCTTGAAGTTTCCTCATCTTCGTCTGGCTATTTCATGACGCTGGTGGAAATATTAATTAATTGTAGATATAACACATCGAATCATTTATCCATCAGAGGATAAAGGGTTCAATACCAATTAGATGAAGATTATTGTGTAGGTTCATTATTCAAACTTTCACTTCGATCGCATGATTAGAACACAAGAAATAAAAACATAATTTTAAAATTTCGCTATATACTGTACTCAATATCTGTGATCTAATATAGCAATCAAACTAAAATTGTGTATGTTGATAGAGGATATTAAGATATGACCTATGGACCTTTCAAAAACCTGATGAACACCAATCCAACATAGTGGCGACGCGAAATTTAAATATTTATATGGATTTATCACGCGATTTAAATATCCGAAAGCAATGAAACTTAGCACGGCAATCTTCATACAAGGCTTGATATATTTTCGTCTAATTTAATTCAATTTCTATGAGAGCCTCAATATATTTTCGTCTAATCTAATTCAATTTGTATAAGAAATTAATATTGGCGGCTGTGCAAAAATTTTAAAATCACATTTATATTTCTCGTATCCTAAACAAGGGATAGAATTGTAGGCTCGTACAATGAGCAACGATTATAATATTCATCTGCTTGCAAATAATTCTATATCATATATATAAAACAATCCAACATGGCGTCCGTACGATACATTTTACCGGTTCTCAATATCTTCGGGTCTATTTAAGCAATCACACATTTTTTTAAATTATAATATTAGAGGACTGTTAAGTAAGGAAAAAATATGAGATTCTCCAACTCCTGAGAAACACAGAAACATCATGTCAGCCAAGTGACTTTCAAATATATACAGTAACTTTTCAGGCGACCTAATTACCCGAGAGCAGTGAAACTGGGCACAGCGAATCGTTATTCAGAGCTTAGTGCAGAGACATGTAATGTTAAGTTGTTTTCAAAAATTCAAGATGCATCAGTTCGCAATTTCATAAGCTGTTTATTTTTAGCCTATTTTCATTTCTGAAAAAATAGGCTTATGAGATCACCTTTTGTCCGTGTGTCTGTCTGTGTGTGTGTGTGTGCGCGCGTATTTGTGTGATTCGTGTGTGTGTGTGTGTGTGTCCCTAAGAAAATCTAAACGGCTGGAGCAATTTCAATGAAACTCGGTAAGTTCATAGCACTATTCCAGACGACCCTGACCGTGCCCTTCAAATTTAGTTACGTCACACCAATCCAACATGGCGGCTGTGCGTAATATTTCACCAACATTCAATATCTCCGAAACTATTACCGATATCACCCTGGAATTTTGTACGGCGATAAAGGGAACTACTAGAAGTTCACTTATGTGACTTTTGAAAACCTGGTAACTACAAAACCAACATGGCGGCCAAGCGAAGTTGCGACTTTTAAATAGACGTTTCTCGCGATTTAACCTATCAAACGGAATGAAACTTAGTACAGTATATGTTTATACACATTGTAATGCACCGACATCTAACTTCGTTCAATTGTTTACATAACCTCAAGATGGCGGCTGTGCGAAATATTTCACCTGCATTCTATATCTCTGAAACTATTACCGGTAACACCCTGAAATTTTGTACGCAGATAAAGGGCACTACTGGAAGATCATGTATGAGACTTTCAAAAACCGGTTAACTAAAAAACGAACATGGCGGCCAAGCGAACTAGAAAGTTTTAAATAGAATTTTCTCGCGATTTAATGATCCAAACGAAATGAAACTTGGTACAGCAAATGTTTATACACATTGTAATGCCCTAATTTAGTTCAATTGTTTACATAACCTCAAGATGACGGCAGTGCGAATTATAAAATTACGTTTTTATTTCTTGTGTCGTATTCATTCCTTCGAAGTGAAAGTTTGAATAATGAACCTACGCAATAATTTTCCTTTAATTGTTCATGACTCTATGGCCTATACATATAACAATCCAACATGACGACCATCCGAAATATTTAGACGGTCCTCAGTATCTACGAATCTACTAGGTATTACAGCAATCAAACTGAATTTGTTTATGTGCATAGGGGCTATGAACATACTATGCGAAATTTTAAAATATCATTTCTACTTCTTGTATCCTAATAATGCGATTGAAGTTTGAATACTACACGTACACAATAATCTTCATGTAACAGTGCATAACTCTAAGACCTACATAAATAAAAATCCAACATGGCGACCATCCTAAATATTTAGTCGGTTCTCAATATCTACGAATCTAATACAGCAATCAAACTGAAATTTTGTATGTTGATAGTGGCAATTAACATAAGTAGGATACCGGTATATGAAAATAGGCTTTAGTTCTTCATGGAACTACTTGTTATTTTTCGTATCTTATACAGGCGATTGAAAAGATGATTAGTATGTTAGGCTATGATAATAATCATTATCTAATGAAACCACACTTTGTAGCTTACTCTTTGTGAATCATAGAATTTTGACTTTTCCATAAATTTATTATTTAATTATTATATTATATTATATTATATTATTTTATTATTTAATCACCGATATTGATAGCTATATATTCTAGCACATAACCTCTCATTGCAATGTGTTAGTGAAGATATAGTTCGTGAACAAAATCTTTTCAGTATATCACCTGGAATATTCGGAGAGTATTAATGGAAAAGATCAGTGCGATATCTTAAAATAGGCTATTTAGTTATTCACAGAACTACTTGTTGAGTTTTAGAGAGTCGAAGAGGAATCCTTAATCTGCTTTTTAGCATATTTTATGAAAAGATAGGCTTATGAGATCACCTTTTGTCCGTGTGTGTATGTGTGTGTGTCCCTCCCTAATAAAATCCAAACCGCTGGAGCGACCCCAATGAAACTCGGTAAGTACATACAACTATTTCGTCCGACCTCGACCGTGCCCTTCAAATGTTAATACATCTCACCAATCCAACATGGCGGCTGTGCAAATTATTTCACCGGCATTCTATATCTCCAAAACAAATACTGATAGCACCCTAAAATTTTGTACGGTGATAAAGGGAACTACTAAAAGTTCTTTTATGTGACATTCAGAAACGTGTTAAATACAAAACGAACATGGCGGCCAAGCAAATTTGAAACACTCAAATCAATATTTCTCGCGATTTAAAAATCCGAACGCAATGAAACATGGAACAGCAAATGTTACACATTGTAATGCACTGGCATTTAATTTAGTTCAATTTTTTACATTACATGAAGATGGCGGCTGTGCGAAATTTTAAAATTACGTTTTCATTTCTTGTGTCCTAATCATGCGATCGAAGTCAACGTTTGAATAATGAACCTGCGCAATAATCGTCATCTAACAGTCCATAACTCTATGACCTATATAAAAATCCAACTTGGCGACCATCCGAAATATTTATACGGTTCTCAATACTAATCTATGACAGAAATCAAACTGAAATTTTGTATGTAGATCAAGGCTATTGACATTAGTTCATTTATGGTACTTTTAATAACCTGATGAGCACAAATCTAACATGGCAGCGACGCAAAATTTAATAATGTAAATGGACATTTGACGCGATTTAAGCATCCGAGCGCAGTGAAACGTGGTACGGTAAATGCTTATACAAATCGTAATCCACTGACATTTAATTTATTTCAATTGTTTTCATAACCTCATGATGACGGCTGTGCGAAATTTTAAAATTAACTTTTCATTTCTTGTGTCCTAATCATGCGATTGAAGTTTGAATAATAAACCTACGCAATCGTCTTCATCTAATAGTACATAACTCTATGATCTACATATTTGAAAATCCATCATGGTGACCATCCGAAATTTTTAGACAGTTCTCAATATCTACGAATCAATTACAGCAATCAATCTGGAATTTTGTTTATTGATGACACAATTAACACAAGCAGGATGAAGATAGGCTATTTTGTTCTCCACGGAACTACTTGTTATTGATAAGGTCAGTGGGGACATTAGCACCTTGTAGTGTGTGGCAATTTGTTATAATATTGATAAAAGGTATTTGTCGACAGCTGTGTGGTAAAATGAAATTAAGAGGAAAGGCATTTGGAAGGGACAGGTATTGGTTGTGAGTGTACTTAAGTTAAATAATAGCAGAGGTGATGGATCTACGAGGATATAACTGTGTGTCAACTACGATATGTGTGTGCAAAGTGAATTCTACAACAAATGTTATATTTGGTGCCTGGGTATCTTCAGACAAGTTTGTATGCAGCTAGAGGATGTCAGTACATCCCTAAGTATCGACGAATCTATGATGATATGTTATATTGCTACCTGAATCCCGACAGACATTTGTCAGGTGAGTTTATAAAACTGAATCGACGACGTCAAGGCTTGGAATAAAGCCATAAAAGTAAGTTAGCTGTGATAAATGATACGATGAACGCAGATAATATTTGGTATGAAAGTGACATGCTACGAGTTGAAAAATAGCATAACCTAGGTCCCTGAATCAACGAAATTGTGTTTGAGAGGGTCTGCGCCTGCTTCATAATAGGGAGAAACATTATCTTTTATGTTTAAATGTGTTTAGAAACAGCTGTGGAATAATAATAATCCAGGTTGATAAGAATAGTCATACCCCTGTGCGATAAGAGAGGATTAAGTAACTAAGACAAACATTTGTGATAATAAAGAGACATTTTAGATCAATGATGGAATTAGCTGATTCATAGAATCATAGAATGTGCCATTCAGAATTTGGAAAGTTTGATTTTATTTCAAGTTAGTGGAGCATATTAGGGAGTCCGCTCCGATATATTTTAATGTGGCATTTGAGGATTTGTTTCGTTAGACAAGTGAGCTTGCTCTGCCACATTTTAACCTGTATTTAATTGTATCGTTTGAATGATGTTTCATATTGTTGAGTTGCGATTTTTGGCATTTATTGGTAAAGTGGATCTTTGTGATGGAAAGGAAAAACCGCGCGTCCTTTTAAAATAAGAAATGTTATTACATTATGACGGAGTCATGAGTTCAAGTTGTTGTTGATTCATTTAGGGGCTTTGCGCCATCGTGGTCATGTAGCCCCTGTACTTGGAGGGGTGCGAAATTTGTCACTGTAATGTCTAAACTAGTGTGTGTTTGTAATTGAAGTAGGATTTGGGTAGGAAGCAGCCGTAGCCCTAAGTAAGGTAGCATCCCGGTTTATGCCAGTAAAATAAGTTGGAAACTACGGATGAACTACCTCCAGGATGGCTGAGTTAGGAATCGAACCCACCTCTTCTCAGTTTTGCATCACGAGGCTGAGTCTATCCCGTTCCAGCCCTTAGACTAGAAATCAATTTCTTGGCAGAGCAGGGAATCAACTCTTGGCCTCCGCGGTGCAAGTCAAGAACGCTAGCCACTACTCTTCAGTTCAAGACTCAAGTGGGGTTAGTTAGTGTTGTTTTGAGGGGCGGAACAGCGAGGTCATCCTCCCCTCTCTCAAGTGGAGCAATAAAAATAATTGTAGTACGCCAATTGAGTTCACTGCGTGACAGAGTGGGATGGTCATCCCGGTATAAAAACCAGTTGTTTGAGAATTTTATAGATAATGTTTTCGTCTCACCTTTTTGTGTTGATGAATTTGATTGTATAGTAGAGTACCCGGCATAGTGTGTGTATTAATATACTAATTTGTAAGCCTGCTTACCTGTAGGACCTAATGTCGTAGTAGATAATAATTAAAGAATGCTCCACGCCTGAAATGAACCTGTCGGAATAAAAATACATGGGTTTGTGTCCCAGATGGACATATATATATGCATCAAATGTTAGAAGGGGGAGGCAACTAGACAGACGAGAACAAACAACACTCCTGATAGATCTCATAAATGTAATTTTCCAATGCAAAAAAGACTAAAAAAGGAATGTTAAGTCTTTAAGATTCACACCCCTCATTATTATTATAATTATCTCTTGAGTTCTGTGATTAGCTGTATTATTTAGTGCGTAGCCAGCATGTTAAGGTCAATACCAAAAATTACAAATGTCTTTATATCATAATATCGTCAAATTAACTTCTCCAGGTACTGTCATAGTGCACAATAATATCCGCCCCGTAGGCTATTGCGACGTTCAACACCAAGCTCGTGGATAATTCTAGCTATAACAACCGGTACTTGAACCACGCTGCAGATTGATTTCGTAAGGCCACAGGGTTGACGTCACAGGAAGAATCCACTTACTCAAAGGAAAGTACGTGCTCGTTGAAAGGCTCGGCGGGAAGCTAACTCTGTTCCCAGAGCGAACACGTGACCAGCAGTTAAGCCGCAACGTGGTCTAGCGACCGGTCCTCCACTAGATCACCAGCCCAGTAGTTATGTTACATAAGGACACTACTTCCTGTAGTCTACCACTCGATCCTCAGTTCAGTAGCTATGATACAGGACCATATTACTGCCTGTAGTCTACCACTCGATCCTCAGTCCAGTAGCTATGATACAGGACGAGACTAATGCCAGTAGTCTACAATTCGATCCCCAGCCGAGTAGCTATGTTACAGGTGGAGACTACTTCCGGTAGTATACCACTCGATCCCCAGCTCAGTAACTATGTTACAGGAGGAGACTACTTCCTGTAGTATACCACTCGATCCCCAGGTCAGTAACTATGTTACAGGACGAGACTACTTCCTGTAGTATACCACTCGATCTCCAACTCAGTAACTATGTTACAGGAGGAGACTACTACCTGTAGTATACCACTCGATCCCCAGGTCAGTAACTATGTTACAGGACGAGACTACTTACTGTAGTATACAACTCGATCCCCAGCTCGGTAACTATGTTACAGGAGGAGACTACTTCCTGTAGTATACAACTCGATCCCCAGCTCAGTAACTATGTTACAGGAGGAGACTACTTCCTGTAGTAGAGCACTCGATCCCCAGCTCAGTAACTATGTTACAGGAGGAGACTACTTCCTGTAGTATAGCACTCGATCCCCATCTCAGTAAGTATGTTACAGGAGGAGACTACTTCCTGTAGTATACCACTCGATCCCCAGCTCAGTAACTATGTTACAGGAGGAGACTAAATCCGGTAGTATAGCACACGATCCCCAGCTCAGTAAATATGTTTCAGGAGGAGACTACTTCCTGTAGTATAGCACTTGATCCCCAGCTCAGTAAGTATGTTACAGGAGGAGACAACTTCCTGTAGTATAGCACTCGAACCCCTGCTAATCAACCATGTTACAGCAGGAGATAACTTCCTGTAGTATACAAATCGATCCCCAGCTCACTAACTATATTACAGGAGGAGACTACTTCCGGTAGTATACCACTCGATCCCCAGCTCAGTATCTATGTTACAGGAGGTCACTACTTCCTGTAGTATACCACTCGATCTCCAGCTCAGTAACTATGTTACAGGAGGAGACTACTTCCTGTAGTATACCACTCGATCCACAGGTCAGTAACTATGTTACAGGACGAGACTATTTCATGTAGTATACAACTCGATCCCCAACTCAGTAACTATGTTACAGGAGGAGACTACTTCCTGTAGTATAGCACTCGATCCCCAGCTAAGTAACTATTTTACAGGAGGAGACTACTTCCTATAGTATAGCACTCGATACCCATCTCAGTAAGTATGTTACAGGAGGAGACTACTTCCTGTAGTATAGCACTCGATCCCCAGCTCAGAAAGTATGTTACAGGAGGAGACTACTTCCTGTAGTATAGCACTCGATCCCCAGCTCAGTAACTATGTTACAGGATGAGACTACTTCCTGAAGGATACAACTCGATCCCCAGCTCAGTAACTATGTTACAGGAGGAGACTACTCCTGTAGTATACAACTCGACCCCAACTCAGAAAGTATGTAACAGGACGAGACTACTTCCTGTAGTATAGCATTCGATCCTCAGCTCAGTAACTATGATGCAGGAGGAAACTACTTCCTGCAGTAAACAAATCGATCCCCAGCTCAGAAAGTATGTAACAGGACGAGACTACTTCCTGTTGTATAGCACTCGATCCCCAGCTCAGTAACTATGTTACAGGGGGAGACTACTTTCTGTAGTATACCACTCGATCCATAGCGCAGTAACTAGGTTACAGGAGGAGACAACATCTTTAAGTATACGACGCGATTCCCAGCTCAGTAACTATGTTACAGAAGGAGACTATTTCCGGTAGTATACCACTCGATCCCCAGCTCAGTAACTAAGTTACAGGTGAAGACTACTTCGGGTAGTATACCCCTTGATCCCCAGCTCAGTAACTATATTACAGGAGGAGACTACTTACTGTATTATACCACTCGATCCCCAGCTCAGTAAATATGTTACAGGAGGAGACTACTTCCGGTAGTATACCCCTTGATCCCCAGCTCAGTATCTATGTTACAGGAGACTACTTCCTGTAGTTTACTACTCGATCCCCAGCTCAGTAACTATGTTAATGGAGGAGACAATTTCCGGTAGTATACCACTCCATTCCAAGCTCAGTAACTATGTTACAGGAGGAGACTACTTCCGGTAGTATACCCCTTGATCCCCAGCTCAGTAATTATGGTACAGGAGGAGACTACTTCCTGTAGTATACTACTCGATCCCCAGCCGAGTAACTATGTTACAGGAGGAGACAACTTTCTGTAGTTTACTACTCGATACCCAGCTCAGCACCTATGTTACAAGAGGAGACTACTTTCTGTAGTATAATACTCGATCCCCAGCCCAGTAACTATGACACAGGAGGAGACTACTTCCTGTAGTTTACTACTAGATCCCCAGCTCAGTAACTATGTTACAGGAGGAGATTACTTCATGTAGTATACAACTCGATCCCCAGCTCAGTAACTATGTTACAGGAGGAGACTACTTCCGGTAGTATACCGCTAAATCCCCAGTTCAGTAACTATGTTACAGGATGAGACTTCGTTCTGTAGTATACCACTCGATCCCCAGCTCAGTAACTATGTTACACGAGGACACTACTTGCTGTAGTATACAACTCGATCCCCAGCTCAGTAACTATGTTACAGGAGGAGACTACTTCCGGTAGTATACCACTCGATCCCCAGCTCAGTCACTATGTTACAGGTGGAGATTACTTCCTGTAGTATACAACTCGATCCCCAGCTCAGTAACTATGTTACACGAGGAGACTACTTCCAGTAGTATACCACTCGATCCCCAGCTCAGAAACTATGTTACTGGAAGAGACTACATCCTGTAGTAAACAACTCGATCCCCAGCTCAGTAACTATGTTACGGGAGGAGAATACATCCTGTAGTTTACTACTCGATCCCCAGCTCAGTAGCTATGAAACAGGAGGAGATTACTTCCTGTAGTATACAACTTGATCCCCCGCTCAGTAATTATGTTACAGGAGGAGGCTATTTCCGGTAGTATACCACTCGAACCCCAGCTCAGTAACTAAGTTACAGGGGGAGACTACTTCCGGTAGTATACCCCTTGATCCCCGCTCAGTAACTATGTTACAGGAGAAGACTACTTCCTGTAGTATAGAACTCGATCCCCAGCTCAGTAACTATGTTACAGAAGGAGACTATTTCCGGTAGTATACCACTCGATCCCCAGCTCAGTAACTAAGTCACAGGAGGAGACTACTTCCGGTAGTATACCCCTTGATCCCCAGCTCAGTAACTATGTTACAGGAGGAGACTATTTCCGGTAGTATACCACTCGATGACCACCTCAGTTACTATGTTACAGGAGGAGACTACTTCCTGTAGTATACCACTCGATCCCCAGCTCAGTAACTATGTTACAGGAGGAGACTACTTCCGTTAGTATACCCCTTGATCCCCAGCTCAGTATCTATGTTACAGGAGACTACTTCCTGTAGTTTACTACTCGATCCCCAGCTCAGTAACTATATTACAGCAGGAGGCTATTTCCGGTAGTATACCACTCCATTCCCAGCTCAGTAACTATGTTACAGGAGGAGACTACTTCCGGTAGTATACCCTTGATCCCCAGCTCAGTAACTATGTTACAGGAGGAGACTACTTCTTGTAGTATACTACTCGATTCCCAGCCGAGGAACTATGTTACAGGAGGAGACTACTTTCTGTAGACTACTACACGATCCCCAGCTCAGCACCCATGTTACAGGAGGAGACTACTTCCTGTAGTATACCACTCGATCCCAAGCTCTGTAACTATGTTACAGGAGGAGACTACTTCCGTTAGTATACCCTTTGATCCCCAGCTCAGTATCTATGTTACAGGAGATTACTTCCTGTAGTTAACTACTCGATCCCCAGCTCAGTAACTATATTACAGCAGGAGACTATTTCCGGTAGTATACCACTCCATTCCCAGCTCAGTAACTATGTTACTGGAGGATGCTACTTCATGAAGTATAGCACTCGATCCCTAACTCAGTAACTATATTAGAGGAGGAGATAACTTGCTGTAGTATAACACTCGATCCCCAGCTCAGTAACTATGTTACAGGAGGAGATTACTTCATGTAGTATACAACTCGATCCCCAGCTCAGTAACTATGTAACAGGAGGAGACTACTTCCGGTAGTATACCACTCGATCCCCAGCTCAGTAACTATATTACAGGATGAGACTACGTTCTGTAGTATACCACTCAATCCCCAGCTCAGTAACTATGTTACAGGAGGAGACTACTTGCTGTAGAATACAACTCGATCCCCAGCTCAGTAACTATGTTACAGGAGGAGATTACCTCCGGTAGTATACCACTCGATCCCCAGCTCAGTAACTATGTTACAGGATTAGACTACTTCTTGTAGTATACAACTCGATCGATACTCAGCCCAGTAACTATGTAACAGGACGGGACTACTTCCTGTAGTATACCACTCGATCCCCAGCTCAGTAACTATGTTACAGGAGGAGATTACTTCATGTAGTATACAACTCGATCCCCAGCTCAGTAACTATGTTACAGGAGGAGACTACTTCCGGTAGTATACCACTCGATCTCCAGCTCAGAAACTATGTTACAGGAAGAGACTACATCCTGTATTAAACAACTCGATCCCCAGCTCAGTTGCTATGTTACAGGAGGAGAATACTTCCTGTAGTTTACTATTCGATCCCCATCTCAGTAAGTATGTTACAGGAGGAGACTACTTCCTGTAGTATACCACTCGATCCCCAGCTCAGTAATTATGTTACAGGAGGAGACTAAATCCGGTAGTATAGCACACGATCCCCAGCTCAGTAACTAAGTTTCAGGAGGAGACTACTTCCTGTAGTATAGCACTTGATCCCCAGCTCAGTAAGTATGTTACAGGAGGAGACAACTTCCTGTAGTATAGCACTCGAACCCCTGCTAATCAACCATGTTACAGCAGGAAATAACTTCCTGTAGTATACAAATCGATCCCCAGCTCACTAACTATATTACAGGAGGAGACTACTTCCGGTAGTATACCACTCGATCCCCAGCTCATTACCTATGTTACAGGAGGAGACTACTTCCTGTAGCATACAACTCGATCCCCTGCTCAGAAACTATGTTACAGGACGAGACAACTTCTAGTAGTATAACAATCGATCCCCAGGTCTGTAACTATGTTACATGAGGAGACTATTTCCGGTAGTATACATCTCGACCCCGGCTCAGTTACAATGTTACAGGACGAGACAACCTCTAGTAGTATACCAATCGTTCCTCAGCTCAGTAATTATGTTACAGGTGGAGACTACTTCCAGTAGTATACAACTCGATCCCCAACTCAGTAACTATGTTACAGGAAAAGACTACTTCCTGAAGTATACAACTCGATCCTCAGCCCAGTAACTATGTAACAGGAGGAGATTACTTCCTGTAGTATACAACTGGATCCCCCGTGCAGTAATTATGTTACAGGAGGAGACTATTTCCTTTAGTGTACAACTCGATTCCCAGCTCAGTTACTATGTTACAGGAGGAGACTACTTCCTGTAGTATACAACTCGATCCTCAGCCCAGTAACTATGTTACAGGAGGAGACTACTTCCGGTAGTATACAACTCGTTCCCCCCGCTCAGTAACTATATTACGGGAGGAGACTACTTCCTGTAGTATACCACTCGATTCCCAACTCAGTAACTATAATACTGGAGGAGACTAGTTCCTGTAGTATATAACTCGATCCCCAGCTCAATAACTATGTTACAGGAGGAGACTATTTACTGTAGTATACAACTCGATCCCCAACTCAGTAACTATGTTTCAGGAGGAGACTACTTCCGGTAGTATACATCTCGACCCCCGCTCAATAACTATGTTACAGGAGGAGAATATTTCCGGTAGTATACCACTCGATCTCCAGCTCAGAAACTATGTTACAGGAAGAGACTACATCCTGAAGTAAACAACTCGATCCCCAGCTCAGTTGCTATGTTACAGTAGGAGAATACTTCCTGTAGTTTACTACTCGATCCCCAGCTCAGTAACTATGTAACAGGAGGAGATTACTTCCTGTAGTATACAACATGATCCCCCGCTCAGTAACTATGTTACACGAGACTACTTTCTGTAGTATACCACTCGATCCTTAGCCCAGTAAACATGTTACTGGTCGAGACTACTTCCTGTAGTATACAACTCGTTCCCGCCGCTCAGTATCTATGTTACAGGAGGAGACTACATACTGTAGTATCCCACAATAACCCCAGGCCAGTAACTATGTTACAAGAGGAGACTACTACCGGTAGTATAAAACTCGATCCCCAGCTCAGTAACTATGTTACAGGAGGAGACTACATCCGGTAGAATACCAATCGATCTCCAGATCAGTAACTATGTTACAGGAGGATACTACTTCCTGTAGTATACAACTCGTTCCCCCCGCTCTGTAACTATGTTAGAGGGGGAGACTACTTCCAGAAGTATACCAATCGATTCCCAGCTCAGTTACTATGTTACAGGAGGAGACCACTTCCTGTAGTATACCACACTATCCCCAGCCCAGTAACTCTATTACAGGAGGAGACTACTTCCTGTAGTATACAGCTCGATTCAAGCTCAGTAACTATGTTACAATGGGAGATTACTTGCTGTAGTATTAAACTCGATCCCCAACTCAGTTAATATTTTACAGGAGGAGACTACTTCCTGTAGTATACACTTCGTTCCCCCCACTCAGTAAGTATGTTACAGGAGGTGATCACTTCCTGTAATATACCACACTATCCCCATCCCAGTAACTATGTTACAGGAGGAGATTACTTCCTGTAGTAAACAACTCGATTCCCAGCTCAGTAACTATGTAACAGATGGAGGATACTTCCTGCAGTTTACTACTCGATCCCCAGCGCAGTAACGATGTTGCAGGAGGAGACTACTTCCTGTAGTGACTACTTGATCCCCAGCTCAGTAACATTGTTACAGGAGGAGACTACTTCCAGTAGTAAACAACTCGATCCCCATCTCAGTAACTATGTTACAGGTGGAGACTACATCCTGTAGTATAACACTCGATCCCCAGCTCAGTAACTATGTTACAGGAGGAAACTAATTCCTGTAGTATACAACCCGGTCCCCAGCTCAGTAACTATGTAACAGGGGGAGAATATTTCATGTAGTATACCCCTCGAACTCCAGCTCAGTAACTATGTTACAGGTGGAGACAACATCCTGTAGTATACAACTCGATCCCCAGCTCAGTAACTATGTTACAGGAGGAGACTACTTCCTGTAATACATATCTCGATCCTGAGCCCAGTAACGATGTTACAGGAGGAGACTACTTCCGGTAGTATACAAATCGACCCCCGCTCAGTAACTATGTTACAGGAGGAGATTACTTCCTATTGTCTACAACTCGATCCTCAGCTCAGTAAGTATGTTACAAGAGGAGACTACTTCCTGTAGTATACATCTCGGTCCCCAGCTCAGTAACTAAGTTAGAGGGGGAGACTGCTTACTGTAGTATACCACTTGATCCCCATCTCAGTAACTATGATACAGGAGGAGACTACTTCCAGTAGTATACCACACGGTCCCCAGCTCAGAAACTATGTTAAAGGAGGAGACAACTTCCGGTAGTATACCACTCGATCCCCAGCTCTATAACTATGTTACAGGTGGTGAATACTTCCAGTAGTATACCACTCGATCCCCAGCTCATTAACTATGTTACAGGAGGAGACTACTTCCTGTAGCATACAACTCGATCCCCTGCTCAGAAACTATGTTACAGGACGAGACAACTTCTAGTAGTATAACAATCGATCCCCAGGTCAGTAACTATGTTACATGAGGAGACTATTTCCGGTAGTATACATCTCGACCCCCGCTCAGTTACAATGTTACAGGACGAGACAACCTCTAGTAGTATACCAATCGTTCCTCAGCTCAGTAATTATGTTACAGGTGGAGACTACTTCCAGTAGTATACAACTCGATCCCCAACTCAGTAACTATGTTACAGGAAAAGACTACTTCCTGAAGTATACAACTCGATCTTCAGCCCAGTAACTATGTAACAGGAGGAGATTACTTCCTGTAGTATAGAACTGGATCCCCCGCGCAGTAATTATGTTACAGGAGGAGACTATTTCCTTTAGTGTACAACTCGATTCCCAGCTCAGTTACTATGTTACAGGAGGAGACTACTTCCTGTAGTATACAACTCGATCCTCAGCCCAGTAACTATGTTACAGGAGGAGACTACTTCCGGTAGTATACAACTCGTTCCCCCCGCTCAGTAACTATATTACGGGAGGAGACTACTTCCTGTAGTATACCACTCGATTCCCAGCTGAGTAACTATATTACTGGAGGAGACTAGTTCCTGTAGTATATAACTCGATCCCCAGCGCAATAACTATGTTACAGGAGGAGACTATTTACTGTAGTATACAACTCGATCCCCAACTCAGTAACTATGTTTCAGGAGGAGACCACTTCCGGTAGTATACAACTCGACCCCCGCTCAATAACTATGTTACAGGAGGAGAATATTTCCGTAGTATACAACTCGATCCCCAGCTCAGTAACTATGTTACAGGAGGGTAGTACTTCCTGTAGTATACCACTCGATCCTCAGCTCAGTAACTAGCCTATGTTACAGGAAGAGACTACTTCCTGTAGTATACAGCTCGTTCCCCCCGCTCAGTAACTATGTTCAGGAGGAGACTACTTCCAGAAGTATACCAATCGATTCCCAGCTCAGTAAATATGTTACAGGAGGAGACTACTTGCGGTATTATACCACACTATCTCCAGCCCAGTATCTATGTTACAGGAGGAGACTACTTCCAGCAGTATACAGCTCCATTCCAGCTTAGTAGCTATGTTACAAGGGGAGACTACTTGCTGTAGTATAGAACTCGATCCCCATCTCAGTAACTATGTTACAGGAGGAGTCTACTTCCTGTAGTATACCACTAGATCCCCAGCTCAGTAACTATGTTACAGGAGGAGAATACTTCCGGTAGTATACAGTAGGTAGGCTGGGGGGGGGGGGGGTTTGACTCAAATACCGTTATTTATGCAAATTAGGGGGGCGTGGCAAGGTCAATGAACTTGAGGTAGGTCATGATCAATGACCTTGAGGTAGGTCATTGACCTCCAAGGTCGCCGGGACCCCGGAAGTTGAACAAACCTTGGAGGGTCCAGGAACCGGTTTGAGGGGGTGTGGGTGGAGGGGGAGGAGTGGGGGCGGGGAGGGGGGAGGGGGGAGGGGGGTGGTGGCAAGGGTGGGGGATGAGGGGGAAGGATGGAAGAGGCTCTGCACGAGACCCTCCTCGACCCAGTCTCTCTGTTGGACTGAGCGCCTTCTCTGTTATTATCCTGGCCTATATAGCTTTGCTTTATGCCCGATGAGATCCGAGTGTTGCCGAAGGTTTCCGAATCCTTGGTTGTGAATGAATTGTCAGAGAATTGAACGGTCAACTGGTGTGTGTGTGTGACGTCACAGCAGATTACGGGATGTGAGGTAGGTCATGAACGGGAGTGTTTTGAATGGAAAACATTAGTGTAACTGGTGTGTGTGTGTGTGACGTCACAGCAGATTACGGGATGTGAGGTAGGTCATGAACGGGAGTGTTTTGAATGGAAAACATTAGTGTAACTGGTGTGTGTGTGACGTCACAGCAGATTACGGGATGTGGGGTAAAAACAAATAAAACCAGAAGCAAAAAAGTAAAATTATGTTTTATGTTGTGAACTGTTACTACAACTATTTTGCCTTTTATCACCAGCTTCTTCTTCCTCTTCATCTTCCTCTTCATCATCATCTTCTTCTTCTTCTTCACCTCTCCCACGCCCTTCCATCGCTGTCATTAAAGCAGCAAAAAAAACACCAAAACTGGATCATTTCCAAAGCTATAAAAAAATGTATACAATAAAGAGTATAACAAAATTGTTTTATAACGCTTGTTTATCTAAATATTGTATTGTGAATTGCTGGGAGTGTGTGAGAGCAAGTACAGCTCACCTAAGTCTGCAGCAGCTTCCAGCGTTTGCCCTTAGGGTGAGCTACAAGTTCTGTTCATTTTTAAGTAGTTCCAAAATTTTTCTACTAGATATTAATGATACCTAGTGGTGAATGTTGGAACTTGAGTATGGGTTTCAGTGCTGGAAGTGTCCAAGAACATGTGTGACTCACTTGAGTATGTAGCTGCTTCCAGCGAACGCCTTTAGGGTGAGCTACAAATTCCAACTTTTTGCTATTAGATAATAATGCCATCTAGTGGTGAATGTTGGAACTTGTTTTGACAAAATCTAACCTGTCAATTTAGCTTCACACAAGTTTAGTCTGTGGACGGATCTTTAACATGTCATAAAGTGAGAACATGTAACCACTGGCTTTACTCCCCCTCCAAAGGAAGGCATACTGAAGGATTTTAACACACTTAAAAAAATCTGACTTCCTTCCCAATCCTTTTTTTTTATTAATACATTCATCGCAATAACACGGGTTATCAGACAAATTCTACTCACACCCAAGTAAACATGGGCTACAAAAGGCGGTAACTACGCTCAGTATTTCTAATCATTTTGAAGAAGAAAAAAACACCGCTTGCTTCCAGTATTTGACCAGATCAGGAATGGAATGAATTAAGCCCCATCTAGCGGCGAGAATAAGATCTGTGTTGGCTGCCAAAGCCTGTCTCACTTTTGTGAGTCAATGATTAAATGAATGACAGATAAAATGAAATGATAGTGGAGGGTGTTGCCCGAAGAAAATTTTGACAGGGAAAACTGGTGTTCCCAGAGAAAAACCTGTCTGCTTTTGGTATGCCCAGCACAGATCTAACATAAAGTGACTGGAATTGAACCACGCACCCAGCGGCGAGAGACTGGCGTGCTGCTACATAAGGCTTTAGTAAATAAAGTAAATAAATAATACTTACATTAATACATCAAGAGTCGAATCCTCATCGTTGTCTTCTTCTTCCAGCCCCATAGTTTCCTTGGTCTCGTTGGCAGACATTGCAGCGAATGATATGTTTTGAAAAGGAACAACCTCTTTATATACTGTGTTTTCTGGTGAAAGGTGGATTAATTAGGAGTGTTTAAGGTATTTGTGCAGTGTTATACAGTGTTGCGCTAATTCTGGTGAAAGGAAGGTCAGTAACGATTCCTGTATTAATGCAGGGTAATGCCGTATGGAGGTCATATTTGTGTGAAAGGAACGGTAATCCAGGGGCGTTTCCTGTATTTGGAGGGGTATAAATAGTCGAGCAGAATTGAAATGAAAGTAGAGTTAACTGCGAGCTTACAGCGTTCACACCAGATTGCAATTGGATCCTTGTCTATCAGGTAATATTCAACATACTTAAGTATATAACTTTAAAGTATATCCTAGTGTATATATTTGACTATGTGCTACTGGGAGACTAACTCAGCCTGATGGTTTACAAAATAAGTGATTGTACTGCACATTACAGTACTTGTAAATGCTGAGATTGTAGGTTTAAATCCACATGAAGATGTTAGAATTTTAATAGTATAATGGCCTATTGACAAAGCTGGTATAAAAGTTAGACGGTATGAATCAGACAAGCAATAATTACTTCAAGTATGAAACAAGCAGAATTCATTGCATGTAATAAGATTGGTTTTAACGTGACATGCATCTTAAACCACTAGCTGTCTGGAATATATTAAATGAATGCAGCTCAATTATATATAATTACTGTTATTATCCAATTAAATGTTGCAGATTTCACTGCATAGCCCGCGGGATAAATACCGTGCTAGACACAGACACGGAACAGATGGTGAACTCTTATGTATTCCAAAGGTGAAGGATATATTTAACATTAGCAACTAGACATGCATGCACTTCTATACATCAGCTCCAGGTTAATTAACCTATTTAGTTAAGGACATTTAAATCATCACCTCCCGACCATGTAACCCCCATGCACTTGGGTGTATTGAACAGGTAAATTATTTAAGCAACCTGCCCCGGTTTCGCCCGGGAACAGATATAATATACAAACAACCCGACCCGGCTTCGCCCGGGAACAGTTATGTTATACCAGAAACCCAACCCGGCTTCGCCCGGGAACAGTTATATTATACCAGAAGCCTGCACCGGCTTCGCTCGAGAACAGTTAAATTATACAAGCAATCTGCCCCGGCTTTGCCCGGGAACAGTTAAATTATACAAACAATCCGCCCCTGCTTCGCCCGGGAACAGTTATATATTATACTAGAAACCCGCTCTGGCTTCGCCCGGGGGATAGTTAAATTATACAAGCAATCCACCCCGGCTTCACCCGGGATCAGATATATATATTATACTAGAAACCCGCTCTGGCTTCACCCGGGGGACAGTTAAATTATACAAAAAATATCCGCCTCGGCTTCACCCGAGAACAGTTAAATTATAGAAGCAATCTGCCCCAGCTTCGCCCGGAAACAGTTATAGATTATACTAGAAAACCGCTCCGGCTTCGCCCGGGAACAGTTATATATTATTCTAGAAACCCGCTCTGGCTTCTCCCGGGAACAGTTAAATTATAGAAGCAATCTGCTCCGGCTTCACCCGTGAACAGTTATATATTATACTAGAAACCCGCTCCGGCTTCACCCGGGGGACAGTTAAATTATACAAAAATTATCCGCCTCGGTTTCACCCGAGAACAGTTAAATTATACAAGCAATCTGCCCCAGCTTCGCCCGGAAACAGTTATAGATTATACTAGAAAACCGCTCCGGCTTCGCCCGGGAACAGTTATATATTATTCTAGAAACCCGCTCTGGCTTCTCCCGGGAACAGTTAAATTATAGAAGCAATCTGCTCCGGCTTCACCCGTGAACAGTTATATATTATACTAGAAACCCGCTCCGGCTTCGCCCGGGGGACTGTTAAATTATACAAGCAATCTGCTCCGGCTTCGCCTGGGAAACAGTTATATATTATACTAGAAACCTGCTCCGGCTTCGCCCGGGAACAGTTATACATTATACTAGAAACCCGCTCCGGCTTCGCCCGGGAACAGTTATATATTATTCTAGAAACCCGCTCCAGCTTTGCCCGGGAACAGTTAAATTATACAAGCAATCTGCTCCGGCTTCACCTGTGAACAGATATATATTATACTAGAAACCCGCTCCAGCTTCACCCGTGAGACAGTTAAATTATACAAGCAATCTGCCCTGGCTTTGTCCGGGAACAGTTATATATTGTACTAGAAACCCGCTCCGGCTTCGCCCGGGGGAGAGTTAAATGATATAAGTAATCTGCCCCGGCTTCGCCCGTAAACAGTTATATATTATACTAAAAACCCGCTCCGGCTTCGTCCGGGAACAGTTAAATTATACAAGCAATCTGCCCGGCTTCACCCGGGAACAGTTATATATTATACTAGAAACCCGCTCCGGCTTCACCCGGGGGGGGACAGTTAAATTATACAAGCAATCCGCCCTGGCTTCGCCTGGGAACAGTTAAATTATACAGGCAATCTGCCATGGCTTCACCCGGGAACAGTCATATATTATACTAGAAACCCGCTCCGGCTTCGCCCGGGAACAGTTAAATTATACACGAAATTCACCCCGGCTTCACCCGGGAACAGTTATATATTATACTAGTAACCCGCTCCGGCTTCGCCCGGGGGACAGTTAAATTATACAAGCAGTTTGCCCCGGCTTTGCCAGGGAACAGTTAAATTATACAAGCAATCTGACCCGGCTTCACCCAAGTACAGTCATATATTATGCTAGAAACCCGCTCCGGCTTCGCCCGGGAGACAGTTAAATTATTCAAGAAATCCACCCCGGCTTTGTCCGGGAACAGTTAAATTATACAAGCAATCCGCCCCGGCTTCGCCCGGGGACAGTTACATATTATACTAAAAACCCGCCCCCCTCCCCGGCTTAGCCCGGGGAACAGTTAAATTCTACAACCAATCTGCCCCTGGCTTCGTCCGTGAACAGTTATATTATTCAAGCAAACTTCTCCGGCTTCACCCGGGAACAGTTATATTATACAAGCACCCCGCCTCGGCTTCACTCATGAACATTTATATTGGCAACCCGCCCCTGCTTTGCCCGGGAACAGAGAGCAAACCCCATTCCAACCTTAAGACCAGAATTAATTTTTTTTACAGAACAAACCAGACCTCCACAGTAACAGTTGAGAATGCTAACTGCTATGTATTGCTGAGTGAAAGGACATTTAGATCATCAGCTCCAGGCCATGTACCCTATTTAGTTAAGGACATTTAAATCATCAGCTCCTGACCATGTAGCACCTGGGTGTATAACTTGTTTGATAACCTGTGTTCTTGTAATGGATTGAGGAGAAGTAGGAAAATGGTGAACGCAAGCTGCTGACAATTAAATTAGTGGCTAGCGATAATGGGTGTGTAGAAGGGATTTGATAACTTGTGTGTGTGTGTGTATATACATATTTGCTAATGGCTTAGGTATACTAAAACACTATTATAGATATAAAATTCGATTTCAGAATGTCGGCAATAAAAAATGCGAATTCCACAGGGAAAGATGCTGGACCAGAGACTAAACGACTACAGGATCTGCAGGTAAATGAGTCTTATTTGGTAACTGCTGTTCGTCGAGTCAAGACCAAATTTGGGGAACGTATTCTTTGCGAACTGGAGGACTTCGCAGTATTTCTACCGTCGAGATTCAAGGAACTCAGCGAGGAAGATGTGTCCGATCTCAACAAAGGGACCATCTATTTAAAATATTTGGGACTGGAAAATAAAAGATGTCTTGTGGAATTCATAGAATAAAAAAATAAAATTTAAAATTAGTTTATGTAAAACGGAATTTGCAGGGAAAATTAACTTTGGTTCACTCTCTCTGCAAACCGTTCAGTTTTTGTAATTGTTAAGTACTAAGGGACATCATGTCGCCACCGATACAAATTTGGCAAGATGTGGATAGTTGTTTCAATAACAATATCTGTTGCACTAAAGTCAATAATGATGCAAACATTTTAGATCTCAATGAATATTTAAACACTAGTTACAACATTTTTCAAAACAAAATACAAGACTGTTTAAGAGAACATGTAGCGTTAAAGGTTAACGCTGAATTATTATGTGACTTTGCTATTTTGAAACAAGGTGAGGAGATCATACAGCCAATCTATTTACACACACACATGACTAAATTATACCGCACTGATAATATACACAGTTGGTATAGTAAAAACATTGTTGATAAACTCACAACACGCTTTGCTGAGTTTCAAGAATTAGAAAGCGGCAAATCGCTGGAAGCTATCAATTATCTTAAAATTAATGTATGCACCTTTGATCCCATAAATAGTGGGTCATCTCATGTTAATTTGCCTAAACAGTTGGAAAACCGTCACGCAGTTATCAATGTGGATAATAATGATGTTTTCTGCTTTATTTGGTCCCTGGCTGCTGGTTTATGTTCTGCAAGTAAAAATGTTCACAGAATGGACAAATATCACCAGAAATTTATGGAATTAATGATCAGTCTAAATTTAGCAGACATAGAATTCCCAATGGACCTCAACGCCATTTCTCGTTTTGAATCTAAAAATCTGCTTTACTCCATTAATGTATACGGAGTTGAAGGGGACAAAGTTATTAGGCCACTCTATGTGACAAAGGAAAAAAAAGAAAAGCATTTTAATTTATTGTACATTGAAGGGGAATTGTGCAACCATTATTGTTATATCAAAGATCTTTCCAGACTAGTTCGTTCACAAGTTACAAAGAGTAAAATTAGGGTATATATATGTGATCGCTGTTTGCAATATTTTACTAGCAATCAAAAGTTGACAGCCCATACTATTGATTGCATTACACAACCAGCTGTAAAAATTACATTCCCAGAAAAGGATAAAGCCAGTATGAAATTTCAAAATGTGTCTCGTCAAGAACCGCTTCCATTTACAGTATATGCAGATTTTGAATGTTTAACCACACCCATTGACACATGTAACCCGGATCCAGCACGCCCGTACACTCAACAAGTACAGCAACATGTGCCATTCAGTTGTGCTCTAAACGTGATTTGCTCATATGACCCTTCGCTTTCTTACTTCAAATCTTATCGCGATGCAAATGCTGCTGCTTGGTTTTTAAATGAATTGGACGCCTTGGCAGATCGGGTGTACAATATCCTGGAAAACCCAATTCCGTTTCAAATGTTGGATGCAGACGAGGTGGCTTTTGCAACAGCAACCACTTGCCACATTTGTCAAAAACCAATAGCACCTTGAGACACGCCGGTGAGAGACCATAATCGGTACACTGGCAAATTTAGAGGAGCGGCTCATAGTGCATGTAATTTGGCCTATAAAAGAGCACGCTATATTTCTTGTTTCTTACACAACATGTCTCGGTATGACAGTCATCTAATTATTAAGGAATTTGTTAACCTTGAAAAGCAAAAGTTTACTTTAATTCCACAAAATCATGAAAATTTTATTTCGTTTACAAAATGGCGAAATGGAATTAGTATACGATTTTTAGATTCGTATAGATTCCTCGCATCATCATTGGATGCGCTTGTTCAAGGGCTTCACCCAAACAATTTGCATTCTGTACGTCAAAACTTTACTGGTGACGAACAATTTGAATTATGCATTCGAAAAGGGGTGTTTCCCTATAATTATGTAAACAATTGGGCATGTTTGCAGGAAACTGCACTCCCTTCAAAGGATAAATTTTACAATGACTTAACAAAAAGTCATATTTCTGAAGAAGACTACTTACACGCCCAAAAAGTATGGGACGTGTTCAAGATATCAACTTTGGGCGAGTATGCTGATTTATACCTCAACATTGATACACTACTTTTGACAGACGTGTTTGAACACTTTCGCAAACTGTGTCTTGAAATCTACAATCTAGATCCAGCCCATTACTACACCCTTGCCGGATACAGTTGGGACTGTATGTTGAAGGTGACTGAAATAGAACTGGAACTATTAACAGACATCGACATGTTGCTCTTTTTTGAACGCGGGATACGTGGCGGGCTTGTATCGCTTGTGCAAAAGCATGCCAAAGCAAATAATCCATATATGATACATACAAACCAAAGCAACCTACAACATACCTCACCTACCTGGATTGTAACAATTTATACGGATATGCTATGGAAAAACCGCTTCCGTATCAAAATTTTCGATGGCTGACTTCAGATGAAGTTTCAAATTTTAATTTACAGGACGCGTTGAGCAATAACACACGTGGCTATGTCCTAGAAGTTGACATATTATATCCCCGCGAGATACACAATGATCATTCTGATCTACCATTTTGTGTTGAAAAACTACAACCTCCCAGTTCACGTTCCAACAATAAAAAGTTGCTGGCAACGTTAAATCCGAAAAATCGCTACGTCATACACATCGAAAATTTAATGCAATGTTTGAAACACGGTTTGAAGCTAGAAACCATTCACCGCATTATTTGTTTTGACCAGAAACCATGGTTACAACCGTACATGCAATTAAATACTCATTATCGGCAGCACGCCAAGACTACATTCGAGTCAATTTTTTATAAATTAATGAACAATGCATGCTACCGTAAATCTATGGAAAATATTAGAAAGCATAGAACTATTCATTTGGTAAACCACTGGGATGGTCGATATGACGCACGAAAATATATTGCTATGCCCAATTTCCATTCAGTACGAGTTATTGAAACTGATTTAGTAACCGTTGAATTGTCAAAGACAGAAATCATGTATAACACACCAATTTACTTAGGAATGGTCATACTTGACTATTCAAAATTTGTAATGTATCAATTTCATCATGAGTTTGCCAAACAAAAGTTTGGGGATGTAAAATTACTGTATATGGATACAGACAGTCTTATTTATCAAACCAATAAGACGGATATTCACTCTGTGATGAGAGAACATCCAAGTTACTTTGATACCTCAAACTATGAGGTTAAGGGACACTAGGGCTGAGTTTTTAGGCAAGAATGACAAAATAACTGTTTTTTTGTTTTTCCCATATATATATATCTTATGGACCTCTGTGGATCATTTCAGTAAAACAATTTTCATGCACCGCCATTTTTAAACGCTCAGCGACATTTTTAAATCTCCTCTGCCTAAAAAGAAGATGGAAGGCAAATCATAGAAAGTAGGCTATACTTTTAAAACTAGAAATCCTAGAAAGTCGTAGGATAACTCAAACGAAAGGTCTCCATGCTCTTTATCTCTACAACAAAACATTGTATTTTTCACTTTTTTCCACAAAATTTCATTGGGTGAGCCAAACTGGTTAATATTGTATGCGATTTTATAAAAATGCTTTTATCTCCAAACATCGTTTTTAGGTAATCAAAATGCTCCATGTGCATGAGGTATTCACCAATTTTACTTTAAAAAAATCACTGGATATTCAGAAACACATGTGTTGCAAGATAACATTGCAATATCTCTAGCCTTTTTGTAAATTACAGACCAAAAAATTAAAAAACTATGAAAAATTATCAAAATTCATAAGACATGATGGCACATAAAGAAAAAATTAATCTGACACCATACATGTGTCACTTTCCTGAAATGTGTCAATGTTGTAATATTTAGAATAGATTTATGTATATGTAATAAAAATATCAAGCGTTTTACACAATTGCTAATGCGCATGGAGCATTTTGATCACACGGTATATTTTAATAATATAATTAGTAAAAAATCAATTACATTTCATCCAATTATTTTCAAATTTGGTATGTGACTTAGTGTTACTATTCTACGTATGCAGTTTAAATTTCAACTCATTCTGATAATAAATGTGGAAGTTTAAAAACTCAGCCCTAGTGTCCCTTAACAATATGTTTGGCATAATTCCCATGAATAAAAAAACACATTGGTCTATTTAAGGATGAGTGTGCTGGTGATGTTATGACGGAATTTGTGGCTTTGGCGCCGAAAATGTACGCATTTTCAACACAAAAGAATAAAGGTCAATGCAAAGCGAAGGGTGTTCTTCGTAGCGTCACACAATTCCTCAATGTTGAGGAATATCGATGTGTACTCTACACAAACACCTCTCGCTTGTACCAGCAAACACGCATTCTTTCAAAGAACCATAATATATTTACAGTAAATCAAAATAAAACATCGCTGTCTACATATGACAATAAACGGCTGTGGGATGGTGTAAATAGCTTGCCTTTTGGACATTTCCACACCTAGTAAATAAGAACACACTTTCATTTTTCAATTCTTTTTTTATTACAATTGTATGTTTTTACAAGAAGAAACCAAAACATCTTTTGTGAATGCTGTAATCTGGTGGACTGACTCTCAAATAAATACTTAACAATATTTGATTCATGGTTATTTCTTTGTCCTTTTCCTCGCTAATCCACAACCACCACCAATCATTAGCTTTGACTTCATAGCTCCTGCCACGATCAAGGCTGCAATATTTTCACCAATGGAAGCAGTAGATGATGTCACGCGCTGCACAGCCTTTCTTAGAAGAATGCGGTCTGCAACTCGACGTACTTCTGCATTCTTGTCGCTGTAAGCAATGTCATGATCTCTACACGCAGCATCCAATTTGTTGATTCCAGAATTACCTTGTGCTAGACGTTGGTTTAGTTTAGTCCCAGGTCCACAAAATTGATAGCCGGGAAAATGCAGTTCAATGGGAAGTACATCAATGGCCTTGTTAACTAGACCATGACCAGCAAAGGTCTGATATATCTTTTTCAATCGTTGTCTTACTTTTTGGTGCTGGCGATACTGCCGCTGCTGTCTCTTCTTCCTCTTCTTCATCGCAACCATGGAATGATGAAGCAAAGTCTTTACAGGACGGTATATTTGTATGGCCGTGGTACAATTTGTTGAGCTGACACGTTCCACACTGTCTAATGGATGGCATTTTAGTAATAGACACTTGCTGGTGATGACTAAAGTCAGTGCATGGTTGTAGTTCACGCAGACCAGGATCTCTGCTCCATTCACTAGGTACACTGTGCCAAATATGTTTCACCGCGTTTGAAGCAACATAAAAAAGGAACGCCTTGGGCAAAGCGTTCAATTCCTCATCTGTGAAACTGTGAAGCTTTTTTTTTACAGGCAAAAAACTTGACAATAGCTCGCTCTGTGGGGTTGGAGTCCAAACCTTCAATTGCAGCCATATTACTACACGTCCACACTGATCACTGGCATGTCTCACACTGAAGCTGACGTTACAACGCTTTGCACTCAACATGCAAGTTTTGACATGCTCTGCGAGCTAGCCAATCAAAAAGCTTCCAAACATTTTGAAGTGTTTTATTTTGTAGAGGTTCATCAGGCACGGACAGGTTGTACAGTGCAGGACATCCCAGATCATGAAGGTCAACAAGTTGACATGTTGAATTAACATACTGACGCAACCATTCCTTTTTTTCACTTCCCTTTACAAATACAAGGTCAGCACCAAACAAGTGAGCTTTCAGAACAAGTGATAGATGCTGGTAAGGAATGTCGCCTTCTTTCCAGACTAGTCCCAAATTGCGTTGCAACCACTCTGTTTGTCTTCTGTCCTCGTCTGACTGCAAATGCAATGGAAACGGTGGTTCAAAGACAAAACTGGTTACTCTTGGTGCCCACATGGTTGTGCAGTCAATAATTCCTACTTCTTTAAATACAAACTTGTTTCCGTTCACCTTGAAACCCTGCATGTCGACAATCAATGTTTTCGGCATGGCGACGGATATCACACCTTCCACTACCGCTGCTTCTTAACAACTAACTGATTGGATAGGAGCGGGAAAATAATATACACACAAAGAATCAATTACACAATTTTATTCATAAAGTTATCAGTACATCGCTTACAATTTTTTATCATAGGATTTGGACCATCCCAATCACAGTGAGAATCTCCTCGATGCATAAAGTGTCTACGACAAGGACGGCAGGCTGCAACATCCGCCGACATACGGAGGTGTAATGGTAGCTTATCCCAATTAAGGTCAATGTCGTGTGCACCGTACGCGGTCAGAAATCCAGCTGGTAAATAGGCAATCAGATGCTGCGGCATTTCACGAAGAAATTGTGCTTTATGGTAGGCGCGTATTGCTAAACTCACCAGGGTGCGATAAATCTCAAATGCTGCATCAGCGTCTCGACTTGTTGAGCAACGATCGCATTTGCAGTCCATACAATCTACCCGCTCTCCAACATGACAAGATGAAGCTTTGGCAACGCCATCGTCCACATTATTTGTTTGATTAGTGATGGGCTTGTTGTTGTAGCCCCTGTCATGAATACCAAACGTAGACATGAATCCATCTGGTAAATAGTGAACCAGATGCGGCGGCATTCTAAGCACAGTATGATTCTTGTGATAGGCAGTTATAGCTTCACTCACTAGGGCGCGATAAATGGTAAACCTTGAATCTTCATCTGAACCTGGTGAATCACTTTCACATTTGCAGACCCACCTCGCAGAGGGGGTTGTGACTTCATCGTAGCTTTCCATGACTGTGAAGGGCAATGCAGGAAGACATGCTATTTATACTCTGGTCACCATATTGGACAGCGGTTGATAAAACACTTGCGCCTCGTGAACAATAAGGCAATAGGCTGTTGTTTTTTCTGGAATAACTGTCGATGTTTCAAATTCTAGTCTGATATCAATTGTTGTTTCCTTCATCGACTCCTCCAAATACGAACAGTCCATCAACACCAGAGGCGCCTTAGACTTGAATTCTTGTGGTGATAATAGCGGGCATGCCTCTTTCTGATAATAGGAAGACTGAAAGTTTACAAACATGTCATAGAGCTTACCATATTTGTTCTTGTTAAAGTTTAAATCCATTCCCTCATAGGGAAAGGTAACTCCGTTCAAAAAGAGTCGTATATTTCGTAATTGGATGTGGTCAAATTTTGATGCATCTTTATTCTGTTGATATTTGCGATCTGTTTGAAATCCAACCAGGACGTAGAGTGGCCGCTCTGTATACCGTGAGGTTTTTATAGACCAAGTATGTGTATCGGAGAGTGGTAATACCGGGTATTCATGCAGCTCCCAGCTTCTAAATCGAATGGGTAAAGCTGTATCCTTCTCCACAATCTTGAGCAGACTCAATTTTTTCTGATCAGATAGAGTAACGTGCGGTACTTTCCATAGAATTCGTTGCAGTAGAATTTTTGTATCTATTGGCGCTGTATCAGCTCCCTTTAGCGCATTATAATCACTCCTGTCTCGTACAAGAATCAGATCCTGTCTTGCGTTCACAACAATGCGCTTATGATCCTCTGCAAAGCCTAGTATTAATTTTAGAGGTAAATGTCCAGTAAATGTACCATCATCGTTAATCATCCAGTCGTTGGTTGAGTTGGGACACCAACCAGCCATACAAAAAGTTTTACTCTCTTCGCTTCCGTACGAGGGATAAAGTTTCATGACACTTGTTATGCCAACATTTCGAGTAGTATCTACTTCAATACCGTTGATCACGTAGCGAACCTCAGAAAACAAAAAGGCCAAAGCATTGTTGGCCAACTTTGACGTTGTTGGAATGGTACCATCCAATTTGGTGAGTTGCCCTTCAATCTGGATGTAACTTTCATGTGGAAGCGTGTAGATATCTTGTTGGTTAATAGTAATTCGAATCTCATCATTATTATTTAGTCCCTGAGTATACGGTTGGTAGGAATGGTGTTCAATTCTTACAATACCCTCCTGTACTTCGACAGAGTTTGTCACGTCTAGAATCGAATTCATGACGTAAGATGTAACCAAGTTTTTGTAGGATCTGCTTGTTGACACGTGTTAACCTGTACACGTGTTGAGCACAACTAACACCTGCTCTTGACAGCGTTGCCGCTTTATACACTTGTTTCATGCTGGCTTCAGATACAGTTTGTAGGTCACAGGTGTATGAGGGTCTAACCGGATGAGACGTTGGTTTCTATTCACCAGTCTTAAGGTAATATTCCTGATGTTTGTCACACTCACAGGATGATAGAGCACCACCCACGGGTTTTCGCGGATGATATAATCACCAGGTGAAGTAACAATAAAATCATAAAGCGAATGCGAGGGATCTTGATTGGTGTAGACGTCTGTAATAATATTACACGTGACAGATATGTGATGATCTTCAATTATTTTCACCGGTTGGTCAGACTTGTGTATCACGTTTGGTACTAACACTTGTGGTGAATAGCCTAACAATGACCCAATCGAATCTGGTTGATTTAAAATCAATCCTAAAAGAAGAAAGAATACTGCAGCGATGTGTCACGTTGTTGGCTATGAGTTCAAACTTGCGTGTCCCGTCCAGAAATGCTTTTAGACTAAATTCCTTAGTGAGAGTTGTGTAGATGTGATTGTGAATATCATCTACGGTGTAGCTGCCAGACGGTAGAGTTAACACATAGTCATCGTAGTAGAACTTATCATTGACGTCTTCAATTATGTTGCAGATTCTATTATAGCCTTCAAACGAAACAAGTCCCAGCACGTAGGGTCGTCGTCCCAATTCAATAGGAGGATAAAAGTCAACAGTTACTTCCGCACCTTGTCCGTGCACTGTAAACGTTCTACTTTCTGTTGTCATAATGACCACGTCACCCGCCGTGCTCGGTCTTATATAGAAAAGTCAAACATAGACGACCGCACTGTTGCGTGTTAAAATTTTGCACTCGTTTCACATTTAGTGTATTGTTGCACTGCTTCCAAAATAGCGAACAAGCTCTGTCGGAGGAGGAAGATTTCCAAAACTGTCAAAGTACCACACGGTTCGCCCATGCTTTATGTAGGCCACATAATGCGTTCCCGGTCCATGACTGTCATCCAGTCATGACAGCCACGGAGCCATGACCACCGTCATGGCTCCGTGGTCGAGACGGTAGTTGGTTGCGCATAAACACGCCTCGAAAGTGGGAGATCTTAAGCTGTTTTGCATATCTTATAACTTCCTCATGCGTCATGGCTCGTCGTGGCAGTGCATCGATTAACCGTTTTTTGGCGACATGTAAATGCCGAGTCCTTTCTTGTAGGGTGCTAGCTTCATGTTCACACCTTTGACGCGCAGTGCTATGGCCTCCATAGTTTTATTATGCCTTTCACTTTCCTTCAACTGTTGCTTCGCCTCCTCAACAGCTTTCACCGTTCGTGCTACCGCACTTGCTCCTCCAAGAAGTGAACCCAGGGCTGCTAGTCCAGCAAACAGTGCAGGTAAAAATCCACCACGTTTCGGCACAGGAATAACTCGGGCACGTTTTCTAAAACGTAGTTTACTTTTGGGATTCGCATGCAATCGTGCTGCTCGGAGTGCTTTCTTAATAGCCAACTCACTATTTGTTTCTCCGCGCGAAGCTTGTCGTGCCGCATGAAGAATAGCTTTAAAACCTCCCTTTCTGGACAACTTCTTCCTCTTCTTCACCACATATCTCTGTTTCACCATCGCGACCAAAGAACAAGACAACCTCACACCACAAAGTATAGAACACAACTAACGCTCCTCAGGAAGGGAACCTGTAGTTATTTATTCAATGGTGGCTGTATATTCAAGTTCTATATACAGAGGAAAATCGTTCATCGTTTTCCCCGCCTCTTTTTCTTCAGACGAGAGTTTCAAGTGAAAGAATAATTTGTCTCCGGCTTTCACCGGTTGATCAATAAGTGGTTGAACACTACCGTTTAATCGTACCTCTAAATGTTTCAAATCTGGTGCATACTCAATTACACGAATGGCACCATCATACATTAAACGGTAATTGTCATACCCCGAACGTAGTATGTAGGCGAGGTTATTGGGATCTTTTACCGGTTGTTGGTTTACAATGTGAAGCAGAAATATAGAGGGTATTGATTTAATAAAAAGCGATAACCGTTGTTCCAAAAATCGTTTGGTCGTCACGTCGTGAGGTTGCACAGGATCAGCAACTTCGGATATTCGTCTTCGCTTCATCTGTAGAGCGTTCTCCTTAATTTCCCACACCTTTTCCATTTCAGAGTTTAGAAACCGTTTTGTACAAACATCTTGATCATCTTCAGGATCGGCCACATGCACAAGGCGTGCATTATTTGCTGTATAGCCCTTTACAGTTAGGGTGGGCACAATACTGAGCACCTGTTTCACCTTGTTATCTACATAGTCCTTTCTAGCAGCGTCCGTGTTGTTTGTTGGAAGAGCCAGATGAGTGATTCGACGTTCGTGTACGTCATAGTCCTTTGCTTCTTTTAACACCACAGCATTGGTTAACACATAGGCTTTGGTGCACACATCTTGATCGTTCACAGGATCTGCAACGCCCGTAATACGTTTATTCTGAGCCTCATAATTTCCTTTGATACGTCGTAAGCGGTAATAATCTACATCCTTTTTTGAACATGCGTCCGAGGGTAATACGGGTTCTGTTATATTGGTCAATCGCTTTCCATTAAAGTTGTAATTGCCATCTGTAGTGCGTGGCAATACATTAGCATCGACATATCGTTTTGTAGCCGGATCTGTATCATATTTTGGATCGTTTGTCAAAGCAAATCGTTCATTTGTTTTAAGAGTTCTTCCAAAGGCGTCCATGGTTACACTGGAACTGAAACACCCGTTTGCCTCATGTATATAGAGACCAGCTCTTCCCCCTTTCACATTTAGTTGATATGCAGATTATTAAGCAACAACATTCACTTCCGGTGGGAGACTTGGTTTCACACCTCTTCTCAACATCGTCCGAACAACGTCATGGATCACTCTTCCCATCCTCCATTCGCTGTCTCATCGCCGGCCCGTCGGGATGTGGAAAAACCAATCTTCTGCTTACCCTCATCACCTCCTTAAACGGAGTGCGCTTTCAAAATATCTATATTTTTGCCAAATCGCTGTATCAACCGCTGTATGTGTTCTTGGAACAGGTCATGTCAGGTCTGCGCAACATGGGCTACTTCACATTCGCAGCGCACGAAGATGTCATTTCTCCAGACAATGTTCGCCCCCATTCGCTTATGATTTTTGACGATGTGGCCACAGAACGACAGGGAATTATTCAGGCTTACTTTAGCATGGGACGTCATAAATATATTGATTGTTTTTATCTCGCTCAAACCTATTCGCGAATACCAAAACAGTTGATTCGTGACAATGCCAACGTGATTGTTCTCTTCCGTCAGGATGAGCGCAACATGCATCACGTCTACGATGATCACGTGAACCCAGACATGACCTTTCAAGCCTTTACACAGTTGTGTGCCATGTGTTGGAACGCTCATCACCACAGTTGTCTTGTTATTGATAAGCAGAGCAACATCAACAATGGACGCTACCGCATGGGATTTGATCATTTCATTCGTATTTAAGTAGCTGCATTGCTTTTCTGAACATCATTAGTTCAGATGTCATGGCGACAACAGGGAGTCAATTAAAAAAGCACATAATCCGTGCGCGAAATAGCATTCGACAAAAGTTTCGCTATCTAAAACGTGCACATGCCGACAGTGAGCTGTTTGTCGAAAAACATTTGAAATCACCTCTGGAAGCTGTGTTGAAGGGAACATCAAAGCCTAGTACACGCTCAAAAGAAACACAAACAATTGAAGAGGAGGAGGAGGAAGAAAATGATGAAGAACCTGACGATGTTTTTTCTCCATTGCTTCCGTCTTCTGGCTCCAAAGAATCGCCGCTGCCCCAGTTTTTGAAAACATCAATAATTGCTGAAACACCCACTAGAGCCAAAGAAAAGCAGCCTACTCTTAAAGAAATATTGAATACGCCCGAACAATATGTGCGGCTAAAATCCATTTTACTACAAAATTATGGTGCGTTGGTTACCCCCTTCCTTGAAGATCTTTTTACTAAGAAAACTGATACTACCTACGGTGTTCGCTATGAAAACAATAGATTTCGAATTGGCGATTCACCAATCAAGATAAGTGACAATGTTTTGATTGTTAAAACAGTTCGTTACAAATTGACGGCAGGTCTTTTAGAACTTTTATTTTCACGTACACCTTCTACCGCGGACTATGATAAAGAAGATCTTGAAAAGTATAAAGACATCTTGATGGCTACAAATGGTTTTAGACGTAATTATAAACGTTCTGAAGCAATGAATGCTGATAAGGGCTTCAAATATAAAACCATCATATCAAAATTGTTTCCCACCTATGCAAGTGTTCGCCGTGCAAATTCAGCGTCCGGTATCACGTTTAATACTTTGAAACCATTTATCGATTTCGCCTATTGGAACAATCCAAATAAGTTGGTTAAACGTCTGCAACTGTTGCGTGCATAAGAACAGGCCGGTCATACCGGACACGAGGCAGAAGTTTTAGAAATAGAAGAGGAGCTTCGTCATGCTGGCATTATTGTCTAATGAGTCAACGTGTTCATACACCCTCGCCTGTTAAGGCTGCCATTGCTCGCGAGTTGCATAGACCAGCTTGTCGTCTCTACCATCGTCGTCATGTCATCACACGAGGCGTTGACGATCTTTGGCAAGCTGATCTGGTTGAAATGATTCCCTATGCCAAAGCTAACAACGGGGTCAACTATCTGCTCACCGTCATCGACGTTTATTCCAAAATGGCCTTTGTTGAACCTGTTCGGAATAAATCTGCACAACTGGTCACCGCTGCATTCAAGACCATCGTTCAGCGGTCAAGACGACAACCTCGTTTGCTTCAAACAGATCAAGGCAAAGAATTTTTCAACAAGACTTTTTCCGCTTATCTCAAATCACATGACACCCATCACTATTCCACTTTTAGCAATCTAAAGGCAAGTGTTGTAGAACGTTTCAACCGCACACTCAAGACGCGCATGTGGGAACAATTTACAGCAAGAGGATCCTATCGCTGGCTTGAACTTGTAGGCGACCTGGTGACACGTTACAACAACACTAAACATAGAACCATCAAAATGAAACCATGCCTTGTAACCAAGAACATTGCGCAATTGGATCGCATTCATCACAAAATCAAAACAGTAGATCCGCGACGTCATCAATTACGTATTGGTGATTATGTGCGCATCAGTAAACATAAAACAATCTTCGCCAAAGAATACACACCAAACTGGAGCACAGAAATATTTCGTATTCGCAAGGTAAAACTTTCTAATCCAGTTGTTTATTTACTTGATGACCTCAACAAGCAGCCAATCCAAGGAGGATTCTACATGGAGGAACTGCAAAGGACGCAATATCCCAAGCATTATCTTGTTGAAAAAATTGTACAAACACGAGGCAATAAACTTTTTGTTAAGTGGCTAGGTTTTAATGCCACATATAATTCATGGATTAATAAATCAGATCTGGTGTACACCTTCTTGTTTTTATTTCATGTCGAGCTGGCCGACTCAACATGCCATGCGATTTGTATCCTACCCCCACCCTACCATTTTCAGGAAAAACTACTCCAGATTCATTGATGTTTGTTTACCATTGAGCACATTCAACAACCAGTTCATTCCCCCTCTCTCTCAAACCCATTCACTACTACCGATACCATTGATGTATGTTTACCATAGAACGCTTTCAACCCCATCTTGTTTGTCTCTCAGACCCATTCACACCTAACCAACCTACCACGTCAGGGTTCAACAACCACCACCATCCACCGCCATTCATGTTTTCCATTCAAAACACTCCCGTTCATGACCTACCCCACATCCCGTAATCTGCTGTGACGTCACACACACACACCAGTTACACTAATGTTTTACATTCAAAACACTCCCGTTCATGACCTACCTCACATCCCGTAATCTGCTGTGACGTCACACACACACACCAGTTGACCGTTCAATTCTCTGACAATTCATTCACAACCAAGGATTCGGAAACCTTCGGCAACACTCGGATCTCATCGGGCATAAAGCAAAGCTATATAGGCCAGGATAATAACAGAGAAGGCGCTCAGTCCAACAGAGAGACTGGGTCGAGGAGGGTCTCGTGCAGAGCCTCTTCCATCCTTCCCCTCATCCCCCACCATCGCCGCCACCCCCCTCCCCCCCCCTCCCCCTCCCCCTCCCCCCTCCCCCACTCCTCCCCCTCCACCCACACCCCCTCAAACCGGTTCCTGGACCCTCCAAGGTTTGTTTACTTTCCGGGGGTCCCGGCGACCTTGGGGTCAATGGCCTACATCAAGGTCATTGATCATGACCTACCTCAAGGTCATTGACCTTGCCACGCCCCCCTAATTTGCATAAATAACGGTATTTGAGTCAAAAACCCCCCAGCCTACCTACTGTATACCACTCGATCCCCAGCCCAGTCACAATGTTACAGGTGGAAATTACTTCCTGTAGTATACCACTCGATCCCCAGCTCAGTAACTATGTTACAGGAGGAGACTTCTTGCTGTAGTATACAACTCGATCCCCAGCTCAGTAACTATGTTACAGGAGGAGACTACTTCCGGTAGTATACCACTCGATCCCCAGCTCAGAAACTATGTTACAGGAAGAGACTACATCCTGAAGTAAACAACTCGATTCCCAGCTCAGTAACTATGTAACAGGAGGAGATTACTTCCTGTAGTATACAACTAGATCCCCCGCTCAGTAACTATGTTACAGGAGGAGACTACTTCCTGTAGTATACCACTCGATCCTCAGCTCAGTAACTATGTTACAGCTCGAGACTACTTCCTGAAGTATACAACTGGTTCCCCCCGCTTAGTAACTATGTAACAGGAGGAGACTACTTACTGTAGTATACCACACTATCCCCAGGCCAGTAACTATGTTACAGGACGAGACTACTTCCGGTAGTATACAACTCGAACCCCAGCTCAGTAACTATGTTACAGGAGGAGACTACCTCCGGTAGTATACCAATCGATCCCCAGATCGGTAACTATGTTACAGGAGGAGACTACTTCCTGTAGCATACAACTCGATCCTCAGCTCAGTAACTATGTAACTGATCGAGACTACTTCCTGAAGTATACAACTCGTTCCCCCCACTCAGTAACTATGTTACTGGAGGAATTACTTACTGTAGTATACCCCACTCTCCCCAGGCCAGTAACTACGTTACAGGAGGAGACCACTTCTGGTAGTATACAACTCGATCCGCAGCTCAGTAACTATGTTAAAGGAGGAGACTACCTCCGGTAGTATACCAATCGATCCCCAGATCAGAAACTATGTTACAGGAGGAGACTACTTCCTGTAGTTTACAACTCGTTCCCCCCGCTCAGTAACTATGTTACAGGAGGGGTCTACTTCCTGTAGTATACCACTCGATTCCCAGCTCAGTTACTATGTTACAGGAGGAGACCTCTTCCTGTAGTATACCACACTATCCCCAGTCCAGTAACTATGTTACAGAAGGGGACTACTTCCTGTAGTATACAACTCGATTCCAGCTCAGTAACTATGCTACAAGGGGAGATTACTTGCTGTAGTATTAAACTCGATCCCCAGCTCAGTAACTATGTTACAGGTCGGGACTACTTCCTGAAGTATACAACTCGTTCCCCCCACTCAGTAACTATGTTACAGGAGGAGATTACTTCCTGTAGTATACCACACTATCCCCATCCCAGTAACTATGTTAGAGGAGGAGATTACTTCCTGTAGTAAACTACTCGATTCCCAGCTCAGTAACTATGTTACAGAAGGAGAATACCTCGTGTAGTTTACTACTCGATCCCCAGCTCAGTAACTATGTTACAGGAGGAGACAACTTCCTATAGTTCCCTCCTCGATCCCCAGCTCAGTAACTAGGTTACAGGAGGAGAATACTTCCTGTGTTATACAACTCGATCCCCAGATCAGTTGTTACAGGAGGAGACTACTTCCCGTAGTATACAACACGATCCCCACCTCAGTAACTATGATACAGGAGGAGAGTACTTCCGGTAGTATACCACTCGATCCCCAGTTCAGTAACTTTGTTACAGGTGGAGACTACATCCTGTAGTCCCCAGCTCAGTTACTATGTTACAGAGGGCGAATACTTCCTGTAGTATACCCCTCGAACCCCAGTTCAGTAACTACGTTACAGGAGGAGACTACCTCCGGTAGTTGACAACTCGTCCCCCGGTCAGTAACTATGTTGCAGGAGATTACTTTCTGTAGTATACAACTCGATCCTCAGCTCAGTAAGTATGTTACAAGAGGAGACTACTTCCTGTAGTATACAACTCGGTCCCCAGCTCAGTAACTATGTTCGTGGGGGAGACTATTTACAGTAGTATAACACTCGATCCCCAGCTCAGTAACTATGATACAGGAGGAGACTACTTCCAGTAATATACCAAACGGTCCCCAGCTCAGAAACTATGTTAAAGGAGGAGAAAACTTCCGGTAGTATACATCTCGATCCCCAGCTCAGTAACTATGTTACAGGACGATAATACTTCCTGTAGTATACCACTCGATCCCCAGCTCAGTAACTATGTTAGAGGTGGAGGCTCCTTCCAGTTGTATAACACTCGATCCCCAGCTCAATAACTTTGTTACAGGAGGAGACTACTTCCTGTAGCATAAAACTCGATCCCCTGCTCAGTAACTATGTTAGAGGAGGAGACTACTTCCGGTAGTATACAACTCGACCACCGCTCAGTTACTATAATACAGGAGGAGATTACATCCTGTAGTATACAACTCGATCCTCAGCTCAGTAATTATGTTACAGGTGGAGACTACTTCCAGTAGTATACAACTCGATCCCCAACTCAGTCACTATGTTACAGGAAAAGACTACTTCCCGTAGTAAACAACTCGATACTTAGCCCAGTAACTATGTAACAGGAGGAGATAACTACCTGTAGTATACAACTTGATCCCCCGCTCAGTAATTATGTTACAGGAGGTGACTACTACCTTTAGTATACAACTCGATACCCCGCTCTGTTACTATGTTACAGGAGGAAAATAATTCCTGTAGTTTACTACTCGATCCCCAGCTCAGGAACTATGTAACAGGAGGAGATTACTTCCTGTAGTATACAACTTGATCCCCCGCTCAGTAACTATATTACAGGAGGAGGCTATTTCCGGTTGTATACCACTCGATCCCCAGCTCAGTAACTAAGTTACAGGGGGAGACTACTTCCGGTAGTATACCCCTTGATCCCCCGCACAGTAACTATGTTACAGGAGGGGACTACTTCCTGTAGTATAGCACTCGATCCCCAGCTAAGTAACTATGTTACAGGAGTACACTATTCCCTGTAGTATACCACTCGTTCCCCAGCGCAGTGATTAGGTTAAAGGAGGAGACTACTTCTTGAAGTATACCACGCGATACCCATCTCAGTAACTATGTTACAGAAGGAGACTATTTCCGGTAGTATACCACTCGATCCCCAGCTCAGTAACTAAGTTACAGGAGGAGACTACTTCCGGTTATATACCCCTTGATCCCCAGCTCAGTAACTATGTTACAGGAGGAGACTATTTCCGGTAGTATACCACTTGATACCCAGCTAAGTAAATATGTTACAGGAGGAGACTACTTCCTGTAGTATACCACTCGATCCCCAGCTCAGTAACTATGTTACAGGAGGAGACTACTTCCGTTAGTATACCCCTTGATCCCCAGCTCAGTATCTATGTTACAGGAGACTACTTCCTGTAGTATACTACTCGATCCCCAGGCGAATAACTATGTTACAGGAGGAGACTACTTTCTGTTGTCTACTACTCGATCCCCAGCTCAACACCTATGTTACAGGAGGAGACTACTTCTTGTAGTATATTACTCGATCTCCAGCCCAATAACTATGTTACAGGAGGAGACTACTTCCTGTAGTTTACTACTAGATCCCCAGCTCAGTAACTATGTTACTGGAGGAGGCTACTTCCTGTAGTATAGCACTCGATCCCCAACTCAGTAACTATCTTAGAGGAGGAGATAACTTTCCATAGTATACCACTCGATCCCCAGCTCAGTAACTATGTTACAGGAGGAGATTACTTCATGTAGTATATAACTCGATCCCCAGCTCAGTAACTATGTTACAGGAGAGACTACATGCTGTAGTATACAACTCGATCCCCAGCTCAGTAACTATGTTACAGGATGAGACTTCTTCCTGTAGTATACAACTCGATCGATACTCAGCCCAGTAACTATGTAACAGGAGGAGACTACTTCCTGTTGTATACCACTCGATCCCCAGCTCAGTAACTATGTTACAGGAGGAGACTACTTCCTGTAGTATACAGCTGGTTCCCCCCGCTCAGTAACTAGGTTCAGAAGGAGACTACTTTCAGAAGTATACTAATCGATTCCCAGCTCAGTAACTATGTTACAGGAGGAGACTACTTGCTGTATTATACCACACTATCTCCAGCCCCGTATCTATGTTACAGGAGGAGACTACTTCCATGAGTTTACAGCTCGATTCCAGCTCAGTAACTATGTTACAAGGGGAGACTACTTCCTGTAGTATACAACTCGATCCCCAGCTCAGTAACTATGTTAGAGGAAGAGTCTTCTTCCTGTAGTATACCTCTCGATCCCCAGCACAGTAACTATGTTACAGGTGGAGATTACTTCCTGTAGTAAACAACTTGATCACCCGCTCAGTAATTATGTTACAGAAGGAGACTACTTCCTGTAGTATACCACTCGATCCCCAGCTCAGTAACTATATTACAGGAGGAGACTACTTCCGGTAGTATACCACTCGATCCCCAGCTCAGAAACTATATTACAGGAAGAGACTACATCCTGTAGTAAACAACTCGATTCCCAGCTCAGTAACTATGTAACAGGAGGAGATTACTTCCTGTAGTATACAACTAGATCCCCCGCTCAGTAACTATGTTACAGGAGGAGACTACTTCCTGTAGTATACCACTCGATCCTTAGCTCAGTAACTATGTTACAGCTCGAGACTACTTCCTGAAGTATACAACTGGTTCCCCCCGCTTAGTAACTATGTAACATGAGGAGACTACTTACTGTAGTATACCACACAATCCCCAGGCCAGTAACTATGTTACAGGACGAGACTACTTCCGGTAGTATACAACTCGATCCCCAGCTCAGTAACTATGTTACAGGAGGAGACTACCTCCGGTAGTATACCAATCGATCCCCAGATCGGTAACTATGTTACAGGAGGAGACTACTTCCTGTAGCATACAACTCGATCCTCAGCTCAGTAACTATGTTACTGATCGAGACTACTTCCTGAAGTATACAACTCGTTCCCCCCACTCAGTAACTATGTTACTGGAGGAACTACTTACTGTAGTATACCCCACTCTCCCCAGGCCAGTAACTACGTTACAGGAGGTGACCACTTCTGGTAGTATACAACTCGATCCCCAGCTCAGTAACTATGTTAAAGGAGGAGACTACCTCCGGTAGTATACCAATCGATCCCCAGATCAGAAACTATGTTACAGGAGGAGACTACTTCCTGTAGTATACAACTCGTTCCCCCCGCTCAGTTACTATGTTACAGGAGGGGTCTACTTCCTGTAGTATACCACTCGATTCCCAGCTCAGTTACTATGTTACAGGAGGAGACCTCTTCCTGTAGTATACCACACTATCCCCAGTCCAGTAACTATGTTACAGAAGGGGACTACTTCCTGTAGTATACAACTCGATTCCAGCTCAGTATCTATGCTACAAGGGGAGATTACTTGCTGTAGTAATAAACTCGATCCCCAGCTCAGTAACTATGTTACAGGTCGGGACTACTTCCTGAAGTATACAACTCGTTCCCCCCACTCAGTAACTATGTTACAGGAGGAGATTACTTCCTGTAGTATACCACACTATCCCCATCCCAGTAACTATGTTAGAGGAGGAGATTACTTCCTATAGTAAACTACTCGATTCCCAGCTCAGTAACTATGTTACAGAAGGAGAATGCCTCCTGTAGTTTACTACTCGATCCCCAGCTCAGTAACTATGTTACAGGAGGAGACAAGTTCCTATAGTTCCCTCCTCGATCCCCAGCTCAGTAACTAGGTTACAGGAGGAGAATACTTCCTGTGTTATACAACTCGATCCCCAGATCAGTTGTTACAGGAGGAGACTACTTCCCGTACTATAAAACACGATCCCCACCTCAGTAACTATTTTACAGGAGGAGAGTACTTCCGGTAGTATACCACTCGATCCCCAGTTCAGTAACTTTGTTACAGGTGGAGACTACATCCTGTAGTCCCCATCTCAGTTACTATGTTACAGAGGGCGAATACTTCCTGTAGTATACCCCTCGAACCCCAGCTCAGTAACTACGTTACAGGAGGAGACTACCTCCGGTAGTTTACAACTCGTCCCCCGGTCAGGAACTATGTTGCAGGAGATTACTTTCTGTAGTATACAACTCGATCCTCAGCTCAGTAAGTATGTTACAAGAGGAGACTACTTCCTGTAGTATACAACTCGGTCCCCAGCTCAGTGACTATGTTAGTGGGGGAGACTATTTACAGTAGTATAACACTCGATCCACAGCTCAGTAACTATGATACAGGAGGAGACTACTTCCAGTAATATACCAAACGGTCCCCAGCTCAGAAACTATGTTAAAGGAGGAGAAAACTTCCGGTAGTATACATCTCGATCCCCAGCTCAGTAACTATGTTACAGGACGATAATACTTCCTGTAGTATACCACTCGATCCCCAGCTCAGTAACTATGTTAGAGGTGGAGACTCCTTCAAGTTGTATAACACTCGATCCCCAGCTCAATAACTATGTTACAGGAGGAGACTACTTCCAGTAGCATAAAACTCGATCCCCTGCTCAGTAACTATGTTAGAGGAGGAGACTACTTCCGGTAGTATACAACTCGACCACCGCTCAGTTACTATAATACAGGAGGAGATTACATCCTGTAGTATACAACTCGATCCTCAGCTCAGTAATTATGTTACAGGTGGAGACTACTTCCAGTAGTATACAACTCGATCCCCAACTCAGTCACTATGTTACAGGAAAAGACTACTTCCCGTAGTAAACAACTCAATCCTTAGCCCAGTAACTATGTAACAGGAGGAGATAACTACCTGTAGTATACAACTTGATCCCCCGCTCAGTAATTATGTTACAGGAGGAGACTACTACCTTTATTATACAACTCGATACCCCGCTCTGTTACTATGTTACAGGAGGAGAATAATTCCTGTAGTTTACTACTCGATCCCCAGCTCAGGAACTATGTAACAGGAGGAGATTACTTCCTGTAGTATACAACTTGATCCCCCGCTCAGTAACTATATTACAGGAGGAGGCTATTTCCGGTTGTATACCACTCGATCCCCAGCTCAGTAACTAAGTTACAGGGGGAGACTACTTCCGGTAGTATACCCCTTGATCCCCGCACAGTAACTATGTTACAGGAGGGGACTACTTCCTGTAGTATAGCACTCGATCCCCAGCTAAGTAACTATGTTACAGGAGTAGACTACTCCCTGTAGTATACCACTCGTTCCCCAGCGCAGTGATTAGGTTAAAGGAGGAGACTACTTCTTGAAGTATACCACGCGATACCCATCTCAGTAACTATGTTACAGAAGGAGACTATTTCCGGTAGTATACCACTCGATACCCAGCTCAGTAACTAAGTTACAGGAGGAGACTACTTCCGGTTATATACCCCTTGATCCCCAGCTCAGTAACTATGTTACAGGAGGAGACTATTTCCGGTAGTATACCACTTGATGCCCAGCTAAGTAAATATGTTACAGGAGGAGACTACTTCCTGTAGTATACCACTCGATCCCCAGCTCAGTAACTATGTTACAGGAGGAGACTACTTCCGTTAGTATACCCCTTGATCCCCAGCTCAGTATCTATGTTACAGGAGACTACTTCCTGTAGTATACTACTCGATCCCCAGGCGAATAACTATGTTACAGGAGGAGACTACTTTCTGTTGTCTACTACTCGATCCCCAGCTCAACACCTATGTTACAGGAGGAGACTACTTCTTGTAGTATATTACTCGATCTCCAGCCCAATAACTATGTTACAGGAGGAGACTACTTCCTGTAGTTTACTACTAGATCCCCAGCTCAGTAACTATGTTACTGGAGGAGGCTACTTCCTGTAGTATAGCACTCGATCCCCAACTCAGTGACTATCTTAGAGGAGGAGATAACTTTCCGTAGTATACCACTCGATCCCCAGCTCAGTAACTATGTTACAGGAGGAGATTACTTCATGTAGTATATAACTCGATCCCCAGCTCAGTAACTATGTTACAGGAGAGACTACTTCCGGTAGTATACCTCTCGATGCCCAGCTCAGTAACTATGTTACAGGATGAGACTACGTTCTGTAGTATACCACTCGATCCCCAGCTCAGTAACTATGTTACAGGAGAGGACTACATGCTGTAGTATACAACTCGATCCCCAGCTCAGTAACTATGTTACAGGATGAGACTACTTCCTGTAGTATACAACTCGATCGATACTCAGCCCAGTAACTATGTAACAGGAGGAGACTACTTCCTGTTGTATACCACTCGATCCCCAGCTCAGTAACTATGTTACAGGAGGAGACTACTTCCTGTAGTATACAGCACGTTCCCCCCGCTCAGTAACTATGTTCAGAAGGAGACTACTTCCAGAAGTATACTAATCGATTCCCAGCTCAGTAACTATGTTACAGGAGGAGACTACTTGCTGTATTATACCACACTATCTCCAGCCCCGTATCTATGTTACAGGAGGAGACTACTTCCATCAGTTTACAGCTCGATTCCAGCGCAGTAACTATGTTACAAGGGGAGACTACTTCCTGTAGTATACAACTCGATCCCCAGCTCAGTAACTATGTTAGAGGAAGAGTCTTCTTCCTGTAGTATACCACTCGATCCCCAGCAAAGTAACTATGTTACAGGTGGAGATTACTTCCTGTAGTATACAACTTGATCACCCGCTCAGTAATTATGTTACAGGAGGAGACTACTTCCTGTAGTATACCACTCGATCCTCAGCTCAGTAACTATGTTACAGGTCGAGACTACTTCCTGAAGTATACAACTGGTTCCCCCCGCTTAGTAACTATGTAACAGGAGGAGACTACTTACTGTAGTATACCACATTATCCCCAGGCCTGTAATTATGTTACAGGAGGAGACTACTTCCGGTAGTATACAACTCGATACCCAGGCCAGTAACTATGTTACAGGAGGAGACTCCCTCCGGTAGTATACCAATCGATCCCCAGATCAGTAACTATGTTACAGGAGGAGACTACTTCCTGTAGCATACCACTCGATCCTCAGCTCAGTAACTATGTTACAGATCGAGACTACTTCCTGAAGTATACAACTCGTTCCCCCCACTCAGTAACTATGTTACTGGAGGAACTGCTTACTGTAGTATACCCCACTCTCCCCAGCCCAGTATCTATGTTACAGGAGGAGACTACTTCCAGCCGTATACAGCTCGATTCCAGCACAGTAACTATGTTACAAGGGGAGACTACTTGCTGTAGTATACAACTCGATCCCCTGCTCAGTAACTATGTTACAAGAGGAGACTACTTCCGGTAGTATACCACACGATCCCCAGCCCAGTCACAATGTTACAGGAGGAGACTACTTCCGGAAGTATACCACTCGATCCCCAGTTCAGAAACTGTGTTACTGGAAGAGACTACATCCTGTAGTAAACAACTCGATTCCCAGCTCAGTAACTATGTAACAGGAGGAGATTACTTCCTGTAGTATACAACTTGATCACCCGCTCAGTAACTACAGTATGTTACAGGAGGAGACTACTTCCTGTAGTATACCACTCGATCCTCAGCTCAGTAACTATGTTACAGTTCGAGACTACTTCGTGAAGTATACAACTCGTTCCCCCCGCTTAGTAACTATGTTACAGGAGGAGACTACTTACTGTAGTATACCACACTATCCCCAGGCCAGTAACTATGTTACAGGACGAGACTACTTCCGGTAGTATACAACTCGATCCCCTGCTCAGTAACTATGTTACAGGAGGAGACTACCTCCGGTAGTATACCAATCGATCCCCAGATCGGTAACTATGTTACAGGAGGAGACTACTTCCTGTAGCATACCACTCAATCCTCAGCTCAGTAACTATGTTACTGATCCAGACTACTTCCTGAAGTATACAACTCGTTCCCCCCACTCAGTAACTATGTTACTGGAGGAACTACTTACTGTAGTATACCCCACTCTCCCCAGGCCAGTAACTACGTTACAGGAGAAGACCACTTCTGGTAGTATACAACTCGATCCCCAGCTCAGTAACTATGTTAAAGGAGGAGACTACCTCCGGTAGTATACCAATCGATCCCCAGATCAGTAACTATGTTACAGGAGGAGACTACATCCTGTAGTATACAACTCGTTCCCCCGCTCAATAACTATGTTACAGGAGGGGTCTAATTCCTGTAGTATACCACTCGATTCCCAGCTCAGTTGCTGTGTTACAGGAGGAGACCACTTCCTGTAGTATACCACACTATCCCCAGTCAAGTAACTATGTTACGGAAGGGGACTACTTCCTGTAGTATACAACTCGATTCCAGCTCAGTAACTATGCTACAAGGGGAGATTACTTGCTGTAGTATTAAACTCGATCCCCAGCTCAGTAACTATGTTACAGGTCGGGACTACTTCCTGAAGTATACAACTCGTTCCCCCCACTCAGTAACTATGTTACAGGAGGAGATTACTTCCTGTAGTATACCACACTATCCCCATCCCAGTAACTATGTATGAGGAGGAGATTACTTCCTGTAGTAAACTACTCGATTTCCAGCTCAGTAACTATCTTACAGAAGGAGAATACCTCCTGTAGTTTACTACTCGATCCCCAGCTCAGTAACTATGTTACAGGAGGAGACAACTTCCTATAGTTCCCTCCTCGATCCCCAGCTCAGTAACTAGGTTACAGGAGGAGAATACTTCCTGTGTTATACAACTCGATCCCCAGATAAGTTGTTACAGGAGGAGACTACTTCCCGTAGTATACAACACGATCCCCACCTCAGTAACTATGATACAGGAGGAGAGTACTTCCGGTAGTATACCACTCGATCCCCAGTTCAGTAACTTTGTTACAGGTGGAGACTACATCCTGTAGTCCCCAGCTCAGTTACTATGTTACAGAGGGCGAATACATCCTGTAGTATACCCCTCGATCCCCAGCTCAGTAACTATGTTACAGCAGAGACTACTTCCGGTAGTATACCACTCGATGCCCAGCTCAGTAACTATGTTACAGGATGAGACTACGTTCTGTAGTATACCACTCGATCCCCAGCTCAGTAACTATGTTACAGGAGAGGACTACATGCTGTAGTATACAACTCGATCCCCAGCTCAGTAACTATGTTACAGGATGAGACTACTTCCTGTAGTATACAACTCGATCGATACTCAGCCCAGTAACTATGTAACAGGAGGAGACTACTTCCTGTTGTATACCACTCGATCCCCAGCTCAGTAACTATGTTACAGGAGGAGACTACTTCCTGTAGTATACAGCACGTTCCCCCCGCTCAGTAACTATGTTCAGAAGGAGACTACTTCCAGAAGTATACTAATCGATTCCCAGCTCAGTAACTATGTTACAGGAGGAGATTACTTGCTGTATTATACCACACTATCTCCAGCCCCGTATCTATGTTACAGGAGGAGACTACTTCCATCAGTTTACAGCTCGATTCCAGCGCAGTAACTATGTTACAAGGGGAGACTACTTCCTGTAGTATACAACTCGATCCCCAGCTCAGTAACTATGTTAGAGGAAGAGTCTTCTTCCTGTAGTATACTACTCGATCCCCAGCACAGTAACTATGTTACAGGTGGAGATTACTTCCTGTAGTATACAACTTGATCACCCGCTCAGTAATTATGTTACAGGAGGAGACTACTTCCTGTGGTATACCACTCGATCCCCAGCTCAGTAACTATGTTAGAGGTGGAGACTCCTTCCAGTTGTATAACACTCGATCCCCAGCTCAATAACTATGTTACAGGAGGAGACTACTTCCTGTAGCATAAAACTCGATCCCCTGCTCAGTAACTATGTTAGAGGAGGAGATTACTTCCGGTAGTATACAACTCGACCACCGCTCAGTTACTATAATACAGGAGGAGATTACATCCTGTAGTATACAACTCGATCCTCAGCTCAGTAATTATGTTACAGGTGGAGACTACTTCCAGTAGTATACAACTCGATCCCCAACTCAGTCACTATGTTACAGGAAAAGACTACTTCCCGTAGTAAACAACTCGATCCTTAGCCCAGTAACTATGTAACAGGAGGAGATAACTACCTGTAGTATACAACTTGATACCCCGCTCAGTAATTATGTTACAGGAGGAGACTACTACCTTTAGTATACAACTCGATACCCCGCTCTGTTACTATGTTACAGGAGGAGAATAATTCCTGTAGTTTACTACTCGATCCCCAGCTCAGGAACTATGTAACAGGAGGAGATTACTTCCTGTAGTATACAACTTGATCCCCCGCTCAGTAACTATATTACATGAGGAGGCTATTTCCGGTTGTATACCACTCGATCCCCAGCTCAGTAACTAAGTTACAGGGGGAGACTACTTCCGGTAATATACCCCTTGATCCCCTGCACAGTAACTATGTTACAGGAGGGGACTACTTCCTGTAGTATAGCACTCGATCCCCAGCTAAGTAACTATGTTACAGGAGTAGACTACTCCCTGTAGTATACCACTCGTTCCCCAGCGCAGTGATTAGGTTAAAGGAGGAGACTACTTCTTGAAGTATACCACGCGATACCCATCTCAGTAACTATGTTACAGAAGGAGACTCTTTCCGGTAGTATACCACTCGATACCCAGCTCAGTAACTAAGTTACAGGAGGAGACTACTTCCGGTTATATACCCCTTGATCCCCAGCTCAGTAACTATGTTACAGGAGGAGACTATTTCCGGTAGTATACCACTTGATGCCCAGCTAAGTAAATATGTTACAGGAGGAGACTACTTCCTGTAGTATACCACTCGATCCCCAGCTCAGTAACTATGTTACAGGAGGAGACTACTTCCGTTAGTATACCCCTTGATCCCCAGCTCAGTATCTATGTTACAGGAGACTACTTCCTGTAGTATACTACTCGATCCCCAGGCAAATAACTATGTTACAGGAGGAGACTACTTTCTGTTGTCTACTACTCGATCCCCAGCTCAACACCTATGTTACAGGAGGAGACTACTTCTTGTAGTATATTACTCGATCTCCAGCCCAATAACTATGTTACAGGAGGAGACTACTTCCTGTAGTTTACTACTAGATCCCCAGCTCAGTAACTATGTTACTGGAGGAGGCTACTTCCTGTAGTATAGCACTCGATCCCCAACTCAGTAACTATCTTAGAGGAGGAGATAACTTTCCGTAGTATACCACTCGATCCCCAGCTCAGTAACTATGTTACAGGAGGAGATTACTTCATGTAGTATATAACTCGATCCCCAGCTCAGTAACTATGTTACAGGAGAGACTACTTCCGGTAGTATACCACTCGATGCCCAGCTCAGTAACTATGTTACAGGATGAGACTACGTTCTGTAGTATTCCACTCGATCCTCAGCTCAGTAACTATGTTACAGGAGAGGACTAAATGCTGTAGTATACAACTCGATCCCCAGCTCAGTAACTATGTTACAGGATGAGACTACTTCCTGTAGTATACAACTCGATCGATACTCAGCCCAGTAACTATGTAACAGGAGGAGACTACTTCCTGTTGTATACCACTCGATCCCCAGCTCAGTAACTAGGTTACAGGAGGAGACTACTTCCTGTAGTATACAGCACGTTCCCCCCGCTCAGTAACTATGTTCAGAAGGAGACTACTTCCAGAAGTATACTAATCGATTCCCAGCTCAGTAACTATGTTTCAGGAGGAGACTACTTGCTGTATTATACCACACTATCTCCAGCCCCGTATCTATGTTACAGGAGGAGACTACTTCCATCAGTTTACAGCTCGATTCCAGCGCAGTAACTATGTTACAAGGGGAGACTACTTCCTGTAGTATACAACTCGATCCCCAGCTCAGTAACTATGTTAGAGGAAGAGTCTTCTTCCTGTAGTATACCACTCGATCCCCAGCAAAGTAACTATGTTACAGGTGGAGATTACTTCCTGTAGTATACAACTTGATCACCCGCTCAGTAATTATGTTACAGGAGGAGACTACTTCCTGTAGTATACCACTCGATCCTCAGCTCAGTAACTATGTTACAGGTCGAGACTACTTCCTGAAGTATACAACTGGTTCCCCCCGCTTAGTACTATGTAACAGGAGGAGACTACTTACTGTAGTATACCACATTATCCCCAGGCCTGTAACTATGTTACAGGAGGAGACTACTTCCGGTAGTATACAACTCGATACCCAGGTCAGTAACTATGTTACAGGAGGAACCTCCCTCCGGTAGTATACCAATCGATCCCCAGATCAGTAACTATGTTACAGGAGGAGACTACTTCCTGTAGCATACCACTCGATCCTCAGCTCAGTAACTCTGTTACAGATCGAGACTACTTCCTGAAGTATACAACTCGTTCCCCCCACTCAGTAACTATGTTACTGGAGGAACTGCTTACTGTAGTATACCCCACTCTCCCCAGCCCAGTATCTATGTTACAGGAGGAGACTACTTCCAGCCGTATACAGCTCGATTCCAGCACAGTAACTATGTTACAAGGGGAGACTACTTGCTGTAGTATACAACTCGATCCCCAGCTCAGTAACTATGTTACAAGAGGAGACTACTTCCGGTAGTATACCACACGGTCCCCAGCCCAGTCACAATGTTACAGGAGGAGACTACTTCCGGTAGTATACCACTCGATCCCCAGTTCAGAAACTGTGTTACTGGAAGAGACTACATCCTGTAGTAAACAACTCGATTCCCAGCTCAGTAACTATGTAACAGGAGGAGATTACTTCCTGTAGTATACAACTTGATCACCCGCTCAGTAACTACAGTATGTTACAGGAGGACACTACTTCCTGTAGTGTACCACTCGATCCTCAGCTCAGTAACTATGTTACAGTTCGAGACTACTTCCTGAAGTATACAACTCGTTCCCCCCGCTTAGTAACTATGTTACAGGAGGAGACTACTTACTGTAGTATACCACACTATCCCCAGGCCAGTAACTATGTTACAGGACGAGACTACTTCCGGTAGTATACAACTCGATCCCCAGCTCAGTAACTATGTTACAGGAGGAGACTACCTCCGGTAGTATACCAATCGATCCCCAGATCGGTAACTATGTTACAGGAGGAGACTACTTCCTGTAGCATACCACTCAATCCTCAGCTCAGTAACTATGTTACTGATCCAGACTACTTCCTGAAGTATACAACTCGTTCCCCCCACTCAGTAACTATGTTACTGGAGGAACTACTTCCTGTAGTATACCCCACTCTCCCCAGGCCAGTAACTACGTTACAGGAGAAGACCACTTCTGGTAGTATACAACTCGATCCCCAGCTCAGTAGCTATGTTAAAGGAGGAGACTACCTCCGGTAGTATACCAATCGATCCCCAGATCAGTAACTATGTTGCAGGAGGAGACTACTTCCTGTAGTATACAACTCGTTCCCCCGCTCAATAACTATGTTACAGGAGTGGTCTACTTCCTGTAGTATACCACTCGATTCCCAGCTCAGTTGCTATGTTACAGGAGGAGACCACTTCCTGTAGTATACCACACTATCCCCAGTCAAGTAACTATGTTACAGAAGGGGACTACTTCCTGTAGTATACAACTCGATTCCAGCTCAGTAACTATGCTACAAGGGGAGATTACTTGCTGTAGTATTAAACTCGATCCCCAGCTCAGTAACTATGTTACAGGTCGGGACTACTTCCTGAAGTATACAACTCGTTCCCCCCACTCAGTAACTATGTTACAGGAGGAGATTACTTCCTGTAGTATACCACACTATCCCCATCCCAGTAACTATGTATGAGGAGGAGATTACTTCCTGTAGTAAACTACTCGATTCCCAGCTCAGTAACTATGTTACAGAAGGAGAATACCTCCTGTAGTTTACTATTCGATCCCCAGCTCAGTAACTATGTTACAGGAGGAGACAACTTCCTATAGTTCCCTCCTCGATCCCCAGCTCAGTAACTAGGTTACAGGAGGAGAATACTTCCTGTGTTATACAACTCGATCCCCAGATCAGTTGTTACAGGAGGAGACTACTTCCCGTAGTATACAACACGATCCCCACCTCAGTAACTATGATACAGGAGGAGAGTACTTCCGGTAGTATACCACTCGATCCCCAGTTCAGTAACTTTGTTACAGGTGGAGACTACATCCTGTAGTCCCCAGCTCAGTTACTATGTTACAGAGGGCGAATACTTCCTGTAGTATACCCCTCGATCCCCAGCTCAGTAACTATGTTACAGGAGAGACTACTTCCGGTAGTATACCACTCGATGCCCAGCTCAGTAACTATGTTACAGGATGAGACTACGTTCTGTAGTATACCACTCGATCCCCAGCTCAGTAACTATGTTACAGGAGAGGACTACATGCTGTAGTATACAACTCGATCCCCAGCTCAGTAACTATGATACAGGATGAGACTACTTCCTGTAGTATACAACTCGATCGATACTCAGCCCAGTAACTATGTAACAGGAGGAGACTACTTCCTGTTGTATACCACTCGATCCCCAGCTCAGTAACTATGTTACAGGAGGAGACTACTTCCTGTAGTATACAGCACGTTCCCCCCGCTCAGTAACTAAGTTCAGAAGGAGACTACTTCCAGAAGTAAACTAATCGATTCCCAGCTCAGTAACTATGTTACAGGAGGAGACTACTTGCTGTATTGTACCACACTATCTCCAGCCCCGTATCTATGTTACAGGAGGAGACTACTTCCATCAGTTTACAGCTCGATTCCAGCGCAGTAACTATGTTACAAGGGGAGACTACTTCCTGTAGTATACAACTCGATCCCCAGCTCAGTAACTATGTTAGAGGAAGAGTCTTCTTCCTGTAGTATACCACTCGATCCCCAGCACAGTAACTATGTTACAGGTGGAGATTACTTCCTGTAGTATACAACTTGATCACCCGCTCAGTAATAATGTTACAGGAGGAGACTACTTCCTGTAGTATACCACTCGATCCTCAGCTCAGTAACTATGTTACAGGTCGAGACTACTTCCTGAAGTATACAACTGGTTCCCCCCGCTTAGTAACTATGTAACAGGAGGAGACTACTTACTGTAGTATACCACATTATCCCCAGGCCTATAACTATGTTACAGGAGGAAACTACTTCCGGTAGTATACAACTCGATACCCAGGTCAGTAACTATGTTACAGGAGGAGACTCCCTCCGGTAGTATACCAATCGATCCCCAGATCAGTAACTATGTTACAGGAGGAGACTACTTCCTGTAGCATACCACTCGATCCTCAGCTCAGTAACTATGTTACAGATCGAGACTACTTCCTGAAGTATACAACTCGTTCCCCCCACTCAGTAACTATGTTACTGGAGGAACTGCTTACTGTAGTATACCCCACTCTCCCCAGCCCAGTATCTATGTTACAGGAGGAGACTACTTCCAGCCGTATACAGCTCGATTCCAGCACAGTAACTATGTTACAAGGGGAGACTACTTGCTGTAGTATACAACTCGATCCCCTGCTCAGTAACTATGTTACAAGAAGAGACTACTTCCGGTAGTATAACACACGATCCCCAGCCCAGTCACAATGTTACAGGAGGAGAATACTTCCGGTAGTATACCACTCGATCCCCAGTTCAGAAACTGTGTTACTGGAAGAGACTACAACCTGTATTAAACAACTCGATTCCCAGCTCAGTAACTATGTAACAGGAGGAGATTACTTCCTGTAGTATACAACTTGATCACCCGCTCAGTAACTACAGTATGTTACAGGAGGAGACTACTTCCTGTAGTATACCACTCGATCCTCAGCTCAGTAACTATGTTACAGTTCGAGACTACTTCCTGAAGTATACAACTCGTTCCCCCCGCTTAGTAACTATGTTACAGGAGGAGACTACTTACTGTAGTATACCACACTATCCCCAGGCCAGTAACTATGTTACAGGACGAGACTACTTCCGGTAGTATACAACTCGATCCCCAGCTCAGTAACTATGTTACAGGAGGAGACTACCTCCGGTAGTATACCAATCGATCCCCAGATCGGTAACTATGTTACAGGAGGAGACTACTTCCTGTAGCATACCACTCAATCCTCAGCTCAGTAACTATGTTACTGATCCAGACTACTTCCTGAAGTATACAACTCGTTCCCCCCCACTCAGTAACTATGTTACTGGAGGAACTACTTACTGTAGTATACCCCACTCTCCCCAGGCCAGTAACTACGTTACAGGAGAAGACCACTTCTGGTAGTATACAACTCGATCCCCAGCTCAGTAGCTATGTTAAAGGAGGAGACTACCTCCGGTAGTATACCAATCGATCCCCAGATCAGTAACTATGTTACAGGAGGAGACTACTTCCTGTAGTATACAACTCGTTCCCCCGCTCAATAAATATGTTACAGGAGGGGTCTACTTCCTGTAGTATACCACTCGATTCCCAGCTCAGTTGCAGTGTTACAGGAGGAGACCACTTCCTGTAGTATAACACACTATCCCCAGTCAAGTAACTATGTTACAGAAGGGGACTACTTCCTGTAGTATACAACTCGATTCCAGCTCAGTAACTATGCTACAAGGGGAGATTACTTGCTGTAGTATTAAACTCGATCCCCAGCTCAGTAACTATGTTACAGGTCGGGACTACTTCCTGAAGTATACAACTCGTTCCCCCCACTCAGTAACTATGTTACAGGAGGAGATTACTTCCTGTAGTATACCACACTACCCCCATCCCAGTAACTATGTATGAGGAGGAGATTACTTCCTGTAGTAAACTACTCGATTCCCAGCTCAGTAACTATGTTACAGAATGAGAATACCTCCTGTAGTTTACTACTCGATCCCCAGCTCAGTAACTTTGTTACAGGAGGAGACATATTCCTATAGTTCCCTCCTCGATCCCCAGCTCAGTAACTAGGTTACAGGAGGAGAATACTTCCTGTGTTATACAACTCGATCCCCAGATCAGTTGTTACAGGAGGAGACTACTTCCCGTAGTATACAACACGATCCCCACCTCAGTAACTATGATACAGGAGGAGAGTACTTCCGGTAGTATACCACTCGATCCCCAGTTCAGTAACTTTGTTACAGGTGGAGACTACATCCTGTAGTCCCCAGCTCAGTTACTATGTTACAGAGGGCGAATACTTCCTGTAGTATACCCCTCGATCCCCAGCTCAGTAACTATGTTACAGGAGATACTACTTCCGGTAGTATACCACTCGATGCCCAGGTCAGTAACTATGTTACAGGATGAGACTACGTTCTGTAGTATACCACTCGATCCCCAGCTCAGTAACTATGTTACAGGAGAGGACTACATGCTGTAGTATACAACTCGATCCCCAGCTCAGTAACTATGTAACAGGATGAGACTACTTCCTGTAGTATACAACTCGATCGATACTCAGCCCAGTAACTATGTAACAGGAGGAGACTACTTCCTGTTGTATACCACTCGATCCCCAGCTCAGTAACTATGTTACAGGAGGAGACTACTTCCTGTAGTATACAGCACGTTCCCCCCGCTCAGTAACTATGTTCAGAAGGAGACTACTTCCAGAAGTATACTAATCGATTCCCAGCTCAGTAACTATGTTACAGGAGGAGACTACTTGCTGTATTATACCACACTATCTCCAGCCCCGTATCTATGTTACAGGAGGAGACTACTTCCATCAGTTTACAGCTGGATTCCAGCGCAGTAACTATGTTACAAGGGGAGACTACTTCCTGTAGTATACAACTCGATCCCCAGCTCAGTAACTATGTTAGAGGAAGAGTCTTCTTCCTGTAGTATACCACTCGATCCCCAGCACAGTAACTATGTTACAGGTGGAGATTACTTCCTGTAGTATACAACTTGATCACCCGCTCAGTAATTATGTTACAGGAGGAGACTACTTCCTGTAGTATACCACTCGATCCTCAGCTCAGTAACTATGTTACAGGTCGAGACTACTTCCTGAAGTATACAACTGGTTCCCCCCGCTTAGTAACTATGTAACAGGAGGAGACTACTTACTGTAGTATACCACATTATCCCCAGGCCTGTAACTATGTTACAGGAGGAGACTACTTCCGGTAGTATACAACTCGATACCCATGTCAGTAACTATGTTACAGGAGGAGACTCCCTCCGGTAGTATACCAATCGATCCCCAGATCAGTAACTATGTTACAGGAGGAGACTACTTCCTGTAGCATACCACTCGATCCTCAGCTCAGTAACTATTTTACAGATCGAGACTACTTCCTGAAGTATACAACTCGTTCCCCCCACTCAGTAACTATGTTACTGGAGGAACTGCTTACTGTAGTATACCCCACTCTCCCCAGCCCAGTATCTATGTTACAGGAGGAGACTACTTCCAGCCGTATACAGCTCGATTCCAGCACAGTAACTATGTTACAAGGGGAGACTACTTGCTGTAGTATACAACTCGATCCCCTGCTCAGTAACTATGTTACAAGAGGAGACTACTTCCGGTAGTATACCACACGATCCCCAGCCCAGTCACAATGTTACAGGAGGAGACTACTTCCGGTAGTATACCACTCGATCCCCAGTTCAGAAACTGTGTTACTGGAAGAGACTACATCCTGTAGTAAACAACTCGATTCCCAGCTCAGTAACTATGTAACAGGAGGAGATTACTTCCTGTAGTATACAACTTGATCACCCGCTCAGTAACTACAGTATGTTACAGGAGGAGACAACTTCCTGTAGTATACCACTCGATCCTCAGCTCAGTAACTATGTTACAGTTCGAGACTACTTCCTGAAGTATACAACTCGTTCCCCCCGCTTAGTAACTAGGTTACAGGAGGAGACTACCTCCGGTAGTATACCAATCGATCCCCAGATCGGTAACTATGTTACAGGAGGAGACTACTTCCTGTAGCATACCACTCAATCCTCAGCTCAGTAACTATGTTACTGATCCAGACTACTTCCTGAAGTATACAACTCGTTCCCCCCACTCAGTAACTATGTTACTGGAGGAACTACTTACTGTAGTATACCCCACTCTCCCCAGGCCAGTAACTACGTTACAGGAGAAGACCACTTCTGGTAGTATACAACTCGATCCCCAGCTCAGTAACTATGTTAAAGGAGGAGACTACCTCCGGTAGTATACCAATCGATCCCCAGATCAGTAACTATGTTACAGGAGGAGACTACTTCCTGTAGTATACAACTCGTTCCCCCGCTCAATAACTATGTTACAGGAGGGGTCTACTTCCTGTAGTATACCACTCGATTCCCAGCTCAGTTGCTGTGTTACAGGAGGAGACCACTTCCTGTAGTATACCACACTATCCCCAGTCCAGTAACTGTGTTACAGAAGGGGACTACTTCCTGTAGTATACAACTCGATTCCAGCTCAGTAACTATGCTACAAGGGGAGATTACTTGCTGTAGTATTAAACTCGATCCCCAGCTCAGTAACTATGTTACAGGTCGGCACTACTTCCTGAAGTATACAACTCGTTCCCCCCACTCAGTAACTATGTTACAGGAGGAGATTACTTCCTGTAGTATACCACACTATCCCCATCCCAGTAACTATGTATGAGGAGGAGATTACTTCCTGTAGTAAACTACTCGATTCCCAGCTCAGTAACTATGTTACAGAAGGAGAATACCTCGTGTAGTTTACTACTCGATCCCCAGCTCAGTAACTATGTTACAGGAGGAGACAACTTCCTATAGTTCCCTCCTCGATCCCCAGCTCAGTAACTAGGTTACAGGAGGAGAATACTTCCTGTGTTATACAACTCGATCCCCAGATCAGTTGTTACAGGAGGAGACTACTTCCCGTAGTATACAACACGATCCCCACCTCAGTAACTATGATACAGGAGGAGAGTACTTCCGGTAGTATACCACTCGATCCCCAGTTCAGTAACTTTGTTACAGGTGGAGACTACATCCTGTAGTCCCCAGCTCAGTTACTATGTTACAGAGGGCGAATACTTCCTGTAGTATACCCCTCGAACCCCAGCTCAGTAACTACGTTACAGGAGGAGACTACCTCCGGTAGTTTACAACTCGTCCCCCGGTCAGTAACTATGTTGCAGGAGATTACTTTCTGTAGTATACAACTCGATCCTCAGCTCAGTAAATATGTTACAAGACGAGACTACTTCCTGTAGTATACAACTCGGTCCCCAGCTCAGTAACTATGTTAGTGGGGGAGCCTATTTACAGTAGTATAACACTCGATCCCCAGCTCAGTAACTATGATACAGGAGGAGACTACTTCCAGTAATATACCAAACGGTCCCCAGCTCAGAAACTATGTTAAAGGAGGAGAAAACTTCCGGTAGTATGCATCTCGATCCCCAGCTCAGTAACTATGTTACAGGACGATAATACTTCCTGTAGTATACCACTCGATCCCCAGCTCAGTAACTATGTTAGAGGTGGAGACTCCTTCCAGTTGTATAACACTCGATCCCCAGCTCAATAACTATGTTACAGGAGGAGACTACTTCCTGTAGCATAAAACTCGATCCCCTGCTCAGTAACTATATTAGAGGAGGAGACTACTTCCGGTAGTATACAACTCGACCACCGCTCAGTTACTATAATACAGGAGGAGATTACATCCTGTAGTATACAACTCGATCCTCAGCTCAGTAATTATGTTACAGGTGGAGACTATTTCCAGTAGTATACAACTCGATCCCCAACTCAGTCACTATGTTACAGGAAAAGACTACTTCCCGTAGTAAACAACTCGATCCTTAGCCCAGTAACTATGTAACAGGAGGAGATAACTACCTGTAGTATACAACTTGATCCCCCGCTCAGTAATTATGTTACAGGAGGAGACTACTTCCTTTAGTATACAACTCGATACCCCGCTCTGTTACTATGTTACAGGAGGAGAATAATTCCTGTAGTTTACTACTCGATCCCCAGCTCAGGAACTATGTAACAGGAGGAGATTACTTCCTGTAGTATACAACTTGATCCCCCGCTCAGTAACTATATTACAGGAGGAGGCTATTTCCGGTTGTATACCACTCGATCCCCAGCTCAGTAACTAAGTTACAGGGGGAGACTACTTCCGGTAGTATACCCCTTGATCCCCCGCACAGTAACTATGTTACAGGAGGGGACTACTTCCTGTAGTATAGCACTCGATCCCCAGCTAAGTAACTATGTTACAGGAGTAGACTACTCCCTGTAGTATACCACTCGTTCCCCAGCGCAGTGATTAGGTTAAAGGAGGAGACTACTTCTTGAAGTATACCACGCGATACCCATCTCAGTAACTATGTTACAGAAGGAGACTATTTCCGGTAGTATACCACTCGATCCCCAGCTCAGTAACTAAGTTACTGGAGGAGACTACTTCCGGTTATATACCCCTTGATCCCCAGCTCAGTAACTATGTTACAGGAGGAGACTATTTCCGGTAGTATACCACTTGATGCCCAGCTAAGTAAATATGTTACAGGAGGAGACTACTTCCTGTAGTATACCACTCGATCCCCAGCTCAGTAACTATGTTCCAGGAGGAGACTACTTCCGTTAGTATACCCCTTGATCCCCAGCTCAGTATCTATGTTACAGGAGACTACTTCCTGTAGTATACTACTCGATCCCCAGGCGAATATCTATGTTACAGGAGGAGACTACTTTCTGTTGTCTACTACTCGATCCCCAGCTCAACACCTATGTTACAGGAGGAGACTACTTCTTGTAGTATATTACTCGATCTCCAGCCCAATAACTATGTTACAGGAGGAGACTACTTCCTGTAGTTTACTACTAGATCCCCAGCTCAGTAACTATGTTACTGGAGGAGGCTACTTCCTGTAGTATAGCACTCGATCCCCAACTCAGTAACTATCTTAGAGGAGGAGATAACTTTCCGCAGTATACCACTCGATCCCCAGCTCAGTAACTATGTTACAGGAGGAGATTATTTCATGTAGTATATAACTCGATCCCCAGCTCAGTAACTATGTTACAGGAGAGACTACTTCCGGTAGTATACCACTCGATGCCCAGCTCAGTAACTATGTTACAGGATGAAACTACGTTCTGTAGTATACCACTCGATCCCCAGCTCAGTAACTATGTTACAGGAGTGGACTACTTCCAGTAATATACCAAACGGTCCCCAGCTCAGAAACTATGTTAAAGGAGGAGAAAACTTCCGGTAGTATGCATCTCGATCCCCAGCTCAGTAACTATGTTACAGGACGATAATACTTCCTGTAGTATACCACTCGATCCCCAGTTCAGAAACTATGTTACTGGAAGAGACTACATCCTGTAGTAAACAACTCGATTCCCAGCTCAGTAACTATGTAACAGGAGGAGATTACTTCCTGTAGTATACAACTTGATAACCCGCTCAGTAACTATGTTACAGGAGGAGACTACTTCATGTTGTATACCACTCGATCCTCAGCTCAGTAACTATGTTACAGTTCGAGACTACTTCCTGAAGTATACAACTCGTTCCCCCCGCTTAGTAACTATGTTACAGGAGGAGACTACTTACTGTAGTATACCACACTATCCCCAGGCCAGTAACTATGTTACAGGAGGAGACTACGTCCGGTAGTATACAACTCGATCCCCTATTCTCACTTAATTACTTGCCTATTTATATCACAGTGACCTTCCTATCACACTATTATTTCTCATATCTTCGCATATTTATAATCTTCGAATCACATCCTTAAATCGTCACATTTTACCTGCGTTACACTTTATCATCTTAATTATAGCATTGCAGCGTTACTATTATCTGCCATTCATTCTCATTAACTGAATCATAGAAGTTATGACATCATGTCGTGTCTAGATTTACCATTCTAAACTATCAGTGTGTTTAAAGGAATATTTAATTACCTTATTTAAATGTTTTAATTGTGCCGAATTATTTAAATTTCATTGAATATTTAGTTTAAATGATTATCATCCATCAAACATTCCTTACAAATTTACTGATGTTATGGTGTAACTGTGATCAAGTTTATTAACAGTATCTTCTCAATATCTCACTAATTTAATGTTCCATATCTAAGATTATCTACTACTTAACTAGAATTATATCCACTATATCTGTAAGAACCAGTTGTTTCTCTAGAAAACGTATGAAAAAATGTTTCAATGTCACCGCCTAATTAATGACCATAGATCCCTTTAAATTATCGCAATAGAATTTGATGAGTGCTGTCCAAACCACTAAAATCTACTTCACTTAAAATTCTAGCTATTTAGAATCATGGTGATGTCATCTGTACCTTAGGATTCTTCTTGAAGAAGTATGGAATTCTTGTAGGACCAATGGCGACTCCCATCGTTCACGCCATTTGGTCTTGACCCATCTCCAAGCCTCGTGGTCGACTTGAGATTGACTGTGGGCCTCCATGCTCGTCTCCAGGAACGTCAGCCTCCTCCTAAATCTCCCATGTAGCGAGTTTCGTAGTGCGCCATCCTACGATATTGGAAATTCTTCGCAAGATACGAATAGATGCCTGGTCTGATGACCATCATGTCCAAAATTTCACAAAATTTCCGCCCATCTAATATGACAGTTTATAAGTTTCTGGATACAATCGCGCAAACCGCACTTTGACAAACCTTTTGGTTCTCGAACTAGAGCTGTTTCCAAAACGCAAGGTTCGTTCGTAATATCCCGTTAGATTGCAGTCCCAAACGAGGCCTCGAAACACCTGTGTATTGAGCACGTCACATGTGGTTTCAACTTGGCTTGCATACTGTCGCTCGGCACAATGACTTCGCTTTTCCGTAAACAGAGTCTCGCTTCAAGCAGCTTACAGATTCACTGATATCATTGACTTTCAATGTCCAGCCTAGCTCTAGCAGCATTTCCTACGGTATTGTAACCTCGTGAAAAAATATAGGCTGTTGCCGCACACGTATTGTCCGCACTTTTGAAACATGAAGCCTCATTGTACTGCGTAAACTGTCTGTGCTATAACTTGTTCTGGCTGATTGTATAAATCACTTTGAATACCGGATTTTGCCATGCTCGTACAGCGATGCGGTCAGTCCTTCGCCACTAGACTGTAGTTGAGTATGACTCATGCGCGCTCGCGGAACTGTCTTGACCAGTCGGCGTATAGAAAGCAGGAGGCTGACCTCAAGTCATCTGCTCCCCTCCAAAAGTCGCTCTCTGCGTACGGATCCCTCTACAGAGTCCTTCTTGATCATGTGGTGTTCTTATTCCCTTACTGGTCCCATACGTTACTACGTCATTCGAGACTCTTTCACAAATCCTCAGATAATAATTGTAAAATTATGAGCCTTATATCCTTTCATAATTCAAGGTTTCTGTACATCTTGGAATCAATATGGCCATGGCAGTGACGTCTCAAGCAATCATGTACGTCATCTGTCCGCCCTTTAGATCACGTGGTACGTTCTGACATCTTGACACATGACATATCGGGGACAATACGAACTAGTTGAAACCCGTCAAAACATGACGGACAATGGAAAAAATATTTACTGAAGAAGCTTCTTATATAAGTTACGGTACATTCTATGTACACTTACTTTTTGGCACTATTGCAACTTTAAGGGCGTCAAAAGATAGCACTCTCAACATTGCAACATAATGCTGGTCATGACTGAAAACGTGATGAGGTAAATAGACCAATACGGTCCAGAGTTTCTCCTTGAGCTTTATTGTTTGTGATAAAGTATGCCGAGAGAATAGGAAATTGTTGCCTATTAAAAGAAAATGTACTGTATCTGTAAGTATTTTATCGGAAGGTGTTAAATCAAGTCGTAGTATTTGAGCTCTCTGCCTAATATTACTGCGCCTATTATATCCGAATCCTAGCAATTTCTTACATATTTCTTACAATTAATATGTTTCCATATAGGAGCTTAACTATGGCTCAAACGTTCGGAGTATGTGGAGGCGAAAAACTTAATTCCAAGGAATTGAAGAATTCTATAGTAGGGAAATGAAGTAGCTGGCTTTCATCTTCAGTATCAAATAACGCTGATGTATGTGTATGAACTACTGGATATAAGTTCAATGACTTTTATATTAAGATCATTACATTGTTGCAGTCTGTCAAATATTTTATATTCCAGCCGATCAATTTTGCCATCACAACAGTAAAGGCCAAAGTAGACACGCATAGATTTTTCGCAAGAGAAATACAATGTAGAAAAATGTTTACATTAGATCGTCAAGGACCTCACACAGTACTGCAAAATATCTGGAATTGTTTCTGAAATGGCCTATTTATATTGGATTTTAAAAGTGGCTTCGTAATTTCGATAACACTATAGTGTCCTGGATCAACGGAGCTGCTAAATATTAAATGGCATATAATACTTCCATTGCCGAAATCAACCAGCGTAGTTAGACTCATTACTCTAAACAAATAATCAACAATTGCCTTATTGCAATGAAGTTCAACATGACCAGTGTATTCACCGTCCGGAGACTTTCATACTCAAGTTGGTTGCTGAGGAGAATGCGATGAGACTGATCGCCTATAATAAAATCCTTATAATCGTTCCTGCCGGCGAATTTTTTTGCAATAGTTTGAAAACGCAGCTCAGAATGACGTTCTTCATGTTGATATAAACAGTACGAAACTGCTTTAAATAAGCAATTTCCATCACCTCTTATAGGTTAGGGCAGTACATTTTGCAGGGAAACATAGACTCACTTCGCCAACTACTGGAATGAGCACAGGCCTATACCCAATATTCACTTCGGCAGTCACCCTAATAGAGGCAGTTTTAGAATTCTATGTCCCGTGGATGTCAAAAATCGTATTAACACATAGAAGCCCACCCATTCTTGGTTATCGCCCCGGAGACACGGGTTACATTTCCTGCTCTGCCATGAAATTTAATTCTGGTCTGAGTGCAAAAACGGGGCACACTCATTCTCGTGAGGTATAACTAAGAAGAGGAAGGTTCGATTCCCACCTCGACAATCTTGGATGTGGTTTTCCGTGGTTTACCACTTCCACTCAAGGCAAATACCGGGATGGTTCCTAACTTAAAGCCTCTGTCGTATCCTTGCCATTCCCCACCTTAATTACAAGTACACACATTAATGTAGCCATTACAATAACACAGGTTATCAGAGAAAATTTTACACATACAAACCAAAGTACACGGGGCTGAGTGACCACGATGTTGGAACCCTTCAAACGAATTATGTTTGCCAAGTGTCTCTTACGGCGAAAGCAATTGTGGACACGCGCGAGTGCCTGGGAAACTACTATCTTCTTTAATAATTTAAGAGTATATCGACGATGCATAATTATAACTTTTAGTCTAGGACGCTACCAACTTGACCACCGAAGCATTGGGAAGAAATTGCAATATTAAGGTACATAAACAACATATTTATTCAACTGTCAGTTAATGTTCTTCAACATTTCCCTTCTTTTATAGCTCTATTCCAATATACATATTGTGGAAACAGCACAGAAAATATTCCCCTCCTTTATAATTCTCATAAATAACTATCATGTGAAAACGCGCCATGTCTTGTGTTTTAAATATATCGATGCAATGGTGCTGCCATCTATTGTCAGTTACTGGAACTATATGGGCGAGGTACTGCCATCTGTTGTCAGTTGCTGGAACTGATTGCATATATTCAAACGGCAACAGCAGGGGGTGTCAACCAGATAGGAATTTTTTTGCACCATCGGTGTAGTAGCGTGGCCAGCCATATGGAGCGCGGTATATCGTCTTGCCAACATATGCATGATACACGTTGTAATTAAATTGCAAACATACCCCTATATTTAGTCAATAAATATACACATAATTCCTAATTGACATTTCCTTGCAATTATCTTGCTCACAGACGATAATTACGGCAATTATCATTAAATAAACATTATTTCTACTGGGTTGGCGGCATTGACCATGCCATGGCCGCTCTGTTTATGTGTTGCATGTAATAATTTTGGCCGTATATAAATAAGCTAATGTTGTGTACTTTCTCATCTTTCTTACATCAAATCTTCTTCGTGGTAATGAGAAGTGAACAGTTCTTCTTCTGTTACGACAAGTAAGTACGCTTATTTTAAGAATTTAAGTTAAAGCATGTTTCTGTAGTGCGTGTGAAAAATATAGTTTTGAATTGATATTAGAAACAGTGTACAGGTGACATTCTACTTGACATATCAATTAACTTTCACTATTATTTATCCCATAGGTAGGCCTACCAATTCTGTGAACAAACAAATCCTAAATTGCTGTTCTCGAAATAGCAGAGGAATGTGGCAATTAGTCTCATGAGAAATGACCAGGTAAGAAGTCTATGTTTGGGTTGCATCAATCATAGATTAATAAATAAACTTCTGTGTTTTACTAAAATAAATACTCATCGGTTTTGAAGGGGTGTTAAGTCATAAAACAGTGTAAAGAATATAGGTTAATATGTTTAAGTTACCAGGTCCACATATAATAAGCCACTACAACAGAGATCCCAGTGAAATCAAATTATTTTTATTAACAAATAGCTGCAGGCTAGAACTATTTCCACACAGTGTTGTATTGTTTCTTCCAGTATCACAGTAAGCAATTTGTTTAAAGGACTCTTCACCTTGTATTATGTATTGCCTTTCTAATTCACCTCGTCCATCCCAGAAATAGGGCTTAAGTCTTGTATTCTGTAAGTTACTTGTAGTTATTTCATTTATAGGTCTTTTTTGACACTCCCAATTCAGAATAAGTTACTGTAATAGTGTCCCATTTCTCTCTGCTTTGAAACTCGTGATGTAGCCTACCTGTAAAACCATGGTACCAAAGGCCCGAGAACCCCACCCTTATCTGCCAATTTTTATTTTATACTCTTGGTAATAAGTGATAGGATCTGTCGATGATTTTCTGTAACAGCGAGATAGATACAAGACAAATATAATTGATTTATTGTATGCCAATGTTAGTTAATGGTTGATATACTGTACCTATAGGTAGGCTAGTATTTTATTCCCAGACGTTACTTACAATATTTTTCAACACGTAGGATGCTAATGTCTAAGCCAGTCACAGCTCGTGCTGTTGGAGTTGCGGAAAGCTGCGAATGAGCTAAAACCTGTAGGAAGTTTCGAGCTTCGTGGTGGTGTAATATTTTGTAGCTAGGTAGTAACTGACCAGCTTAGCTCAACGCGTGATGGCAAATGTTGGTTGAATGTATTCCTTTTCTGACACGCATAGGCCTATGCGTTTGCAGGATATTAAGGGGAACATATTTCAGGGTGATGGGTGAGAGTCCGGAATATATTTTTTGTTGATAAGTAGAATGGTCCTATTATGCTTATAAGACCCAATCAGAGGAGGCCTGATTCACTGTGTCAACCGTGCCCTGCTAGCTGCGCGCGGCCATAGCCGCACCTACACCCAACCATTCTAACCTTCGTTTTGTCCAATCCAATGGTTTTTGACAATGCTTACAGCCTAACGCGCCCAGATCAATGAGTTTTGGCAATGGTTACAGCCTAACACATCCCGATGAATTTCTTTTTTGGATCAACAGTGATTTTGTATCCCAGTTCATTTTATTAATAGTGATTTTGTATCTCACATGTTGGCAACAATGTGTGCGCCTCGGTGCGTGCCACTAGAGTGAGCCTTGATGACAGTTGAACGAGATGCAAGCGCTGTCAAAACATGGCAGCCGTTTTTAAATATGCAATACATAGAAACACATATTTACGTACTTTAGCACGTAATAAGGTTCAGTATTGACCAGGGTTCTTGATTTCAATACGTAATATCACGCAGAAGATGAAACAAGGACACAAGGTATGTAAAAGTTACATTCATGTCTGCTGCAAATGTATAAGCCGCATTCCACTTACATTCAGAATTAAGGTAGCACTGAATGAAAGTAGAACGAGCGATAATATTCTCTATAAGGGGCCAATTATATTCTTCGTAATAAGTGTTGATGATTTTCTGTAACAGCGAGATAGATACAAGACAAAAATAATTGATTTATTGTATGCCAATGTAATGGTTGATATAGCTAGTATATTTATTCCCACATGTTACTTTACCTAGGTATTAATTCTGAATGAAAGTAGAACGCGGCTGATACACTTGCATCAGACATGAATGTGACTTTAACATGCCTTGTCTCCTTGTTTCATCTTCTGGGCGATATTACGTAGGCCTATTGAAATTAGGAACCATGGTCACTACTGCACTTCATATATGTGCTAAAGTACAGGGCGCCAGGAAATGTTCTCCGCAGTGGCTACGTGCAGATGCTAGAGGTTGCGTCATCAGTTTAGTTGGCAGTACAGTGTCCCTAATAGGGTTAAGGCCACATGTGTGGACTGTGGGCTGTCGGAATCGTCTGTGCGTATAGTTAGATTATTGGAAGAGTGCAGCAGTATGTTATGAATGACTGGGTGAGTATAACGTTTACTGTTTGTTTGTTATGATAAAAGCGACAGCCGTGCTGCCAACGTAACTGGTGACGTAATCTCTTGCAGCAGCTGTAGGCACTGCGGACAACATTCCCTGGCACCCTGAATGTAAATATGTGTTTCTATATTTTGATCTTTAAAAATGGCTGCCATGTTGCACAGCGCTTGCAACTCATTCAACTGTCAACAAGGAGCACTCTAGCAGTACACACTGAGGCGCACAAATTGTCGCCAACATGTGGGATACAAAATCACTGCTGATAAAAAAGTGGCATACGAAATCACTGTTGATAAAATAATCATTAATCGGGACGCGTTAGGCTGTAACCATTGTCAAATACCATTGGATTGGACAAGGCGAAGGTTAGAATGGTCGAGTGTAGGTGCGGATATGGCCGCGTACAGCTAGCAGGGCACGGTTGACACAAAACCATTGATTTGGACGCGTTAGGCTGTAACCATTGTCAAAAGCAATTGGATTGGACGAAACGAAGGTTATAATGGTCAGGTGTTGGCGAGGTTGGTATTACTGTTTTGATGATAGTTGATGTGAACAATGGCGGCCACAGCTGTAATTTTTCCTATATATGTCGTGATTCAATTTGGGATGGCTGGGTGGGTCACAGAGCGGAGGAGGAAACATCTATTTAAACTTCATTCCCTGATTTATTTCTCGTCATTTCATATGGTATTTTGGCTAATTCATGTACTATAGAGAATTTAATAGGTGTATTATCCAGTATTGGGATCTGACAGTTCGGTGGAGAACTGTTGAACTAAAGGCAGCGTTGCCAGGAATGCTGCTGGCCAGCACGTACGTACTTACACCCTCCCGCTCTTTTCCTCATGCTCATAATATCATTAGCACCGTTATTCACATTTATTACATTTTTACTCAGATGGTTTTCAAAAATTTTAAACAAACCAAAGCTTAAATCTGTTCGGTGCACACTGTAAAATAAAATATTAGCCCGTCATATTGAGGAGAGGCCTAAATTATTGTAATGAATAACAATAACAATATTACGAATACTAGACTATCATAAAGCAAAAATGCTCAAAGCGAAACGACAACACGTGATTGTTTCCGTGAAATTTATTTATTTATATTCACAAGAAACACACAAAATATGTATTACAAAATATAGGCTCATTGTGTAGAGTAGACTATTAACTCACCCTTTAGAAGACAGAAGCTAATCACAGTAGTCTTACTAATTACAAGAGCAGGTAGCCAACGCTCCTGCGCGCGACTGAATGGAATTAAAGTTTCGCCTGATGCTCAGATATTTTCAACCTCCCTTTCAAAAAATCCCGTGCAGCGATAATCATTTTCCATAAATGGCTTCGAATAGGTACACCTCGACCAGGTGTACGCAATTCGCGGACTGAATGTATCCTCAGCCTACCTCTACGAGAAGTCATCCTTAAATACGTCACCATTCGCAAGCAAAAATAAAGCTAACCTTAAGCTAATTCAATCCAGCCTATGGTGTATTTCTCGAAATACACGTTCAGTCAGAGTTAGCTCTTGCTGCTCTTTGTTTTTCCATATTAATTTATTTATTTAATTTCCCTTCCCGCAGACACCAACAGCGAACCCTTACATTCTATTTTTCCCGCGCACTTGCTTATGTTTTGTATAAGTTGGTACTAGAAGTGCATCTTATACGGAACCAGCCTAGCAGCATCCTACAGCTACCCTCTGAAGTTCTTCAATCTCCCCAGGTCAAGAGGACTTTCTCAACACTCCACCAGGCGTCGTGTTCGTCTCCTGCTAACTACTCCATGAGTAGTTACTTGTACAAGAAATTTTGTTTTTGTAATGTTTCCTATGTTTGTATAAACTCTTTGTTTCCTTCCCCTACCCCCTCGCTACCTACCTCTGTCGTGTGAGGAATCGCTCGTTCTCACTTCTTGTTCGGCCATCAAGTTTACAGTGCAGAGCACTCTCAGGGCCTGTCTCCTGTCCTTATGAGACACTTTAGAAACAGACGCCATGTCTGAATTTTAAGTCATCGGTCACAAGGAACCATCGCCTGCTCTACACGAAAAAGCTGAGTACAAAACTTCAATGGTTTCAAACAAGTTTTAATGGTTTTAAAATGGGCTAAATGCTTTTAATACCATTTTATAGACAGTGTGTGGAATTGCTAACTCTTGTATAGTAACCGTCGTCGAGGGATTTTTCTGGTCATGTTTTAACTATATAAGCTGGCTTTAAAACATGTAATTTAGTACCTCATATACAAATTAAATGGGAATACCTTCCCACAACGAGGGATTTAAATCAAAATAACCACTGTCTATAAAACTTAGCTTTCCACCGCGGGATCTCTCTTACCCCATTTAACTGTCATCATAGCTCCAGAACTTTCTATGTCAACCAACCATTCTACTATACAAGCAATCTAGTATTTTCCACGCCATAATATGGGAATACTTTTCCTCACCGAGGAATTCATGTTACATCAACTGCTGGTCAACATCTAATTTGCTTTCCTCCGTGGGATCTTGACTGCATCATTTAACTGCAACCAATAAACTTTCCAACGCAATAAACTGATTCAAGCTCAAATTACACTGAGTGTTCTCCATAACTGCAATGACTTTCTCTTGTTCTACGAAACTACATACACTAGGATAGTGAAGTTTTTCAACTTATCAAAAACTATCAGTGCTTCGAATTTGCGTGTGCTAAATATGTTCCGCGCCGCGTTCGGATGAGAGAAAATAAATCTGGCTAGGACTTTTTCCTAATGTTCCTATTTATCTTTCCCAAATACCTCTTAGTAACCAAATTAAATTTAACTATTGGGTTCTTTCTTTTCTACGAGGCTTAGCCCATAGAGGCTCCCTCCCATTTTGTTGGATTTACCATATATTCACTCTGTTTCAACTGTGGCTAGTCCACATTTTAATATGTATCTTTCCCTTCTAAAATTAGGGAATCGTACTTTTTCTAATTATATAGGAGGTAACTAATTGTGTAATCCAGGCTTCGTTAATACGATCTGTGCATTTTTTATATTACCTCTAGAAATATCTGTTTAAGAATAGCGGTAATTTCCGCTTGTGATTTGTTCTTCCTTTTCTGTTACAAGCAGGAATCTAATACATTTGTTATAGCCTTTTCGATTGCCATAAGGGCATTCTAAAAGTGCTTGAATCATACCCATTAAACTTTCAAAGTTAAAATTGCTTTACAATTATCGTTACAAACTTCAAATTTCTTAATCGTAAGCACACATTTTAAAATCTTTGTAAGATTTTAGTGCATTAACTGGTTCGAAACCTGTACTACATTTAATATTGTTTATAAATTGTAAACCTCTTATTATTGGGTCTGAGACTCTCAAAATGTTTGTAGAACTAAACAAAGGAAAAGTTGTTCCAATTCGAAAAATAAGATTCTAAATCTAACCATTGTTAATCTTCTAACTTTTATATTTATTGTTAAATAAATTATTTCTGTTTTTTGCTTTATCTTTCTCGCTAGAATCACAATTAGGCAGGACCTTCTCTTCCCTGATTCTTCCTCTAAACTTAAGGGACACTAGGGCTGAGTTTTAGGCAAAAATGACAAAATAACTGTATTTTGTTTTTCCCATATATATATCTTATGGACCCCTGTGGATCATTTCAGTAAAAAAGTTTTCATGCACTGCCATTTTTAAAGGCTCAGCTACATTTTTAAATATCCTCTGCGTAAAAAGAAGATGGGAGGCAAATCATAGAAAGTAGGCTATACTTTTAAAAATAGAAATCCTAGAATGTCGTAGGTTAACTCAACGAAAGGTCTCTAAGTTCTTTATCTCTACAACAAAACATTGTATTTTTCAGATTTTTACCAAAAAAGTTACATTGGATGAGCCAAACTGGTTAATATAGCATGCGGTTTTATAAAAATGCTTTTATCTCCAAACAACATTTATAGGTAATCAAAATGCTCCATGTGCATGAGATATTCACCAATTTTACCAAAACAATCACTGTATATTCAGAAACACGTGTGTTGTAAGATAACATTGGGATTTCTCCAGTTACTTTGTAAATTACACACCAAAAAAATAAAAAACTATGAAAAATTATCAAAATTCATAATACATGATTGCACATGAAGAAAAAATTTATCTGACAGCCTACATGTATCACTTTCCTGAAATGTCTCAATGATATAATATTAAGAATAGTTTTATGTATATGTAATGAAAATATCAAGCGTTTTTCACAATTTCTAATGCGCATGGAGCATTTTGATTACACGGTATATTTTAATAATATAATTAGTAAAAATCAATTACATTTCATCCAATTGTTTTAAAATTTGGTATGTGACTTAGTTTTACCATTCTAAGTATGCAGTTTAATTTTCAACTCATTCTGATAAAAAAAATGTGGAAGTTGAAAAACTCAGCCCTAGTGTCCCTTAAGCTCTCTTTACTAAAACGGATAATTTCTAAAACAATAAAGTCTTTACTTCCCTTTGGATTTAATCTAGAACTTCAAATAACAACATTTTCAAAGTTTCCCTTGGTTATCCTAGCCAATTCTAGCAAGTTATTGAGGCAAGTATAGCTAGCTCCGCAACCTTCCTACTTGTAGAGATTTTCTCTCTGACTTATGGTTTGTTTTCAAAATTTAAGTTTTGTTTGAGTTAGGTTTGAGGTCTTCCTCTATTCTAAACTTTTAATCGACATCTTGCTGGGTAAAAGCTTACTTTTCCTTAAGTATTGGTATTCGTATAAGATTTCCACAAAAAAACAATAACAAGATCGCTAAAATCATCAAAAACACTTTGTCTCTTCACTCTCTTGGAGCATTCGATTGGTTTGCCAGAGATCCAACAGTGCCCAGAAATAAAATTATCATTCCAAATTCAAATCTTTCCGGCATTTTTAAATGCATAATAAAATTTAACCCTTCTGAAGGGAAAGTTATTACATCCTTCCCTTTTTGGCTTACTTTGTCTTGCCAGTCTACCACCCGTCCCCATAGTGGTGGAATATCGGCTCGGGAGGGAAAGAGTACTTCCCAAGCGCTTGCAGGCAACCTCTATTCATGCTGCGCTCTCCGCTTGCCTTGTGTGAGTCCCCACTAATGTTAGACATTTCATACGGTTTTCACGGCTAAATTCCTTTATATATATAAATTTACTTAAAGTTTTGTGCTGGATTCTCATCCTATCTGCCAATACTTGTATCTACGCCGAAACCCACCTCCATTTCTCTCTTATCATCTTCCCTTAGGTAGTGTTAATCCTCAGCAAAAGCCTACCAGCCTATGAACACGAACCTAAGCTTAAACTGACACTAACTGACACTGCTACATACATATGTAACGGTCTCCAATGAATTATAAGTATAAATATAAGTATAAAGTATAAATAAGTATAAATCCTACACGAAAAAGTAATTACCGAATTAAATCAAACAATTATAACTCATGAAAACAACAGATTATGGAACGCAGCAAGGTGAGTGTGCACTGGAGGCTACCAAACAAGCGACTGATCGGCGACAAGCACGTGGTCAAATAGCATCATTCAAATTGGCAGCGCTGTATAATTTCCATGGCAACAAGCCATGCGTGCGATCTAGTCGTCAACTCTTTTTGCCCAGTGGCGCTGAACTGTCAGATTCCAACTCTGGAAAATACACCTATAGGTAGTGAGTTATTGTTGTTTCAAGGGGCGGAACTACGAGGTCATCTTCCCCTTATAGAGAATGTTATCACTCGTTCTACTTTCATTCAGTGCTACTATAATACCACCTTGTGGTGTGGTAGCTGCCACTCCTGAGGTCCTGGGCTAGTTTCCTTGTAATTTATTTCTGGTCTGAGGGTTGGAACGACTCACAATCAGCTTCGTGAGCCAGAACTGAGAAGAGGTAGGTTCGATTCTCACCTTAGCCATCCAAGAAGTGGTTTTCCGTGATTTTCCCTCTTCCACTCCAGGCTAATGCTGGGATTGATCCTAACTTAAGGCTATGGCTGCCTCCTTTCCAGTCGTCACCTGAATTACAATAAGTAGGCTAAACTGCTTGGGTCCAAGCTCTGTGAACTTGCGGGGTGAGGGGAAAGAGCAGGGAAGAGTCAGGCGAGAAGAGAAAGGTATGTTAACAGGCCGCCGTGATATCTGGTATTCCTTTCTATTCCAATAATGCTAACATAGGGCTGTTGCTCAAACCACTGTGGTGTTACGAATGAGTGAGTGGGTCACCGACCAATGTATTTGGTTCTGTACTATGCACGGACCGAGGATCATCATCACTCGTCAACACCACTTCTCATAGTCTGCGATGCACATTCCTCTCAGGTTCACGCAGCTTAGACCCGAGCAGTACACGCTACTACAGATACGGTACTACAATAACACAGATTAGCATACAAATCCTAGACACTTCCAAATACACGGGGCTAAATGAATGGTATCAAAAGCCCTAAATGAATTAATATCAACAACACAATGATTCTACAATAAAAGATTCTTTTAAAATGTAGTTATAGTAGGGGTGCAACCACACACATATCAGCATATTCAAGTTCTCCATTTGAAGCATTAGATATTTTATTAAGTTTACTGTTTCAACATACAAACTTGCATGTGTTGTAGGAATTTGCTGTTCATCAGTGTTAGCCATGGCATCAAGGAGGGAAGAGGTTCATTATCATGTGCTATAGCCTACTGTTATGCCTTGGCAAGAAAGACGAAAGGAACATGCCTCAACACGTACTTTTAGGAGGACCAGATTTGATTACTGTATTTTTGCTAAGTGTGATCTTGGCTCTCGCTGTTATTTTTTCTTCGTTGACAACTTTTTAAATAAAACATGATGATTTCTAGCAGTATTGAGTGTTTTTCTTGTTTTTCATTGGAAGTCCTATTTCTCCTTTCCCCTTCACAGCATGTCATAGAATTTACTGTATTAGTGTGCGATGATTGTTTTTATGTATTTACTGTATTTCACCCTGCAAAACTGGTGAACTGGATATATTTTAAAGGGAATATGAAATGAACTACTGTATAGACATTTTGTAATATCCAATTATTTTTCTGAAATTTCAGTCTCCTAATGAATTTGGCACTAATTACACTAACAATTTTAGTGTGATGATCTGGTTACACCACCTGTTTCCTTAGCATTCTCTCTTAACATTTTACTGTTATTGCTAACAAAATCAAACATTTTAATATATGAATATTCTCCTTTCCCAGTACTTTTCCATTGCAGTTTATTCTAATAACTAATTGGATATAGGACTAATTGGGCCTACTGTGGTTTATTGGATAGTACCATTTTTTAAAGCTGAGTAATAATATGCTGCAAGCCTTTTAGTAGCCTAATTCTTGTCACCAATGCAATATGCTCCAATTACAACTGAAGAGAAATTTAAACATGTATATTATTGATGAGGTTATGTCCTAAATGCTGTGATTATTCATTTTAAAGTTCTGCAATTCATAATTCACAATTTCCCACTCTGGTATAATTTGTATTAATTTTTCTAATATTGGTATTTTGAATATGATTTATTTCTTGTTGTTTGTTGTTTGAGTCTTCAGTCTTTTGACTGGTTTGATGCAGCTCTCCATGCCTCTCTGTTCTGAGCTAATCGTTTCATCTCTACATAGCTACCGCACCCTACATCCGAGGCAATCTGTTTAACATATTCTAACCTTGGTCTACCCCTACAGTTCTTGTCCTCGACCCTTCCTTCCATAACTAAGCTTGCTATTCCTGGGTGTCTTAATATGTGTCCTACCAACCTATCTCTTCGCTTCATTAGCAGTCGCCAGAAACATCTCTCCTCTCCCACTCGTCTTAATACCTCTTTGTTTGTAACCCTATCTACCCATCTGATCTTCATCATTCTCCTGTAACACCACATTTCAAATGCTTCAATTCTCCTCTTTTCTGCTGCACCAATAGTCCAAGTTTCACTTCCATAGAGCGCCACGCTCCAGACAAAGGCTTTCAAAAATGACTTCCTAATACCTAAATCTATATTCGATGTCAGCAGATTCCTTTTTTGTAGAAATGCTTTTCTTGCCTGAGCCAACCTACTTTTTATATCCTCTTTGCTTTGTCCATCACTGGTTATTCTGCTTCCTAAGTAACAGAAGTCTCCTACTTCCTTCAGCTTTTCACCTGCCAATTTGATCTCCATAGAGGTTTCTGATTCATTTCGGCTGCATTCCAGTATTTTTGTTTTACATTTATTAATTTTCATCATGAATTCTTTCCGTAAGACGGAGTCCATACCATTCAAAAACTCATTCAAATCCTCAGGCTTGTCGGCCAAGATGACGATGTCATCAGCAAATCTCAGAGTTGAAATTATTTCTCCTTGAATCTTCACTCCCACTTTAAATTTTTCTCTAATTTCCTTCATTGCTTGTTCAATGTAAAGATTGAAAAGTATGGGTGATAAGTTACAGCCTTGCCTTACACCTTTCTGAATACCAGCTTCTCTCTCATGTCCTTCAACTCGAATGACTGCTGTCTGGTTTCTGTATAGATTGTATATCACCCTCCTATCCCTGTACTTTATTCCAATAGATTTAAAAATGTCAAACAATTTAGTCCAATCAACGTTATCAAAAGCCTTTTCTAAGTCTACAAATGCCATGAACGTTCTCTTATCTTTCCTTATTCTACCTTCCAAAATCAGCCTAAGACTTAGTACAGCTTCCCTTGTTCCTACATTTCTCCTGAAACCAAACTGGTCTTCACCCAACTCCGTTTCTATCTGGCTCTCAATCCTCTTGTAAATTATTCTAGACAGGATCTTTGAAGCATGAGTAATCAAGCTGATTGTACGGTAATCTTCACATCTGTCAGCTCCCACTTTCTTTGGTATAGGGATGATTACATTCTTCTTGAAATCAGGGGGTACCTCACCTGTCTCATAAATCCTACACACCAAGTGAAATAACCTGATCTGACCTTCATCTCCTATGCAGCGTAGCAACTCAATCGGTAGATCATCTATGCCTGGTGCTTTGTTCCTGCTTAAGTCTTCCAAAGCTCTATCGAATTCTGATCTCAATATTAAATCTCCTTTCGCATCCTCATCAATTTCCGCCTCCCTTTCCATTACATGATTCTCAATCTCCTTTCCCTTATACAAACTCTCTATGTAAGCTTTCCATCTCTCAACCTTTTCTTCCCTATCTGTTAGAGGCTTTCCATTTGTGTCCTTAATATTACAGCACTTAGTCTTCTTTTCCCCAAAAGTATTCTTAATCCTTCGATAAGCTGTGTCTACTTTTCCTAATTTCAGACAATTTTCTATACCAGCACATTTCTCTTTCAACCATTCTTCTTTCGCTTCCTTGCACTTCTTCTTAACCTCATTTCTCAGACGTCTGTATTCTGCTTTCCCCTTTACATCTCTTACATTCTTGTGCTTCCGCCTTTCATCCATCAATTCGAGTATATCCTGAGTGATCCACGGTTTTCTACCTATTCTCTCTTTCCTACCAATGTTTTCTTCTGCGGATTTTGTTATTTCATTCTTCAAAAGTGCCCATTCGTCTGCAATTGAAGTTTGTTTAGGGTTTTTCATTAGGCCTTCCTTTATACTCTTCTTGAATCTTTCGTTTACATCCTTCTCTTTCAGTCTGTCTATTGCCCACCTTTTTGGCTTTTGACTTTTCTTCAGTTTCTTCAACTTTAATCTGCATTTCATTACAACCAGATTGTGGTCAGAGTTTATGTCAGCACCAGGATATGTTTTACAATCCAAAATCTGGTTTCGAAACCTCTGCTTGACCATAATGAAGTCGATTTGGTAACGCCCTGTATCTCCTGGTCTCATCCATGTGTATATTCTTCTATTGTGGTTATTGAATAAGGTGTTAGCTATGACCAACTCATGCTCAGTGCAGAATTCTACCAGCCTGCTTCCTCGATCATTCCTTTCACCTAATCCGAAATCTCCTACTATCTTCCCTTCTCTCCCTTTTCCTACCACAGCATTCCAATCTCCCATTACTATAACATTTTCATCACCCTTGATATACCTCAGAATTTCATCTATTTCTTCGTAGACCTTTTCAACATCCTCATCATCAGCTTGACTGGTAGGCATATAGACTTGTACCACTGTGGTGCAGGTAGGTTTAGTATTTATTTTTGCTACAATAATCCGTTCACTATATTGCTCATAATATTCCACCCGCTGTCCAAGTTTCCTACTCAATATGAGGCCAACCCCTGCTTGGCCATTGTTTGATTTAGTGCTAATGAACCTATAGTCTCCTGACCAAACGTCCTGTTCTTCCTGCCAGCGCATTGCACTAATTCCAACCAAATCCAACCTCAACCTATCCATTTCCCTTTCTAAGTTTTCTAACCTTCCATTTCCTAGCAGACTTCTAACATTCCACGCTCCGATCCGTAGAATGCCAGATTTCCTCTTTGTCACTTCTGTGATGTTAACCCCCTCTCGAGTAGTCCCCACCCCACCCGGAGATCCGAACGGGGGACTAGTTTACCTCCGGATTGAAATTTTACAAGGGAGGAGGCCATCATCACATGTATTTATGCATAGAGAGGTGCATATCCTCGGGAATAGCATACGGCTGTAGTTTCCCGTTGCTTTCTTGTAGATCATATTATTATATTATTATATATTATTATCTCCGCACCTAAAACGTGCTATAAGTATTGGGAAGATTGTGATTTTCGGAACATTGAAATGGGCAGAGCATTTAGACCGAGAATATTTAGCGCAACGAGGGGAAGGTGTGGGGTAGGCTACCCGCACGGCGTGCTACACGTCAACTAGTACCGCGGTCAAACACCAGACAGCGCTGAAGTCTGTCGGCCATCTGTAGTAGAAGGTAATCTGTGGGCAACAGTTAGTTCTTTTGTTCACATGCTGTAATGCAATAGTAAAACTTATTGATGGGGAATGTAAAAGTCGCTGGCGGATTGTAGATATAATGCCTAATTGTCGTATATGGGCGAATTGCATTATGTGCAAGTTAATTTCATGAAATAAAATACTAATAATTGTTGAATTAAAAAAAACAATAGTGATAGCACATATACATATAGGTACTGCACCCGAATCCCGCATAGTCACAGCCTATATCCGCCAAGATTGGAAAGGATTGTAGGGATGTCGATACCCAGCCAGGTTAACCAACACTACCCCACTAGGATAATGACTAGGGATCCCTCGATGCATACCGGCCATGCAACAACACTACCGATTAGTTACACATTTACAAGGAAAATAAACTCTCCTAAACACAAAATGGTAGGACGAGAATCTCGGATCTCGGGTGTGAACGGTGAAAGTTGAGACTAACATGAATTCTAGTAACTAATTCGCAGTATTATCGCACGTCGATTGCAAGAACCAAATGATGATCAGATTTATAAATACGAACAGGCAAACAAAAAACTAGTGCCTGGAATTTATTTCCAAACAAAATTACAAATAAGAAAAATAATCCCTATCACCAATAAAATAAACACACAAGTTAAAATTAACTGTTACGCACGTCAGATAGTTCTACTATCTGTAGAATCAATGTTACTGAACATTCTCGTTACAACAATGTAGTTATATTGAGTTTCACAAAATGTTCACGTAATTTACAGCCACCCTGTGGCTATGTCACTGAAATAGTCTGATTAAAATCTGCTATTCACTCATAAAAATGAACTTAACATTACAAAAACCCTACATTATACACGGGCGTGCGTAAAATGTTACTGTCTACTCTAATAATACTGTTATAAATTATATAAGGTTTTAAATATTTACATTATCTACAGTTCTCGTGCTTCACACGGTTTAAAATATACTAATAACACTATCAGTCGCGATCTGATAGCTTCTTAGTGTCTCTGTTACATTAACAGTTCTTTGAACAATGTTTCAACCAACCATCAAATTCTCAGGTACTTCTAGTGGTATGTCATAATAAATAAGCTTTAAATATCAAACACTTAAGTTAAATACAGCTTAGAATGTCGTGTCAATAAATAAAACAATAGAATAAAGAGCGATGCGAAACTACTTAGCGACTCTATACATTTCGTGGATCATATACAAATACTCTCAGACATAAACAATTCAAACATTTAACCTTTGTGTTAGCGCTTCTTACTCATCCTGTAACAATTCGTTGCTCCACATAGCAATATATTCCTTCCTTCCGCAATACAGTGAACAATACTTATCAATGGCGTTTTACTAAGCTCCAAACATGTTATACTTCCTTCCTCTCCTTACTATAAACAATCATCAAAACTCCGCACGGCATTACTTCCATGAAAAACCCATCTTGCTACACACTTGTAGAAGAATTAGTGATTTTACTAGGTAAGTACGCTGGAGTATATTACCGTTCAGAATGCACTCCTAACTCTCAACTCAACTCTAAATTATTAAACCTCGCGCATCAATTACAACGATTACATGTTCGTTCACAATAATACATTGAACAAAGTACTTGTTATTCCTTTCATTAGCGCTATTCGTTCATAACAAACTTGTTCTTCCACGTTACCAAACGTTAACATTGTTAATTTGTAGTTCGCTCGTCTTTTAGTTGTTAATAAAAATAAATACAGATCCTCACGCTTCTGGTGTACATTTAAATATATGAACAATTCATATATTTAAGTTGTTTTTAACATACTAGACCGCAGGTAGACTAACATATCTCCTGGTCTATTCATCTCAGTTAAACAATGTTTCTACTTCAATTGTTGATAAATATAGGCATCATTTGACCTCAATTGTCACTACCATGATCCTATTTTATAGTGTATATTCGTAATATAAATAGTCCAAGACTATTTATTTGTCTAATTAGTTGTATTCCGTTATTGGAATTTCATAACATTCAAATTGTTATAAATAAATATTTCAGACGTATATTAACATCAAAATGTTTGTTAAATAATATTACAGCATCTCACAATAATGCTTTACTTGATATCAATACCATATAGATATATAAATGTATACTTTCGCTGTTACGCATGGAAATTGTTAATTACAATTATAATGTTTAAATATTCTTACAAATATGTCATTATTTACGCTCTTTTCTCCAAAATACAATGTAATCGAAGCCTTCTCTCCGGAGATACAATATTATCGAATAATCGAATAATCAAATAATCTCTTTGAGATACCATATAGTCAAATAATCGAAGCATTCCTTTTATAAAACGAGTATCGTTCGAAAGTGAGTAGCTTACAACGTTTCCTTCATAATAAAAATACGAGAAAAGAAAATCAAAGTTAAGTATCCATGAAATAACGTCTTAAACGACACACGAAGACGTATCAAAAATTTACAATGAAACTCTAAAATTTTAGCTATTAAAAACAAAGAATAAAGATAAGAATTTCTACAAATGAACTTGGTCTCTCCAAAAATGGATTTCTACTATTACAACAAAACTACAGATATTAGAGCAAACGGCTGTTCTACCTTGAGATGTCTTCTACAGCCAAGAAATACCTCTATCAGCTGTTCTTGATATTCCGTCGAAGCTGCAATCGCTCGCCTCGTCGTGAAACCAGTCACTGCCAAGCACGGGCAAATCATCTGTGAGCGACCCCATCTCAGTCGGGCTGCAATCACCTGCTCTGCGTCTCGGCTGGAGCTGCTAACGGTGAATCTGCCATCTTCACGGTCAGCGACCTGGGAACTGCGTTTCTTGGTTCGATCTGGCTGCAAACGGTCTTCTGCTTCTTATCTCTGAACTGCAGAGTGGTCTCGCCATCGTAGATCCGCAAGTCCTGAGTTGACATCTCGTCCTGGTGTTGGACATCTTGCTTGTAGTGTAGAAACTCATATTGGAATACTGCATGTTGTTGCGCAGTTGTAGCTGAGTCGATCCTTAATTTTCCATATCACTCTGACTTCCCAATCCATGGTATAGATTAACCTCCTTTCATTTATTTAGTTCTCCATAATATTCTTTTCAGTATACGTAGAATAAGCTTTTCTTCCCCGACTTAAATTCGCTGTCATCATGTAGACAATAATGTAGACTGTGATGAAATAATGTTGAATTATATAGTTGAATTCGTTGTAGCAATATTGTAACTTGCAATAGACAATACTGTTAGTTATTGCTTCTCTATAAAGTGTTGTTTTATAAGCGAAGTCTCGTTCTGATGATGTTATACATTCATAAACGCCGGTCTCTCCAATGCTAATGTAATTTCACTTTGACGGCTCCTCTTCTAAACTTCCTCGGCGATCCCTCGGTCATTCGACAGTACAACAGTGCTTGTCGACCGGGCTTATGCCGCGTGCAATAAACTCTTCTCTGCTGTGCGCGTGCGTCAAACGCGTCCGCTCGTGTCATGTAGCTGCGAGAGAGTCACGCCACGCTTCTCTGCTCGGCGGCACGTGTCATTGCTAGCTTTTATCAGCTAGCCTCACACTCATGCATTTTAATTAAAAATATACTCATATTTGCTCAATTATTTAATAATTTATATTTCTTTTCAACCAAATAAATTTCATATTGCATTCTACACCTGTAGATGTACTTATTTCGCTTTATATTTGCCAAATTTATATAAAAGCGATTCCCACAAAAATTATGTGATTTTATTTGATTGGCTACTGAAATATTCTGATAAAGGCTCCTGGATCTAGCCTCTTATCCACGGGTCGTGTGCGTCGCTTTGTTATGATCGCCTTGCTAACCAAAACTGGTTTTCTAGTGCCAATCATGAAGCTTTGTACAATTTCCAGCTTCGAATGATCGAACTCTTCCTTAGTTAAAATCTCATTCACCGGAATATTTCCTAATAATAAATTCCTCAAAATGCTTCAAAATTCTCCAAAATACTTTCATTATGCATCATTTGCATCCCATAAAACATATATAATTATTAAATTATTTTAATTCCAAATTTCCAATTTTTCATTCCAATGGTGCACAAGTCGTTCGAACATCGGCTCAGTCAAAGGTCCTAAGCTGGGCTGAATTCGAGTTCAGTACCTTTCATCAAAATCACATGTCATAAAAATCGGTCCAGTGGGGAGTCGTTGGCGATTTACAAAAGAAAACGTCTTGTGTTTTAAATAAATATATATGGTAAAGGAGAATTCCTTAGTTTACGGGAATGTTAAAAGTGAAATATGCATAGACAATGTAATAGAATTAGCAAGAAATAAGAATACGGAAATAAAGAGACTTGACGGGAGAAGGTCCCGAACTGCTTCCATTACGCGATGCATATTTTCAGAGTCTTCAACGCTACCGACTGAGCTACCGACTCATTGCCGGACCAACGCAAATTATGCCACTTAAATTACATACACACTCAACTGTCAGTTGAGTGGCAATAATTCTGAAATTTTATTTCTTAATTTAAAAATATTCTGTAACAAATTTCTTTATTTTAAAAACACTCTGTGAATCTACAGGCCAAGAGCTTTCGTCAGAATGCTCTACGAAGTAAATCGGTTCTGTCGTTCTCTAAATCTCGAGGGAACAAAAATCACCTTAGTGTTTTAAATATATAATTATATAATACATATAATATATTGAACCCTTATAAAGAAGCTTAAGGAGACTGTTTTTCATGGAAGTGTTTCAGTCCATACCGTTGTTGTTAAAATATTTGCTTCTTATCATAACAAGGTAACATAGGTAAAAATATCACAAAAGAAATAAAAGTTAAGCCAAGATTAACTATATGAATTTAATTTCAGATCAAATAACAATAAACAACATCAACAACTCCCATAGTTACACCCACAAGTTAATTAATTAACAATCAAACAAAATCACTCTGACGAGGTTATACAAGTTTTCAGGCCATCAATGGTCCTGTTATCACTTCAAGTCATGTGTGGCAATTTGACAAGGACACAGAAAAGAGAATAAGTACTTTTTATACGCGACCCGCGACCATAGCCAACAGCTCGACAAACTGCGGGTCCGTATAAAAGAAGGTAGGCATGGTACTGGGAACACAACTACAACTAAACAAATATTTACAAATACCCGACACTCGCTAGCCTTACAAATTAAAACTGAGATTCCCACTCGGAATCTTTATCAAGTGTCAAGGACACGAACAATTGCCTAAACAGGACTTCACATAAACCAAAACAAGTACGAACGCGCGTGACTATACTCACTGACATCACCCGATGATCGTTGTTACCATACAAGGACACACAACAAGGTGTCAAACAAATCAAATATACAAGGAAAATCAAACACAATTACATTGCCCAGTAACAATTATAAACAACAAAACAAGAATTTATTCTTAACGAAACATGAGATTACCGTCCGTGCGTGAGCAACTATCCCTTTAAATTTATCACAGTTCCAACCAAGCAGGCACACTCAATAACTAGGTCACGAGAAACCTAGTCCCCTCAACTCATTAGCGTGTCTTATCTAGATCTGCGGCTGGTGGATGTCTCGCCGGACAGTGTCAATAACTCAATGCGTAAACAGAAATATCCCAATGCAGCGCTTAGGCATGCACCAAGAACGTAGATTCTTTACTGTACATCAGTAAAATACAGTGTGTGTCATAAATATACCAGGCTAGCCTATCGCATCGCGCCAAGAGTCGAAGCAATACCATGTGTGTCACAAAATACCGTCAGTTCCATTAATTCCCACGGAATTAAAGAACCTCGTCGGGGTCGAGCAGAGTCTCACAATGAGCACCATCTGACGCCCATACAGCAGCAGACAAGGAAAGCCATAGCAAATTCCTCCGCGCAGAAAATCACACATTTTGACACATGACACATTAACACACAACGCACCACCAGGGTTGACAATCCCTGAAATAAAATACATCATAAATTTCACCCACACGCAGCGCATCAGATCGTAGATTCGACCGAAGAAAAATATCAAACAGAAAATTTAATTTGCTCATCAAACTAGAGAATGGACGGTTCCCTTCAAATTGATTGCATAGGCAAACATAAGATTTAATTAAAAAAAAAATACGCATGTTTAATCCAAACGGCTACCGAAAATATCAAGGTTCCTCCCATTCTATTCTTAATTCAAGCTATAAAAGTCTCACTTGTCACACGACCCGTAACTCATGTTCGCAGAAACAAATTATACGCTCAATTACACGCGGCACTCGGATTAACATTACACTGAATATTTACACAATAAAAAATAAACAATAGTCACGCGACATTCTACATTTATATATGAGTGTCGGTACACACCCTATCAATAGAAAATCAAAACAAACGCGAAAAATCTAAATTAAACTATTTCCATTTCCCAGACCAAAATCTAACTACATGATTGAAATAATTCAATTCGGTGCTTATTCCTCCTGCAACTCGATTCAGCTCACGTCACATGACATGGTCCCACAGGGCCTCTCTACTCCTCCATAACCATCTGGAGAGATGATTCCATTGTCACCATCCCAATGCAGGTCCACGTCGTTGACATCTTGGCCTTCTTAAAAGATGAAATGTTCAAATACAAATATGTACTAAATAACCTGCTAAAATTGTAACATGAGCTACTAGCTTCACTCACAGTCCATTTACAATTTATACCGTCAACTTTCCCTAGTTACATAAAAATCCTATTTACACTCGCATTTACACACGCACTCTTCATAATTACAGTATGAAAAATAGTTACACAGTTAATACAGATTAGATCCACGGTCTAACTCGAAATATATAAGTTCACAAGACTTCAAAACTTAGCCTCCACTCAGACTCGAACAGACATTACTCCGTCTCTAATTACTTCAAGATAGTGTTAAGTCGGGCAGCGACGCCGTCTCCTCAAAGACTTCGAAAACGTGTGTTTCAAACTAGCATCATGGACACATTTATACAAAACTGGCGTAAATTCAGTGGAGGGGACAATACAAATATTATAAATCGAAGCAGATGAGCTACCGGCTCGGGTAAGGTATCATTCTTCATCATTTCTTGCGTAGGTCACATTCCTGCCCAGCGGATCTCAATTCGATCGGCCAATTTATCAGAACATAGTTCGCACGCTTTCTCAACCCACGCACAATTTCGAGCCACAGCCTGGCGTCTCTCTGTGATTCGCTAATTTCTAGCTCCGCACGTTGAATATTACCACCTCGCCACGCCTTCTTGACGTCACATAGTATCTCCATCTCTCATCCTTCCGAGTTTCCCTTCTCTCTCATGACCTGTCCTAACAAATACTCCAAGCCACGCGTAAAGTTCAAGCACCCTACTTCCAGGAATTGGCTATTAATACCTCGCTTGCTTCAACTGCTCCTTCGCTCCGAATGACTTGCAACATATCCAGGTCCACTAGCCTTCTCAACTGCACCAAATATGTCTTCCAAATATGATGAATAAAATTAACATGAATCATTATTATACAGCATGTATAATATGGGTTCATTTGTCACCAGCTGAACTGAAAGTCTGGCTCAAGACATTGAGTTGATTTTCAGTAACCCACTACATTACAAAATCATTCGGTAATATCTCCAGTTTAAAAGGTGTCCCACTTCCGTCTGTTCAGTGACCTGTCTCGTCTCACTAATTACTTCTCTTGTTGACTCATCGCGCTGCGGAATCCACATAGCTGTCATCCTGTCACACCTGGTATCTCCCCTTCTCTCATATACAAGCACGGCGACCTCTCGCCCCCGTCTTGTTTTTCAACACAGCTGCCTGACTCAGTCCTACATCACGTACAGTAGCCCCGTACATTTTGTTGTGCTTCTTCGAATTTCCAACAAGTTTGCCGCTACATCATATCCACTTTGCTCCCATGGTTCCATCCTATAATACAGTTTTAGATTAGCTATATTAAAGATTGACTTTGTTCCTGAATTCACATCTTCAATTCTGTATGCATTGTTACTCAGGTTTTTGATGGGCTTGAACGGCCCAACATATTTTGGAGAGAACTTGGCAAACACCTTGCTCTGAGAGTCCGAAATAGGTGGTTTCTTCACAAGGACCAACTCCCCTTTGATTAGCTCCAGGTGGAACTTCTTTCCTTTGTATCGGCGCAAACGTCGAGTCGCCTGGCTCCTCATGTGTTCCACGGTCTTCTGCACTCTTAGCTCATGCGCTATCATTGGATCCTTGGGACTCTGGATGACTCTCTCCCAAGATCTCTCCGGATATTTGTTATGATGGACAATTAAAGGGATTTGTCCAGTAGATTCGTATCTTGTTGTATTCATGCATATCTCAATGTCGCTCACTCGATCATCCCACTTGTGATGTTCCTCCGGAATCAGAATGCGGTAGTACTTAGCTACACAACGGATCGCTCTTTCGCTCGGATTGGCTTGTGCGTGGCGAATACTAGATAGAATGTGCTTAATTCCCATCTCCTCAACTCCATTTTTGGAAACCAGAACTCTTGAAGTAACTCCCATGATCTGACCGTAAGTACTCAGACTTTCCTAGTGTGAGTATAACTTTGTTCTTAAGTCTACTTAAGACTTGCTTAGACGTGGTCTTTTGGATAGGGCACAGTACAACATATTTTGAGTAGACATCAATACACACAAAATGATGTCTGCACCCATATCTTCCTTTCGGCATGGGCCCAAAACAATCTAGTGCCAGTAGTTCGCACGTTTTCTGTGGTAGCAAAGGCTTCGGGTATTGCTTCATGAGGTAATTATTGGGCTTTGTACGCTGGCATGCGTCGCAAGTCTTGATTACCTCAACAATGGTTGATCGCATTTTTGGCCAACTGAATGATTCTCCGATTGTTGCTTGCACTTTGTCTACTCCGATGTGACCGATACTTTCATGGACATGCCACGTTAGTCCTCTCTGTAGTGATGCTGGAACCAGAATTCGTTAACGTGTGTGTTCTTCCTCAAATTTGTGTAACAGATTGTTGAAATAATTGTATTTTGCTGCCTTAGATTTTGCCTCCCTGTGTTCAGGCGTTCCCGGTTGTGTCTCCTTCCCGATATACTTGATCATCATTAACATCCAAGGGTCACGTTCCTGTTCCAACTGGATATCCTTCAATCTATTCAAAAATTCTTGATCCTTAGCTGTGAGTTCTAAATGTTGCACCTCCACTGCTGTCTCGTGATCTTCCTCGGGATTCCTACTCAGGGCGTGTGGAATCACATTCATCTTCCCAGGACAGTGTTATATTGTGATATTGAATTCTTGGATATAAATGGACCAAGGACTTACTCTCTCACTAACCATTGCTGTTTTAAAGAAGAAAGTCAGCGCTTTGTGGTCAGTTCTGACAACAATGGAATAACCAAAAACAATTTTCCTCCTTTGTTGCAGGGTATACAGTATTGCTAGTATTTCAAGTTCAGTTACGGTGTAGTTCCTTTCATGCTTGCGCAATTTATTACTGGTAAATGCCAAATATGAACGTTCCTTGGGCTCAGCATGTTCTTCTTGATACAGCATTGCACCATTTCCAATTAGAGATGCATCCGCTTGTATAACAAATTTCTTTCCGAAGTCAGGATAACCAAGTTTCACGCAGTTTTCAAGTAGTTCTTAAGTTGCCTTGAAGGACCTGTCGCACTCCTCACTCGATGACCATCGATTACATTTCTTCAGCATTTCTTGCATCTGCGCCACTGTCTCGGTATAGTTGGGACAATTCTCCTTGAAGAATCCAGTACTCCTGAAAATGCTCTGACGTGCTTCACTCTGGTTTGTGTTGGGAAATTCTTGATTGCATCAAACTTCGCCGGATTTGGCCTCACACCGTCTTGGTCAATGATATGCCCCAAATATAAGATTTCACTTTGGAAAAAGTGAGACTTTTACAAGTTGATCTTAAAATTCATCGTTCTCAAATTGTCCAGGAGTTTATTTAAGTTTACGAAATGTTCTTCCAAGGTCTCAGATGCTATGAGAATGTCATCCACGAGCCGTACCGTAAAATCTTTCACTTCTTCTGTTAAACACCGATCTAGTGCTCTGATAAGCGCACAACCTGCAGTTTTTACTCCACAGGGATTCGTTGCCATACGAATGTCTAGTTATCAAATAAAAATCCCGTGAGCAACTGGAATTTTTCTTCCAATTCGAGGTGATGGAAACTATTGGTGAGATCCACAGAACTGTATATTTTCTTCCGTCTAAATCCTTTCAATACGTCACGTATGAGTGGCGCTTTGTCGTGTTCAACCAGAAGCTTACTATTCAAAGATCTAGCTTCTAAGCACAGCCTAATGGAACCATTTGGTTTGGCCACCGCCAAAATAGCATTCAAGTACGGAGTCAGTGATTTTTTTTATCATACCGCCTTCAGGCAGATTACCTATAATGTCCTTCACCTGAGGACGATATTTATCTGGGATCGGGTACAATTTACTCCTAAGGGGTGTCCAATCATCGACTTGCATAGCATATTGGAAATTTAGGATTTTTCCCGGAATAGTATCAAAAACTTCTTTATGGCGACGTAAAATATCCTCTAATTTTCTTCTGTTAGGTTCCTCAAATTTTGCTTCTTTTAATTTATCCAATAATAAAATTTGAAATTTTGATCCAATGTTTTCCTCTTCTGCCATTAATGTCCACAGTTCATGCATGTTATCTTGATCTGTCATCTCTACTACTGCCGTGTCAACAAACTCTCCCTCCTGCATACTTGTCTCGTCCGTGACGTCATCTGTTATTGTTTCCGTCATCCAGGTACTTGCTTCTCGACAAAGGGGCGTTTCCTCCATGTTCATTTCTACGTGGCTCAATTCTTCCAGCTGTTTGAAATTCACCGTATCATTGTGAAGATCGATGACTGCATGATGGTCACATATAAAGTTGGTTCCCAAAATAACGTTATGGTTCATCTTAGCCATGACAATAAAAGTTTGTTGGAAATTATGGTTCATGATATCTAACTCCAGATATGCCTGATGTTCCTTCAGGTATTACTCCTCTGACTTTAGTTTGTGGCACGGGAATCAGCGGAACATTCTTTCCCACTTCCTTTATCAGGGCTTCATATACTAGACTGATCTGACTACCCGTAACTAATAGGCACCTCACTTTCAACCCTCCTATCCTGGCATATAGTATAGGTTATATAGGTTATTGTTCTGTCTCTCCTGTTGTCTGGGTAGACTTTCAGCACATTCGATACCGTGATTGTGTCTCTTCATTTCTATGTAGTTCTCCTAAATATCTCTGCGACTCCAAGTATTCCTGGCATCCCGTGGTTCTGATTCCAAGTTATTCCGTCTGTCCTTCCAGAATCTCGTCTCGCCATTCCTTTGATACGGTCTTTCCCGTCTTCTGTTCTCCTGCCAATTTCAATAATCCCTCTGGTATGGTCTCTGATTGTTCTGAAAGTTCCTATTGATATTATTGTGGTGCCCATACCGATCCCTGTTGTCTTGGTACTCTTGCCTCCGCGGCGTGAATTGTGTGTTCGTCGCCTGGGACCTAGTGTTCGTACTACTGTTGTTTGTGATCTTAACTACCTCTGTGGTGTTTACTTGCTCTATTCGCTGCTGTCTTCCCTGAGGTGTGATTAAACTAGTTTCATCAAGATGTCTGAGAATTTCCTCCGCTTGCAGTGCCGTTTTCACGTTTGCTGTCACCAGGAATTGCTGTATATTCATGTGCAATTGCTTTCCTGTCTTTAAGACTAAGTTTTCCTCAGACGGCGGTTCGTCAAGGTCCCTGAGTTTCACCATTTGTTGTGAAAAGAACTCAGAAAACTTCGTAGGAAGTGTGTTGTGGTATTTTCGTGAGTATAGCTCCATTCTCAAACCCTGTTGTAAAGATCGACTCCAGAACTTCTTTAAGACCGCCTCCTTGAATCGCCCCATATTTTCGAAAGTGTATTTAAAACTCTGAAACCAGATTAATCCCGAACCTTGCAAAAATCGTTCTACCATTCTTACTTGTTTCGTGGGGCTGACCTGTTGATCATTAAAGTATTCCTCCAGTTCGCGCAGAAAAGCTTTTGGTGTAGTACCCATTCCATCACTAAACTTAGAAGGTTTAAAGTCGTTCCCCCGAATGACTTGAATTATTTGTGGACTAATTGTGTTTTGCACAGGAGTCGATGTTCCGCCTCTGTACTCGCGAAATGCTTCTGTGTTTACCCCTGTCTTAGGACTCTGTTCACTACGTGTGCCACCAGCTAAGTTCGATAGCCCTTGGCTCCTCACGCTTTCCAACTTCCCACCTATTTGCTCGGACGAAAACAGATTAGCTTGCTCCAGTGTTCGTTGCTCGCTTTTAACGATCATGTCAGCCTGCTCTTGGAACCGGACATTAATACTTTCCTCAAGTGCCTGAATCCGATTTTGATTTTCTCCCAGCTTCCTAATCATCAGTATTATTTCGTCTTTTGTATCTTCGCTCATCTGTTTCCAGTCCATCCTAATTCTGTCCTTAATTAATTTTATTATTTCTTCATTCATCTCCTGATTTCAGGTCTGACCTGCTTCTATCTTTCCCAGACGTTCCTCAATCTGTAATTTATTTACTTCCATCCGTTCCTCAAGTTGCACCTTATTCTCTTCCATCCGTTCCTCCATTTGCATTTTAGTCTCCGCTATACATTTCTTTACCTGATGCTGGTCCGCCTCCAAGTGTGCCCACCTATCATCTGTCTTGATTTCCAGCCTATCCATTTCCTTCACAAGACCCAATGCATTTTTATCGACCGCTTCAATTGGTTCTTGTATGTTGACCATCTTGGTCTCCATTTGATTAAACTTCCCCCGTAGCTCATTCTGCGTGATTTTAATTCCTGCCCTATTATTCACACACGCCCTCTCAATCTCCTCTAGCTTAGCGACCACCATTTCATCCAGTTCGAGTAGTTTCTGGTCAAATTTACTCTCAATAACCTGAATCTGTCCTAATTGGTTATTATTATTATCGTACATTTCATGAGCTAGTTTGTCTAATTGTTTCTTTGTACTGTCATTAATATCTGCCGTAATTTTATTTAACTGGTCTGTTTGTGCTACCGACTGTTCCGCAAACCTAGTGTTCAATTGTTCTGTAATATTACTGTTTAATTCGGTTTTTAATACCAACAAGTGTTCGTTAGTAGTGTCTTTCTGAATGGATAACTGCTCCTCTATGTTCTGACTAATTTCTGCTTTTAATTCAGATAATTGTTCCTTGTTAGTGTAGTTCTGAACATTTAATTGTGCCGTAATATTATTGTTCAATTTCACTATTTGTTCATTAGTAGTGTCTTTCTGAGCCGATAACTGCTCCTGTATGTTCTGACTAATTTCTGCTTTTAACTCATATAACTGTTCTTTATATTCCGCCTTCATTTCTAACAACTGTTCTGTGGTTCTTGCTAACGCAAGTTCAATAAGGGCATTTATCTCAGCGATCGTTGCCATTGCAATACACAAATATATACTCTTGAGTAATGGGGACCATGCACTTAGTGACGTCCGCTGCACACCCACACATGTTTGACATTTACTCTCTAAAATACCCAATTCATTTATCTTTACGTTAACAACACAACAGCAATCTCTGCATCCTTGGGTATTATGATTTTACTTTTAATTTTAAATCACCAACATTGATCTGATTTTAAATTCCTAACCTGCCTGAATTAACATGAAAAATATTTTAATTAACCAATTGTCAATTAATATTTTAAGGCATCACCTTCCTGGCATTAAAATATACTGAGTTCATTGGTTAAACAATTTCTAATGTAATTCACCTTGGCGCCAGAAACACTTCACGAAATCAATCAAAATATCAAATAGAACAGTGTTTCGTATTTATTATTATTATTAAATGAACTCATTGATTTTACTTGGTCACAAATAGCGGCAAGACATCGCTTAAATTTACTGAATTTACAATTAAACAACCAGCGTTACCTGGCATCATCTTTCTGAAAACGAATATGAGGCAACAATGCACCATGGTGGCTAGCCATTATACAAAGCAACAACAACAAACCCACGTTGGGCACCATTTTTACTCTATGCACCATTGTAAAGAAGCGTAAGGAGACTCGTTTTCAGGGAAGTGTTCCGGTCCATACCGTTGTTGTTAAAATATTTGCTTCTTATCATAACAAGGTAACATAGGTAAAAATATCACAAAAGAAAGAAATGTTGAGCCAAGATTTAACTATATGAATTTAATTTCAGATCAAATAACAATAAACAAAATCAACAACTCCCATAATTACACCCACAAGTTAATTAATTAACAATCAAACAAAATCCCTCTGACGAGATTATACAAGTTTTCAGGCCATCAATGGTCCTGTTATCACTTCAAGTCATGTGTGGCAATGTGTCGAGGACACAGAAAAGAGAATAAGTACTTTTTATACGCGACCCGCGACCATAGCCAACAGCTCGACAAGCTGCGGGTCCGTATAAAAGAAGGTAGACATGGTACTAGGAACACAACTACAACTAAACAAATATTTACAAATACCCGACACTCGCTAGCCTTACAAATTAAAACTGATATTCCCACTCTGAATCTCTATCAAGTGTCAAGGACACGAACAATTACCTAAACAGGACTTCACATAAACCAAAACAAGTACGAACGCGCGGGACTATACTCACTGACATCACCCGATGACCGTTGTTACCTTACAAGGACACACAACAAGGTGTCAAACAAATCAAATATTACATGGAAAATCAAACACAATCACATTGCCCAGTAACAATTATATAAAACAAAACAAGAATTTATTCTTAACGAAACATGAGATACCGTCCGTGCATGAGCAACTATCCCTTTAAATTTATCACAGTTTCAACTAAACAGGCACACTCAATAACTAGGTCACGAGAAACCCAGTCCCCTCAACTCATTAGCGTGTCTTATCTAGATTTGCGGCTGGTGGATGTCTCGCCGGACAGTGTCAATAACCTACTGCGTAAACAGAAATATCCCAATGCAGCGCTTAGGCATGCACCAAGAACGTAGATTCTTTACTGTACTTCAGTAAAATAAAGTGTGTGTCATAAATATCCCAGGCTAGCATATCGCATAACGCCAAGAATCGAAGCAATACCATGTGTGCCACAAAATACCATCAGTTCCATTAATTCCCACAGAATTAATGAACCTCGTCGGGATCAAGCAGAGTCTCACAATGAGCACCATCTGACGCCCATACAGCAGCAGACAAGGAAAGCCGTAGCAAATTCCTCCACGCAGAAAATCACACATTTTGACACATGACACATTAACACACAACGCACCACCAGGGTTGACAATCCCTGAAATAAAATACATAATAAATTTCATCCACACGCAGCGCATCAGATCGTAGATTCGACCGAAGGAAAATATCAAACAGAAAATTTAATTTGCTCATCAAACTAGAGAACAGACGGCTCTCTTCAAATTGATTGCAAAGGCAAACATAAGATTTAATTTTAAAAAATTACGCCTGTTTAATCCAAACGGCTACCGAAAATATCAAGGTTCCTCCCATTCTATTCTTAATTCAAGCTATAAAAGTCTCACTTGTCACACGACCCGTAACTCATGTTCGCAAAAACAAATTATACGCTCAATTACATGCGGCACTCGGATTAACATTACACTGAATATTTACACAATAAAAAATAAACAATAGTCACGCGACATTCTACATTTAAATATGAGTGTCGCTACAAACCCTATCAATAGAAAATCGAAACAAACGCGAACAAAATCTAAATTAAACTATTTCCATTTCCCAGTCCAAAATCTAACTACATAATTGAAATAATTCAATTCGGTACTTATTCCTTCTGCAACTCGATTCAGCTCACGTCACATGACATGGTCCCACAGGGCCTGTCTACTCCTCCATAACCATCTGGAGAGATGATTCCATTGTCACCATCCCAATGCAGGTCCACGTCGTTGACATCTTGGCCTTCTTAAAAGATGAAATGTTCAAATACAAATATGTGCTAAATAACCTGCTAAAATTGCAACATGAGCTACTAGCTTCACCCACAGTCCGTTTACAATTTATTCCGTCGACTTTCCCTAATTACATAAAATCCTATTTACATTCGCATTTACACACGCACCCTTCATAATTACAGTATGAAAAATAGTTACACAGTTAATACAGATTAGACCCACGGTCTAACTCGAAATATATAAGTTCACAAGACTTCATAACTTAGCCTCCACTGAGACTCGAACAGACATTACTCCGTCTCTAATTACTTCAAGTTAGTGTTAAGACGGGCAGCGACTCCGTCTCCTCAAAGACTTCGAAAAAGTGTGTTTCAAAGTAGCATCATGGACACGTTTATACAAAACTGGCGTAAATTCGGTGGAGGGGACAATAAAAATATTATAAATCATAGCAGATGAGCAACCGGCTCGGGTAAGGTATCATTCTTCATCATTTCTTGCGTAGGTCACATTCCTGCTCACGGATCTCAATTCGATCGGCCTATTAATCAGGACACAGTTCGCGCGCTTTCTCAACCCACGCACAATTTCGCGCCACAGCGTGGTGTCTCTCTGTGATTCGCTAATTTCAAGCTCCGCACGTTAAATATTACCACCTCGCCACGCCTTCTTGACGTCACAGAGTATCTCCATCTCTCATCCTTCCGAGTTTCCCTTCTCTCTCATGACCTGTCCTAACAAATACTCCAAGCCACGCGTTAAGTTCAAGCACCCTACTTCCAGGAACTGGCTATTAATACCTCGCTTGCTTCAACTGCTCCTTCGCTCCGAATGACTTGCAACATATCCAGGTCCACTAGCCTTCTCAACTGCACCAAATATGTCTTCCAAATATGATGAATAAAATTAAAATGAAACATTATTATACAGCATGTATAATAAGGGTTCAATATAATATATAAACATATTACGTCAGCAACATTGAAGATATTTTCTGTTGTAACAGTTGTCAGTTGACTATCAGTAACTTCCATTTATGAAATAAACTGGTGCGACAATGAACATTCGAATATAAACATTCTCGGAAATCAAGGGTAGGGGGCATGCCTCCCCCGCCGTGTGGGCGCCTATATCGATTTTGGGGTTGCATATTAATAAGATAAAATTGCATTACTTAACTTTATATGAAATAGAAATCCATTCGTAGACCATGCACACCGAATTAAATAATGTTATAACCACAGACTCAGTATAGGCGGCCATTCATAGTAAACACAATACACACGATTGAAAAGTATGCGCATATAAATTACAATATGTCTTTGTAACATTACCCAAGTTTTTTCAAAAAGGGAAAGAACGCCAGCATAACTGAGATATGTAGGATGCTATTTAACCTTCCGGTGGGGGCAGCTGATTTGACAGGCACAAGAGTTAATTCTTATCTAGTATTCGTCATTCACGGGGGCGAAGCTGCTTGCACCTTTCAGCAGGACATTCAAGCCCTTATCGACCGGTTTGTCAATGACCTTCCTACACATTTGCTGTTGATGCAGAAGTGATCTGCCAGGCGCATTGTGTCTAATCGTGCACCATTACGTAATATGCAGAGAATGAATGAGTGTATTCACTATTGTAGCAAAACTGTTCTTCATAAAATATTGTAAGATTTCTGAGGTGTGCCAGACAGGCTTAATGCGACCACTGCCACTATATTTAATATTGCGCCCGACAGAAACTGATTTGTTTATTTATGTATTTGCTTATTTATTAATTGATTTATTTATATATGTATTTATATAACTACCTATTTATTTAAATATACATTATTCATTTATTATTTATCTATTTATTTCAATATCTATTTTAATTTTTTCTTATTTTCCTTTCTTTCTTCTTCTTTCTTTCTTTATTTATACAACTTTTCATTTATTTGTTTCTCTATTTATCTACCCGTGGCTTTGGTGCAGTCATGTAATTTGAGAGTTAGAATGTAGCGCCACGCGCAGACTTTCAAACAAGCGCCGCCTGGAAGAGAGCCAGTCCGCTGCTAGCGTGCGGAGTCGCAGCAAATAGCAAGAAGCCGAAAATGCTAGAAAGATTAATAATTCTTACCTAGTCGCATAACAGAAAAGAGAACCACACTATAAAATAGCAACTAATGTTATGAATATTTGCCAAAAAGAATCAAGTAAATCACACAACGCGTTGAAAAGATATTAACTATAGAAGGTAAAGCATATTAGGCTACGTCATTGAGATCACATGTCACGCCGCTGGACAGTATAAAACAGCGACTGGAATCTCTGTCGGTCAGCTTACTTTTGGGAGCGATACCATGCCCCTAGTGCGCCGACTGTGTTACTATAAGCCGAACATCTTGACTCGAGAATTTTCCAGTGCTGTACGGAGTGCCGCTAGGCCACGCCCGACCCAATTGGGAACTCCGAAGTTTCGGGAACATTGCATTAGTGCGGAAACATTGAATATGTGTGGAACTTTGATTATGCTGAACAAGTGAGTAAAATAATACTTTACAAATTGACCGGACTATTACACTGTAGTGTATTTGAAGTGGAATTATTATTATAATCGGTGAAGATATGGCTCGTGAACAGTGAGCATATCCCAAGCTGTGGAAAGTCTTCAAGGCGATAACCTGTTATGTGGAGCTTGCAGTAGGAGACTTTCCCATCATATTTAACCCTCGGACACTCGCGCTAGTAATAGATACAGCGTTACTCGCGTGGGCTACATACTGTATGTAGCCCAAACAGTTATTCAATCTGATGGACCCGCATACGTTATTTTCGGTGTTCAGTTTCAATAATATGATAGATAGTAGTATATAAGTATTCTAAGCTAAATCTTAAGATTTTATGTAGGCATTTATCTTCATATGGAGAGAAAATACAAAGTTAAGAAGAAAATTCAATTGTATCGTACATCTTTGGTAAAACTGCAACAAAAATAAAACTAATGGAACTAGAACTGTTAAATTATTTTTATGGAAACCTAAATACTTACATTAGTGCATATTTGGATTGGAATTAAACAAAAATAAAACTAGGTTAGATAATTTCCTTAGAGAATCAGCACTTATTATGAACAATTTCAGTATTTTCATTTATTTTTTCTCGAAGTTTTGAAGTTTATTTTTGCCCTTTTGGCTACAATCTATAGCCCAGGAAATCCATAAGCATGCTCAAACAAATTTGTCACTCAAACATTCTGTGCAAATGGACACAATGATCCTAGAAGATCTTCATTGCACTTTACGCATCTGTTCCTTGTTGATTTATCCGTTCCTCATCCACACAAGAAGCAACAGCCTACATTATTTCCACTACACTCAACCTATCATTACTTTTATCCAAACACTGACTGATTTAAAAGTTATCTACTATACCGCCTCCTGTGAGGCAACGTTTCCTTTGTACGTTCAATTCTGAAACAGCGATGCTTGCGCTGTCTACTATTGTAGCTCAGACGAATTTTATAGCATCTGGTGTCAGTTTGGTGCAGTTGGTTCAGTTGGATTCACACCCGTCTGTTAAATACAGCATCAATAGGCAGCTACAGAGATTCTCAATATTCCTAGCAAAAAATATACTCTGCGCTACAACAAAATAAATCACTGGGGTACACCTGTAGCCCGAGTGAGTAACCGAGGGTTTTAAAGTATTTTCACGTAGTGAGAGAGTCGTGAAACAAGGTTTTGAACCGAGCAATAAACTGTTAGTTAGTTATTGTTGTTTTAAGGGGCGGAACTACGAGGTCATCTGACCCTAGCAATAAACTGTAGCGATCATTCATTGAAGGCGCGTATGGTGAAATATATAACGCATATGGCCTACGATTTATACTTGAGTTAACCAGCGTGTGCAAGGACATTGAAGTGCACCATTCCACTGCAAATTCTAGAATGTGTGCGTGATATTACGGTCATCGAATGAATATTGCTTAAGGTTAATACAATATGACTGTGGGAATGCACTAAACATGCCAGCGATGGGTTAGACGGGAGGAAGAAGTAAGAATGAAGAAGACGGCGATCCGAGACCACATTCTAGGAGACCACGAAGCCCGAAAGGAATCATGTGATGGAGTACCATAGGAGGTCACTGTCATTCGATCCAGGCAGTCAGGCAGTCGTGGAACCATACTTCACGGGGAGGAACCTGAACGATGCAATTCATCACCATACAGGGGGCTGGATCGAGATCCTCCAGCATCATAAAGTAAGACCAGATCATTCCTTGGTAGTCCAGTGTATAGCGTAGTCATGAGTATTCCAAAACTTTAGTGATGCTTATTTTAGTATTCTAAACCTTTAATCATGCTTACTGACATATTCCCAAGCTTTAGTTAGTTATTTCATCTAAGTATTCATAGCCAGTAATTGGAAGTTCTAGATAGTTCTATTTGTGTAGGTGGCTTTTGATTTTGAGTAATATTAGGATTTTCTTCTGAGTGCAACATTCTGCGGAGAGCATCGCGGGGTTATATGCGCCTCGTAATTCATAGCCATTTTTGTAAATAATAATTTTGGATATTTTGAGTGATTTTGAACAGGAATTTTTCATAAATAAATGCGTATGTGGAAATTTAATATAATTGACTTAATGATGATTTAATGAAATATTTGACTAATTTGTCTATGACAATTAATAGTGGAACGATTCGAATCAGTAATATGCCAAATAAAAATTAATAATAATAATAATAATCTCAGTTTGATTTTTAGGAGCTTATAAATAAATCCAATGACACATAAACTGAATCAGTAATGAATTATAAAGCGATAGTAAAGTTGATTCTCACATGCAGTGAAAGTGGTAAATCATAAATAATAATTTGAGTAGAAAATTCCAGAGCAGACGTGACACTTATATTTTGTGGTAAAGTTTTGCATTCCGTGGAGGCAGGTGTAAGCCTCAGTTGAAACGGGCATGTCGGGGACATGGAGCCGTAATATTGGATAATTATCAGGCCTCAAGCATGGTGGCTTGAGTGTGTTGTTGATGAAATAGGAGTTGTTTTGAAAGTATTGGAAAGTTGTGGTATTTTTGAATTACGCAACTATTCTTGAGAAATATGAATGCACAGTATTTTGAAAGTATAGCTTTCTGGATTTTTATGTCACGACCTTGCTAAACTCATGCTACTCATGTAAAATCAGTTGATATAAATTGCAAGGAGTATTTTTTCCTTTTTATGATGAGCTTAAGGTTTTCTACAGCCAAATCAGTATTCAAGCAATCATGTGGTTGAGATAGTCACTAAACGAAAAATCAGTGAGATTATTTATTGGAATATTAATTTGTTGATAAAACCTGATTTTTTCATAACATAATTGATTAGTGATAAATTTGATCCAAATCTAATGTCAGTGCTACGATATGAACCGTGTGATAATTAAGTGTGTGAAACCAGTGTGATGCGTAATATGGACACGTTTGAACATTTATTTAGTGTATAAGACTCTCTTTTCTTTAGAGTGAAGTGTCATTTATTGAGTAGAGATAGTAGGAATCTCGGGGCAAGAGACCCCATTTTTAGCTGCCCTCGAGATTTAGGCAGGAGTGCCCTTATATTTATTACTTTTATTTAATAAAAGTGGAAGGTTTTTAAGAATCTTTTGTGTCATTTTTCACCCTTCTTATATTCAAGTGGGGATCTCGAATTCAGTTCGCACCATTAGCCCATACCCAGTTTTCCCTGAGATTTGTTTGAGTCTCGTGTTCAACTGTTTTCGGGATTCTCGCATATGTGGGCGTTAGTCTCCGGACTAACGGGTACAGTATGTATTTATTTACTTATCTATCTATATCAAATTAATGATTGCTTATTTATTTGTTCATTCGTTCATTTATTTGTTTATTTATTCATCTATCTGCTTATTAATTTATTCATATATTTATTTGATTATTTATTTATTTATTCATTTATCGATTTAATAATATATATATTTATATAATTATTAATTTACTTAATTATTCATTTATTCATTTCTCGATTTATTTATCTATCTATTTACCTATTTATTTATTTATTTATTTTGACATTTATTCTTTCTTTTATTTATTTATTTATTTATTTATTTATTTAGCCTATTTATTTATTTATTTGCCCATTTATTTAGTTATATATCCATCATTCCATCCATCCAACCATCTATGCATCCATCCGTCCATTCATTTATTTATTTATTTATTTATTAAACGCCATCCAACAGCCGTATTGGAGCGCGTGCCAACGTGGCTAGGAACTGTTCTTTGCCGACTTAGGCTGTAACAGTACCTTCAGGACCTTCACACAACTTCAGTCGCTTCCACGCACAAACAACCCGTACAAGAAGACGTATTAGTTCAGAGGAAGACAGCTTCAAGCGGTGTGACGTGTCGAAACGAAGGGCAAACCCATCAGTTCGATTGACGTCAGGCGAGAGTCGTGTAATACCATGTTGTCTAGATCAAAGGCGCTGTGCGTACGGACCTGGAAGGGTCAGTTCGCTGTAGAGCTCTCGATGCAAACAACATTATTTTCTATTATGAAAGTGGCTAAGTCAAAATCTCGAAGTACCTTGTCAGATCACAACCTTACATGCAGCCTTCGATTACCACTTTCCCAGACACTACATCCTAACATTGATAAAGTAGTTCAAGAAAAATGAAACAGAAAGTGTCGGAAAATGTCTCCGTGATTGTATTGTTCTGTATGGCTCTTTTCAAATGTGCAGGGAAAATGTCACTATGTTCAGTTCTATTTACGTTATAGCATGACTGTCCTTCAGATTAATTACTTTTGTTACATAGCTTTTGATAGGAAAGAGCCGAAATGTCAATGTCAAATGTCAATTGTGTAATTGCAGCGAGGAGCATTAACATTACGACATCCAAGATGTTCAGTTCGTTTGTCTAGATCAAAGATCGTTTGTAGTGGAAATGCGTACCAGTTTCAGTTCCATCATCATAGGTTGACGCTATCATCGTGGACATGACTCTAATTACACATTGGGTTTTCCTGGTAGCAAAGGAAGTCTCCCAGTCACCACACCACTTCCTTCATCGACTCACTGGTGTCAGTCCAGTTCCAGAAGCATTGGTGCTGAGTGAGTCAACTATGGCTGCAGCCAGCAGGTAGGTCACTACACACAGCCTCGTACATAACCTGAATCTCTTGTTGTTGTTCATTTATTTCAGTTAAGGGGTTGAGATATTTAAGCCATCAGCTCCACATACTTGAGTCTGTGTGGAATCGAATTGATAACCTGTGTTATTGTGCTAACTGAATGTGCTCCGTTCCAACCCCCAAACCATTTTCAAATACTGGATGACAGAGCCAGGAAACAAACCTGAGCCATCTGGACAGGCAGTCACTACAAATACACCTTGGCCACAGTGGCGAATTATTGATATAAGAAATGATATCCTAGACATCCCTAGAAGCGGGAAACGAGATAAAGACATAGTCTACGTACAGGTCTGTTAGTAGCACATACACAGGCTATCAGGCAGATTCCACACACACGCAAGTAAACAAGGCTGATGACCACGACTCTAGATACCCTAAACGTTTTACCTTTGTTGACCATATCGATTGATTCCTGAAAAGAGATGCGTATTTTCATTTCTCGTGCGTTCTTCCAAGGTTTATATCCCCAAACTTTCTAGTTTACGGAAGTATCTCTTGCACAAATATATTCAGAATATCCATGGATGCTGTGTTGCGTATCGGTGTGTACTTTTTTCCCGATGCGCTCAAACTAAGATTATCCACGATACTGTGCACTACTTCGTAATGACTCAATGAAAACTGACTGTGCTGGGATTCGATTCCACAAGCTTGGACACTGCAAAAGAATTAAAACATGCTCTCCAAGTAGCTTGCAGTATCTAGGTGTCGGCTTGCTGGACGGAACAATCCGCGCTTCCCATATAACTGGTAGGCCTACATGAATATTTCGTGGAATGAGTTGCACGCATGGGCGTACCTCTGTCTTAAGAATTGGGGAGGGGGAGGGGGGGGGCGTGGAAAATGCACAGGTCAGTAAGAAATGGGAAATAGTATTAATTCCGGGGGGCACCTATGTCGACACGAGACTTCCAGAAGGCGGTATTATTAATATTGTTATTATTATTATTATTAATACTAATAATATTATTAATTATAATGAAATATGGCTCTCTTTGAACTCTCTTAGTGACGCCAGGGTGCAAAAATTTTCCCATGTAGGGGTTGTATCTAAATCTACCGACAGCAGATTGTCACGTATACACACCCTTATATGCCGTCGAACTAAGCCTCGATCAAACCCGCAATTTTTGTTTTGAAGGTCAACACTTAATCAATTCCGTCACTTAGCCCAGGTAAGAGAAGAAGTTGAAATGGAGGAAAGGAACTTCTAAGATGACTGAGATGGGAATCCATCTATTCTCGATTATTATTCTGAATCACTGAGCGCTCCCTACACAGATGGCCGGATTGCGATTCCCGGCGCCACCGTGCCATGTTTAAATCCTTGAAATGGTCATCAATCCCGTATATTAAGTTTAGGGTGGCGTAGATATTGAGATTTTCTGTAATTGCTTCTTCTTCTTATTATTATTATTATTATGAATGAGTCGCATTGAATTATTATTAGTAGTAGTAGTAGTAGTGCGTTCACATATTGGTTCACATATCAGGTGACATACCCTGATTCACTTATTATTATTATCATCATTTTGGTTACCAGCTTTTTTTTATAAGATATTTAGCTGTCATTTCAATGCATAGTAATTCATTTCATTTTGCTTGAGGAACATAGCGAAGGGAGAGTGGTAGTATATCATAATTTAGGGGCAAAAGGCTGGCACCAAGAAGATTACGGGTAGTGACAATTCACAGCAGGAGTGGTCCCAACTATAGCTCCGAAGACAAGGGAAGTTGCTCGTTTCCTAGAAACTCGTCTGGGAGAAAGGCCCTTGAGCTAGGTCAACTGCTGTACGCTTGAACCTGGAGACAAAGCACTGACGTCAGTAGCGTCCGCGATGCTAATTCAAATTATGTGACGTCACGTCCACGAAGGAGCTGGATGCCTGTCACATGGTACTTACTGTTAGTCCAATTATAGAATAGGAGTTATGACGTATCACATCTGATCTGGAGTTGTCATGTCAACTGACGAGTGATTGGCCGTGAGGTAGCGGCAATTTGAAGAAGATGAACTATCTGGTGGGAGGTGTCGATGAGTTTATAAATACTGATGCAGAGCGGATTCAGCCTTCTTGATATTACTTAAATCACATCTGACAAGTTATACATTATGGTGGTTCTATGAGCTCGTCAGTAATACATCACATCGGTCGAGTGTGCTAGACAAATTCATGTCTATATGCACCAATGGGGAGAGTCGTGTCTGGGCTAACACCATAAGAGTGATTTTTGGGATTATATCCCATCACTACCGATAAAACAGAGGACATATCACATCTCTTTTCAACCAACTTAACATTTAATGCAACGTAACATGACAACGAGCAGAAGATGGACGACAACGAACTAATCCAACATCATATCACTACGGTGAACCATGCGGACGAGAGAAGATCTTCATGGATGAGTCAAATGACGCGATTTACGCAAAGCCTCTATTTGCAGTAAAATCATCGGCACCTAAATTCCAGCTTTTGTTTTAAACTTTAACTTTCACACCACCTCCACTTGCTATTTTCGCCGAGCCAAAGTAAATTCAGTAGAGTCATTTTATTATTTTGATTATTATTATTATTATTCTCGTTTATCGTCATTTTCTTGTTTTTATCATAATTAAATTTTCTATATTATTCGATGCAAGCCTGTTCTTCCTTGGTAGTTAGAAATAGCTTCAAGTCATCTCATTCCCAAACAAATACTATCGTCATTTTCTTGTTTTTTGTCATAATGAAATCTTCTATATTATTCGATGCAGGCCTTTTCTTCCTTGGTAGTTAGAAATAGCTTTAAGTCATCTCTTATTCCCTAAACAAATACTATCACGGTTAAAGACGGAGCCTTACCACGTCTTGAGAAGAATAGATCTCAGCTGCCCTACAGACTGTGTAAGTGTTTATATGTTTGGTCACTTGTGGGAGATCATGACCATGTTCAATATCTTGCATTCACTTATTATTTCAATTTTCAACTCAAATTTCATTCGTCAGTCTAGAGGGAGAGTTAGCGTGGTATTTCCTCAGTTCCTCCAGGAAAGCAGTTACATTTGTCGCCCAGCAGTGGGATGATTCATTTTCAACCACCCATGTTAAGAAAAGTTACATTTAGGCACCACAATGTAAGGCCGAAAGCCGGATGGTATTTGGGGAGGGAAGAAGTGATATCTTTGTGGAAGTGTTTTGGGGGTTTCACATTGAGTGCTACTATATCAGCATGGCTGATGACAGCGTTATGATGTTGAGAAGCACCCAGCAATCAGGCAGTGGTATGGCGGAGGAAAGCGTAGATGAGCATAATTAGTTGGCAGGGGAGGGTGAGAATCGTACAGGGTTAGCAGAGGTAGACTTTGTTACTGACAACGAGGGAGAAAGTCAGGAAGGTTTTCCAAACCTAATGTTGAAACTCATGCAGGATTTAAGCAGCAAAATAGAAGCCACAAATAGCAAGATAGATGCAAACAATTAGGAGATGACGGAAAAATTAGATAGGAATAGCAGGAAGATGAAGGAGAGGTTGGATAGCGTGGTCAAAGTGAGTGAGGAGTTGAACACGAAGTATGGAACACTGCAGGAATGTATTGAGGGGATGAAACAAGAAATTAGGGGTAAGGTAGAAGACGCGACAGGCGTAAGAGAAGTAGATAAAAAAGAAGCAGCAGTTAGAAGTGGTGTTAGGTGATAGCAGTATAGAAGTAGAAGAGACCATACGAAAAAGTAAATTAGAAGTGAAGGAAATCATAGGTGAGAATGGAATAGAAGTAGGAGAGATTGTAAGTGAGACTAGGGTAGATGAGGAGAAGAATCAGGAGGAGAAGACGGTAGGAAAACGTAAATTACAGATGAAGGAAATCATCGGTGAAAATAGAATAGAAGTAGGAGAGTTTGTAGGTGAGAATCGGGCAGATGAGGAGAAGTATCAGGAGCAGAATACTGTAGGAAAACATTAATTAGAGGTGAAGGAAATCATAGGTGAAAATTAAATAGAAGTAGGAGATATTGTATGTGAGAATAGGGTAGATGAGGAGGTAGAGGAGACGCTAGGCGAAAGTATATAGAAGTCAAGGAGTTCGTAAGTACGATTGAAACAGATGAGAGGAAAGAACAGTTGAGGTCAATGATAGCTGAACGTAGAGTAGAGGATGAGGAATCGTTGGAAGCAGATACGAATAGATCAGATATGAGTAACTGTGAAGGGAGGTATGGAAGACAGGGCAATCATAAGCGGGAAGCGAGAACCATTATAAAAAAAAGGAAACGGTACAAGCAATTGACATTTGAGTAGAAAAGAATGTTAGATTTATATAAAAACATATAGATCACACGAGAAAATGGATCAGTGTCACGAAGAAGGGAGGAGATGTGGTAGGAGGTGGAATTAGGGATTATGTCACCTCATAGCAAGGTCGCAATGAGCAAATGGAACCTATGGTGGACAAGAGAGAGGGAGAGCATAAGGCACAGGGGCGTACCACAGTAGCGGGGGGAACAGAAGTTACAGTAGGCATGGAGATGTACAGTATTACAAATGATAAATATAGTTCAGTGGAGGCAGAAACTGTTGATATGAGACGTGGGGGTGAGGATGTGGAGGAAGTAGAAGTGCCAGACAGAGTAATTTTGTAAGTCAGGATTACCGCGTATTACTTACCCTATGACCTGAATGTCAGAGATGATTTGTTAAGAGAATTAATTGAGGAGGAAACTGTAGCTAGAACATTAGACGTAAGCCCTGTTGAAAAATAATGCTTGTTGTGGGCGCAACGTGAAGATTTATTCGATACCGGAGGTGTAATTTCTCATGTCAGTCCTAAATTGTATAATCAAATAAGGGAAGCAGGGGTAGAGCTCGAAGAAATGCCAGTTAAAACTACGTACGTTATAACTGCAGTTGAAAAGAAGTCGCAATTAATTAGCAAGCAGGATCGGCCAGCCCCGTGGTGTTGGGGTAGCGTGCCTTCCTCTCACCCGGATGCCCGGGTTCGATTCCCGGCTCCATCAGGGATTTTAGAAACTGACGTGAGGGCTGGAACGGGATGCACTCGACCTCGTGAGGACAATTGAGTAGCTGTCTGACAGTGAGGCAGCGCCCTGATCACGAAAACCAATAATAACGGTAGAGGGAACCCGATGCGCTGATCACGCGTCACCCCAATATCTGCAGGCCAAATGGCTGGGCAGCGGTCGCTTGGTAGGCCTAGGCCCTTCGCGGGCTGTAGTGCCATGGGTTAATATTATTATAGTAGAAATGAACATTAACGGTCATATAGAAAATCAAGTGTGGCTAGTTATTCCAAATTTAATATATACAATGATACTTGGGTGTGATTTGTTAACCAAAGTTCAGGATAAAATATGTTATGACGAAGGGTGCATTTAACTCAAGTGGGGTGAGGAGGGAGTAATCATTGAATTCGTAAATCAGAATAAGGGCAGTTATATTTCTAGTTGTTTATGTACTGTACCGTTATTTTATCTTTTAAATTTTTTAAATACGAGTTGAGTATATAGTTATTTACGCAGCGTGACGTAGGTCAGTGCGTATACCAGGCTACACGTCACAGCTGAGTGGGATGAGATATTTTCCATTCGTCTCCAGATGTTAGCTCACGAACAACCCCGAAGCGAGGAACGAAGCAGCGGCCAATCAATAATTTGGTCAATGACGCAATGTCTTATATCGGCTTCAACCTGAGAGGATTATATACTGTTTATAAAAAATAAGAGCCATATAGGAAGAACTGGAGATGTTTGAATACACATTTCAATAGCAAAAGGTTATATTACTAGTGGATTTGTTCATGTCAAGTGAAATCAAGTAATTACAGGTATATAACCCATGCAACAACGATATATCGATGTGTGTGTGACATGGCAGGTGTGGGGTGATCCACGTTTCCACCTCGGCAGCACGCACTCAGAGAAGACAGACAACTTACAGTTCAGGCTTGCGACGCTCAACACCGAAGCCACAAAACTTATATATTTCAACGGTTCGTGACGCGCTAGTGATCATGAGTGAACGTAATAACGTGTGTGTTAAACATGTATCTGCTTCTTAGCAGCGAAAGGTCACAAGCAATGGGGTTTAAATGCGTTATTAAACCCATCTGCAGCATAAACATTTATATTGGAATGAACAGTAAATGAACTACACGGCACATGCATATTCTGTGTTGTCCGGAGTTCAGGCGGCCATTAGGTGAAAGATTTAGATACTTTCACGGACTACGGCAGTGTATACCTACTGTAAGAACACTTGCCAGTATTCAGACTATTTCCCGAGTGGATTACAGAACCATGATCGACATGTCTTTAAACCAGACGTCGGAGGGGATGTTTAATAAGGATTTTATAGCTGTGATCATGTCACACTAAATCGAATGGGGCAGCTACAGTCTTAGCGACAGCAAGTTTTATCGCGAAATCTAATGCCTGCTTATTCCAGACAGGAAATTTTTCCGCTAGCAATGGAACTATCATGTGGTTGTTTACGAACTCTTGCGGGCTTCTACATTCTGATAAACTGTCACGGTATGAGGCGTTTTTCTTGCGAGTGCAGGCGGATGGTGTTCGCCTGGACGTGTTGGAACACATGGCCAACCTGACATTTGTGGGGCATGGCGTGGTCAGGGGTTCCAGGCGAGGCCTCGACCAAGAAGATTACTCTGTCGTATTTTAGCGTGGAGGCTAGCATGGCAAGTACATATCCTTTTTTCACCGCTTCAACAATCAACGCAAAGGTACTGGAAAAGTCATATAATTAACGTAGCCTATCATAGTGTCTATAAGCAATCACAATTGCCGTAGTTTATTTTTGTAGAGTAAATGGATTTACACAGGTCCAGGTTCGATGTTTCTTTCGAAACTGACTTGTTGTATCTCTGGGATTTTGGATAAAGTAAATGAACGCATCCCTTGTGTTAACTTAGATTTTGTCATTTAACTTTCAGTAAATTCTTAGGTGTATTTTAGATTGATATGCATATTTTCATTGCCAAGAAGATCAGTTAGGAGAAGATCTACAGTATGTTGTATGATTATAGATTAATTATTTGCGATTTCGTTTAACAGTGTCGAGAACACTGATTGTTTTTTTCTACTGGCTAGTGCATAATTGTATATACATTTTCGCTTATTCGCATCGTATTTTGGATGAGGAACTCAGTAATTACGGTCATCTTGTTGAAATTGGGAATTTTTTTTGATCCACGTGTCTTGATCGTTTTGATTCATATTTTTATTTTTCATTAGTAGAGAGCACTTAGCTTAAGTGTACGGAGATTTATTGGAACACCTTCCTAATGTATTGTCAGTGGATCAGCCTTAGATGTTGGCCTGCATTCATGGTGTAGGAACGGTCTACTGATACTTCCGAGTTTACTTAGGTCAGGGGCGATCTCGATTTAGGGGAACATTGATCTTAACTTTTTCGTATAACCTAATTCTGGAGGAACAGTTGTAGTTTTGTGATATCATGCTTAGACATGAGTATTAATATTGATATAAAGTAAATAATTGTTTTTGATGCAATAGTGTGAGGATTATTACCACAGCATTTAAAAGACATCCACGTTTCTGAATAAATTTATCCCAGGAGATATATACTTCAATGAAAATGAAAATCCACAGCCTGCTTCCAGTCAACCGACCGGGTCAGGAATGGAATGAATGAAGCCCCCATCTAGCGGCGAGGATATGAACTGTGCCGGCTGCCGAAGCCTGTCGCACTCCCCTGGGGCAATGATTAAATGAATGCCAGATGAAATGAAATGATAGTGGAGAGTGTTGCTGGAATGAAATTGTGACAGGGAAAACCGGAGTACCCGGAGAAAAACCTGTCTGCCTCCGTTTTGTCCAGCACAGATCTCACATGGAGTGACCGGGATTTGAACCACGGACCCAGCGGTGAGAGGCCGGCGTGCTGCCGCCTAAGCCACGGAGGCTCCTATACTTCAATATATGATTTAAATGATAACAATTGTGTAAATAATTTTTGTAAGGCAAGATTCGTAGGTGTTTGATATATGTATTTTTTAGTGATAATGCTGATTCTCTTGGGTGTAATGCTTAGTGAAGCATAAGTTTGTATTTTGGGATTGTGCCAGTGAGTGCCTATGAGCCAGTAAGTGCCAATCGCTGTTAGACTTGTTATAGTCTTACACCAGCTGTTCGGTGTGCTTGAACCAATGGTGGTTCGTATTATTAGATGTCCGTTGAGACATAATCAGCTGTTTATCAGGTCTATCTAATACCTTCGTCTTGACTCTAAGCTATTCTCAAGAAATGCTTGGATAAGTTGTATGATGAAACAGAATATTTCTACAGTCTCGTTATCAATGCCTATACTATTATTGAGACCATGATAATTAATTATTTTAAATATGTTTATGATTTGACATTTCGCTTAGCTTGATCGCTTGGCGAAATTTATCCAAAGTTAAGAGAAATTACCACGATTAATTACCATACAGAAGCGAATGTTGTATTTGATATCAGTATTTTAGGAACAACACAGTGTGTCCTAAAATGAATTTGTATACAGCTTGTAATCTATAGTATGTAATGTAAATTAACGCCACAGTTCTAGTTAATCGCCACATTTGATATTAATTAAATTTTAAAGGAATTTATTATGCGAATGATCACAGAGGTGATATTATATGTTGTTTGATATACAGTCCGATTAGCAAAGTGATGGGAGGTCGTGTTATGAAGGCCATCGCTAGGTATTTCCAGGATACTCCACCCTTAGAGATAGTCCTTTTGGAGTAATCTCGTGACTTTTTGAGCTAGTTCATTTTCTGGTAGCTTTGGTAATTCTTAATACAACGTGTTAGGATTACTGGTTACCCTTTTACTCCTCTATCTGTTGGTAGGACCTGGGGGTTTTTATAGCCGGGGATTTTCAGGTTCTACGATCCAGCTGTCATCGAGGGATTCCAACAGGTATTGGTAGGTATTTCGGGTACAGTACGTTAAACGAAGTGTCGAGAGCAAGAGATGTAGGGGACATAGAACAGGTGTCTGAGTATACAGAACCTGTGTCTTTAATTTTTGTGGGCAGTGTAGGCTACTGGACGAACGGAGATCTAGAGGACTCGTTACGTCAGGCTGCGAATTTGTGTGGAGTAGATGAAGATGAGTGTGGTCTTCTTTACGATGTTTTGGTGCAGAATCAGAGAATTTTCGAAAATCGGATTGGCGAGGCCAATTGCTATATATACATATGTGTTTTCTAGGTCCATCATTACTCCACCTTTACTGTTCACAGGTACCCCATACCCCTTGAATAGCAAGAAGCAGTAGGAGTTAAGTTTACGCAATAGATCCAGCATGGCAGAGTGGTTAGCACTTTTAAGAGTTGATTTAACGGCATTTTGTGAGGTACTTCTTACGGGGTTCAAGTTATGGCAGACTATGTAGCAGAGTTCCAGAGGTTTCACGTGATAGTGTACTGTGTAGTACAGTTTTAGAAGAATTCATTTAGGGCAATTTATTTTCGCTCGACAGGCAGTAGCAGCAATTTCATGTTATAGAGTTTAAAGAAAGGCTTCAGTGAAATATCGTTCACTTATTTTAAACATTTCATGTGAGAAGAATGTATTTAGTCAGGTTTTAAGAGTCAGTAAGAGAGTAGTAGGGTCAGGGAGAAACCTCAAGAGAGCTTAGGTCAAAAAGTTCATGGGTGAGTAGAGTAACATTCTGGAGAGTACACGCATCTTAGGACATTGTCAAGCGCGCATTAATTTTACGTGGAGAGACAGTGTACAGACAACGACAGGTGAGTGACCTAGTGTGAGGTGGCGTGTTATGCATTTAAAGAGATATTGAGCAAATAGGTCATTGTCTCGTAGGTCGACTGGTCTGGGAAATTGCCATTTAAGGAATTTAAAAGGAACGAGACATAGAGAGAAGGTGAGCGGTGCTGTCTACAGATTAAGAAGGAAGATAAGCATAGCAAGAAGTGGAGTTCGCTAAGGCCTGTTGTGTAAACAGGCTCGAAGGGAACTTAATTGTGGAGACAATTGCACAGAAATATCTTGACTTAAGGACATTTCTATATTTGTGTGTTATTTTTGTAGGATCAAAAATGTAAATTTACAGAGATTTTGAGTAACTCAGTTAGGAGGTACTTCCTCTGACGTGTGATGTGTGAGCGTGTGAAGTGTGTCATGAATCGGTGGAGTATTACACACCAACATGACGTGTGTTTTGAGTATGGCCTACCAGGTCGACACCGGTAGCGACCGAGTGTGATAAATGTCATTCAGTGGCGTGGAAGTTACGTGACGGAACAATGAGGTCCCAAAATGAAGCTAGGTGAAGTGAAATAATGAATGCATGCATAGTGTGACACATAAATGTACCTCTCTCCCAAACCTTAGGAAAGGAAGATGAAGAAAAGCGAATATATCGTAAAGAAATGATGTAACTATTAACACTTTACGCGCAAACCGCACTGGTAGACAGAGAAAAAAACGTGAGGCGTCGAAGATGATGAAATTGTACAGATCTAAGGGTATACTGGAATGTTGGTGTTGTTTTATATGTATGTATATATTTTAGGGTTCTTTATTTCTTTTATTCGTGTTCTTGGGACATCGCGGTAATATAGAGATTCTATATGTCACGCGATCTCCCAGGGCGAGCACTTGCTTATTACTATTAATGAGTCACATTGAATTATTATTAGTAGTAGTGCTTTCACATATTGGTTCACATATAATTTGACATACCTTGATTTACTTATTATTATTATTTTGATTATCATCTTTTTATAAGACATTTAGCCGTCATTTCAATGCATAGTAATTCATTTCATTTTGCTTGAGGAACATAGCGAAGGGAAGTGTGGTAGTATTTCATAATTTAGGGGTGAGAGACTAGCACCAAGAAAATTACGGGGAGCGACAATTCACAGCAGGAGTGGTCCCAACTATAGCTCCGAAGACAAGGGAAGTTGCTCGTTTCCCAGAAAGTCGTCTGGGAGAAAGGCCCTTGACCTAGGTCAACTGCTGTACGCTTGAACCTGGAGACAACGCACTGACGTCAGGAGCGTCCGCGATGCTAATACAAATTATGTGTCGTCACGACCATGAAGGAGCTGGAAGCCTGTCACATGGTACTGTTGGTCTAATTACAGTAGAGGAGTTATGACGTATCACATCTGATCTGGGGTTGTCATGAAAACTGACCAGTGATTGGCCGTGAGGTAGTGGCAATTTGAAGAAGAAGATGAACTATCTGGTGGGAGGTGTCGATGAGTTTATAAATACTGATGCAGAGCGGATTCAGCCTTCTTGATATTACTTAAATCACATCTGACAAGTTATACGTTATGGTGGTTCTATGAGCTCACCAGTAGTACGTCACATCGGTCGAGTGTGCTAGACAAATTCATGTCTCTATGCACCAATGGGGATAGTCGTGTCCGGGCTATCACCATAAGAGTGATTTAAGGGATTATATCCCATCATTACCGATAAAACAGAGGACATATCATGTCTCTGTTCAGCAAACTTAACATTTAATTCTACGCATCATGACATAGAGCAGAAGATGGACGACAACGAACCAATCCAAAATCACCTCACTACGATGAACCACGAGGACGAGAGAAGATCTTCATGGGTGAGCCAAATGACGCGAATTACGCAAAGACTCTATTTGCAGTAAAATCATCGGCACCTAAATTCCAGCTTTTGTTTTAAACTTTAACTTTCACACCACCTCCACTTGCTACTTTCGCCGAGCCAAAGTAAATTCAGTAGAGAAATTTTATTATTATTATTGTTCACATATATTGTCATTTACTTTTTTATCATAATTAAATCTTCTATATTATTCGATGTAGGCCATTTCTTCCTTGGTAGTTAGAAATAGCTTTAAGTCATCTCTTATTCCCAAAACAAATATTATCACGGTTAAAGACGGAGTATTACCACGTCTTGAGAAGAAGAGATCTCAGCTGCTCTACAGACTGTATAAGTGTTTATATGTTTGGTCATTTGAGGGAGATCATGACCATGGCGCCCACCGAGTAATTAATTTATCCATGTTCAATATCTTGCAATCACTTATTATTTCAATTTTCAACTCAAATTTCATTCGTCAGTCTAGAGGGAGAGTTACCGTGGTATTTCCTAAGTACCTCCAAGAAAGCAGTTACATTTGTCGCCCAACAGTGGGACGATTCATTTTCAACCACCCATGTTAAGAAAAGTTAAAATATAATTGATTGGGCGAAATTTTTAAAATCAAAGTGATTTAACATATAGTGCATTTTGAGGTAGCAAACAATTACAGTTTTCAGTCAAAAAGTGCAATAGTTTTGGACGAAAGTATTGTGTATTATACATAGATGTATGTACCCAAAAGAGATGGGTTATGCCCTAATCCTGAAATAAATTACATGAGATTAATAAAACACTAGGATGACCAGTTTCGATCGTCAAGCGATCATCATCAGATCCATTACACTTAGGCTACAAAATCTATGTTTGAAATACAGGTGCAAATATTTACAATATGTACAATTATTTAGTTGCAGTATTGGTACTGCAACTGTCAGTGTATGCTAAATGCAGTATATATGTTAGGTGAAATGCTAAATGGTGATAGCTATCCGTAGATTGTACTTTAGAGAGATTATATGGTTGTAAACTATGGTTAAACTATAAAATTTTAGGCTAACTACTTATCTGATTGTCTTCCGTACAACAGCTACTCGCAGTTTTCGTGCTCACTGGAACTCACTGTGCGGTAGACTGCGGTGGTTATCTTAACGACTGGTTTTTCCCTGCTTTCTCCCCCCTGCTCCTACGTGCTGTGGGGAGTGATAGCGATGTGTTTATGTGAGGTGTTGCCAACCTAGATAAGATGTATGTTATTGAATGAGGTGGGTCTACAATATGGCTTCAGCGCCTTGGAGAACAGTGTGTTTGAAGCGCTACCCCCATTTAGGTATTCACCGGTGACACGCGCTAGATTCTTTCCTGGAGCTGGCGTCTCGTCTCTTTGGCGTGGAGTTTGTAGGACCTGGTGCTGATGTCTTGGTGGCTCTTTGGTTGCGCTTGCACTAGTGTGAGGGCTTCCTGTCTAAGCATTGTCTTCTTGAAATTTAGTTCAAAATACACAGAGTAACTTAATTTTCAGACGACCTATGTTAGGCTCCTTAGAGAAGCATCAATTATCATCATATATCCCCAGAATGTTTTTAATAAAGGTTATTATTAAAAATTATTACTTCAATAGGACTAACCATAATGGCCACTGATACCAGAATTCATTTCTTCATACAGGCTTACGTAGTGGATGAAAATATAATCCACGTATCTTGATCGTGGCCAATTTCATCAGACATGCCGAAATCACATTATAACGCGAGAAGTGTAATTTACACCAGTTTGACGTGAGAACTAACGGGAGAAAATGTAAGAAAGCCCAGCGAAACAAAATTTATACTGAGACCGTTGAGGGCTCTGAGATATCCTGACTGTATTTTATTACCTTGGCGCAGTGTGGGATGTTCCTTCAACTTTGATCTCACTTCTGGATATTAACATTTCGGTGGAAACGATACCTCAGTCATATTGTTGTTCTAAGGAGCCTAAGATCTAGCTTAGCGGGCCGAACCTTGAGAGTGCCTTGATTGCTACAAACTCACAGCAAACTTACATATTAAAAGAAGGAGAGAGGAATAAAAGGGCAATTCTGGCCCAGGGTCTAACGGGCAAGATGACAGTGGCGCGCAACCAGCCCTATGTTATTCTTATGGAGGGGTCACTCAGAGCTGGCGCAGTGGCTAATGGGTAAGATGGCCGCCACGTCCTGAGACCGTGGATGACGTCACAGGGAGAGGTCGGCCGTGTAGTTGCTAAATGGAATATTTATTATTACTATCATTATTATTATTATTATTATAATTATTATTATTACTATTATTATTATTATTATTAGGTAATTATTGATTGATCGTGTACAATCAAGACCAGCCTAATATTGTCCACTTCTTGGTGTAGTGGCCAGCATTCTTGGCGGTCATTCCTGAGGTTCGAATCCCCGGCTCTGCCAAGAAATTTAATTTCTGGTCTCAGGAGTGGAACGGGGTACACTCAGCCTTGTGAGGCAAAACTGATAGGAGCTGGCTTTTGATTCATACCGCAGCCATTCTGCCTAACCCAACTTCATCTAACCTAACCTAACCTAACCTAACCTATCCTAACCTTACCTATCCTAACCTAACCTAACCTAACTTCAAAGTCTGAGCAAATATGAGAGCAAATGTGAGAGCACACATAATAAACTAAGTTATAACCTAACCTAACCTAACCTAACTTAAAAGTGCGAGCAAAAAAAAGTGAGAGCAAAAAGTGTGAGCAAGAAAGTGAGAGCAAATGTGAGAGCATAAATAATAAACTTAGTTATAACCTAACAACACCTAACCTAACCTAACTTCACCTAACCTAACCTAACATAACCTAACATCAAAGTGGGAACATATATGGGAGCAAAAAGTAAGAGCAAAAAGTGTGAGCAAAAAGTGAGAGCAAAACGTGAGAGCAAAAAAGTGAGAGCAAAAAGTGGGAGCAAAAAAGTGGAGCAAAAAGTGGAAGAAAACAAGTGGAGCAAAAAGTGGGAGCAAACAAGTGGGAGCAAAAAGTGGGAGCAAAAAAGTGGGAGCAAAAAAGTGTGAAGCAAAAAGTGTGAGCAAAAAAGTGGGAGCAAAAAGAGGGAGCAAAAAGGTAGAGAGCAAAAAAGTAAGAGCAAATGGGAGAGCACAAATAATAAACTTAGTTATAACCTAACCCACAGAAACCTCATTTAAAGATTTTAGATTTTATATTTTAACATTTTACATTTTAACAATTTAGATTTTTCATTTTTCATTTTACATTTTTTACATTTTACATTGTTGATTTTTTTGTATTTTAGATTTTAGTTTTTTTAGATTTTACATTTTAAATTTAAGATTTTTTATTTTAGATTTTACATTTTACATTTTCCGAAAAGAGTAAACTACAAGGTCACATACCTAACCTCACCAAACCTAACTTTACCAAACCTAACTTAAGCTAATCCAAAGGCTAATGCACATACACAAAGTATATAAGGGCACATGCAACTATCCTTATGCTAGTCTTATAGGCTACTGTACAACATGATCACTACCCCAACCGGGTATTTTTTTTCATTTTGTTATTTACACATTTGTCAATTTTCCAATTTCCCATTTTCAGTTTTTTATGTCAGTTTTAAGTTTTTCAATTTCATAATATGGAAACATGGATTTTGCATTTTGTTGTTTACACATTTGTCAATTTTCCAATTTCCCATTTTCAGTTTTTTTTAATGTCAGTTTGAAGTTTTTCAATTTCATAATATGGAAACATGGATTTTGCATTTTGTTGTTTACACATTTATCAATTTCACAATTTACCATTTACAGTTTTTAAAATGTCAGTTTAAAGTTTTTCAATTTCATGATATAGAAACATGGATTTTCCTATTAGTTGTTTACACATTTGTCAATTTACCAAATTCCCATTTACAGTTTTTAAAATTTCAGTTTAAGGTTTTTTCTTTTTGTCAATATGGAAACATGGATTTTCCAATTTGTGTTTTACATGTTCATTTTGCATTAGGAGTGAAGAGAGGTGGGTAGTAATTAGAAATGTACAAGCAGTGTTCATACAATATTTTTTATTTTAAATACATGTACACTATTCATACATAATACATATTTATATATATTCTTTTTTTGTTATAAATTGTACAGTTGTTTTTATTTTGTTTCCTATTTTATTTATTTTTGATTATAAATACCATTTTTTTGTAGTGCTCTTGTTTTATTTCCTAAATGGTTTTGTTTTATGTATTTGCTAGTTGCAGGTATAATATTTTGATATTCATAACTTAACTCTTTAAGCATGGTTAATGACTGACTAATGACCATAGGCATGTGTACCTATACCATCAGCATCAATCACTCTTTTATCATCACCAGGACACAAAGCAATTTTGTTTAGTCTTATAGATGATATGTCATGTTGTTTAGAAGCGATAATGTTCATTGGTATTCTTTTTACATTGTTTTTCATGACACAATCCTTATAATCTTGAAAGCTTATACAAGTTTTGACAACAACTATGTTAATACCTTTAAACTTTTTGATTTCTTTACCATTTATGTCTAAAACGTACATTTTAGCTCTAAGTCCAACAAATGTGTTTATAATTTGTCCACGAGCCTCGTATTTAAATTTCCCCAACATTTCCTTGTTTGATGTAGAGTAACATATGTGATTAGTAGGATAATCTGATGTGTCCAGGTGTTCTAGGAAATCCAACTTGTCTTGATATACATCTGGGGTATTAACTAAATAAATGAACGAGTCGGTATCCATATACAAGAGTTTAAGATTGTTCATTCCATAATAGGGTAGCAGGACATCTTATAGGTAAGAAACGGGGCACGCTACGCTTTCATCTACCTAGTTTCAACTACTTTTCAAGGTCACTCTCCCGAACATTGCCGGAGACTGCCGAAGGTTACCACTAGTTTACGAGTGTAAGGCGGGTAACAAGAAACACAAGCGATACCCATGCAATAGTTTTATTAATTAAATATATCTACAATTTTTACATATAATACACTCTTTTCTTTATTTTAGTTTTAATAACAGTCATTTTCATTTTTCTACATTTTAACTTAAAATTTGCTTAAATCTCTTAGTACCCTTTTGTATGCATTAGTTTAAAACGAACAGGGTAGCCCAAATTCTTGATTTGCTAGGTGTAGTTTTAATAGCGTCTAGCTTAATTTTAATCCGATAATTTAAATCTATATCTGAATCTTCTAGTTCCTTTTCCAGCCAATAATTGGATATAAACAAAGAGTCAATATTCTCCATTTCCAACTCATATCTAACTTTATGTCTATATATTATTGGTTTTATTCCCTTTATAATTAGTTCTGTTCCTTTTTCCAGACTTTCTAACTGGGAGCACTTTCGGATTTTAATTTGGCCTTTGATTTCCTGCATAGTAATGTTATTAAGCAGATCGACATCTCCAGGGGTATAAGTTGTCGACTCTACTGTATAGTCTGTTTGGATGCTTGTAAAAAACTTTAAATTCTCGATTTTAGCAAACGAATGACCATTAAATGTAGTTATTCCATTGGTGTTGAATTCCGCAAACGGTTTTTCAGTTTCCAGATACACAATGTCCAATCCACCACATGGAGTTACAATAAATCCATCCTTTATAATCAAGTCTAAATTACCATGACTCTTGAAAAACATAGATTTTAAATATCCTCTTAAATAGCACACATGCTTATATTTTTCACTTTCTACAAGTACTCCAACGCGTGGATAAGTTCCTTTGTAATTATCTGTAAATGCTGAGAGTTTGTATTTCCCACTCACATCTAGATTTTGCCAGGGACTTTGTTTAATGTAAACTCTAAACCTTTTTCTTGCATCCACAATCGCCTGTTCATTCTGCAACACTGCTACGTACTCTTCCCTTAGGGCAGTAGTCTCTCCAACATACTCCCCTTTACTTTTTTATCTCAATTTCCTCCAACTCCAATTTTCGTTTCCTTACACATAGCACATTAACTGTACTCAATGGGGTAATTTCCTTAAGAGGGTATGGTTTAAGTCTGTTAGTTTTATTGGTTCTTTTTCTCAACACCTGGGGAAGAATATTATTTGTAGGAGTCAATCCTAATTCGCTAATGTTAATGTTTGCGGGAATTGTGGAAAACCATGTCCTGGATTGAGAAAAGAATGTTTCCCCAGCTTTAATGTAGCATTTCTGTATAATGCGAACATTGTTGTTTCCAAAATCATCGTTAACAATTTCCACAAAGTTTACGGGTAAGTAATTAAAACTATAGGCAGAGAGAGCATAGTTTATCATTTTTCCCGATCTTGTCCATCGCGCAGTTCGATTTGCACACCAGTCAATTTCCGAGTATTTTTATTACCCCAATAGACAAATTGCAAAACTTTGTTAAATACCACACAGCAACTATTTTGTAGGTTATCCGATAGTTTGGTCCACATGGACGTGATCGGCACCGAGTACAGGGGCGCTTCTTTTAAGTAATGTTTGTTGGCTTTTAATACACTAACACGATCTTCGAGTGGGTCAAGACGTAAACGTTTCCCTTAGACCGGTGTCTGGACATCGGATAAAGTATATAATATGGTTTCCAATTACTGTGTTTACACCAAGACTTGTAATTTGACATATAAATTTGTTATGTATTTTTATTCTAGAATTAGTGTTCATCCATGTTAAACAGTCTATACCAACCGTTTTATCATTGTTCACAATCACATTACACATTTCTCGATACTTTCCTTGCACACAAACGTTGTGATTCGTTGTTAGATAATCACACATCTCCGCCTTGTTAAAAACACCAGCCAAATCTTGGGTTATGTCCAAATCCATAAGGTAAAACTCCTCAGCACGAAGCTGTTGCAATATCTCTGGAAGTACGGCTAACAGAACGTCTAATTTAACATCAGCTAGCTCCACTTTGTATCGTATAGCCAGAGGATTATTATATTTTTCCATAATGTTAACCATTCCTTTCTCCCAAGTTGTGCCCTGAGTCCCCGTGCCATTGCACACTCGTTGTTGAGTAGAGGAAATGGTAGCTTTGCCTTAACACCACGTTTAGCAGAAATCAACTTGGAGAATTTTCCACGTAAATAGAGGTTGAAAGCACCACACGCTTCTTTCTTTAGCAGCACAGACTTACTCTTTTCCAATTGTTCTTGGCAGTCCACTTGGTCACATATCCTAACCACCATAATGTTATCACAAAACGGATCCGTAATCGGTGTAAGTATATTATCATTTTATCACTTAGGAGCGTCTTTTTTTCTGTGTAGTTTATATTACCAATGTCTGTAACCAGATTGTCCAGGTTTTCCAACAACAACCACAACCCAAACTGCTCGTTGGTAGGCTTCATTCTGTTCCCCATAACTTGGGGGAAACTAAACACTTTAGAGAGAGACATCTTCACACTTTCAACTACCACGAAGCACTGATCGAATTCATTTGTAGCGTCTCTTATATATACCATTAATCAATTCTATTTTTAGATTATGACGTAACTGACAACGCTTGTCGGCAGAAAGCAGTACACACATAAATACACAATCTCTCGAACACTGCCGGAGACTGCCGAAAGTTAACGATTGGAACTCTAACAAGATTTAACTTGTCGCATGACGTATCAAAAAGTTAAATGACGTAATTGTATGGGAGTATTGCTTTACCTAAAATGTAATACTATGCAAGTGTTTAACATTTTACAATCAGCTTGTGTATTGGCTTTTATGTTGGCTTTTGGTTAGATTTTGTTGGCTTTTGCTGGCTTTGTGATGGCTTTTGTTGCCTTTTGTTGCCTTTTGTTGGCTTTCTTGTTGGCTTTTGTATAAGCTCTCTCATATTTGATCTTACTTGTAGGCTTATTTGGTCTTGGAAAGTATGTGAGCCCTTTTTACGACAGCATAATGCTTACCACCATGTTTGTAGGCAACAACAACAACAACACACTAAAATTCTAAAAATCCAAAGTATTCTACGGTTAATGATTGACTCTCAACTCTTACACTTACCTCTATCCCATGCCTAGTCAAATATAAAATAAAAAAATAGTGAATATTTAAAATTTTCAAAAAAATATTTGGAAAGTAGGCTATATCATTAAACTAAAGTTCCTAAAAATACATATGTTAACTCCAACACCTACCTCTATACCACTCTCAGTCCAAAATTAGTGTATCTTTTTAAATTTTCCAAAACATATTTCCAAAATGGGTTATATTTTCAAAATTAAAAAGTTTACAAAAATGTTTGTTTGACATAAATGAATGGCCTTTGCCCCCTCTACAGCCGTACCAAGTCCCAGGTCTCTAGGACAAAAAATAATAAATTTGAAAATGTGCTTATATTTCCAAAATTAGGAATTTTACAAAAAAGTTTGTCTGACGTAAATCAATGGTCTTTACCCCCCTCTACCCCTACACTCAGTCTCAGGTCTCTACGACAACAAAAATAAATTTTTTAAATGGGCTATATTTCCAAAATTAAGAATTCTACAAATATGTTTGTTTGACATAAATCATTGGTCTTGACCCCCTCTACCTGTAAACCAAGTCTCAGGTCTCTAGAACAACAAAAATAAAATTTTGAAAATGGGATATATTTCCAAAATTAGGAATTCTACTAAAAAGTTTGTTCGACATAAATCATTGGTCTTTACCCCTCTACCTGTAAACCAACTCTCAGGTCTCTGGAACAACAAAAATAAAATGTTGAAAATGGGCTATATTTCCAAAATTAGGAATTCTACTAAAACGTTTGTTTGACATAAATGAATTGTCTTTACCTCCTCTAGCACCATACCAAATTTCAAGTTTCTAGGACAAAAGAAAATTAATTTTGAAAAATGGGTACTATTTTGGAAACTAGGAATCCTACAAAAAACTTGGTTTAACATAAATGAAAGGTCTCTACCCCTCTACCTGCAAACCAAGTCCCAGGACTGCTGAACAAAAATGAAAAAGTTCAATTGGGAAAGTAGGCCATTTTTCATAAAACCAAACATTCTAAATAGTGTTCTATGGGCTTAGAAGAATGGCCTCTATGTCCTTTATTTTTTATAATAAAACTTTTTTATTTTTTGAGATTTTTTGAAAAAAGTGTAATTTTGACATTTTACATTTTGGAAACTAAAGAGTCTAGCAAAAATTTTGTTTGATATAAATGAAAGGTCCCTACGCCCTATACCCCCAAAATAAATTTCAAGTCTCTCGAACAAAAAATAACAATAGGGGAACGCACTCATTTTATTTGTACCCGACTGTACATGGTCAGCCAAGTAAGAATCTTGATATCTCGCGAACAAATAAGGCTAGAGGCTTGTACGAGGTGTCATATGACTTAGAGTGATGCCCCCTCGATAATAGGTTCGCGAGATATCTCAAATCTTACTCGGCTAAGGGTATAGTCGCGTTCAAATAAAGAGGGGCAGAACTCCTAGCTCCCCCCTACTGTTTATTTTTGCCCTAGAGACTTGAAATTTATTTTGTGGGTGGAGGGGGTAGGGACCTTTCATTTATGTCAAACAAAATGTTTTGTAGACTCTTTAGTATCCAAAATATAAAAATTTCAAAATTACACTTTTTTCAAAAATCTCAAAATATAAAAAAGTTTTATAATAAAAAAATAAAGGATATAGAGGACATTCTTTTAAGCCCATATAACTTTTTAGAATGTTTGGTTTTATGAAAAATCGCCTACTTTCCCAATTAAACTTTTTTGATTTTTGTGCTGTAGACCTGGGACTTGGTTTGCAGGTAAAGGGCGTAGAGACCTTTCATTTATGCTAACAAACTTTTTTGTAGAATTCCTAGTCTCCAAAATAGTGACCATTTTTCAAAATTAGTTTTCTTTTGTCCTAGAAACTTGAAATTTGGTTTGGTGCTAGAGGAGGTAAAGGCAATTCATTTATGTCAAACAAACGTTTTAATAGAATTCCTAATTTTGGAAATATAGCCCATTTTCAAAATTTTATTTTTGTTGTTCTTGAGACCTGAGACTTGGTTTACAGGTAGAGGGGTAAAGACCGATGATTTATGTCAAACAAACTTTTTGTAGAATTCCTAATTTTGGAAATATAGCCCATTTTCAAAATTTTATTTTTTTGTTCTAGAGACCTGAGACTTGGTTTACAGGTACAGGGGGTAAAGACCAATGATTTATGTCAAACAAACATTTTTGTAGAATTCCTAAGTTTGGAAATAAAGCCCATTTTCAAAATTTTATTTTTGTTGTCCTAGAGACCTGAAACTTAGTTTAGGAGTAGAGGGGGTAATGACCATTGATTTACATCAGACAAACCTTTTCGTAAAATGCCTAATTTTGGAAATATAAGCCTATTTTCAAATTTATTATTTTTGTTGTCCTAGAGACCTGGGACTTGGTACGGCTGTAGAGGGGACAAAGGCCATTCATTTATGTCAAACAAACATTTTTGTAAACTTTTTAATTTTGAAAATATAACCCATTTTGGAAATATGTTTTGGAAAATTTGAAAAATACACTATTTTTGGACTGAGAGTGGTATAGAGGTAGGTGTTGGAGTTAACATATGTCATTTTAGGTTTTTTAGTTTAAAGATATAGCCTACTTTCCAAATATTTTTTTGAAATTTTAAAAAATACACTATTTTTTATTTTATATTTGACTAGGCATGGGATAGAGGTAGGTGTAAGAGTTGAGAGTCAATCATTAACCTTAGAATACTTTGTATTTTTAGAATTTTAGTGTGTTGTTGTTGTTGTTGCCTACAAATATGGTGGTAAGCATTATGCTGTCATAAAAAGAACTCACATACTTTCCAAGACCAAATAAGCCTACAAGTAAGAGCAAATATGAGAGAGCTAATACGAACGCCAACAAAAAAAAGCCAACAAACGCCAACAAAAGCCAACAAAAAGGCCAACAAAAGCCATCACAAAGCCAACAAAAGCCAACAAAAGCTAACCAAAAGCCAACATAAATGCCAATACATAAGCTGATTGTAAAATGTTAAACACTTGCATAGTATTACATTTTAGGTAAAGCAATATTCCCATAAAATTACGTCATTTAACTTTTTGTTACGTCATTCGACAAGTTAAATCTTGTTCGAGTTCCAATCGTTAACCTTCGGCAGTCTCCGGCAATGTTCGAGAGATTGTGTATTTATGTGTGTACTGCTTTCTGCCGACAAGCGTTGTCAGTTACGTCATAATCTAAGAATAGAATTGATTAACGGTATATATAAGAGACGCTACAAATGCAGTCGATCAGTGCTTCGTGGTAGTTGAAAGTGTGAAGATGTCTCTCTCTTTAAAGTGTTTAGTGTCCCCCAATTTAAGGGGAAGAGAATAAAGCCTACCAACGAGCGGTTTGGGTTGTGGTTGTTGTTGGAAAACCTGGACAATCTGGTTACAGAAATTGGTAATATAAACTACACAGAAAACAAGACGCTCCTAAGTGATAAAAAATTTTATGTTCGACCCTCACTATTATGTGTCAGAAAACTGTATCATAATGATGGTCATTATAACACTGTTTTTCATTATGATACAGTTTCTCCAGCCAATCAGAGCTCGTTCATTGACCAATTAGGTAACGATACCTTCACGCATGCGCTCAAAATCCAACATGTCGGACTTAAACACAACATCGAACTATCATAAATTACTGACATGGAATACGCACCGTCCATATGTTCACGTAAATAAACTGGCGAATATGAGACAAGAAATAGCACTGTACTTTAATATCACCAACCCTAATTTCAACACAGCGAATTGCCTTCAAACGAATCCGGTGACAATATTACTGAGGGACGGCAGATGTAAACATATGGCCTGCATATGGCATAGCAAGCACACAGAGCGCATGCGTCGGTCGTTCAGAGATCTTGAAAGACAGAGATATACGCAGCGCTCGCACTGCGATCACAAAATTCAAGTGGCTGACTCTCAACAGATATTTATGAATATTTATGTTAAAACATATAATAACGTTATAATTATCGTCGAACATAAACAGTCGTATGCAACTCGCCTATAATGGTAATTAAGACACTCGTATGGAAATTATAAAACTCGCATACGCTCGTTTTATAAAAATACTCGAGTCTTAATTATAGCCATTATAGGCTCGTGGCATAATGTACTATAATCTACTTACACTGATTACGGATCCGTTTTGTGATAACATTATGGTGGTTAGGATATGCGACCGAGTGGACTGCCAAGAAAAATTGGAAAATAGTAAGTGTGTGCTGCTAAAGAAAGAAGTGTGTGGTGCTTTCAACCTTTCAGGCAAAGCTACCATTTCCTCTACTCAACAACGAGCGTGCAATGGCACGGGGACTCAGGGCACAACTTGGGGAGAAAGGAATGGTTAACATTATGGAAATGTATAAAAATCCTGTGGCTATACCATACAAAGTGGAGGTAGCTGATGTTAAATTAGACGTTCTGTTAGCCGAACTTCCAGAGATATTGCAACAGCTTCGTGCTGAGGAGTTTTATCTTATGGATTTGGACATAACCCCAATTTTGGCTGGTGTTTTTAACAAGGCGGAGATGTGTGATTATCTAACATCGAATCACAACTTTTCTGTGCAAGGAGAGTATCGAGAAAAGTGTAATGTGATTGTGAACAATGATAAAACGGTTGGTATAGACTGTTTTACATGGATGAACTCTAATTGTAGAATAAAAATATATAGCAAATTTATATGTCAAATTACAAGTCCTGGTATAAACAAAGTAATTGGAAACCATATTATAGACTTTATCCGATGTCCAGACACCCGTCTAAGGGAAACGTTTACGTCTTCCTTAGCTAAAGAACATGGTATTACAAGACTAGAGGCAACAATTCACAACTACAAAATGGATGGTGTATTTGACCCACTCGAAGATTGTGTTAGTGTATTAAAAGTCAACAAACATTACTTAAAAGAAGCGCCCCTGTACTCGGTGCCGATCACGTCCATGTGGACCAAACTATCGGATAACCTACAAAATAGTTGCTGTGTGGTGTTTAACAAAGTTTGCAATTTGTATATTGGGGTAATAAAAATACTCGGAAATTGACTGGTGTGCAAATCGAACTGCGCGATGGACAAGATCGGGAAAAAATGATAAACTATGCTCTCTCAGCCTACAGTTTTAATTACTTACCCGTAAACTTTGTGGAAATTGTTAACGATGATTTTGGAAACAACAATGTTCGCATTATACAGAAATGCTACATTAAAGCTGGGGAAACATTCTTTTCTCAATCCAGGACATGGTTTTCCACAATTCCCGCAAACATTAACATTAGCGAATTAGGATTGACTGCTACAAATAATATTCTTCCCCAGGTGTTGAGAAAAAGAACCAATAAAACTAACAGACCTAAACCATACCCTCTTAAGGAAATTACCCCATTGAGTACAGTTAATGTGCTATGTGTAAGGAAACGAAAATTGGAGTTGGAGGAAATTGAGATAAAAAAGGAAAGGAGAGTATGTTGGAGAGACTACTGCCCTAAGGGAAGAGTACGTAGCAGTGTTGCAGAAAGAACAGGCGATTGTGGATGCAAGAAACAGGTTTACAGTTTACTTTAAACAAAGTCCCTGGCAAAATCTAGATGTGAGTGGGAAATACAAACTCTCAGCATTTACAGTTAATTACAAAGGAACTTATCCACGTGCCGGAGTGCTTGTAGAAAGTGAAAAATGTAAACATCTGTGCTACTTAAGAGGATATTTAAAATCTATGTTTTTAAAGAGTCATGGTAATTTAGACTTGCTTAAAAAGGATGGATTTATTGTAACTCTATGTGGTGGATTGGACATTGTGCATCTGGAAACTGAAAACCCGTTTGCGGAATTCAACACCAATCGAATGACTACATTCAATGGTCATTCGTTTGGTAAAATCGAGAATTTGAAGTTTTTGACAAACATCCAGACTATACAGTAGAGTAGACAACTTATACCCAAGGAGACGTCGATCTGCTTAATAACATTACTATGCAGGAAATCAAAGGCCAAACTAAAATCCGAAAGTGTTCCCGGTTAGAAAGTCTGGAAAAAGGAACAGAACTAATTAAAAAGGGAATAAAACCAATAGTGTATAGACATACAGTTGGATATGTGTTGGAAATTGGAGAATATTGACTCTTTGTTTATATCCAATTATTGGCTGGAAAAGGAACCAAAAGATTCAGATATAGATTTAAATTATCGGATTAAAATTAAGCTAGACGCTATTAAAACTACACCTAGCAAAAATAAGGAAAGAGTTGTGTTCTGTGTGTAAATATGCATGACAAATCAAGAATTTGGGCTGCCCTGTTCGTTTTAAACTAATGCATACAAAAGGGACCTAAGAGATTTAAGCAAAAATTTAAGTTAAAATGTAGAAAAATGAAAATGACTGTTATTAAAATTAAATAAAGAAAAGAATGTATTATATGTAAAAATTGTAGATATATTTAATTAATAAAACTATTGCATGGGTATCGCTTGTGTCTCTTGTTACCCGCCTCACACTCGTAATCTAATGGTTAACCTTCGGCAGTCTCCGGCAATGTTCGGGAGAGTGACCTTGGAAAGTAGTTGAAGCTAGGTAGATTAAATTGTAGCGTGCCCCGTTTCTTACCTATATGAAACGTTTAGAAACAAAACATTAGAAACACATCGAGTGGATGCTGCACACCTTTTTACTTCGCCTGGTTTAAGTTTCGAGGCAATGCTCCTTTACACAGGCATTGAACTGGAATTGCTACAGGATTAGGATCAGATTCTTCTAATCGAGTCTGGAATACGTGGAGACATATGCCAGGTGTCTCATCAGTATGCTGAAGCTAACAATAAATACATGGAAACCTATGATTCTGAGAAACCATCGCAGTTTATTACCTATGATGATGCCAAAAAGCAATACGGGTGGGCTATGTGTCACTCTCTTCCTTATGGTGGATTTCAGTGGGTTTCTCCAGATACTGTTGATCTAGAAAGAATGAAGACGATCCTGTGGGTTACATTCTACACGTTGATGTTGATTACGCATCTGACCTTCATGATCTACACAACGATTTACCTTTCCTACCAGAGTGTACACAACCTAAGGATTCGTTTCTGAAAAAACTAATTCCTCATCTTGGAAATCGAAGGCGATATGTTGTTCACAACATGGCATTAAAACAGGCTTTAGATCATGGAATAAAATTGATAAAAATCCATCGTGTGTTAAAGTTTAAACAAAGACCTTGGCTAAAGGCATACGTTGATTTTAATAACAACCTTCGAAAACAAGCCAAAAACGATTTTGAAAAAAAAAATCTTAGAATTATTCAACAATGCCATTTTTGGAAAAACAATGGAAAATATCCGTAAAAGAATAGACAAACGTCTTGTGATGGACAGCAAAAAGGCAGAAAAGCTGATAGCAAAGCCTACATTTATCGACAGAACAATTTATGGTCCTAACCTAGCTGCTTTCCACATGGCTAAACGTAACATTGTATTCAATATATTGGAATGGGTATACTGGATATTTCAAAAACTCTAATGTATTCCCACCACTATGATGTCCTGCTACCTTATTATGGAATGAACAATCATAAACTCATGTATATGGATACCGACTCGTTCATTTATTTGGTTAATACCCCAGATGTATATCAAGACAAGTTGGATTTCCTAGAACACCTGGACACATCAGATTATCCTACTAATCACATATGTTACTCTACATCAAACAAGAAAACGTTGGGGAAATTTAAATACGAGGCATGTGGAAAAATTATAAAAGCATTTGTTGGACTTAGAGCTAAAATGTACGCTTTAGACATAAATGGTAAAGAAATCAAAAAGATTAAAGGTATCAACAGAGGTGTTGTCAAAACTTGTAAAAGCTTTCAAGATTATAAGGCTTGTGTCATGAAAAACAATGTAAAAAGAATACCAATGAACATTAACGCTTCTAAACAACATGACATATCATCTATAAGACTAAACAAAATTGCTTTGTGTCCTGGTGATGATAAAAGAGTGATTGATGCTGATGGTATAGGTACACATGCCTATGGTCATTACTCAATCATTAACCATGCTTAAAGAGTTAAGTTATGAATATCAAAATATTATACCTGCAATTAGCAAATACATAAAACAAAACCATTTAGGAAATAAAACAATAGCACTCCAAAAAAAATGGTATTCATAATCAAAAATAAATAAAATAGGAAACAAAATAAAAACAACTGTACAATTTATAACAAAAAAAGAATATATATAAATATGTATTATGTATGAATAGTGTACATGTATTTAAAATAAAAAATATTGTATGAACACTGCTTGTACATTTCTAATTACTGCCCACCGCTCTCCACTCCTAATGCAAAATGAACATGTGAAACACAAATTGGAAAATCCATGTTTCCATATTGACAAAATAGAAAACACATTAAACTGAAATTTTAAAAACTGTAAATGGGAATTTGGTAAATTGACAAATGTGTAAACAGCAAATTGGAAAATCCTTGTTTCTATATCATGAAATTGAAAAACTTTAAACTGACATTTTAAAAACTGAAAATGGGAAAGTGGAAAATTGGCAAATGTGTAAATAACAAAATGGAAAAAATACCCGGTTGGAGTAGTGATCATGTTGTACAGTAGCCTATAAGACTAGCATAAGGATAGTTGAATGTGCCCTTATATACTATGTGTATGTGCATTAGCCTTTGGATTAGCTTAAGTTAGGTTTGGTAAAGTTAGGTTTGGTGAGGTTAGGTATGTGACCTTGTAGTTTACTCTTTTCGGAAAATGTAAAATGTAAAATCTAAAATAAAAAATCTTAAATTTAAAATGTAAAATCTAAAAAAAACTAAAATCTAAAATATAAAAAAATCAACAATGTAAAATGTAAAATGTAAGAAATGTGAAAAGAAAAATCAAAAATCTAAAATGTTAAAATGTAAAATGTTGAAATGTAAAATTTTAAATCTTTGAATGAGGTTTCTGTGGGTTATGTTATAACTAAGTTTGTACTTACCCATTTGCTCTTACTTTTTTGCTCCACTTTTTTGCTGTCTACCTTTTTGCTCCCACTTTTTGCTCCCCACTTTTTTGCTCCCCACTTTCTTGCTCCCACTTTTTTGCTCCCACTCTTTTGCTCCCACTTTTTGCTCCACTTTTTTGCTCTCAATTTTTGCTCACACTTTTTGCTCTTACTTTTTGCTCCCATAGTTGTTCCCACTTTGAAGTTAGGTTATGTTAGGTTAGGTTAGGTGAAATTAGGTTAGGTTAGGTTAGGTGTGGTTAGGTTATAACTAAGTTTATTATTTGTGCTCTCACATTTGCTCTCACTTTTTTGCTCATACTTTTTGCTCTCCCTTTTTTTTTGCTCGCACTTTTAAGTTAGGTTAGGTTAGGTTAGGTTAGGTTAGGTTATAACTTAGTTTATTATGTGTGCTCACACATTTGCTCTCATATTTGCTCAGACTTTGAAGTTAGGTGAGGTTAGGTTAGGTTAGGTTAGGTTAAGTTAGGTTAGGTGAAGTGGGGTTAGGCAGAATGGCTGCGGTATGAATCAAAAGCCAGCTCCTGTCAGTTTTGCCTCACAAGGCTGAGTGTACCCCGTTCCACTCCTGAGACCAGAAATTAAATTTCTTGGCAGAGCCGAGGATTCGAACCTCAGGAATGACCGCCAAGAATGCTAGCCACTACACCAAGTAGTGGACAATATTAGGCTGGTCTTGATTGTACACGATCAATCAATAATTACCTAATACCGGTAATAATAATAATAATAATAATAATAAAATTAATAATAATTTTAATTTAATTTAATTTAATTTAATTTTATTTATTTATTAAATACTATTTATGTTACATTATTGTGATATGTCTCACGAATCTGATGACAGTACAGATTATCTGTGAGACATATTAATTATTATTTACAACATATATATAGATTATATTTCAGTACAAGAGTGCATGCATTTTTTTTGTAATGTTAATGATAAAATATTAATGTAAATAATTAAAGATACAAAAATTACACTATGGTAGTTATATTAATAAATTTATGTTATGAGTTAATGTTTGGTTAAGTAATATTTTTGAATGCGACTTATAGCTAGTTGTTTGCTGTTAATGTTTGTCAGTCCAGGTGGTAGTTCATTAAGTAGTGATGGTATAATATAATTTAGTCTCTTGAAACCATAGCTATTTATACATAAAGGTTTAACATGTTTGGTACTTGTTATGGCTCTTGTTTGTATGTTGTGAGAGACCTTATGCCTGAATCTTGGATCATGGTAGTAGAAATTCAGTACAGTAATTTGAAATAACTCTTTAATATTAAAATAAGGGATATCAGTGAAATATTTAAAGAACCTGTTTTGGCTATCTTGAAGATTATTAATTAAAGTTGTGTTTTGATTTCCCCAAGCTGCTATAGCATATCTTAATTTGCTTTCAATCAGAGCACTGTAAATTGTTTTGTAAGTTTTCCTATCTACATAAAATCGGAGATTGTAGAAGATGTAGAGGTTTGCTCTTAGGTTTTTTATTATGTTTACTGTGTGTGTGTTCATTTTAAAGTGTTCATCAAGGGTAATTCCTAGGTATTTTTGTGTCGAAGTACTATTTATGAAGGTGTTACATTTGCAACCTGCCAGGATGTTTTGGTGTATGCATGATAAGCTGTGGTGCGTTAGTTTGTATTTTTCTTGTGTGAAGTGATCAACTCTGATGTGCATTATTTTAGATTTGGTTGTATGTATTGTACCCTTTTGAACATAGGACCTTCAGGACAGGATTCATTCCTCGGGGGCGGAGCGTTCCTACTTGAAGCTAACAACTGTCCTGGCATACACCATTTGGAAGATCGATAGGGCTGATCAATGAATCATCACACACAGAATTCAAAATAAAAGGAAAGCAAACTTTATTAACACTAAATAAACAAATACAAACCAAAAAAAAGAAAGAGTAAAACAAAATATCCAAATAAGAAAATCAAAATCTTAACGAGAAATGAATTAAGGCGAAAGTAAACTAATAAATCATGAAATTCTGAAGCAAATCCAAAATAAGTTTAAAACTCCAAAATAATCTACTCAAATCACAAATTATCAAAATCAATCCAAACTGATTCCAAAAATAACAAAATTGAATAAAAAAAACTGATCAAAATCAAAATTTAAATTAATTGGATATCAATTAAATTAATTACACAATCAATTTGATTAATTAAGTGAATCAAAGCGATCAATCAAATCATTGAATCCCGATTGGGAAATATCAATTCAATTAAAGACCATTAACAACTTATTCAAATTAATAATTACATAAATTAATTAATCCATCTTTGATCAAACACGTAAGCAAAATTATGATCTGATCTCACTACAATCAGTATTATACTCATTGAAAATTCCACACTATGAGCTCATTACATCAAGTATCATGTCATCTCACCATAACGTAATGTACCATGTAAATTAACATTACTTTAACTAAATCATTCGTGCATCACACTATTAAGCAAGGGCTTTCCAAACATGATCCAACATCTTAATATAATCTGGCAATATCGCCTGTATGATCCCTTGTATGGATTAAAAGTACTCTCATAAAGATACACTTCTTATGCATCCAAACTCTTAACACAAGCCTTGCCCCCTTTTTATTCTATGGATATAAAATTGGTACATTTATTTATGAGCTCTCGTGTATGCAACAGATGTACACCACAATAGGACTTGAGATATGCTATACTGGCACATTATAATAAACACCAATGCATGAGAACACGATTATCCAAGAATCGAACTCAAGATTCGATATCTCATTTCGGGTCTCGAATTCGATACTCTCTGTCAGAGTTTATGGGTGTATGTTAACTATACTAATATACAATAACTGAGATGCTTGCAATATCCCCTCAAATATCCTCTTATATAAGACAAAAACCAAAGGCTAAAAATGAACGCTGGACTATATGCAAATTGGCATCAATGCAATAATAAGAATATTCTATGCTCACACTTCGTACGGTGACAAATAACATTTGAAAACAACGATGAGTGTAAGCAACAACGATGTTTCCCCGACACTGTAAATAAAGGCATGGCACAACTGTATCTACAAAATATATTCACAAAATATGTACACAAATAGGTCTCGAAGTAAGGACCTCGACTTACCTGTTTCGGGCATGGCATATCTGCAACCGTCGCTAGTATCAGAGAGAGAATACACTTCTACCTCAAATGGTTAATGAATACCTGCACCCTTCCGTAGAACACCATTATCAAATTAATTACATAACTATCATTATTATTATCATTATTATTATTGTTAGTATTATCCAATATTATTCCCACAGTGATGTTAGTTTGCAATGACGCTAGGACGCGAAAGGTCAATGGATATTCGTACCCTTTTACAGAATCCATTGATTATATAATTATTATTATTATTATTATTATCATTGTTATTATTATTATCATTTCAAAAATGTGCTCAACAAACACAGACTTAAACTCGGTACAGGAACCCTATGATTTACTAAAAGCTCGGCTCTCTACACGGCCAAGAGGGGAGTGATGAAAGTACCGTTAGCCAAAGTGTGAGAGGGAAAATGTCAAATGACCTTGGCCTAGGACAAACATGTGTTGAGCCAATACACCCAGTGGTAACCAAAAGCATCCTACTAATCTCGCACCAACTAAGCGAAATGAAATATACGAGCAGCTAGTCTCGTAAGCCTAGTGGTCTCCTGTTCGAAGCTGAGCGTGGTATAAACTTTGGAACATACCCAATCGTGGTTCATCATTTCACTCAAATAATTACAAGCGCCGTTCGGCTTTACCTCTTATCTTATGGCATGCCTCAATACACACTTCTTACCTTTTTATTTTCAGTTGGCGACATCATGGGACACATGGCGATGTCCGCTACAGCCTAACTGCACATATTTCATAATCCTTACCAATTCCTTTTTCTTTCATTCGTCGTAGCTTACCTGGAATCACATGAGACCATCCCACTACCATATTTTGCATGCCTTTATCATAACATTTCTGCATATCACCACGACCCAATGCTCCTACATGTTCCAAAACACTCAGACAGTTGTTCAGTGCACTCTCTCACAAACCGTATCTTACCTGATTAGAGCAAATATATTGGAGACGCAAAGGTAACATTCCTAGCTTACTCCCAGGGCGTAACTTAGCTAAATAAATATCTCACCAGGTGTGAAATCAAAATACCAGCATTACGGAATTAAAAATTCCCCTCCATTACTCGTGTTATTATTATTATTAATATTATTATTAATAATAACTTGTGTTACTATTGTGTCCGTAAAAAAAATAATGTTAGAATCTCTCTCTCTCTTTCTTACCCAAAACCACATGCCTCACTCTGGGCTTCTTCCGTCTTTTCCTGGGCTGAAATACACCTACTTTAGCAAATAAATAAACATACATTCCTACCAGTGTATCCAACATGTACGACATGTGAGCGTTATTTCTGCCAAGCATCTCAAAATAAATCAACGGCGTCGCGTCATCACGTGCGCACATATCTAAGCAGAATAAATCTAACTTCAAAAATTAATCACTAACATATTATTTACACAACTATGGTAATCCTAAGAATACACCCATAAACAATGACTTAATATAATCAAAGATTGATACTCATCATGATCTCCTGTCAGCTGCCATCATTCCTTTCAGCAGGGATCTTTCACAGCTCCTCTCCAGGGCTCTACATGATATCACAATTACACATCATCACTGAATACATTATTACACTGATTAATTCTTCATCATAATTTCGCTGCGTTTCACTCGATTTCCTTCACAAACTATTATTGACACTTTCATAAGGTTATCACATACTAGTACCCTAATAAACACGTAATTTATTATTCTAGACACTTTATACACTTTGCAGGGATTGCGCAATATAACCACACGTATTTCTATCTCACTAGCTCTATCTTCACGATGCCGTGGGTTGACCGGTTCTACGCGTATTTCCCTTCGAATGGTGAGCTCGCAGATGACGTGCCGGTTCAACTGGACTCCGGTTCGGACCTCGATTGTCCTTCTACGTCTTCCTCACTCCTGCGTCTGCTAACACCGTCTCTGCACTTGGCGTGGAAAGTCTACTATACAAATTTGAGCGAATATATTGCTTTCCCGCATATGAATACTTTATTTTACACAATTTATGTCTCTTTAAATATCGTCCCCTTGTATTTTACCAATTGTGGTGCAATATTATTTTAGCTTGGCGTGCTCCCACTGCTAACTGCTCGTAGTTATGCGACGATCTTTCTCGCCCGCCGTTTGTCACCATCCAACTAGCAAACCGGACTCTGACTCACTACGCAGCACTGCTCACGCGAAACTACTCCAGACTACTGCCAACTAACTCCTGCGACCACGAGAGTGCGGGGGTATATCTTTCACATGGCGGCGGTCAACACTAATCTTCATACGCTGTCGGGAGCTCTTCTTTCAGACCGCACACCATACTCACAATATATGCAAATTAATATTGATAATAAGGCCGTATTATTATCATATTGTCACCGACATTCGATCGTGGCTTCCACAAAAATCCATCTTGCGTCCCCTGGCACTATTTCTGACGACATGGACGCTATCCCTACCAGCGCAACCAAACTCTCCACCCCAGACTGTTGGCGTAAGAAACTAATTTCCTTGATCATCGATTTAATGATATCATGATGATCTATTCAGTTTGATGACTGGCGAAAAAATCTTAGGAATATTCCAGGTTTAATGACGTTAAGGGTTCGATCCTGGGTGTTATCGTATTGTCACAATTTATTTATTTAGTGATTTAGGGGCGGGGCTTTGCTAACTTGCGGCGTAACGTAGAACATACGAGAACAAATTATTGAGGTCAGCTTCCCAAGAAGTCCTTGGAATGTTGCACCTGCTCTGGCTGATGCGTAGCATAGAAATATGTTCTAGACTTCGCTGTATTGGCAAACTTTAGGCAATACGTCGCTGGTACTGTCTGCGACGTACATGAGCTCGACTTCCAACCCAGATCGGGCGCTCGCCATGATTAAATAATATGCAATCCGGTTTCCATCTCCTCTGTAATTTGAAGCTCATTTAAACGATATACACTCTGCATGACGAAGAACCATGCGAACTTAGCCTGGGGCCTATAGGATAAGGGCGCAGTATATACAAATTATTGTCATGACACCATCTTGTCATGTTATTGAAGTCTTCTTGAAGTCTCTCAAAAGCTGTTTTAGAGTCTTTATGTATGGTATATATAGTGGTGTCATCAGCATAAATAAATATTTTACTGTGTTTAAAGGCTTCATTCATGTCGTTTACGAACAGGTTATATAGTGTAGGTGAAATAATGCTGCCTTGAGGGATACCTTGTGTTCCTTCTACTGCGTTACTGATAGTGTTATTGACCATAACTGCCATTTCCCTGTTTTTCAGATAGCTTTCAAATAGTTTGTAAGTCGTGCCTCTTATTCCAATATCGTGTAATTTAGCAAGTAGTTTATTGTGATTTATTGTGTCAAATGCTTTAGAAAAGTCAAGAAAAAGTACCATTATGTGATTGTTCTTATTTAAGGCATTATTTATTACATTGGCAAATTCAGCCAGGAGTAGTTCAGTACTTTTCCCCTTCCTAAAACCGTATAGGTGTCCCTTTAAAATATCATATTTATTTAGGAAATTCTTCAATCTCTTATCCAAGCATTTTTCCATTATTTTGAGGAGGATTGATAAAATGCATATTGGTCTGTAGTTGCCAAAGTCTAAGTGATCGCCATTCTTATATATTGGTTTAATAATTGTGTATTTCAGATATTTTGGTATTATGCCTGATTCGAATATCTTGTTTATGAGATGTGTTATGATTGGTATAGTTTTTTTGGATGTTGCCTTTATGTCTTTCAAGCGTATATTGTCTACCCCAGGCGATTTGTCTGTTTTTAATTCCTTAATTATGTTTTCTATTTCATATTCATCAGTTTCAAGTAATGTAAAGGAATTCATTAATGTGTTTCTATTTGATTGCCATATGTTGATACTACAGTTATGAGCTAGGCTGTTTATTTTTTCACTAAAGGTATTGATGAATTTATTGACTATCACTTCGTTAGTATAATGTAATATTAAATGTTTGTTTATGACTTCATTGACAGTTTGTGTTTTCCGACCTGTTATATCATTAATGACTTTCCACATTCCTTTATTATCGTTTTTGGAACTATTTATCTTATTTTTAAAATATTAATGTTTTGTTTTGTTTATTAGCTTATTTAATTTGTTTCTGAAAGCTTTGTATTCATTTTTTATTGTAATATTATCCTTGTTTCTGAGCATTGTTTTGTAAAGTCTGTCTCTTTCCTTACATTGTATTTTTAGGTCATAAGTGAACCATTGTTTGCTTTTTCTGTGTTTACGAGTTGTTATGTAAGATGCTAATAATAATAATAATAATAATAATAAATATTCCATTTAGCAACTACACGGCCGACCTCTCCCTGTGACGTCATCCACGGTCTCACGGCGTGGCGGCCATCTTGCCCATTAGCCACTGCGCCAGCTCTGACTGACCCCTCCATAAGAATAACATAGGGCTGGTTGCGCGCGGCGGCCATCTTGCCCATTAGCCCCTGCGCCGGAATCGCCCTTTTATTCCTACTAAGGAGCGGAAAAAAAAGACTGAGGAAAAAAGACTGAGAAAAGAAATGCCCCCAACCCTTGCAGAATGAGGAGTGACTGACCTGTAAGAAAGTAAAAGAGAGCCGTGAAGGCCAGAGAGGAGAGGGACCTCCTCAGAGTCAGTGGAAAAGAGAAAACGGTCTCAGGGTCGCCAATTCCCGAACCCACTACCCGTGTAGGCCACTTAGCATTATCCAGAGTGTACAATGCATGGTAGGCTGCACACACTCGACCACTTCAGGCGCTTCTTACAATGCGCAGAGAATACCGTAAGAAGAGTTCTGACCACTCAAAAAATAAGGGGATCAGGAAAGAGAAAATCAGGTCCTACAAAGGCGGAAATTGAAAGACCTCGGATACCCTAATACCATCGGGTTCTCACTAGTTGTGAGCCCTTGGGAGAGGGCTCAGTTGTAGGGATGAATGTCCGAACTGAGAACTGTAGCGAGTAGCACGTTTCTCACAGAGCACAATCACTCGATTGCAGACTTGAAGAATAGGCCACGCTAGAACTTTGAAATGATTATTACGAAATATTATTATTGTTATTATTATTACTGTTATTATTCCAATTGAGCCCCTTTTGACTGCATGTTAACAACCAATTTCTTTTTAGTGTCTAAATCTTGTTCGTCAACCGTCTTTGATATCCTCCCAATATGTCTTAAGTCCAACGAGCAATGCCGTTCGTGCTTCTGGCAGAGGCCCTCTCCATCTTCTGGGATCAGATTCCACTTTAAAACCCCGATATATATTTAATCATTTCTCTAAATTCACATATTTTGTGGGTCTATTTTTCGTGGGATACCTTTTGCTTTAGGTCTTTCTCACATTCTTGGTACCATCTACACTAGGTTGCCTATAACTACTTGAAATTCCAGATTCTTTTAATCACTGAATATGTGACCGTAAATCGGTTCAATAGTAGATGCCTTGTCTAAATATTAAATTTAACATCTACTGCAATGAACTTTAACATTTATCACGCCAAATGTTATTCACCCAATCTTTATTTTTTCATTAGGCTATCCGTCGTTTAGAAGATCTTCAAGGAATGTATAACAGCTGTATATGTCAATATAATGATTTGAATTTATTATGAGTTTCAAAATTTGTCGCAGCAAATGTTGTTCATTCGATCTGCGTTGATTCATTATGTCTTATTGCGAAGATCTCCGTAACAGCCCCATAAATATTACTTCAATGATTTGACATTATTTAACAAATCAAGTCTGCCAATACAGAAAGCGGCCATTCAGCCTTGTCATCCGCATAAAAAAGTATTGTCTATAAACATGATATAAACTTTCGTTACAATATTGCCACATTCTTAAAGCTAGTATTTACATTTTATATTTACAAAATATTCACAGATATATACATGAAATGTCTGGGCTATTTTGTACTGAATAGCTAATCCAGCTGAAGGGTGTAAGACCAAATATATGTTCATCGCTGCTTTCTAAATAGACTTCCGTCACTCTCAAGATTCTTTGGTCTAGTTGTAACAGTATTCCCTCCTTTTGCCCTCAATTTGAAGTTCATTTCTGGCAATCTTCAAACTCGGACTTTCTGCTTCGGATTTGAGTCAAAGAATGTATTTAACTCTTGGGTAGGGTCTCCCTAGAATATTGCAAATTTTGTGGTGCCACCCCTCGGTGGTGGCTACGCTCGCTAAAGCGCAACGTTAGATCATGGGGTCAAGCTCTCTGCTGACTCGGTAGACGCGTGGGTACGAGTCCCATCGTCGGCCGTCCTTGAAAAGGTAGTCCGTGGTTTCTCATTTTCCACTCCAGGCAAATGCTGGGACGGTATCGCCTGACAGGCCACGGCCGCTTCCTTCCACATCCTTGCCCGTTTTCATTCACCATCATTCATTTCGTCTCTCATTAACTCCTCTCATGAGGTTGGCGTCAGGAAGGGCCGTAAAAAAAAAACATCCGCCACAAAGACTTCCATCGCATCTCATCGCCGACCCCGTTGGAAAACGGGAATACTGTAATAATAAATGTGTTGTTCTGTGGCGTCTTCTGAGACAGTTCCAGATTTCTCGTGGTACATTCGGATTTTCAAGCCATCCTTCCACAAAATAGTCCAAAAACTCTACAAGTAATTGGATTCTCTGCCGATTCTTCATGGATGTAGAGCCATCCGTATTTGACGTATTCAGACTTCAAGAATTGTCAGCCGCACTTCCTGACATTCTTTATAAAGTGTTGCTTTTACCGTTCTCCAAATACACTGGAGAAAATGAAAGATACATCCTTGGATTTGGGCTAATGGCAATAACTGTTGCAAAGCACATATGCTGGCAAACTCGTAATCAACGATGATTCTTTCAGGGTTCCATTCAGGGATTTTCTCCGTCAACGTTTCCAACATGTCAATGTACTCGTATGTTTCTGCCCTTTTGTTCGGTAGAAACGCGAATGGGACCAGAGTGATGTTCGTTTCTTGTGTACTACCTAAATCCACGTGGCCCCCAGGGGCTCACAACTAGTGGGACGTGGGTTGGTGACGATGGGACCCCAGTTGAGTCTGGCATTGCTTCCACTTACTTATGCCAATTCTATCATCTTTCTGTTGACCACCCTATGTCAACTCTGGTTCTCTTCCAATCACGACGGTATTAGGGTATCCGTGGGTGTCATGCTTTTCCGCCTTCATTGGCCCTTGTCTCATCTTTCCTGACACCCTCATTCTTCGAGGGGTCAGACATCTCCTTCTTCTTTCCATAGTATCTTCTGCTTTCTGCTCAAGGCCTTAAAGGAGGCATAGAGTGTGTAGCCCCACCCGAAGGATTCCTGAGATAGATTCGTTTTCCCCTTTTTCCATTGTCTTTGGGGCGGACCCTCTCCTCTTTCCCCTTTGTATATGTAACTTTCATGGCTCTGCTTCTTTCCAAGTTCCTCAGCCCTTATTCTTTGAGAGTCCTATGGCCGTTTTCCAGTACATTAGTTAAGTTAGAAGTTAGTTGTATGTTTCATTTCATCATCCTTCATTTTCACTATCACCCAAACCATTAGGGCCCGATAACCTATATCTTATACCCCTTAAAACAACAAATATAATCAAATCCACCTGGATGGTGTTCACCTGCGCAAATTGTGAACTACAACTCCTAAAAGCGACGCCCATGAAGAAAGTCTTAAATTCGTTCACGATCCTTTCCTCAGCAACCGCAACTAATACAGGGCGCCCGAAAATGTTCTCCGCAGTGGTTACGTGCAGCTGCGAGTGGTTGCGTCATCGGTTTACTTGGCATCACTGTGTCCTTGAAAGGGGGACTCCCGCGTATGGGCTGTAGGCTGTCGAAATCGTCAGATAAGCATGTCTTCAGTGTGTATTGCAGTAAGCCAGCGTTCAGATAGATTACTGGAGGAGTGCAACAGTATACAGGCGGTAATTTTTACTACTGAAGAGAGTGTTTTTTTGGTGGAATACGTTTTTCCCGAAGGCGATCGGTTTTCAGAACATGTAAAATTAAGATTTCAGGCGCGGTTTCCTAATTCAAAGTGTCCAAACCGTGATATCGTTCGGGATTTGATAAGTAAATTTCGTATGACTGGCTCAGTTCACGATGTACCGGGAACAGGCAGGCCTATGCTTTTAACAGATGAGAAACGTGATGAAATCTCCGATATAATGCTGCGTAGTCCAAGTAAATCAACACGAAAACTAGCTCAACAAACAGGAATCTCTAAGTCGACAGCACAAGCTGTAAGAGACAAGCTTCAGTTGTTCCCTTATTAAGTTACTGTGGTTCATGAATTAAAACAAACTGATTAAGGAAAAAAGTGATGTACTGTGAATGGTTCCAAAGATTCATAAATCGACTAGGACTTGACGTTTAAATAAAACTTTTTTTTTCAGATGAAGCATGGTTTCACTTATCCGGCTATGTTAATTCCCAAAATTCACGAATTTGGTCTTCAGACAATCGCAATGCACTAAGACAATTACCATTGCATTCGCAGAAAATTGGCGTATGGGTTGCCATATCACGAGAATGCGTAATAGGGCCAATCTTCTTTGACAGTTCGGTGAATTCTGATGTCTACGGCTCTGAGATAATTTACAAGATTATTGCTCATTTAAATGAAGACGAAATTGAATGCTCTTTCTTTCAACATGACAATGCTACAGCACATACGTCCCACCAGTCGCTTCACCTTTTAAATCAATTTTTGGGGGATAGAATAATAACTAAAGGCCTCTGGCATCACGGTCTCCCGATTTAACTCCACCAGATTATTTCCTTTGGGGTGCGGCGAAATCTGAGGTATACAAAACTAATCCAAAAACTATTGAGGAACTTAAAGTGAATATCATTAATAATATGCAGTCCATTCCGCAAGAAACTTTAGTGAAAGTCTTCGGCAATATGTGTAGACGTGTTGATGTCTGTCTTCAAACACAAGGACAATACTTCCAGCATCTATTATGAATGGCTGTGGTGAGTACACAAGTAGTGGTTTTTGGAGAGTACGGTGACCTCCTCCTCCTCACCCTCCTCACAAGATGGCGGCGGCGCGATATCTCTCGAACGCATGGTTGAATTTTGACGAATGAGGTGTCATTGAACTCGGGCTGATAACCCCTTTCCAATTGATAATATATTTCAACCCCAAAATAAAACTTACCCCTAATAGGGAGTGAAATTGTAATTTTTTAGAAAATCTCGCTTTTCAAGTGCGACATGTGGGAGTTTGAATGCCAATATGAAATTAAACGTTGTTCCACACAAGAGACATGTGTACGGTGGAAAGCCACTATGATTTAACATGCTTGTTTTTTGATTTTACACATGCCCACTCATGGCTTTTGTAAGAGGGCGGGCTTTTTAAAGATGGCGGCTGTAGTGTAACCTAACCTAACCCCACTCACGAGGGATGATCAAAAAGTATTTGAAGTAGCGCTTGTCGATAGGCAAACCAATAATCAAAGAGGGGCGTGTCAGGCCTTGAGGCGAGAGCCCCTGTTATTGTTGACGAGCCCCTGTTGTCGGGTCCCAGTTGATGGTTCATTGTTAACGAGTCCCTGCGGACGGGGCATTGTTGACAGGTCATTGTTGACGAGTCATTGTTGATGGGTCCTTGTTGACGAGTCCCTGTGGACGGGTCCCTGTTGACGGGTCCCTGATGACGGGTCATTGTTGACGAGTCCTTGTTGGCAGGTCCTTGTGGACGAGTCCCTTTTGACTAATCCCTTTGGACCGGTCCCTTTGGCCTGGTCCCTATGGACTGGCCCATGAATTTATCCAAATTATGTAAAAGGGCCTAACTACATTTATGTGTAAAGCAGTGTGTTGAACTGACGTTGTTCGCCAGTCCCCACTACTACAATTTGATAACGATATGAAAGGAATTGATTAACCAGACATGAGTTAACTACCAACGAAACACTTTGGCGACTCTGCTTGTTATTGACCAGTGAGTAGGGTTTTAGAAAAACTGTTTGTTATTTTGGGTTATATACAAAAAATGCTTAGACCTACTGAGCGACTATGTTTGCTAAACAAGACATTATACCAGAGACGATTAGGATTCGTATGTAGCTCAGACAAGGAAAGCATTTCTACAGAATCAGTTGACATTGAATATAGATTTAGGTATTAGGAAGTCTTTTTGAAGGCCTTTGTCTGGAGCGTGGCACTCTATGAAAGTAAAACTTAGACAATTGGTGTAGCAGAAAAGTGGAGAATTAAAGTGTTTGAAATGTGGTGTTACAGGAGAATGATGAAGATTAGATGGGTAAATAGGGTTACAAACAAAGAGATATTAAGACGAGTGGGGGAGAAGAAGTAGTAGAGTTCGCTAGACTCCAAATATTGCATCATCATGACCAGAAATTGCGTAATCCTGATGACGTCATGGGATGACGTCATGGGCCCTTAGAGCGAGCACGTGGTCCGGGAGCGAACATGTGCACTGCACGTGTTAGCGTGGGAAGGGGTTGACCTTTTGGCTTGTTTGTGCGATGATGATAAAAAGTTAATGGGTGTTGACGTCATGGAGGTTGTTTATTAGGATGTTAACCGTCATCTGACACCCATGCGAGTGTGAGCATGTGTGCCACTATCAGCAATCCACACATGTGGTGTGCAGCTGTTATGTTTTTTTGTCCGCGTCGGGTTGGCTGAGCGGAGAGGCGGTTCCCATCCACACATGTGGTGTGCAGCTGTTATTGTTTTTTGCTTAGGGTGCTAACCGTCATTTGACACCCGTGCAAGTTTGACCATGTGCAGCAGTGTGATTGATCTCGTCTGCTGTGTTCGCGTGAGACAGAGTTGACCTTTAACGTCATTGGATAAGAATGTAATCTTTGACTTCTTTAAGCAATAGTGGAAAAAAGAAATGTTTGCGATAGAAGCTAGTTTGCAGCATATGGTTTCTGGAGTGTGGGTGGGGGTAAAGGATATATAAATGGATGAGTGCATGGAAGAGTTTAACTTTTACTTTTGCGCGAAGAGTGTGTGTGTGTGAAAGAAATAAAGAAAGTCAACGACGAGGAACAAATTGTGTGATGGAAGCTCCAACGAAGTTCAATAACTTATCATCTTGTACTGAGTATTCTAATAAGAAACTAGCAGAACTAGTCATTGATTTACCATATGTGGTCCAAATTATTCGCCCCGTACAGACGAGGTTTGGAAGAAAAATAGTGGTGGATATTAACATTGAAGATGAAGTAACAAGTGTATTTCTACTAGCAGTATTTTCAAAATTAAGCGCATCAGAGATCGATGAACTAAACTCAATGGGAGGCACACTGATGCTGGTGTATTTGGGGGTGAAGAACCGCTCACATCAAGTCATTTTGAAACAGTACTCGAAGGCAAACTGATGACGGTGTATTTTGGGTTGAAGAACCGCTCACATCAACATGTTTTGGTGAGTATTGGATTATATATATTTTATGTATTGATTGATATAACGATTGATATATTTAGTTGCTAATTATTTCTTAATTTGTTTAATTTTTCAGATTATCTAAAAAACTAATAAAACAACCAGCATAATGAAGTGGAAAACTGTTAATTTCCTGAGTGGAACTGAACATCGATCGCACCCGCTAATAGAGTATCATCGTGTATGCTTTCAACAACCGGAAGAAGAGGAAGAAGATGATAACGAGGTGAGTCGTAATGAGAAAGAAGCTTGTTTTAACAAATGGACATCTTCGAGTGGGATTTCAACATTTTCAGTCTACGTTACCAATGTTAGCAAATCAGAGGATAGTCAGCGAGAGGTGACAGAAACAGTTCTAAGATATCTATTGAAAGAATTATGTGAAGATGAACATTTTATTTGTTTCTTCGGATACAATACATTTGATGAAGTTTTCAAAATCGAATTTTCCATGACTTGTTACGATGTAACAAAATTGAATGAGTATAGGAACAATTTGCTTGGTAAACTTCAGGATGAATTTCCTTTTGAGGCTGTTCATTGTTCATTGGAGATTACAGGCAGTAATTTATCACAATGGCTTGAATATACTTTAAAAGATTATAGGTTTATGGTAAACCGATGTTACAGCAACTGTTGGTGGTGTATTAACAATAGTGCAAATTGGACGTATGCTTAGACATCAGCGATGGTACACCAACTGTTGGTGGTGTATTAACTTTAGTGCAAATTGGACAATTGCTTAGACAACAGCAACAATGACCTCGCCTCCTAGCAAACGTAGAAAGGTTGATATTGTAATACATAATAACAGTGAAAATATAGGAAACCAATTGGACGATGCATTCGAAAGTGTTTCTAATTTTCGAAGTGAACTAAACGGTGCTATTTCAGTATCATACCAAATCGGGGAAAACACTCAAACCGAGTTGATTGAGAACAGTGATGAGTTGATTGAATGTTGGAGAGTTATTAGTGAGCACATATTGCAACAAGCTGTGAATTTCGAAGAAATTACAATTCAAATAAAGGATGAATCTTTCTTGAGCTGTGAGTTAATTGAAACAGCATTCAATTCTAGAGTGTACACACTTGCAGTATCAAATGTTAAGAATGAGTTTTTGGATCCTCGCGAATTTTTAGCGATTGCTAATATTTGGTTTACAAAGTATGTTAAGAAAGCGTTAACTGTACAAGCTTTAAAGGTGAATTCAGTTTTGTGTGCACAATATGTGCTTCGCGACATATCAGAAACAAAATATTTTGCTATCAAAAATGAGGTAGTTTTCGAGTATACTGATTTAAATGAATTTTATAATAAGAATATCATTGAAGGTACATTGACAAAAATGAGCGAATTTGAAGCAAATGGTTCCGGGTGGGCTTTAGAAAAAATTCATAGTTTGAGAATTAATATAAATAAATATGTTGGATTTCAAGTAGGAATGTCCAATACTAGTCGATTGCCTGACGTAATAGTCAATAAAAATGCAGTGCTAAATTTGTATGATACAAAGGAAGCTTGTTTAGCGTGGAGTGTGGTTGCTGGTTTGTATCCAAAAACTCGAAACGCGAATCATCTTTCTTCCTATCCTAATTACAGAGATGTTTTAAATTTAGATGGTATTCTAATTCCGATGGAAATGAAATATTTAAACAAGTTTGAAAACCAAAACAATATTTCTGTAAATGTGTTTGGAGCACAATATGATGAAAACAATTGGGTATGTATGGGAACAAACGAAGTAAAAGGAAAAAAACTTTTACTATTGTACCTTTGTATGTATCACATAAAGTATATGAAAGGAGTGTAGACTTATTGATGTTGCAGATTGGAAACAGTGAAAGTTATCACTTTTGTTTAATTAGAAATCTTGCTCGCCTTGTGCGTTCAAGCCTCACTAGCACTCAGAGAAGGATTTATATATGTAGACGTTGTTTGTCATATTATTTTCTTGAGGATGAGTTAAATGTTCACTTTGCAGACTGTAAACAGTTTCCTGTTGCAAAAAGCATAATGCCGACTGATGAACAAAGATTTGTTAATTTTACAGAATTCCGAGTTAAAGATACAGTTCCATTTATAATATATGCAGACACTGAATGCGTCTTGTCTCCAATTTCCTCCTGTTTTCCAAATAGTGACAATCATAACTCTACTTTAACACATAAACATATTCCTTACAGCATTTCTTTATACCTTCATTGTAATTTCGATAGTGAATTGTGCAGTTTCAAGCTCTTTAGGGGAAATAATTGCATTGAATTGTTTGTAAAGGAACTTTATAGTATTGTGGATAAACTTCAAACATATTACTTATCGGTTAAGCCAATGTTAAAGATGACCGAAAATGAAGAAAGATTATTTTTGTCAAGTAAAATGTGTCACATTTGCGAGAAACCGATTGCAGTTAATGAACTCAAAGTACGCGATCATTGTCACTTAACTGGAAAATATAGAGGAAGCGCACACAATAGTTGTAATTTAAATTACAAAGTAACAAAGGTTTTGCCTATAGCATTTCATAATCTAACGGCCTATGATGGACATTTTATAATTAAAGAAATTTGCGAGGAACGTGATGGAGAGGTGTTACATAATCCTGGTAATATAAGTTTGTTAGCGGTGAATATGGAACGTTATAAAGGGATTACAAAGTATGTACGGGCTAAGAATGGATTCATTCAGTTAAGATTTTTCGATACATATAATTTCTTGTCCTGTTCACTAGATCAATGTTCATCTTCGTTAAGTGAAGATTCAAAGCAAATAACACGACGTTATTTTAATGATGATGCACAGTTTCGACTTACTGCGAGAAAAGGCGTGTTTCCCTATGAATACGTCACGAGTATGGATGTACTTAACGAAACTAAATTACCTGAAATATCCAAGTTTTATAGCAGTCTTAATGATCAAACAATATCGAATGAAGAGTATGAGTTTGCTCAATCGGTGTGGGAAACGTTTTCCTGTCAAACATTAGGAGAATACGCCGATTTGTATTTAAAAGTTGACACACTTCTTTTGGCGGATGTCTTTGAAAATTTTAGATCGTATGGCATGGAAACTTATGGCATAGATGCAGCTCATTTTTACACTGCTCCATCTATGTCTTGGTGTGCTATGAAAAAGATAACCAACGTTCAACTTGAATTGCTTCAAGATATTGATATGTTACACTTTTTTGAACGATCTATTCGAGGAGGAAATGTTCAGTGTATAACACGACATGCGATTGCTAATAATAAGTATATGAAAACTTATGATGAGAAAAAGCAAGACTCACACATAATGTACTTTGACGTTAAAAATTTATATGGATATGCGATGATGGAATATCTTCCAACGGGTGGCTTTAAATGGGTTGCAAATGTAGAAGGCTTTGATGTTTTAACTATTGATGATACTTCAGAAATTGGATATATTTTGGAAGTAGATTTGACTTATCCTCAAGAGTTACATGACAAACATTCAGATTACCCTCTATGTCCCGAAAAGTTGACAAAGCTAATGGCTACCCTAGATAATAAAGAACGTTATGTTTTGCATTATAGATTGTTAAAGCAATGTATTCAACTAGGAATGAAATTAGATCGTATTCACAGAATAATTGAATTCAATCAGAGCCAATGGCTAAAACCATATATTGATGTGAACACAGAGAAACGAAAACATGCCAAAAATGATTTTGAAAAGAATTTTTATAAATTGATGAATAATGCAATTTTTGGTCGTTCACTGATGAATGTGAGGAAGTTAAGGGACATCAAATGGGTCACCAAATGGCATGGAGCTCGTGGTGCTAGGTCTTTAATAGCTAAGGCTAATTTTAAACATAGAATTATATTCGATGAACAATGTATGGTCATCGAGATGAGTAGACTAAAGATTTTTCACAATCAACCAGTATATGTTGGTGCATCTATATTAGATTTGTCTAAATGTAAAATGAATGACTTTCATTACAATGTTATTTTAGCAAATCCTGAATCAAATGTGAGGTTGTTATACACAGACACCGATAGTTTTATGTATATATTCTATGATGATGATATTTATGAGTTCATGAAACAGCATTCAAATTTGTTTGATACTGGAAACTATGAAACAAACAATCCTTTTGGCATTGTGAGACAAAATAAAGGTGAAATTGGTTTAATGAAAGATGAAAATGCTGGAAGGATTGTTGAAGAATTTGTGGGGTTAAGACCCAAAATGTATGCAATAAAATTGTGTGATGAAATGAATAGCTTGTGTAAGGCTAAAGGCATTAAGAAGAGTGTGAGTAAAAGTATGAATATTGATGAGTATCGAAAGTGTCTTTATAACAGAGATAAAGTCAACAAAGTTCAAGTTTGTATAATTTCAAAATCTCATTCTGTATTTACTGTTCGGCAAAATAACTTGGCAATTTCATCAAACGAAGATAAAAGACACAACTGAAAACGGAATTGATACTTTACCGTTTGGTCATTTTTCTCTGAAAAAATGATTAGAAACAAATTTGAGATTAAAACACTTCATTTCACTTACTTTATTTCTTTCACACACACACAATTTTATGCTGTTAATAATACTAATTTTTTGTGTGTTCCTTTGCTTATGAAAAAAAGAATTAAATAATAACCCAAATTTTGTGTGTATTATTTAAAAAAAAAACACCTCCCCCACCATTCCCATTTTCCAGAAATATATATATATATATATATGTATAATTACTTTATATTACATATCATTTAGTAATGGTGCGTTGTAAGAGGAGCAACTCTACCACTCAATATAAACGAACAGGAAGTGGATCATTAATTAGTCGTGTACTTAATAAAACTATTGATAATTTACCCGTGGAATTACACATCCCGGGATATGAATATTGTGGACCAGGAACAAAATTAGAAAAGCGATTGAGCCGTGGTGATCCAGGAATAAATATATTAGATAAAGCGTGCAAAGAGCACGACATTGCTTACGCAAAGCATAAAGATTCAAACAAAAGAAGAGAGGCTGATGAAATTTTAGCTTCAAAAGCTTGGTCTCGTGTAAAATCCCGTGACGCATCATTTGGAGAGAGAGCGGCTGCACTAACAGTGGGTGGCATAATGAAAGCTAAGTCTAAGATTGGAGGAGGTAAGCGAAACTTAAATAATAAAAAAAACAAGAAAAGATTTAAAAAAAGAAGAACATCGAAAAAGCAAGGTGGTATTTTACCCCTACTTCCGATATTTGCAGCCTTGTCGGGCTTGGGGGGTCTAGCAGGCGGAGCAGCAGGGGTGGCGTCTGCTATAAACAAGGCGAAAGCTGCTCAAGAAGAACTAAAAGAAATGAAAAGACACAATCGAATGATAGAAGCAATGCGAGGAAAAGGAGGTCAAGGCATTTATTTAAATCCTCCTGCATACAAAAGATAATTAACCAAATACCAAATAAAGCATTAAGTAATTTCGATTTAGCTAAATACGCACATCAATTAAAGATTCCAAATTTTAGAGGAGTCTTTATGCGAGATACGTTACCAAGATATCCTCGAAAAAATGAAAACTGTATTGTTAACCTTGAACCGATGGATAAATCCGGTTCACATTGGGTGGCTTTCAGTAAACGTGGTAAATATGTGCATTATTTTGATAGTATTGGTAATTTAAGACCACCATTAGAAATTTTAACATATCTTAAAAATTGCTATCTACAATATAATTTTCATTCATATCAATCGATTACTTCTTCGATTTGTGGACATTTATGTTTAGTCTTCTTGTATTGTATAAATAAGGGAAACACAGACCGTCTTTAAACATTTCAAAGATGGCTTTCGAAAGACGGACAACTCTTGAAGGTAAAGGCTCGAAGATTGATGTTACATTGGAGAACCCGATTCATCTTGTAGGAGCAGAGTTTTTTGAAATAGGACTTGCAGGATTGTATACATCTAATTCTATTCGAAATGTTACCAACAGAAATAATAAATTTCGCATTCATTTTACTAATTTTTTATCAATTGATTTAGTGGTACCACCGGGTATATATGAATTTGAAGATCTAGCCTCAACTTTTGATGATTTACTTAGTTATCACTCATTGTCGAAACTTATACGAAAACATTTAGAAAAAACAAAAATGTATGTGGAAGAGGATATAGATGGAAAAAGAGACAACCGTCTCGTTTTGTCTTCTCCGTTTAATATTGATTTCACTGTAGCCAACAGTGTAGCAGGGCCTTTAGGTATTGAAAAGAAAGTTTACCCTAAAGAGAATAAAAGAGAAATTGAAATTGATCGAAATAGAATCGATAATGAAGTAACAATTAGCGAGAATAATAACGTTTTGGCTATAAAGTTGAACGAAGCGGATAGAGCGAATTTAATAATACCCAATGCTAGCTATACGTAAAAACAATTAAGTGAAAAGATTAATGAATTATTAGTTGAACATTTATTAGGTGACAAAGACAAATTCCCATCATTTTATATTAATTATGATAAAGTCTTTTATCATTGTAAACTACATTCGAAAGTGTTTGCTATAGATTTTGGTGTTGCAGATTCTATTGCAGATTTGTTGGGATTTTCTCATAGAAAATTCAAGGCAAACACAACTCATCATTCTGAATATATGATTAAAATTCACACTGTTAATAGTATTCGAGTATGTTGCAACCTTGTGCTTGGTACGAGTTCTTATTTGAACCATAAACCAACACACTCTTTATATAATTTTAAAGCTCATGTTCCTGCTGGTTACCCGATTGTTGTACAACCAACACCAATTATTTTTTTGCCTATGAACACCAAGGTTATTCAACATGTATCTGTGCAACTTGAAGATCATCTTCAACAGCTCATTGATTTGCAAGATGAAGATTTAACTGTAGAATTAATTATTCGTCCAGCACGATATCTTGCTATATAAAGTAATGAAATACTGTTATGTTTTCATTCTACTTGAGTAAGCTTACTAGAAAACAATCACAAATATGGTTATACTATATAATACTCAAAGTTTGAAAAAAAAGAAGTCGACTCTGATTCGAAAAAATAATATAAATCAATCAGCTAAAATTTGTAAAAAAAACAAACAACGACATCGCACCTTGAAATCTAAGAAACAGTTATCGAGTAACAACAAACATTTCTTACAGTCTTTAGGCTATCGCGTACTTTAATTTCAATATAAATATATATGTAATTGTTGATCTTATTTAGTTTCTATCTATAGTTGAAGCTGTTAACATGTTTAGCATGTTTAACATAACAGATAAAAGAGAGGTTGACAACAGAGTTGTGCGACGAGAAGAAAGAGTTTATCAACCTTATTCAGCTAATAAATTCGAAAATAATGATGAAATTCGAATACCGATTCAAAATGAAGAAAACATAGTTTTATTATCAGAAGGTGTTCTTCACTTAGAAGGTCAAATTATTACTTCTAACATAAATCCGGCTGCTTCTACTACAGCACATCCTGACCAAAATTTTGGGGCTAATCTTTTTAGCGAAATTCGCATCACGTTAAATGGTAAAGAAATTGATCGTACACGCCATCTAGGTATAACAAGTTCTATAAAAACCTTTGCATCATATTCAAAAAACGAATATACAGCTTTACAAAATGCTGGTTATTTTCCCTCTTTAACAACACCAGCAAGTGAAGCAAATATTGTTGATAGTAACACAAAACGTTTTCATATAATACTTCCTTTAAGCAACCTGTTAGGAATAGCAGAGGATTACAGAAAGCCGATTTTAAACTGCAAGCATGAGGTAATACTTCTCCGATCGTCAAGTGACGCACGTGCGTTGCAATCGACAACCGAAAACGATCTTTCTAAGGTCAAGTTATTTAAAGTTTATCTAAAAATTCCCGTTTTATTATTATCGGACGAAGAACAAATTAAAAGATTAAAACTAATGCAGAAAAATATTCCCATTCAGGTTGGTTTTCGATCATGGGATGTTCATGTCTTGCCTTCTCTTCCTAAAACAACTAAATATAGTTGGACTGTAATGACAACTTCTGAAACTCAAAAACCACGTCAATTTTTATTAGGTTTTCAAACTAGAAGAAATTTACTAAACACATGCTCTTCCTATTTTGACCATTGTAACATTAAATCTATAAGAGTTTTTTTAAATTCAATTTTTTATCCCTATGAAATGCCAACTTCTGAAATTGCCATAAATGACTACAGCGAGTTATATGACATGTTTGTTAAATTTCGTAATGTATATTATCAGATCGATGATGTTCGTTCAGAGACTCTGGTTTCACGAGATGAATTTAAGTCTCATTGTCCGATTATTGTAATTAATTGTCTCGAACAAGTGGAAGCAGTGAAGACATCTTCAGTCGATGTGCGAATTGAAATCGAGACGAGTGAGAATATACCTGAAGATACAACTCTTTATTGTGTTCTTATTCATGATCGTCAAATATCTTACAGACCATTAACGAATGAAGTAATTATCTAAACCAATATTTGCTAAGTTATAAGCAAGCAAGTAAACAAGTATTCTCACTTCAGTTGCAATCATGGAATTGACAACAACAAACTCTCCTTCTACTGATGCTGGCACGTGGAATAAGAAGCAACCAATAGTTGCAGACATTCGCAAGCTACCAAACGGCAGTTTGGAACTTGCTTACTGTATGTTAAATAACGGCAATATACCTTCATTCAGCCCCGTGATCACATGGGTTGCAGCATATTGTGAAAAAACTCTTTCTTCTTTTTTTGACTCTATTAAGAATAAATATGATTATTTAGTTGTATATAATTTGCCACAGGAATTTTCTTTGTTTGCACTAAAAGCACATTCCCAAGACTCATTATTCGATCTTAATACGATTGATGGAATGTCAGACCTAATGTTGAGGCATAGCCATCGTTTACCTACAGATTGTCCAAAACATTTACCATCTCTAGCAATGGGAAGCAATAGTTGTGCTAAATTCAATGTCAATGCTGTTCAACATTGGTTAAATTCTTCTGATGGCATCATGAAAATCGTGTGTTCGATAATAAACAAGTTTCGAAACAATGGACTTCGAGGTTTTAATAAGTTTGATTGGAACTACTTTCCTATAAACGTACTGACTATATATGAACCACAATGAATTCGTCTAGAGTGGGAACATCTACCAGATCATCTAAAGAGGAAATTTCAACTGTTTCATCTTCGCTGCAAATGTGACAACTGTAATCGCTATTTATAAAAGGTGATTAATTAAATCTACTAGTGTTGTTGACCGCTATACATATTTTGTTTTAGTTTTGCTTTTTAACACAGTGTATATTTTTTTGTCTACAGAAAATAATCATCTGGACAACTAAAAAGAAGAAGAAGAAGAAGATCATCTCAACACACCCACACTCATCTGGACAACTAAAAAAGAATGAGATTACTTCAAGAGAAATAAAATTGTATTAATTGTAATTCTAAATGAATAAAGAAGAAGAAAAGGTCTTTTGTACCATTTCATAATAAAGTTCTTATTAATGATCAATTACCTCCTCACTCTACATGTAAATTAAATAATAATATTGTCAGGTGAGGGATTCGAACCCTCGCTTTCAATTTCTGAAAATTAGAACTTAAGTCTAACGCCTTAGACCGCTCGGCCAACCCAACACATGCAAATCATGCATATTAGCCAACATGTTTTGTTGATTCATCTCAGTTCGCATTTAGCTTTGTGTGGTGAACATCTTTTCTTTGTGAAGTGAAGCAGCATCATGAAGTATTTTAATTGTGTAAAGTATTCCAAAAAACAGTTAATGCAAATGATATTGGGTCAAAAATAAATGAATTTAAAATCTGAAAGAGATCGGCTAAAAACATTTAAGACCTGGTCTTCAGACAGTTTTACGAACACTGCATGGTTAGCAGCGGCAGGATTTTACTATTATGGATATAAGGATATGGTTAGGTGTGCTTTCTGTAATCTGCAACTTAGTTATTGGGAAGAAGATGATGATCCGTTTGAAGAGCATAAGAAATGGGCTTTTTCTTGCCCCTACGTAAACAATATTTCTCCTAGCATAGAATTGAAATGTGAATATGAAAGACTTAAAACTTTTCAAAATTGGCCTCTTCCCTGTCCAAACGAATTTTGTTTAGCATCAGCAGGATTTTATTATACTGGTCATGGTGATAAGGTGAAATGTATATTCTGTAAGATTGAAATTGAAAATTGGAGGGAAAACGATAATCCTTTAAATGATCATGAAAAATGGGCGCCATATTGTCCATATTTAAGAGGGTTTTACGTCGGCAACGTTGATTTAAATCCTGAAAATCCTACTATTATTCCATATAATACAAGTTATGATACGTGTGGAAGCAATATATGTTGATGTGATGTGATTTTTTGTGCAGTGTGCATTCTCAGACGTAAACGTAGACATGCTGAAGTTTGTTAAGCAGTCAAACACTCTACCAGTAATTTCATTTACTAATGCTGAAAACCAGAGTAAAAGTGAAAACAGAAAGCATGGTGTTTTACTACCGAACACAATTCGATGTATCATTTGCGGTCCATCGAACTGTGGCAAAACAAACGTAATGCTAAATTTATTATGCCATAAAAATGGAGTTCGTTTTGAAAACGTTTATATTTATTCTAAATCACTTGCTCAAAGTAAATATGTTGAATTAAAAAAGTTTTTGGACTCCATAAAAGAAATAAAAAGTGATTTTTTCCGATAATGATGAAGTTATGCCTCCAGAAATGGCTAGAAAAAACTCTATATTTGTTTTTGATGATGTAGCCAGCAATAAACAACAACACATGAAAGATTATTTCAGTAGAGGTCGTCATCACAACGTTGACGTATTTTATCTTTGTCAAACATATTCTTGTATACCTAAACATCTAATTAGAGATAACGCTAATTTTTTAATTCTTTTTAAACAAGACGGAACAAACTTGCGTCACGTATATAACGATCATGTAAATACAGATATGAGCTATGAACAGTTCTTTGATATTTGTTCGTATTGTTGGCAAAACTCTAAGTTTGGTTTTTTGGTTATCGATAAAGATAGCGATTTACAAAATGGTCGATATCGCAATGGATTTGATGTTTATTTTCAGTTATAAATATGACTTCAAAAAGAGGTAAATGCCCATTCATATTATAGCTTTTGCGTGGTTAACAACTTAACTATGACATCGTTTAACAAAACCAATAATGTGTCTATCGGACGACCGACTTCACGACATGATATTGCAACTAAATCATATGTTGATGATAAGCTAGTGCAATATGGAAATCAACTAACAACAACAACAAGCGACGGACATCTAAGTATTAACGGCAAACGGTTAAAAAATGTTGGAACGCCAATACATGTTGAAGATGCATGCAACAAAGGTTATGTAGTGAAGTTATTGAATGAGCTAAATAAAATCGAGTCTAAAGAAGACATACAACGAAACTTTAACGAGCTTAAAGGTTTAATTTTTTCAATTTGTAAAATAGAGAAAAAAGAACTTGACTTTCAAAACAAACGTCTCGCGGGCTTAGCTTAACCATCATCTGCAAATGATGCAGTAAACCTTATTGCAATGCAGCAACATACATCGAATATAAAAAAATATCTTGAGACCCGAATAACCGAAGTGTTACAACGAGTAGAATTCATTCATGGTTTAGTGCGAGAATTTTCAGAAGATCACTTTCCGTATGATCAAGATACTCTCGACTTGGGTAACAAAAGAATAAGAAATGTTAAAGATCCAATTCAAAATCAAGATGCGGTAACGTATTCTTTTCTTAAAACTCATGTAACAAATGAACTCGATGAAATTGAAAAATCTCTTTTGAATATAAACAGAGATGATGAAACTGTAGATATGTTAAATAGAAGAATAACAAACATATCTCAACCAATCGATTCGTTAGATGCAATAAACAAATATTACTTAGAAAACTTTGCTGCCTCTCGAAAAGATCTAGAAGACTTAATCACTAAATTTAATAAACAAAACTTTTTAAACGTAGACGATGGTGGAACTTTAAATATGATGAGTAAACGAATTACTCACGTAAACAATCCCATATACGATAACGATGTTGCAAATAAGACGTTTGTTGAACAATATGCCGCTTCCCAACGTGAATTTGATCAATTGAAACAAACTGTAAACAATCTACAACATCAAAAACAAACAAATGTTGAGTTTCCTGTTAACGACCAAGATGTGACAAATAAACGGTTTGTAGAACACTATGCTGCTTCACGAACTGAAGTTAATCAACTAAAAGAAATTTTAAGCAATTTACAAACTCGTATTGAGGGTGTTGCTAACAATCTCAATATTGTTAAAAAAGAAGATCTTGAAAGTTATGCTGCTGAATCCAAAGAAGAATATAACAAGTTAAAAACTGAACTAGAAAAAAATGAGCAATTGGTTAACAAAGAACCACTCGAAAGTTTTACTGCATCCAAAGAAGAATATGGTATATTACAGGATGAAGTAAAGAAAAAGAACTTATCGAAATTTATTCTGAAATTCTCCAACACACCATCAATCCATTCACCAGTATACACGCTTCATAATCATAACATACAGTACCAACTTCCCTACAAAGGCATATTAAAACCAATTTTTGTTTCACCAAGATCTCCAATTGTGTATGCAATTTTAAATATACGTCAAGAGATTGAACTGGATGGCAGTGAAATTGTTGTTGAAGAGCAAGATGAAATTCAGTTTCGACTTAGAGACCCTAAAAAACATAAAACTGATGATCTTCCTCTTCAAATCGATTTTGAATATACTATAAATAAGTAAAACAACCACAATTTCCGTTTAGTCATGGAGAAGAGCTCGAAGATTAAAGCTGAAAGTCGAGTAAAGGATAAACCTTCTCGCTTAAAAAAAGATGTTAAAGACAAGTATCTTTCACTTCAAAATGATGTTAGACGAAAAGAATTAGATATAGAGACTAACTTTAAACCAGTAACAAGTTCATTAAATCAACTTGTAGCTATTGCTAATACGTCAACTCAAAATAAAGAAAATCGAAAAAGAAAAGGAAAATATGATGATTCTGAATCCACTGCTACTTCAGACGAAGAAGATGGAGATAGCATCAAAATAATTTCACTACTTAACCGATACTTTGATCCGTTCATTAAACAAAACGTGGATAGAACATATGGTATAACGATAAGAAATGATAAACAATACTTGGGACGTGAACTTGTTTTCTTTGATAAAAAGTGGATAAAATTTGGTGGTGAAAAATTTCCTATAACAGAAGGTCTACTTGAATTGATTCAAAGGAAAGTACCAGACCCCACTCTAATAGATAGGAGTGATTTAAGTTCATATTTGAAATTATTAAATGTTTCAAACGTGCACAAAAGAAATTATACAAGCAATGCAGCTCCAAGAGGAACGCAATCTTATAAGTATAGACATATAATTGAACCCCTTCTCACTGAAGACATAGATAGAATTATAAAAACAGCAGATGAAAATGAAGAAGAAGCAAATACTACGATGCATACTGGATATGGTCAAAAAAAAAACACATCGCGCCACAAGCCATTTGGAAATTTGAAGGCGGAAACAATATTGAATTCCTTCACTGGAATGAACCAAACAAATTGGTATCAAGACTTAAAAAATTAATTGCATCGAAAGCTGCAGGTCACACAGGACTCGACAGCGAAATCTTTGCAATTGAAGAAGAACTAAGAAATGCAGGATATATTGAATAAAAATTCAAACGTTTGTAAAACAATGCACAGTATGTTATAAAACATTGTTTGGAAAATAACTATGAACGAAATCAGACGAGAAATTGCAAATGAACTTCACGCACCGCTTAGAAAAAAGTTTAAAAGACGACGTGTTATTAGCAAAGGAATCGATGACCTCCATGAAGCTGACCTTGTGGACATGTCCAAACTTGCAAAATGGAATAATGGATTTAAATATTTATTAACCATTATTGACGTTTACTCAAAATATGCATGGGCAATTCCTCTTAAAACCAAAAAAGGAAGTGAGATTGTAAAAAGCTTAAAATTTGTTTATTCTCAAAGTAAAAGATTGCCCAATTATTTTCACACCGATCGAGGAACGGAATTTTATAACAGTGAATTCAAAACATGGTCTCAGAAACAAAATCTAAAGCATTATTCCACTGGCAGCTCCATTAAAGCGAGTGTGGTAGAAAGATTTAATCGAACTCTTAAGGAATCGATGTGGAAAGAATTCACAACACGAGGTTCATACCGATGGGTACATATTTTGCCTGAGTTATTAGTAAAGTATAATCACAAAATACATCGCAGCATCGGCATGAAACCTATTGATGTAAAAAGAAACAATCCACCCAGCTTGCCAACACAATATAATGAAACTTTAAGAAAACCAAAATATAAAATCGGTGACATTGTAAGAATATCAAAAATCAAGAAACACTTCACTAAGGGCTACGAAGCTAATTGGACAACGGAGTTATTTACAATTTATAAAGTTCAAAATACTAATCCACGAACATATCTTTTAAAAGATAATAAAAATTTGCAGATATTTGGAGCGTTCTATGAAGCAGAGTTACAACGAACAAAACATCCTAATATTTACTTAGTCGACAAAGTACTACGTAGAAAAGGAACCCGAGCCTTCGTATCTTGGCTTGGATTCGATTCAACTCACAACTCATGGATCCCCAACAAAAATATCTTCTAATTACAACAGTGTAAGTTTTTTTTATACCTCGCAAAAATATTATTATTATTATTATTATTATTAATGTGTCTCTATATATATTTTCAGCTCACTATAACCAACACACGCAAGAAAGAAAAGAATGATTGTACTTACCCGTGCACAAGACCAGCATATTTCAACTCTGCAAACAGCACAGCATCTTCAATTCTCTGCAGCTTGTTGGAAAAAGAACTACTTACCACTTTAAGAACGAAGATCATATCATTTTTCACTATTTCATATTATATAATTAATGTAAACCACAAATGATCAAATAAATATATTTTAAAAAAAATTACACTTCACATTTTTTTAAAAAAGCAAACCACTGTCCAACGTCCATTTTAATTAACAATTTGGACTTCTTCATCCATGTCCTCTTCGACACGCTCCCCAACACTTCCATCTTCTTCTCTTTCTTCTCTTTCCTCTTCTTCTTCAGCTAGAAGAGGAGGAGGAAAGCATGCCATTACATCTTGCAACCTAAGAGTTGCATCGCCGTCACTAAACATTCTAAGTCTGTTTATCATGACCTCTAAAATCATGTCTGTTAATCCATAAAAGAATATCTCCTGACAGTAATTGTTGTCTTTAAAGATTTCGGATATTTCTATATTGATAAGCTGCTTCTCCAACGCGGTGAAGCTATTGAAGATGATATCCTCTTCACCTCTTCTTGATGAGGCGATGATGTTAAAGTTCATCCTCCTCGCTTGGTCTGTAAGAATCCTGATCTTCTTCAGCTCTATCAACTTCTCTAACAATGTGCTGCACAAAGACATGGTGAACTATTGAGTGCATCATGATATAAAACTCAGTGTTATATACTATGAAGTTAAAGCTGCAAAAAAAGCTCTTTTAAACATTTTCACATGGATCTCTGGGAACCGACATCCAATCTCGTTCTCGCTTTAAAAATTACACACATGAATAATGACGTCTAGGAATCTAAAAACAAACAGATCAAGATTCATTTCACACACTCGAGGATATACTTGACTTATAAAACAGCGTAACCAGATTGAGACCATGAAGCAAGCCAGAACACAAAAAACGTTAACATCATTTAAATTAAACAGACATAACATAGCGACAACGAGTAACACAAGTCCACTCCCACGCTCTGGCGATATATGCTCTACTTAAACAGAGTTCAGCTTTAGAACGCCACTTGACTTATTTAGCGAGCGCGAGCAAAAAACTTTAACTACCATGCGTCACATGTGCAGAGAGAGCGGGCTGGTCTCACGGCTCGCCCACACAGCGCGAGCAAAAAAAACGGACCAGATGCATGCCACATGTCTGGTAGCGAGCCAGCTATGTCGACCGCCTCGTCGCACACTCTCATTCAAAAGTTATGACACCCAAGACTCTATCCACTTCCTTGAACAATTACCAAAATATAATTCAATAATCAATCAATAATTAATAGCCATGATACACAACTGACCTCTGCTGTCCTCTCCGTGCGAACACATGGCATGGTGGTCATCCTAGCCATTAGCCATTCACCTGATCCCACCTGGACCACGTGCTCGCTCTAAGGACCCAAGACGTCATCAGGATTACGCAATTTCTGGTCATGATGATGCAATATTTGGAGTCTAGCGAACTCTACTACTAGAAGAGATATTTCTGGCGACTGCTAATGAAGCAAAGAGATAGGTTGGTAGGACACATACCAAGACACCCAAGAATAGCAAACTTAGTTATGGAAGAAAGGTTCAAGGACAAGAACTGTAGGGGTAGACCAAGTTTAGAATATGTTAAACAGATAGCCTTCAATGTAGGGTGTGGTAGCTATATAGAGATGAAACGATTAGCTCGGGACAGATAGGCGCTGAGATCTGCATCAAACCAGTCAAAAGACTAAAGACTTAAACAACAACATGTAAGTTCACCAAAATAATGTTGTGTAACGGTAAATGTTAGTCAACGAACAGTAATGCATTATTAAAACCCATGACACGATACCTAAGAGCTTTTCTAAAATTATTTGAAAATGCCTCTAACCCTTAGCAACAAACAAAAAACAAACTGTCTAACCTACGAGTGTACGGCCTTGTCATACGTAGTAAGTACCTGTTAACCTTGACTAGGGTATAAGAATATTGTCAGTTGACTACTGCCTGTTACTGTGTTCACATCGTGAAAGACCGTCTCACCTACCAGTCTCCAGCCTTGTCATACGCAATAAGCCGCTGTTGCGGAAAACAACATCCATAAATCTTGACATTTAGGAAAGTGCGTATGTGTGTGTGTGTAAATCGCTTGTAATCTAAAGATTGTTCATGTGACTTTACTAAAATTTAATTCACATGTATTAGTTGATATGGAAGTCTCAACAACCAGTCATGGCAAGCCATGTGTCTTCTATAAAGGATATACATATATTGTACAAAAAACAATAAAGATGGAACTGTTATTGGCGATGTTCAAAACAACGATCCAAAAAGTGTCGAGGAATGATTAAAACAAAAGACTCCAACGTATTTACTTCAAACGAACATCATTGTGAATCTCAAATTAATACACATTAAAATACCCAAAATACTCTAACCAAGGTAAAAAGCAAGTCCAAGAAAAATATATTGCTGCTTAAGGTAGTGCATTGTTTGTTAAAAAGCATTTATCATCACCTCAAAAGTCATGTTAGGACAGATGTCAACGTTCAAAAAAACCTTAACACTATCAAAAGCAACGCAGACTCTACAAGAGGTACCTGCGGAAAACAAACAAGAGGAATTGGATAGTTCTAGTGATGATGAGAATGATGATGATGATGATAATGATGGTGACAATGACTATAATAATTTTGATGATAATATTCATAATGATGATGATGATGATGATGATAATAATTATGAAAAAGATGAGGATGAGGGTTTTATGTCTATATAACCATTGCGGCTTCCCTAGTTTTTAAGAACAAGAGTACATGGAGAAAGTTATAAAAAGATCTACAACAAGCGTTGTGTTTAAAAATCTATATCGAACAATGGTAAAGAGATAGAGAGTTGAATTCAGTGTGTAACTATTATAAAATGAAATTAATAAAAATATTGTATGGGTATTGTCTGTTTTTCTTAATTACTATCTCCATGTCCCACTATTAATGCAATTGTTAACCATCAACAGTCTCTGACTAAGTTCAGAAAGAGAGTGGCCTTAAACAATACACTATATCTATGGTTTGTGTACGACTATCATAATAATACAGAGTGGCCAAGCCATGTTAAGGCAATAGTTATGTCAGGTAAGGGATTCGAACCCTTGCTTCCTTGTCCAAGAAATTTGATCTTAAGTCAAACACCTTAACCACTCGGCCAACCTGACAGTTACAAATTTAATTAGTCTTGTGGACTTGAGTGTTTACAAAACTTTTTCCAGTATACATTGATTAAACCACTTGCTTGTTTTGAAATATAGATTTTGTTTTGTTTTACCATAACATTGCAGTTATGAGTCTTGTGAACTGGGTGTTTAATATAGGGTTAAAGGCATTTTCAAATAATTTTAGAAAAGCTCTTAGGTATCGTGTCATGGGTTTTAATAATGCATTACTGTTCGTTGACTAACATTTACCGTTACACAACATTATTTTGGTGAACTTACATGTTGTTGTTTAAGTATTTAGTCTTTTGACTGGTTTGATGCAGATCTCAGCGCCTATCTGTCCCGAGCTAATCGTTTCATCTATATATAGCTACCACACCCTACATTGAAGGCTATCTGTTTAACATATTCTAAACTTGGTCTACCCCTACAGTTCTTGTCCTTGAACCTTTCTTCCATAACTAAGTTTGCTATTCTTGGGTGTCTTGGTATGTGTCCTACCAACCTATCTCTTTGCTTCATTAGCAGTCGCCAGAAACATCTCTTCTACCCCACTCGTCTTAATATCTCTTTGTTTGTAACCCTATTTACCCATCTAATCTTCATCATTCTCCTGTAACACCACATTTCAAACACTTCAATTCTCCACTTTTCTGCTACACCAATTGTCTAAGTTTTACTTTCATAGAGTGCCACGCTCCAGACAAAGGCCTTCAAAAAGACTTCCTAATACCTAAATCTATATTCAATGTCAACAGATTCTGTAGAAATGCTTTCCTTGTCTGAGCTACATACGAATCCTAATCGTCTCTGGTATAATGTCCTGTTTAGCAAACATAGTCGCTCAGTAGGTCTAAGCATTCTTTGTATATAACCCAAAATAGCAAACAGTTTTTCTAAAACCCTACTCACTGGTCAATAACAAGCAGAGTCGCCAAAGTGTTTCGTTGGTAGTTAACTCATGTCTGGTTAATCAATTCCTTTCATATCGTTATCAAATTGTAGTAGTGGGGACTGGCGAACAACGTCAGTTCAACGCACTGCTTTACACATAAATGTAGTTAGGCCCTTTGACATAATTTGGATAAATTCATGGGCCAGTCCATAGGGACCAGGCCAAAGGGACCGGTCCAAAGGGATTAGTCAAAAGGGACTCGTCCACAAGGACCTGCCAACAAGGACTCGTCAAAAATGACCCGTCAACAGGGACCCGTCAACAAGGACCCGTCCACAGTGACTCGTCAACAAGGACCCATCAACAATGACTCGTCAACAATGACCCATCAACAGGGACCCGACAACAGGGGCTCGTCAACAATAACAGGGGCTCTCGCCTCAAGGCCTGACATGCCCCTCTTTGACTATTGGTTTGCCTATCGACAAGCGCAACTTCAAATACTTTTTGATCATCCCTCGTGAGTGGGGTTAGGTTAGGTTACACTACAGCCGCCATCTTTAAAAAGCCCGCCCTCTTACAAAAGCCATGAGTGGGCATGTGTAAAAACAAAAAACAAGCATGTTAAATCATAGTGGCATTCCACCGTACACATGTCTCTTGTGTGGAACAACGTTTAATTTCATATTGGCATTCAAACTCCCACATGTCGCACTTGAAAAGCGAGATTTTCTAAAAAATTACAATTTCTCCCCCTATTAGGGGTAGGTTTTATTTTGGGGTTGAAATATGGTATCCATTGGAAAGGGGGTATCAGCCCGAGTTCAATGACACCTCATTCGTCAAAATTCAACCATGAGTTCGAGAGATATCGCGCCGCCGCCATCTTGTGAGTAGGGTTAGGAGGAGGAGGTCACCGTACTCTCCAAAAACCACTACTTACACAGTTTACTGATTGTTTGTTATGATGCAAGCGGCGGCCGTGCTGCCAACGTAACTGCTGTAGCTAATTCTCGCAGACGCATGTAGGCGCTGCGGAGAACATTTCCGGAGTCACTGTAGAAAATACTCTCCGTCAGACATTTGAAGAAAAAAATCGTCAAGGCTTATTTCTTCCGAAAGTTCTGGTTCCCTGAGGATTCCTTGCTCTTTCCCTTGTTCTGAATACAACGTCCCCTTTAATCTTCTCATATTGTGGCATTGCCGTGACCAACTCGTACCCTCTATTCTGGCGTGGTTTCAATTCTGCCTTGAGTATCAGAAAAAAGTGTTAATTTTCAAGATTTAACTTTCAGCCAGACCAAAATGTAAAAAGTTACATATCATGGTCAAATTACGCCAAAATATGACCCGAGACCCCTGACAAAGTTGGCTCCTGTGGCACGGCGTAAGTAGCACTGACCTGTTCTGACTAGCTTATGAGATCCTAGAATGATAAATGGCCTCAGCGCAAGAACTATTCATTAAAGACCGCGCAAGTAACACTCATCGGAACTATCACGACACTCATAGAACAGCAATGTTTTCTTTTTAATGGACGCTATTGTTGGTTCTGTCTTACTGTATAGTTCTTCACTGGTCCTCAATCGTACCTGTTCACCAACCCAACTTTTGTCTAATTTCTTGCAAAATATCCTTCACCCTATTGTTGTTATTATTATTATTCATTTGATATTCAAACTAATTGCAATAAAAAAAATAGTAGCTCGTTCACACACGAACTAAAAGTATTGTATTACGAACAGAAATCTGTTAATTGTACCGAAGTATAAGAATATAATTCATGGACATTGATTTACAGAACAGCCTATTATAAGGCGGATATACTATGAAACGTAAGACTTGAAAATGAGATAGCTGTCGGGTCTGGAAACTCAGTCCCCTGCATTCTGGGAAGGTGCAGGGACCGATTACTCCATGAACAACCCATGCCCAAGGAAGACAATTTGCCGGCTTATAATACTCGTATAATGGCAGAAGCTGTGACCACCATTCAAATCATGTGTGGCTTTACGTGCGATAATCGTGCAATCTTGGAGATATATTGCGATGATTGCAATCAAATCCACAGACCTTTGTTTCGGTATCGTATCTTCCCGCTTCACAGAGATACGTAGTTGATAAAGGCAGCAATAAGAATGTTGCTTTCTCAGCCAAAGCTCCTTTCAGAGCCAGCCTACCGACGGTGCAACACGTGCAATTGCACGGGGCGGTACGACTTGGGGGGGGGGGGGGGGGGGGGAGGTGGCAGAATATCACAGCAACGAAACTCGTATTTTTAATCGAAATTGTTTTGTGTGTTTGGTTAAATTTCCACATCAAAACGTTAGGAATTTTGCTGACTCATAGCACACTGAACAGGCTATGCCGACGAACACGAAATGCTTACCGGGTACAAACAATGCAAAGGTTTGAAGTTGTAAAAGTAAGAACGGTTCTTTATTAATAACGTAGTCACTTTCAGAGTATCAACAACAATCGAAGCCCTAATAGCAGGACGTTTCCTAGCTCTTATTGTTTTCCTTGTTTGCAGTTTCGGTTACTTGATTTGAGAAAAAAAAAAGTATATTGATTGTCTCGTTTAATGTTTCTAGCAGAGCTCTGATTCAGTTCAGTTATTGCGAGACAGAATACGAAGTGGGTGATCCTTGCAAGTACAGTATTTAAATGTCACACTTCAGTAGGAATCATTTTACAATTGAGCACAGTGGTTAACATAGTGATGTATTGTGCAGTGACTAGTGGTTTAAAACCAATTTTATCGTCAAATTCGTAGTGTGCGCTTATCATTTAATTATATCCGACAAAATAAAAAACTGGCATGTGCCGAGTACCACAAACGTGAGTCAGAAAAAGCACACGATACACAAAAAGAAAGCACGGAAACAGTCGATCTAAGTACAACACAAGTACAAGTGGAAGAAAAAGTCCAAACCAATGATTCAGGATTTGTGCAAGTATTATACTGTAACCGACCAGGGTGCTGAGAATCGATAGCATGCCGAGTTATCGAAGACCTCGGGATCAGTCGCATACCAAGCACGCATAAAATTTACTGTGTTTTCAGTGCCGATAATTTTTTTGGAGCAATGGACGGAATAAATGGTGGGGCCAGAATCGTAATAAGTACGACATCGAAGCCACGAAACCAAGAGGATGTTAATAATAATAATAATAATGATAATCATAATAATAATCATAATAATAATAATAATAATAATAATTATTATTATTATTCTGCTGCGAAAAAGCAAGACAATACAATACGAGCCTCGCAGCTGCGAACAGCCATTTCTAAAAGTTGGGAGACAGAAGTGGTCATTGTCTCTCCACCGAGTTCTTGTGAGAACCTCAATAATTTTCTACAGCCCTCTACTCGAGATAATCTGCATACGCCAGGCATCACCGACGCCAATGTCCCAGGACAATAAGAAAGTAGCGCGAGATTACCTAATTCGCGATCCACATATGCGAATATTTTGTTATAAAGCCATCTCAGAGCTGAGACCTTGCTGATAATTTAGAAATTTAAATAATTTTATTAATGCAGGCAATGACCATGTACTTTTCTAATCTCGGCTAAGTGTTGAGAATGGCCGGAGATATAACGACTTAACGAAGCAAACCGCGGAGGAATTCCTCTTACCCCCTCCAAAGTGACAGCCATGGCGGGAAACCCAGAACCTATATAGACGCGTCATGATGCCATCATCAATTAAAAGGTATCTGCCGATCAATTTCAAAAATTAAAGAAGAATTGAAGCCGTCCCAAGTGAAAGTTTTAAGGAGAACTTAAGATCACTGCGATGCGATGATTTCCCTAGAATCGCAATCGTAGGGTGAAATTAGCCCATTGTGGTAAAATGACGGAACTATATAGGCACTTGCCCGGACCAGGAGAGGGTAGTCAACTTGAATTCTTCGAGCCGTGAGGCTGCACCGCGCCGCCCTGAGAAGCGAAGCCGCGTGGTAGCGTGAAGTCCAGTGAGACTTAGTTCGTGTTTGCGTAGCCAAGTGCCACATTTAATAAATTGAGTATGATATTGTTTCGTCCGTTAACTTCTACCCTTGTTGTAACTCTACCTGAGGGCACGGACTTAAACCATAGGCCACCCAAGGGTTCTTCAGTAACAAGTTTCAGGGGGTTCTGCAAGCTCAGGTATCGGATCGTTATCGTGTCCTTACCGATAGCTTCCACAACAATTACTAACACGCTACTTACACCTAAGAAGTTGGAGGGGAGGGGATTCGGGAATCAGGGAATGATCCCCAATAAAAACAGAATGAAGGCTTAACTCCCAGTTTATTGCTCAAGGGAGCAAAATAAGCTGCCACCAGGATACAAGAGTTGGCCGGGTGTAAAACCCTAAACAAAATGAAATGGTTGGATCTCACCTGATTTCACCAGCTGGTGCTCTCGAGTATCGTCCATCTCCGTGTCCCTTGATCAACGAGCGTTCGGTCCCCACTTTTGCCTGATCTCCCGATCGGCAAAAAAATCGCACACTCAGACTAACTTTCTGTCGTCTATTTCTGACCTCACGGTCAGTGCTCCCCCTCTCTCTCTGGCTCTGGCCCCCTCCACACTTGAGGTAGCTGCTTATAACCAAAAAATCATGCCAACGCACGCGTGCTTGCCTCGGCAACATTGCGCTGACTCTCATGACCTGGGGTTAGCCAAGGTTGAATGACCGGTACGGTTCAAGGTAAAATCGACACCGGACATCACAATATTTCTGTGAATTAGTTGAACTGTGTGAATTAATTATCTATAATAACCACTATCGTAGCCGAGACAGGAATAGTAATATTTCAAAGTACCAAACGGTTAGCTGACCCGAGACGGTATTCAAATAAGCGCTACGCCGTCCGGACCAGATTCAATTATACGGGGAGCCAGATGCAGGTGAATCGAAGCAGCTTAATGTATATGCTATGCTTCAGAGGACATGATCTAGTTGCCATTTGTTGACAAATCCTTTGTAGCCAAGTATTAGAAACCGTCACGGACATTAGCCAGAACAGCAGAGTCGAGGATCGAACGAGTAGTCCGTTCGAGGAACATATTTCGAACTGTACGAGCCCGTACGAGCTGTGTACGCCTGTGACGTTATTGTCGGACGTTATACGCCGGGAAATGCCATTGCGTGTGTTTTATTGCTGCAAATAATTAATTGGATGTTATAACTTTGTGTTTCGTGAATACTTAAGTGTGTATACCTTTTGTTGCTAAGGTCGTGCCTAGACCAAGTATTTCATGTGTGACAAGATCACGTAGATGAACACTATGTATGGACTCAGCATGAGAGGCTAGAAGGCATCAGTTCGGGAGTCGAACGTGGTCATCCTAGGAAACTGTCATGGATTTGTCAACCCCAGGAAACGATGAGTATTAAATTTTCATTAGAGGGGGCATGAATACGGGATCGGGTAGCGAGATAATGTGTACAGTAGTATTTAGATTTTCTTTGCCATTAATCGCCTATTTTCTGTGTAGCTGGGGAGCGAATTATTTTTGTTGGTAGACATGTTAGTGTCTGTATTTGGGACTTGTCAGCCTGTAAAGATAATGCTTGTTTGTTGTGGGCCGTTGGCAAGGAAGTCCATAATTGAGTTTGAGCCCGGACTTTGTAACTGTAAATATATCGCGTACATGTTAGATTTGTTATGGCTATTTTGTAAACTTTTAGTATGATGTAAAACTTTGGAGTGACCATTTAGTGAGGATATTAAATTGTTTTGGTTGTGACATTATTCGAGTCAAGCCAGATTGATTTTTGAGCCATTTTCTGTGTAGATAAGGGCATTATGATCCCTGCCCCTTTTAGTTTTGCCTAGACCGATCGATATTATGATCAGTGATCCAGTTTCGAGAAGGCCTGGCTTACGCCTGTGATTGTGTGTATTTAAGTGTGTGTGTGCAGTTATGTATCCGGCCCGTGGAGCCGTTGATTTATCGTACTAAGTGGTAAGTGATATTCCCGCAGTGTAGCCGTGGAGTATGTTGATTTTTTCAGGTGACGATCCTGAGATATTGGGTGATGATGCAGATATGGTACGGTAGGTTACTTGTGTATTTTTGAAGCACACTTACACAAATTATGTTTTTATTCCCACAGCGCAGTAGATGGGGCAGTTGATCCTGGCCATAATTCTTCGTGACCTAGGTCTGGAAGTTAACGTTAAAATTTGATTCATGTCACATGCAGTATGGCCATTAGAGCATTTCTGAGTTAGCCCCGCTTTTAGAAGTGCGGAACAAGCTTACTGGCTGGTCTCCGTGCTAACGAGACAGCGCAGCAGGTTTTCTGCCCGCATGGCAATGGTCACTGTAAGGGATTAATGACTCGAGTGCAAGGTAGATTTCTGTAGCCTGGGAGTTGTTATTTTTAGTCATGTTGACCTTGTAATGTATTGAGAGCCTGTGTTTGACGGGCCATTGTAGTGTAAATGCTGGCTCGCCACCAGCTGTGTTTTGGTTTGTTGTTGCTGTTGGTTGCGCCCCCATTGTTATTTGTTTGTGTATCTCGCTAACCCTGATGATCAGTATTCGTGTGATCCCAATGGAGCTGACAGACTTCGTGTTCGATGCCCATTATAGAAAAGAATACTCTCGTTCCCGTTTGTGTGTGTCATGGGAGATAAAACTTAGATCCATGCAGCTAGCTTTGTGATTAAAGGCAACTGCCAAGTTGAGTTGAACTTTTTGAATTTGCAATTAGGCATTTGACAGTCACCTAATGTAAATGTCCCCCCCCCCCCAAATCACTGTTTAAAGTAATATTTAATGTTTGCAAGCTTGGCAGCTGAGTTTTTGTAATGCTTTTTTTTTTAGTTTTTATTAAGTGATGGAGAGCAAAGGGGTACCGACTCCGACTGGTATTTTAATTTTTTTATTTTCATTTTCATTTTTTTTGCTCGTTTGGTTTAAAGGTAATGTAGATGTATTCTTATTTTTCTATTTTGACAGTTTTGTTCACTTTTTGTAAAGGGACTGTAATTGTTCTCAGCCTGACAGCCTGGTTCTGAATTAATTATAGGTTTTGTAAAGACCTGTGTATGCCATTTCACGTAGTTAGAAATAACTGTTTCTTTGACCTAGGCCAAATATTTGGATACCGACGAACGTATTATTATTATTATTATTATTATTATTACCATTATTATTATTATTATTATTATTATTATTATTACTATTTTACGGCCTAGAGACACCCAATCGTGTACATAGCTAAACAGGAACAGTGGCGTATACAAAGTTTTGTTTGTGGGAGAGAAGTTTGGCAACCGCTCCGTTTAAAGTAGTCATTTGTCTCACCTTACCTGAAGGTGTTATTATCATGGTGGCACTACCTGACACCTCGATCTACCGATGCGGTTATCTATTTCTCCTTGTACCCACCAGTGATGCTGGAAGTAATGAAGTCAGCTCACGGGGGTGATGGGATTATCTACCGGGATAATTTAGAGATCCGTAGCATTTATTGCACCACAGGATCACCCTACCATCACACATATATTTTAAAAATGGCACCCAATCGTGAAGGCTATATCCAATGTGGAAGGTGAACATATTTTAAAAGGTGAAGATCTGTGATCTAGGATGAATAATCATGTAATTATCGAAGCCAAGATAGAAAGATCGCACCAATTGACGAGATTGCCTGTACTGGACGAAAATTTGTTTATTTCTGGGTAAATAATTAAAATCACACGTTCAATTCATGGGTAAACCCAGAAAACTTTGGATTAAAGTTGTTTTGAAAGATAACAGTCCAAAAAGAGTTAAACATTTATATAGGTAGCCCACGCTTGTGAGAGCTAACTTCATATTCATTAATCATCAATTGATGAATAATTCTTCGTCACATTAATTCACGAACGGATTGGATAGGTAATCCATTTTAGGAAGCTATCCCAGTGTTTGTTTTTGGAGACCTGGACACTAGATAAGCCAATTAGGCAGTTGTCGTTGTTGTCGTGTTTCTAGTTAAAGTAAATGTTGTTATAGGTCCAATAAATGTTCTAATGTGTGTCCCCACACAAGAAAAATGCATGGCAGTGAATGGGAGACCCATACTCCCGTATGTTATATTGATATTTTGTGTTTTATTTGTGAGTGTCGCAGTGGCTACTTCCGAGGAATTGCAAGTTATGTTTGAGGTTCTTTGTAAAAAGATTGAGGAGATTGCGGAAGCAACCCGTGATAAGCTTAGAGTTGCTTTAGAAGTTAGTGACAGAAAGGCAGAGGAAAGGTCCGAAGCTAGTGATAGAAAATTAGAGGTAAATAGCAAGAAGCTTAAAGACACTTTAAAAGCTAGTGATAGAAAATGGGAGAAAAGTTCAGAATCCGCGGATAAGGAGCTTAAAGACAGTTTAGACGCCGTTAAGGCAGAAATTAACTTAAAGACCGAACAGCTAGAGCAAACTTGCATAGCGCATGGCAAGAAGTTAAGGGCCGTGATGGAGCAAGTTACACGGTTCACCACAGAGCAGATCGACAAACTAACACACAAAACGGAGGAAATAGAGCCCATAGTGGACAAAACTTATGAAGAATTGCTTACAGAAGTAAATAAGGTGGATAGTACCGTCAAAGCTATGGGTAAGAATCTGGAAGAAATAACGAGCAATATGGAATCTAAGGACATTAGAGTTACGAAGCAACTAGATGAAGTCCAGTGGCAGATTAGCACCGGAACAGAACGCGTCATTGCTATGAAAAGCCGAGAAGAAAATTTCACCCGACATATCAAAAGACTGCAAATTGGGATAAAGGAATTGAAAGAGGAAATCAACGGACTAGGAGAGCGAAATGAGGAAGACGCCCACGAGAATAAGAAGGGAATGGAAAAAGAAATGGAGGCCAACCTAGAAAGATTCCAGAAGTTGGAAATAGAAATGATATCGAGAATTGAACGCCAGGAGGCAAAATTAATTATAACGGACCTGAGAGGGCAGATTGAGGACGAGGCAGTCCTCGAACTGCAAAGAGAAGCTGCAAGGACGATGGACGACGTCAGGAGCAATAATAATAATACTAATAATAACCACCGTAAGACAGGGTACCAGACGCAGACGACGCCAGAGGCGCCATTAAATGGATTACTCGGAGGGCCTACGAGCATAACATTTGGGACGCCAAAAGCCAGAAATTCGACGCCGAACGACGCCGCGACGCCGACACAGCTTGTTTATGTGATCAGGAACGAAAACGACCACCCTAAACGATACAACGAGAATAGCGTCATGACCCCTAACCAATTCATCCACAAACTGGACGCTTACATTTTGGAAAACCGCATACCGGAGGAAAAGCGCCTGCGCACAGTGGAGAAGCTTTTGGAGGATGCCCCCTTACAATGGTTTCAGAGCTTCCGCTACACTTATCAGTCCCTGGCAGAGTTCGAGCAGGTTTTCCTAAAAACGTATTGGAGCCTCGAACGCCAACAAAATTTGAGACTGTAGTTATATTCCTGTAAGTTATCAACGCAAGGGCCGACGACACACGCGGAATATTTTATTGCGCAATTCGCTAAGATGAGAGAGCTGGACGATCCCCCTTACGAACACTCTCTGATAGCCGCAATTAGTAAACAGCTACCTGTAAACGTTCAAGAGACGCTTATCGCTGCAAACGCCCAGACGGCAATACGAACAGAGGGAATTATGAGACAACTGGACCACACTAGTGCGCATTTACAACGCATGAGGGCCTTTGAACAAATTCATGCGGCAGAAATCCAAAGAATGCCAGCCACACGGAAGCAGGGGACCACTACAGCGAGCCCGTCCCGCGATAACACCTGGAGGAGGTACAAGAGCCGACCACCAAGGGGTTATGAACCTAGGTACCAGGCAAGGGAAGTGCGAGGATGGAGCAGGCAGTACCTTCCTAGAGGACCCCGCGGACGTAAGGACCAAGGATGCCACAACTCAGCGCCGTACAAACCGCGAGAGGGAAGGCATGAAAGCTACAGGCCACGGCCGATCCAACAGGAGATAGGATTTTCAACGAGCAGGCACGGAAAGACCTCGAACAAAGATACGCGGAGTCTCAATAATACCTGAAAGATGATGATGATGATAATTGTTGTTTTAAGGGACCTAACTTCTAGGTTATCGGCCCAGTATACCTGAAAGAACTCCACAGTAAGAATGGAGATGGGCAGGCCAGGACCGAAACTGGCAAATGGAGAGAGGCTATCCAGCATCGTGAGGACCCAGACAGGCACTATTAGGGAGCCCAGAGTCTGGAACTCCAGCGAGAGAGAGGGGAGGCAGCGTCGCAGAATAATGGCGGCGAGCAACAAAAAAAGCGCAGTTCTAGAGAGGGGAGATAGCCCCAGACTTGACCAAGATGGCGGACACCAAGAGTGGGTGTTTGCGAAAATTGAGAAATGGGTAGCGCAACCAGAGGACCTCATTGAGGACATGTACAAGGAAGAAAGGCCCACTGTTAAGGAGTTACCTGTAATTTATGTACGCGTGGGAGGAATTATGATCCAAAGTCTGGTCGATACTGGAGCCAGTATTTCGGTAGCAAGTGGTGCGCAATTCAAAGAACTGGAGAGAAAATTTAAAGTACCTGTAATTCCAGTAGCAAATGCCAGAGTGAAAAGCATCATCCCCGACCTACAGCGGAATGTAAATACCAGGTGTATTTGGATTTTAAAATTGGAAATTATACCATATGGCACCCATTCTTAACTATGAAAAAAATCAGCTTCAATTTCAGCCTCGGAGCGGATTTTATGAGAACTAATGGAGCCGTCATTGACATGCGCGCAAATGAGATTAAGTTTCGCACGCATGATACAAAGGAAATTGACCTACGGTTGAATGAAGCGGAACCAAGGGATCAAGGTCAAATTTGGAGCATTGACATACAAGATGCCGTCACGTGGAAAATTACGGCATTACTACATACAATAGTGGAGGAGTTCGTTGAGGAAAATATCTTAAATATTTCTACAGAGTTCGGCGCTACACTTGAAGGGAAGGTGGCTGAGGCAAAAATTAAACCACATGAAAGAGAGGAGCTGCGGACAATTTTAAGAAAATACCAGGAAGTTTTCGATAACAAACCGGGGAAAATTAGAAATTTTAGCTAGCTTCGCATTCCAAGTGAATGACTGGAGTCCATACAAGAAAAAGGTGTACCCCATAGCAGAGAGGCATCACGAGGAGGTAAAGAAAACAATTAAAGTCATGGAAGAGGCCGGAACAAATTCGAAGAAATCCACCCCATTCGTGAATCCCATTGTCACTGTGCAGAAGGCAGACGGGAGTGTGAGACTGTGTCTCGATGCACGCGAGATCAACTCCAGATTGCTGCCCGAATTCGACCAAGCTCCACCGATTAGGGAAGTAGTGAAGAAGTTCAGAAACAATAACAATTTCTCGAACATCGATTTAACGATTAGTTTTCACCATGTGGAGCTAGAAAAGAAATCCCAACTTCTCACAGGATTTATTTTCGACCAGCAAACGTACATTCATAATCGCTTACCATTCGGGATTCAAACCGTAAGTTGTGCACTTATCCTAACCCTGGATCGCAACTTGACGGAATAAGTTAATGTATGCACCGTCCGTTATGTAGACGACATCTTACTTGCTTCAGAGACGCTAGAAGAGCATATTCAAAATTATGAAAAACTTATTTCGAATCTTCAGTCGGCCAACTTCAAAATTAACTTTAATAAGTCCCACTTCTGTCAAAAGGAGATTTTATATCTTGGACACATTATCGATGGGGAAGGAATTCGGCCTAATCCCACCAAAAGTACTGCAATTCAAAGTTTCCTACGCCAAGACGGATTAAGCACATCCGCATGTTTCTGGACATGACTGGCTTTTTCTCAGAAAATTGTCCTAACTATATGGAGACGGTCACGCCACTGCAAGACCTTTCATAAAAGAATAACCGATGGTTATGGAGTAAAGACGTCGACGAAGCTTTCCAGCGAACCAAGGACCTTCTCTATTTGAGAGCGTGAAACTGGGATATCCAAATTTCAATTGGAAACTCTTGCTACAATCGGATGCATCGAAAATAGGGATCGGAGCAATGTTGTACCAAGAAGACCCCAAATGCCCAGTGGAAAGGATATATTTAGGATTTCTGAGCCAAAAATTGAGGCGTCATGAAATTAATTATACCGTTACTGAAATTGGAATTCTTTCAGTACTCCATGCATTGCAGCATTGACGAAAAATTATATATGGCCTCCCGATACTTTTGAGAACAGACCACAAGGCACTTACCTTCATGTTGAAAACTAGTTTAACTAGTGAGAGGATAATTCTTTGGGCTCTCTACGCATAGCAGTTTGATATGCAGATTGAGCATTGCCCCGGAAAACAGAATGTTATTCCGGACATTTTATCCCGGAACCCGGTGGAGGATGAAGAAGTGGAAATACATCACGCCACGCTTTAGCAGGAAGACCATGACTTTCTCGCAGACTTATCGAAACTTGGGATGGGCTAAGCTAATGGGAGGATTACTTCCGGAAGATTCGCCAGCTAAGGCCAAGATGGAGAAACTCGCGCCAAAATACCACTTCATGAATGGATTTTTACATCAGTTTATCGACGAGGAACACACCAAGCTTCGCATCTTAGTTCCACCGATATTCCAGTGCCGACTAGTCTGGTATGTTCACTGTGTCTATGGACGTGCGGGCTGTGACAAGGCATTCACTGTGATTCGGGAGGCATTCACATGGCCACGTATCCAAATTACAATCCGGGAGGTATTGAGGACATGCAATACTTGCCAACGCATAAAGCACAATGCATTTTTGATGAAGCAGCTATCCTAACTGGTCTTATCATCGAAGCTGAGAGAAATGTACGCCTTTGACTTTTATGGGCCTCTCCCAGCCGCCAGAAGAGGCATGAGGCACATACTAGTATGTCTAGATGCGTTCTCGAAGATCGTGAAACTGTGTGCTGTGCAAAAGACAACCTCAAAACAGGTGTATAATAAAAGCAGGAACAAAATTGTATCTGAAATGGGGAAACAAGAATTTATTTTATCCGACCATGGGTCTTGCTTCACAAGAGGACTTTTCAAGACAGAGCTAGAAGGAGGAGGAATTCGGCATATTCTAAGTTCTATACGCCATCCTGAGGGCTAACCTTCAGAACGTCTGATGCAAGAGATTGCAATTTTACCGGATATATTGCCCGGACGCGCATTATCGTTGGTTAGGTGTCCTGGGGACCATAGAGACGTACATAAACACCAAAAACCACGAATCTACATCGGAGGTCTCAACGGTAGTTCACTTCGACCAGTATCCTGACAGACCATGGAATAGGATCATAAGTTGCCCAGTAGACGCGAGACCCGCGCCACATCTCAAAATTGAACAAACCAAGGCAAGCCTGCCCAAACAAGCCGAGAAGAGACTGAAGCGGATTAGAGGGATAAGATAACACCGACCCCTAAGGTTAGGAAAGTACTTGGTGAAGAAACCTGCCATTTCAAGCCCTTCAGCGCGATTCTACGCACAATTTGCCGCCATCTACAAGGGACCTTACGAAATTATACAATGTTTAGGAAATAACGCTTAAAAAATTTGAGAATTAGGAGGAGAGAACGAGGGCACCCACAACGGGCCAAACTTGAAAGTATACAACCCCAGGAATGTATTAGACGAACCGCCGCCTGCCCAAGTGAATGCCATTATGATGGAAAGAAACATCGCAGAAGAGCGACCGCACAGGTATGAGCTAGTTACGCAGAAGGACGAACTGGGGAAGTTACTCTGCGCAGCCTTGGAGCCCAACGGGAGAAGAACAGCGCGAACTGCTACTACTTCGAATACTAGAAAGGGAGAGTGTACCAAGAGAGAACCCCGCGGAGGATGAAGAGATAGCGATGAACTCAGCATTATAATACCTAATGACCTTGGTGTTAAAATTGAAAATTTGTACTGTTTCCAATCGTATAAAGTTTTCAAACTGAGCAGGGGGAAATTGTAACCAATCAGGGGGCTAAGAATCGATCGCATGCCGAGTTATCGAAGACCTCAGGACCTGTCCCATACCGAGCACGCAGAAAATTTACCGTGTTTTCAGTGCCGGGAACTTTGTTGCAGTGATGGACGGAAGAAATGACGGAGCCTAAATCGTAAAAAGTACGACATCGAAGGCACGAAACCAAGAGGATCTTAATAATAATAATAATTCTGCTGCGAAAAAGCACAGGAAGAGTGCAGAAGGGATGGCCTACGTGAGCAAGAAAATGCAAGCCTCGCAGCTGCGAACAGAGACTCCTAGAAGACAGGAGTGGTCATTGTCTCTCCACCGAGTTATTGCGAGAACCTCAAGAATTATTTACAACCCTCTACTCGTGATAATCTGCCCACGCCAGGCATCACCGAGGCCAATGCCCCAGGACAATAAAAAAAGTAGCGCGAGATGACCTAATTCGCGATCCACATATGCGAATATTTTGTTAATAAGCCATATCAGAGCTGAGGCACGGGTGTTAATTTAGAAATTTTAATCTCGGCTAAGGCAAACTGCGGAGGAAATCCTCTTACCCCCACCAACGTGACAGCCATGGCGCGAAACTCGGAACTCATAGACGCGTCATGATCATATCATCAATTAAAAGGTATCTTCCTATCGATTTCAAAAATTAAAGAAGAATTGAAGCCGCCTCAAGTGAGAGCTTTAAGGAGAACTTAAGATCACTGCGATGCGATGATTTCCCTAGAATCGAAATCGTAGGGTGAAATTAGTCCATTGTGGTAAAATGACGGAACTGTATAGGCAATTTCCCGGACAAGGAGAGGGTAGTCAACTTGAATTCTTCGAGCCGTGAGGCTGTACCGCACCACCCTGAGAAGCGAAGCCGCGTGGCAGCGTGAAGTCCAGTGAGAATTAGTTCGTGTTTGCGTAGCCGAGTGCCGCATTTAATAAATTGAGTATGATATTTCTGTGGATTATTTGAAATGTGTGAATTAATTATCCATAATAACAACTAGCGTAGCCGAGACAGGAATAGTAATATTTAAAGTACCAAACGGGTTGGTGACCCGAGAGGGTACAGAAATAAGCGCTACGCCGTCCGAACCAGATTCAATTATACGGGGCACAAAATGCAGGTGAATTGAAGCATCTTAATGTATATGCTATGCTTCAGAGGACATGATCTAGTTGCCATTTGTTGACAAATCCTTTGTAGCCAAGTCCTGAGTATTAGAAACGGTCACGGACCTAAACCAAAACAGCCGAGTCCAGGATCGAACGGTTAGCCCATTCGAGGAACATATTTCAAACTGTACGAGACCGTATGAGCTTTGTATGCCAGTGACGTTATTGTCGGACGTTTGAGCGCCGGGAAATGCCATTGCGTGTGTTTTATTGGTGTAAATAATTATTTGAGTGTTATAACTTTGTGTTTCGTGATTACATAAGTGTGTATAACTTTTGCTGCTAAGGTCGTCCCTAAACCAAGTATTTCATGTGTGACAAGATCACGTAGATGAACACTATGTATGGACTCAGCATGAGAGGCTAGAATGCATTAGTTCGGGAGTCGAACGTGGTCATCCCAGGAAGCTGTCATGGATTTGTCATCCCCAGGAAACGATGAGTATTAACTTTTCATTAGAGGGATCATGAATACGGGATCGGGTAGCGAGATAATATGTACAGTAGTATTTAGATTTTCTTTGGCATTAGTCGCCTATTTTCTGTGAAGCTGGGGCGCGCATTATTTTTGTTGGTAAACATGTTAGTGTTTGTATTTGGGTTTTGTCAGCCTGTAAAGATAATGCATGTTTGTTGTGGCCCGCTGACAAGGAAGTCCATAATTGAGTTTGAGCCCAGATTTTGTAACAGTAAATATATCACGTATAGGTTGGATTTGTTATAGCTATTTTGTAATCTTGTAGTATGATGTAAAACTTTGAAGTGACCACTTAGTGAGTAATTGAAATTGTTTTTGATGTGACATTTTTCGAGTCAAGCTAGATTGATTTTTGAGCCATTTTCTGTTTAGATTAGGGCATTAGGATTCCTGTCCCTTTTATTTTTGCCAGACTGGTCGATATTATGGTCAGTGGCTTACGCCTGTGATTGTGTGTATTTAAGTGTGTGTGTGCAGTTATGTATCCGGCCCTTGGAGCCGTTGATTTTTCGTGCTAAGTGGTAAGTGATATTCCCGCAGTGTAGCCGTGGAGTATGTTGATTTTTTCAGGTAGCTATCCTGAGGTATTGGGTGATGATGCAGATATGGTACGATAGGTTAGTTGTGTATTTTTGAAGCACACACACACAAATTATGTTGTTTTTTTCCTCAGCGCAGTAGAGGTGGCATTTGACCCTGGCCATAATTCATCGTGACCTAGGTCTGGAAGTTAACGTTAAAATTTGATTCATGTCACATGTAGTATGACCATTAGAGCATTTCTGAGTTAGCCCCGCTGTTAGAAGTGCGGAACAAGCTTACTGGCTGGTCTCCGTGCTAACGAGACAGCGCAGCAGGTTTTCTGCCCGCATGGCAATGGTCACTGTAAGGGATTAATAACTCGAGTGCAAGGTAGATTTCTGTAGCCTGGAAGTTGTTATTTTTAGTTATGTTGACCTTGTAATGTATTGAGAGCCTGTGTTTGACGGAGCATTGTATTGTAAATCCTGGCTCGCCACCAGCTGTGTTTTGGTTTGTTGTTGCTGTTGGTTGCACCCCCATTGTTATTTGTTTGTGTACCTCACTAACCCTGGTAATCAGTATTCGTGTGATCCCAATGGAGCTGACAGACTTCGTGTTCGATGCCCATTATAGAAAAAGAATACTCTCGTTCCCCTTTGCGTATTTTTGTGTGTGTCGTGGGAGATAAAACTTAGATCCATGCAGCCAGCTTTGTGATTAAGGGCAACTGCCAAGTTGAGTTCAACCTTTGGAATTTGCAATTAGGCATTTGACAGTCACCTAATGTAAATGTCACCCCCCAAATCAGCTGTTTAAAATAATTTTTAATATTTGCAAGTTTGGCAGCTGAGTTTTTGTAATACTTTTACTTTGAGTTTTTATTAAGTGAGGGAGAGCAATGAGATACCGACTCCGTCTGATATTTTGAATTTCTAATTTTCATTTAATTTTTTTTGCTCGTTTGATTTAACGTAAATGTAGATGTATTCTTATTTATCTATTTAGACAATTTTGTTCATTTTTTTGTAGGGGATTTTAATTGTTCTCAACCTGACAGCCTGGTTCTGAATAAATTCTAGATTTTGTAAATCCTGTATACGCCACTTCACGTAGTTAGAAATACTTGTTTCATTGACCTAGGCCTTATATTTGGATACCAACGAACGTTCCACAACCGAGATTATTATTATTATTATTATTATTATTATTATTATTATTATTATTATTAGTATTATTATTATTACTATTATTAAGGTATAGAGACACCCAATCGGGTACAATACATCCCGATCCCATTAACAACTAAGGCGAGAATGATACCGATTTAATTTCTTCCAGTTCAGGGAAATTAACCGAGAATCTTGAATAATTGACTGATCCTATAAAATGGAATCCCTCTCTAAGTACTCCGAAAGGCTAAAAATTGTAAAGAATGGTTTCCCGAAGTCAGAGAGTGATTTCGTTTTACCTCGTAGTTGTAATGGTCGAAAATATTAATTAAATTCTTACAGTAGGGAGCTAAGGAACGGAGATCGGATTGATCGATCATGGTTAGTTTACTGTAATGAAGCGGTCTGTTTGTTTTGATTTTGTTGCAAAATGTATGTGACATATGATGGATGTAATGATTTGGGGGATTTATCTAACGTACCTAACCGAGCACGAAAGATATAAGGCCCACTTGGATTCCCATTCAAATTGGATTGAGTTGTTGCCTCACATAAGATTAGAAAATACATTTGCTTCAACGCATCAAAAATGGTAAAATGCAGAGACTTGACATTGGTGAGGCGAAATTCGATTGTTCATTTCTTGTCGCAACAATGTTTACCTTTTGGTGTAACATCCGATATACTGTACGATCCTAATAATGGCAACGATCTGAAGCTTGTTGATTTAATTGCTATGTCTGAACATTTGCTGAGAGTTACTCGTTCCACTGCTAGTATTAGTAGTACTCAAATGCATTACCTTGGAAAACACATTCACGTCGAAAAATTTCTCTCGTCTCTTCAGTCGTAAGAAAAGAAATCGATTCTATGGTGCACAGTGCTAAATACTGCATTACAGCATAGTTATGGATTGTACTCCTGACATAAGTCATGCAGCGCAACTGACGCTAATTGTGAGATTTTTTAATACTAGCCCGGATGATTCACGAATATTTTCTCGGGTTCATTCATTTAAAAAAATGTCAGATCTGAATATTTCTATCTCATATACGCGGACAATGTTATAGTAATGGATCTAATATGAAAGGAAAATATTCAGGAGTTCAGCAGCGCATTAAAGATTTAAATCCGAGAGAATTGTTTATTCCATGCAGTTCTCATTCCCTTAACTTAGTTGTGAATTATGCCGCTATGTCATCTACTGAAATTGTACGTTTTCATGGGCGTCAACGCTGCATTGGGGAATCCTTAAAAATCATGTCACAGCCCTAACTACAATGTCATTAAGTTTCACCCCCTGTGAATCAAGAATAATAGCCATCCGTCCTTTACAGCATCGTTTTCCAACCTGTGGTTCGCGAACCCCCAGGGGGTTTGAAAATATTTCAAGGGGATCGCCAAACACTTTTCCATAATGGCGGGTTTCAAGGTTAGACCTATTACTGTTTCCTTAATTTCTGCGGCATAGTCACATTATTATTACCGGTATTATTATAATTATTATTTTAATGCTCCTTGTTACCTATGTGTAACATCGGGAATTTATTTCATTATTTCCACAATAAATTAATATTTACCGAGAATGCTTCATTTACATGTATGGAACAACGTTAGGGATGCATTTGATTTCAATACAATGGCAATTTAGTCTGCTAGCTTCTTTGTGTCCTAACAATACTAACAACAGTACCGCAACCCCACTAAGGAACAGTTACATGTACATTCTATTTTTAAATGTCAGTGGTTCACCCAACTCAGATCGTTGTAGAAGGGGTTCGCGAGTCGAAAAACCGTGGGAACCGCTGCTCTTCAGTATCACATTGATGACTATTATGATACTTTGACAGAGACTGCTGATGATGAGTTATTGAACAAAATGGCAAGGCATGAATGTGAGTCGCTTGCTTTTAATCTCGGGGATTTTATTTTCTTATGTTACTTAGTTCTATGGCACTACTATTTAATGAAATTAATGCCGCTAGTAACTACTGCAAAGCATTGCAATGGAATTCTCTACTGCTGTATCAACCTTAGGCAGTGTTCTCCAAAGCCTTGAGAATCTCAGGAACGATGGATCATTCCAAAGCTTTCTTGTCAATGCTAGAACATTAGCTGAAAATCTTGAAGTTGACCCTGATTTCAAGCCTGCATTTGTATATACGAGAATCCGTAGGCAGAAACAACAGCTTGGTTATGAGGCAAACTATGAGCCAATTTTATATCCGGAAGCTAAAAATAGACTTTTTCTTCCTTGCTTCTGACGTCGCGACGATGTAACGATTTCCTTTCAAGAAAGATTTGAGCAACAGGGCTATCATAGTTCTCAGTTTTCATTCTTATATGATATCCCTCAGTTCAAATCTGAGAAAACGAATAGACTTCTAACCAAATGCAAAAATTAGAAAGTGTTTGAACACATGGAGATAATTTAGGTATTGACGCCATAGAACTATTTGATGAATTGAGAATAGTTTCACACTCTAATCAGAAAATACGAAGCCAATTGAAGTGTTGCGTCACATTGATAAAAACAACATTGCCCCTAATGTCGCCGATAACAATCGCAAGTGGTGAGCGGAGGATTTCTAAATTAAAACTTATTAAGACGTGTTTGCGATCTTATATAACGATTGGAAGGACTTGCAATGACCTCAATTGAACACGAAGTCGGTCATAAATTAGACTACAAAGTACTTACCCTCTGATTTAGCGATCATTAAAGCGAGAAAGGTCAGGTTTTAGACAGGTAATCGTGTAGTAGCTGAAGAGCTCTTACATTGTGTGGATGCAACACGCAAGCAAAAATGGACAGAGACTGTTGAGAAGTCGAATTTTCAACACTCAAGCAGAAAAGCCTGGAGTCTGCTAAGGAAGCTTGGAGGAAATTCTGTACGTCAAAGAGAGCAACCTAGTATTATGCCAAATAAGATTGCCAGCCACATTGTATCGACTTCTAAGGTGCCACAAGATAAAGACCATAGACGAATGCTGAAAATAAACTTCAAAAAAATAAAAGCATCATTTCCATCAGCTTTGTCTTACTCCGAATTATTCACCCTTGAAGACTTCAATGTGGCTACAAAAGATATCAAACATGGGAAAGCCCCCGGATTTGATGGCTTTCATCCTGTGTTTCTTTTAAATCTGGGTCAAACTGCTCGAAAATGGCTTGCTCGTTTTTTCAATGATATTCTTAACAAAGGGATCAGTTCAAGGAAACTAAAATTATAGCTGTTTTGAAACCTGGTAAGCTAAAAGACGCTCCCCAAAGCTACAGGTCTATAGCATTGCTGAGCTGTAGCAACAAACTTCTCGAAAGACTGATTTATAACAGGATCAGTCCGAATATCTCAGAACACATTCCTGTGGAACAGGATGGCTTTAAACCTAATCACAGGTGTTGTGATCAAGTCCTTGCTCTTACATCGCATATCGAGTCTGGTTTTCAACTCCAGCTGAAAACGTCTGTTGTGGTTATCGATCTCTCTGCCGCTTATGATACAGTATGGAGAGAGGGGCTACTCTATAAACTGTCTCGAGTAATACCTTGCAGAACTACTGTACCATGCAACTTATTGGTAATATGCTCAGTAACAGACTTTTCCAAGTCATTCTAGGAAAAAGAATGAGCCAACAAAGGAAGCTGTACAACGGGCTCCCACAAGGTTCAGTGCCGGCTCCCCTTTTCTTCAATCTGTATCTCTCAGATCTACCAGATACACAGTCCAGAAAGTTTTGTTATGCTGATGATATAGCTTCGGCTATAAGGCACAAGGACATCAGTGTCATGGAGAATGTGCTCAATGATGACGTAGCTAGGCTTGAAAGATATTTCCATAAATGGAGGCTCTAACCAAGTGCAACAAAAGCTGACGTATCATGTTTCCACTTAAACAACAGAATGGCTGATTGTGCAGTACATGTATTGCTTCAAGGTTCAGTGCTGAGAAATAATCAACACCCTAAATATTTAGGTGTCACTCTGAATCGCACATTGTCTTTCAAAAAACATCATGAAAGTACAGCCGCCAAAATTAGAAGACGGAATAATTACCTTAAGAAGCTTTGTGGAACTACTTGGGGAGCTTCTGCTATAACTCTGAGGTGTTCTGCATTAGGTCTTGTCTTCTCCGCTGCTGAATATTGTGCTCCAGTTTGGCGGAACAGCCCTAATGTAAAGATAATTGATACCCAACTCAATAACACCATGAGACTGATCAGTGGCCTTATTAGAACTACGACTACTTATTGGCTTTCTGTCCTTAGCAACATCATGCCTCCTGACCTACACAGGAAAGCTGCCCTGATCCGAGAGTATAAGAAAATCATGAGTAACCCAGCTCTTCCTATTCACTGCGACATCCCTGATCTGAATAGAAACCGACTGAAATATAGACATACACCCATCAAATATGCTAGGGATCTCACAGGCAACAACTTTAAGCCGAATATCCAATGGAGAAATGAATGGAGCACCAACGTCAACCTTGGAGCTTGGAGGGATTTAATTGGAAGAAGCGCTGCACCCGGTTTTGACCTGCCAAGAAGAACGTTGGCTACCCTCAATAGCATCCGGACTAACCACGGAGTCTGTGCTTAATCACTCATCAGATGGGGGAAAATTCCTTCTCCCCAATGTGACTGCGGTGCTCCTTCACAGTCAGTTCACCACATTGCTCATGAATGCCATAGAAGAGCATATCAGGGTAAGCGGTCTGACTTCCTGTTGGCAACACCTACAGCATTGCAATGGATTAGGAATTTAGATTTAAATATATATACCTTCCTTGTCATGTTTCCCTGGAAATATGTATATGTCATTGTATATTGGTATGACCATTGTTAGCCACTAGAAAATGTCTCACGTTATTGCACTTAAATAACTCACAAGACGCTGGATGTTTCATAGCATACACACAATCGTTTCCGGCAAAGATTTATTAAGTTGTACTGGTTTTCTACACATAAAATCGACACACATAGCTCACAGTAAACCGTTTTCTTGTTATGAATTCGGAAAACCGTTAAGCGATTTACTTGCAATTCACTCACACTTAAGCATTCACGAACATATAATAAAACACCGTGAGAAGATGTTCAGCAACTAAAATGAATTTACGTTACTTCAATTCAAAACTCAATAGGGCTACCAATTAGAGAACTCGAGAAGGTGTACAGTGAAACCTTCTGGCCTTCTAATACAATTTGTCGGCCTTTTCTTGCCCCATGGAGAAACAGAGTTTCCAGGGAGTAATGAAATACGGATCTTAGATTGGAACGTTGAAGGCTTAAGAGGAGTACTAAGCAATTCGCCAAGAGGCATCTTTAGTGACTTCGATGTATGTGTATTTACGGAGACATTTGTAAGTAGAGAACAAAATACTATTGTGCAGGGATTTTACAACATACATTCTCCAGCTAGGAAAGACGCCAGAGGAAGGCCGTCGGGGGCAGTGTCGTGTCTCATCAAGCCGAATCTGTCTCCTTTTCATGTTATACTGGTGGACGAAGACCAAGTTGTTGTATGAACAAGGATAGGAGTCATTATATGCGCAATTACAGACCTAATTGCAGCTCAGTAGGTATAATTGACAGCTCACAGAAAGCAATTGACAGTGTACCTAATAATCCCAGTGTAATTTTGGCAGGAGATCCCAACTGTCCCATGGACAAGAACAGTAGGAAAACAGATTTAGTTCTGAAATATCTCACCCAGGAGGGGTTAGCATTAGTGAATGATCGGAAAATGCGAACATACCTTTGCCACAACGGAGGGAGTGCGATAGATTTAGTGCTAGTAAAGGCCTTAGAGGTGTAGTCCCAAACACCCCTAACACGATCCGATCGCGCACTGATGAGAAAGCACATCCCAAATATCTTCCGCAGCAAGGCTAAGGAGAGACGACTTATGAATGAAGTGAAATTTAAGAGATCTATAAATGCAATCACACTACAGAAAAACTCAGCTGAAACGCAGAGCATGATTCAAGTAATTCGAGAAGGGGAGATCGATGAAGCGTCACTTCTCGTAGCAGGTTTTATAAAGGAAGTGGCCGAAACACGGAATGGCCCCCGTAAAGCGAAAGAGTGGTTCGACAGTGAGTGCTACCACGCCAAACAGGCAACTTTGAAGAAGATGCGAGAAGCTAGGCAAAGTACAGATATCGCCAAGTTGGCAGAATATCAAGCTGCTAGAGAGGCGTACAAAACTCTCTTGAAAGATAAGAATGTCAGTCACATGGAAACACAAAGCCAAAATCTAATGAAAGAAATGGAAGATAAGGCTTACAAAGCATTGCGCCCACGCCAGCCAAGATTTCCATCTGACATACCAATGGAAGTATGGGAGGAGCACATGGAAAATATACGGTGTAAACGTGACTCAACACCTCAATTGGAAGTAGAAATTGAACTGTGCAGCCCATTCACCCGAGAAGAAGTAAGAAAAGTGATTTCAAGTGCAAAATCTAACAAGGCACCAGGGCCCGATGGCATATGCAATGTACACCTGAGGACATCACTCCCTTATCTAGAAACGGTGTGGTTAGAACTGATGAACAAGTGTCTGGAAACAGGGAAAATCCCAAATGCATGTAGGAAAGCCGTCGTTAAGATGTATTACAATGGGAAAGGAGAAGTACACAGCTCAGAATCGTATCGCGGAGTTGCACTTGAATCAGCAGTTTTTAAGATACTAACCCAACTGATGACACAGAGAATTAACGGCATAATGGATCCGCTAATTCCGGACGAGCTGTTTGGATTTAGAGTGGGAAGATCGACTCTGATGGCAGCCGAATGTCTCCTACAATATATCCATGAAACAATCGGGGGAAAATGTAAAATGTACGTAATGTGCATAGACTACTCAAAGGTATTTGAGTCAGTGGATACAGTGAATCTTGCCAGAAAACTAGAAAAAATCATTGGGCGTACATGGATCATGAGGTTAGTAACCATCATGCAGTATTAGCGGAGAACTATGGTCAAATAAGTGACAACCTAAGCAAATCAGGGTGGATTCGGCAGACGAATGGGGTATTGCAGGGTGACCCGCTAAGTCCACTGCTGTTCAACGTTTTTACACATGATGCGATCAAGGAAATTAAGAAACAAACCCTGAAGGCTAAGGCATACATATATGCTGATGACATGGCTCTTGCGTCTGAGAGTAAAGTGGAACTACAAGTAGCCATAGACTTGCTGACGGACTGGGCAGAGGAAAATGAAATGGCCCTTAATGCGGACAAAACAGGAACAACCTTCACAATACACCTAAAGGAGAGAATTATTGCAGCTATACGTAGCATCAGTGATATCAAACACCTGCCACAGCTATCATTGGAAACAGCCATGGCATTGTTTCATGCAAAGACAGCTACAACAGCAATATATGGCCTAGAGCTAATATGGGAATTTCTCTCGAAAAAAACATTTACAAGATTTGGAAAGGTTGAAGGCAAGATTTCTGAAGCGAGTTCTATGTGTGTCGAAATATACACCATCTCGTCTGGTCTATGTCCTTGCAAAGGAGACGTATTTTGTGGAAGACTTATGGCTGAGACTTCTACTTCCGGAGACAAGGGCCTACACAGAATTACTGCAGGAACTACACTTGAAGAGGGATACGACATGGGATGAATGTTATTCCACAGATGCGTTGATTAAGTGGGAATGGGCGCGTGGAGGATATGATCTGAGGCATACAGTCACCAGGTTTGCCGTGTATGGATTCCACCACAAATATGTAGAACTTCGGGATTCCACGAGCCAGGTCCAGGCTGCGTGTGTGTTCACTGTGACCAACAGTGTGATATATACCATGCTATGAAATGTGTTCGTAGACAAGTAAGCGTGACACAATTGTGTCAATAACTGTTGGGAGTGCATATCCTATTTGAATGTGTATCTTTATGGCCATTGGCTGCAATAAAAGTTTATTTATCAATGTATGTGTATGTATATATTTATCTTGCTTGCTTTTTGTTTGTATACGATAAATAAATTAGACAGCAGTTCTATATGACGTAACAATTTTAAATTCTGTCGTGTGTGATTTAAAGATATACTTTATATCTAATTAAATGAGTGTGTTCGCAAGTTCTCCATTCCACCTAGGACAAGAACAGCATTCTACTACATGTAAGTACACAACTGTCATTTTTATATTTTTGTATTGTCGAATCGAAATGTGTTGATTACGATTAGGTATGAACATCCCTTGACGCTATCATTCAAAGTTAATATTGTGCCCTTGTACGGAAGCTTCTGACAAGAATCAGTCTCCGGGGTCGTGCTCAGTTCTTGCTAATGTAGCTTAGAGAAATATTTTTTTCTTCAATATATAACAAGGACTCATAGGGGCACTAATACTAGAAATGATGTAAAACAGGGTAAAAATAAGCAACTTGAATAAATGAATTCGACAAATAACTAAATAAAACACCTCCCTGAATTATCCCCCAAAAATTAAATATTCAAGGTGATTAAGATCAGTCCACAAAATCAGCATAAGAAACACTGAATAAAATATGGATACACTCCATCACTTCCTCATTATTTGTGCGTGAATGTTGCAGGCTGTGGAAAACATGAGTACTTTAATTATCGGAGATTCGCTTCCTTATGATCAAACAAATAAGTCGCGAATCCCCGAATGCGAATCAAATCAAGGCCCAAGAGAAATAATCTAATCCTAACTGGCTGTACACAAAAAACAAAAGTCTGACGTACCCTAACATAAAACTTACATTACTGATACTTCCACAGAAGTCCAACCCAAATGCACCCGCACTCACAAAATAAAGTCGCCCAATCGGGTCTAACTCAAACGAAGCTAAGGTACGCTAACGTGACCAGAAACATGAACTCAACCTCTGGCTGACCGGATGTCACCGTAAATCAAAATATGCATGCATACAGACGTATGCAAAAATACACAAGAAATACAACATGCCGACTGGCTATTTAAAAAAATACAAGAATAAAAATCACTGAACGCACATCAATATAACAATCGGAAAATACAGTTCCGGTGTGGATATCTCCCCCAATTAATCATAGAACTATTTCTATTCACTCGGGCTTATAATTTAATATTCAAAATTCACAGTTAAATCTGGTCGCCTGTCATACTAATGACCAAAAACATATCTTATCTTTGATCTGCGTGTGTTCACTAAGTGGAATGTTACCTCACTACAAGATTGGCAGAGTCCTCAAGTGTGTCACAAAACAAAATATATCGGGAAAGGTCTCGGCTTCCAGAGATCCGACGAATCAGCCAGCACGGGCTCCTGTAAAACACGTGTGTCACTCAAATACCAGAAACATCTCCAGGATCCTCCCAGGAATTCCAAGATCCGTAGATTACGAACAGCAGCTCCTCGGAGTCCATGCTGTCGTAAAAATGCAGCAATACAGAGCCTGACCTAGTCACCTCCAGCTTGCATTACAAAACACACTTAACTATGACACATATCACTTGGACTCAACAATCATACAAATTCCTCGCCTAATATTACACAAGATCAAAGACTCCCAAAACTGTGTTCAAATAACACACTTATACTGTGAATAGTCATTAAAAAATACGGAGAAAGCGGATGGCCTCCCGTGTTAGAATAATGCAACTCACGGCATGTTAGTTATTAATTACAGCCTGTTTGATTACAAATTGGAATTTCAAATGTCCTTTCCCCCCAAACCTGTTCTTACGTTACATTTTATAAGAGATCCATTTCTGCCGTAAACCCTAGCTTCCGGTCATGCTGAATAGCTCAACACACATGTGGCCTACATGAACCTCATGGCATTAAGAAAGCCAGACGTTTACTTGAACAAAATTTACAATTATATACAAAATAGCCACATTGCATCCATAAATCAACTGGTACGTCAGTAAATTACGTTAATCAACAAATCTAAAATTAACATCACACAAACAAATAAAATATTTACACAATTCCCTTGAAACCATTTTTTGACCCGACCAAAATTAAATAAATTCAGTTTAAGTACTCATCCTTCCTGGCCATCCCTCAACGGATCTCACATGACTCTACTGGATATCTACACCATCGTGTACGTCATCTTGATGATAAAAGCCAACTGGTTCATCCTTCCTTCATTACGAACATCTTCAAGTTTCATCGTGATGCAGCGGCTTGAATAAATAGTGTTAAAGTTATCTGATTTATGCACACGTTTATTAATCTGACTAATTGCTATTAGTTGAGCTACTCAGTTCACCCAATAGTCCGGATAGCAATCGCGTAACTTCCCTGCATAAAAACTCGACTTATCACTGTTATAAATTCTTATCTCATCCCGCACACAAAATGAGCAAAAATGTCCAACAGAACATGAATTATTACAGTACTGTATCTCAATGTAGAAAATTGTAAAGTACAAAATGTGTCACAAGACACTCAAATGATAAAGTATATGTCCCTCAGACATGCAAAATATATAGTACATGAGTGTCGCTCGGACACACCAAATAGAATACGTGAGAGTCGCTTGGACACGCCAAATGGAATAAATTCAACTGCTCACTCAGCAATATTTATATCGTCCAGACACATTTCTAGGAGAGAAGACATCACAAGTAATCGGCTCACTAGCATGCAATACGTCTCAAAATACTCGTAGTAATTTGCAGAGCAAGATTTTGACACTCGGCAATCAAATCGATCGTAGATTCATTCACAAATTAATTCCCGCCAATTAAGAGGCCCTCTTGATATGATGCTATATTGCCGCGCTGCCTCGCGTCCTCTCTTCCCATTTGCTGCTTAATTTCCAAGATAGGCGCGTTTTTCTGACAGGCACCTCCCATGGTCGTATCTGCAAATTTCAACTATTTCCAATATCTGTCCCCTTCTGATATTAGCCGACAATAACATTCCATAAATATGACTCGACGCTTCCCCACGCGCTCACGTTTGTAGAACTTGCAGCTAAAGGTACTCCACTTCTAGTTAGGCCTGTCGAAAATTCATCACAAACTCCAAGTCTGTTGTTTCAAGAGATGCGCTAGTCTTAGGCCTCCCGACTTGGTGCCGCCTGGCTCGTACCTGATATTGCGAAACATAGACAGTGTTTCAGCATCTCTCTAACATATCTCCAACTAGTAATGAAATAAACTTAGAATCCTTAATATGACTTCAATATATCGGCCATGCTAATGCACATTCTACATGTTCTACTTTCAAGTATTTTCGAGAATATTGTGGGGCGGCAAGATACACTTCAGCACTGGGTGGCAAATCTCATTGGGCCAGCTCTGGCTCTTTTTCGTTCTCTGTGAGATGTCAACGCTATGAAGATCTAGTTTTCCACTGAATAATTTAAGCTGGGTATTTTTCACGCTGCATATATTCAGTACCCACTCTAAGTCACCAAGCACCTTCATTTGAGTTGATGGAAAATGATGGAATGATGTTCAAACAAGTATTTAAAAGCTTCGAGATGTGCCTCAATATATAGGGTGGCGCACGAAATGAGTCACAATTTTCTTGTAGAATAAAACCTTTATTCCCAATACAAACTCAAATAACATAATACTACAATGAAAAATCACTATGCAGAATTGTTCTAACTCAGCACACGCTCAATATGGCCACCATTTCGATTTGTAACTTCCTTGAAACGAACACTGATGTTAGCGATTACCCTACGGCACATGTCTTCCGTGATTTCACAATAATCGATGGTTTGACAACAGTGAACAACAATAGCAGTTATTTTTTCTCACAAATCCCCTCTGCGAGCATGCCCTAGCCAAATCTCCATGGTTGCATTCAATAATAAGAATTTATTAAAGCCCAAAGGCCAAAAGAAGAGAAATTACTTCTTACTCTACTCAGTAAATACACACGGATCACCTAAAACAATCACAAGAGACCTTGGTACCAATTTGGGCAAAATTATTCAATGAATGCCTAAAGTCTGGAACAATTCTGGACTGTTGGAGAATATCATCCATCAGGACTCTGTACAAAGGGAAAGGAGATACGAACGACCCAATTCATACTGGGGAATCGCACTGGAAAATAATACCTTTATGATCTATACAACAATCCTAGCGTCAAAACTGGAAACATTTGCAAATATTCCTGAATGCCAGTTTGGTTTCATACGAGGTAGAAACACAACACAAGCAGTCAGATACCTCCTGGAAGAAATAGAAGAAGCTTTGAGATATCCGAACGGAAAATGCTACGCTGTCTTTATTGACTATGCGAAGACGTTCGACCTCCTAAACTGGGAAATACTGATGACAGAGTTGAAAGACATGATTGGGACAACACATCCTCTTGTCAGAGCAATTGAAAACATTTTAAAAGTCAATTTTGTACAGATTGAGGATACAGTCGACGTATCAGACACGTTCGAACAAACAAATGGAGTCCTGCAGGGGGATCCAATGAGTCCCTTGTTGTTAAACATCACCACAGCAGATATGACAGACATCATTCATGGCACATCGAATACGAAACTTATCGTATACGCGAATGACATGGTTTTGGGATCACCTAATAGAAATGACCTGCAAAGAGCCCTAATAGAGCTGGAGAAATGGGTACTGGAAAACCACCTCACCATTAATTTGGAGAAGACAGTCCAAATGACATATCGGAAAGGAGGAGACACTGCAGGTAGTGACTCCCTTACTCTTAATGGAGAACACCTGAAAAATTGTCAATCAATTTAGGTATCTTGGAATTATCTTGCAAACTACTACAAAGTCAATTAGATGCCAAATTCAAGAAAGAACTTCAGCAGCCACAAGAGCAATCTCAGCCATAAAGGACCTTCCAGCTCTGTCCCTAGTTACAGCAATGAGACTTTCTAACGCCACCATATCCCCTATAGTAACGTATGGATTAGAACTGAGCTGAGAACGTCCAAAACTCAGGGACTTTGAAAAAATAGAACGAGTCAAAGCCCGCTTCATCAAAGATGCACTGAGAGTGGGAAAAGCAGCACCAACAAGAATGGTCTATAGACTAACAGAAGACCTAAGGACCCTACTGCTTCTACCGGCTACAGAACATTACTCTAAACATCTGGAGAGAAAGAAAGCCTAAAGCGAAGATATAGATCCGGACTTCTACGCTACAAGCGCCATGGTGGAAAGGAACTGGATAAAGGAAATCCAGGAACTGAGAAATGTGACGAGACACGCCATCCACGGTTTTCATCACAGAGTGTGTGCAACTAAATAGTACCACAACCCAAGCGAAACTGCGTATGTGAGCTGTGTAACCAGAAATGTGACAGGTACCACCTAACAATGTGCTCCAAAAGAACATAATCATTGGTTGCATACAATAGCAATCAAATAATAATCCATGAGGAAGTCGCTTTGTTTATCTTTGAAGACAAAATACTATAAAGAATTATAATGAAATGTAACATCTGAGACCACGAATCTCGATTCAAATTGCAAGGATGAACCTCTGGCTGGTATCCCGGGGTTAGTGAAGGTTGGCAGCAGTAAGTTAGTTCGTTTTCGAACTGACAACTTGAATGAGTACGGTGGTAACATTCAGCAGCTGTAATCTTTATTTGTGTTGTTCTGTTCATTATTACGCTTTGAGAGTAGAGCTTTTTTCTAATTTACCACTGCGGCGAGTCAATTAAGGTAGGCACATTTACTTTAACATTCTCCTGTCCTGGTGATTTTCTTACCTTTCAAAGCTCGTGTATTGCCGACAACGATAGAATCAATCGAAAAACATCGTCGCAAGTGTTTCTTTTCTTTCTCAACAATACCAGTATATGTTAGGCTACATTATTGCATTCTTAACCGTTTTCAACTTGGAAACAGTAAAAGGAGAGAGTTAGCCAAGAATGCTCAAACTCTGCTTATGTGCAATAAATGGTACGCTTTATCTGGTGTCACATTATTAACAACGTTGTGCCCTACTAAGGAGCGCGATTGAACCTATCTACCAGATGATAATGAATTTGTTTCCTTCCCAAAGTCTTTTCATTCTCTCACTGCAGTGGTGGCTTTCATCCGGGGGTTTGCACAAAAAGTGATGTTTGTTCACAAACGTTCTGAAGCTAGGCCAGTCCCATAAAATGTTGTCTGTTACGTCATTTTCAATTACAATTATCCAGTTGTTCTTGACTTTTAGTGAGGAGGCACGATTAAATACCCTTTTGTATTTAAGTCTTTCATTGTCCATTCTTTGAATATGTCCATAAAAATTCAATCTTCTTTTCCTAATAGTGTCTGATATTTGCTCGCAATGTTGATATAACACGTGAGACCTCCTTTTCACCCACACTCCCTCTATGCACATTGGGCCAACGATTATCCTAAGGATTTTCCTCTCTTATTTTTCTAAAAAAGTTCAGTAAGCCTCCAATGATCAGGGTTTCTGATACGTATAATGCTTCAGGTTGAATTACCGTGTAAATGTTATAATAGTATTGTTCTTATTATTATCATCGTCCAAGTAACATTCACGTATTTAATTTGTAGTTAAATTCTGTTAGTGATTTAAGTATAGTGGAATATCAAGTAATTTAAGCGTAACAGGTTAGTACCGGTAATGAATGAAAATGAAACTTTCTCAGTGTTATTACCCTTTAAATGCAATCATGGTTGAGTTACCAAATGGTAAAACAGCTGTTAAGGGCAGCCTTAAGGTTCGTTGTCAAGAAGATGGAATATTAACGCGATATTTTCATTTCATATAAAAGTAACTCGTTCTTTTAATGTTAATATTAGGTGCGGTAAAAAATACTGTGGTCGCCCTCCCGACAAAAGAGTCTGCCGGCCGCCACTGGGTTCAAGTACACACGTAATTTCTTCGTAATCATCGTTTATGTTATACGTCGCTTAACACAAATTCATGCTATAATAAGGAAAATAAGATCCCTTTCTCGTTCTGCAAAAGAGTTCATTTTAATACTCTCAATGCCTGAGGTTTTGACAGGTGTGATCCACACATGATATGAACAAATACTTGATTCAGTGAATATACCGTAGACACATTCGCAATTGAATTGAAATAAATGTTCGTACGCTATAAAGTCGCTTGTCGTATCAAATACTCGACCAGCTGCGCGCCATGGCGGAAATGCATGGAGTAACAGAGAGAGAAGATGAGCGCAGCCCAGCTCTCTCGCGCTCTCGCAGTCATTTTGGAGCTAGTGGTGGTAGAATGACCAAGCATCGTTTGCTAGGGGGTGGTTGTTGTTGATGCATTTAAGGGCTTTGTGACATCGTGGTCATGTAGCCCCGTGTACTTGGGTCTTTGTGGAATCTGTCTGACAACTTAAGTCATTGCGATGACTGATGCCTGTATTAGTGTATGTATTTGTGTATATATGTGTATGTATTTGTAATTTGGGGCGGGATTGTGTAGAAGGCGGCCATAGCCTTAAGTTAGGGACCATCCCGGCATTTTCCCGAAACTGAAGTGGGAAACCATGGACAACCACTTCCAGGATGGCTGAGGTAGGAATCGAACACATCTCTTCTCAGTTCTGCATCATATGACTGCGTGCACCCCGTTGCAGCTCTCAAACCAGAATTAATTTCTTGGCAGAGCCGGGAATCAAACTCGGACCTGAAGGGTGGCAAACCAAGAATACCAGTCACTGCACAACGAGGTGGTCCTGCTAGAGCACAATATTCAACTTGGCAAACTTCCGCTCAGATATTTCTAGTCCTCTTATTATGATTGCACTTTTTGTTTCTTGATCAATAAATTCATTCAGTTTTATTTATTCCCTTGGTGCGGCCACGCAAGTGCACAGCTTGGGGAGAGAGTGTTCATAGTTATCCCACTTTCCGTGACCTCCGACGCCACAATCCATTAATAGTTCGTACCTCTTCCTTCCGCACCAATAAGAATTATGATTTTGATGTTGAGCTCTGAAAGTGAAGATTATTTTAAGGGTAAATTCTACTAGGTCTGCAACTATTAATAACAACATTGATTGCACTATTGTCTTTTATTTATTTTTGAAAATATCACATTAGTTTGAATTATATCTGAAGTAGTATTTTATTTAGTGGAAATTAATTCCGTACCCTAGAATTGTCTGATTTGAAATGATATGCGAGAGCAGGTCATGTAGTTCGTACCGAACGAATGAGACCTACGTTATAGCTCACATGGCAAGCTTGGCAACACTGACGTTGACAGCTGCTATCTTGAGTTAAGTATAGTTACATTCGCTTAAGGAGAGTGTTGGAACGATGTTTTAATGAGTACCGTGGCATATATCACAATAACACAGGTTATTTTACCGCTTACAGACCCATGCCACCCACCCAAGGCACATGTACAAGTTGTCCCTACCGCCGTAGCTAATGAGGTATACTGGGTCTGCCTGTGCAAACACTAATAAGACAACGTCCAAGTCAGCAAAAGGCTATCCAATTTTCAATGTATTATTTTTATAGATCGGCATAAACACTAACGAAATACTGTAGATTCAGTTGCTGATGCCAAGTAACAAGCTGAATATCTATGCTTTATTCTAAACAGCTATTACGAGGTTTGCAACAGCTCCCGTGGCTAGTGGAACATGTGAGAAAACACGCTCTAAACTCATGCACGTCAAATAAAACGTTTCCTCTATGCATCCAAATGAAGTTATAAATCCATATTAAGGGCATACTTTCCTTTGAAAGATGCGTGTTGTTGTAACTAGCAGCTAAGTTTCAACTTGTGATTTGTTTTAAAATAAGTATTGTGAAAAGAGATTCAATGCTTTCTCTTTTCCAAATTTCTATGCATTCAGTAATTATTCTAATTATCAATTATGGTAACATATTTTCTAATTTTGATGCTCTTAAAATACTATGAAATGAACACAGGGAATGTTCTCGTGTGAGGGTGGGGGAAGAGAGATCAATTGCCTTTGTGCATACCAATATGAAATGTTCTGGTTTAGCTTCGGAATAAAACAACTGTATGCCCTAACTTCTGAATAAAACAACAACAATAACCCCAGGCAAAGGACGTATTTTGCATGCCGGGGTCTGCAACAAGACAATACGATAAAACTGCGTGTGGTGCACGCTCTAATCACAAACCAACCACATATAGGCCAAATTACGGTGAGTTTCACGGCGACATACCTTATGGAGACCTTCTCCTGTAAAAAAAAACACACTAACTTCAATTTAATGCAGAGAAACCCCTAATTTGTAAAGAAATGGATAGACTTGCTGTCGAATAAAATCAACCCAGGGTGTCGCACACGATTCTAAAATAAGGCCTTGTCCTTTGAGTCGCTTACGCCCCAGCGCTAATTTACTAACCATAGTTTAATATCCTGGGGCCTACTCTAAGAGATCTACAGTACTAAGACGTAAGAAGACCCCCATATCATCAGAAAAGTGTCGTGTTTCGTAACAAGTGAAGTATTAATTCACCATGGAACTTAGGTACAAAAGTAATGCATCTGTCCTATCATCGAAAATAATATTTGGCCAAAATTGTAGTGAATAATATTGAAAATATGAATAGTTGTGCAGGCAATATTCTAGGATGCAATGTTAAAGTTATTTCGGACTGTTGATATGATATAATGAAGGAAATACTCGGCATTCTTACTACACATGTCTGTGGATAAATTATGTTTCAGCTTGTTCTTCCCATTTGACAACAGATTCTTCATTTCTGATCAGATAAAGTGGAGTGTTCAAACGAAAACTATAACCTCGAGTATTGCACCGGAATTTGGTTATGCATACTGAAGCGAATGTGGCGTGGCACACGGTGATTGAACGAACGGGGAAAAAGTGGTAGTTTTATGGTTTATGTTGTAACATTTCGCTGTTAACGCCTCTGCTTGTATTGCATGCGTGCTGTAAGACGTCACAGATTAATTCTGTTAGGCATCACCGGTGATAATTTCGTGGTGGACTAATAATCGTGTCACAGCTAACTCACTTACCACAGTCTTATCCTGAGGCCTGTTCTAAAATACCTAGTAAGACGTATGAGTGGAAGGCCCCGATATCACCGGAAAAGCGTCATTTTTCTGGACATGAGATATACGTCACCACTGTGTGACGCTGCTTCCAGGAAGGAGTGCGCGTATCGCACGAGTCGGTGAGGGCCAGATGCTCGACTGCACTTCTTTCTAGTTAAACTTCATCCTAATTCACTTTCAGTTTTAATAGGAACAGGCCCGTCGCGAAGGTAGGCTGAGTTGGTGGCAGCGAGCAGTTTCTTATCCCCACTCCCAGACATTACAGAGAAAATTGAAAATTACAGCAAATGTGCTCACATCATAATGTACCTGAAATATTAATTGCAGGATTATTATTATTATTGTCGCCTTAACTACTTACAGTGTTAATTTCTACTTCAGATCTCGCAAAAACAGACCTGTCATCATTCGAAACTGCCTTACAAAAATGAGGACTTCAGAAGCAAGAGCACGTTTCCCAGGGGTTGACAGTCTCAGACTAAAAAGTAAACCTATAAGAACCGTGCGAATGTGAGATTGTTAGTAACCTATATGGCACCCCTAGCAGAGACTGCGATTGCATTTCGATGGCTCACTGACAGTGCAGTTCAGTGCAGCTGAAGCAATTAGCTTTGGTGTGAGTTTGTGAAACGAACGTGTAAAACTAAATAAAAGCACAAATAATAAAATGCCATGGATAAAGCCCTGCGCGGATGCGGATATCTCCGGATAAACCCGCGGATATCCGCAAAATTTTTCGCCACGCGGATATAGTTTGTATGGCTGTGCGGATAGCGGATACGCTGCGGATAATGTTTCAAGTAAATTTGCGGATAGTTTTTAGAATAAATTTGGGAACGATAATATTACATATTTGATACCTCAATCTACAGCTTCATGCTTAAAAGAGGAATACTCTTATACTCTGTGAGCTGCCTGAATAGGATTGACATTTGGCCGGAAGTTCCTCGTCAGTCATCACCCCTCTGCCTCTTGACCAATCCATGTTCGCATAGTTGATGTCATAGTACTCTGCGTTGCAATATCTTAGCCAACGTGCGTCAGTGCCTGGCAGCTGTATCTCTAGCTTGTACAGTGTGATCGCTAGTTATTTTAACTGTTGGGCAACCTTGTTCCCTGATCACAAGGCGAGGCGAGAACTGTCAATCCTATTCTGGCAGCTCACAGAGTATATAGCCTATTGCATTCGAAATATTCAGGCACGTATGTGCACGAGAAGATTATGCTTTCAACTACATTTTATTAAGTACCGTATGTTTGTAGTAGAAGGTCTTGACATCTCATCAATTCTCACTGCCAATATTACTATACGTACGAGATATAATGCTGCCAATAAGCCTGTTAGTTCATCGTGGTGACATCATGAACATTCCTCAAGTCAGCTACTTCGCGGTCTAAGCTATCCTGGAAGATCTGGTACCATGAGTATCCTATCTGTAGATTTATTTCCAACTTGACACTGAAACACGCTGACTGTGATATTGCAACGGATAGAGTTATGACATCAACCATGCGGACATGGATGAGTCAAGAAGCAGATGGATGATGACTGACTTGGAAATTCCGGCCAAATATCAATCTCTTCTCCAAGCATAAAGAGAGGTCACTTATTATTAGTGAATGTTACCGTGGCCGTGAGTATGGACATCATTTAACCAACATGGATAAACTATCTATTATAATAAAACAAGGTGAGTATTGAATAGTGCGTGAAACTAAGCTGAAGTCAACGATATGGCAGACATTTGGTTACGTTTTCAATGGAAACGAAAAGTTGAACGATATAGTAGTATGTTTTACCTGTAAGAAAGTGTATTCATACTCAGGACACAAATCAGGTACAAACGTACTAAGGCACAAGTGCAAAAGTAGCCAAAAAAGTATAGCCAGTTGTTTGTCTATAGCGGAGGTCAAGAAACCTGAAGTGTCATCCAACTTGAAGTTCCTTGCAATGAAGCAAATTTCCAGGAACGACTCACTCCTCAAATGTCTGAATGTGTTGGTTTGATACTTTATGCTTTATCTAATAAATTAAAAATAATATTGAAATATCAGCGGATTTGGATAAAAGTCATGCGGATGCGGGGCGGATGCGGATAACAGTCATGCGGATGCGGGGCGGATGCGGATAACAGTCGTGCGGATGCGGGGCGGATGCGGATAACGTTTTGTTTATCCGCGCAGGGCTCTAGCCATGGAACGAATGTGATTTAAAATATTAATTGTCATGTATTAATCTACTGTATTTTTAAACCAAGAATGGTCACAACGGCTAACGGAACGCCGAGGAGGTTCACGCAAAATACTTTTTTTACACACTAACCTAATTTCAACTTTTGAATAGGAGAACTCAAAATCGAGAGATAATATATTATGTTCCAAATCCTTTATTAGGGGTTAACGGATCAAACGATCCCTCTGCCCGTCCTTTTTAGTTTGTTATTTGAAGGGTGCAGGGAAAACATCAGGGTCACATCAAAATTTTCACAGAAGAGCAAATTGAAAGTTCAAAGACTCATATCGAACAAAATTTTACAGCTATAGAATTTGTCTTGACAATAACAAAGAACGATGTTTGGAGGAAAAATGCACATTACTTTTACTACTTTTTCAGTAAGTATGTTTAGGAAATTTGTTAAAATAATTACATCGTGCAATGGACCCGGTTGGCTTTCCCTGGAATTAAAAACAATTTTGTGTTTTTATTATTATTACGTGACCAAAGAATAACTGTTTGCATTGCTAGCATGTCATTTACATATTACATTATTGGACAATCCTTAGTTAACAATAAACATTTAACACTAATTACAATAGCAATGGTATTGTCTTAAATTTCACTAATAATAATAATAATAATAATAATAATAATAATAATAATAATAATAATAATAATGGTTGCTTCTTTCTTGTAATTTAAAATTAACTATTCTTCGTTCAATACGTTCCCCGACTACTGTAAATATTATTTAACAGCAACAATACACTTTTGGTGGTTGTGATTATTATAGAAAGGGGACCCTGATCATTCTTGTATACAACGCGCAAATATCAACGGTGTGTTCTCAGAAGCTAATCGTTTATGCTTACAAGGGATGTGCGTGACCTTGAACGCTCAAACCTTCACGAAAATGCGCGTGGAACGCAAATCACATGTCTATACATGACTTAATCTACTGGCATCTAATTCAATTCAAATGTTCTCCTGAAACCAAGACGGTGGCTGTGCGAAATTTTAAAATTATTTTTTTATTTTTTTGTGTCCTAAACATGCGATCAAAGTGAACGTTTTAATAATGAACCTACGAAATATTCTTCATCGAATGGTACACAACTCTGCGGCCTACATATAGAACAATCCAAGATGGCAATCATACGAAATATTTAGACGGTTCTCAATATCTGCGACTATATTACAGCAATCAAACTGAAATTTTGTTTGTTGATAGAGGCTACAAACATAATTTATTTATTTATTTAACAAGTTCATCTTTCGGACTTTAAATAACCTGATGAACACAAAACGAACATGGTGGTGTCGCGAGAAGTAAATATGTATATTGATTTTTCCCGCAACTTAATTATCCGAGCGCAGTGAAAGATAACACGCCAAATCTTCAGACAAGGCTTAATATATTAGCGTCTGTTTTAATTCAAATTCGATGAGAACTTAAACATGGCGGCTGTGCAAAATTTTTAAAATCATTTTTATATTTCAAGTGTCCTAAACAAGCGATAGAAATGTAAATTTCGTATAATGAGGCACGATTATAATATTTATCTGCTGGCATATAATTTTATAGCACATATAAAACAATCCGCCCATCCCAGGAACAGTGGTGTGAGTCATTCCCATGCAAAACTGTATGTTTTATCACGAGAAACATTTGAATGATTACCTATTCAAGAGTAGTATGTGGGCCTATTTGGAACACCCCCCTCTTCTAGGGTTAAATTTAACCATAATTTTATTTAGTTTTTAAGGTTAATTTGGACTATAAAATTAACACCACTTTTTTGGGCGCACTTGGGAGCACAGGTTAAACTAACCATTATATTAACATTTTTATTATGGTCTAAACTAACCATAATAAAAAAACTTTCTTTACCGAGAACACTAACCTCTTTTATAGTTAAGCTAACCCTAACGATAGCACTCACAAATTCTATGGCCAAAACTAACTATAACATTAACACACATTTTATGGTTAAAATAAACCATGATATAAATGTTTTTGGTACCGAAAACACTAATCGATTTTGTGCTCAAAATTAACCGTAACGTTAACACACATTTTATGGTTTAATTAGCTACAAAAAAACGTTTTTACTACCGAGAACACTTACAAATTTTAATGCTTAAAAAAAGCATTAAACTAGTCCTATAATTTCCAACGACTTCTCGACGTAAATAATGGTTCAAACTAAGACTACAATTCCCAACGACTTAATGTTCGAAACTAAGCATACTATCTCCAACGACTTTTCCCATAAATAATGGTTACTACTAAGCCTACAGTCCTAAGAGAAGACGTCCTGTAACGTATGGGGTAGTTGGGAACACCCTCTCTTTAAGGTTTAAATTTAACCATAATTCTATTTATTTTTTAAGGTTTTATTTAACTTTAAAAATTAGTTTACTTATTTTATTTTTTATGGTCTTGGCCTACCTTAACTTATTTTATTTTTTATGCTCCTATTTAACCTTAAACAATTATTTTACTTAACTTATTTTTTATAGTCTTGGTTTACCTTAATTTTATTATTTAACTTATGCTTTTATTTTAACTTTAGACTTATTCTATTTATATCTTATCTAATACCCCCAAGGATACGTTTCAATAATATCATCTACCTCGGGCTTAATCATTCTTTTATCATAATCTAAACTAAAGACTTTTTTAACCTGTTTGTTTACTAAATTCTTAGTTCTTACATTTCTTGTTATCATATTGTATTTAAGAGGCTGTTTGTTAGTTACTTCAAAGTATAAACTGTCAAGTTTATTCTCATCGTAACCTATATTTAATGAATTAAGTATAGTAGGAAATTGCGCTATAGTTATTGTGTTTATGTCTTTACCGGCTTCTATAATACGTTTTCTAATTAGTTTAGTTTTACTGCTTTTATCAAGTTGACCTCTAATTTGTTTATTTATAATTTGCTTCATGGTATTTATTTCTAATACCTTGGAGTTTTCATAGTTTAAAGTAAAACCTTTAACTTTCATGGTTTCTTTCCCCTTACTTGTTAAGTACCCGTAGCTCTTTGGTCCTGTAGAGATCCAATCTGTGATATGATCATCCTTTCCAAGTTCATCGGTCCATTCCCCTAACATACAACCTGTTTGAACGGTATTCTTACTATTATCGATATAAACTACCGAGTCAGTATCGTAGTACACTACTTTATTCCCTAATTTGTCTAACATATCGTAAAGCCTAAGTCGCGCGTTTGATGTTGTGAATGCGGCTATAAACACATTGGTTGAATAGGAGTCTTCAACAAAATGATCTTTGAATTTGTAGGTGACTTGTACAATATTATCATTAATAAAGATCATATTACTTATCTCTAACCTATCGTCTAACAGAATTTGGTACCACCTTTTAACATCTACTACATATTCACTTTGGGTCAAGTTTTGTCTTTGTCCGAATTTACCCCACAACGAGTTTAAACAAATCTTAGAAACAGCACGCTTACCAGGGTTCGGGACTACTTTTTCAGGATTTAGGTCAATATTAAGGCATTTTTTAACCGCACCTACATACTCTTCAATAGTATTAAAGTCATCTTTCCACCTACTCGTTTCAAGCTTTATTTTCATAAAGTCTTTGATGTATCCTTTAAACAGATCATTACTCTTTTCTTTAAAATGCCAAACCTCGTATACTTCTACTATCTTGTAACCTTTTTCTATCGCTTTGTTAACTTCGTCTGTAGTCCATGTACCAACAAATGCTCTCTCATCATTACTGTGTTCACATTTAGTACATTTTTCCTCAATACACTTTCTACACAACCCGAACATCAGCTTCTCCGTCTTAACCGGTAGTACAGGATGATACAGCTTTCGCGGTGGTAATACTTTGCACTTTATCAGACCATACCAATCTTTGTTATATGCTTCCGGCTTGAATATTTTTATAGGGTGGCCGACTGGGTAGTAATTAAAATACTGAACTGTGGGGTAGAGGCTGCATACGTCTATATATTTCAATTTTCTATTTTGTACTTGAAGCTTGCTCGCATTGGTCCTTCCTCCATAGAAAGCATCTCTAGGGTTTAGTGGCTCTACCACCTCCACAACTGTTGAAGAAGTGTTTAGCGCTTTCTTATATTCTTTAGTCTTAACCCACTTGCATTCCCACATTTCTACTAAATTGTACCCTGCTTCCTTAATCTGAACACTTCTTCGCTTTGTTTTCTCGTACAAGTCTCCCATAGTCTCATGGTTAACATTGTTAATAGTCTCTTCTTGATAACAATCAGGGCATCCATGCCAAAAGCAGCCGTGATACTGGTAAACAGTGTTGGTCTCTTTATTGAAACCGTCAACCTTTGCCCCACAAATCTTGACTTCACCACCATTCAAAGCGTGCTGTACACCCTTGAAGGTGTTGAGCCAGGTTATAGAGGATTCACTATACATTTCTTTCTTATCAGTCTTAATAACAGCCATAGTATTTTCCTGGAGATACTTGGACCTATAAATACCCATACAAACACTGGCAATCGTGATGTACTGGAACGGGTCTATATTAGCAATCTCTAAAAATTGTTTTCTTAACTCAAGGCACCCCCTACGCAGAATATCTACATCAGAGTTACAGTAGTCTAAGAACTCCTTTTGAAAGTCAAATATATAATTTTCTTTTACTTTCTTAGCGTACCATTCTAAGAATACTTTTCTAGCATCAGGTTTCATTGTATCAACACCATAGTATTTCGTAGCTGGAATTGGCCCTACGTAATTTTGGTTATCCCGTGTATTGAAGAAGTGGGGGAAGTAACCTTTCTTAAGTTCCTTTAGTCCAAATATCTTGGGGTACTCGCTTAAGGGAGAAGCCACAAAATTGTGGCTATCGATAACCTTAATTAGACCGTTAACCTCTAACATCATTAACTTTGTACCGTTGTATATGGTATAAGGCTTCAATGTATTCTCTATACAATACTTCAAGATAAATTGTGAGTCATAACTTTTAGCATTTTGGGCGATGGCTGTGTATCCTTTGTGATTCTTTGATATCAACCATTTACAAAATTCTTCATTGGTGTTGAAGTACACTTTTGTACTATCAATATAGTGGGCTACTATCTGGTTGGGTATGTGCACCCCAGTCTCTTGTTCCGCTTCATAATCGAACCATATGTATTTTTCTGTGTAACTGCAGCCGTTTTGGTAAGTAATAACGTCAATTAATTCGTTGTTGAATAGTACTTTGTACCTTTCTTCTGAAATTTCTTTGGCCAAGAATTGTTTTTGAAGGTTTTTAATATTTGGTTTCTTGAACAGTTCTAACCTATTTTCATCTAGAAACTGTTTTAGAAACTTTCTTTGATCGTTAGCATTGCAAACACACAACTCTTCACACTTCCCGCCCTTTTGCCGCTTATTCTGTATGTAACATTGATGTTCACTAGTCTTACAAGGTTCCATACAATTGTAGCAAAAGGAATATCCACACTTATCCTTTTTAGATCTCGATAAAATAATATTACAACCTCTGCACTTATAAATTTCCTTGCAAACCTCAGTATGATTATTTAAACACTCCTGGTTATAACAATACCTATTGCACTTACTACAGTATACCTTATCTTTATCTTCAGGAGAGTGTGCAGGTTTCTTGCACAAGATACACACATTCCCCTTTCTCTTGCACTTATGCTGGTCCTTGTTGTTGTAAGGTGAGTCACAAGCATCACAATAATACGAGCTTCCTAAGAGAGCTTTCATACTGTTTATGACGTCAAAATGGTTTCCGTTTTTGTATAGATAAATTTTTGTATCCCTTTCTTTACCTGAGTATATAACTGAATTAAAATTTTCGGCACAAACAACCTTTATTTGAACTTGTAATAATTTTTCTACGTTTTTTATATCCTCTAAAGTGAAACCTTCCTCGTTGTAGTTCCCAAGCCTCTTACACAACTCTTCAGTCAACTCTGTTTGAATGGTTCTGCCCATCCTTACTTGTTTAATATCCATTTCACTCAGTTGCCTACCTAGCACTTGATTTGAGTGGTACGTCAAAGCGGTGACTATGGCCCGAGGGCAACATAAGTTATCTTTGTTTTTTATTTGAGTGATACATTTTTTGGTCTTTACGTCATCTGCTAGATTTATTAATTTCATTGATGTCTTTTGACCTCTTGGTATATTCAGAATCTTGATATTGAACCTGGTTTGGGTAATATTTAGGTTTTCGTTTGAAGATAGAATTCTGCTAATGTGGTTCATGAAGGATCTAGCCTTAACATTGGATTGAACTACAGTTGAAATATCGTGGTGGAAATTAGGATTGCTTGCTACTATAGTTAACTTGTCTCCTTTCTTGTAATTTCCCTTCTCTTTGGCTAGTTTAATTATTGCGTTGATGGCGTTTTCAACTTCCATAATCTTATCAATTTTAATGGTGTAGTCTACTTCCGTGGCGTTAAATTTCTTAATGAATCGAGAGTTTGTTTCTGTGATGGTGTATGGTGGTTTTCGTTGTTTTTTTGTTGGTTCTATCAAATCCTCGTGAAAGCTTAGCTCTTGAGCTACCTTATTTTGGAAGACAATGTCTTGGGTTTTTAAAATGGATTCAATAATTTCAGGTTTTCTCATTCTATAAGTTACCTTAATGTTTTGTTTCTTTCCAATCTCTTTTAGTTGTGGTACCGTGAGCCTTTCTAAATCGTTCCTTTTGTATAAAATATCACTGACCTTGTCTAAAGCCTTAATAAGTTGTGGTTTACACCATTTCGAGAAACCGGTAAGATTGAAGTCTTTAGCCATATCTCTTAGAGTTTTAAGAGTCACTACATCTTTTTTCTGCTCCTCCTTCTCTTCATTGTTTGGGTCATTCTTAAGATGACTCTTTGATTTCAAGTGTCTGGACCAGTTTTTATATGTGATGTCCATACTACACTTGTTGCAGTGCTTATCTGCATAGTTATATGTATTTCCTTCCGACATAATTCTTTATTTACTAATTTATTTTATTTAAAAATTTCATTTTTTGTAAAAAATCAATTTTTTATATTAGAAAAAATCTTTACGAGCGGTTTTATTGGTATACTTCTGGAACATTATCCGAAAACTCAAGGTTGCGTGTCCTTTAATAAGACGAATCCTATTAAAAGTCATTACACCATCTTTTGTATTATCCTCTCCACTTGATTTTCTAATTCTTCAAAACCTTTACCAATGTCATTCAAATAATCATCATCATCAACATATTCTAAGATCGTCAGTTGTAATTTCTGTAGGGCGATTTGGTAATGGTGTACTAGATCTCTAAGATGATTGGGTATATTTTTTCTTATTACAAATTCAGCTTTATTACCCCCCTTCATAATATTCGTCAAACTACAAGGCATGGGTTCCATATTAATATTCCTTTATTATATAATATTTTTTTAATTATTTTTTATTTTTTTATTTTTTTTTGTATATAATAAATGGAAAAGAAACAATTTCTTGAGAAGCTCAATAGCATCAACGAACAAAAACCGTTTAAGAATCTCAGTGAGTTAGAAATAGGAAACGATTATCTTATAACGGATGCAGGAGATATAAATACAAAATTTGGAAATAAAACTTTTTTAGAACTTGATAGTAAATTGAAGGTTATATTACCCTATAGATATGCGAAGGTACTAAATTGGGAAGATGGAATACAGAAAATGACAGGGTTAAAAATGGTATACCACGGCACAAAAGAAGTTAATGGTTGTAACAAAGCGCACAATCTTGAATTTTTTTAAAAAGGCCCACACCCCGATACATTTTCTATTTAAAATTTATGGTTTTAATGGTTACTAACCATTAAAATCAAATACCTAAATTAACGTAAAATTAAGGATTCCTTCGTAGCTTTATGAAAATTGTAACAGCTATCTATGTCATCACCATTAAGTTCAAAAAGATAATCTATACTATCCTCAGACAACTGATTTATAAATACTTCTACATTTTCAGTAGGATGTAGTAAAAACAGGAAGAAAGAAAGAGTTATTCGCTTTACTCGGGCGTCCATTTATTTATACAGAAATATTACAATATAACATTTTCTTTATTAACCCAGCTATTGTGAGAATTATCAAAACCCAACCATTTGACATATACCCGATTTCCTTTCTTTCTTAAAACTTTTTCAACAAGATATGTCTCTGGATACTTTGTTTTCTGTAATTCTTGCTCATAAAAGTTCCCCTTTATTTCTTCCGCATTTACATCTTTCAATTTGTACGTAATAGGGTCGGAATAAACGATATCTTTTATTTGAAATATTTCAGTCGACCAATTTCCTGTGTATCCTTTTTCGAATATACCTTTTAGTTTACTAATTCTGACTTGATCGCCAACTTTAAATTTCGCTTTTTCTTCCGCTCCTACGCTTACAGTGTAAACAGTTTTCAACAAATGTTCATTAGCTTTGTTTACGTTTTTTGGCTTCATATTTATAGTTGTGTGCGTCGTATTATTGTAGCCATTAATTAACTTTGGTAAAATGCCAACCCAGCAGTAGTTTCCTTGAATATCAAACTGCTTCCACATTTTCTCTTTTAAGGTCCTATTGAATCGTTCTACAACTGAAGCTTTTACTTCTGTAAAAGTCGAATAATGATTGATATTAAATGTTTTCATTAATTTTGAAAATTCTTTATTGTAAAATTCTTTACCGTTGTCTGTTTGAAGATTTTTGGGTTTTCTGTTTTTTAAAATATCATCAAACGCTTCAGCAACACTTTTACCCGTTTTATCTTTGACTGGTACACCCCAGGCATACTTTGAAAATACATCAATGACTGTTAACAAATACTTGTAGCCTTTATTAAGCTTTGATATCCCCTTTATTTTTCCAGAGTCCATTTCTACCAAATCCGCTTGCCAAATGTCATTAATGCCGTGAGTTGTAACCCTCCTTCTCGGAAAATTCTTCCTCATGGGCTTATGAATTTCGTTCATAATTTCCTCCCGAATGCTAACGGGTGGCTCTCTAATTTTGGTAGAACTCCCTATTTTTACACTCTCATTAACTTTTTTTTTCAAACCGGCTTTTCTTACTCCCACACTCGGAACATAAACCTTCGATTCTAGTTCGAGAGTTTGCAGAGTTTGAGTAAACGTTTTGCACTTTAAACACCAAATGTGATTATTCATTTATTAACTAATTAATTAATTAAAATTAATTATAAAATAAGCATTCGTTTTACTCAGACACCCAACATTGAAGAACGCAAACTATCTTACAGGAAACAAGGGTCTACTACGGGACAATTCTTGTCGTTGTTCAATTGTTCCTAAATGAGAGGTATAAACAACCTTAGTTGCCCATTTTCTAAATTTTTGAACTATAGGATTTCCTCTAGAGCTATAAATAACCTTTAATAACCCTTCATATGTTAAAAATGTTGAAAGTGAACCATTTTTTCTGTTATCCATCAACTCATTATCAATTAGACTATCAATAACAAAAGTTTTATAGTGTTCTGGCGAAGTATAACCTCTATCTTTATTAAAAATTGTAACTTCGGCAAAATTTTTCATTCTAAATATTTTAGATATATCTTTAACATTGAAAAATATTCTTTCTTTATTTCTCTCGCCTCTAGTTTCAACATTAAAAATATTACCTTCATCATCCATAAATTTTTCAAAATCTTCGAGTTGAATTAATGGTGGTAAAAGATCATATTTATAAGATACAGTGGTATTAATTTTAGGAACATTTTGTTTAACCCAAGCCCTTTGTTGAGGAAATTAACTTTTTTATATTTATATTTATATTTTAATTAATTAATTAATTAATAAATGGAATCAATTACCGATATTCTGAACAGCAAACTTGTCTATAATAGCAAACAAGTGGTTATTGCTATTGATGAAAATAACGATTCATGGTTTAAAGCTAAAGATATTGCTTTAATATTGGAGTATAGAGATACAGATAAAGCAATTCGAAAACACGTTGCTATTGAAGACAAAGGTACATTCGATACCTTAAATAACCCCGCCGTTTTGGCGGGGTTAAAAAATACACATCCTCAAACCATATTTATTAATGAATCTGGGTTGTATTCGCTTATTTTATCATCTAAAAAAGAGGAAGCTAAAAAATTTAAGAAATGGGTAACGAAAGAAGTCCTTCCATCAATTCGAAAGTACGGAGAATACAAAATTAAAAAAGAATATAAGAACCAACTAGTTGGGTTAATGCAGAAACTTCAAATAAAGGAAGCAGAAAACGAATCTCTTACCCCATTAGCCACACCTCTTGCACTTAAAACTAGTAAGAATAATTGTCTGCTTATTATAGATAAGCATGAACCAAACGAAAAGTACAGGTACTATGCAATAAGGGCGCAGAGACAACAAGTGAATCAAGCAATCAAAAAAATATGCAGGCGGCACCCCGATTGTGAGATAGTTTATGAAAAATATAATGATCCTAATAGCGTAAGGTTGTATGTGCTTATGAAGGAACAAATAAAAATTAGCTATTCGGGAAACCATTTCAATATTCCATTTACTCCTGATCTTCTTAAAGGAACAATAGAGATGTTGTATAAAAACCTGTTACATTAGACTGTTTTTAATGGATATTTTCTCCATTAAAAACTAAAACATTTTAACATTAGTGTTATTCGACCGATTCATCAGGATGAGGTTCATATGCATCAAGTATTACTTCACCAAACATCGTTACACTAACATTTATTGGAAGTTTTAAAATTACGCTACCCATTTTATTTTTAAAGCATAAAGCATCACCAGATTTAACGTTGAAGGGCTTACTAGTATCTACCATAATTTTTTCTTCTTTGGAACGTGCAATATAAACGTCTAATACTGTTTTAATAGCGTCATCTGTATATGAAGTAAATACTTTATCTGGGTCTACGATACGAACAAATATTTTCCTAATCGTTGCGTTGTATGTAAAAATATGCTTAATTTTATCTTTCTCTGCAAAAAGGTCCTTTTGTAATATTATCCTATCAAACACCTTTCTTTCTAAGTTGTCAACCTTTTCTGTTAATGTTGCTACTGGTGCAAGACAAGTAGTGGCATATTCCGAGAACAATTTTTCTATTTCTTCTTTCGTGAAGTAGTTATCTTTAGGAAAATCCCCTTTAGTAGTAAGTGGTTTGAGCTTTTCTAAGAGATATTGCTTATTAACTACATCTTTATTGTTGATTGTATCTTCAATATTCGCTATCCTTTTACCTTGAAAATCAATCCATGTTTTTGAAACAAAAAAGAGCTCACTAAGGCGTTTATTTAGAGCCGTAACTAGCCTTGAAAATCGTTTTTCTAAATCATCCTTTGTAATAGCTTTAATATTTAATGAACTACTCTCTCCGTTTATAATTTTATTTCCAAATATGTCCATTTATTAAATCTATAATTTCGTTAAAATGAGCGGGGTTAGGGGAACCCAAATTCGAAAACAACTTTAAAACAAGGACACATAAATGACCACATATATATTCATCAAACATTTGAATTCTTTCGGCGTTATAAAATAGGTTGCTAGCTCCCAAATAATTTACTAGTTTTTCAGGAACATCTCCACCAAATGAGTCAAAGACGAATTTTTGGTTACCCTTTTTAAAGTAACAAATCCAATGAGTACCTGCATGATCCGACGTATCCAAGTTTACAATTCCTGATTCACAATCATTAGGTTTTGTAGGCAATTCATCGATCATAAAAACATTTTGAAAATGCTTTATGTTTATTTCGTGTATTATTTTAAGTATATCGAAATTACTTAAAGGATGCTTATAGTTGGAAAGTATATCACTCAATATCGATGAAATTTCTCTTTTGTTTTTAAATTTTAGTTATTCCCAAACAACCTTGTCCAGTCTTTTTTTCGATCACCAGATTATGTCTAATTTGTTCAGCCAATTCCGCATCTTCTTTTTGCTTTTTATGAACAGCGCTTGTAATGGCTGCAGCGCCACCTGCCAGCGAACCAATGGCACCCAATGCAGCTAATATTAATGGCAAAAATCCTCCTTGGTGTTCATTAATTCCAGAACCTTCTTTCTTCCTACTGAGATATTCGAATATTTTCTTTACAATTGGAATGGACAAACTTATAAGTAAGCTACCACCTTTTTGAATTTTTCTTGCTTTCTGCTTCTTTTGTGTATCTGTCAAGTACTCATCTAGATAGTCATGCTTTTTCAGATCTTCGTTGGAGAGTTTTATTTTAATAGCTTTGGGTTTTAGTTTCCCTTTTTGGGAAACGTTGTAATCAATACTAAATCCTTTCATTTATTTAATGAAAAAATTATAAACAAAAATTTTACAAATTTATACTCAGACGCCCCAACCATTTTCATCTAACCCCATTCCCATTTTTCTTTTTCCATACATTATTCCAGTAACGGCTGTAGCTGCTAGTCTCTCACTCAAGTTAGCATCTTTACTGAATATTCTCTCTTTTGCAGCCTTTTGTAATTCTTTATCTGCTTGATGTCTGTGCTCTAATTTTGTATGGTCGCGGTATGCTATATCATGTAATTTACATGCTTCGTCTAATGGGTTGGAACCCTGAACACCTTCGGCTAGTTGCTTGTCTAATGGATTACCAGGACCACAAAATTTATATCCCGGGAGTGTTAAGTCAATATTATTTTCACCTATTTTATTAATCATCCAATTAACTAATCCTTTTCCATGTTTTTCAGATTCCCAGAATGTATGGGGAATGTTATTTAAAAACCTAATTAGATATGGAATACCTTTAGGATTATTAACAATGAAGTCATTAAACTTACTCGTAAGCATCTTCGTTATTCCAACCTTTTCATTGTGATAGACGTTGTTTCCAGCATTTTCTTCGCCATGAATTACCATTAATCTGTCTATTAATTCCCTTACATCATCCATCCACACATATTCAATCGGTCCTTTTGAATATTTTTTTACAAAACCAAATCCTGATTTAGGAGGAGTGGTTAGAGATGCAGCTCTTTCTTTTCTACTAACTTTTTCTGAAAGCCATATATCCTTTATCAACGTATTATATTTTTTGCCAACACTGCTTTTAGGTTTAGTGCTATTTGGGTCATTGTTTTGATACATAGCATTTGTAATTTTTTAAATAGTCTTATATGTGCTGCGGTCTTCGTCTGTATACTCATCATCGTTAGGTATATCATTTAAGGTTAAAAATAGCATTAAACCCTCTGTAGCTTTAAAATTCTTACCCTTAATAATAATATCGTAATTACTGAATTCAACTTTTGAGTCACCTATATAATAACCCTGATAGTTCTTATCATACCTTATTCCAAATTTAGGGTCACTAATTCTAGGTAAATATTTTGAAATTATTACCCCTTAAGTGGACCGTAGAATAATCAGTTATGCCTTTCCTCTTAACATTTTCTTCACTTTTATCGTACTCTTCATCGGCCTCTTGAAATAAACTCCTCCCTTTTTCTTTCTGAAGTTGTGACTCTAAATTCTTTCTGACCTTTCTTGCCGATTTTAAAGCTTCTTTTTGCTCATCAGTGACATCATATTCATCCAAGAAATGGGAACCTTCGGAATCTGAAGGAAAGTCTTCTTTATAGTCAATTCTGTAAGGAATTAATTGCTTCTCCACTTCTCTATTTTCTTCTATAGCTTTAATAACATTTTCACCGATGTCATTTAACTTGTTGCCTAAAACATTAACAGCATCGATAACAGGTTGATCTTCTTTTTTATACTTCTCGTATTCCGTTATAGGCTGCTTCTTCCATATTCGAAATTCGTCTTTTAATTCTTCAAATTTCTTCCTATTCCTTCTTGCTTGTTGAACTACCTTTTGATCGTATTTCGCAAACATCTTTATTATAGGTGAAATTTTAAAAAAATTACGTTTGATGCTAACATTGACGTTTGACATTTGACGCTGACGTTTGATGCTAACATTGACGTTTGACATTGACGCTGTACGTTGTACGCTGTACGTTGACGCTGTACGTTGTACGCTGACGATGTTTGTGTTAGAATACTCAACCCAAAACCTGACAATACCCCTGGAGTAGTTACCCAACATTTAGAAACGTTTTAATTTTATTCCTATATTTACCATTGTTAGCTTTGCAATTCATATCAATAGTAATAAAACCAAACTCCTCATTCCAACATTTGCTGCAAATATTCTTAAAGTCTTCAAATTTCATATCACCACCAACAAATTCTTGATAAATATGATTTAAATTGGTATTATCTTGCCTAAATATATTTAAGAAGTTTAAGTTATCACGAACTAATTGTTTTGGTATTTTTGAATACGTTTGAGCTAAGTAAAAACAGTCAATCCCTTTATGTCTTCCTCGTGTAAAATATTCTCGAACTATGTCTTGGTTTTCCAGTATGAAATCGTCGAAAATTACAACTGACCTATCTTCACATTTATCCAGGGGCATTATGCTTTCATCGTCATGAATAAATTGTGCAATGGACTTTCCTAACTTCTCTTCGATTTTATTACATTTTTCCATAAACTGTTGATACTTAGATTGATCTAAACTTTTAGAGAAGATGTAAAGGTTGTTTATTTTTTCCCAGTTTAACCATCCAGGTGCCAAAATATAATTGTCAATCATTAAGGTTGTTTTACCACAATTACTGGGGCCTATTATAGCACAACGAATGGAATTCGGTAATAATTTGCCATGTTTGTTCTTTACTTGCTTTTCTACAAGTCTTACTTGTGGGTCCCAATCTACAACATTTCGTTTACTCATTTTCGTTTATTTTATTAATTAATGAATGAATTAATAAATGAAGAGAATTTTTGAACTAAGTGGTAAAACTTCGGTTTTAGAGAAAAGGCTAAATGTTCCATTGCGAGATGAATTTAGAAAAGTTGGATTAATAGGGTTTTACTCAACCTTCCTAACACCAAATATTACAACAAAAAACAATAAAATACACTATGAAAAAGTATCAGGTACGATAACTGAAATGTTTATTCCACCAGGTCAATATAATGTAGAAAATTTACAAAAATCTATTCAAGGTCAAGAACCTAACATTAGTATTGAACAAAATAAAATTCTAAACAGATTGGAAATAATTAGTGATTATAAAATATATTTTGACCAAGAAGAAAGTATTGGTTCAGTTTTAGGTTTTAATAATCAAATTGTAGAACCAAAAACCAAAACACTTGCTCGGAACTTACCTAAAATAATTCCGTTTGAAAATATCCGCGTTCATTTCAATTTAGCGGATGGAATGTTTGTATAAGACTCTGAGCATTTTCACCGTGAAACGAATATTATTGCATCATTTAAGCCAGCCCTAGAATTTAGTGCTCCAATAATTTATGAGCCGAATTATCCTGTATTTTGCCCAGTTTTCGATAAAATTCAGAATTTAAAAATTACTGTGACCAATGAGAATGACGAAGTAATAGATTTCAACGGCGCAACAGTTACTGTAATTTTAGAAATGAGTTAATTATTTCCTCTTCATTTAATTTTCTATTATTTTTCTTATAATAAATGAACAAAGTAGAAAGTTACCAGTGGCAGTCTTTTCCTGTAAATGAAAAGACTAAAAACAATTTAAATTTGCCAAACAAGGACGTGGAAATAGATATTAAAGTTGGTGATGGTTGGATTGATAATAATGCGCACCTGTATATTACTTTCGATGTAACTCATGCTGATGGAACTGATTACACTAACTATGAAGGAAAGTCAAATGTAAAGCTAATTGACAATTACCCCACTCAATTTTGGAGCACTGTAACCGTGAAAAAACGAGGACACACTATCTATCGAATTGACCATCCAAATATATCTTCAACGGTTCTGTTTAATTTAACAGCCTCTTATAGTGATAAAATGATATATTCAGGTAATTTTCTTAATAATGGTAAATTGCAGAAAAAATCAAATGAGTTAAGGTACCCTTTAAGTCTTCTTGGTGGCTTTTTTAAGGATTTTAAAGAGATTATGTGGGAAGGAGATTTAACTGTTACATTTACATGGAGTCAAAATGCAAACGATGCTTTGTATAGATGGTGGACTAAGAATCCCGATGGGGGCAATGCGCCTGGAACTCTCCCGGAGGAAGGAAAAGTTACCGTAAAGTCAATGGAGATAAAAATTCCTGTTGTTAAATACGAACCAAATTATGAGCTTGAACTGAGAGAAAAAATACTAAAAGAACCACGAATACCTATATCATTCTTTGACCTTCAAACTCAAGAAATTTCAGGCCTAAGTGGGAAAAGGAATTTTGAAATAGATATTACTAATTACTACAATTCAATGGAGTTTGATCTGCCATATTTCATTTTTGTTGTGTTTCAAACTAATAAAAAAGGTAACCAAGATATGAATAGTTCCAAATTTGATCATGTTCAGCTTCAAAATATTTACATGAAAAACGGAAGAAACGAAATGTTTCCGGAAGAAATGTGGAATATTAATCCTCCTAATACTTATCTAAATGCCTATTATGCTTTTAGGGACTTTAAGCGTATAACTGAGCTAAAGTATAATGTTGTTGTAACCCCCACAGAGTTCATTGCTTCTTATCCTATTTATGTTATCAATATAAGTCGGCGTAGAAATGTAGTAACACCTCAGAAAACCAGTATGAAATTGGTAGCAACATTTAATGCCAATATACCAGAAAATACGCTTGCTTATATAATTATGTACGGTAAAAAGAATTTAACCTATGATGCTAAGCATGGAATAGTTACTGAAAACTTTTAAATGTGAAAGTAGTTGTTATTCATTTTAATAAATTAGTAGGAGTTTAGTTTTTAAGTTCAATTGAACTTAAAAACTAAGAATAAAAAAGAGTTAGTTTAAATTTGTTGAATTTGAAAGGGCAATTAAGTTTGCAGTATTTTCTTATTTAAAGATAAAAAAATCAGTTAATAAATATGGAACCCGAATATAATATAATGCCTTGCAGCCTGACAAATATTTTAAAAGGGGGTTGTGTTTCAAATACACCCACCAAAGTAAATAATGTGCCTGAGTGTATTAAGGAAATAGTCTTCGATTACTACCTTAAGCTGCAAAATTTGCAACTGACAATCTTAGAACGCGTTAGTAATGACAGTGATTTCATGGAAATTGGTGATGCCCTAGAGCAATTAGAAGAACAAGTGGAAAAACTAATAGTTTCGGTTAAATAACTATTGTTATTATTTAATTAGTAAGAGTTTAGTTTTTAAGTTTAATTGAACTTAAAAACTAAGAATTAAGAAAATGATATTTTAGGTGAAAAGGCAATTAAGTCTGCAAAATTTTGTTATTTATAGATATAAAAAACAGTTAATAAATATGGAACCTGAATACGCCATTATCGTCCGTTGCGTCGACGTAAATAATGTGCCTGAGTGTATTAAGAAAATAGTCTTCGATTACTACCTCAAGCTGCAAAATTTGCAACTAACTATCTTAGCACGCGTTAGTGATGAAAGTGACTGTGTAGAAATTGGTGAGGCATTAATGGAATTAGAAGAGCAAGTAAAGAAACTAATAGTTTCGGCTGAGCACAGTGCGAAAAAAGAAGGAAGAAGTTAAAAATAAGTTATCAGTGAACTTGACCAGGAAACTCCGTTAGCCTTGATACGCTCTTAGTCGATAAGATAACCTTGTCAGCATGCACTCTCTCTCTGTGCCATCCGCTCACTCGCATGGAAGTGATGTGCTAAATTAAATATTACTTAGCCCCCAGCTGATAGTCTTGTTACACCGGAAGTACTAGTAGCAAAGCAAGAAACTACGTAGTATGTGCAGCGCGATCTATTAGCAAACAATAAAAGCTCTTCGTAGTGCACTTCTCGTAAGCAATTGCACCACATAAAGCCGCAAACGCGCTTATTATTCGCTTTCCTCGTAGCTCAGGAGGTTAAAGTGTTTGGTTTGTTGAGACTTGTTCACTTAGAAGCGGAGGCGCCCTGCTTCTATGGTTCGAATCCCACTCAATCCTTTCAAAAAATAACTGAGTCATTAATGGAGAGAGAGAGGAGAGGACTAAAGGGCAAATGCTCTCCAGGGTCTGTTAGAGGCATTCTGAGAGATGCAAAGTAGATGGGAGTGGCCACTCAAAAGGAAAGGAATGAGAAGTTGGAAGGAGAAGCTGAAAAAGGAAAGGAATGAGAAGTTGGAAGGAGAAGCTGAAAAAGGAAAAAAAACTCCCTAGGGGTGTCGACGAGGAGAAATTAGAAAACCAGCGCTGGCTTCGAAACACCCCTAGGGGTTTCTCCGAAATGTCGGAGTTTTGCAAAAATTTTAACCATTATTTTATCTATAATTCTTTAAAAAGTTAGTAGTTCTTCTGTCCTAACTAAATAAGATATATTGGTTTGGGTCACTGAAAATTTTTCATAATCTTCAATATTATGAAAGATTGTCAATAAACCATTATACTCGTGGTTTTAAAAATAAATCAATAAAATTAAAATCCATTAAAAAAACATTTTTAGGTTTAGTTTCTGTTGAATCAAGAAGGGCCATTGACCCTCCCCCGGTCACAAGAAATATTTCATAGTCTTCAATAGTCGCCACTTCTTTACGTTGTTAATTAGTACCTATATGCGTTGTATAAATTACCCTAACTTTTAAAACTTTTAACCTTTACTAAGGTTACCAGATCTTGATTCAAACAGAATAAATACAATAATCTTCATAATTACTTTAATGATTGTTTTTTTACCCGTTCTGGATCTTTTTCTGCCCCAAAGGTAAACATTTTATACTCTTGGGGCATTAAAAATATATAAATTTCTCCTTCATAACCAAACCAATCAAATACACGAGTACCCTCCTATAGAACATATCCTACAGGTAAGTAAAATAATTGTTTAAGGTTAAATAGGAGCATAAAAAATAAAATAAGTAAACTAATTTTTAAAGTTAAATAAAACCTTAAAAAATAAATAGAATTATGGTTAAATTTAAACCTTAAAGAGAGGGTGTTCCCAACTACCCCATACGTTACAGGACGTCTTCTCTTAGGACTGTAGGCTTAGTAGTAACCATTATTTATGGGAAAAGTCGTTGGAGATAGTATGCTTAGTTTCGAACATTAAGTCGTTGGGAATTGTAGTCTTAGTTTGAACCATTATTTACGTCGAGAAGTCGTTGGAAATTATAGGACTAGTTTAATGCTTTTTTTAAGCATTAAAATTTGTAAGTGTTCTCGGTAGTAAAAACGTTTTTTTGTAGCTAATTAAACCATAAAATGTGTGTTAACGTTACGGTTAATTTTGAGCACAAAATCGATTAGTGTTTTCGGTACCAAAAACATTTATATCATGGTTTATTTTAACCATAAAATGTGTGTTAATGTTATAGTTAGTTTTGGCCATAGAATTTGTGAGTGCTATCGTTAGGGTTAGCTTAACTATAAAAGAGGTTAGTGTTCTCGGTAAAGAAAGTTTTTTTATTATGGTTAGTTTAGACCATAATAAAAATGTTAATATAATGGTTAGTTTAACCTGTGCTCCCAAGTGCGCCCAAAAAAGTGGTGTTAATTTTATAGTCCAAATTAACCTTAAAAACCAAAATAAAATTATGGTTAAATTTAACCCTAGAAGAGGGGGGTGTTCCAAATAGGCCCACATACTACTTTCAAGGTCTCTGAGAGGAATTTTGGTAACGCAAAGAAACATATCGATAAAATAGGACCAAAATCACACATATTTCAATGTCGTGACTATATTGCTTAATTTCCCTCTACATACAATGATAACGATATCTGAACAACAAACTCTGATAGTGTTGCACAGCTATTCAGTCTTCAAAGTGCAGGTGTGGGATGTCAATGAAGTGGCCAAAGCACAGTGGAACAGAACAATATGGACATCTGACTGAAGCCACTCTTTCACATCCAATAGCACTTCCGCATTCAAGCAGTCCAATGTCAAAAGCCACACTAATTACATTTTCAAATGATGATATACGTATATCAGTGTCATAACCTGCCTTTTGCCAAGCATATTGTAACATACCGTAGGTTTCTACCTAGTACTTAGGTGCAGAAAGTTGATTGTATAGCACAGAGTGAAGTCTGATGATGAAATGACGATCATGTAAATTTACTTGTGGTTTGTCACATTTTAGTCTTACAAAATCTACGATCCTTCTCCTTGCCTAAAGAAGATAACATCAAGAGGTTGGCAATATCTTGTCTTCGGTGGGAATATCTTGAGCGTAACATCCTTGTTCAGAAAATCTAAAAGAGAATGATCTCAATTGCCTGATCAGGAACTACACAGCAATAGGCTCTTCTCATCGGCACGTACATTTTCACCAAGGTTCGTATTTAGAAAAAGTTTCATATGCTCTTTCGTCATTTTGTCACTTTTCCTTGCCTCCACATGAATGTTTCGTGGACATGTTGCTTCAAGTTTCTTCGCAGCATTTGGGCCACAAGTGCCTTGTCACTCTTGAAAAGAGATATGAAGCTTGCTAATCTGCCATTCATTGAAAAAGCCACATCAATCGTATAGCTGTTTGTAGATCTATGCACAGACTGCGACACACTAGCTGTAGTTTCCTCTCCTCTGTGATATAGTGTTGACAATGAAGACATTTCATAATTAAATTGACTTTGGCCACTGTTCCAAACATTGCCTCTGCCCACACTCCCATTTGTTACATATTCGTTTACTGTCTCTACAATCACTTGTGCCTTCTGACGAATATTATGATCATCTTGTATGTCCTTAGGTGTAACGAACGTGGTACCATGCCTGGAGGAATTTCCATGTTCAGCCTTAAGTTTGTTGATAAAAGTAATCGACACTGTGGAATTGTCCAGGCCAACCACTTACGATGCTTCTAGTGCCCATATTTGCAGCTGCCAATAGTTAACTTCATATCCAGATGCTCTTGCCCTATCAAATTGTGACATTACATAAGGTACTCCTTTAAAGTTTTTAATTGTGACAGCCTGTTTCCCTTGAACTAAATCGATGCCACCTTCTGCTAGTCACATAATATAATATTAACTTGCAATTTGATTTACTTTCAATACACTTATAGCACCACTTATAGCGCCACTGAATCTCCCGGTGACTACGCCCAATGTTGCTTAACTGTGTGAGATTAAAACTTAATTGAAAGTTTTAGCAGTAACATCGTAATTTAAATGAAATATGAAATATGAGTGTTTTTTGATACAGTAGGAGTTTTAATTATAGTATTAGGAGAAAGACCGATAGTATGTTTGGCGGTGGTCGGCAATTTTAATTGCAATACAAAAAACTTGCGTACCGGTACATGTACAATATTTGTGTATGGAATTAGTCGAGTATTTTAGTAGTTTTTATGTGTGGAGCAATGAACGGAGGGTTTAGTGTGTTGCGGTGATGGTCCAGAAATGCTGAGAATTGATAGTGAAGCTCTAAGAATGCTGTATTTGAATGAGTGTATTGTTGGCTGGCAATGAGGGTTGCTTCATTCCACCCCCTGTAAAGCTGCTCTGGTGACAAGGCTGGCCTGTTACACGATCCCTGTGTTATCGGGTCCTCCCTTCCATACGAACGCAAGGATGCGCGCGATCTCCGCATTGAAACCGATGTTGCAGCTTCACCCACAGCTCTGTTACTGGCACGCGAGAGCAAGGCGTTGCGTTTGAGAGGTTGTTAATGAGATTCACTCCACTCTTTTACTTTTTAAATATTGTTTATACCAGGGCTGGATAACTTAACATATTGGCCTTGAATAACCAATTGTTTGGCGTCACGGTATACATTGAATAACGTAGAACAGAATGTTTATTATAACGTTATTCACACGAAGAACAAATAAGCGGATACTGTATATATTCCGTTGTTTTAAATATTTTATTAACAAACCGGATAGCATTTTAGTCATCGCTAGAGACACAAGTCGAATAACCTTATTGGCATTGTACCACGATCATATGTACCACATTCACTCCGATGTTTTTAATAATTTCTTGACAAGACCGGGTAGCATTGTGTTACGCTGCATGCCTCGCAGGTCGAATTACGTTATTCGTGCTGCAACATGTCGTGAATACCTACCACTCAATTCGAAATGTGAATGACGTTACTGACAAAACTGGATAGCATTGTGTTACGCTGCATGCCTCGCAGGTCGAATAACGTCATTAGTTTCGTGTTCTGTTGTATGGTTCCCGGGTTGAATAACGTTATTAGCCTCGTACTGATGTCCCAAATTCAATAACGAAATTCTCCTACTATTATACGATGCGTTTGAGAGGTTGTTAATGAGATTCACTCCACTCTTTTACTTTTTAAATATTGTTTATACCAGGGCTGGATAACTTAACATATTGGCCTTGAATAACCAATTGTTTGGCGTCACGGTATACATTGAATAACGTAGAACAGAATGTTTATTATAACGTTATTCACACGAAGAACAAATAAGCGGATACTGTATATATTCCGTTGTTTTAAATATTTTATTAACAAACCGGATAGCATTTTAGTCATCGCTAGAGACACAAGTCGAATAACCTTATTGGCATTGTACCACGATCATATGTACCACATTCACTCCGATGTTTTTAATAATTTCTTGACAAGACCGGGTAGCATTGTGTTACGCTGCATGCCTCGCAGGTCGAATTACGTTATTCGTGCTGCAACATGTCGTGAATACCTACCACTCAATTCGAAATGTGAATGACGTTACTGACAAAACTGGATAGCATTGTGTTACGCTGCATGCCTCGCAGGTTGAATAACGTCATTAGTTTCGTGTTCTGTTGTATGGTTCCCGGGTTGAATAACGTTATTAGCCTCGTACTGATGTCCCAAATTCAATAACGAAATTCTCCTACTATTATACGATGCGTTTGAGAGGTTGTTAATGAGATTCACTCCACTCTTTTACTTTTTAAATATTGTTTATACCAGGGCTGGATAACTTAACATATTGGCCTTGAATAACCAATTGTTTGGCGTCACGGTATACATTGCATAACGTAGAACAGAATGTTTATTGTAACGTTATTCACACGAAGAACGAATACACGGATACTGTATATATCCCGTTGTTTTAAATATTTTATTATCAAACCGGATAACATTTTAGTTATCGCTAGAGACACAAGTCGAATAACCTTATTGGCATTGTAACACGATCATATGCACCACATTCACTCCGATGTTTTTAATAATTTCTTGACAAGACCGGGTAACATTGTGTTACGCTGCATGCCTCGCAGGTCGAATTACGTTATTCGTGCTGCAACATGTCGTGAATACCTACCACTCAATTCGAAATATGAATGACGTTACTGACAAAACTGGATAGCGTTGTGTTACGCTGCATGCCTCGCAGGTCGAATAACGTCATTAGCTTCGTGTTCTGTTGTATGGTTCCCGGGTTGAATAACGTTATTAGCCTCGTACTGATGTCCCAAATTCAATAACGAAATTCTCCTACTATTATACGATTATAGAGTTAACTATAAATGAATTCTGATTCATAGTATTGCCAGGTGAAAACAAGGAGTTCCGTGACGAACTAAGAAGCCTACTTTTCATGAAAATTAATATTCAAGCCAATGATTAATCTATATAGGCTACAGTAGGCTTATCTAGAATAATGACGAAATTAAGTTGGTAATACTGTACCCATGTGTAGAATTAATACATGGTCATACTTCGGTTAGCTCAGCGGTCTCGAGAGTGGTGCGTCCAATACCCCAGTATGACACATATATTTCGGATCATAATCATCAGGTCAACATTTCAAAATAAACTCAAAAATCATAATTAAAACGTATTTAATAATAATCACAATTTAGGCGCTACAAAGATTCAAAATACATATAAAAACTCAAAATGCATCCAATTTATTCATACTCCTTCACACTTGTTCCAATGAACAAGGAATCACTAAGGTCAATCGTTAAAATCAACTGTTTGGGTTCCTCTCAACCTCCCATTCAAGTCTCACTTCCATATAGCACATTTAAAAGTCTGTTTTATCTGTGCTCAAATTGGCTCCATAGTCTATTTCATGACTTCATTTGCTATTAACAACAGGATTCATTTTCCTAACTTGGATTATTCTAGCATACATGACCTATATTTATTCACAGTAATAATCATAATAACCATTTATATTTTGGGTTAACATGAATCATCATCTTATCTCTCTCACTCTATCTCTCTGTCAGTACTGCCTTTATGTTAGGGAAAGTTCGCGCTATCTCTGGGTCCAGAAAATACTGAAATTTCAAATTAAACAAACTCCCCAGATTGCTTAACATTTCTGATGACCCAAGGAAACATCCATTTTTAGATCCGTCACACAGTAAGATTTTACACACACAAATACTGTTTATCAACGGGATTTGAACGATAGATCAGCCAGTAATCAATAATTACTAGGTCACGAGTACAACTCCCTGACCTACCCTTTAAAAGTTCCTGCCAGCCCACTAATATTGGCGTGTTTATTATGCACATGGCCTTGCCTCTGGCTCTCATTTGGTCGACGACCCTTTTTCACTTGTCTAGACTGCTTGCTCGTCTAACAATGGACTCATTCATAAGGACCGGCGAGTTGTATTTCATGTAGTTTTGCACGAAAACCTTTATTATTTAACCCTACTGGCTTTACTGTACGCGGTTTTTATAATTAGCCGTTATTATTTCACAGGATGATGTAATTAATAATTAGGCCTCAGCACTGCCTGATCTGAGAAGTGATCGTTTTAAGGAGCTCAACAATATTTTGAAGCTGTACACAGCTCAAACAATATTTTCTTCCTGGGCCTTGCCCGCATGTGGAAGACACGACGATTTATGAACAGGAATCACACCTCTGTTCTTTATGATTATGCGTCGCCAGAACGGAACCTCCTGCCTTCTGCGCGCTAATATTCAACATTCTCAAGAGCGGGTCTTTACCACTGACCTCTAAATTACAACAATGTAGCACCCTTCTCACAACCTTTAAATGGACCAAACTTTCTCCAGAATCATCACAGTTCCGCCTATTATTAATCTTATCCTGGACATTTATAATAGCAATCTGTCGATCCTATCTTTATACTCGCTTATTAGCGTACACCGCATATTTTCTATAAAGTTTCCGTGAGTGCCTAAATTTCTCAGTCGTCCTTTGCTTTCCCATACACATTTTTACATAATACACACAAACGTGAACACTATTATTGGAGACATATTACTTTTGTGTTTAGGTATATTTACTCTTGTACACTTCACTTTAAGCATGACCATTATTTCTGTCATTGAGTTACTATATTTTCATGGGCTGTCGTTCAAAATCCGTTTCTATTATTTCATATTAATCTTTACATATCAATTTCCTGTTCTCTACAATGTGTGACTTTCACTCACTTAAGGATGTGCGAACTCCCCCAAAATAATACATGATTATAAGCGGTGCTTACATCTTTGTAACCGGACGACTCCCGGATCCCAATGGTTGAGAACTTGTTGGCCCACCATTTCGGATCTAGTCGCCCATTTCAACCATCGTCGCACTTACTTCACATAACCCTTTTTCATATATTTTGCACATATTGATTTCACTTATTACCCCTATTTGAGGGTTTTCTAACATATTAAAATACACTTGAACACTAAATGTCACTTAAAAACAAGATTAATCCTATACACAAAACTTTACATTCAAGCTTAATTAGCCGCTTGTTTACACTCGTGATTCTTTGTTTGCACACGTTTCACACTTTTACGACCTTATCCAAGGATGTAGGAACTAGTGACTTCTCCCTAGTCCTAACATCTGCTGGAAATAGGATTGAAAGTCTCTGATATCCCTTCCCGTTATTTCACTGGTTCCCTGGGTGTTATCAATTTCTTTACTCGTTCCTTACCGGCCCTAATGTTGACTGGCACGATACTGTCTAAATGCGGCTATAAGTTTATATTACGCCGAATGTCTCTCTTAGACAGTAATTACAATAGTCCTCTGCTTAATCTCACGTTCGCCACTGTTCTCACTGGTATAATCTATTTATATTCCGATGTCTGACGATTGGAAGTCTTATACTTTGCTTCCTTTGAGTATTATTTCTTTCGACTCGACTTATATTTTCGAACCCGCGTCACCTCGGTTCTGAATCCCAAAGCATAGGCAAGTTCAGAACAATTTCTAACACTCTCGGTGTTCACGACTTCCTACGATTCTGCTGAGATATTACAACGTCTTCACCAATGTTTACTGAATTTAGTTTCTTACAGTTGGTATAACTTTTACTAAAGTTCCTTTTTGCTGAATAACTTCGCCGTCAAAGTATGGCAACCCTACTAGGTCCCATAAACGTGTTAATTATGACGCGGTTTGACCACTACCAGGTCCGTTGACAACTGCATAATCGTTGACGCAGTGTGACCTACTCAAGAGGTTCACCAAGATTGTATATTACAACACCTCTCCACAGAGGCTATCTGAAGACTGTATGCGATACAGCGTGACCCTTACAACGGTTCGTTATTGACTGTATGATTTTAGTTCAGAGACCCTGATATTTATTGAAATCCGGTTGAAAATAGTGCCTGCCCTTCTTCTTGAAGGCTACTTTCCAAACTAGGCACCGTAGAATCTTAAAAAAAATATCCTGACTCCTTATGATCTCAAAGTTCCAAAACTGTCTTGAGATCCAAAAATCGATCATACGTTTAATTAATAATAATTTCCAAGTGTTCTAGCCTTGCGTGGGCAGAAATTATGTGCTTCCAACTCCCCGCTGTATTCCTGCGCTTGTCTGAAACTACGCCATGCTTAGGTCAGCATTCTTCTTCTGAGCATTTATTACACGATTTTATATCACTGAAAATTCTAATTTTCCGGATTATTAAGATTGGCGTTCTCTGATCTTAATAATTTTGCGTATTTCTCGAAAATCGGGTAATTTCACCATGTTCTAGGCTCCTCCCATAGCTGACATTGCACGAATCTTTTCAAGTCATCACAATATAGGGCTTCCCCGGTCTATATTCCCGTATCAAAGTTCCCCTGCTTCTTGCACAACCTTGACTCACCAGGCAGGATAAGCTCTGGTCTCTTAGACCATATGACACACCGCACGGCTTGCAGGCTAAATATTTTGATAGCGAGACATATCACTTATGCGTCATCTGGCAGTCTTATGAACTGTACATCTCCAGTCAGTAGAGATAATAAAGATCCTCTAATAATATTCTCTGAATCTCATGTCATTTTCCTGTAAATATTCACGGGTTCGATTCTTGTACCTACTTCATAAGGGTACAATACTAACATTTATTTAGCGTATGTCTTTTAGTGCCGGGAGTGTCCGAGAATATGTTCGGTTCGCCTGAGGCTGTAGCTGCTTCAACTTGTAGCTCACCCATGGGGTGAGCTATAAGTTCCGTTCAATTTCAAGTAGTTCCAACTTTTGCTACCACGTGTCACTGAAACCTAGTTGTGAACGTTGGAACTTTGATAGAGCTTTTCAACGAAATCTAACCTGCAAAGTAAGCTTCCAACAAGTTTAATTACTGGAAGGTTCTTGTACATGCTGGTAGGTTAATACTGAGTGCTAACACTACCGAGGAGAAGATGATGAGAGAGAAAAGTAGGTGGGTTTAGGAGTGGAAAAATTTTAAGCAGAGAGGAAGAGAACCCAATAAAAGTTAATAAGAAAATAATAATCAAAAGATGGATTGCGCTGGGCGAAGCCAGTGAAGCTGCTAAAGTAAGAGGGAGCTCATACAGCGTTGACGGAGAGAGTGGCGTTAGCTACGGTTTTCTGCAGGCTACCGCTATTTGCTCTTTCCCTCCCGAGCAAGTATTTGGGTACTATGGGGAAGGGTGATACTCTAGCAAGGCAAGGTTTGACAAAAGGAAAGGATCTAGGCACTTTCCCTTCAAAAGGGTAAGGTTTTGGAAAGCCTTATGGAATACTATAAGGACTTGAATATGTCGTAATATTTTTATTACTAGACACAGTTGGATCCCAACAGATCGACTGAATGCCCCCAAGGCGGGAAGCGATAAATCAACTCTAGCGCTTGTAGCAATAGTTTTGTTATTATTAATGGAAATTTTAAGAAAATACCAATTGTTGCATCTAAAGCAGGCTAAACTCTTACCCAGCAGGGTGCCGACTAAAAGTTTAGAACGGAGGAAAACCTCAGACCTATCTTAAACAAAACCAAATTTTGAACAGTAAAACACAAGTCAGAGAGAAAGTCTCTACAAGTAGGAAGATGGCGGAGCGAGCTGTACTTGCCTCAATGATTTACTAGGATCAGCTAATATAGCTAGGAGAAACTTTATAAATGATGTTATTGGAAGTTTTGTTTTAAACGCAACAAGTGATAGATTTTTCATTAATTCAGAGATTGCCTTTTTTTCTTTGAATAGAAAGTAATTTTAGGAGAAGAATCAGGGAAGAGAAGTTCCTGTCTAACCGTGATTCTAGCAAGAGAGATAGAACCAGAATAATAAATAATTTATTTAACAAGATAGAATTTGAAGCATTTAACAATTTGCTAGATTTAGTATCTTATTTTTAGCTAAGAGTAACAATTTAGCTGTTTATAAGATTTCAAGGTCCTAGACCTAATAATAAGAGGTTTACAATTCGCAAACAATATTAAATAATGTACAAGTTTCGTACCTTATACAAACACTAAAATCTCACAAGGATTTTAAAAAGTGTGTTTACAATTGAGAATTAAAACATATAAGAAGAATAGTGAATAAATTACTTTTGAACTTAATATTTCTTTGTATAGGTTGTTGGGATACCAATTACTCAAAAAATGCTCCTGTTGAGCGAAAAGGCTACAAACTCCTGAGCAAGCAGGATGAGAAGAAAAAGATTAATAAGAGGTTTCTATACCCTCTATTATTTATGCATACTTGAATAGGTGATACATTCAAATAGAGCAGGTCACCTCTTGGGAAAACCTGGATTAGACAAATTAGATAACTATTTTACAATTGGAAAAATGTAAAACTCCATGGTTTTAGTAGGGAAAGACAATACATATTAAAATGTGGGCTGTAGCCACATATATTAAAGCAGAGTGAATACATTTTAAATGGATCAAAGTTGGTAGGGCGCCTATGTTTTGGCGAGGCCTCGTTGAGTTAGAACCGGATGATGAAATTAACCTAAATGTGTTAGTAAAAGGTATTTAAGGAAAAGGAGATAGGGATTTATAGTTCTGGCCAGTTTAATTGCTCTCAATCGTACGCGGCGCGGTAGATAGTTTACCGGGCACTGTTTTGCACTTAAGTTTGTTGATAGATGGTAAGATTTCACTATTGCAGCACTGAAAGTTCATAGAACAAGAGAAAAGTTATTGCAGTTTATGGAGATAATTGATAGAATTTGAACATGGCTCTTGCGTTATTCAAATTTTAAGTTCCAGTTAACTTGAGGTCTTCAGCAATTTGACTGTATTGAGAACAGTTCTTCGCGGTTTGGAGTTTATTGTGAATGGAAAATTCCAGAACTGTAATGACAGTTAAATGGAGCGGTAATAATCCCTCGAAGGCAAGTTAAGTTTATAAACAGCTATGAGTGTTAGCAGAAATCTCACGGTGTAGGGAAGGTATCCCCTTTATTTCGTACAAGAAGTACTAAATTTCATGTTTTAAAGCAAACTTGGTTAGCTAAAGCATGACAAGAAAATCCCACGAAGACGGTTATTGCACAATGTTGCGTAATTCCCCACACTGTCTATAAATTTCCATTAATAGCGTTCAGCATAGATTAAAACCATTAAAATGTGTTTATAATCATTGAAGATTTGTACTTAGCTTTTTCATAGCCGCTGAAGGTTGATGGCTCCTGGCAGCCGTTTAGCCTACATCCAATACCACAACATGGCGGCGATTTGAATTTGTACCTCGGTTGAGAGGAGGTAGCCTCTGAAAAAGGCCGAACTCAAACGTTGACGACTCGATAAGAAGTGAGAACGAGCGGAAGAGCTCACGAGATAGCTAGGTAGGAGAGGAGGTGGGGGAAGGTATCAAAGGAACTTATAGCAGAATGGGAAACATTAAAAAATAAACACCCTTTACAAAATGTAATTTTCTTCATGGAGATGATAGCTGACGACAGCGGCGAAGCCTGTTGGAACGGTATGTAAGTCCTCTTGAGCTCGGGGAGTTCGAAGAACTTCGGCGGGTTTCCGCGAGATGCTGCTAGGTAGAATTCATAGAAGATACACACATGGAACAAACTTAAAAGCAACTTAAGCACATGGTTAGGGAAAATGGATTACAGAGGGTCGCTGTTGGTGTCTGCAAGAAGGGAAAATAAATAAATGAAACTAATGAAAAAAAGCAAAGAGTAGTAAGAGCTAACTTCGACTAGTCGTTTATTCCAATGAATACACCATGCTGAGGGGCCAGACACCAGCAGAGAACAGAAAAAATTATTTTAAAGATTGAGAGGAAGAGGCGCTATAAATATGACCATTGGGGGTTAAGATCTTCACCACCCTGACTCTTCCATCCCTTCCCGGGTAGCATTCCAACACCCTGCCAGAGATACAAACTAGTGGGGGGGGGCGGGGGGGTCGGAAGAGTCTCTTACTAAGACCAAATTTCCTACTTTGATGTCAGGATTGGAAAGAAGCCACTTCTGTCCCCGTTGCAAAGAAGTTAAGCGCTCTAATTTCCACCTTTTCCAGAAGGAATTACGAAGAGCTTCAAATATACGCCAAAAATAGTCGAGCTAGGATCTCTGTGAGAGTTAGGAAGGGGGGGGGGATCAAGAGAACTGCCAATGAGGAAATGACCAGGTGTTAATGGAAGTAAATCATCATGATCACTGGATCATTGGAAAGAGGGGTCAAAGGGCGAGAATTAACAACACCTTCAATAAGGATAGACAGTGAGTTAAATTCTTCATAAGTTAGAATACGATTACCTAAAACCTTTTTTAGTTGGCGTTCGGTAAGCTTGACACAAGATTCCCACCTGCCACCGCGATGGGGGCCGTAAGGAGGTATGAACCGCCGTTTGAGACCTTTAGCGTAGGAGAAGTTAGAAATTTGTTCCATGGCAGGAGAAAATGTAAGAGCTTTCATCCACAATGAAGCTGCGCCTTGAAAGGTGGAGGAATTTTCTGAGAACATTTCAGAAGGAACTCCATGCCTGGCAGGGAAACGAGAAACAGCTGACAGGAAGTAAGAAGTAGAGGCATTTGTTACTAGTTCCACATGGATTGCACCAGTATCCATGCGAACGAAGAGAGAAACATAAAGTTTTCCAAACAATTTGCGTTTAGCTTCAGGGGAATTACGCTGATATTGGAATGGACCCATGTAATCCACACCAGTTAAGGCAAAAGGCCGGCTAGGAGACGAGCGGATGGAAGGTAGATCGCCCATAATCTGAGTGCCAACCTTAGGTTTCACCTTAAAGCAGGGGATGCATGTGTGTATTACTGAGGAAAATTCATGAACTCCGTTTATTATCCAGTATTTACCCCTTAATAAACAAAGCAGGGTGCGAGTGCCAACGGGCAAATTTCGATAATGAAAATCACGTATGATTAAAGAAGTTAAGTGATGTTTGGAAGGCAAAATGACAGGATGCTTTTTGTCTTCAGGAAGTGAAGAATGAGAAAGCCTACCACCTACTCTGACTAACCCATTTTCATCAAGGAAAGGGGCTAGGGCACAAAGACGACTAGATTTCGAAAGATCTTTCTTAGCCGAAAGCAAAGACAATTCGATATGGAAGGCTTCTTGCTGTGTGAGTTGCTAAACTTAGATAGTAGCAAGAGTTATTTCGTGATTGGTTAGATGCGGTTTAGGAAGAACAGGTTGGTCAACAACAAAATATTTCCATCTGAGAAGATAAGCAAAAATCCGAATTAGTTTATGAAAGGAAGAATAGCGAGATAATAAGGGAAATGAAACGCTGGAAATAAGACATGAAGCAGTGGATTTAGATACTTTTGCGGCAGGCAAGTTGGATATTGTAACTGGAGGTTTAAAAGGCCAGCAAGAAGAGTCTTCGATTAACCACGAGGGCCCATGCCAGTACAACTGAGATGCTGCTAATTGAGAGGGTAAGCAACCAAGTGAGATGATGTCAGCGGGGTTATCAGTGCTAAACACATGTCTCCATTGACATCCCGAAGAAAGGGTTTGAAATTTAGAAACTCTATTGGCAACGAAAGTTTGCCAGTGAGTGGGGGGTTTTGGCAATCCAAGAAAGAGTGATCATGGAATCGAAAATCTTAGCTATTTCAGACACGATTTGCCTTTTGTATTAGGGAGCTCTTTGGGATGCGAGACCTTGTAGATGAGTGTATCAGTGCGAGTGCACCAGTGTACTCCTAGCGTTTTTATGGATTCGGAATCTCCGCCAATTTCGTCAAAAGAGGGATCTACATCTTCGACGGGAAATTGAGCAAGGAACTCAGGTGAATTGGAATTCCACTTATGAAGTGGGAATCCTCCATTCTTTAACAATGCTTTTAGTTCAAGAGAAATGAGAGAAGCTTCTTCAAGAGTCTGAAAGAATTGAAGGTAATCGTCGACATAAAAGGATGTGGTTAATGCTTCTGAAGCTTTAGCGTTGATTAAATGACCATCTTGAGAGGCAAACATATGTAGGGATCGGATAGCTAGGAAAGCGGAAGGTTTAAGACCATACATAACTGATTTTAAGCGAAATATTTTAATGGGTGTACTAGTTTCGTCACGCCATAAGATTCTCTGAAGATCTTGCTGCTTCGATTGGATTAAAACTTGACGATACATTTGCTTTAGATCCGCAATGACGGCTATAGGGAACAAGCGAAATTTAAGAGTATGGTAGACAGATCGGACTGAATAGCAGGACCGGAATGAAGAGTATCGTTAAGACTGTTGCCATCAGCGTCAGGTGATGACCCATTAAACACAACTCGAATTTTGTCTTTAACAAGAGGGTTTTTCCACATGGGATGGTGATTTAAGAAGACAGTTTCGACTGGGTGGTGTAATTTGTCCTCAGATCTATTAACAACTTCCATATGATCCAGCCCTTCATTCTCCTCCATGAACTCTGTGTATTGTTGTTTGACAAGGGGTTACTTCTTGAATTTGCTTTCAATGGCGAAGAGAGCTTTTCGAAATTTTGGGTTGAGAATTACTTAGTTTTGGAGGATTGAGTAGTCTTGGCATTTGAACTATGAATCGGCCTTCGGGTGTGCGAGTAGTGGTAGAAATGAAAAGTTGCTCAAAGAATTCGTTTTCTGAGAAGGTTGAGTTAGGGGATTCGATGTTTTCAAGTTTCCAGAATTGTTCCAAATTGGTACTTACAAAGTGACATTGCGACACAGGTTGAGTGGTGTAATGAGGGAGCTGACCGGTAACAATCCACCCAAAATTAGTGTCTCCGGCAAACACATTGGAAGACAATTGACGAATTTGCTTGCGAAGGCAATTCCAGAAAACATTTGCACTGAAAAGTATGTCAATGGGACCTTGTATGTTAAACAGAGGATCGGCAAGCCTTACGTTAGAGGGAATATTTAAACAGGAAGTGTCAACAGAGTGACTAGGGGTGTCTTCACCAATGCTGTTAAGAATGAGACAGTTCAGTTTGAGAAGATTATTTCTTTGACAAGTGTCCTTTATAGTTAATTTAGAGAATTGAAAAGCTTGTGATTTTAAACTGTTAATGCCTGATTCATTGATAGAAGTGGGAGTTACTGGAAGACCAAGATTTTTGATTAAAGAGTTGGAAACAAAATCATGGGTCGCTGCTGAGTCAAGGAGGCCTCGGGTGCGAACCCAGTTGCCAGATTTATCTTGAACCTCAATTTGAACCATAGACAATAGTACTTGAGCACTACGAAAGACTTGGCGTTTTGAATAAAAGATGACGCATTAGACTTGTTAGTGTTGTCACCTTTTTTGAGAAGTGGATGCTGATGATGACCTCGATTGATCATGACGATGCAATAAAGTGTGATGTGCCCTTTCACAATGAAAACAGAGTCTAGTGCACTTGCAATTAGAAGCAGAATGTTTAGGTGAACGACAATTGAAACAGTTATTGTTTTGAGATACCAATTTCCTTCTGTCATCAACTGATAGTTCTTTAAAAGATTTGGATAAGTATAAAGCGTGAGAATCTTTGCATAGTATGCACTTTAACGGTTCATTAAAACTTTTACGGGGTTCACCTTGGGTACTTAATGCAAGAGAACTTGCGATACGGCGTTCACTGGACCTAGTTTGGTAACCAGTGGCGTATGACTTAGATTTAGAAGAACTAGACCCAGGTTTTTGAGTACTAAGCGCTGCATATTCGCTTTTAGATTTAGGAGACATAGATTCATGTTTAGAATTGGGAGAGGCGGGTTCACTTTGGTTAGCTAAGGCGGTTAAAAGTTGACGTCTAGTATTTATAAAGGTGCTCATAAGAGTAATCATCATTATTAGAAAGTTCAATTTCCCAAGCCTTGAGAGTAGCAGTATCGACTTTGGAAACCACTAAGTGTATTAAGAAAGTGTCCCAATGGTCAGTAGGCTGATCCCTTTGGGATAATGCTTTAACATGAAGTTGGGTTGTATCGACGAGGGTACACAGACTAGTGACGTCATTATGCTGTGAGGAGGGCAAGTTGAATCGGGCCTTCATATGGCGTTGAATACGTAAACGTAAATTACCGTATCTTTCTTTCAGTTAACTAAAGGCAATAGGATAGTTTTCGGCGCTTAATGGGAGCACTTCAACTAACTGCAGTGCTTGATGACGGAAATTTGATTTTAAATAGTGAAATTTGTAAATTACTTGACTATCCTCATTGTCATGGACAAGAGAACAAAAAAGTTCATAAAAAGAATCCCAAACAGATTCGTCTCCTGAAAATTAGGCAACTTTATTTTTGGGAGAATTGGTTTGGGTTTATGAGTGCCCTCACGAGACGAGGTTTGTTGTTCGTGGAATGAGCTAAGAACTGAAACGTCCTTTTTTTTTGATCCTCCTCGAGTTGACGAATTATTTTGAAGGCAGCGCCTATGCCTTCATAATATTGGTTTTCGACTTCTACTCGATCCTCTGTGTGATTGAGCATAAATGTTTCAATTTCTGTTTGGACATTGTTATAATTTTTGAAAGATTTTTCATAGTCTTTTAAGCGATGTTCTATTGTGTCTAAATGAGATTCTGTAGGGTTCAGATCTTTGATAAATTTTTCCCTTGTAAGACGCCTGTTTGGCGGTGAGCTTTTCATCTCTATCCTTGTCGGTGGCCATAATGAAGTAGGTAAATTGGTGTACAACTTACAAGACTGTGGAGTTGGTGAAAATGCAGCAGCGAGCAGGTTAAAAGTGATAGACACTGAAGGAGACAGGAGCGACCTCTTTCTCCTCCACCAGCTTTGCACATTAAAGTTATAGCTGAAAAATTCAAAGTAGATATTAGTATTTTGCAAAATATTGACAACTTGGATTCTCCCGGGTTTCGGAACCAAATTTTGGTAGGTTAATACTGAGTGCTAACACTACCTAAGGGAAGATGTTGAGAGAGAATATATATCTCTATATAGAGATGCGCATACGTTGCTTAATACTGGTGTCCGAACCACCTCTAATATTCAGGCGGGGGCGGTATGGCACAAGGTGCAGTAGACCCGTACTTATAAAAGCAGGAATGTCTAATCAAACCCTATGTATAATTTCAATGTAGTGTATGTGTTTTTATGTGTATGTGTGTTTGTGCAAGGATGTATTGAAGGGAGGGTGTGAGGATGTTTGCCCGTAAGATATGCTGTGGCCATCCTGAGTGCGTTATCCGCCTGTGCTCCTTTCATGGTGTGCCATTCTCTCTTGGCTGTAAAACATTTTCCTCCGCTCTCCGAAGGTGTTTAAATTCTCGCTCGCTGAGCGTCTATGTACCGTTGAGATGCCTTACGCATCTAGTGTCTACCGATATATCATTCTGTATAATGCCCGCGGGCCTGTCATCCCTTGCGTCCTCCAAAATATCAATAATGTTCTATTGGACGCCCTTTGCTGTGCCTGTTCACTCTGGGTATGGTGACGGCTGTACCGTTCACGGGTTGAGGTGTATTTGCGCCCTTTGGCCTGTCTATCTGGCTTTAAATATAGCTGTGTCCTTTATGTGTCTATTATATAATATCCTGTGTCTCTGTTCATAGTTAAAATGTTTACCCTATCGTGGGAGTTCGTTTGTCCCTTTACGCGTGGGCTAGGTCCTTATCCCATTCTATAATGGCTGTGGTACCTCCCTGCGTTGTATGCTAAAGCCTTCTAAAAAATGGGGTGTGTTATATATGTGCTAACCCTATGTCGCTATACTATATATGTTTCTTGTGATTATAGACAGATGTGGTGGAATTGTCTTTGTAATCTCGAAAGAAATTATTAGGGGGGGGGTGGATTTTTCCTTTATGGATTCTGTGTTTACCCGCCCTTAATTAGTCTGTGTGTTTGTGTGGAATTGCCTCGCTCCCCTAAGTGTTGGGCGCATGCGGGCGGGGGACGGCCGCGGCTTTAGCGCGCGTCGTGCCTTACGCCTCGCTTCCGGCTGGACCGCTGCGTGACGCGTGTCCCGACATCGGAGTCGGCTTATCTGTGTCGCGTGGTCTGCTTGCCACACGCCGTCAGTGTTCACTATCACCGTTGTATGTTTGTTCAAAGTTTATCACTGGTCGACTTGAAATAGTGTAGCCTCCTAATTTAAGTCTGTTCTTTCATACATGTAGTAATGTTTTAGGGAAAACATAATGTAGTACTGTCCTCTCTTCCTGTGAAAACATCCAGTGTTGTAAGTGTATGGCTTCCGCTATTGTTGTCAGCATGTTTATGTAATGTTATACCGGTTCGCTGTTGCAAATTTTCTTCCGCATACGGTAGGTGTCGTCACGCAAGAATGCGCCGTGTGTGCTGCGCGCGATTTCCGGTGTTTTGGTTTACAGTACTTGTGTTGCTGGTTTCTTCAGCCTCGTGCGGGAATGACAACGAAACGTGCTGTCGACCCCCTTTTCGTGTGTCGCCATATGTTTGTTTAAAAGAGCAATGTGTTAATCTGTGGAATTTCTGTTACTAGGCCTGTTTTGGAATCTGCTTCCGTAATTTCTCTGCCCTAGTGCAATTATCTATTATCTACTTCTAGATAGCCTACTCGGCCTGTGTCCGGGGTAATTTTACTCCCCTTACTGAATATCCATAATTTTCAGTCTGTGAAACGTGGTGTTACCACGCTTTGTGTTAGTGTATGTCTGGTCCCCTAATATTCCCCGTGTTCGTCGAATACGTCTGTACAGGTGTATTTTTGTGTGATAAAGTGTGTCCTTCCTAATCTGTTTGACCTGTGTCAATGTGCCTATCGTCTAGTCCTTCGGAGCCTCTCTCGTCCGATTTCTGGGATATTTCTGACTGTCCCGCATTAATTACTCGCGAAGTTTAGTGTTGAAATGTGGTATTCCCACCTTTTGTGGTAATGCATGTTTGGTTGGTTTATAGTCCCAGTGTTTCTAAAATGTATCCTGTACCTATCCAACTTTGTGTCGGCTGTTTGTGTGAATGTATGCTTTTGCTGTCCTGTGACCTGTGTACCTGCTTTGGTTGATCTTCAGTCGGTCAACTTCTCTCCCTGTTATCCGTTGGGCCACCCATCCTTAGCTATAATGTGGACCCTAAATTATGTATACCTACTGTGTTTTACCGTGTGGCCTCTGGTAACGTACTTCGCAACTAGCTGTCATTGGCTTACTTTCTGCTAGGTACGCTTACTCTATCGGAGGTTGTAGATCATCTACTATGTTTGCGTTGTGTGATTGCGTGTTTCCTAAACGTATGGCCTTGACGTGACCCTCCAATGTATGGTACGGATCTCTGTGCGTTCGCTAACGCCCTCTTTCGGCTATCCTAGCGATTATTGTGAAACAGGAATGTGTACGTATAAATATGCCCTGTTTATAGTGTTTGCGAGCGTTTTGGTTGTCCCTGATTTTGATTCGTGGGCGTATTGCGGAGTTGAATCTATCATGAATGAGTTTCTATCGACCGTAATGTTATTATGATCGTGCTACGGTCTTGTTCTGGCCGCCTTGTACAACGCGCGTTCACGCTGATCTTGCAACAGTGTCGTGTTACATATGCGATAACACATGCTGGATATCAGACTGCTTCCTGGACGTCCGACACCTCAAAAGTAAAGTACTCATGTTGTGACTTTGCGTGAGTTGCTCTACCATTCGTCCAACACTAATTGTAATAAGTTTTTGCACCGTGTACATTTGTTTATGTACCATTCCTTGTCGTGGCTACGTGATGAGGCTACGTGTACGGTGAGAGTTGTGTGCCTTGTTCCAACCAATCTCCCGAATGCCTTGTGAAAGATCATGCGTCTACTTACAATTACCGCGTTCTCAATTTCTGTATTCTACTGTGTTTGATAAGTATCTGCGCCTTGAGTATGATGTCTCTGTCTGTGTAATTTATGCATCTGTGTATGCGTACCTCAGGGCCTCTAGTCGCATGTCTGGCAACTAGGTGTAGGTGGCAGCTTTGTTATTATGCTCTCTGTATTTGGGTGAGGTCCTCGCGGTCCGAGTCCTACGTTTTGGCTTTCTTACCCTTTCTGTTAGTAGAGCCATTTCCTTTCCTCTTCGCGGCCTTTCCGCCCTTACTTGTGAGTGTTATTGTTCTTGTATGGTACGCTTTCATTCGGCGGGCGTGTATTGTGTCCTTGATAAGTTTGTGTCCATACCGCATCTTCACTATGTAATTCAGATCGGATATCCTCCTGCAAACCTTGAAGGGACCTGTCCAGCGTGGCATCAGGAACTCGGACACGTTCTTTTTGCGGGCGGAATTGGAAATCATGACCAGTTGCCCCGGCGTGTACTCCACGTGCTTGTGTTTACTATCCTGCCGCTCATTTTGCCTTCTTTGTGCCGCAATTATGTTTCTCCTCGCGTTCATTCGCGCTATCTGTAAATATTCTAACCGGGCTGTATTGTCTGTGAGGGTGTCCTGGGGGATGCATATATTGTCTATTGGGCTTCTGGGTGTGTAGCCATGTAATAGAAAGTGTGGAGAGTGTTTTGTGGCTGTGGATATCGAGGTGTTATAGCTGAATGTGATGGGCTGTAGGTAATTATCCCAGTCTGTCCCTGTGTCCCCCGTGAATTTTGCTAGGGCTGTCCCTACTATTTTATTCATAGCTTCCGTTAGCCCATTTGTTTGGGGTGAGAAGCTTGTTGTCGTGTATGCCCTTATTCTCAGTATCTCCAAAAACTGTTGGAGCAGCCTTGAAGTGAAAATAGTCCCTCTATCGGACAATAAGTTTTGGAATAGGCCATATCGTGTAATTATTTCGAATAGGAATTCCGCTATGCTATTCGTGTCTGTTTGTGTGTAGCCTTCGTGATCATGTATCGAGTAAGATACTCTGTGGCTACGAGTATGTATTTGTTACCCTTTTCGGATGTGGTGTTGGGGCCTTTAACATCTATTCCTACCCTGTGGAATTGTTCTCCTACAGGAATAGGGTTGCGTAATCCATGTGGCCTGCCAGGTCTTGCTTTAAATCGCTGGCATGTGTGACATGTTTTTATGAAATTGTCTATAACTGCCTTCATGTTTACCCAGTAATATTTGTTTCGGATTCTGTGATATGTTTTGTGCGTACCTAAGTGTGCCCCGGCCATTGGGGTATTATGGTGTCCGCTCATTATATTTTCTTTCAATGAGTCCGGAACCGCTATAGGTGCAGTATCGTGCATGGCTGTGGGCTTAAATTTCAGGACCCCGTCTTTGTCTACGAAGAATGGCCTAGACAGCCGTGCTGTCTTGGAATCTACCTTGTCCAAGTTTTCTAGCGCCATTCGTATCTGTTTCAAGTGTGGATCACGTTCTTGCTCCTGCTTCATGTCTACTAGCGTTAGGGCAAAAGTAGGCATGCTATCCCACTCGTGATCCTTACTGTCAACCGGAGGGTTGGCTACTGGCAGCCTAGATAATCCATCTGCATCTAAATGTGTAGCGCCCTTCTTGTGTTTGACCACGAAATTATAATCATAAAGACGAAATATAAATCTATTGAGGCGCGAATTTGGATTTTAGGATTTATCCCAAAAAAGCAGACTGGCGTGGTCAGTTATTACCGTGGATTGGATACCATAGAGGTATACCCGGAAATAGTTTACTCCCCATGAGAATGCTAACATTTCTCGTTCTGTGGCGGAGTATCTGGTCTCGACAGCCGTTAGTTATCTGCTGGCGTAAGCCAATGGCCGTTTGCGCCCTTCAGTGTCTTCCTGTAATAGGGCGGCTACTAGCCCATATTGGCTTGCGTCAACGTGTAGAAATGTGGGTCTATCGCTCTGAAAGTGTTGTAGTAATGGCGGGGTGGTCAATAGTTGCTTAAGCGTATTAAAGGCATCTATGTGTTCTTGTGTAATATGGAAGGGCGTCTTTTCGCGTGTTAGCTCTGTTAGGGGGTAGGCGATGTGTGCGAACCTATAAATATACTTCCTGTAATAAGATGCCAGCCCCATGAAACTACGCAATTGTTTTATATTTGTGGGCAACTGGATACCCGTTATTGCGTCTGTCTTCGCTGGGTCGGGGATAATCCCTTCTCTGTTTTTAATTTGCCCCAGGATATTAATTTGCTGCCGGGCAAATTGACACTTCGCAGATTTAAGCCTTAATTTGGCCTCTCTGATCCTTTCGAATGCTTCCTCCAAGTGTACGAGATGCTCGTCGAAGGTCTGGGAGAAAACTCTTATGTCGTCTATATAGACGAGTATCGGCCGCCACCTAAGGCCTGAAAACGCCTTATCCACTAGTTTTTGGAAGGTCTGGCTGGCGTTACGGAGCCCCATGGGTAACACCCTATATGTAAAGAGGCCGTTTTCTGTAACGAATGCCAGCTTGTGCCTATCCGGCTTATAAATAGGGATTGAATAGAATCCTGAATAACAATCCATCGAGCTATACCAGTTGGCCCCACTGAGGGCATCCAAATAGGTATCGGCCCGTGGCAGTGGATAGCTGTCATTCTCTATTAATTTATTGAGCCTGCGGTAATCAGTGCAAAACCGGTGGGAACCATCCTTCTTCTTGGTCAGCAAGACCGGAGCGCTATAGTTGGAAATTGTGGGCTCTATGATCCCTGCCTCGAGCATCTCCCGAATTTGAGTGTCGATAGCATGTCTTTCCTTCTGGCTCACCCTGAAGGGGGGCTGGTGGACTGGTCAGTCACTGGTGAGTGTGACATGGTGTTCAATGAGATCTGTTACCGCGAGGTTTCTTAGCGATTTGGCAAAGATATCTCTATTGTTTTCTAGGAGTAATTTGAGCCTCCTATCCTGCTCTGGCGTTAGGTCCTGTCTGTGGGTGTTATTGAGTACCTTATGTGTGTGCGCGCCTGTATGTTTGTCAATTGTGTTCAGCGTAGAGGTCCGGTGCTCGCAGGTTTCTCGCTCCTCTCGAATACTAGCTGTGTTTTTGGCGTATACCATGGGGTTTGTAGTGAGCTTCTGATCCTGCATTAAGTGTTTCTTGCCACTAGCGAAATTGATGCTCGAATCGTACTTTGCGAAGAAATCCATCCCAATTATTGCTGATGCCGAAAGACGTTCTATCACGAACATGGGGTGTGTTGTTGCAAAATTGTCCATTCTTATGTGTGTATGTGCCACCCCTAAGTTTTCTAGTGTCTACGCGTTGGCCGCTACAAGCCGGATGTCACCTGTGACACCGTGTGTCTGCCCTTCAGCAATATTTCGCTGTTTACGCAACTTACCGCCGCGCCCGTATCGATAAGCACTTGTACTCTGTGCCCATTTATGCTGGCGTATGTTGTTAATGCCGCCATGTTGCTTCCTTCCCACTGTATAGATGTGTTATTGAGTGTGTATGTTGTTGTTGTTGTTGCTACCGCTCCTGTGTTCCTTGGGGTGCTATTGTTTGCGTCCACCCTAGGGTGTATGCCCGTGCCCGCTTCCTGCCTCGCACTTGTGCTAAGTGGGCACGGAGCGTCTCGCTGCTTATCGTATCTAGCACGCTTGGTCACGTCATATGTTTCCTTGCTCCGCGATTCAGCTTCGCGTAGCGAAATGTGTTCGCGACTTGCCTCGTATCTCCTCTTTTTTTCCGCCCTGCTAGAATACCCGTTTTCTTGTGAGCAGTTATGTGGTTTCGATTCCCAGTTTTTGTGTAGATGTATTGGTTCTCTCCCTGTCCTGTGAGGGTGCGTCTGCAAACCTCACCCTTCGCTTGCATGTGTTGTCCCGTTTCTTGTTCCAGGCGGTTGTGAGTTCGACTCCTGTCGCTGGCTTTCCTATAAGAGCTGTGTCTATGTCTTGCGCCCGTGTAGGGTCAACTCCCGCCCCGTGTAGTGGTGTGGGGGGTATGTTCTCACTCCTGGAGGGTGTGGGTTTGGATTTTTCTCCCGTTTCTCTATCAATGATGAGTTCATGTCTGGCGATGTTGTGGGCTCAGTTCTTGTGCTTTGTTCTAGTGTAGTTGTGAGAGGATTGTAGTGTCCCGCTCTAGGGTTATCTGTGAATAGTATGTGTAGTGCCCTATCGAATCCCGTAGTGGTGAACAATGGGGGTGAATAAATGTCGGTGTAGACGTGTATGTTATATTTGAGGACCTTACCGAGAGCGGTCACTTCCACGGCTCCGGTATAAGTACCGTCCCTGCTCATGTACCTCTTATAGTCCTGCCCTGTCTTAAATGGGATTTCCTGTTCGTCCGCTGCGAAATCCCTATAGTCGCCCCAATTGTGTACGATGTGCTGTACCATTCTTAACCTGTACGTTGTGTGTTGTTCCTGGTCCGCATGGAGCAAGAAGCTAATTGCTCGAAATAGGCAATTGCCATCTCCTTTTGCGGGGTGTGTATGGAAATGCCTCGGGGGAGGATTCCCGCTCGTGTTGCCCTTTGACCGCTCTTTTTCCTTGCTCTCCAGTGTCTGTATAGGGGGAGGGTATTCCTGGGGTGGCTGTCTGTGCTCGGGTCTTCGTGGGGAAGGGTCCTCATCCGGTTTTATTGCCGGTTGCCCCTTCCCATTCCGAAGTTTTTTGGGAACGGGTTTCTTTGTCTGTCTGTAAATCTACCCTGTTCTTGGGGTGCGTAGCCTCGTCAATTTCTTTCCTGAGGTTGGCAATTTGGCGTGGGCAGCAACACATTTTTAGGCTGCTGGGGTGCACCCCGTCTGTCCTCCTGTGGATAGTCATCCGGCAGTGGAAAGTGTTCGGGTCCCAGTTCGTATTGCCCAGGGGTATCCCGCCTGTAACGTGGGGCTGTTTGGTTGTGCCCCGGGCCGTTCCATCTACGCTGTGGGGTTGTTTTATTGTGCCGAGGGCCGTTCTTCCTGTTCTGTGGCGTGTTGTCCTGTCTCCGATAGTGAGGGGTATACGTTTGTCTCTGTGTGGGTGGGTTTTCCTGGTAGTCCCTGTTTCTTCTGTATTGGCCGGAATCATCGGCTTGTCTGTTTGGGGGTGGACTGCCGCGGCGGGGAATACTGTATTCGTACTCCGGAGGGTAGTACTCTGGTGTGTATGGGGATTTTGGCCGTTGCGGAAGGTAGGCTGGCCCTTCCTGTGTGTATGGGGCTGGTGAATGTCGTGGAGGGTAACGTGGCCTCTCCTGTGTGTATGGTCATGCTGGCTGCCATGGAGGGTAGGTTGTCCCTTCCTGTGTGTATGGGGATGCTGGCTGCTGTGGAGGGTAGTGTGGCTTCTCTCGCTCGTAATGTCTCCCCTCCGTGTATCTACTTCCCCTGTCCTGGTAATATATCTTCTCCGTGCCATTCCTTTCCCCCCTGAATGTCCCCCCGCCTGCCTGAATTGCAGCTATCGTTAGCTTCTCCATTCTATCTACCAACTCATCCAACTTTTGGCTGGTGTCCCCCTTTTCCGGATTGAAATGCTGATTCACGGCCTTCTCCGTGGCGTTTTCCGTGATTTTCCTCCCTGCCTCGATTATCTTTATATTATTTAGCATGTGTTGTACTGTGGGATTATTCATGATGCAGAGCTTGTCCACTAATGATGGCCTAAGCCCCTGCATTAATAGCTTGACGTTCTGTTTATTAGGCATCGCGATGTTGTATTTATCGCACATCAGCAATTTCGAGTTGACGTATGCCTGTGCGCTCTCTGTGGGCCCCTGTGTTCTTTGTCTTATCTGAACGTATAGATCCTCTTCGTCTGGTGTGAGCTGGAATTCATTTTTGAATAGGAAAGAGATTTCGTCCCATGTTGCGCTTTCTAAGTTGTCCTCATGGAGCTCATACCATGTCATGGCCGCTTTCGTTAAATATGCGGGTAAGAGCCATTTCTTGGCCTCGTCGCCCCATCCATTGATTCTAGCCGTTCTGTTAAAGGCCTTGAGGTATTCCTCCGCGTCCTGGCCCTCCTCTGTGAACTTTGTGGGGTGAATCATCGGATACTCTGTTTGCCTGGCCATATCCTGTTCGTTTGTTTCCCCTTGGCTGTGTAGAGATTCCTGCCCGTTTATGCTATCCGCCCCCCTGTTGTGTGATGAGGTGTCTGATCCTGTGTCGTTTCGGAGGGGATTATCCTCACCCGCTGTGTACGAAACGTGTCTTATGTTACCAGGGAGCTCGTCTCCTGATATATCTTCGCTGATGGGGGGTGTAATATCGTATTGTGTAGACTTTACCACTTCCAATGTCCTGTCTATGTCCTGCTTGACTGTCTCTAGGATAGTGTGTATGTCTAGGACTGCCTCTGTTGTTTGGGTGTCTTCTTTAATGGTATCTGATTCCAATAATTGTGTAATGCGCGTGAGCAGGCTATCGGTCTTTTGTTCCGCAAGTTTGAGTAGCTGTAATAATAGGGGAGGGAGCGTTAGCGGTAAATCTGTTGCACTAGCGCTGCATACGGGTGACTGTTGTTCCTGCGAACCGGTCTGGGCCTGGGATCGTGTGAAATATATAATTTGCGTTGCTGCTACAGGGTATTTAGCGCGGATCTCTAATGCCTGTGCTTCGAGCTCCTGGAGAAGGCGTGGCGCAGTGTGCTCGGTTATTAAGTCGCTATTCTTGATTCTTAGCTTTGGTAAGAGTGGGGTTGTGTTGGCCAACAACTGGTGCGCGATGTCCCTTAGTGTGGTTTTAAATGTGGTAATTTGGTTTCTACCAACCTTGCCCTATGGGGTGGGTGGGATGTCTAATGTAAAAAATAATATACGTTCTGCATAAAGGGAAAATATACGGCGTGTTCTCTAGAGAAAAAATTCTACTTTTTCCTACTTTTGCTTGGCTTCTCTAGGTACTTCTACCGATCTACCACGAGGGCTCGTTGTACGAGTCCCTACCCTAAATTTGCGTGGTACCCAGCCTCCACCAATTTGTTCTATCCTGGTGTTAGGGGATGGGACGAACAAGTGAGTGTTGATGTCCAATTTAGGGGTGGATTCCTAAAGGGTGCAATTTTCCGCGTAATTGGGGAAAACTGCAGGTATACGTGTTTGTGAAAGGATGTAGTGTAATGGGGGTACAAATCTATGGGGGTGCGATTACTTACCAAGGGATGTGCGACTATGAGGGAGCTATTAATTAAGAGTAGCGATTAAATATGAGCGAGTAGGAGCGAGCCTCTCTGCAGAGTCGGCAGCTCGGCCGCTGGCTGACTTACTACTATGTGAGCACAATGGAATACCTGACGTTGCACTTCCTAGTATTCACAGTCAGGGACAATTAGGAAAGAACAGGTTGGGCGTACAGGTGTAAAGTCAATGCGAAATGATGTACAGAGTGTAGGTTACTGATCAAGTATTTATTTGATCAGTTATGGTGATTGTGGTGTCCCTTTTAGTGAGGGACAAATGTAATACAATTGGAAGTGTAGGTGTGGATGAAGGATTACAAGTTTATAAGGAAGTCTGAGCACACTCTCTAACCTGGTGATGACGATGCGTCGGAGCTGGAAACAGATGCACTGAGCCGTGGGCTGCAACAGATATTCGGTCTCCTCGGGGCCTTCCTCTTAAAGGTTCTCGAGTTGCTGGGTCGGCGTGTCGTCATTGTTGATGCTCTAGATACCGGCGATAGTGTATTTGTGTATGTGTGATGTAAGATGTTGACGACTAACCACCTTGTGTCAAGTGGCCGTCTCCTTACAGTGTAAAGAAAATGTATAGGCTTGTTATATTCCCAGCCTGAGGGTGGATTTCGGGTAGAAGCAAGTGTTTAGGTGTTTTTGGAGCATTCTGGTGGTCGTGGGTTTAGATGTTGATGTCCAGGGTGTGAGGTCAGTGGTGTAGGTCCTTTCTCCCTTTTAGGGTCATAGGGTCCTGAGCCTTAAGGGCTTGGCCCTTAACAGTACATTATATTCCAATCTTGTGCGAAGCAAAACTAAACTAGTTACAGCACGAATAAGTAACATGTAACCCTTCAAAATATGCGCAATTGGCGCCACTGACCTGCCTACACGCATTCTCACTCTTTGTGACGAATGGCCATAAGTGTATGGGAGAGAAAAATTAGGTTGGCAACGGCAAGAATAAACTTCATGGCTTAAGTTGCGTTGTCAAGTTAACCACCGTGTTTAAACACGTCGTTAACTGACCGTCGTCTCACAAATTAAGGAACATCTGCAAATGTATCAAACGTGTCGCATCTGAGCAATAGCTAAGCATTGGTCAACAAGGATTAATTAAGTTTAGCATGTTTAGTCATATCTAAATATATTTCACTATCATTCTGGGAGTGCCATTTATTGAGAAAAATCCTATCACTTTATTATTATTTTTAAATTTAATTAATATAATTTTACTCCTATCAGTTTCTTTGTATATTTTAGTGACCATTTAAATTCGTAAGAGTGAACATTAGTGTGGGTTGACAACTAACATCACCTCCAATAACTGTGAAAACTCTGTCCACAAACTTCCATAGGCACTCCTTAAGTGCTCAACAATAACACATGACCCGTCGGTCAATAGCTCAGCTGACAAGACAAAAACGTTCATGTCGCTAGCAAAAATAGTAAAAAAAAAGCGTACCTAACAACTATGGGTAAACACCCTATCATTGTGGTTAACCTCAAATATAAAAATAACAGTCACCTATTTCATACAAAAGTCCCTGCTTGGGGAAAAAAATTATGTAAGCTGTGCAATCAGCTGTTAATTCCAAATATACTCTCAAATATTAAACAAAGTTCTTGGTTGACTACAGTTGTATTTCATTCAGCGTCTAGTACGCTCTAAACATGTTTCACTATCATTCTGGGGGGTGCCTAACTGTCATAATGTAGCCTCTCACATCGAACCAAATACACCTTGCTTGGCTCGTCTTAATCGAAACATTGCATTCCTTTACAGTCGTCCCAATGTCAACTCATAAAAATTGAAAACAAAAGAATACACCCATGTGTCTGTTGCGTAACATAACATGTTTGTGCACAGCCTGCCTGCAGTCACATTCACAGTCTCCTCAACCTTTCATTCAGCGTCTCGCGCTCGTAGCAAATAAATCAATGAAATAACATTCAAGGTATCGGCCTCCAAAAACATATGCTCACTGGTTTTACAGTAGCCAGTAGAATGTCATCCTAACTGTAACTTGTATCATTGTACTACGTAACTGAGCTAGTACGGAACACTCTTTCTCATAATCTTCCATGGTGGCTTAACGCTCGGAGCATCAGTCCAGAAATTTTTTCATATAGAAGGTGTCAAATAAGTATTACGACGGTCTTGTGAGGTGCTATTGGATCACTGAAGTGAAGGTGATCTGTGAAAGTGTTAGTGAAGTGAGCGTGAGTGTAGTACGATATTTATAGTCATATTGGAATTTGTAAGTCGTCACTTTGAGGTTAGTCATGGCGGGAAACAAAAACAAAAGAAACGCAACTGGCTCTTCAAATGTCAGCGTACAAGGAAAGATTCCAGCCAAGCGTGCAGCTAGCTCGTCAGCTGTTTCCGGTGAGGTCTCATCCCCTCAACAGGGAATTAGCAGCCAGCGCTCTCCCTTAGCGACCAACGGTACTACACACAGTCCCTCTGACAAAGCAGCTAATGACATCTTATCACATGATAACATCGGACACTTGGTGCAAGGTATCGTAAAGAACATATTTCAAAACAATGACTTTCTTCAGCCCCTTGTGACAGTTCTCGCTCAAAACGTATGCGAGGAACTAAGGGAATCACTGGCTTTCAGCAATGAGCTGGTTGCAGAACTAAAACATGAACTCAAAGCTCGCGAAAATGAAATTCTTGTACTGAAGTCCTCACTTCACAACAAAATTGAGGAAACAGAACAATATTTAAGGAGGAACAATCTAAGAATCTTTGGTGAGCCTGAAGAGAGAAGTGAAAGTACAGACCAATTAGTGCTCAATGTTGCTGCAAAGCTTAACGTCCCGTTGACCGTGAATGACATTGACCGTTCGCATAGGGTTGGAGCCCGGGGGTGGAAAGCCTAGAGCTATCCTGTTCAAGTTTGTTTCGTGTGGGAAACGGTCGGCGATTTTTCGCGCAAAAAGGGCGTTGCGTGGAACCAAGGTGACAATTCGAGAGGATCCCACCTCCACCAGACACCATCTACTGAAGCAAGCGGTCTCCATCTTCACGGAGAAGCAAGTGTGGACGTCAGATGGTACGTTAATTGTACTGCGAAATGACATCAAACACCGTGTGAGAAACGCAGCCGAGCTTAAAAGGCTCACCCCCTGCTAAGTTCCAGGTACAATGATGATAACTAGCGTACTCATATTACTCACTCTTTTTCCTCCTTTTAGTTTTTAAAATTTTATTTTTAATTTACTTCACATATTTAAATAATTATGCAACATTTCCTTTTAGGACCATCTTTTAATATTTAATATTTCTGGAAACTCTGTGTCTGTAGTTAGTAGGCATACAGCTGAATTCCACTCCCCTCCTTCCAGACATACTTTCCGCTATCAGCCTGAAAAACACCAACTGCCTAAAAATTGCTCATATCAATGCTCAATCATTAGTTGACTCCTCTCACTATTCTGAATTTTGTCACGTCTTCGGTGGTTCGTCTTTTGACATAATTGCAGTAAGTGAGTCCTTTTGCAAGCCCTCAATTCCAGATGCTGCTGTCTCTCTCACTGACTATAAAGTCATTAGAAATGACAGATTAACCGTCGGTGGAGGTGGTGTTGCAGTTTACCTTAGGGATAACATAAAGTATAGCGTGCTAAGTCAGTCTCCTGGTGAGTATAATAAGAGGCCTGAATACATTATACTTGACATCTCTATTACCGAAACTAAAATTCTCTTTGCTTGTGTGTACCGTCCACCGAAATCTGGCTACCTAGATATTTTTCTGAATGACATGTACAGGTTAATTCTTGATTATAAATATGTTTTTATTGTTGGGGACGTTAATGCTCGGTTTGGTAGTGGAGCTTTTGAAACTGAACAGGTATGTGATGTGCTCTGTTCCTGTAATGTTGAATGTTTACCATTCGATACTACATTTCACACAGCTACTTGTGACAGCTCTCTCGATATTATCTCTTCAAACTGTAATGAAATCGTTGTTGACTACGGACAAGAACCAGCTGCTGGATTCTCAGCCCATGATCTTCTGTACGCAGTGTTTTCTCTATTTACCCCGAAACTTCGACCAAAATCAATCTTTGTACATGACTTCAGTAAATTTAATTTAAATGATTTTAAAACGGATGCAGAATTACTCCCTTGGGAGAATTTCTACCAATGCACTGACATAGATGAGAAAGTGACTCTATTTAATGATTGTGTAAATGAACTATATGATATGCATGCACCGCAAAAGAAAGTGGATATAAAACATAACTCTGCTCCGTGGATCAGTAAAGAAATCAAAACGCTTTTAAAGAAACGTGATAAAGCACGTAGAACATTTATTAAATCTAAACTTACCATTGACTATGAAGAGTACAGAATTCTGCGTAATAAGACAAAACAATCAGGAACACAAAAGTGAAATATATGTACAACCTCTTCAGTGACTGTAAAACCACCTTCGCCAGATGGCGTGCTGCAAAATCATTGGGAGTTGGTGCCAGTTAAGTCACTGATGTTGAGATGCCTGTCTCTGCATCACAATTGAATGAACATTACTCAAATGTTGCCTCAATTGGTGATGTATTAAGAGTATCAGAGACCGTCACGAAATACACATCCATCCCTCGCCCTGCCCATGAATTTTTTTTCTTTATGTATGTTTACCCACACCAGATTGTGAAAGCCATCAAATCAATTCGTACAAAAGCAAGAGGCCGTGATAACATCCCAATTTCTCTTATTTCTAACTGTCTTGAAGTATTTCTACCCCCCAATTATCCATGTATTTAATTTCTCTCTACAAAGTGGAGTATACCCGTCTCTTTGGAAGTGTGCTAACATACGTCCAGTGACAAAAAATAAAAACCCCACTAGCTATAGTGACTTTAGAACAATAAATATCCTTTGTGCCCTTAGTAAAGCGCTTGAGAAAATAGTTCATGAACAAGTATGTGAATACCTAACTAAATTTAATATCTTCAATCCTTACCTATCTGGGTTTAAAAAGGATCATAGTACCACCACTGCATTGTTAAAGGTCAGCGATGATATACGCTCAGCTATGGACAAGCGTCAGCTTACAATCCTATGTCTTTTCGATTTCAGTAAGGCTTTTGACTGTGTGAACCACAATATACTTCTTGCAAAGCTGAAATCTTTTGGCTTCTCTCAGAGTGCTCTTTCCTGGTTCATATCCTACCTTTCCATGCGAACACAGAGAGTGGTCCTCGCGGATGACTCCTCCTCAGACTGGAAATCGGTAGAAAGTGGAGTACCTCAGGGATCTGTCTTAGGTCCACTATGCTTCTCGCTATATATAAACGATGTTTCTAATGAATTCCGAAATAGTTCTGTTCATATATACGCTGATGACCTCCAAGCCTATTTTCACCTCACGCCTAACACTGCATGTGATCGTATAAATCTGTTTAATGAAGACATTGACAGGCTTTGTGAATGGGCCCAAAATCATAATCATAACTTGAACATATCTAAAACACAACTTATATCCATTGGATATACAAAACTTCTAAATTCAGTAGATTTTAATTCACTACCACCCATCAAGATACTAGATAATAATATTAAATATAGAAACACTGTCAATAATCTCGGAGTGATATTTGATAGAACACTGTCGTGGGCAGAGAATACGTCTAATGTGGTAAGGAAGGTTGTATCAACTATGCATCTCCTGAAAAGAACTGTTTCTTACACCCCCACCTAATATACGTAAGCTCTTCGTCCAAACTCTCACCTTTCCAATCATTGATTATGGCTCTGCTGTATACAATGATTTACCAGAAACACAGAACATCAAATTACAAAGAGTCCAGAATGCCTGTGTTCGGTACATTCTGGATGTAAGGCGAGTTGAACATATCACACCTTACTACGTGCAGCTGAAATGGCTGAAACTCCACGAGCGCAGGCAGTTATCAGTTGCCATTCTGACACATAAAATATTACATACCAAGACCCCGTTATATCTCTACAATGCCTTTACACCAATGCATTCTGTTCATAATCGAGAAAATAGATACACAAAATTAACACTCCAGATTCCTATACATCGAACCATGAAGTTCAATAAATCTTTTGTTTGCACCGCCTCACGCCTCTTCAACACCTTCGATTTATATAAGTTCGTCAACATTGCAAGCACTGCAGCTTTCAAAAGACATCTTTCATCCTGCTTCTTGGAGCAGTATACCTCTCACATTTGATTACTGTATTATGTTAAAATACTTTTTTAAAGTTCAATTATAACACAAGGACAATAGCTGACAACCTGTCTACTTCAATAGCTCTTCTTGTACAGTATATGGTGTTTGTTTTTCGGGCTGATGGTCTGTATGCACTCTCACTCTTTTGTATATAATTTTTCCATTGTCATTAGTAATATTTTTATTATTGTACTGTTACTATATTTTTGTTACTATAATTGTTAGACTATGATTATTTATATTGTGAATGTAGGTGACATGTTTGATTTTTATAAGCCCTAACCTTATTTTATGTAGGGCGCTACTGTAAAGGAGCTCTTAAGCTCTAAGTGTAGCAGTGAAAATAAATAAATCAAATCAAATCAAATCAACCGTACAAATCTATTTACAAAAATTGGGCAAGAGCTTTATCCTCCAGTCTCTCACAAATCATACGTTGTATAACCAATGTTAAATGTGTGGAATAAATGTGTAAACCCTACCTAAAGAATGTGCTATAAGTAAGGTCTCTAATACTAATCCTCCGCATCGTGATCGTACATTAAAAATTGACTTTGTAGTCTGGCACACGTGACCTTCATTATTAATCCAGCGTTTGTGCCTTGCCTGGTGTTATTGGCAAGTATAATGGCATGGGTTGGATTGCCAGATCGTCGTCCTTCCTTCAGCAAACATCAACCTGCACTATCCCCTTCCATATTGGGTTTATCCCATATCAGCTTCCATTATAAGGGGAATAATCAACTCCACGTGGTGTTGAATTAGGATTTTGGTAGACATCTTTGTCGCGTAGTTGGCGTGCTCACAGAATATATGTTCAACGTGATTTTATTTTCCAAGCTCACTGAATTTACACTTGTAGTGGTTTTCAGCAAAAATGACCATTGGTTTTCTACTCTCACAGATTCCATGAGCGTTGCTTGAGCAACGGCACTCACTCAAATTAGTTGTATTAATAACTCACTTTTATCAATTTATGTCGGAGCAATCCGCTCATTGAAAATTCACTTTTACGTACCATGAAATAAATATTCTTGCAGCAATATAACTGATGAATTGTTCGTACTTTACCAATTTGCAATGTCGGCATGCGACAATGTGCTCGGCACGTTCCAGTCCTGGGTTCACAAAAATTCACCCAATTTCACTGACGTGAAATGTCGCAAATATTACACGATGGAACTAAATAATCGTTCTGTATTACAAAGGCAGTTCTCCTGCACACTTTCAAATATAATTCACTCGAAGATTAAAGACAGCGTGGCGTCCACGCGTAGATTTATTAGTAAAGACAAAACTCACGTCTATTCAAGTCAATGCTTGAGACAATAGTGTACTCGTCAAGATGACGGATGTTCCGATGGTGACAGCCTAGTCAAGGGTGCGACTAATAAATAGTATTCGCATATCTGCGAGGTTATACCTTTATTGGCACATATAAACAAAAATCGTAGAAATCTCCAGTCCTTCCAATTATGTATACAAAAATACTGTTTAATAATTCCAGTCTTCAAATAAAATGTAGAAAATAAATATCAGCTGCGCGGCAACTTGTGATTCATCAAATGAGGATTACTTCGAAACAGAAAATGGTGCTACTTTGAAGTCCTCGGTTCGTCCATGGAATAATGACATTACATGAGCCATCGATGTCATATCGAAGAAGTGATGTCGGGCTCATACGCCTCTTCGTTGATTAAATAAAAATGACAACAGTCGATTCTTATTTACAAGTGCCCCTTTTGCGATGTAGTACCTTTTCAACTTAGCAGCATTGTAAATACCGAAGCGCTCGTTAGTGTGTCTATCATTAATATCATAGCTACCGTTTCCGTATACATGAGTAACTCGGTGTGGGCCGAAAAACAGGGGTACAAATTTATGGTACACCCTCTCAGTTGGGTATGAAATCCCTGGTTTCCTAATAAGTACCAGATCGTTCTCATTAGGTGCCCCTCTGAAGCGTTGTCCTCTAACTCTTCGTAGTCGCTTCTGGGCTTGCCTCTCCATGGTCTCGCAAGCTGCTAATAATGTGTTGCCATGCCCTAGTCGGCTTCTGGTTGAGGTGTAATTCGGCTCGTATTTGGCCGGTGCTCTCGTGGCGAGTATAATGGACGCATTTGACCATTACAACTAGAACTTCAGTCCATCGCCAGTGCTGGTTTCCACAGTAAAGGCGGCAGTACTTAGATAATTCAGACATCTGTCTCTCTGCCGGGTTGCTCTCTGGATGTCTGTTCGATGAGAGGATGTGTTGTATGTCGAGATCCCCCATGGCTTCCGAAAATTCCTCTGACGTAAATAGGGATCCGTGATCCGTTAACTAAAATTGAGGTTTCCCAGCCTCTGGGATCATTTGTCTTCTATTACGTTGGATAATTTGTTTCGCGGTCGCGTTCTGAATAGGATGTAACATAGTGTACTTTGTAAAGACATCTAGTGTTACGACAACATAGCGGTTCCCTCTCCCTGACTTGGGAATCGGACCATAAATATCCAGGGCACTGCTCTCTGGGTTCACGTGGCAAAATTGGTCGTGGTAATTCCCTCAGCAGTTCTGAGTTGTACTTACTCCGTTGACATAAGTCACGAGACTTTAAACAACGACGAACAGAAGTGCCCATGTTCCTCCATGTAGAGGTTTCTTGAGTTGCGGCGGTCGTCTTATCCGCACCGGAATGTCCTGTTGTACGATGCGCTAGGTCGATAACTAGTTCCTGATACCTGGATGGCACGACGGCGCGAAGTTGCGTATGGTCTTCGTCAACAAATCTGAACAGTAAACCATTGTACATTATGTAGTTGTCCGCTATGCGAGCTGTCCTTGCATATTCTGGCTCTTTGATATCCATTCTCCGCTCCAAATATCAGATTATGCCCATCAGTTCTAAGTCGCGTCTCTGACCTTCTCTCAAGTATCGGAGTCTTCTCAAATGCTCAGCGTATTCTCCAACGATGTCAATGGCGTGGGCAGTATGTTCCAAATTACGGCTAAGGATATCTGCTAGGATGTTCTCCTTGCCGGGTCGATGTTCGATAATAAGGTCGAACTGTTGAATAAACAAAAACCAAAAAGACTCAAGTCATTAGCAATCTTCAAAATCGTAGGTTCTTTGTCGAATTTCAAGATCAGAATAGTCGATGGAGGAAACAAAGGAATGGCTTGCCACAAGGCGGTGTTCTTGCCCCAATACTCTTCAATATTTATACGAATGACCAACTTCTTCCAGTTGATACCAAACGCTTCATATACGCGGATGATCGAGCTATTGCTGCTCAAGCAAACTGCTTTGAGACTATAGAAGGTAAGCTATCAGAGGCTTCTTCTGAACTATCCTACTACTACAGAGGAAACCAATTGAAGCCTGATCCATCTAAAACTCAGGTATGTGTCTTCCATCTAAAGAACATACAGGCGTCAAGGAAATTACAGGTAGCATGGGAAGACACTCAACTAGATCACTGCCCAATACCTAAATATTTAGGTGTAACATTGGATCGTGCTCTCACCTATAAACAGCATTGCATAAACGTCAAGCAGAAATTGTCAGCCAGAAACAACATCCTTCGCAAACTGTCTGGAACCAATTGGGGTACACAGCCAAAGACGATGCGAACCACAGCCCTGGCTCTGTGTTACTCCGCTGCAGAGTACGCTTGTCCTGTTTGATACTGTTCCAGTCATGCTAAGCAAGTTGACACTTCTCTAAATGAAACATGTCGACTTATCACTGGCTGTTTGAGACCAACATCACGAGATAGAATCTACTGTTTGGCTGGTATCGCCCCACCAGATATTAGAAGAGAAGTTGCAGCCAGGACTGAGAAAACCAAAGCAATTACCTCATGCGCACACCCATTGTACGGATATGAACCTGCCCATCGACGACTGAGGTCTAAGATGAGTTTCCTGAGTAAAACAGAAGATCTACATGAATCTTCTAAGTCCACAATCTTAAGATTATGGAGATCTAGAAATACTCAACTTGATGGCTGGATGCTACCAATTGAACATCTCCCTCCAGGACTTGAGGAACACTGGTCTACGTGGAAGTCATTGAACCGGCTTCGCACTGGTGTTGGTAGATCAAGAACCAATATGTTAAAGTGGGGTTTTCCTGGCACATCCAGGCTATGTGATTGTGGTGAAGTCCAAACCACAGCCCATTTCTTGAACTGCATCAAGTGTCCTTTAAGTTGCACAATGGAGGACTAGATGGCTGCGACATCTAATGCCCGTGAATTGCCAAAATTTTGGACAGAAACGATTTGATATGTGCATTGTTAAGTACCATATTTTAAATGTAAAATGTATACTTCTGATACGAATAAACCTGGTGATCCGGTCATTTTCCAGTCTTGTTTTAAGGAAAAACGTGAGAGCATGGTGATCCGTTCTAACGATGATTCGTTGGCCCCATAATAACTTCCTCCAGTAGCCTAGAGCATAAGCTACGGACAAAGCTTCTAGTTCGGTGGAGAAGTACTTAGATTCTTTTGGACGCAACCTACTGGACAAAAATTCGATATAATGTCGCTTATGATCTTCATCTTCTTGTAATAATATGGCCCCTATGCCATTGTTGATGCATCAGTTTCTACTATAAAGTGTTTGAGTAGTCTGGGTACTCCAGGGTAATGCTATTGCTAAGCATTGTTTTAGCCTTATCAAAAGATGTCGCATTCCTGAGTCCATCCCCATTGAGAGTTCTTTTTCAGCAAATTTTGAAGAGGTCCAACTATCTCGGAATAACCTGGGCAATGTGCACTGAAAAACTGGCAGACACCGAGGAACTGTCTCACATGCTTAATTTTAGTGGGCTTGGGAAATTGGGTGATCGCTTGGATCTTCGCTGGTTTCGGGCGGTACCCATCTCCATCAATAATATGCCCTACGAAATGTGTTTCTTGTCAGAAGAATTTACATTTAGCCTTGTTTACCTTGAAGTTGGCGGCCCTTAAATTGTCAAACACAAGGCGTAATGTTTCAAAATGCTCGGCTTCTCTCTCCGACGCAATGTGAATATCATCGACATAGTGTTTATCACCTTCTCTTTCACTTGGGGAGCAAGGTTGGCGTCTAACGCTCGAATCAAGGTGGCGCCTGCAGTTTTAATTCCAAATGGGAGCTTGCGAAAGACGTAAGTTGTTTGTTAAAATAAGAAGCCTTTGTACTTCCTGGTTGCCTCTGAGAGTTTGATATGATGGTACGAAGAAACTAATTCTATAGACAAAAAAATTGTTTTGAGTTTGAACTGGCGCAATATCTCCCGAATGCTAGGGGGCGGTCATGTTCTGGCGCCAAACGTTCATTTAAGGAACGTGCATCCAAGCAGAGCCTGAGGCTGCCGTCCGTCTTTATCACCGTGGTAATAGGGCTTAAATACGATGTGGGCATCTTCATGATCCATCTCTTTCCATCTCTAATATTTTAGCACGGGCTTCCTCAAAATGCTTCTCAGCTATGGGATAAATTTTGCGTTGGTACGGAGAGTCATCCAGTACGTTAAGAGCGTACTCATAATTGGCAATTTCACCCGGTGTAATATCAAATATGGCATGATATTCCACTAGCAGGTTGTCCAAGGCCCCCTGCAATCGCGGCAACAAGCGCGGTTCCACTTTCTTTTCTTCCATGGCATTGGAGATATTAAGCTCATCTAATATTTTTGTGAGTAAATTAAGGTTAGCCAGGTCGCCTGCAACGTGGTTTCAAGGCATATCGGTGTAGATTCTAGGAATTGCACTGTGTTAGTTCCCATGTTAATAACACCTTCATATCGGTGAATGAAATCCGCCCCGAGTATCGCTGCGTGTTTAATGTTATTCACGACGAGGAAATCATGCGTATAAGTATGCCCGCCGTTTGTAAGAAAACATAATACTGTGCCCGTTTGGACCGAGATCCAACGACTGCATTTTGTAAAATACCGAAATCAGATCAGCACGAGAAAATATATCTCAGGGTCTATCTAGGTGAATACTTGGGTCTAATCTGGCATCTCTGATCTCGGTAATTCACAAGTAAGGTAAGGTGAGAAATTATTTTTGAACTAGTACATTCCTTTAAAATTCTCAATTTATTTATAAATAAAAAATATGATTCAACTGGTAAAAACCCTCAACAAAGATAAAAACACATCACACATAAGAAATCAACGGTCCCTATAATATTATTAGAATTGTCGTAGATGTGATAATCGGAAAAAATTAATTAGTCCATTCGGATATCCATAAAAAAAATCAAAAAGAATATTTACACTGGGTAATCACTGTTCAATAAAGATTTCTGAGTGATCCCTACTGTTTACACGTTCGTAGTTCACTTTACAAGGATTGCAATTTGATTTTATCAAATATTCGTAGCGAAAATTTCTCAAAATAAATAGTCACTTGATTCATTCGGTGTTACTCCAAATTATTTGGAAAATTATCATATCACTGATTCGTTGTTTCATAACAATATCAATACTCGACTGACATAAAGTCAAATGTTAATAATTGTTCATAAAGATTTTCAAATTCAAAAAAACAAAATTTGTTCAAAAAATTTCATAATATTTTGAAAATTCAACTTTCCTCTTTTATCACTTTCATTTGTTTAAATGTCACAAATGATTTTAAATTATTCTCATATGTTATTAACATTACACAAAAATTGTTGTAAACAATGTTGTTATTTCTATCCACCGTCAGCGGATTAAATCATCTAACTCTTCACAAAAATTGTATATTAACAACATTTTCTGTCACCAAACTTTTCATATAAACTCACAAAATTTTTTAATAAAAAAAATTATTATTATTATTAATTAATTAATTTCAAACTTTCCCTTCACTTTATTTATAACAAGTTTTCTCAACCTCTCACAAGATGAATATTTTATTTGCTAATTTCCAATGTTATTATTATTGTTATTCAAAAATAAAAATCATTAATTATTTATTTTAATTCATTTGCACTTTTCATCTTATTTTCTTTTCTCCTCGGTCAGGTTCAACAAAGCTAAATTCAAGTTCTTCAATTATTTATTTAGGCATTCCATTTGAATTTTGAGTTGATCCAGAAAAAAAAATATTTGGATCAACAGAATAGTGAAATCTGACAAGAATATGGGGCGGTCCACATCGCCTAACCCTTCTTTTACAAATATAGCCCACAGGCTCCTTCAAACATCCGCACATCCTTCTGTGCCCACAACTACGGGAATAAAACCCACTTATGGATGACCCCCTAGGCCTCCACAACTTTAAGTGTCGCCAAACGCGCACTAAAATCATCACCAGAATATTCTGCACACAGCATCACATTATTCCTATTATATTTTTTTACATATTATATTTTTTTTCTTGTAATATTCTGTCAATTACTAGACTGTGGTTCTTCAGTATTATTTTACCAATTAAATAAATTCTGGTCAATATCTCCTTGCCTCCCATTTACATAAATTCTCCCTATTTGATACATTAAATACCTGCCGTTCCCTTCTTTTTATCTGAATATTTTCTTTTCTTCCTTTCTTTTTTATTAAGTGCTTTTGAAAAAAAAAACTGAGCTCAAAAATCTAATACTTCATTCTCTTCATCCATAAACTCATTTAAATATATTTAAACTTCCAAACAAAGTTATTTAATTTAATTCCTTCCAACTAATTAAATTCATCCACAAATTATTATTATCACCACAAAAAATATTTAAGCATCATCAATGTCAAATGATTATTATCGCCCTATTCTTTTAAATAAATAAATATTTAAGTCTCATCTGTGAATTATTATTATCAACGTCTCCTATTAATTTTTATTTAATGTATTAATTATTTAATCACAACAAACAATTAACAAAATTTAATTTAATTCCTAATGTTCGGTATTATCACTCCGTAATTATTTACAACTTTAAATAGCGTTGTTATTATTTATAAATATTATTAACTTATTCACTTCACACTCTATTATTATCATAATATTATTAACTTATACTCTTCACACTCTGTTATTATTATTATTAAATAAATCAAATTATTTAAATAATCCAAGCCTCAATTACTTCTGTTCTCATAATCAGAATTAACGAAAAATATTTATATCCCTTGGAATAATCGAAATATTTCATGTCGAAACATGAACTAATGCCTGTCCTAACAAAAATCGTAGATCGAAAAATAAATTTTCAGACAGCAGTTCCATTTGTCATCCAGACAAATACAATCGAAGATCTAGCTAATATCTAGCTATGTTGAAAAATGTGTGTTGATTTCTGATCGTGACTGTTCAATAACATGGAATTCTCTAATTCTACTGGTTAGTGGATAGTACATGAAATGGTTGTCTTACTTTTTTCTTGATGTAGATGACGGGCGTGTCCTGCGGTGTACACTATTCCCACAGTGTCTTCCCATGGCCATCTGCCGTATCCAAATACCTCGTTCGTCTCCATGTCCTTCCAGTCCTACGAGTAGTTTTAGCGGCGCATGATGATGTTCGCAGTCATCCGTTCGAAATAACTCCCCTTATCACTAGTACCGTGTAACATGACAAAAAGTTGCTCAGTCATAGACTGGTACAGTACTCCTGTAGATTCGAGAATAAATCTCATGTTCCAATAATGCGGTTTCGTTTGCATGCTAAGATAGGAACACCTATTAGCTGCATAAACGAACAAAATGAAATAAACTTCTCCTGATGAATTCGAAGTGCCTGATGTATAGTCACCACAAGAAATACATCGTTCTGTAGGCTAACTTCTGTGAATGGTTTCGACACTACCATCACCTGACTATAGAATAAGTGACCTGAAAGTCAGTGAATATTCTAAGTCCATTCGCTGCCAAAAGTTAAGTTCGTTCACTTGAACAAAAACTAAGTCGTGCTGACCACTGGTACGGCGACTAAGTCCTCCGACCGTCAGAATCTCGGCGTGTATACTGTCACTTTCACGTAGCATAGATCCGAACATAAGCAAATGCTCTGAAGATATGATGACTCTCTGCTCAGCAACGTGGCCTTTTATAGTTCAGCGAGACATTGTTCGAGAACATTCCATCTCGTATCTCGGCTTCTACTGGACCGATTTTAATGCTTGATAGCTCAAAATCCTCCTCTTGTTATAGCCCGAAAAGTGTGCTAATTTCCTAGTGTCCATCTCTTCTCCTTAAGGTAATTCTAAAAAAATATTTCTCATGACGTATTCAGGCTCCACGTCATAATCTCGCGTCACTCGCCCCTGCGATGTATGCTTCCCTCAGCACTCTTGAGTCTCCTCCGCGCGTTATTCAAATCATCCATTCCTTCAACCTCTTAAACTAACAAATCCTCTTTCCAAAATAAGAATGTCAATAATGTCACGGACGTGTGAACGATCCGGGTATATTACTTGCACCTTGCATCTGATAGTGAGGTCCGGAATAATGCCGCGTATTTTAACATTGGAAACTGGTAATTCATTAAGATCATCCTTTAATTTTAATTGGCTATACGAATCACCGGAAATTACGCTGACCATAGCGCCGGTGTCCACAAATATATGTACATTGATATCATTGATGCTCGCGGCAATGACTGGCAGCTGTGTCAATTGCACGCGGTCAGTAGTCCGTGGTTCTTCGAGCAGGTCTCCCGCTGTCGGTTGCCAAAGTAATACGTCTACTATTACCTAGGTATTATTCGTCATTTCAGGAGTTACTGAGAGACTGACGTTTTTGTGACCTGAGTCGCCTCTCGGCGTTCCTGGTTCGTCGTAATTCTCAGGTATTTCTTCTATCCGGTCATAATCCCGCGAAGATTGAGGTTCAGCTCGCCCCTCTCTTCTGCCTCTTAATTCCCGAAGATGTCGTCAGCTCTCCGCACTTATGTTTTGCCAGTGTTGATCAGCACGATCATTCCTGTTATTGTTGTTGCTCTGGTACCTTGGGTCTCTATCCCTTTGATATCCACCGCTGTACCTCTAGTCCCTTCTAATGTTGTTATTGTCGTTATTCTGTGGTTGACGGTTTTCATTATGGTTATTATTATTGGGCGTTTGGCGATTATAATTATTGTTATTATTATAATTATTTGGGTTTGGCCCGCGATTCCATCGAAGTTGGTTATTCCTCAACGCTTGGTATCTCTTCTGGTTGTATGCATCATCTCGATCATGTCGCTCGTATGGCGTTCCATTATTCCTTACAAATCTTCTCTCTTGGCCTGCCGCATTTCTATTGTGTGCCCCTCTGTTATTATCGATATGGTTTGTGGTTTGTACCATCCGATCTACAGATGTAAGGTTGACATCCCGTGTCTCCCCACAGTGTCTAACAGGAGCAAACTGTTCGTTACTGCAGTCTAGTCGGCGTAATATTTCATCACATTTGACAAACGTACTTGCCCCCGAAGATATCAATATTTTCTGCACGTCCATTGGATATTGTCTCCTAATGGTATGGACAAGTTCTTGTTCTGCCAATGGTGGTCGCAAACACTGTAGCCTGGCGAGTTTCAACGCAAAATATGAGGCGTACTTGGTCGGGAGATTGCTGGCGAATGGTTTGCTATACATTTCGGCTCTGATCCCCTGCTGTATCTCCGTAGACCAGTATGTTTTTAATCAGGCTTCTTTAAATTATTGGTAGTTCATAAACGAGTAGCTGAACGCTCTAAACCAAACAAGAACAGTTCCGTCGAGCAAACGTTCCACAACACGAAGCTTTCTGTCAGGTGTGACTAACGTTTCACTCGTGTAGTTCTTCACATTATTAAGGAATTCTACTGGGGTCTGAGGTCCCGTTCCAGTATATTTATGTGGGAGGTCTGAATTAGATTGGGCATCCTACCAAAGTTTGGGATGTCAAATCTCATTGGTGTTTCCATGGCATTGGTCTGCGCCTCCTCCTTCGGTGTCTGAGTAGTATTACTCTCTTCCTGCTCAATGTGTGGTCTCTTAGCTGGACCTTTCTATACGGTTACGACTGATTTTGGCGTCGTCTCTTTCTATTCTTGAATGAGATTCATTTGTAATTCGAGCCTCTCGATTTTGCCTCTCAATCATCCATAGATGGTTTTAAATTTTTCATCCATTTCTTCTCCGAATTCGTCAATTACCTTCCGCACGAATTCATGAGATTTATTGTTCAAACCTCTTGTTTCGGTAGTAATGTTGTCGATCTTCTTCTTAAGACTATCCACATTGTCGTCCATTTTCTTTTCCATGTTAGTGATATCTACGCGACTCTCATTAGTTTCGCCCTTCAAACTGTCGAAGTCGACCTTGAGTTCGGCCGTAGTCGTTCGTATCTCTTCTAACTCATGTGTGAAAAGTTCTTGAACTCGAGTTACCTCTCCTTTTACTTGGGCTACATTCACGTTGAGTTCGACCCTGCTGGTATTCAATTCGGTCCTCATATCTGTCATCTTCTTCTCCAATCCGGCTACAAGTTCCGTCTTGGTATCATCCAATCTGTACCTTAGGTAATCCCAATTAGCGGTCAAAGTATCCACATTGGCTTTGAATTGGGTACGGTAAGCAAACAAAAGTTTGGTGCTCTTCAGTCGGTCAACACGAATGTACACAAAAAGAGCTTAAATAAATTACATGAGATTAAGAAATACACTAAGATGACCAGTTTCGATCGTCAAGCGATCTTTATCAGATCCATTACACTTAAGCTATAACATCTATGTTTGAGAATACAGGTGAAAAATATTTACAATATGTACAATTATTTAGTTGCAGTATTGGTAATGCAACTGTCAGTGTATGCTAAATGTAGTATATATCTGATGTTAGGTGAAATGCTAAAATGGTGATAGAAATCCGGAGTTTGTCTGTTTGGGGTGACTATATGGTTGTAAAGAGTCAACTACGGTTATCCTGTAATATTACAGGATACTACTTATCTAGTTGTCTTCCTGGATGGAGCTTCGAGCAGTTTCGTGTTCACTATTGCGCCAGTTGTGGTCGACTGAACCAGGGTGTTAGCTGGACGAAACAGGTTTTTCCTTTCTCTCCCCTCCTTGTTCCTATGTCCTGTCTGAGGTCAGTGCAATGTGTATTTGTGTGACGTTGCCAAATCTAGATAAGAAGTATGTTATTGATTACAGGAAGGTCTACAACTGTTAAAGACCGTGGAACTGTCTTCGCCACGCGTGGGCTAAAAAAGCCATTAATACTAAGCGCTGCCCGGTCTATTGAAGACGTCCCGGCACCTTTAATACTGCCGCGAATACCGGCCTTGGTTTATTGCAGAAAAAAGTACATAGTACACCTGATTCAGATAACATTTACCTATTAACCACCGCACTCCCCCCCACCCTTTTATCTAGCTTGGCTGTATCGCTAAGTGTTGTCTTGTTTCCGACAGGGTGTGTTTTTAGTAGAGTGAAAAGGGGTGAACTCTCCATAAAAGTGTGTTCATTTAGATTGTTTCGTTTGGCTAGGTGAATCTCGATTGCCTCCTTTATGTCTAGAGCTCTGGCTTTCGATTCGTGATGAATTATCGCTTGATGATCGAAACTGGTCATCCTAGTGTATTTGTTAATCTCATGTAACTTATTTCAGGATTAGGGCATAACGCAGCTCTTTTGGGTGCATTCGTGTTGACCGACTGAAGAGCACCAAACTTTTGTTTACTTAGGCAACGCTGAAAAACCACAACGGTACGGTTAGTTTGAATTTCGATTCTTACTGCTTCCAAGTGCACTTCTGATGAGTGACGATGTGTTCCGAGCTCAGCTGTTATGCTATCACTAGCCTGATTCACTGGCTCTTTGATTTCTTTTCTGAGCTCTGCCTTAATATTGTCACAGTTAGCTTCTAGATCAGCCCTAAGATTTACAGTGTTAGTTTGCATGTCGCTCCTAACCTTGTTTATGTCAGCCTGCATGTCATTAATATGAGACCTGACACTGTCGACATCATTCCTAACATCGAGTCACAGATTGTTTCAGTGTTCATGTTCGCTCAATTTGTTTGCATGTCATCCCTAATGTGGTTTATGCTGGTGTTGATGATTTCAGAATTAACCTGCATTCCATCCCCAATATCTGTTCAGAGGTTGTCACTACTGGTGTGTATGTCAGTTCTGACATTGTCACTATTGGCCTGCATGTCGGCTCTAACATTGTCACTGTTGGCCTGTATTTCGGCTCTAATGTTAGCCCCCTTGTGATTAAGATTGCTTTGCATATTGTTCTTGTTCAATTGTACATTGTTTATAGACAAACGCAAAGTCCTTAACAACTCTGGCAGAGTTGCTAAAATGTCAAATTCTCCTTCACTTGTAATCACTATAAATTCAATATGAGAGAAGATGGGGAAAGCTCCCGTTGATATCCACTTATTACTACGCTTGGACCTTAAGATCAGACTGGGAGGAAAGACTGCACTTTTCATAAAATCAGGGACCATTGCAGCGCCTCTATCCTAACTTACACTACACAGAAAAACAAAGCTAATAATATATACATTACTTAATATCAGATTAGCTGCAAATTTAAATACCTCAACTGATATAGAACTATTGCCATCAGACCTCATGGTCCTACCTCAACAAATGAGTGCCATGCAGCTTCCACGCACCATAAGGAATTTTTAGTTCGTCACTGACCTGGTAGATCCGAAGAAATACCCTCAAAAACCTAACATGACATTTCGATCTCTCAAATTCAAGCTGCTTTCACGAACGGACGCCAAAATGTCGCCTTCTTTGTGCCCGTTTGACAGTGTTTTCGGGGAGCCACAGACCTTAAAAGACCCTTCTGAGACCCTTCTCCAACGAGAAGACATATAGGACGGGGAGGAATGAATTCTTGGACTGGGAAAATACAAGGAAAATTAACTCGGGGGTGTCGGGTATAATGAGAGATCATAAACTACCAGTCCAGAGCAATACAAACAAAAAATATACAATAAAGAGGCCATGCTTACATTTAAAACACACTGATTTAATTCATAAAGAAGGCAGACCCCTAGCCTACTTCAGAGAGGTGAGAAAATTGGCTAGTCCGTACTCATCTGCCCAATCATGAATTTACTTATCTCCAAACAAAATATCATAAATTAAGCCTGTCGATGACCTATGAAAGATTCTAAATCGAACAAGCAAAGCTAAGAGAATGACACGTAATTCATTCCTACCCAATTACTTCGGAGATTGCAATAATAATTAATAACACAGGCACGAATTTACGGCAAAGAAATATATTTACTTGCTTACAATGCAAAGAGTCTCCCACAAGTCCAACCCCTCCTCCACGTGGTGGGCGACGGGCAACGGCATGAAGTAGGGGGTTGCCTGTAGGGGTGAAGTACAGTGGGGACTTCGTGTGCCCCAGGACCGCTATGGTAGCTGTGAAGGCCCTATAGGAACCCTGAAAAGTGACGGCTGACGGGGCTCTGGTGAAGCTACGATAGGCCTAGCAAGCCAGTAGTGGATATTATATTTGCTTTCAAAACAGGAACAGGCCTCGGAAAGGAAAGATGCAAACGACGACGACCCAGATGTGTTAATGGACTACAAGTTGGCACGTTAAATATTCAAACACTGACAGGAAAGGTGGAGGAGCACGACGACCCAGATGTGTTAATGGACTACAAGTTGGCACGTTAAATATTCAAACACTGACAGGAAAGGTGGAGGAGATTGTAGATGTGATGGAGAGAAGAAAGCTGGATGTACTGGGCCTGGTAGAAACAAGATGGAAAGGAGAAGGTTGCAGAGAACTGTGGAAAGGTTACCGGTTGTACTGGAGTGGGAACAGTGAAGGAAGGATCAGCGGAGTAGGAGTAGTTGTGAGAGATGGAACAAGGAAGAGGTAAAGGGAATAAGTGACAGGATCATGAAGATCAGAATAACTGTACAGGGAAGAAGCCTGGAGATAGCCCAGTTATATGCCCCTCAAGTTGGATGTACAGCTCAAGAGAAGGAAGACTTTGAGGAGGAGCTACAACAGCAGTTGAATGGTCAGAGCATCATTGTCATGGGAGATTTGAATGCACATGTAGGAAGTGAAAGGCAAGGATATGAAAATGTAATGCGAGCAGAAGGTTGGGGCAGCAGGAATGAAAAAGGGAGAAAGTTGCTGGATTTTTGCAAGAGGAACGGTTTAGTTGTAGGCAACTCCTGGTTCCGGAAGAAAGAAAGCCGCAAGGTAACGTGGTACAGCAGTGATTTAACAAACTTTTGTTTACTTAGGCAACACTGATAAATGGCTTCAATTCTCGCTTGCTGAGCCCAAGGTTGCAGGTTCGAAACCTGGCGCAGTCAGCTGGCATTTGAGGGTGCGCAAATGCGAGGGAGCCGTGTCAGTACATTTACTGGCACTTTAAAGATCACCTTCTGGGCAAAATTCCGGCACCCCAGCGTCTCTAAAAGCCAGGGTAGTTAAATGGGACGTAAAACCTATAACATTATTATTATTATTAAATGGCTTCAAACTTCACAAAGAAATCTTTGGTAGATTACATGTTGTACGACTGGGAAATGAAGAGAAGTGTCAGAGATATAAAGGTAATAACATTAGAGGCCTTAGATAGCGACCACAGAATACTAGTAATGAACCTGGGAGTTGTTAAGGATAGCAAGAGGGCAGAATACCAGGAAAGGAGAATCAAAGTATGGAAACAGAAGGAAAAGGAAGTCAAGGAAGAATTCCAGAAGCTAATAAGGGAAAGGATACCAACGGACAATCCTAAAACAGGGTAAGAGGAATGGAAGCAATTCAAAAATACAAGGGTGGAAGCTGCAGTGGCAGTATGTGGAAGAACAAGCAACAGAAAGTGGTGTAAAGAGACACCATGGTGGAATGAGAGAGTAAAAGAAGCTGTGGGGAGGAAGAACAAGGCTTTCAGAGTGTGGTTCCAGGAAAGAACTGATCTAGCAAGGGAAGCTTATAAGGTAAAGAAGAAAGAAGCAAACAAGATTGTCACAGAGGAGAGGAAGAAGTGGATGGTAAAGTGGACAGAGATGATGGAGGAAGACAGCAGAGGAAATAAGAAAGTACTTTATGGGATGGTCAAAAGTAAGAGAAGAGGTCTGCGAGAGGATATGGTAATGGTGAACAAAAACGGAAATGAGGTATACAACAAAGAGACACTCAAGACAGTGTGGAAAGAGTAATTTGAGGATTTGCTCAATCCAAATGGTCATAGGGAGGAAGACAACGTATTGGAAGATGGAGAAGACAACACAGGAATAGAAAAGAACCTAACTTGGAGTGAACTGGAAATGGCTATAGACAAGATGAAAGGAGGAAGGGCACCAGGTGTGGACGAAGTGAGTGTTGAAATGGTGAAGGCAGCAGGGGAGGTTGGGAAACACTGGCTGTACCGTGTGATGAGGGTGGTATGGAAGGAGAAAAAGACCCCAGCATATTGGAAGAAAGGATTAATTATCCCAATATTCAAGAAAGGAAGCAGAAAGGAGTGCAGAAATTACAGGAGAGTCACACTCATACCACACTGTGCCAAGATATATGAAAAGATATTAGAATGTAGAATACGAGCCAAAGTGGAGAGAGAATTGAGATAGGAGCAGTATGGATTCAGATCTGGGAGATCAACAGTGGATCTCATATTTTCAGTGAGACTACTCCAGGAACACCACTACGAATTTGGAGAAGATCTGTTGATGGCCTTCCTGGACATCGAAAAGGCCTATGATAGTGTGTGTAGGGAGAAGGTTTGGAAAGCAATGGAAAACATGGGAGTGGAAAAAGGGACGGTAGACAGAGTGAAGGAGATGTATTGTGGAAGTGTGAGTTGTGTGAAAGTTGGAGAGGAAAGAACAGACTGATTCAGACAAATGAGTGGCCTTAAACAGGGTAGTGCACTGTCACGCCTTCTCTTTATTGTGGTTATGGACGAGGTAATGACACGGATAGCAGGAAAGATAGGAGAAGATAAGATGAAAGCAATGGTGTTTGCAGATGATCTCATGGTCTGGGGAAACAAGGAGGAGGAAATTCAGGAACAACTGAAGGCTTGGGAAGAAACAGTGGGAGAATACGGATGGAAGTTCAACATCAGTAAATGTGAGATCCTGTTAACGACCAGGAACAGGGACAGACCAATGAGTGGGATAACACTTGGAGGTGGACAGCTGAAGAAGGTGGAAAGTCTCAAGTACTAGGGAAGTATAGTGGAGGAAAATGGGAGAAATGACAAAGAGATTACGGAACGTGGCAGACAGGCAGAAGCATTCCTGAGAAGCATTAGGAGCTTAGTGTGGAATAAAGATGTCCTACAAAAGAGCATGGAAGTGTTATACAGAAGCTACTATATCCAGATACTAACCTATGCATCAGAAACGTGGATAATGAAGAAAAGAGACTTAAGCAGAATACAGGCAAGTGAAATGAAGTTCCTACGAAGTAGGATCGGAGTAACAAGAAGAGACAGGTCGAGGAATGAAAAAGTCAGGGAAATAGTGAAAGAGGAGCCCTTGCAGAGTAGGATTGAGACATCAAGACAGAGGTGGTATGGACACTTAAGGAGAATGGTTAGAGAAGAAGATTCCCAAGAGGATACATGAGATGCAGATGCAGAAGAAACGACCAAGGGGAAGACCAAGAAATAGATGGCTGAAAGGAGTGGAGTAATGTGTCAAGAAGAGAGGCGAGGACTGGACTAGAGTTACAGTGGAGAAGTGGTGGGATGAAAGGACTAAGTGGCGAGGCTTATGTTCCAAACAGACCCAGCCTGGGGCTGGAAACTGCACAAGGTGATGATGATGACAATGCAAAGATTTCATTACTTTTACTGAACAATAAGTTTAAATACTACGCTATGATGGTGTCATCTCTAACATTTAACGTTATTGTAGTCTAAGCTAATTCCTATTTGAAGCTTCAGTTTGCAACGATATAAACGAGATGCGTTTACTCCTGGATGTATTCCAAAACAAAGCTAAGCACATTCTGTTCCTATCTTGTGCGATGCAAAACTAAACTAGTTACAACACAAATAAGTAACATCATGTAACATATCAAACTATGCGCAATTGGCGCCACTGACCTGCCTACACGCATTCTCACTCTTTGTGACGAATGGCCATAAGTGTATGGGAGAGAAAAAATTAGGTTGACAACGGAATGAATAAACTTCATGGCTTAAGTTGCGTTGTCAAGTTAACCACCGTGTTTAAACACGTCGTTAACTGACCGTCGTCTCACAAAATAAGGAACATCTGCAAATGTATCAAACGTGTCGCATTTGAGCAATAGCTAAGCATTGGTCAACAAGGATTACTTATGTTTAGCATGTTTAGTCATATCTAAACATGTTTCGCTATCATTCTGAGGATGCCATTTATTGAGAAAAATCCTATCACTTAATTATTATTATTATTATTATTATTATTACATTTAATTAACATCATTTTACTCCTATCAGTTTCTTTGTATACTTTTAAAGACCATTTGAATTCGTAAGAGTGAACATTAGTGTGGGTTGACAACTAACATCACCTCCAATAACTGTGAAAACTTTGTTCACGAATATCCATAGGCACTCCTTAAGTGCTCAACAATAACACGTGACCCTTCGGTCAATAGCTCAGCTGACAAGACAAAAACGTTCATGTCGCTAGCAAAAATTGTACAAAAGCGTACCTCACAACTATGGATAAACACCCTACCATTGTGGTAAACCTCAAATATAACAATAACAGTCACCTATTTCATACAAAGTCCCTGAGTGTGGACAAAAATTATGTAAGCTGTGCAATCAGCTGTCAATTCCAAATATACTCTCAAATATTAAACAAAGTTCTTGGTTGACAACAGTTGTAATTTCATTCAGCGTTTAACACTCTCTAAACATGTTTCACTATCATTCTGGGGGGTGCCTAACTGTCATAATGTAGCCCCTCTCATCGAACCAAAGACACCTTGCTTGGCTGGTCTTAATCTGATCGTTGCATTCCTTTACAGTCGTCTCAATGTCAACTCATAAAACATGAAAACAAAAGAATACACTCATGTGTCCGTTGCGTAACATAACAAGGTTGTGCACTGCCTGCATGCAGTCACATTCACAGCCTCCTGAACCTTCCATTCAGCGTCTCGCGCTTGTAGCAAATAAATCAATGAAATAACATTCAAGGTCTCGGCATTCAAAAACATATGCTCACTGGCATATACAGTAGCCAGTGGAATGTCATCCTAACTGAAACCTCTATCATTGTACTAGGTAACTGAGCTAGTTCAGAACACTCTTTCTTAACCGTACAAATCTATTTACAAAAATTGGGCAAGAGCTTAATCCTCCATTCTCTCACAAAACATACGTTGTATAACCAATGTTAAATGTGTGGAATAAATGTGTAAACCCTACCGGAAGAATGTGCTATAAGTAAGGTCTCTAATACTAATCTTCCGCATCGTGATCGTACATTAAAAATTGACTTTGTAGTCTGACTCACGTGAACTCATTATTAATCCAGCGTTTGTGCCTTGTCTGGTGTTATTGGCAAGTATAATGGCATGGGTTGGAATGCCATGTCGTCATCCTTCCTTCAGCAAACATCAACCACTACTCTTCCCTTCCAGCTGAGCCCAAGGTTGCAGGATCGAAACCTGGTGCAGTCAGCTGGCATTTGAGGGTGCGCAAATGCGAGGGAGCCGTGTCGGTACATTTACTGGCACGTTAAAGATCCCCTTCGGGGCAAAATTCCGGCACCCCGGCGTCTCTAAAAGCCAGGGTAGTTAAAAGGGACGTAAAACCAATAACACTATTATTATTATTATCTTCCCTTCCATATTGGGTTCATTCCATATCAGCTTCCATTATAAGGGGAATAATCATTTCCACGTGGTGTTGAATTTGGATAATGGTAGACATCTTTGTCGAGTAGTTGGCGTGCTCACAGAATAAGTTTAGCGTGATTATATTTTCCAAGCTCACTGAATTTACACTTGTAGCAGTTTTCAGTAAAAATGACCATTGGTTTTCTCCGCTCACAGATTCTGTAAGCGTTGCTTGTGCAACGGCACTCACTCAAAACTGTTGTATTAATAACTCACTTTTATCAATTTATATCGGGGCAATCCGCTCATTGAAAAATCACTTTTACGTACTGTTCAGTATCATGCCATAAAATAAATGTTCTTACAGCAATATAACTGATGAATTGTTCGGACATTACCGATTTTCATTGTTGGCGTGCGACCATGTGCTTGGCATGTTCCAGTCGTGGGTTCACAAAAATTCTCCCAGGTACACTGACGTGAAATGTCGTAAATATTACACTATGGAACTAAATAAGCATTATGTATTACAAAGGCAGTTCTCCTGCACACTTTCAAATATAATTCACTCGAAGATTAAAGACAGGGTGGCCTCCACGCGTAGATTAACTAGTAAAGAAAAAACTCACGTCTATTCAAACCAACTTTTGATACATCAAATGAGGGTTAGTTCCAAAGAGAAAATGGTGCTACTTTGAAGTCCTCGGTTCGTCCTTGGAATAACGACATTACATGAGCCATCGATGTCTCATCGAAGAAGTGATGTCGGGCTCAGTATATGAAAATCTAACATGGCGACCATCCGAAATATTTGGACGGTTCTCAATACATACGAATGTATTACAACACTCAAACTGAAATTTTGTATGTTAATAGAGGCAATTGCCATAAGTAGGATATATGAAAATAGGCTCTATTTTTCTTCACGGAACTACTTGCTGCAAAATGTGAAAGGTAGGCTAAAAGAGCATATAGAATATACGATAGCTATAACATACAATCTTAGGTGGTTCGATACTGTATTTTTCAGTACCCTCTGCATATTGTAGATACCGCGAGCATTGGTCATCACAATAGAGATGGTAGAGATTTTAACGTTAAAACTTGTATATTGCGGCAATTATGGTACAGGCATGAATAACGTTATTCGTACCTGTACGGCGTGTTCCGATTGGCTCGGCAGGGTCAGCTGCAAGGAATCAAACATGGCGGGAAGTTGTGGATTGAGAGTAATATTTGCAGTTGATTGACATTATTAATGCAAATCAATCATTAAGATACGTTACGTTGAAAACATGCCAGGCACTCACTGATTGAAAGAATCCCTGTCAGTATTAAGATTTAACTGAAATCATTCGACATTTAGCCATACGGATTAAGTTACGTAGCTGTGAGCCTGTGTATTAAATGGAAATGTGTGTGAGCGGTAACGCTGTAACTTATATAATGGGTCCTGGGTTCAAGACGATCTAATGGCTAAAATGTTTTTTTCTGTTTGAGTTATTTTGTTGAAGCCACACTACTTTCTGCTGTAAGTTTTCAACTTTGTTAATCTATGTTGACCTATCCAGAATAATGACGAAATGAAGTTGGTAATACTTTTTCTTTTCGTAGACAGTTTACCCTCCAGGTAGGCTTTTCCCACGGACTCCGCGAGGGCTCCCTCCTTTACCGCCTCTACGGGCAATCTCCTGGAGCTTGGCATCGGGGCTGGGGATATAACTGGGGAGGCGGGACTAGCGCCTCGCCCAGGCGAACAGGGGGCCTCATGAGGGATGGGACGGGATGGGAAGAGTGGGAGGAATAGACAAGGAAGAGGAAAGGAGGTGGCTGTGGCCTAACGGTATGTACCATCCCAGCATTTGCTCGAAGACGAAGTGGGAAACCACGGAAAGCCACTTCGAGGTGGGGATCGAAATCCCTCTACTCATTTGGTCCACCCGAGGCTGAGTAGACCCCGTTCCAGTCCTCATACCACTTTTCAAAATTCGTGGCAGAGCCGAGAAACGAACCTCAGATCTCCAGGGTGGCAGCTAAGCTCGCTGACCGCTACACCACGGAGGCGACAATACTTACATTTCTAATTACGTATATTGAAATATACTTGAAATAATGTAGCCATATAGAGCTATAGAGTTGGCAGCCTTGGTGACTCTGAATATATTCTTAGTTCCATCTCTGGTACAGAATGCACAAACACAATTATGTTGAAGTCCAATGGATAGTATGGACATTACAATCTGTTAAATAATAGATTTATCAGTGCGCGTAAAATCATGTTGGCAACAAGGCCATGTATGTGTTGCTCAAATTTGATCTGAAATATTACTATCTATTACCTACTAGGTTTTTGGTGTCAATTTTGGATGAAATCCATTTGTTAGTATAGAAGATACATGCATTTAAAAATTGGACCTATAGGCAGGCTTAGAATCATGTTGGCAGCACTGACGTATATTAGTTACTCCATGCACTCACTAATATGTCAGGTACTATACGTGTGCAAAATTTAGAGCTCTTGGCTTGCTTACTTCCTGATATATTGATATCAGGGTTAAACAAATATAGCGAGCATTTATTAACAATTCTCAGTCCTGCTAGCTCTTTAGGACACGCATAGTCATATCTGTTATGGTACACAACGCACATAGGAAATTTGGTTGAAATCCATTTGTTAGGATAGGAGTTACAGCCATTTAAAATTGGACCTATCAGCAGGCTTAGAATCATGTTGGCAGTACAACGTATATTAGATACTCCTAATTAATCTAGAACGTTAGGTGCTGTCTCTTTTTCTGACCTTAATAAAATAAAACAGCAATACCCTCCTCCACCCAAGTATTAACTGAACACGTTAAACACAGAGACCTTGCTTTATTTGAGAAATGTGGCTCAAATTCGTCAATACACTTTCTTCTTCTTCTTCTTCTTCATCTTCTTCTTCTTCTTGCGTTTCGGCCAACTGGGGGCCACGTCATTTCAACTGGTTTCTGCGTCAGTACTGTCGCATGAATTCTTGATGTTGTTGCTTCCTTTCTTCCGTCCACTCCATGCCTGATTTAAACTTAGCTTTTTTTCCTTCAGGAAAGCCCGGTGAGCTGTCAGTTTCATGTTAAGTGACACACGCTCCTGCACATCGTCACATGAAATCCCAATTTCTTGTAAATCTCTGTCTACCTCAGTGAACCAAGGCCCCTTAATTAATCATCATCATCATCATCATCATCATCATCTTGTACAGTTTCCAGCCCCAGGCTGGGTCTGTTTGGAACATAAGCCTCGCCACTTAGTTCTTTCTTCCCACCACCTCTCCGCTGTCACTCTGGTCCAGTCCTCGCCTCTCTTCTTGACACATTCCTCCACTCCTTTCAGCCATCTATCTCGTGGTCTTCCCCTTGGTCGTTTCTTCTGCATCTGCATCTCATGTATCCTCTTGGGAATCTTCTTCTCATCCATTCTCTTTAAGTGTCCATACCACCTCAGTCTTGATGTCTCAATCCTACCTTGCAGGGGCTCCTCTTTCACCATTTCCCTGACCTTTTCATTCCTCACCCTGTCTCTTCTTGTTACTCCGATCCTACTTCGCAGGAACTTCATTTCACCTGCCTGTATTCTGCTTATGTCTCTTTTCTTCATTGTCCACGTTTCTGAAGCATAGGTCAGTATCGGGATATAGTAGCTTCTGTATAACACTTCCTTGCTTTTTTGTGGGACATCTTTATTCCACACTAAGCTCCTAATGCTTCTCAGAAATGCTTCTGCCTGTCTGCCACGTTCCGTAATCTCTTTGTCATTTCTCCCATTTTCCTCCACTATACTTCCCAAGTACTTGAGTCTTTCCACCTTCTTCAGCTGTCCACCTCCAAGTATTATCCCACTCATTGGTCTGTCCTTTTTCCTGGTCGTTAACAGGATCTCACATTTACTGATGTTGAACTTCCATCCGTACTCTGCCACTGTTTCTTCCCAAGCCTTCAGTTGCTCCTGAATTTCCTTCTCCTTGTTTCCCCAGACCATGAGATCATCTGCAAACACCATTGCTTTCATCTTATCTTCTCCTATCTTTCCTGCTATCCGTGTCATTACCTCGTCCATAACCACAATAAAGAGAAGGGGTGACAGCGCACTACCCTGTTTCAGGCCACTCATTTGTCTGAACCAGACTGTTCTTTCCCCTCCAACTTTCACACAACTCACACTTCCACAATACATCTCCTTCACTCTGCCTACAGTCTCTTTTTCCACTCCCATGTTTTCCATTGCTTTCTAAACCTTCTCCCTACACACACTATCATAGGCCTTTTCGATGTCCAGGAAGGCCATCAGCAGATCCTCTCCAAATTCGTAGTGGTGTTCCTGGAGCTGTCTCACTGAAAATATGAGATCCACTGTTGATCTCCCAGGTCTGAATCCATACTGCTCCTCTCTCAATTTTCTCTCCACTTTGGCTCGTATTCTACTTTCTAATATCTTTTCATATATCTTGGCACAGTGTGGTATGAGTGTGACTCACCTGTAATTTCTGCACTCCTTTCTGCTTCCCTTCTTAAATATTGGGACAATTAATCCTTTCTTCCAATCTTCTGGGGTCTTTTTCTCCTTCCATATCACCATCATCACACGGTACAGCCACTGTTTCCCAACCTCCCCTGCTGCCTTCACCATTTCAACACTCACTTCATCCACGCCTGGTGCCCTTCCTCCTTTCATCTTGTCTATAGCCATTTCCAGTTCTCTCCAAGTCAGGTCTTTTTCCATTCCGGTGTTGTCTTCTCCATCTTCTAATACATTGTCTTCCTCCCTATGACCATTTGGATTCAGCAAATCCTCAAATTACTCTTTCCACACTGTCTTGAGTGCCTCATTGTTGTGTACCTCATTTCCGTTTTTGTCCATCATTACTACATCCTCTCGCAGACCTCTTCTCTTACTTTTGACCATCCCATAAAGTACTTTCTTATTTCCTCTGCTGTCTTCCTCCATCATCTCTGTCCACTTTACCATCCACTTCTTGCTCTCCTCTGCGACAATCTTCTTTGCTTCTTTCTTCTTTAACTTATAATCTTCCCTTGTCAGATCAGTTCTTTCCTGGAACCACACTCTGAAAGCCTTGTTCTTCCTTCCCACAGCTTCTTTTACTCTCTCATTCCACCATGGTGTCTCTTTACACCGCTTTCTGTTGCTTGTTCTTCCACATACTGCCACTGCAGCTTCCATCATTGTGTTTTTGAATTGCTTCCATTCCTCTTCCCCTGTTTTAGGATTGTCTGTTGGCATCCTTTCCCTTACTATCTTCTGGAATTCTTCCTCGACTTCCTTTTCCTTGAGTTGCCATACTTTGATTCTCCTTTCCTGGTACTCTGTCCTCTCGCTATCCTTAACAACTCCCAGGTTCATTGCAAGTATTCTGTGGTCGCTATCTAAGGCCTCTGATGGTATTACCTTTATATCTCTTACACTTCTCTTCATTTCCCAGTCGTACAGCATGTAATCTACCAAAGATTTCCTTGTTAAATCACTGCTGTACCACGTTACCTTGTGGCTTTCTTTCTTCCGGAACCAGGAGTTGCCTACCACTAAACCGTTTCTCTTGCAAAAATCCAGCAACTTTCTCCCTTCTTCATTCCTGCTACCCCATCCTTCTGCTCCCAATACATTTTCATATCCTTGCATTTCACTTCCTACATGTGCATTCAAATCTCCCATGACAATGATGCTCTGACCATTCAACTGCTGTTGTAGCTCCTCCTCAAAGTCTTCCTTCTCTTGAGCTGTTCATCCAACTTGAGGGGCATATACCTGGGCTATCTCCAGGCTTCTTCCCTTTACAGTTACTCTGATCTTCATGATCCTGTCACTTATTCCCTTTACCTCTTCCTTCATTCCATCTCTCACAACTACTCCTCCTCCGCTGCTCCTTCCTTCACTCTTCCCACTCCAGTACAACCGGTACCCTTTCCTCAGTTCTCTGCGACCTTCTCCTTTCCATCTTGTTTCTGCCAAGCCCAGTACATCCAGTTTTCTTCTCTCCATCACATCTACAATCTCCTCCATTTTTCCTGTCAGTGTCTGTAAGTTTAATGTCCCAACTCGTAGTCCATTAGCATATCCGGGTCGTCGTCGTTTGCATCCGTCCTTTCCGAGGCCTGTTCCTGGTTTGAAAGCAAATATGATATCCACTACTGGCTTGCTAGGCCTATCGTAGCTTCACCAGAGCCCCCTCAGCCGTCACTTTTCAGGGTTCCCATAGAGCCTTCACAGCTACCGTAGCGGTCCCGGGGCACACAAAGTCCCCACTGTACTTCACCCCTACAGGCAATCCCCTACTTCATGCCGTTGCCCGTCTCCCACCACGTGGAGGAGGGGTTGGACTCCCTTAATTAATACATTTTATTAATACTAGCAACCCCTCTCGGCTTCGCCCGGTATCTTTAATGGTTTACCCAGCGTAAGCTTAAAAGGCGTATTTATTTCGAATTAAATGAACTACGACCTATATACGTTTACCGTCTCGGCATGATGGGCTAAAATCGCTGACTGGACTCTTAATTAAATTATCATGAAGATAGCATGTGCAACGAATTTTTGTCAGATGTAATTTAAGAATGGCGAGGTGCATGAAACACAAATCCACCTTCCGTCCATCTAAACTTGACTATGTATTCTGCGGAACAAAAAGTTCACAGGCGAAATGGAGAAAAGCCGAGTTGCACTTCCAGGGAAACTACAAACACAACCACTCTTCTCTGAAGTCTTAACTCGACACCTTTGCTCGACACCAAAGAATATGAGTACATATACTCGACACGATTCGACAGTTTGCTGCTGGCTGTAAGTGGGGTGATAGGCTCGCTCGTTAGCTACCGCAAAAGCTAGTAATTGAATGGAGATTGTTGGAAGAAATGAAAACGTAGAAACACTTACAGTGGGCGATGTATTGAAGATAGAGATATGCTGTCCGGGACGTTTTTGTAGAACGTTTCATGCTGAACAATTCTTACGCTCATTGTATACAGAGATTTTTATCGGTTTACCCAACTTAAGCTTAAAAGGCATACGGACGGTAGGTGGATTTTTCGAATTTTTCACTGAAATCGCTACTGCTCCACTGCCTTTGATCATAAATAAATTATTTTCTACAGAAACCTCCTTTGAGAAAGCCTTTCCAGCATGAAGGAAACCGCATCAAAATCCATCCAGTGGTTCTCGATATTACCTGGAACATCAAAGAATCCGGGACTTTGTTTTATACTGTAACCTTTATGCATCTGATTTAGCATAAATCTTACAAATAATTTCATCAAATGTTCATATTATTGTCACGAACGAAGGCATAGTATTCCAGAAAACTTGGATTCACAAAGGAATATGCAGAACGTGACTTTTAGCAACTTTCTCCGGACGAAGACAATGAAGCCGAACCCAGGGAGAGAATCGCCTGATCGCCAGATGTGCGAGGACAAAGACAAGGGACGTTCAACCCAAAGTAAGACGAGGAGGGAAGATCAAAAATTTAACGACAATCTGCAGATTAAACTCCGCCCACTCATAAAAATTTTGAGTAATAATGATTGCACCGAATTATGAGTCATACCATTGGAAAGAGGAAAATTTTAGCCTCGCGAAAGTCCATTCAAAATTAAAGAAACATCAAAATTCGAATTAATTTAACATGGAAACTGGAAGGGGAGATCGTTCGAATGAACCGACCAGAAATTGGGGGCTTATGGACGCCATGAAAGAGCGCGAATTCTCAAGACAATGAAAATCATTACGGAGAAAATTATTGGCCATTCCAACGATCGAATTTTGGATTCAAGCAGAAATTTGAGTCATTGAGAACATGAGGAGTCAGATGAACCTTATTATATTGTCATACGAGTATTATTCTGGATTTTAATTTTTAAAAATTCCCCACACCTCGGGATATCCTCGCCAGCCCTTTAAATAGCTCGATGAGAATCAGAGAAGTCAGTCGATTTTGCATCGCCTGGGAGGCGATAGCTCACGCCGGTCTGCGACCCGAACACAGTGATATTTTTATAAGTATTGAAAGTCGATTTTGCATCGCCTGGGAGGCGATAGCTCACGCCAGTCTGCAGCCCGAATAGAGCGCAAAAAATTATAAGTATAAGACATTCAAGTTCTGTATTGCCGGACCATATAGCCATTCGCGAATGCGAAGTATTAAAGTCAGAAATAACATTCTATTGTGCGTCGCCAGTGTCGCGATATCTCGCGAGCTCGAAGAAAGTATTGATATAAGGCATGCCAAGTGCACGTATAGTCGCATGTTATGTTCACGGGACCGAGCTAGTGTGATCTTGAAGCCCGCAGATCAGGAAATAGCCGCCCGTGCTATAAGTTTGATACCAGTGGCGTAGGAAGCTCGATTGACTGTCGGATGATTATGTAGTTCGATCCCTAGCTATAGGTAACCTAGGAGGTGTTCCGCTAAATACAGTGCATATTAATTATACTCTTTCATGGTGGTCCTATATTTTGCATGAAATTTGAACAGTGCAACGGAAAGCCCTCCCTCACGTCAAGAACAATGGAATTCAAGAAGCAACGGTGTGGATTGCTGCAAGCTTGGATTAGCCGAGAAGCCATGTTGAGAAGGGGAAGGGAAGGGGGATGCATTGCATGATGTTCCCTACAACAGGTGTCAGATAAGTTACCCAAAATTAAAATTAATTATTATTAGTCGGGGTTACCCAGAATAACAGGCAGTGTGGATGTGCATAATGTATGTATTTAATTTGATAGTATTTAGTTTCGTGATTGTCATTTAGGATTGCGTGGTCATCATTTGTTTATTGGTGTGTTTTTAATTCTTTCCTTTGTTGAGTGCACTGCAATGGAGTTTCTCGGGGTTTCTTGTGAATTGGCACGAGTGTTTAATATGTTCGTGTGATGAGATTGGGGGGCAAGCCATATAAAGGATATATCAGACCAATTCCATTAATGCTATTTGAAGCAGAGCTCAAAGTGACCGGGGCTGATGACCGATACCAAGGTAAGAGGTAAGGGGGTGCATTGGTTAAGAGACCGCAGCCGTAGTGTTACAGGTATAATGACGATATGTATTTCTGGATCGAGTCGAGAGTGTAAGTAATGCAATTTGAGGCAGAGCTCAAAGTGAGCGGGGCTGATGACCGATACCAAGGTAAGAAGTAATGGGTTGTGTTTGGTAAGAGACAGCAGCCATACAAGTGTGATTCAGGTATAATGATGATGGGTATTTCTGGATCAAGTCAAGAGTGAAAGTTATGTACTCGCGGAGGTGTTATCCCGCATTGTCTACGTTGAAAACATGGTAAGTCGCGCTACATGTTATGATCTTGAAAGGAGCATCAGTGAATGGCTTCCTAGCGAGATAGTTATAGTATAGACACGGCTCGGATCCCAGATGTCTTCAAGGGAGGGAGGCCAGTTAGCCTCACCCTCCACACAACGCGACGGTCTGCCTGTCTATTTGTTTTGAGTCAAGGTCGCTGGCCGTTGACTATTCTGGGAGTTTGTTCTGATAACGGAATGGTTTGTTATATCACTTTTTTAAGCTGCATTTCCATGGCAAGGATTCAGTTTGTTATAGTGTCGGGATTCTCTTGACTTACCTTTTAGGATTTTATTCGCGTCAAGAAGCGAAGTCAGATTTTTGAATTTGTTGCCGGTGCATTCATATGAATAATTATACCATAATCAGTGTCATTACGGGGCAAAGGCCGCCGTTGTTGTGTTATGATTGATGGCCCACGTTATTTGCTTATTTTTGTTAATGTGATTTGTCACATGTGTAGAAGGATTGGACCCGGTTCATAGGCATTTATTTTACCTTGTAGTTTTACGCACTTTTGCCTGTAGCCGAGTAATACCCGGCGACAATCATGACCTGCCACAAGGGTGAATGGAAATGATTGAATATCAGGAAATTATCCAAACCACCTGAATATCCATAACAAAAATGAGTGATCGTTTTTAACTTGAATAACTTAGGCATTGTTTACGCCAATTTTGAAGTTGGACACTTTTTGATGAGTTTGATTTTATTATTTTTGAGCAGTTGACTGCATGTAATTTTGTGTGTGTTGTATCGGCCTGTATTGTGAGGTCAGTGTTATTTAGCCTGTTGGCATTTATATTTTCAATAACGTAAGGGGATTTTGGTTTATTTTAAAGGGGAATTAAATTCATTTTTATGTTTATTTTTATGAATATATATATTTTTATTTTAAAGTATTCCTCTGGCATACTGATTTTAGTGTAAGTACCCGTGATCCTTCATGAAAATCCCAGGAAGTTAAGTGTAAATTTAGTGCCACGCGGACAGACCACCCCCCTGAGAGAAGAGAGTTAATCCTGGAAGACCTGAGAAGGGTACAGTACTACGTAGAGATATAATTATTGTTCCTACTGTACCCGTATAAATCAAGAAGCCACTTGCTGGAAATCCGAAGATCAGCTGGATCGCAGAATCTTGAAAGTCCCCGGCTAGAAAAAAATCCAAATTCTACCAACAAGCACTTCAAGACCATACACAGTATTTACGATCGTGTTATGGATAAATATTAAGGTGGTAGAGTGAGAAACTTACCAAAATCTTGGGTCGAAAATGGTAACAGACGCCTTACCTGGTCAGGATTCCACAACACATTCTCCTCTATAATTAAAATAAGTCACGCAACACCAGACGTAGAAAAAGGACAAAATAAATGTATTAACAACAATACAAATTAACAAAACTCAAAGAAATAAAAATAATGAGGCACGCTTTTCTCTTCCAATTACATAAATAAAGTCCCACACGACTTCCCTACACATATAATTACTTTCAAACTCATATCAGCTGTTAATTGATAATTCAACATGAAATAACCAAAATTATTAAAAATGACATTCTTCAGACTTTAAAACTCTATTATACGTGTCTCGACCGCAGCTCGATACCGTGTTTACATTCTGTCAAGGTTCCGTTCATTCACCCCTGCAGCATATACATCTCTGCAGTCCTTGTTATATAATCGCCCCTTTATGTCATAACAGGCTTATTCTCGCTACCCACAGCTGGTCAAACCTTCTATTCCTTTAACACTTAAAGTTGTTAAACTCCTTTAATACTGACAATATCGTTTCACTTCCTTTAAGGACATATTTTTACTCACATGCTTGTAGTATTGTCGAAAAATACACTTGACAAAACAAATCACTTCATTTAAGATATTAACGTCGTTCACAGCCGACGTAGATCCACACATTCTCATTCTATTACACAAAATCACTCACTCATAACGAACCATACGTTCTAAAATAAAATAAACATATATAAAGCTCACAAAAAATATTATTATTATTAATAAAAAAACACCAACATAATTAAATATTATTAAATATATATACACAATATTTACAACGTCCTGTCAATTCTAGTTTAATTGTTTAAATCCTCTTCTAGCTCTCTATTATTAACATTAAACTATATTAATATAATAACAGATTTTATTTAAGATAACTATACCAACAAGTCTCGTTTGGGGTTAAATTGGTTTATGTCATGCTAATATGACCGATCAGTTAAGATAAATGCATATGATTATTACTCAATTCAGGTTTAATTAGTTGTTAATAATAATTAGTAATCAAATGTTAATTTCATTTCCCAGATACGTTTCCGCCAACACCCTGACTGTCTAACCTTCAATCTCGTTGCCATAATTATATTTCCGAGTTATCATTAACTCATCTTCAAAACAACAATGCTTAAAATTCATACAACAGTATTATAATGCATAAACGTCTGAATACGGAAAACCCCTTGTATTTTATCAATTATATATCATCGCAGACTTCTATACTTCTATACAATCTCGTATACGGCATTAACAATTCCTCATATACACGTAAACAAACTCCTATCAACTTTCACGTAATATTTGCATTATTTAATTGTTACATTCATATATCTGTTGTCTATACAACTGCTTGCATTGTTACCATAAAATATATGTTGTTACTTCGTAGCTTTCATTACCATAACGACAATTAAAGTTTATATTGGAAGACCTTACAACGGTTTACGCCGTACAGTTACTCTCTCGTTAACCCTTTGTTACTGACACGTAATAAGAAGTACACCGTTGCAAGATTACGCTAACAATATTACGTAACATTGTACATTGTGTATAATAACAACAATGTTATTTAAGTCTTCAATAGATATAAATAACAACTGAATTAGGATGTCCCTAATATCCCTACTGTCGAATAAAAATATCTTTCAAGAAGATGTGTCTAATTAAAATTTTTATTAAAGAAAGATAAATGCTTTCTATCAAATAAATAGATTGTCAAATCATGAATATAGTTCCATTCGAGAATGTAGTTGCATACATAAATTCGCAGCATAATCATGACGAATATTACTTGCCAGATCGTCGAATGTTAATCGAATAACATTTATGATATTAACAATATATCACACGTAGTTTTTTTCCCCTATTAAAATATCTTCTTACAATAAGATGCCCAATTAATTTAGCCAAAATGAATTTAAAAATAGACTTCCAAGACAAAAACTTGACTGAAATTCAGTTTAATAAAAATCGACAACGTCGAAAACCATTTAAGAAAATCTTAAATATGGAAAATGAAATTCCATAAATTAAATCATGTTAATTCAAAAACTGTAGAGTTGAAATTTCATGTTCAAATGAAGAAAGACAATCATCTCACATGATTTCGAAGCATAAAAATTAAATGATGTCGTAGTGGAGATATATCATAAAACATGGAGAAATAGTTGCAAAAATATCATCAAATACTGTAACTATTGCAATGAAAACTGGTCGTTCTACCTTGATGTTGACTCTTGAAGTTCATAATAGGTATTAGGAAAATACCCTGATGTGCCAAATTCCATGAAATATGATCTCGAATCCAGGTCTGCACCATCCATGGAGCTGCTACCTCGGGTAAGGAAGTCGCTCCTCCCCGGTGAACTCCGACATCCTTCGAGCTTCGAACTGCATACAGTCCCCTCGATCCCTGGGTACCAGACTTAAAGCATTTGACGGGATACCCTGTCATTTTCGTTCTTCAAGTGCTGAATCTTCTTTGTCGTCTCCGTTTGAAATTCCAGATCATACTTGAGCAATATTGTCGATCGATCTCCATTGTTGCAAATGAATTTGAATATTGTCGATCGAATCATAATTATAGTTGGAAATGTTCATGTAGATGTTCGATGAATTGTAATAGTTGCTCGTGGTTAGATAGTAGTTGTTCATAATTATACATTAATGTACATGATGGTTTAGTACATAATGTTATAAGTGTACTTGACCTATCAGACGAACATGAAGTTATACATAGTTTCTGTAGTTAACGTTGCTCCATGTAGTCAACACTTAACTCTGTTAAACGTGTCCCAGTCGCATCTTAACTTATTCCATAACGGCTGCCATCTCAAATGTGTAATTCAACATTTCTTCTACTAGCTTCATATATGCCATCATAGAGTAACTCAAGTAATAGTAGACTTCAATGTTCATAAGAATCACTATACTGTTTGCTTACTCACGTTCCCTTGTAATATGTGACTTCACTATGAAGTTGAAATGTTCATCTGCTCGTAAAAACGATTCTTCTCCGCCGCAGAAAATAAAATGTCTATAACACGACTAATCTTCAAAGTCTGTTTCTAAAAAGTCGAATAACTGTTCGTAGAAGCTCAAAGAACTATTTTGTATTAAGTTTCACTGTATTAAACTCGTGGAAATGTTCACAAAACACTAAAATGCGTATCGGCTCAGGTTGCAATAACTTTTACTTTAATGAGCAGAGTAAGGCCGTACATGATTACGGCTCGTGATGGCTGGGTTTCAGATGTACCCACAACTCCGCACTTGGGTTACAGGTCGCCAGGAACCCGATTCTCCCGGACCTCGACTGTTCCTCACGAACTCTAAAGATATAACACTCCTTCTTTCTGCTCACAGTCTCCCTGCAAAAAACTCCTGCTGGCGCCATTTTGACTCCGCGGGAAATTTACGCGCGTACATGTATAAACTCAAATTACAGTGCACTGCGTACTTCCAGAGACTTTCAAAATACTGATAATTTCATCATACAAAATTGTGCCATATTACAACTAATAAAATGTATTTCTAAGGGCCTAAATGCAATATTCTAATTATATAAATGAGACGTTGACAATCCCTCCTTCCATTAGACCTCTTCTCATTGGCTATCTTCCTATATCCATTAGCATAATTTATAACAATATGTGACTTCAATTCGCGGCAAACATACTGTTACCAGGTGATTACAAACCTTAGCACAGCGTGTTCTAGCATCACAAATCACATGATTAGTCCTCGAATCGGCTAGAACTCGCCAACAAAACCTGTTCCTGTCACCAATCCAGCGACACTTTTTCAATGTTAAATTTTAACATGGGCTTGGAAAATATCATAACTTTAACCAGAAATAATTCAAATTTGGGTGCACTACCATTGGCACAATTTCCTAATAGTGACACGCCTTTCAGATAAAACCAATATTTAGAATGACGTAATACTGTATTTAGAATGACGTAATCCTACAGGGTGAGTCTCCCGCCCCTTATTTGTTCAGTTTTCGGGCACACTTCCAACGTCTGATGCAAGCATGGTCGACAGTTCCCCGTCCATAGCCAAGCCACAATAACCCTAAACGACTTGACAAATTTTATGACGACATGGAAGCAAGACCTTTACAAAAACATGTGTGCGATAAGTGATTATTCAATGCATCAATCCCTTATACGGGCATGTACAAAGAACATGCCGATTATACGGTTTCAGTTGTATACGAAATTAACGCTGGATACGGTGGCTTACTGAAAAAAACGTGAGTGAACCTTCGAAGCGGAAAGCAGTATCACATCGCATATGCTTTCAGGAAACGTGAAAGGACTATTAGCCGTGGAGCAATGGCCTAAGTGCGTAGAAGGTGGTTGTCCTGGTAAAGAGAGGGGGCTCGATTCCCACCACCGCTAAATATTTTTATGCTCATTTTAAGCTCTGGGGATCAAATACAAGATGATGATGATGATAATTGTTGTTCTAGGGGTCCTAACATCTAGGTTATCGGCCACTAATGGTTTGGGTGGTCTTGAAAAATGAAAATGAACCTATAATTAAATCTAACTACAAACTTACAACTAAAATTAACTACTGACTTCCTCGTGCCGATTATACGATTTCAGTTGGATATGAAATAAACACTGGGTACGGTAGCATAATGATATAAAAAAAGGTGAATGGATCTTCGAAGTCGCCTCTGTACAGTAGCGGTCATCATGGTTTGCTGCCGCCACGGAGGTCCTGGGTTCGACTCCCGGCCGACTTTGCCACGAAATTTGAAAGGTTGTATGAGGACTGGAACGGGGTCCACTCAGCCTCGGGTAGTCCAAATGTGTAGAGGGGGTTCGATTCCCACCTCATCCATCCACGAAGTGGTTTTCCGTGGTTTCCCACTTCGTCTTCGGGCAAATGCCGGGATTGTACTTTGCCCGTTTATCACTTACCAATACCTGTTAAATCCCACGAAGAACATTGGATCTTAGAATCTGAAAATGCCCAGGTAACCCCCCCCCCCCATATCCTACCAACAGGTGAAGGAAGTATAATGGGTGCATATCAACTAACCAAGATTGCGCAAAGACAGACCAAAGTGCACACGAAGAAACTAACTCAAGACAAAAAACTGTACACGAGACTCAAATAAGATTTTTAAAAAACTTATATCAGAGAAGTGAGCCTCCGTGGCTCAGGCGGCAGCACGCCGACCTCTCACCGCTGAGTCCGTGGTTCAAATCCCGGTCACTCCATGTGAGATCTGTGCTGGACAGAACGGAGGCAGACAGGTTTTTCTCCGGGTACTCCGGTTTTCCCTATCAAAAATTCATTCCAGCAACACTCTCCACTATCAATTCATTTCGTCTGTCATTCATTTAATCATTGCCCCAGAGGAGTGCGCCAGGCCTCGGCAGCCGGCACAGTTCATATCTTCGCCGCTAGATAGGGGCTTCATTCATTCCATTCCTGACCCGGTCGGAGACTGGAAGCAGGCTGTGGATTTTCATTTCATATCAGAGAAGTGAGAAAGGAAAAATAACACATTGGTCTTCTGGACACAACCTTGTATGAAAATTATGAATTATTACTCTCGGATCAAATTACTAACAAATAAAATTTATTAAAAAGTAATATGAATCACAAAAGGTATCATCTCACCTTCAAATTGTCAAAATGGCGAAAAATATGTAAAAAACACCAAAGTGTCGAACGAAGCCTCAATTCTAGTACAACATGGCACGAACTAATGCTCACAAGATTCAATAATCCATACTGATATTCCGTTGAAATAACGATATCATAATCGTTAGTAAACGTGACTTCAATTCACCAAATTACATATTAAATTAACCGAAGTTACATTTGATACATCTCACTAATATATACACAGTTTTCAAATTGTTTCGTCCTGAAACAATATTTCATAAATATCTTCAACATCCATACGATTCATTATTATGGTCAATCCAATATATTAATGTCCCTTCCGATATGATTTAATCAAGTGACTTACCTCAATTACATTTATATTTCAAATCGTGGTATACGATAATTAAGAAAAAATTATTCAGAAAAAAATTACTTGAATGGATTTGTTCTCGTGAAATTCCTGGTAACAGACCAATGTCTCCTTAAATTTCATAAAAAATTAAGTGGAAATAAACTGTCACCACAGCAAATATCTAGATAGATATTACCTCCAATTATTCGAAAAATCACTCATCATACGATGACGTAGTCTCAAAAGAAATAACTATGTACTCCACGTACATCCCAACTACCTTCGAAATACTTTACATGAGTATTTTACAACACCAAGAAAAATCCTGTTAACATCACCTATACTCAATGCAATACTTGTACAACACACTGTACTTCATTCAGATACACATTTAACATTCTTAATAACCATCACTCTCATAGTGATCACAAATCTTCCTGTAGCTTTCAATTTATATTTCGTAGTTACATATATCCAAAAACTCATTATTCCATCTTCAATTATGCTTCAATTACACTTTAACACCTTACCTAATTATCGTGAGAAATCTTGATTACATTACCAATCAAGAATTAAACCGTTTTACAATGTAATAAATATACATTTTCGAACTTGACTCTCTAATAGATTTGAAAATAATGATGTCAATCTGAATTATTCCAATACGTAAAATCACTAACTTATAGTTCATCTCAACGTCAAACAAATCTAAATGTGTTAATAAAAAATTTACTTGGAGTCAAATATCAAAAAACACGACGATACTAAAATGTTTGAATCAATTATACGAAAACGCATGTCTTCCCCTAAATGTTGATCTTTACAACGATTGAATAATTCACAATGCTACGTTAATACTGAAGTAAACGCATAGACACAAAGGGATGTAAAGTATCCTAGAATTAAATCAAAAGTACATGTTCGTCAAACGAACGAAAAGTAATCGAATCTGAGATCAAGAATTACAAGAAATTGTCAGACATAAATCCCATCATCAATTACGCTAATCACAAAAATTGGCAACTGGAAACTACAGAATATTATTGCTCTAATTCTACTAAAAGATGTCGAATGTCTACCTTGTGCAGATTCTAGAAGAATGCAATACTCGGAACAAATGCCCGAGTCTCGTCTCCAAAATATATTGGAAACCAGTATACAAATCCACCATCCCGGCCTCGAACCTGGAACAATTCTCCTCACTGTTCGTTCCTGCCTGGGGACTGTACACCACATCCGGTACATTCTGGCAGCTCGTACTGTACGATAGTAAACACCAACTCTCTTGTAAGACGATCTTTATATAGTAGAAGTAGCGTGCTTCTAAAGTATTGTCGTGGTTGACCCATCTCTCCTCCATGCTTTCGAAATAATAAGTTTTCATGGTGAACGTGGTCAGAAATCGTTCAAGAAACATCTTTGGTGTATATGGGTATCACAGTTACTTCACGTAGTCATCGCACTCCTTTGCATACTATGTTCCTGTATTCATTCTTTAAGCTTGCATGATAATAGATTCAGCAAACAGTAAAGTTATTCCTCCCAACTGCGATTTGCAATACATCTTGAATTATGAAGAATACTTAAGTAACATTCAGATATCAAAGTTCACTTCCAGTTCTCTGTTTGGTACACATTGCATATAATGTCCACGTATATTTGCTGTACTGCGTAGAAATACTACGTAAATTGTAACAAGCACATTAAACAAGCTTTTACTGACGCTTGAAATATTCAAAGTTCTCTTCACGCTATCGTGGAGTAAATCAACTCACTGAAATTTTACAAGTCCACTGGACACGCTATTGCAGAGAAAAGCTCTATGTCCGCACAGTATGGCATACGAATTTCACGTTACGAACACACCGCTTCACGATTCTGCTTGTACACTTGTCCTGCCCGCACGGCTTCAGAAATCAGAGTATCTGTCTAGATTACAATCAGCTCTGCTCCTACCTTTCTGTCGACTGTCATTTTTTGAGATTACATCACATGGCCTTGACCGTAAATCTGAAAGTTGCTCGGTGCATCACGGGGAGTTCGACTGTCATTTCTTCATAGCTCACAGCTGTTTTAAACAAACTACGATCGTCTAGAATTACAATCTCCGCTGCGCTATGGGCTGGCTCCTTAAAATTCATAAATCCCAGATACAAAATACGGTCACATCTTCATCCCGACATAGAAAATAAAAGTGAGAATTGCTTTTATTTAAACCATTCTAGATATTCATACATCTGTGATACGCGTTTTGTATCTTGTTTACTCGACTTTCTTGAAATAGCGCTTCAGGATTTTAGAATTGAAGTGGCCTACAACTTCACTGCAATCTAAACTTACAATCTTATAGCAGTTATTTCCATATGCTTTCGCTACATTCATAGAGCCGTAGTAGAGATATGAGAATTTTGTATATTTGTTTTGGGAGACATCTGCCTTAGTAGGCTTCTTATTCAAGACCAGGTCATTCTTTCTGTGGTGGCGTAAAACGTCTGCCTCAGGTCCTTCTCTGCCGTCTCTCAGCAGCGTTCATTAGGTTTTCTCTTGCATTCTCTATTCTTTCTTCAATTGTTGGTTCATGGTCTATCGGAACATAATTAAAGATATTCGCCCAAGGCCTCTCTGGCTTTCTGTTCAAATGAACTGTCATAGGAACGTCTGCGATACTTTCGTGGAAAGCAGAGTTTAGGCAGGCTTTCGTCAAACGAACAAATTTCACCCAACTTTCATGTTCCTCTCGGCAGTATATTCTAGCGTATTTAGAACTTCTGAGATCAGGCGTTCTGATGGGTTAGATATCTAATACTAGAAAATATGTGCTTGATATCATGTCTCACCATTGCATCCACGAACTCGTGAGAAGTAAACTGAGTTCCGTGGTCAGATAATAAAGTCTCTGGTATCCCGACTTCAGGAAACACACTGTCCTCTTCTCAGAACCTGCGCCGTAGTTGCCTTCTGCATGGGGTCTAGCGTTACGTTTTTCGAAAACACGTCTACGTGCCAAGAAGAATTTGATTCCCTCTAACTCCCTTTGGACACGGACCAAAAATGTCACAAGCCATCAACTCACGGGGCCTGTAGGGAATAATAGTCCGTACGTCTTCTTTTGATAAGGTGGAAGGATATTTGCTCCTCTGGCATTCCTGACATGATCTTATAACATTTGCAGTAATGATGCGCATTTTATCCCAAATAAATGCTTCCTGCAAAGAATTCATAGTTTTATCCAACCCGCCATGACCAATGCTATGATGTGCCAACCATATCACAGGAATAATTAGCTTAGGACAAATTACAATCCTGATTCTCGTGTTCTCTTTATCTAAGTACTTGCACACGGTTTCATCACATAATACATACTTTCCAGAGCGTCGTCTTACCTCGTCATAGCTAGGGTCTGAATCATCCATAATGCCTTTCAAAAACCTGTACATTCTCCTAATTGGAGTGTGTCGCTTCTGTGACGCAGCTATCTTGTCTAGCTTTGCCAAGGCCTTTTCGTCATCCCTCTCAAACTGCACAGTATTGATCTCGATCTTAGTAAAAGGATTTAATGAAAGCGCATCAGCTAAGAGGTTATCTCTGCCAGGCTGATGAACGATGGTGGCATTGAATTGTTGAAGAAACAAAGTCCACCTCGTCAATCTGTCACGGTACGGATCAGTCTGCATCATAAATTGCAGCTCTCTATGGTCTGTTATGATGAAAATATGATGGCCTAATAACAATTGCTTCCATTTCTGGAGAGCAGATATGAATGCAAGAGCCTCCAACTCTGTAGTAAAATAGTTTTTCTCATGTTCTTTCAATTTTCTACTATGGAAATCAATATAGTGTCTCTGTCCATTCTCGTTTTTGTGATATAAAACTGCACTCCGGCCAATCCTAGAAATCCAATCCAATATAGAAAGTATTGTTAAAATCGGGGTATTCCAGCTTTACGCAGTTCTTAAGCATCTGTTTAGCATTTTCAATGGCCTGGTCTATTTCAGGTGTCCACTACCACCTGTTATTATTCTTAAGGACGTCATACAAAGGAGCCATCGTCTCCGAGTATCCTGGGCAGTGACTACTGATGAACTGACACATACCGAGGAACTCGCGAAGCTGACGAATCCTAAGTCGTCTGGGGAACTGAACAATAGCATCAATTTTCTTCATATTAGGGGGGTATCCTGACTGATCGAAGGTGTGTCCCAAGACATTTATGCACTCCTGGATGAAATGACACGTATCGAAGTTGATCTTAATGTTGGCCTCTCAGAGGTTCTCAAAAAGACGTCTAAGGTGTGTTACGTGCTCCTGAACACTTGCTGAAGAAATGGACAGATCATCAATGTAAGAGAAAACATTCGTTTTACCTCGTCAAATAACTTGTTGTCCAAGGCTCGTATCAGTGCTGGACCGCTATTTATCATCCCGAATGGGACGTGACAGAACACGAAGGTTGTTTGATCAAACATAAACCCCGTGTACTGGTGAATGTCCTCTGTCAGCTCAATCTTATAAAATGATGCCGTAGGATATAGCACGCTGAAACAAGACTTGCCTTGAAACTTTCTCAACAGATCTCGACTCTCGGAGGTCGGTCCATCTCTAACATGATGACTGAGTTGATCCTGCGATCGTCTAGAGAAAGACGAAGCTGTCCGTTAGTCTTCTTAACTACAGTAATCGGATTCAAGTAGCTAGAAGCATGTTTCCTGATATTGCCTTCCTGCTCCATTTTCTGGATAATCTGATTTACCTCATCATTGTATTTTTCAGGAATGGAATACAATTTAGTCTGATAAGGGGTTGTATCTGTCAAGCGGATCTGACATTGAAAATCCTTTATCAGTCCTGGTTTATCATCGAAAATACCTTTATATTCTATAATCAGTTGTTCGAGTTCCTCTTTAACGTCCTCAAATCCCTCGGCTTTAAGAGCATACTGCTCAATTTCATTGACGACGTTATCAAGTATCTCGTGTCTTATTATATCCTTTGAGTTATCCACCATCTCTGTTTCTTCTGTAGCTACATTTTCCGTAGCCTCTTCATTGAATCTAATAACACGCTGATTCATATCAATCACAGCCTTAGCTTTAGTTATGAAATCAATCCCCATTATCAAGTAGAAATTAATGTTTTTCACCACAATAAAAACATGTTCATAGGACCTGGAATTTATGCTAAAATTCATCAAGACCTGTACCTGGCATTTCATAGACTTATCCTGAAATATTCCCTTGATCTTGACGGATGAAGCAGGAAAAACAATTATTTGGTTTTCCTTCCCCAAACATAGGAAATAATCTACCGATAACATCGAGACCATAGCCCTAGTGTCCATCAAAGCTTTACAGTGTTGGCTGCCAATACAAACATCGATCATCGGTAATTTCGCTGGTCCATCCTTTAATCTAACATTTTCCTCAAAAAGAAGATCCTCATCCGTGGCTTCAAGTATCTCATTAATGGTAATGGTGTAAGGATGTGAATAATTCATCGCGTTCAGGGTCATTTGGAAATTGGCGGTTTTTTCCTTATGGGCTCTATCTTGGTTCGTCCTCTGTTGACTCGTGCTCGGTTGAGAGTCAGTGCCTGATTCCTTTTGCTTACTGCGCTCATCCACTCGTCGTTGCTCACGAGACTGATCCTGGTCCTTTCTGGACTGGTTTTCGTTCCTTCTTCCGCGAGCAAATTCTTCGTCACGGTAATTCTTATAACGCCCGTACCCTTGTTGTGGCCTATTCTCGGGATAGTATGGAGCATCTTTATAATTATATCTAGGCGGTCCATACTCTCTCCGTTCATCATTCCTGTAGTTGTATCGGCGATATTGCCAGGGTCTCTCCTGATATTCGCGATATTGATTATTATACCGTCTAACTTGTTGATAGTGGTTCCTATTGGGTCCTGTTCTCTGGTTTTCATGCCCATATATCCGGTCAGTTTGCTGCGTCATTTCCACGACGACTGCATGTACTGTCCTAGGTTCCTGTCTGGTATTTTTATTAACGATTGGTGTCGCACTCGTATGGTCCAATCTACGCAATATGTCGTCCATGGTCTTCAAATCCGACACACCAGACGAAATGATGTATCTTCTGACTTCCACAGGCAGTTGACGAGATATGGCCCCAATCAATTCCCCTTGCGTAAGTGATGGATGCAAGAAACAAAGTTTTGCAAGCTGAGAAGAAAAGTACTCTGCATAACTGGTCGGTACGCTACTAGAATACTTCTTGTAGTAGATTTCCGAACGTATGTATTCCTGTATCTCAATTGACCAATATCTTTTAATGAAAGCATTCTCGAACACTTCAAAATCCTCGAACGTGTAACGGAATGCCCTAAACCATAAAACAGGTGCATTCGTTAAGAAACGTTCCAAAGTTGGTAGTTCTTTATCTCGAGCGATGTGATTTTCTCTAAAGTAATCCCGAATTCTTCTTATAAATTCAATTTGGGTAGTCCCATCAAGATTACTAATTTTTCTTGGTTTATCATCAAAGTTGCGTATTATTGTTACATTTCGTAATCTATTAGATGGTGTATTTACATTGTGTTCCCCAGTTGGTTGAAAACCTATAGGAATGGTATCTAGATCATGGTGAGTTTGCCCTACTTGCAATTCTTCCACCCCATTCAATCTAGTCGTTCCCACGGCGTTCGTCTGTCCCGAGGTATACAAGTCACGTCCATCTTTAGTATGAATTTCGAGCCTAGCCTGATTAATATCCTCCTGCCATTGGACTTTAAACTCCTTCTTTAATGCATCTACGTCAATATGTTCAGACAAGTTAAACTCCTCAAGTTTCTTTCTAACTTCATTTAATTCGGACGTTTTGCTTTCTCTGTCTCCGATAATATTAATTCTATTCTGTTCCCCTTGACTTCAACTGCTTTAATCCAATCCTCTAATTGATTTCTACATTCAGTTATATCTGCGGTTTGGGAATTCTGAATTACGTCCATCCTTTTAGATACGTCTTCTCAAACATTAGCAACATCCGTGTTTAACCTTATTTCAGTGTTAGCAAGCTTCAAATCTAATTCGGTTTTGACACCTGCTACACACTCTTGATTATTCTTAACTATTTCCTGTCTAAGTACATTAACATTTCATCCATTATAGCCTTTACATCAATTTCAATATCTGCTCTAAGATGCTTAGTGTGGTCCTTTCCTTGTGATTGTAAAGTCATCTTGTCCTTTCTTAATTGTAAAACGATTCCTGTGTTTTGATGGAATCAACAGTAAATTGATTTTGGAGAGCATCCAAATTCTCCCTATGTTCCTTTTTGTCAGCATCTAGTTCCGATCGTATTTCTACATGAAATTGTTTATTGTTTTTATTTATATCTACTAGTTTGGATTGTAAAGTGTCCACCTTTATCTGCATATTGTTTACATCAGACTGTACATTATCTACCTTAAATTGTACTTGGGCCATGTCCGATTTAACCTGACCCATATCAGATGGTACATTATCTACATTGGATTGCACTTCGGCCCTGTCCGATTTAACCTGACCCATGTCAGATTGTACATGTGCCATGTCCAATTTAAACTGACCCACGTCAGATTTTACATGTGCCATGTTCGATTTAACCTGAAGCACGTCAGATTGTACATCGTCCACCTTAAATTGTACGTTACCTACATCTAGTTGTACATTATCCACCTTGGACTGTATATTATCTATTATGGATTTCACCTGGCCCATGTCAGATTGTACATGGTCCACCTTGGACTCAATTATGCCAACATCAACTTGAACATTGTTCACATCCTGATGAATATTTTTAATTTCCTCCTGAATCTCACCATTTTTGCTTCAACATTGTTAACCTTGGGTTCTACTCTTTTAGAACTATCCTGTATATTTTAAGTGTGGTTTGTAACAAGTCTAATTCACCCCTAATAATTTGAGCTACACTATCTTTAATAAGTTCCCTGTTGTTACTAGCATTATCCTGAATTTTGTCGAAACTGGACTTAGTGAAGATCCTGATATTTTCAAAGTCCTGATTTAAGTTGTCCATTTTACTTTGGACAAGTAGAAACATTTGGTGTACAGTCAGCGTCTCCGGCGACGATGCCATTTTACACAAAAATATGAAATATAGAGAAGCAACAAGAACATAATATTACAAAGCGGATCAAGAACATTGTGAAGGAACCAGATTGCCAGTGCATGATTTTTTCAATCGATTAGCATTGCCTTAAACTATCTTATAACTAATTAAACCTATCGAAGCATGATCTGAGAATTCCTAAAGTCCCAGAAGATCGCCATAATTCGTAATAATCATGTGCGTGACCCTAATGAAAAATAACCTGGTTTGCAATCAAATTAGTTTACCCTTACTACGACACAAAAATGATCGTAAGCCGGTCACAAAATATCTAACCACTTGAATGAAGCTCCAACGTGAACCCCATTAAGTGTTTCATTCGACTGGACACGTGAATGAAGATTCCTACACATACCTCCATTGCACTGTCGCTAATGAATTTACAAAATATGTAGCATATCCTAAAATCAAATATAATCTAATAATGGCTGCAATAGAAGCCTCCGTGGCTTAGGCGGCAGCACGCCGGCCTCTCACCGCTGGGTCCGTGGTTCAAATCCCGGTCACTCCATGTGAGATCTGTGCTGGACAAAACGGAGGCAGACAGGTTTTTCTCCGGGTACTCCGGTTTTCCCTGTCAAAATTTCATTCCAGCAACACTCTCCACTATCATTTCATTTCATCTGTCATTCATTTAATCATTGCCCCAGAGGAGTGCGACAGGCCTCGGCAGCCGGCACAGTTCATATCCTCGCCGCTAGATGGGGGCTTCATTCATTCCATTCCTGACCCGGTCGGAGACTGGAAGCAGGCTGTGGATTTTCATTTTCAATGGCTGCAATACTACACAAAATTATGAAGACCGAGTACGCTCGTAATTGCTTTATTCACCTAGGTGAAATCCCAACATTCATGCCTAAATATTGGTTTGCCATTATGTTCAGAGTATTCACCCAACGAATTCGTAACTGATCGTTGCGATGATATCTGAATATGGTGCTGTTTAACAGAATCGAACCCAATACACTAGTAGGACCATAACGATGTTCATTCCAGCCCATTCCAGTCCCAAGCATTGCCAGGCACCAAATCTAATGTGCAGAACACCCTCGCAAAGCACGAATTCTCAGTTCGAACCCCGAAACTGAGAATGTCCAAACTAATGTTCGGAACACCACCGTAGGCACGATTTCCCTGTTCTTGGCCCATTACGTTGGCCGCCAAATCTGATCTGCCCGGTTTATCACTTACCAATACCTGTTGAATCCCACGAAGAACACTGGATCATAGAATCTGAAAATGCCCGGCCAAGAAAAAACAGAACCTACCAACAGGTGAAGGAAGTATAAAGGGTGCATATCAGCTAACCAAGATCGCGCAAAGACAGACCAAAGTGCACCCGAATAAACTAGCTCAAGTAAAAAACGGTACACGAAACTCAAATAAGATAAGAAAAAACTTATCTCATAGAGGTGAGAAAAGGAAAGAAACACCAACCTTGTATGAAAATTATGAATTATTATGCTCGGATCAAATTACTATAAAATAACATTTATTAAAAGGTAATATTAATCACAGAAGGTATCACCCCACCTTCAAATCGTCAAAATAGCGACAAATATGGAAATACACGAAGCATCAATTCTAGTTCAACATGGCACGAACTTGTGCTCACAAGATTCAGTAATCCACACTGATATTCCATTGAAATAACGATATCTTAATCGTTAGTAAACGTTACTTCAATTCGCCAAATTACATATTAAATTACCCTAAGTTACATTTTATACATCTCACTAATATATTGTTTTGCCATGGGGTTGTTAGCTCAGCTGGGTGTGATTTCGTCTGAAGGACGGTTGTAATTGTTTACAGGGCAAGACGTGTGTGTTACGTGTAGTGTTGGAAAGAGGTAGTGCTAAGTGCAAAAGAGAGCGCAGACGGGCTGCTGACAGGAAGTGTCGGCTACTTAATGCTGACGGCTGTTTCCTAGGTTACAGAGACACTGGCCGCGCCCTGATCGGGCACTGTAGTGCAGCGGAGTAGGATTCGCTGGTTGATGACCGGCGTACAGACAAGGATGCCAGAAATACGACAGAGTAATTTTAAAAGAATGTAAATGATTTAATTACTGTTTAGTGTGGACTGCGTACAAAGTCGCTAGTTAAAGTTAGCGGAGTACAAAGTACAACGATGAATGTGATGATTACAAGTTCAGAGGTTTGGGCTTTTAGAAAAGATTGTGCAGGATGAAAACCCAAAGGTACACACTCACCCAATCTGCTGGTCTGTCTGTCGATGGACGGCACTTCGGTGTGGTTCAGCGTCGACTGGCAGAGAGAGACCCCGTGTCCTGGAGTAGCGGGTATTTATGGAGTGTGTCAGAAAAGCTATCACATTCCTTGTGCTACTTAGAAAGGTCGATGTTCGATGTTGCGTACGAAGTCAAGTCGGCACAAAGTCGACCCATTCCTTGTGCTATGCATGAGGAAGTAATTTGCTAAGCTTGAGTATAACTGAGAAGGCTAGATGGTTTGCTGTTGTCAGTTCCTTTATGGTTCAGGCGCAAAATGGGATGAAGAGTAGTGAAAGGGGGCTGATAGGGGGTGGTTATATCCTGTAGGAACCCCAGGGTATAACAAGACCCTTCCTGGGTTTTATGGTTGTGCTCGACGATTGGAAAAGTCGTGAGGGGTACCATCTCCTCCATCTTCTTTCTGATCCTCTTCTTCTCCTTCTGGGCGTGTAGTTGTATAGTCATAGTTGTAGTGGTTGGTGTAGTCCTGGACGTATATATTGTGTCGTTAATGTGTGTACTTGGGTTGGGGTAGGTTTTTAAGGAAGGTACAATATTTGTATATTGATGATTGATGATTGTGAGATGATGTTTACATTTTTACATGGTGTTTACAATTATGAAGTGGTACTAACTGTGAGGTGCATGGTGTCACGTTACAATGCTGTGATTATACAATGCAGTCAGATATAATGTAGTACCATGGCAAAATAATAGAATACATTACAATGGTCAAAAATACGTGTTAATACATATGTAGAAATATACAACACAAATACACTGAAATACAGTATGATACAGTTGTGTATAATGCTATTGGTTGGCAGTGAAATGGCGTGAAATTTAAAATGTCTTTATTGAGTGAGGTGCACATGTTTTGTTTGTATAGTTTGCAATGAAAAAGAAAAAAGTAAGCCTTATATTTAGGGTGACATCCTATATCTAATTTGTTCCCTATGGTACCGATTTATATTTAGACCTATGCTCTGCGCTACTTAGAATTATAATACTGTCTTATGTTTAGCTTATATTCTAATCGTCCGTACTAAGCCTAACTTATGAATTATGCATTTGAGCTATGCGATCGCGTGTATGTTTAGGTTTGTATGGAAAATTGCCTTTTGTGGTTAGCCTATTTTGTGTGTAACAGTGAGGCATGCCATTCACAAAATTATGACATCTCTCATTGTTATTGGTGTTGCCGCATAATTGGCGCTTGTTTTGTGAGCATGTACAAGAGATGTTGTTGTATGTTTAGGGAACATCCAGTGTTCCACAGTCACTGGATATTGCTCATGTCGAATGTCTTCTTCTTGGTGTACGGTAGTCTGTAATAAAGAAAGGAGTGAGGTCTGCCAAGTTCGGTGTCCTTCTGGTCTGAAAACATGAAAGAGTGTTATCTCCTGTCTGGGCTCGTGCTTTCTGCCAGTGAAACTGGTGCTGTCTGGTAGTGAAACTCGTGCTTTCTCGTGCTGATGCTTTCTGGAAGTGAAAATAAAATTAGTACCCGTTTGCTATAGTGCAGTTGCTGGCCGTCTGTTTTTTGTGAAGGTCGACCTTAGCGACGAATGTATTTATTGTGGAAATATAGCATGACTTGTATACGAGGGTTATGTCCGATGTACTTCTGGCCAAATTCTTCCGTGCTTTTTGTGTGGTACATCTAACGAATTTGAGTATTGTGTTGTCGCTTTCCTTTTTTATTATTCATTATAACTTATTAATTCTCAATATTGATTTTTACGGGTAGGTGTATAGTACGCTGATGTTTTGTGTACGCTTTTCGTTCTAAATTAATATTCGCGCTTCTCCTGTGGCGTCCGATCATCCCTTTCGGTCGGGGCGATGTGTAACTTGTCTAACGGGTGCAAGCCATAGTCTGTACTGTAGTGTTGTACCAAATATTACTTCGCATTATCGCGGTATCTCATTTGAGGCACACGAGGGTAAAATAATTCATTTGCTAGGGGTTTTCCCTCCATTGAGCAGGGTCCGCTAGAGATATTCATTTTTTATTCAGGCTCTAAAACGCAGTATAATTGTTTGCGACGCAGGCATATATATGACTTGTATTATGTGTGGAGTGAGTCAAGTTCTTACGAATTTCTCGATAATTTTAGGTCTTTCTTACTTTCTAGGTTCGAGATTAGTGTATGTGTTTGTGTGTGAGTATGCGTTTATGCCTCTGTCCGGTATGTGGGCACATGCGTTTGGGCTTCTCTCCGTTCTCGAAAGATGTTGGAGAAAGAGCTCCATGTTCCCATATTAATATACCTTCACAGGTATTTTAGTATAGGACGACTGATCATTTCCCGTGATCACTGCATTGGCCGGCGGTGGTAGCGTCATCACGCAGGCTGGGTCAATTTCCCAAATGTTGTACGGCCTATTACTGGCGACGAACGTAGCTTGTATTCACCTCCCAGTCTATTTGCTACGTTCCGTACAATGTGGGTGGGCTGATTCTCCCTATTTATGCTGGCTGGTCGGTAGCGACGTCATCACTCAGCCCGGTTGAATTTTCCAATGGTATTAGAGCTGACTTTCCCTCGTTCACTGGCTGGCTAGTTCCCTGATCGTGGTTGGTTTTACCCTAATGTTTGGGCTAATTCCTTGAACTCGGCTGGTTTTACCCTTGGCCTTTCTCGCCATGTGTTGTTCAGTGTAAAAATTTGTATGTGATAATGTGAGTTATTTGCTTTATGTTTTTCGTTCAGCATGTGTTTAGATAAATGTGCGTACACTGTGTATATCATGTAATTAGTTTAATCTGTGTATGATATGGCCGTTGAGCGTCTCGTCCTTCGACCTATGCAGCTAGGTTGCGTGTACTCATAGGTTATAAGGATGGGGTGGTGCGGGGCGGCAGGAAGTAAAACTGTATTTGCTCTTTTGCTGCACTAGCTCATTATGTACTTACACATGTGCATATAATTTTGGATTGTTATTTTTGTTAGTTAGGTAGCTAGTTGGTTTGTTAGCTTGTTAGTTAGTTGGATGGGTGAGTTTAGCTTTGTTACTAGGTGGGATGGGTGGGTGGTTAGCTTTGTTAGTTAGACAGATAGGTGGTTTGTTAGTTTGTTATTTTGGAAGGTTAGCTTTGTTTGTTTGGGTATTTGGGTTTGTTAGTGAGTTAGTTATTTGGATGGGTAATTAGCTTTGTTAGTCGCTGGGATGGGTGGATGGTTAGCTTTGTTAGTTAGTTAAGCTTTGTTAGTAGGGTAAATGACTACGCATGTGAAACGTACTTCTGAACTGTTACTCCGCTTAGTACTGCCAGTCCGTGCATTCAAATAATGCGCGCAGTCACATTATAACTACTGCTGGTATGACGTCATGCATGTACGCGTCTTCTATGATATTGCTTGTGGGCGGGATAGGACGTACTGATAGTAGCGCGGTTCAAATTGGCGCTGACAGCCGACCTCGATGCGTATCGCCTTTTGGCTCGCTGAAGTGGGCCGGTCGTTGCTTCGCTTGCTTCGACGTGTTCAGGCGGCTTTGCGAAACGGTCTTGCTACTCATTCCTTGCTTTCCCGCTGACGCTAGTTTAAACGTTTCCTGCATTTAGCTGGCAGGCGTTGTAAAAATTGCTACTTCCGGCTATATGAATGATGATTAGAATAGATAATAATAATAATAATTATAATACTGGAAACAATATTATATAATATTATATAATAATATTATTGGATCAATTGTATTTACCGTGTCTTTGCGTTCTAGCTCCGTTCCTTTTAATTTCTGTGGTGTGGAGTATGCTGTTTGCTAATTAATAATAATAATGTTGGTTCATGCTGTCTGTACTTCTTAAACATTAATAATAAAGTTATAATTATAACTCCTTTTGATTGTTAACTGGGGTTGTGTTTTTAAGTGTTCGTATGTTGTGTAAAATAATATTCCTGACTATGTGGGGTTCATTTCTGATTCAGAACATATCTGCTATGGGAACTACCTATTACGAAAATCTTTGGTTATGCCTTAGATCAAACAACAAAAATATATGAATTTACTGTTCTCAAATGGGACACTGTCATGAGAAACCAATGGATTACAGGCAAGAATCAAAATATATGATCAAGTTGATATTTATTGTTGCTGTATTTAATAATAATCGGCTGACACGTGACTGACACTTAAAGTTTGGTTCGATTACTATCCATTCAGCATTAGGATGAAAAATATGGAAACTAGTGTAGGTGAGGCGTTTAACACCACACTACTGCTCAAGGCGGTAGGCCCTACTACGTAGACAAAGGATGAAATGATCCCTAAATGCAGGTAAGGCGATTGACATCACACTACTGCACGGTGGCAAGTAGGCCCTGCCTCGTTGGCTCAATATGAAATCCCTAGTGTAGGTCAAGGCGATTAACACCACTCCATTACGCAAGGTAATGGGCTCCACTCGTAGACTAAAGATGAATTGCAGTGGATTGGAATTAACCATAATTGTTCAGTCACATATCAATGATACGTTCGCTAAAGCGATTTAATTGCAAAATAAAAAGATCCATTTGAAGAAACAAAAGATACGAGCCTTACAGTAGTCGCATATGATGTGTAACATCTGACATGTTATCCCACCTTGAAGTTGTTACCGTTTTATATCTCCTTGACATTCATCAACGCACAAAATATCGTCTTATTTTTTACACTCTCATAATAAATAACAATTACAAGACTCTCTTATTTTCTTCACTGCCTACTTGCTATTTCTACTCTCACACTGCCTTCTTGATATTCTGCTGTTACATCACTCTCCTGCCAGTAACTAAGTTACGTTAACAAAGACTGACTTTTTTCATCACTGCCAACTTGATATTTCTACTCTTTTACTGCCTTCTTGATACTCTGCCGTTACAAAGTAATCTGTATGTGATAAACATTCTACATGGTACCACTGCCAGCTGGATCACATCCCTTCTGGCTGCGTCTTACTTACTTCCGTTCGATCCACTTCCGTCCCATTTTTAAAAATCACTCCCACAAAATTATCCAGCAACCGAGTGGAAAGATGTTACACATCAAAATAATCTAGGCAAGACTAGTCAAAAGGCAAGTCTCATCGTCAAAATCTATGTGTGTGAAAAATATGGGATAATGTGTGCATCTGTTGTAGAACCTCTGAAGTGTTGCAACGTGCGTATGCGTATGTGCTTGTCTGGCCCGCGCCTGAGTGGTGGTAGTGCTGAGTAGTGTTTACGTACTGTATTTCATTTCCTGCTTGCGGTTATGTAACTGGTGTCGGCTTGCGTCCTGTCTTGCCTGTTGGCACATACGTGTACCTGCCTCGTACAGTGTCTACTTATGTGTGGCTAATATGAATGCTAAATTGTTTCCCTTGTTTGCTACCATGTACACTTATTTGTTTCCCGTAGGTTTCTCATTTGTTATGTGTTCACTGGGTCTTCTTGCTATTGGTTCGCTTGCTGAGCCCAACGTTGCAGGTTCGAAACCTGGCGCAGTCAGCTGGCATTTGAGGGTGCGCAAATGCGAGGGAGCCGTGTCAGTAGATTTACTGGCACGTTAAAGATCCCCTTCGGGGCAAAATTCCGGCACCCCGGCGTCTCTAAAAGCCAGTGTAGTTAAAAGGGACGTAAAACCAATAACATTATTATTATTATTATTATGCTATTGGTTCTAAAGTATGTTTTGGTTTGTCTGTGGAGTTTTCCCCGTGTACTTGGGTGTGAAGATGCTAACTATTGTTGTCTGTTGGTACAGACATGTAATATTTTTCCATCACTGTGTGTGTTACAAGAATATACACATATAACATACATATTCACATAGTATTTTAATTAATGCCCTACAACATTCTCTCTTCACTCCTATGAAAAAGGCTATTGCTGTCCGGTAATTATATATATATATATATAATATATATGGATGTTACTGTATTCTCAATTATTAGCCCAATGGGGTCGGTTTAGGGGTGACTAGTTGTCGTAGGGCTCGTGTTGTATTAATGGTGGTCGTGTCTATATTTAATTGCGCATGTAGTTTCTCGTGTTCTGTATTTAATTGTGCAAGGGTTGTGTTTGTTTGCAGTTGCGCGTGTATCGTGTTCAATCATTCGTGTATCATGTGTTCCGTAAGCAGTCGTGCATGTATCGCATTTAATTGTTTGTGTGCCTCCCTTAGTCGTATATTTGTTGCTTCTGATCGTATGTTTGTTGAATTCAATCTTGCATGTGTTGCGGCTAATCACATGTCCACTGTATGCAGTCGTGCCTGTGCCTTTCGCACTCGTGTAGGCTGTGCATTTGAATGTGTGTACAATATGTTCGGTTGCCTGCTTTCTGCAGTGTAAGTGTGTATCGTTACATTATTGGAGGATAATCCTGTCGGCTCTGCACGAGGTCCCACGGTCTCTGTATGAATGTAAATGCTGTTCTTATGTGTTTTCGTGCGTGTTAACTGTTTCTAATAAAAGTGTGTGTCCGTGTTTGAGATACTTGTATGTCTCGGGCTATGTGTTCTAAAGTCTGGGCATGAGCTCAGTTTCTCGTGCTTGGCTTAGCTGCAGGAGGGATGCTCGTCAGGAATCGATTGAACTGTTAAAATGGTTTGATTCCGTCTCAAGTCAAGTTGTATCTGTCTTATTTAAATTAGGCCGGCGTATGGCGTTTACCAAATTGTATTTGGTGGTCCCCTTTCTAGATTTAAGGGAGGGTTGGGGGGGGAGGGGGGAATTTAATGTCTGTACTAGGAGTAGTTTTAGTTGCTTGGTTGTTGGGAGGTTAAGTGAAGAAACATTCTCGCTTGGCTAAGTAGGTACTGCAGGGTCTCGTTAAGCCTGTTCGATGTATTGGCTTAATCAAGTCGACGGGCCCGTTGTATGGGTCCTTATTAATTGCAACTACCCGACCCTCCACCAAATTGCTTTACCCTGGAGTTGTTAGCTCAGTTGGGGGTGATTTCTTCTGAATGACGGTTGTAATTGTTTACAGGGCAAGACGTGTGTGTTACGTGTAGTGTTGGAGAGAGATAGTGCTAAGTGCAAAAGAGAGCGCAGACACGCTGCTGGCAGGAAGTATGAGCTACTGAATGCTGACGGCTGTTTGCTAGGTTACAGAGACACTGGCCGCGCCTTGATCGGGCACTGCGGCGCAGCAGAGGAGGATTCTCTGGTTGATTACCGGCGTAATGACAAGGATGCCAGAAATACGACAGAGTAATTTTAAAAGAATGTAAATGATTTAATTGCTGTTTAGTGTGGACTGCGTAAAAACTGGCTAGTTAAAGTTAACGGAGTACAAAGTACAATGATGAATGTGATGATTATAAGTTCAGAGGTTTGGACTTTTATAAAGGATTGTTCAGGATGAAAACTCAAAGGTACACACTCACCCAATCTGCAGGTCTGCCTGTCGATGGACGGCACATCGGCGTGGTTCAGCGTCTAGTGGCGGAGAGACAAACCGTGTCCTGGAGTAGCGGGTATTTATGAGGTGTGTCAGAAAAGCTAGCACATTCCTTGTGCTACTTAGAAAGGTCGATGTTCGATGTTGCGTACAAAGTCAAGTCGGCACAATGTCGTCACATTCCTTGTGCTATGTATGAGGAAGTAGTTTGCTAAGCTTGAGTATAACTGAGATGGCTAGATGGTTTGCTGTTGTTTGTTCCTTTATAGTTTAGGCGTCAAATGAGGCGAAGAGTGGTGAAAGGGGGCTGATAGGGGGTGGTTATACCATGTAGGAACCCCAGGGTATTACAATATACACTGTTTTCAAATTGCTTCCTCCTGAAATACGATTTCATAAATATCTTCAACATCCATACGATTCATTATCATGGTCAATCCAATATATTAATGTCACTTCAGATACGATTTAATCAAGTGACTAAGCTCAATGAAATTTATATTTCAAATCGTAGTATACGATAAAAAACAAAAAATGATACAGAATGAATTACTTGAATGGATTTATTCTCACGAAATTCCTGGTAACAGGCAAGGTCTCCTTAAATTTCATCAAAAATGAAGTGGAAATAAACTGTCACCACAGCAAATATCTAGATAGATATTACCTCCAATTATTCGAAAAATCACTCATCATACGATGACGTAGTCTCAAATGACATAACTATGTACTCCACGTATATCCCAAATACCTTCGAAATACTTTACATGAGTATTTTACAACACCAAGAAAAATCCTCAATACTCAATTCAATACTTGTACAACACACTGTACTTCATTCAAACACATATTAACTTTCTTAATAACCATCACTAACATATTGAACATAAATCTTCCTGTAGCTTACAACTTATATTTCGTAGTTCCATATATCCAAAAACTCATTATTCCATCTTCAATTATGCTTCAATTATACTTTAACACCTTGCCTAATTATCGAGATAAATCTTGATTACATCACCATTCAAGAATTAAACCGTTTCACAATGTAATAAATATTCATTTTCGAACTTGACTTTCTCATAGATTTGAAAATAATGATGTCAATCTGAATTATGCCAATACGTAAAATCACTAACTCATAGTTCTTCTCAAAGTCAAACAAATGTAAATGTGTTAAGAAAAGACTTACTTGGAGTCAAATATCAAAAAACACGACGATACAAAAATGCTTGAATCAATTACTTGAAAACGCATGTTTTCCCCTAAATGTTGATCTTTACATCGATTGAAAAATTCACAATGCAACGATAATACTGAAGTAAACGCATAGACAAAAAAGGATGTAAAATTTCCTAGAATTAAATCAAAAGTACATGTTCGTCAAACGAACGAAAAGTAATCGAATCTGAGATCACGAATGACAAAAAAAATATCAGACTTAAAGGTAAACGTTTAAAACAGCATTTTTGGCTCAATTGTTCGATTTTTAGTTTTTGGCATAAAATGTTACTCTGAACTCTCTTCTTTCAGAAAATGTATTGTTACCATGAGTACGATGACTAGAAATGCATTTAAAGGGGGTTTAAAGCGAGCGATGCGCGCCATTTTCTGGCATGGGTGTGGCATGAGGAGAGAAGTACAGGCACTCTATTTCAGTTCATGTGACAGATGGCTTGTTTATGGTATCAATCCTCACTCACAGATTGCTCAGCAATTATAGTAATATTATACTTCAGTTGTGTGTTCTCATTGTCTTCCACATGGTCTTTGGTAAACAGTTTCCATGGCTATGTGACAAATTTGAGAAGACGTGCAAAGTTTATTTTATCTCGTGTTTGTGGGAGTGATTTATTACATCATAACTCTTGGAGTAGTAAGAAGAGAAAGCGAAGGTTTTGTGGAAGTCAGCATCACAAACGAGAAGAAAGCTCTAGTGGTGCAAGAAATATAAACATTGACAAACTCGAAACAAGCGCTGACACATGTTATAGTAACTATTCTGATCAATATTTCTATGTAATATTTGATTCAAACCGCCTTCGAACTTAAATATTGGCATTAGCGTGCCCTAGTTCTTCTACAGTACTTCATCTATGAGTGTGATTAACTATGAAAATCAACGGTTTGGCTGGGCTTTGACAATAGCTTTAGTGTGTAAATTCTGTGGTTTTCAAACAGATAAATTCTGTATGGTACCTCCTAGAGACAAGAATATGCTCTCGATATAAGCAGTAAATTTGTATATGGCATGTGGTTAATTGTATGTGAATATGGGGAAGCTAAAACATTTTCAACAGCACGTGGTATTTCAGTTCAACAATCTCACATGTTTTGACCGGGAATCGAACCCAGTCCACCTTGCTGAGAGGCCAACAGCTTGACCACTGCGCCACCACACCCCCATACTAAAAACTTCAAAAGGAGGGCCTCACGTATGGGGCAGGGGAATTCTGAAGTGTGATTTTGAATGCGGAACTAGTAATCTTATTGCAAACTTTCAACCCTCGTTTTCTCAGATTAAGAAGTTCGTTCAATTTAAAGATTTTCAATCCAACTAACTTCGACATAAATTGAGATAAAAGGATGGTTGGTATGTCAAATGAAGGAGCATGAACTGGGGAATGTTTTGAACCTCAATTGTTGAAATATCTTTAAGACAAAAAACATACAAGGTGTTTTTAAAAAATATATGGAAAACTTTGTCCAGTTATTTCAAAAATTAGTTAATAAGTATGATTGTGCTTCACAACATTGTCTATACGAATGTGGGCAAATCAGTGAAGGAATCATCAAAATACATTTATTTTTAGAAATTCCAGATGGTTTGAAAATTTTACTTAATTTTTACATTAAAATACATGTTAAATGCGTGTAAACATAAATTGAGGATTTTATGCATGTTAATCCTTTAGTCCTAACATGCATGAACCATTAAAAATATCAGATCATTTGGTTAAAACTGTGACTTTTTTCCAAAACGTATATGTATACCTATGACATAAAATTATCAGACTTAAATCCCCTCATCAATTATGCTAATCACAAAATTGGCAACTGGAAACTACAGAATATTGATGCTCTACTTCTACTAAAAGATGTCGAACGTCTACCTTGTGCATATTCTAGAAGAAGACAATACTCGGAACAAATGCCCGAGTCTCGTCTCCAAAATATACTGGAAACCAGTATACAAATCCACCATCCCGGCCTCGAACCTGGAACATTTCTCCACACTGTTCATTCCAGACTGGGGATTCTACACCACATCCGGTACATTCTGGGTGCTCATACTGTACGATAGTAAAACCCAACTCTCTTGTAAGACGATCTTAATATAGTAGAAGTAGCGTGCTTCTGAAGTATTGTCGTGGTTCACCCATGTCTCCTCCATGCTTTCGAAAGAATAAATGTTTATGGTGTACGTGGTCAGAAAGCGTTCCAGAAACATCTTCGGTGTATATGGGTATCACAGTTACTTCACGTTAGTAGGGGAGTAGTAGGGGTTTAAACCCACCCGGCGTTGCTCGGGCGGCGTCCATGTTAAATCATTAATATCTGGCGAACCCATGGTCCGATTTTAACAAATGAGGTGTCGTTGGACTCGGACTGACGGCCTCTTTTCAATGGACAATTCATTTCAACCCCAAAATTAAACCTACCCCTACTAGGGGGTGAAATTGTAATTTTGTAGTGAAAGTCGCCTTTGAAATGCAACATGTAAAATGTGCGCTCCTAATATGAACTTAAATGTTGTTGCTCAAAAAGCGCATGTGTTTTGCTGGATGCCGCTATGAATTAACATTTTTGTTTTTGTTTTTTACACATGCGCACTTAATAGGTTAAAGTTTTGAGATTGCTGGAAACATGTTTTTTTGGGGTAAAAACGTGATTTTAGTCCTTTTCCGATATCTCACGAATGCATGGTCGGATTTGGTCCTATGACGTGTCCAAAGGCTTGTCTCGAAACCCTCTTCATTTTGGTAATAGGTTAACGTTTTTGAGAATGAGGGAAACATAACTTTTTGGTGTAAAACTGTGATTTTAGACTTTCTGTTATATCTCACAAACCAATAACGCCAGAGACGTATACGAGGGGTCGTAGGACTCGGGGTGACGCCCCCTCCCCCACACTACCCCCTTTCGAATATAGTATTTATGATTTAAAAAATGCGAAAGGGTCTAACGACACTTTTGTTGAAAACATTTTAGTTTTTAAAACTTCTTTTTTAAATCTGTCCAAAATGTTCATGAAGAGTGGTTGTAGATAGAAAGAGACAATACCACTGGGCACGTGTTTCAACGAGGCTATTACTGGCCACGGTGGTGATATACCAATACAGTATTCGCTATTTCGATGAGACGGCGGGTCGAGGGTTCGTTTTCCGATTTTTCCTATGATGGAATTCCTAATTCCTAAACCCCCTGAAGGGGGTCTTTAACATGTAAACGATTATGAGTGACATGGCAAATGATAATTCCTTGATCAGATGAAGCTGGCTATAGATGGAACAAAGTGAGTATAGAAAACAAACTTGCTGGGGCAGACTGACAGGATGTGGATGTTATTTGAGCTTATTGGAATGCATTGACCTGACTTGACAACAGGGCAATGAAAAAAGCACAGAGATGCTGAGGACACTTGAAGGTCAAACAATATGGCAACCATGGTGAGAGGGGGAAGCGAGGATGATGTCGCCGATCATGTTCAATGATCAATGGATGAATTTATATATTGCGAAGCAGTGTTCGGAGAGGGTCATGTGACGACTTATTTTAAGGGTATTTATTTTTCCGATCTTTCCTATGGTGGACTCATTGATTGAAATAATTCAAAACTGCTAGGGCATGGCCTTGAGATTTAATAAACTGATAATGGGATTTTGACATACAAGGTCCCCCCAAAACTTGACATGATGTCATTCTTTTTATGGCTTATGAATTTCCCCAAAAAAGACCCAAAACAACAAGATCATGGACTTTTGCTTTTCTTAATATATTGCAAACCCATAATGTTAGATGCTTACTGTGAGTAACGAAACCTAGCTAGGTAAAGAAAGAATTATTGTAGGCTACATGTATGGTGACTGACACGTCTTTGTCCATTGGAACTTGTTTTCAGATCAGACTGTAGTACGTAGGGAGTATAGGTTGTAGGCATGGCTTGACAAACGGTGTACACAAAATCCAATTTATGGATTCAAGAATTAAGAGTAGACTATCATTAATTAATTGGTTAAAGAGTGTAGCTAAAAATAAAATAATGGTGACTACATTAAATTAAACTGAACCAAGTTGAATCAAACCCAACTGAACCAAACCAAGCCTAAAACAAACCAAACCTAATCAAGAATAAGCCAAGGGCTTAAGTGTAAAACTTGTGGGGGAATGCAATCATTGGCAATGTCCAAAGGAAGGGATAACGCTCTACCTTTAGAGGGTAAGGTAAAGCTAGCGCATGGTGCTAATGCATATTCCCAAGTACATGAACCACATACACAACTATCCTATGCTGTTTTTATGAGTTGACTACTAAAACTTACTCAGTGGTTACTGAGCAAGATGGTCGCTACACACAACAAGCTTTAAATACTTGAGGCTAATAATCTATACACACACACTCGCTTGTTCTAAACTAAACTGTCTTGCTGGAAGTGCTCACACAGTAGGCAAATGATTGAAATGCTTGGCTAACAGATATACAATCGTTTTCGGTTGTCTAATATTACCAGCTAACCATTACGTGCTATGGTGGTGAGCACATGTGCCTCTTGCACTGGAGATCGTAACTCGATTGCTAGCTCTAAGGCCTAGAACGAATCAAATTAAGAAAGAAGGGTATGGTGACGCAGTGGTTAAACTGTTAGCCTTTCACTAAGGTAGACTAGGGTTTGATTTTAGGTTAATATACATGTCATAAACAAACAAACAAACAAACAAACAAACAAATAAGCAGAGATAATGTTTAAAACTGATTACACTTGTCTCTTTTCAAATTATTACTTAGATTACAAATACAGAGGTGGACTGGGTTTGATATACAGTTAATGCTGCCTATCGAATACTAGCCTGTAAGAAAGCCAAACAAGCAAAAGGCGTAGGTAGAGCAGTGGTAAAATCGCTATGTGTAGAGAACTACCTAACGGTTTTATGAACTGGCAATGGTATGTCGCATAAACAGTGCAGGATACAATCCAGCAATCATAATTTTTATCTTGTGGAACAGAGAAAACATATATATAGAGAGAGATATAGAAAGCTTGTGTATGTATGGGTAGCATTGATTGTTTGACCAGAGAAAATACGGTGAGGTACGGAGGGGAGAGGGAGAATTAACACTTATATATGAATGAATGGTAAATAGTATTTTTGGTTTTTTTCAATAGTTTTGTTTTTCAAATGCAGTGGTAGATAGCCGTTATTTTGTAAAACATTCTTACTTGCAGTGGTAATAAGCCTCTACGGTCGCGCTAACACACATAGACAGACTGTACTAGTGCCATGGTCAAACACTCACATTAAGATCATTTACCAAAACATAAAATGAAAAATAAAAATCTTGTTTTAGAAATATCGTTTTTCAACATACACGAAATAAATAAAAAATGTGTAAACAGCAAAATGGAAAATCCATGTTTCCGTATAGACAAAATTTAAAAACCTAAACGAACATTTAAAAAATATATATATATATGGGAAATTGACAAATGTGTAAATATGAAAAAGGAAAATCCATGTTTCCATAACAAGAAATTCAAAAAAAAATCAAACTGTCATTTTTAAAAATGCAAATGGAAAATTGACAAATTGCAATGTGTGAAATGTGAAATTGAACAAATGTCTATCATTATTTAAAAAAAACAAAAAAACAGGGTGCCTTATGGTTGAGGTGTGAATCAAACCCTCTCTACTTATTTTGGACCACCCGAGACTGAGTATACTTGCTTGAGTCCTCATACCACTTTTAAAATTTTGTGTTAAAGCTAGGAATTGAACCCAAGAGCTTGTAGGGGGAGACCAAGGTTAGAATATGTTAAACAGATAGTCTCGATTGTAGGATGTGGTAGCTATATAGAGATGAAACGATTAGCTCGGGACAGGGGGCATTGAGATCTGCAGCAAACCAGTCAAACGACTAAAGACTCAAACAACAACAAGTAAGCTCACCAAAACAATGTTGTGTAACGGTAAATGTTAGTCAATGAACAGGAATGCATTATTAAAACCCATGACACGATACCTAAGAGCTTTTCTAAAATTATTTTAAAATGCCTTTAACCCTATATTAAACACCAAGTTCACAATACTCATAACTGCAATGTTATGGTAAAACAAAACAAAATCTATATTTCAAAACAAGCAAGTGGTTTAGTCAATGTATACTGGGAAAAGTTTTGTAAACACTCAAGTCCACAAGACTAATTAAATTAGTAACTGTCAGGTTGGCCGAGTGGTTAAGGTGTTTGACTTAAAATCAAATTTCCTGTACAAGGAAGCAAGGGTTCGAATCGCTTACCTGCCATAACTATTGCCTTAACATGACTTGTCCACACTGAATTATTATGATACTCGCTACACAAACCATAGAGAGAGTGTATTGTTTAAGGCACTCTCTTTATGAACATAGTCAGAGACTGTTGATCGTTATCAATTGCATTAATAGTGGGACATGGGGATAGCAATTAAGAAAATAAGAAAAACAACCAATACCCATACAATGTTTTCATTCATTTAGTTTTTTTTACAATGGTTACACACTTAATACGACTTTTTATCTTTTTATCATTGTTTGATATAGATTTTAAACACAACGCTTGTTGTAGATCCTTTTATAACTTTCTCCAGGTACTCTTGTTCTTAAAAACTGGGGAAGCCGCAATGGTTTTATAGACATTAAACCCTCATCCTCTTCTTTTTCATTATCATCATCATCATCATCATCATAAATATTATCATTATAATTATTATAGTCATTGTCACCAACATTATCATCATCATCATCATCATCCTCAACATCACTAGAACTATCCAATTCTTTTTTCCTTTTCAAAAGGGACCTCTTGAAGAGTCTGTGTTGCTTTTGATAGTGTTAAGGGTATTTTGAACGTTGACAACTGTCCTAACATGACTTTTTGAGGAGATGATAATTGCTTTTCAACAAACAATGCACTATCTTGACAGCAATATCATTTTCTTGAACTTGCTTTTTAGCATTTTCATGATATTTTGTTGACAGCAACAGTGTTTTATCTGGTACACTACATTGATGAAAACCCACACTTAAGACCTTACCATTCTTCCTTTCTAGATGACCTAAACATTTTGTTGTCCTTTGTTTTGAGCACTGCCAAAATATGATTCCATTCACATTTTGCCGCTAATAGTTATAGGAGTAGCCATGAAACAGTGCACGTGGTTTGCCTTTATTGGTTATAGTATATTCCATAGTAGTAACTGACTTGTAAAGTTGATCTACCTATTACAAAGGTCAGAACAATTCTGGTGAAAGTGTGATTTTGTGTTGAGGTTTTATATAGGATGATCTTGGTGGCTTATGTTGGTGGCTTATTTTGGTGGCTTAGTTTGGTGGCTTATGTTTGTGGCTTATTTTGGTGGCTCATGTTGATGGTTTATGTTGGTGCCTTATTTTGGTGGCTTATGTTGGTGGCTTATATTGGTGGCTTATGTTGATGGCTATTTTGGTGGCTTATGTTGGTGGCTTATGTTAATGCCTTATGTTGGTGGCTTATTTTGATGTCAGTTTTTGTTATATAATATATTTGATCCATTCATTTATGACATCATAGCCAGTCTTAAAGCAAGTCTAAACTTGTTCGACATGTTGGATTTTTTGTTCTTGTGTGAAACTATCAAGTACCAATGATCAAGTGAGCTTCTTTCTCTCTAATCCGCAGTTCTGCCCCATAGCATTGAGAATATTTATTGTAGTAGCCTATAAAGAAACAAAAAAATATCATGTCTTATACAGTTTAGCTATAAGTGACCAGAACCACTATATATAACATTTTATTCTAAGAGCTTTTCATAATGATAAGAAAAAAAGAGCTTACCATAATGATGGATTGTGTAAGTAAACGTATTTTGCTGCTTGATGCCACTACTAAAGTGATACTCATACAACAGACAAGTGAGTTCATGTTTCGTGCGGTGAGGTTTTAAGTGTGAGTGCTCATCAATGTATGCTCCAATTAAAACACTGTTAGTGTCAACAAAAAATCATAAGAATGTTAAAAAGCTAGTACAAGAAAAAATGTTACTACTCTAAAGAGTGAAGTGTTTAGTTGACAACGATTAACCCCTAGCAACCAACCTATTAGTATGATTTGCTCACTACTCAGGTTATAACTGTTCAAGTAATAGAATGATTTAGCGTTGACTTTTATATTTAATATGTACAGTTTAAAGTGGTAGAAAAGTAGTAGCAAAATGGTAGAAAATTGGTAGAAAATTGGTAGCAAAGTGCTAGCAAAGTAGAAAAGTGGTGGAAAAGTGGTAGAAAGGTGGTAGCAAAGTAGAAAAGTGGTGGAAAAGTGGTAGCAAAGTGGTAGAAAAGTGGTAGAACGGTGGTAGCAAAGTGGTAAAACATATTACATGTATTGTTAAGAAATAGTTTAAGCAGTTCTGTGGATCCATTACATAATAATTTTGGACACATAGTACACGTTCACCATACATTGTGTCCACTCATACAACAGACAAGTGAGTTCATGTTTCGCTGACGTAATCGTATGTTCCCCCACACGCACACGCCTTTGGCGACGCAGTTGATCCCTGTGGACGGGTCCTTGTTGACGGGTCATTGTTGACGAGTCCCTGTGGACGGGTCCTTGTTGACGGGTCCCTGTGGACGGGTCCCTTTGGACAGGTCCCTATGGACTGGATCTTTTGAGACAATTTGGATAAATGCATGTTTTACCATAACATTGCAGTTTTGAGTATTGTGAACTGGGTGTTTAATATATGGTTAAAGGCATTTTAAAATAATTTTAGAAAAAATCTTAGGTATCGTGTCATGGGTTTTAGTAATGCATTACTGTTCATTGACTAACATTTACCGTTACACAACATTATTTTGGTGAGCTTACATGTTGTTGTTTGAGTCTTTAGTCGTTTGACTGGTTTGCTGCAGATCTTAATGCCCCCTGTCCCGAGCTAATCGTTTCATCTCTATATAGCTACCACATCCTACAATCGAGACTATCTGTTTAACATATTCTAACCTTGGTCTCCCCCTACAAGCTCTTGGGTTCAATTCCTAGCTTTAACATAAAATTTTAAAAGTGGTATGAGGACTAAAACAAGTATACTCAGTCTCGGGTGGACCAAAATAATTAGAGAGGGTTTGATTCACACCTCAACCATAAGGCACCGTGGTTTTTTATTTATTTTTTAAAATAATGATAGACATTTGTTCAATTTCACATTTCACACATTGTTTGTCAATTCTCCATTTGAATTTTCTTAAATGACAGTTTGATGTTTTTTTCAATTTCATGATATGGAAACATGGATTTTCCTTTTTCATATTCACACATTTGTCAATTTCCCATTTATATGTATTTTTTTTAAATGTTCGTTTAAGGTTTTTAAATTATGTCTATATGGAAACATGGATTTTCCATTTTGTTGTTTACACTTTTTAATTATTTTGTGTATGTTGAAAAACGATATTTCTAAAACAAGATTTTTATTTTTCATTTTATGTTTTGCTAAATGATCTTAATGTGAGTGTTTGACCATGGCACTAGTACAGTCTGTCTATGTGTGTTAGCGCGACCGTAGAGGCTTATTACTACTGCAAGTAAGAATGTTTTACAAAATAACGGCTATCTACCACTGCATTTGAAAAACAAAACTATTGAAAAAAAACAAAAATACTATTTACCATTCATTCATATATAAGTGTTAATACTCCCTCTCTCCACCCTACTTCACCATATTTTCTCTGGTCAAACAATCAATGCTACCCATACATACACAAGCTTTCTATATATCTCTCTCTATATATGTTTTCTCTGTTCCACAAGATAAAAATTAGGGTTGCTGGATTGTATCCTGCACTGTTTATGCGACATACCATTGCCAGTTCATAAAACCGTTAGGCAGTTCTCTACACATAGCGATTTTACCACTGCTCTACCTACGCCTTTTGCTTGTTTGGCTTTCTTACAGGCTAGTATGCGATAGGCAGAATTAACTGTATATCAAACCCACTCCACCTTTGTATTTGTAATCTAAGTATTAATTTGAAAAGAGACAAGTGTAAGCAGTTTTAAACATTATCTCTGCTTTTTTGTTTGTTTGTTTATGACATGTATGAAAATCCACAGCCTGCTTCCAGTCTCCGACCGGGTCAGGAATGGAATGAATGAAGCCCCCATCTAGCGGCGAGGATATGGACTGTGCCGGCTGCCGAGGCCTGACGCACTCCTCAGGGGCAATGATTAAATGAATGACAGATGAAATGAAATGATAGTGGAGAGTGTTGCTGGAATGAAATTTTGACTGGGAAAACCGGAGTACCCGGAGAAAAACCTGTCTGCCTCCGTTTTGTCCAGCACAGATCTCACATGGAGTGACCGGGATTTGAACCACGGACCCAGCGGTGAGAGGCCGGCGTGCTGCCGCCTAAGCCACGGAGGCTTCACCTGTTTATGACATGTATATTAACCTAAAATCAAACCCTAGTCTACCTTAGTGAAAGGCTAACAGTTTAACCACTGCGTCACCATACCCTTCTTTGTTAATTTGATTCATTCTAGGCCTTAGAGCTAGAAATCGAGTTACGATCTCCAGTGCAAGAGGCACATGTGCTCACCACTATAGCACGTAATGGTTAGCTGGTAACATTAGACAACCGAAAATGATTGTATATCTGTTAGCAAAGCATTTCTATCATTTGCCTAATGTGTGAGCACTGCCAGCAAGACAGTTTGGTTTAGAACTGTTAGTTTTAATGTAAATCTTTATTTATCAAGTGTGAAATACAATACAAAATGCAAATCATATTTTGAGATGCTTGTCACATGTCACGCGAACACGCACAGACTTCGCACTGACTCGTATTTTGTTCTCTTCTTTATTGTACATGTCTATTTCACCAGGTGGCGCTACTGTGCTATTTTTCTTTCAAATATTAACACTTCCTCCAAAGAAAAATCAAATACAAATAAAAAATAAACAAGATGAACTATTGAACACTTTTCAGCCTCTAAGATGTCATCTTCTGCACGCCAATCCTCTCACGCAGCATCTCGAATCTGACCCTCTCCAGAGGTTTAGTTAGAAGATCAGCTAATTGATTGGTCCCGTCGATGTGCTCCAGCTCAAGGTCTCCGTCCAAAAATCTTTCCCTCACATAGAAATGACGTACCTCAATATGCTTGGATTTTCGATGGTACTCCGAATTTTTAGCCAATTTAACTGCACCAGCATTGTCGATGTAAAGCGTAGGAGGTTTGTCAGCAGTTCCCAGTAATTCAGAAGACAGTCTTTTCAGCCAAATCAACTCCTTTGCTCCTTCACTTGCAGACACAATTTCAGCTTCAGTTGTCGATGTTGACACAGACTTCTGTAACTGACTTCTCCACGATACAGCTCCATGATTGTAGGTCGAAATGACACCCGTCGTTGAACGTCTCGTCCTCTTGTCACCGGCGTAGTCAGCATCACTCTAGACCTTCAGAACGTCCTTTTTCCTATAGACGATTCCATGGTTCACTGTGCTCTTTAAATATCGAAATATCCGTTTCACTTGACTCCAGTCTTGAACTGTAGGATTTTCCATGGCTCGAGCAGCTTTGTTGACCGCGAATGCGATATCTGGACGAGTAGCTGTAGTCAGGTACATCAAGGATCCCACCGCCTCACGATAAGGAACCCTGGCCGAAACCTTTTCTCCGTCTTCACTTTCTTCGCGTCCAACTGGGGTAGACACTCCATTTGACTCGGCCATCCCAAATTTTTCTAGGATTTTCCTCGTATAATCCTCTTGACTGATTGCAATTGATCCTTCATGGTTTTGTTGTATCTTCATGCCCAGGAAATTGTTGAGAGATCATCTGGTCGTGTGAAATTCCTGCTGAAGTTTTCCCGTGAACTGCTCGATGTCTTCTTCGTTGCCAATTACCAGACCATCATCCACAAAGATTACAACAGCCAACCACTTTCCATTTTTGTTGCTGTAAAAGAGACAAGGATCAGCTTTGCTGTTTTTGAATCCAGCTTTCTCCATGAATTTCTTGAAATGCTTGTTCCAGCAGCGTGGAGCCTGTTTTAAACCATATAAGCTTCTCTTTAGATGACACACTCGGCCAGTACCGTCCTGATGACTTTCTGGCTGTTCCATGAACACATCTTCTTCAAGCTCGCCGTTCAAGAAGGCCGTCTTGACATCAAATTGACCAAGTTTCATCTCCTTTTCAACAGCTACTGCCAACAGAGCTCGAATGGTATCATACCGCGCAACAGGGCTGAATGTTTCTTCATAATCGATTCCTTGCTGTTGCGCATAGCCTTTGGCTACCAATCGTGCCTTGAAGCGAACTTCTCCACTGTCCGTTGTCTTCTGCCGAAGAACCCACCGATTTTTAAGGACCCGTTTGGACGCTCAACCAATTTCCAGGTATCATTTTCCTTTAAGGACTCCAAATCTTCATTAATTGCTTTCAGCCACAGATTTTTATCACTAGGCTGCAGCGCTTCAGAGTATGAGTCAGGATTCTTTTCAGCGATAGATGGTCCAGCCATGAATATGTAATTTCCACTGATCATCCACGATGGCTTCTTACTTTCACGTTTGCTTTTCCTTCTTTCTTCAGTCTCTCCTTCTTCCTCATCTTCGCTTCCTCCGGAACTGGATGCCGAAGCAAAATCTTCAATTTCACTTAAGTTCTCATCTGACTCTGACCTCCTCTGTAGGCCTACATCAGACGATGAATTAGACTGATTCCTCTCCACACGTTCTTCAAGCGTGACTTCAACCTTTCCGGCGTTGGCGCGCAGATTGCAGACAACTTCAGGTTTTAATTTCACATCATGGCTTAGAACAACCTTTCTCTGAGTTGGAATCCAGACTCTAAATCCATCCCTGTCGTTCACGTACCCAACCAGATGTCCAAAAACAGCTTTGTCGTCAAACAACTTTGAGCGAAAATTCTTGTCGATATGCACGTAGCAATCTGTTCCGAAGATCTTCAGATGACTGAGACTTCCCACTGGTCGTCCATACCACAATTCATAGGGAGATTTGTTTTCAATGGATGACTTCCCAGTGCGATTCAGGAGGTACACCGCAGTGTTGCAGGCTTCAGCCCAAAGTTGTCTCGTTAACTTGCTGGGATTCAGCATAGATTTTGCGCACTCCACAATCGTCCGATTTTCACGTTCCGCAACTCCGTTTTGTTATGGTGTGTACGGCGTAGTAATGCTGTGTTCTATGCCTCTGCTTGCGAGTAGTTCAGAAACCTTCTTGTTATCAAATTCTTTTCCTCCATCACACCTGAACAGCTTCACGACGTGTCCATTTGTTTTGGCTTCATTCAGGAACTGTTCCAGAACGGTGTACACTTCACTTTTGTGCTTTAAAAAGAAAACTCGTCGAAATTTGCTGAAATCATCCTTGAAACATACGTAGTAGCGTGTGGATTTGTTCACCGGTGGCTGTTGGTCGATTCATTCGTGTCTTGAATGACAGTCGATGCATTTTTCCCAGTGCACATCCATCGCAGAAATCCTCTTTACACATGTCTACATTGATGTTCATCTGCTTCAGTACATTCTTGACATGCGCTTTGTGTTGATGACCAAATCGTTCATGGTAGATCTGCAGTTGGTCCGACGATGTAGCTAAATTCACTTAAATGGGTTGCGCCGGTTTCACGACGCGCATATCAAGTACATACAGACCATGACTCACACGTCCAGCCATCATCGCCTTTCCAGTAACCTTGTCTTCAAATCTAACAGTTAGGTCGCCAAGTCTTGCACAAAATCCTTTCCTTGCAGCAGCTTTCACAGAAAACAGATGAGCCATTGCATCGGGAACATACAAAACTTCAGCCATCTCAGCCCTCAACCAAGCGTTGTTCAGCCGCACTTGAATGTTTACAGTTCCTTTGCCGTGAGCTAGCATGCTCACACCTCGTTTTCCTAGCAAAATATTCACTGGAGCAGCAAACTTGAAGTATGTTGTAAAATACTGTTAGTTCGCGGTGATGTGATTTGTGGCGCCACTGTCGCAGTACCACTCGTCGGCTTGAAAAAAGTCGCCGTCTAACGCACTCATCGCATGTGTCAGAAACGAAGCAGTGTTCTCCTTATTTTTGTTTCTAGTGTCACCCTCTTTCTTCTTCACAGGACATTCACTTGCCCAATGGCCCAATTCCTTACATTTGAAACATGGAAACTTCTGCGTTACTCGTTGAACATTTTTCTTCGACTTGTCATCAGTGCTGCCTTTGCCACTGCCATACTGGGAATGCTTCTTGGGAGCACTACGTACCACAAACGCAGTCGATTCCACGTTTCCTTGGTCACGCAGTTCAATCGTGCACAATTTTTCAATCAACAAGTTCACAGTTTGATTTTCCGTCGGAATCGTGTCCCACACATCCTTGAAATTATCATATTCTTTTCCCAGCGTGGATAAAATTCGACCGTTCAAAATCCTTTCAGATAACGTGTTTTCGTTGTGCTTTTGTAGTTCGTCGTTCAGATCCTGATAAAGCTTCTGTAACTTCACGACATGGGCGCTGATGTCCTCCTTGTCGTCACGTGTCACTCGGAAGAATGATTCGATCAACATGTTCAGTCGCTGCGTACTGCTTCGTTCGAACCGTGCGCTCAATTTTGTCCAAATTTCACTGGCATTGGTGCACGTCAACACGAGCTCGGCAACAGATTTTCCTAGCGCACCTGCTAGCAAACTGGCCGCTTTCGCGTCTTCTTTCAACCACTGCTTATATGCCGCTTTTTGTTGCGCAGTTGCATCTGCCGGCAACACAGGACACTTTTTCGAACCATCAACAATATTTTCCAGTTCATACGACCGCAAAACCATCAACACATGCCATTTCCACTTTGCCCAGACTTCAGGTGCTTCAAGTTTATCCACTTGAATTTTTTAGTCAAGGTCGGCTGCCATTTTGAGATTATCCTTACTCACAAAAATAGAGCACGTGTTCCACAGGCGCTCAGCTTCGGATCCACTCACAAGATAATACCATTTACACGTGGCCTGGGCCCATAACCTGTTAGTTTTAATGTAAATCTTTATTTATCAAGTGAGAAATACAATACAAAATACAAATCATATTTTGAGATGCTTGTCACATGTCACGTGAACACGCACAGACTTTGCACTGACTCGTCTTTTGTTCTCTTCTTTTTGTACATGTCTATTTCACCAGGTGGTGCTACTGTGCTATTTTTCTTTCAAATGTTAACAAGAACAAACGAGTGTGTGTGTGTGTATAGATTATTAGCCTCAAGTATTTAAAGCTTGTTGTGTGTAGCGACCATCTTGCTCAGTAACCACTGAGTAAGTTTTAACAGTCAACTCATAAAAACAGCATAGGATAGTTGTGTGTGTGGTTCATGTACTTGGGAATATGCATTAGCACCATGCGCTAGCTTTACCTTACCCTCTAAAGGTAGAGCGTTATCCCTTCCTTTGGACATTGCCAATGACTGCATTCCCCCACAAGTTTTACACTTAAGCCCTTGGCTTTTTCTTGATTAGGTTTGGTTTGCTTTAGGCTTGGTTTGGTTCAGTTGGGTTTGATTCGACTTGGTTCAGTTTAGTTTAATGATGTCACCATTATTTTATTTTTAGCTACACTCTTTAACCAACTAATTAATGATAGTCTACTCTTAATTCTTGAATCGATAAATTGAATTTTGTGTACACCGTTTGTCAAGCCATGCCTACAACCTATACTCCCTATGTACTACAGTCAGATCTGAAAACAAGTTCCAATGGTCAAAGACGTGTCAGTCACCATACATGTAGCCTACAATAATTCTTTCTTTACCTAGCTAGGTTTCGTTACTCACAGTAAACATCTAACATTATGGGTTTGCAATATATTAAGAAAAGCAAAAGTCCATGATCTTGTTGTTTTGGGTCTTTTTTGGGGAAATTCATAAGCCATAAAAAGAATGACATCATGTCAAGTTCTGGGGGGACCTTGTATGTCAAAATCCCATTATCGGTTTGTAAAATCTCAAGGCCATGCCCTAGCAGTTTTGAATTATTTCAATCAATGAGTCCACCATAGGAAAGATCGGAAAAATAAATACCCTTAAAACAAGTCGTCACATGGACCTCTCCGAACAATGCTTCGCAAAATATAAATCCATCCATTGAAGATTGAACATGATCGGCGACATCATCCTCGCTTTCCCCTCCCACCATGGTTGCCATATCGTTTGACCTTCAAGTGTCCTCAGCATCTCTGTGCTTTTTTCATTGCCCTGTTGTCAAGTCAGGTCAATGCATTCCAATAAGCTCAAATAACATCCATATCCTGTCAGTCTGCCCCAGCAAGTTTGTTTTCTATACTCACTTTGTTCTATCTATAGCCAGCTTCATCTGATCAAGGAATTATCATTTGCCATGTCACTCATAATCGTTTACATGTTAAAGACCCCCTTCAGGGGGTTTAGGAATTAGGAATTCCATCATAGGAAAAATCGGAAAACGAACCCTCGACCCGCCGTCTCATCGAAATAGCGAATACTGTATTGGTATATCACCACCGTGGCCAGTAATAGCCTCGTTGAAACACGTGCCCAGTGGTATCGTCTCTTTCTATCTACAACCACTCTTCATGAACATTTTGGACAGATTTAAAAAAGAAGTTTTAAAAACTAAAATGTTTTCAACAAAAGTGTCGTTAGACCCTTTCGCATTTTTTAAATCATAAATACTATATTCGAAAGGGGGTAGTGTGGGGGGGGGGGGCGTCACCCCGAGTCCTACGACCCCTCGTATACGTCTCTGGCGTTATTGGTTTGTGAGATATAACAGAAAGTCTAAAATCACAGTTTTACACCAAAAAATTATGTTTCCCTCATTCTCAAAAACGTTAACCTATTACCAAAATAAAGAGGGTTTCGAGACAAGCCATTCGACACGTCATAGGACCAAATCCGACTATGCATTCGTGAGATATCGGAAAAGGTCTAAAATCACGTTTTTACCAAAAAAACATGTTTCCTTCATTCTCAAAACTTTAACCTATTAATAACATATATAGGGCTTCGAGACGAGCGATTTGACACGTCACACGTCCAAATCTGACCTTGCGTTCGAGAGATATTAGCAAACTTCGTAGGAAAGTAGGCGACTATCTGGTTCTCTCCTCACCACCAAAACCTCTTCTTATAAATCATTTTTTCAAAGAGCTCGCCCTCTTACAAAAATCCCAAGTGCGCATGTGTAAAAAATAGAAACAAAAATGTTAATTCGTAGCGGCATCCAGCAAAACGCATGCGCTTTATGAGCAGCAAAATTTAAATTCATATTAGCAGCTCACCTTTTACATGTTGCATTTGAGAGGTGACTTTCACTTAAATATTAAAATTACACCCCCTACTAGGGGTAGGTTTTATTTAGGGGTTGAAATAAGTTGTCCATTGAAACGAGGGCATCAGCCCGAGTCCAACGACACCTCATTTGTTAAAATCGGACCATGGGTTCGCCAGATATTAATGATTTAACATGGACGCCGCCCGAACAACGCCGGGTGGGTTTAAACCCCTACTACTCCCCTACTCACGTTGTCATCAGTCTCCTTTGCAAACAATGTTCCTGTATTCATTGTTTAAGCTTACATGATAATAAATTCAGCAAACAGTAAGGTTATTCCTCCCAACTGCGACTTGCAATACATCTTGAATTATGAAGAATACTCAAGTAACATTCTGATATCAAAGTTCACTTCCAGTTCTCTGTTTAGTACAGATCGCATATAATGTCCACGTGTATTTGCTGTACTGCGTAGAAATACTACGTAAATTGTAGCAAGCACATTAAACAAGCTTTTACTGACGCTTGAATTATTCGAAGTTTTCTTCACGCTAACGTGGAGTAACTCAATTCACTGAAATTTTACAAGTCCTCTGGGCACAGTATGACATACGAATTTCACGTTACGAACACAGCGCGTCACGATTCTGCTTGTACTCTTGTCCTGCCCGCACGGCTTCAGAAATCAGGGTGTCTGTCTAGATTACAATCATCTCTGCACCTACCCTTCAGTCGACTGGCATTTCATTAGATGACTTCACATTGCCTTGACCGACAATCTGAAAGTTAATCGGTGCATCACGGGAAGTTCGACTGTCATTTCTTCATAGCTCACATCTGTTCTAAACAAACTACGATCGTCTAGAATTACAAGCTGTGGGCTGGCTCCTTAAAATGCATAAATCCCATTAATTCGTTTGCCTGCTTCGCAATCGCGATAATGTACTCTGAAAAAAAAAATCTCAACTCTAGGGGCTTGGCTTTTTGCGTGCTCGAGGTGCGTCGGGTTCTAACCACAGAACTACGTTTTTTGTAGTCCCTTAACAACGTGGTACCCGCGCGTATCCACCAATTGTATGGCACTTGGTAGGGCTTTTACAATGTGTTAGGGGTTGTGTATAATGTTGTGAAGATAGGGGTTGTTTGGGTAGGTGTTTTGGGGTAATGTGGGGTCAGGGGCGTCTATTCAGCTTAGACGTGCTCGAAGGAGAACTCCCAGTTGTTCAGCGTGACTGAAGAGCTCGAGGAATGGGGTGCGTGTAAAGGGGTTGGTTGGTTATTAATAAACTGTTAGTGTAGAGCTGATACTTGCGCTTACTCACGGAGCGCGTGAGTGAGTAATGAATGCAGTAGACTTGCTGACGAATGCTCTGTAGCGTGCCGTCAAGCGAACTACTAACTTGGTGATTCTGAACAATTAAACAATACTAGGCCCTATTAAGTTAGGATTGGAGATAGGGGCTTAACGCGTAGTTAAATAAAATACTAGATCCTCAATGAAGCTATGACCCAATGGTTTAGTAAATGCTTCTTGGTGAAGTTGTTACAATATCACAGAATCCATACTGAGGATTCTATCGTGCAATCAATACAAGTACAAGTACAAAATATAAATGAGGGATGGAGTATAGCTGTGTGTGAACGTAATGGAAATAACCCTAGCAGGCACACTTACCCAGGTGGCAGCCGTCGCGGTGTCGACTTTCAGCAGTTCCCCCAGACACAGACTTCGAGTTGGTTGAATGCCTCTCTTTTATAATTCTTCTGCTGCAAGGTGTGAATTATTGGCACATTCCAGGCTAGCTGGTACTAGTGTAGGGGTCGTTCGAGTTCAACTGAATTTAAAGCAGTTCAAGTAGGTTCATACAAGTTCAAATGAGTGTGTTAGTTATAATGTAATTGATGTAGGGACTGTATTGGGGCGATAATGTATAATTTGTAATGTGGGGGGGGGGGTGTATATACGGTCACAGTACCTACTGTAAGACCACGGCCGCCGCCTTCCCTCTTCCTTGCCTATCCATCCCAATCTTCCCTTCCCGTCTCATCGCTCATAAGGCCCCTGTTCACGTTGCAGGTGACGCCACCTGGGCGAAGTGCTGATCACACCTCCCCAGTTGTAACCAAACCGACCATGTGTGTTCTCAGCTCTAGGACACTGCCTGGAAAGGGGGTAGTGGTGAGTTCCCTCGCTGAGTCCTTGGAAACCAGCAACCTGGAGGGTAAAATTTACTTAAAAAAGAATCTTCAAAACGGAAAACAGTAGGCTATCACAAAGTACATGCCGATTATACGGTTTCAGTTGGATACGAAATTAACGCTGGGTACGGTGGCATACTGAAATAAAAACGTCAATGAACCTTCGAAGCGAAAAGCAGCATCATATCTCATACGCTTTCAGGCAAACTGGAGGGACAAGTAGTCGCGGAGCAATGGTCTAGGTGCGTAGAAGGTAGCGGACCTGTTTTTGGGAGATGGGTTCAAATCCCACCATCACTGAATATTTGTATGCACATTTTAAGCTTTGGCGATCAAATACAAGATGCTGATGATGGTGATAATTGTTGTTTTAAGGGGCCCAACATCTAGATTATCGGCCTCTAATGGATTGGGTGTACATTAAAAATGAAGATGAACCTTTAATTAAATCTAACTACAAACGTACACAATTAGAAAAGGCAAACAATAGAAGAGTTAGGGAAATAAAAGAAAGGGGAAAGAAATGCCCTCAACACTCCAAGAATGAGGATTGAGGTATTTTGAAAGAAGGAGAGTAATGAATGGCAGAGAGGAAAGGGAAAGAGGAGAGTGCCCGCCCCAAAGGCAATGGAAAAAGGCGAAAAACCGGACCCAGCTTAGGAATCCATCGGGATCGATAGCTCTCAAACTCACCATCTGTGATCCCTTGTGGGTGTATCATTATCCAAGGTGTACAAGAACTGGTCGGGATACACACACCTTGCCTTTTTGAGGGCCTTGAGCAGAAGGCAGGAGGTACCTGAAAGAAAAACAAGAGTTCTGACCCCTCAAAGAATGAGGGATCAAGAAAGATGAGAGAAGACCTAATTAAGATGGAAAAGGAGAGACTCCCAACGCCTCGGATACCCTAATACCGTCGGGGTCGGAAGAGAACAAGAGTCGACCAAGAGGGGTCGACAGGAAAGAAGACGGAGAGGGGCCTGGCACAAGCAAGTCGAGGCAATGCCGGACACAGCTGGAGTCCCGTGGTCAACAACCCACATGCCACCAGATGTTAGCCCCTGGAGGATCAAATACAAGAACATGGCCATGAAATAACCAGCGCTTCAAGGCTGCACACTGTGTCAAGCCAGTACACATTGAACCCTAAATAAATACCGCATGATATTAGTCAAATGTGGCGCGAATACCCTTGTATATGATTCCCAAAGCTTAAAATGTGCATATTTTTTTAGCGGTGGTGAGATTTGAACCCAGCTCATTAAAACAGAACGATTATCTAAGTAGTGACGTAGTGTGGGTCCTAATGCACCGGGTGCTCAAAAAGTAAGTATCCGCGCTGCGTTTATCGATATCTCGCGAGCCAATAATGCTAGAGACTCGGGGTGAGCCCCCTTACCAATGGACGACTCGTTATATTTTTTAATTTTTTGAAGTTTTTTTTGTTGAAAGTAGGCTATATTTTCAAAACTAATAATCATAGAACGTTCCGCAAAGGCTCCAACGAAAGGCCTTTATACCCTTTATCATTTGAACAAAACAAGATATTTTTTATATTTTTTCCAAAAAAGCTCAATTTGGAAAGTAGGCTATATTTCCGAAACTAAGAATTTTAAAAAGTAGTGTGTTTGACTTAAACCCGCTAGCCCCACAACATGTCCCATGTCCTTAGGACCAAACCGTAGCAGTTGAGGAGAGCTAGAAATTTAAACCCACCCATTTTCTTTGAAAGCGATTGTACCTGACGTTCGGTTTTCCGCTGATATGCAAAAAAGTACCTGCGCTGCGTTTATCGATATCTCGCGAACCAATAATGCTAGAGACTTGTGCAAGGTATCATAGGACTCTGGGTGAGCCCCCTTTCCAATGGTCGGATTTGGACGTGCGAGGTATTAAATTACACGACATGACGCCCCCCTTTTGAATTTATTATTTTCCAAATTCTGAGAAAGGGCCTAACTACACATATTGAAAATTTTGATTCCTTGACCTTTTAATTTTATTTTAATATTTGTAGTAGAGAGAGACAGTACCGGCTGTGTTTAAACGAGCATGTCGCCAGCCACTGTGGCCGTGCCCAATCGAATAATCGATATCTCACGAACTATTGGTCACAGAAAGTCATGCGACGGTTCGTTTTAAGGGTACATTTTCTCATCTTTCCTATGGCGCACTCATGTACTGAAATAACCCAAAATGGAAAGGTCATCGACTTTTGTTTCCCTTGATAGGTCGTAAACCGATAATCGTTCACGAGCATGTCGGGTGTCCTTTTACGCGCTGCGAAACCTCCTTTTTATGACACATGAATTTATCCAAAACACCCAAAACGGCAAGGTCATGGACCTGAGATTTTATAATCCAATTATTGGGTTTGTACATATGAGGTGTCGTAGGACTCGGGGTGACTCTTTTTGAATTTATTTTTCATAGTTTGACAAAGGCCCTAACTATACATTTTGAAAATTTTGATATATTGACTTTTTAATTTAATTTAATATTTAATGTATTATTTATATAATTTTTAATTAACATTTTGTTATATCTTATTTTTGTGAAAAGGGCTTAACTACACTTTTGTTGATAATTCCTGAACCCATGATTTGATTTGGATGTGTGTGATATTAAATTAATCGGGGTGACGCTCTCTTTTAGAATTTATTATTCATTTTTCAAATTTTGACCAAGGACCTAACTATACATTTTGAAAATTTCGATTTATTGACTTTTTAATTTTATTTGATATTTACTGTATTTTTATATAATTTTTTATTTACCATTGGCATTAATGAGTAGGGGCGTATAAGAAATTTGACTTAGGAGGGTTGATTAAAAAGTAATAATGCTGGTAATGGTGATATTTTACGAACGAATGATGATATTTGGGTTTGTGTGGTGTGAAAGGACATGGCTTGAGGCCATTTTTTGTATGAACGACTGGTTTATATTTTTTTGATTTTTTCCAAAAACGTTGGATTTGAATTGTAGTGATTATTAGAGGGTAGCCGTGCAGACTATCTTTAGTTGATTGGTTAAAGAGGGTAGCCAAGAAAACAAGATGGTGACTGTAGCATGACTTAACCTAAGCTCACTCAACCTAACGAAACCTAATCGAGGACAAGCCAACGGCCTAAGTGAAAAACTCGTGGGTGGATGCCGTCATTGGCGATGGGAAAAGGAAAGGGATGACGCTCTACCTATTGTAACCTTTATGCATTTGTGACTGCATAAATTCAACATATTATTTCAACAAAATTTTATTTCATGTTTAAAACTGATAGAAGGAAGACGTTGCTTGAAGACCAGGGCAGTAACCAAGGAGAGTCCTGTACGTGCTTTTCCCCAACTTTCACTGAGCGTGGACAATAGAAGATGAACAAGGCGAGTAAACATCTGGGAGCCACATGGGCAGAAACAAGGCGAGACGGTCATTCAACCGAGTGGGTAGACACGAAAATTTCAACGATCATCTACTAGATAAACCCCGCCCATTTGAGAGAAATTAGAGCAGCATTTAAAATTCAGAAACAGGAGTTACATCATCGTAAAGGGGACAACCTCAGCCTCTCAAAAGTATTTTCAAAATTTGAATTAAGTTGTTCTGTGGTTTTTGCCAGAAATAAAACCAAATTAAGGGGCGGATTTGAAACTACCAATCGCAGCCAGGGACGCGAGACGCGCCAATATCCCTCCGAAATTATGGATCAATGAAAGAAGTTATGGAGCTAATTATCTAAGGATTCAGCGATCGGATTTTGGATTAAGAGGAAACCAGGAGACATTGAGAATGGGGACGATCGATTGAGCTACTTTGCATATTCATGCGAGTGATATTATAGAATAAATTTTGGAAAACTCCCCACTCCAATAACTTTCTCTGCAAATCATATAAATAATAATAGCTGAAGACACAGCGAAGTCAGTCTACTTTGGGGCATTGCTGGAGGTGGAAGCCCGTGCCCGGGACGATCAGAAAATACCGCGAAACATAAGCGAAGTCTACTTTGGGGCATTGCTGGAGGCGGAAGCCCGTGCCCGGGACGATCAGAAAATACCGCGAAACATAAGCGAAGTCTACTTTGGGGCATTGCTGGAGGCGGAAGCCCGTGCCCGGGACGATCAGAAAATACCGCGAAACATAAGTGAAGTCTACTTTAGTTGGGGCATTGCATATCTTAATTATTCGCAAGCGCGAAGCAATCATTATTACGAGAAATGTGCATGCCGTTATCAGTAAAATCGGATGTCAGTTAGAGATGGCCAACCGTGCTATCAGCATAAAAAGTCAGTGAGATAGGAAGCTATGAACTGTCAGCTGAATTAAGTAGGTTGATGATAGCTTAGAAGTTAGGAGCTCCACACACACAGCCGTGCATTGTGTTAATATTAATAAGTCACAGTGGACCTTTGGTTTTGGTGAACTTTCGGAACCGTGTGTAAAATCACCCTCCCTTACAAGATGGATCAGATGGACCAGCGGACTGGAATCATGGATCAGAGCTACATCCTGGTGAATATGAGATAAATTTATACCCGATGGGGCATGCATCTGTGATGTTTCCAATCCTGGGAGTTGGATAAGTTTCTCTCTATCATAAACCATTATGATAAAATATTGTAGGTATTTTGGGCAGAGCAGGCATATTTGTGTAAATTTGTATATATTTTAATGATGATGTGTGTTTTATATGATAGGATTTGAACATGAGCATCAAAATCTTTTATTTGTTTGTTTTGAGGGTTGCAGTAATGTTGTTGAATGCACATTAAGGGGGTAATTGGGGTTTGAGTGCGTATGCACGACCGCAACGTAAAAGCCAATAGGGGGGTAATAGCATGGCATTGCGACAGACCAGTAATGATGCAGCCATTTGAGCAAGACATGTAAGTAAGGTACTGATGACCATATCGAAGGTAACAAGGTAAGACATAATGGACAGGTGACAGTCTAAGATTCAGGGGAGAGTGAGAATTGATCCTTGGTTGAGGTGGAATAACTAGCGGAGGTGGTATTCCCGCAAATCTACGATGAAATAATGGTAAGTGAAAATGATTGAGTTCATTATGCGATGAGAGCACGCGATGGCTCCGTCGGAAAGGTAATTGTACAGCTCAGGTCCAAGGCGGTCAGGTAGAAAGCAGGTACAAATGACTGTGGTCACTGTCTAAACATTGGGAGTGCGGTGGAGGTCGATGCCCACCAGTCTGGTTTGTTGTGATGAGAGTACGTCTGTTGCAAGGTCAAGGGGACCACGTTGGATGGTATTGTTTTCCTTTTTGTCGCTTCAGGAAGCGATGTCATATAATTATTGTCATTCTGGGTGCATTCAGTTAATTGTTTGTTTATTCTAATTCACTGGGCGAAGGCCACCGTAGCGTGCTTATTTTGATGCCTCATGTATTTTGACTTGTATGTTTGTGGATTATATTAGATTGGCAGAGCTATGGCTCTGAGTAGAGTTAGATTTTGTAACGTAAGAGTGATGCACACATGCCTGTAGCCGAGAATAACCCTATTGCCTTCATTTCCGGACTCTTGAGAGGATGGTATGATTGTAAGAGAGAGAGCGTATCCAAACCCCTAAAACCATTTTATAATTAGAAATATGAGTGCGCGATTGACAGAATGGCTGGAATTTTCAGGCCATAGTTTGATAAATTAAGTCTGTTGACATTTTATTCTTGAACTTGAAGCAGTGAACTGCTGTATTTAGATTGTTTTTCTTCCTGGTTTCAGCCAGTGCATTTTAATATTCATCCTTTTCAGTTTGATTTGCTGTGATTAAAATCTTAGTTTTGTGTTCAGAATAATGTTTAAGGGAGTTGTTTGTTTGTTTTGTTGTTTGTGCATGGAAATAAGCGGGGAGATGTTGTTTTTATAAATAAATTAATTTTGCATTAGGAATCCTCTGACATATTGATTTTAGGTTAAGCTTCCTGTGATCCTACATAAATCCCTAGGGTGTTTAAGTTAAGTTAGAGCCAGCGAACAGACCATTACCCCGAGCTAGAATCGGCATCCTAGGAGCCTTAGAGGGTACACTATAGAGGGTGAGATAAAGCTAGTGCATTGTGCTAATGCACACACCCAAGTACACTGGGCACACAACTACACAGCTACACGGGTATTATGATTAAAAAGAAACACGCACTCGCAACAAACTTAACTAAACTGTGTTACCAGCAGTATTCAGACAGTAGGCAGGTGACAGATATGCTTCGCTAACAGAAATGCAATCATTTCCGGTTGTCTAATGTTACCAGCTAACCATAATTTACCATTTCGTGCTGCAGTGGCGAGCACTCTTGGCTCTCGCACTGGAGGTCTTAACTCGATTCATAGCTCTGAGGACTAGAGCGAACCAAACTAAGAAAGAAGGGCATGGTGGCGCAGTGGTTAGGCTGTTTGCCTGTCACTCAGGTAGACCAAGATTCGATTTTCGGTTAATACGCATGTCATAAACAGACAAAAATGCAGGGATAATGTTTAAGACTGACCACACTTATCTCTTTTTCATATCATTACTTGGATTACAAACATAAATTCGGACTGGGTTCGATTCCTGGTTAATGCATGTGAGATTTTCGAAGTGAAATGCCATGTCCTGTGGTTCGGTTTCCATGTAAAAGTGAGGTTCTGTGACTCATAACACAAGATTGACAGTCACGTTAAACTATAATATTTTTTTATTTATTGTTTTTTACCCAGTGGACTTTCAACTTTTTCCATAAGGAATTGCATAACAAAAATCAATTTTGGAGATTCTGAGGGATGCCTGAGCTGGGTCCCACTTATCTGATTTTTATGAACTTTGAAAAGTATACTCTAAATTAGGTAATTCCAATCCATTGCCCACGAATCTTTGAATAGTTCCAGAGTGGACATTGAGTAATAAAAGGCTTGCGCTCTCTCTTGTCTAAATTCACATGAAAACTAGAATAAAGTAATCAAAACAAAACATGTGGCATTTTGCTTTGATGTTTGATTTTATATTTTCGATTTTTTATTTCAGATTTTATATTTTAGGTTTTAGATTTTGTGAAAAGAGAAAACCATAATGTCATGACTTGAAATTTTTGGTAACTAATTATTAAAGAAAAACATATAAGGATTTTTATTATTTGGAGTTACGTTTTCTCTACTACCAATTTTTAGATTTTAGAATTTAGATTTTAAATTTTACATTTAGCAAAAACACCAAAACATAAAGGTTATTGACTCAAAATTTCTAGTAACTAATTAATACTATATGATTGACTAAAGATTTTGTGATCAAATACTTAAATTTTATTTATCACAACCATCGAACCAGCAGTCAGAGTACCACAAGCTAGCTTATATATTTCTTTGGTAAACCGTGCAGTAAGAATTTAAACAAATACATTTCGTTTCAACATGACTATACCTTCATTGACTTGAGATATCCAAAACCAATAATTTGTTAATGCTATACATTAGCTTGAATGAAAAAAGCGCAAACCCTTTTATTGCTAAGGCTAGTTAGTTTTTTTACTTTGGGCTTGACGACATAACTAGAAATATATTTTTTAATGTTACCCGTTTTTAAGAGCAAGATTGGGTTTACACAACTTTATGTAACATGATACCTGACTGACTGGATTGTCATGCCCAGGCTTGAACACTACCGGAGGGAAGATTATGTAAAAATGGGAAAAGGCTTATGGAAGAAAGAAAATTTAGGCAACAAGGGAATGAATCCAAAATACAAATTTTATTTTCTAAATAGGCTAACAATAATAAAAACTAGTATTAAAATAGTTAGGGTGGAACAAGGCTAGAAAACCCCAGATGGGAGAACGAACACTAGTCCTCAAACTTTAATTATTAATAGGGTATGTTGCAAATGGTTTAACTGTAACAAAAGGAAATGCCGTAGCATAATTAATGAAATTAACAAGAAAATCACAGTCTTGCTTGCGAAAACGATAACCAAGAGTGTGCATAAGCAAGTACTTATATAACTTTTTGTAATGATGCAAAGATAAGCTCGCTAAGATGGCCAGCAAGCAGTTACCAAGGGCACTGTCCCCTCCGTGAAAGAAATAGAGTACTATGTAGGGACTCAGGACGCTGACGAAAGTGCAACCAAGGGGCAATACTGATTATTCCTTCTCAAAGCTAAAGGGAAATATTTCAAGAAACATTCTAAAATGCTGAAGAGAGTAAAACTAAAGAATGGCGTCACTACCCGCCTGGGATGGATCCCGAAGCAAGGGAGCTATTGTAAGAAAAATAGAAAGAGGTAAACAGCTCTCGAAGTTTAGAAAGAAAATTAAGCAAAATTGTTAGAATGGAAAAATTGTTGTGTTCAAAGTGGGCTAAACTTTTATCAAGCAGAGTACTGATTAGAAGTTTAGCAGAGGAAAGACTAACGATCCTAACTTAGGCAAAACTACAATTCAATGGGTAAATTTATATGACAAGGCAATCAATACCTCAAGTAGGGAGTTTGCTGAGCGAACTATACTCGCATTTGACAATTTACAAGAATAGCTAAAGTAAACTTTATGTAAAGTATTAGCAGAGGTTTCGCCATGAACACAACAAATGATCGTGATTAATTTCGAGATTAACATGAAGTGTTTGTAATAATTTCCGTAAGTACAGAGAGTAGTGCGAAAAAATGGGGAAGAGAAGGCCGCACCTTGAACGCTCTTCGAACAATAGAATAATTCAACTCAAACGAATTGGAGCAATTTTAATTGCCTCAACAATAATAGTGTTTTCAAATATTATACACAAGATGGAAGGTCTGAGACCTATAACAAGATCAATATGAAACTCTACAAAATGTATAGATATTTTGTTCAATAAATTAAGTAGTTAACAAATTTCTGACTAGAGTGCTTTCATAGTAAAGCGACAAGAGCTTTAGACAAATATAAGGTTATAATTTAAAACTCCTGGGCACAGCAAGAAAAAGAAGAATGAAGATTAAAATGTGGGTTATAACTACAGATTATTTAAGCAGACATTAAGTAGTGATAAATGCAAGATGAAGAGGTCACTTCTAGTGAAGCCTCGCGTTAACAACAAAAATATACAAAGATTAATTACTTACATTTAATTGTTAGTAGGTGGAAAGTGGAAAGGAAAATGGGGCGTGTTGAAGTCGGTTCGTAAGTTTATTTTCATCGCGATACGGGTACCTGGCACAGATGGTTTGCGGAGCACACGGAAAGTTCACTATTTAAGTTTATGGTTTATTCTATTTCAGAAATTAGAAGCAGTTGAAAGTTATTGAGTTCTGAGGAGTTTGCCGTAGTGGTTTTCACAATACAGAGTCTATTGCAAGATTCAACGTTTCACGAGTTGAAAGTAACATAAAAAGGGACAAGAAGCGAAATCCCATGATGAAATTGGAGAATAACTTGGTACAGTTTCAAGATTCAGTAGAAAAATCCCTCGAAGAAGAAAGCATGATTTTCAAAGTGCTATATGTTTAGCTTGAATCCCATGTTGAAGGAAAAGTATTCCCTTTTGACAAAGAAGTACTAAGAAGCTTCCATAACCATTTAATGGCGAGCTGGAAAAGCTTTAGCAAAGCAATGTAATGTCCCTCGTTGGGCCGTTAGCAGAATGCACAAGTATGTATAGTTCAATTTTGCAGAAACTGTTAATTTTAAACATTCAGATTAAGATTGATGTAAGCCCCATAAAAATTGGTTTAAAAACACTAAATTAAGTACTTATCTTGTCATTGCAGCAATGTTGGAGTTCTCAGCCAGCCGTTAAAATTATTTTAAAACATGGCGACTTATTTTAAAATCTACCATATCGTGGAGGTGTGGATTACTCCGGGCAGGAGATCCGTTCTGTTCAGGCGAAGCACTTAGTAGAGAAGAACGAGAATTTGAAAAGAGCAAGCGAGCCGAAGCAAAGAGGGGAGAGGAGGGGGGAAAGAGAGTGGGGAACAATCTGGGCAACATAAGAAAAAATAAAATGTCCATGTAATAATTCTTACGTAAAGCGAAATAAGAAGTTGTAGTCTTCAAGGAGAATGCAAAGATCGACGATGATTGTAAAGTATTGAACCAATTCTTGAAGTGACCGGAATTCAAAGGTTCAACGACCTGACGTACGGAGTACTGTAGAGAGATCTTACACAAAAGGAACTGCTCTGGAACAAACTTTCTAAGAATATAAGAAGATGCACAGAGAAAACAGAAAACAAAGAGGTCTCTGTTGGTGTTCACAAAAGAGGGGCGAAAGAAAGGAAGAAAGAACGTGAAAAAGGAAGTAAATCAAAGAGAAGAGGCTATTAAATCTAACATGAAATGTATATTCCGTAGAATATACCACTTACCGCGGCAGGATAGCATGAACAAGATATTTAATATGGCTATTAATTGATTTTTAAATTGTTTATGTGTTTACTTAATTAACTATTTAATTTGTATTACACACAGTGATATAGGAAGACAGATGATTACACTATACGTTAAGACTAATTTTTAGTTCTTGACCGGCCTTGCAATAAGAATTGGCTAACCAGACATGAGTTAGCTACCAGGGAACACTTTGGCGACTATGCCTGTTACTGACCAGTGAGTAGGGTTCTAGAGAGCTGTTTGCCATTTTGGGTTATATACAACAAAGGCTTAGACTTATATAGAAACCGAACGAATATGTTTGCTTGTTTTTACAAAAACGGGACATTATACCAGAGACGATTAGGATACTTATGTAGATCTTGCCAATATAATGTTGTGTAACGGTAAATGCTAGTCAACGAACGGTGACTCATTACTAAATCCCACTTACACGGTACCTGAGAGGTTTTCTAAAATATTTTAAGATGCCTCTAACCCTATATTAAACACCCAGTTCACAAGACTGATAACCGCAATGTTACGGAAAAATAAAAATTCTGCATTCAAAAACAAACAAGTCGTTGTGTCAATGTACAATGGAAAGTTGTGTAAACACTCAAGTCCACAGGACTAATTAAATTAATAACTGTCGGGTTGGCCGAGTGGTTAACGCGTTTGACTTAAGTTGAAATTTCCAGTATAAGGACGCAAGGGTTCGAACCCCTCACCCAACATAACTATTGCCTCAACATTGCTTGGCGACACTGTATTATTATGATACTCGGTACCCAAAACTACAAATAAAGTGCACTATTTAAGACCACTCTTCCTGAACATAGCAAGAGACTGTTGATGGTCAACTATTGCATTAATAGTGGGGCGTGGGGATAGCAATTAAGAAAAGCAGTCAATACCCATACAATATTTTTTATTTATTTAAGTTAAGTACTTTTACAATATTAACATACAAAATACAACTCTCTTTTCTCTTTTTAACATTGCTTGCTATAGATTTTTAAACACAAACCTAGCGGTAGATGTTTTTTTAACGGCGAGCAATGGCCAATGTCTTTAAAAACAGACAGAGCTTTAATTGTTTTATAAGTATAGAAACATTATCCTCATCATTATTACTATTATTATTTAGTCCTTTTTGATTTTCTAGCAATACTACCTCTTGCATAGTCTGTGATGTTGATGGTTCTTGAGACGTGGAGGATGGATTAAACATAACTTTTAGAGCAGGGGTTAAACGTTGCTCAATAAACAATGCACTATCTTGAGTAGCAATATCTTTATCTTGTACTAGCTTTTTAGCATTTTCATGATTTTTTGTCAACACTAACCGTGTTTTGTCTGGAGCACTACATTGATGATTACTCACACTTAAAACCTCACCATTTTTACTTTTCATATTGCCTCAACATTTTTTTACCTCTGTTTTGAGCATCGCCAGAATATTATTCCTTTTACATTTTGTCATCTATAGTTATAAGAGTAGCCTTTATAGAGTACACGTTGTTTACCTTGTTTACCTTGTTGTAGTAAGTTCCATAGTAGCAACTAACCTGTTAGTATGATTTGCATACTAGAAAGGTTATAACTGTTCTGGTAATAGAATTTTTTAGCGTTGGCTTTTATATTTAGTATGTGCAGTTTAAGGCAAGAACAAAAGTGGTAGCAAAGTGGTAGAAAAGTGCTAGCAAAGTGGTAGAAAAGTGATAGAAAAGTTGTAGCAAAGTGGTAGATAATATTACATGTATTGTTAAGAAATAGTTTAAGCGGTTACGAGGATCCATTACACAATAATTTTGGCACGACAAAGCTCATTTTCTATATCCAATAGTTCTTCCTCATATCAAGTATGACCAGCCTGTTTACGGGCATGCAAGTGCCGAAGCAGCTGGATTAGCTTACCGGAATTGTTCCAGTAAACAAATTTAACAAAAGATTTTAAGAGTAAACAGAGCATTACCATTATCACCATCATCGTCATCATTATTATCATCATCTTCATCATCATCACTATTACTATCTAATCCTTTTTGTTCCTCTTGAAATGCAACATTTTGCATAGTTTGTGATGCCTTTAATAGTGTTAGGGGTTTCTTAGTCGCTGACGACGGTCCTAAAATGACCTTTAGAGGAGATAATAAATGCTTCTTAACAAACAAACCGCTATCTGGAGCCGCAGTATTTTGTTTCTTGGACTTGCTTTTTTACCTTGGTTAGAGTATATTGTGCATTTAAATGAGTATTATTTTGAGATTTACAATGATGATCGTTTGAAGTAAGTATATTGGAGCCTTTTGTCTTAAGAATCCCTAGACACTGTATCGAACGTTGTTTTGAACACCACCAAATAACAGTTCCATTTTTATTAGTTCTTTTTACAATATATGTATATCCTGTAGAGTAAGCACATGGCTTACCATAGATAGTCGTTGATACTTCCATGTCAACTGTTAAGCATAAAATAATTTGTAGTAAAGTTGACTTGCCAATGAGAATGATAGATTGTAGTACGTGGAGTTTAAAGTAAGAGCAAAAGTGAAAGCAAACTGGTAGAAAAGTGGTAGCAATGTGGTTGAAAAGTGGTAGAAAGGTGGTAGCAAAGTGGTAGCAAAGCGGTAGAAAAGTGGTAGCAGTTTATAGTAGTCATGATATTTACTAGAATATGATTCGAGTAAATGTAATTTCTAAACCTTAGTAGTGAGTAGTCACTTAGTCTAGGTCAAGACAAGCGTAAACATGACACGTACACTGATGATACAGTTTCTCCAAGAAATCAGAGCTCAAGATTTTCATTATGAAACAGTTGTGTGACCAATTAGGTATCGATACTTGATAGTTTGACACATGAATCAAAAATCCAACATGTCGGACTTGAATTACATCATTTGAAAGTTGGCAAAGGGTATCCAATCAACTATTGTAGTTACAATGACTAGCATTGACCGTTACACACCATTATTTTGGTAAGCTCTACATAAGTATCCTAATAGTATCTGGTATAATGACTCGTTTTTTGTAAAAAAAAAAAAGGAAACATGCACGCTCGGTTTCTATATAGTGCGCCCGTTGACGCATGTTGACGCATGGTTGACGCATGTTTGCACAGCTAACAAAGACCAAGATCCATGCTGAAAATTAATTGAACATACCCTGCGAGCGGCGGGAAGGAGTCGAAGCAATATCGCTTATAATTACTTTTTTATGCACTTTAGACATTCCATAAATCAACGATAATTTAATCAACGTAATTCTGCTTATTTAAAATACGGTATACAACGCTTAATGGCGAAACCGTCAATTTACGCGGCTAACTCATGTCCAGAGTGAACGCCATATTTTGTGAAGCCAGTAGTTACTCATCGTTTGCTGAAGCAACATCTATGTGAATGTGAAGCACAAATAAGGACACGTTCCATGAGGGGAATCCATGTGCTATGGAGGAATCCGAGTATATTTACCAAATGGACAGCCATCAGGGCATAAACTGATAATCGAATAATTGTGTACAATTAATAACATTTAATCTGAGAAATATTTTGATTCACGAAGTGAAAATTATGGAAGCGTGCAACGCAAACTCTAAGACCACATGGTCGCATCCAAGTGTATTATAAACTGTGAATTGATAAACTGTGTAATTCTACAGGAATATTTTTATGTTTTGCCAGATGGGCAGTGGTTATGATTTTTATTTTGTGTAACTAATTCGTGAAAGTAACGAGTGAGCACCGCACAAGCGATAACTTAACGCCAGTGGCGGAGCGAAAATGGGCAATTTATTACCGCACCTTAGCATCAGTGAGTGCAAGTTTTCTTTAAACATGTGTAATATCATCACCAACGGCAACATTATGATCCTACTGAAACGTCAAATCTTGGAATATAACCCCTACCACGCAATGCAGATGGATAGCTAAATCATGCGTGGGGAATTGGCAGCGGAAGGTGACCTGAAACAGTGAGGAAATGATTTAAAACCGTAGAGGAGACCGCTTACAACATCTCATGGCGGGTCTCGAACCGACGGTCGCTGCATCTGTAAGTCAGATCTTGTATCAGTAGCGTTATTGTAATGAGTTGTAAACAGTAGATTTAATTTTAGTTTGGTTTCATTTTTCAGTGCACAATGCAGGTAGCTATTATAAGAACACGTGTGGAAAGTTACAATTTTGTTAAAAATTTATAAATGCCAGGAATGCAGTATTTTCAATGTCCATTTCGTATCGTTTCAAAACAGTTATTAACAGCTTTCTTTTGTCAAGCTTATGAAAAAAAACTAGTTTTGGAAGGTGTTAGAACGAGGCCAAGGTTACATGTATATGCCAAACCACTACACAGCACACTCGATTTTAGGCAGTGCATCATTATTTATTTAGAAGGCTGTGAAATTCTTAGAATTATTATAAGCGGAATGCAGAGTTCCGTTAGTCACATTTGTTGACCAGATCAATACTTGAAAACAAGTTTATTTCTTTACGAGAAGCCAGACAATCAATGAATGCAACAGTATATTGTAACAAGAGAACATAGGTTCGACCTTATTCTGGGATGAGGCAATTTAATAAATGCACAATCTCACACTTTAGTTTGTATCAGAAGCCTTCATGTTAATTCATAGCGTTGCTAGAATGTGTTTTTCTGCACACATAATCTTTATGACCAGTATTTAAAACGTGTATAACTTAGGAATCCACACTTATTGTAATTAACATTATTAGAGTATTATTGATATGAGTCGTGATGGTGGATCAATACCTCCGACATGTTATTGTGGTTATACCGGTGGTAACGAACTACTGCAGTCGTACTGCGCCCGAATTCACCAATCAGTACCTATATCCGCTGCACTGTAAAGGATTGCAGACACGTAACTACCAAGCTCACAAATTTACCATTGTCTGCTAAGTAAAAATTGGGAATTCCAGGAACACACAGGGTAGATCTATAAAAGAAAATTGTACTACTATCATTTACAGTTGTGCAAATGGAGAAACTCCAATCTCGAGGGGTGATGAGGTCTGTCTATAGTGAGCGCCTGTATCTTACCTAGCAGCACTATTTTCGGCGATGACAAAATTAAAACGATGTCAGCTAAGATAAAAATTGGCTGATTCGCTAAGGAGCGCCAGCTGTTTATTGTGATAAGAAATAATACAGACATATACTGACTGCCTGTCTATCAATAGTGTCTACCTGACACTGCAATAAATAAACTCAAAATAAACTAAAACGTGGCACTAATATAACATGTCCTGAAATTAAAGATTGGAGAATTCGGTACTCCATTCAAATATGAGAAAAATTATGAAACGGCGTGATTTCAAACATTACCCTATATTATACATTCTGTTTCATATTTGAACCGTAGTTCCACACCTAAATATGTAAATTAAAAATTTACTCAGTATTAAATATATTCATATATACAATAATTCGTGGTTCGCACAAATATACACTTAATTGTGTTGAAGTGATTAAATTACCTATAATACAAATGAGTCTTTACCACTCAACTTCCGTAACAAACACCGTAACTCTATCGGTTGAAAGTATAAATACTAGTCTGAATCAATAGAACATAGGTGACAAACATTTAAGTTAAGCACTGTTCTTACTTTGTCTTCTCCCATTTGATCATTAAATCTCGAAAAATTCCTGAAATTTTTGCTTGGCTTACATTTTCTTTGATAAACGTGAATACTCGAAGTGCATGACATTTGACCTTCATTACACACTTCTCTTCCAAAATTATACAACAATCACATTATTTCCTAAACACCCTGTACAGAACTTTCCTTGAATACACTTAAACAATGTCACATTCGCTGTGATCAAAACTAGAAAAACGAGACCCCTCAGTCTCCTTTCGTGAAAATACGTAACTCATTTACGTCTACTATTCCTTTCTTGCACGGTATTCCAAATCTAAACTCCCATTTCAGTGCATTTTCTTACTCGATGCAAAGAAAATTAGTAAATTATACGGTTGGTCAATTAGGATAAACACAGAACATGACTACAATTCTACCAAATATAAATCAATCTCTTCTCTACCTTGAGTTGAAGACGGTCTCAGATGTATCATGTCTCGTCTGGCAAGCCAAATGTGTGTGTGTTTGAGCGCACCGCCCACAGCTACGCGAACCGGTTGTGACGGGGCCTGCTGGACATCTCTCCCAGTGGAACAAGGTCGGTGACATAACTGGGTTAGCGACCTCGCCGTGAAACAGCATGTCTCTTCCGCACTCCCTCGCTCGTCTCCCGCACGTTGTCCGGATCTTCATACGATACCCCTTCACTGCGCCGACATCGCTTTTCAAGGTTGAAATTCGTTTGTTTTATAAAAGTCTTTGAGAGTATACTGGATGTATATGAACTCGTGTTAAGAAGTAGAGATTTGTCCTGCATTTCTGCGCATCGCGTAGATGTTCTGCTGCGCCGTCCATGTTGTGGAATTCTGGATTCAACTCTTCATTTTTGTAGCTTCTACTTCCCTTTAATGTGCACTTTGGCTTGTAGTCATACTCATTTTAATGATTACACTGGTGCAACTTCCCCGTTGCCAATTCACGAACAGCATTCGGTATAATTTCCAAGTATGAGAATTGTAGAAATAATGAAGCTCTTCTGTAGAAGTGAAACGTTTGCATCTGTCTGCATGCGATGTATAATAGCTTCGTTTTTGGAATACTGTAATATCAAGCTGTGTTTCAAAATCACTGGTCTATACGCTGTGCTGGTCTGCGTTAGAATGTTCCTTGCTCTGCAAGTCACAGCCTTATGTACTCCACACTCGTCCTCTCCACTTTCGTAATGCGTAGCACTATTCTGGAAAACTACTAGTTTCTCCACTCGCAGTCTTGTCTCGTCGCGATCTGAATTTGGAAAGAACTCCTCGCTCTTGCCCTCCAAGTATGGCAAGTTCCCCGCTCTGCCTCCCCTCTCGCGGTGTAACGTAGCTCCATAAACTTCTCCTCACTCAGTGTGTCATCAACCTTAATCCCTTCTCCCCCTGCATGACGTTTCTCTCACTCCTCGTGGCGTGACGCACTCTTACAATGTAGGCCTCCCTACATTCAGATAATAAATATACAACCATATTTAAATCGTTCCTTCTTGCCTTCAGTAATTGTTTAATTATAAATGATGCTTAGTATTTCACTATTTCAACTCAGGTTTTCCATATCTCACGAATTTTGAGGAATAAAAGATTTTAATTCGTTCGTTTATTTTTCCTGGGTCTCTGTTCATATCCCGTCTGGATCTTTGGTATTGGCCTTAAATAAATTCGGGCGCAATTCCCCGTTGCCAATTAGAAGTAAAGTATAGCCTGTACTTTCTTTAATAACAGTTGGTTTCTCTGTTCTTGGGACTGAACTTATTTATTTACTGAATCTTTGGGTAAAATCTCTTTAATTTGGAGTGGTTAAATTTTCCAATGGATCTGTTGTCTTCAGTCCTTACGATCTTGTAGCAATTGTTACCGTAGACTGTATCTACCTTGAAAGGTCCCCTAAAAAGGCTACTGAACTTGATGTATACCTTCGTCAGTACGTCTGCTTTCACGGGAATCCTGACTAATACAAGGTCACCTTCTCGTAGCGGGCCGCTAAATCTCTTCCCTTGCAAGCGTTTTAATCTCTTCTCGGCCGCTTTGTTTAGCTGGACTCGTGTTGCTTCGATTCTCTGCTCCATCGGTGGTTCGTTATCTTCCGGAATGTTGAAGATTCCGTTCCAGGGTCGTATGGGTTTCTCCTCAAAGTGTAACATTACTGGAATTTCGTTGGTGCTCTCATGTCTCGTGTTATTTATGCAAAATTCTACTAGGGGTACAATCTTCACCCAATTCGCAAGATTATCTGCACTATACAAGCGAATGTACTTCGAAAATTTAAGCATTGTTCTTTCAATGGGATTTGTCTCTCGGCTGCGAACTGATGAGAATAGGTGAACAATATCCAACCTATCCATCGCTCCTTGAAATTCTGCAGAGGTAAATTGCGTTCCGTGGTCCGTTAGAAGTCTTTCTGGTTTTCCCAACTTAGGAATAATGTTTCTCTCCAAGTGGTATAAGACAATTTTCGTTGTGGCTTTTTGCATTGGATTAAGCATTACAACTTTGGAAAACACATCCATCGTGACTAGCACATATTGGTTTCCCCTGTCTCCTTTAGGTGAAGGTCCAAAAATATCCTGGCTAAACAGTTCCAGTGGTTTAGTAGGAATAATTGCCTTAGGTCGTTCCTTCAATAGTTCAGAGTTGTATTTGTTTTTCTGACACAGTTCACAAAATCTGACCACTATGGTAATGGACTCTCGCATGTTAACCCAATAGAACTTTTCTAACATGGTATAGTATGTTTTGTCAACTCCTCCGTGACCTATGCTTTTGTGCACTAACCAAATTAGTGGCACAATAAGTTCAGGTGGAATAGCAACTCGCACCTTCGTGTGTCTAGCATCGATGTATTTGCATACGATTTCTCCCACGAGAATGTAATGTCTAGCTTTCCTTCTAGTTTCGAAATATGAGGCGTGACAAGAATCTATAAATGTTCCTAAATGGTGCATGCTTCTTTTGAAAGAGAGGAATCCTTCTTAGTTTATCCAACGTTTCCTGATCTTCTGTGTCCGTCTGGATAACGTTAATTCTTACATTATTTTCAGGAGTCGGATGTCTGGAAAGAATATCTGCCAGTAGGTTGTCTTTTCCAGGAACATGGACTATCGTGGCATCAAATTGTTGTAAAATCATAGTCCACCGGGTCATCCGATCGCTTGATAAGTCGGACTTTAACATGAACTCCAGTGCTTTGTTATCCGTTCTGATTACAATCTTGTGTCCCAGCAATAATTTTTTCCATTGTTGTAGGGCATTTATGACGGCTAAAGCTTCAAGCTCCGTCGTGAAATAATTTAACTCGTGCGTGCGTAACTTCCTGCTGCTGAAGGAAATATAGTGATGGTTGCCGTCTTGATCCTTCTGATACAAGACTGCGCTAATACCAATTCGTGAGGCGTCAGTTTCTACTATGAATGATCTTTCGAAGTCTGGGTATTCTAATTTGATGTTGTTTTTGAGCATTTCCTTTGCTTGAATAAAGGCATTCTCGGCAGCTGCATCCCATTTCCATCTATTGTTTTTCTTCAGGAGCTCATGTAGTGGAGCCATAATTTCTGAATACCGTGGGCAATGACTACTGAAAAACTGGCAAAGACCCGCAAAAGCTCGGATGTCTTTGATCTTCTTGGGTTTGGGAAACTTTAATATTGCTTCTATTCTGTCTTCATTCGGGTGGTAACCGAATCTGTCTATCGTATGTCCAAGAAAGTTGATCTTTTATTGAATAAATGGCATTTACTCAATTTTACCTTGATGTTCGCACTTCTGAGGTTTTCAAATAGCTTTTTCTTATGCATGAAGTGTTGCTCTGGCGTTTCTGAAGATATGGTAATGTCGTCCACGTAGCAAATGGCAAATTGTTTTACTTCATCACTTAACTTATCATCCAAGGCTCTAATGAGTGCTGGGCTTGAATTTACCAACCCGTATGGTACTCTCTGATACACGTAACAGGTTTGGTTAAACATGAACCCCGTGTAACATTTGCTGTCTTCTGTAGGCTCTATTTGATGAAATGCGGCAGTTAAATCAATCACTCAGAAACAGGTTTTATTCTTGAATCTCCTCAGTAGTTCCCTGATTTTTGGGGGCCTGTCATATTCTTTTAACAAAAGAGTATTAATGCCTCTGGCATCTAAGCATAGTCTCAGACTTCCATCTGCTTTCTTTACGACTGTAAGAGGGTTTAATTAATGAGTGGCTTGCTTTCTTATTATACCGTCCTTTTCCATGCCTTTTATTAGCTCCGTCACTTCTGATTGATATTTCTCCGGTATCGGATACAATTTCTTTTGAAAAGGTGTGTTATCTGCGAGCTTGATCTGATATTTATATCCTCTGATAATGTCTGGTTTATCATTAAATACATCTGCAAAAGTCGTGACCAAATTCTTCTAATCTCTCCCTCTGATCTTCAAAGTTCTCAATTTTCCTACCATAGTGAGGTATCCCTTCTGCTTCGACTTCCATGACTATTCTTACTAGATTTTCTTCTGTAGTTTCGTCAATCAGACTACACTCATTCTCCTCCTTCTTCGAGTTTTCTGGCTGATATTGGCCTTCATTAAATTTTATGACTCCGTTACGCAAGTCAATCACGGCTCCCGTCTTCGTTATAAAATCAATACCTAGAATAGCATCGAAATTTATCTGGTTCAAGACTATGAATATCTGCTCGTATTTGTATTCATTGATGGAGAATTCCATTAATTACTGGACTTTACACTTCATGGTCTTATCATTGAATAACCGACTGTAGTGGCTACGCGCGCTAAAGCGCTGCGTTAGGTCAAGGGGACAAGCTCTCTGCTGACTCGGTAGACGCGTGGGTTCGAGCCCCACCGTCGGCTGTCCTTGAAATGGTTTTCCGTGGTTTCCCATTTTCAACACCAGGCAAATGCTGGGACAGTACCTTCTGACAGGCCACGGCCGCTTCCTTCCCCATCCTTGCCCAGTTTCATTCATCTTCATCCATTCCATCTCTCATCCCGACGCGCAGGTCGCCCACGGGCGTCGACTAGAAAGACCTGCACTCGGCCTCTCAGGAGGCTACACGACAAAAAAAATCATTGAATACACCCCTGACCTTGATAGTTGAAACGGGCATTGCTGTGAGTGAATTACCGTCTTTTAATCTGTGAAAACAGTTCTCCGACAAAATTGACGCTGTCGCCCCCGTATCTAGGAGTGTTCTCAGGCATTCACCTTCTGATACTATTTCTATGATGGGTAGCCTCGCTACTCGTCCTGTTTTCGGCTCTTCTCGCTCATACAGGAGATCTTCGTTCGTGGCTTGATACAACTCGTTTATCTCGATTACATGTCTAGTTACGGTGATGTTCTCGTCCTCCTTTACTTTTTGGAATTTGAAGTTTTTTTTTGTACCCCTCCTGGGTCTTCATTGCTCCGGTCTCTGCTTGATCCGGGCTGAGATTCCTGATTTTGGTTACGCTGTCCCTGATTTTGGTTTCTTGCGTTTCCCTCTTCCCTTTCTCTAAGGTTCCTCAGGTATTCTTGACTTTCTCTCTCTCTATCATTGTAATACCTCCTCACGTTATTGTTGTTTCTCCATCCTCGGTTTTGTTGATTCTGCTGTTGTTGCGGTCTCGAATAGTTGTTTGTGTTCCTCCAGTTTTGATATCCTCGATATCCGTAATTATTCGTCGGGTTATCTCTATTGTAGTATCCCTCTCAGCGATAATCATTGTTCCTTTGGTGGTAGCTGTTTCTCCATTGATTTCCGTTCCATCGCTGATTCTGGTATGGTCTCCCTTCTCTAGGTCTTTGATAACCTGGTTGAAGGTTGAAAGTGATTTTGTCCATAAATTCTCGATCTAGTTGGTCCTACTCCATTTTTATTGTCTGTTGCGTTTGATCAACATGGATGGTGTGGATCTCTCTATGTTCCGGATTTCTGCTTCTTTGGTTCTGGTTTCCGGTTGAGTTGTTGGACACATTGGACGTGTGATCCAGTCTCCTCAAAATTTCTGCCATCCCCTCTAATGTTTTGACGTTTGCCGAAATGAGGTGCCTTCTAACTTCAGTTGGTAACTGGCATGAAATAGCATGTACTAGGTCTTCTTCTGCCAATGGAGGTTGAAGATATTGCAAGCGTGCTAATTGTTTTGTAAAGAAGCTTGCATACGTTTTCGAATAAATTTCGGCGCGTATGTCTTGTTGAAGTTCCTTGTTCCAGAATCGCTTCTGTAGAGCAATAGCGAATTCCTCGAATGTATGATAAGTATACCTGAAAGCTCTGTGCCAAACTAATGCCTTTGAGTCCAAATATTTCTCTACTACCCTCATGTGTCGTTCACGAGGTATTCTGTTATCCTCTAGATATGATCTCATGTCTCTAAGAAATTCCACAGCAGTGATATTTCCAACCCCGCTGAATTTATTGGGCTTTTCGTCGTTACTCTTGATGACGATTATGTTCGCATTTGACCTACTCTGATAAGGTTCAAAGTCTCCTCCAAGTTCCCCTGTTTCTGTTCGAAATGGCTCTCGAATGAAGTTAAAGCTGGATTTCGGAATCTGCTGTTGACTATCCACGCTTTCCTTATCCTCTTCTATCTTATCTGTCCTAGCCTCTAATTTCCTGATTTCTTCCATCAATTTCTCATCTCTTGCTTCAAAGAATCTAGTTAATTCCTTCCTGATGTCCTCCCTGACTTCAGCTCTTGACGTAGATGAAAATGTAGCGTCCTCAATCGTGAGTGACCTTAATTGTTGTTCCAATTCGCTAGTCTCCTTTTCCTGCCTCGACCTAATTTTCGCCAGTTCTATGTTTATGTCATCGACTGTACGTTTAACCCTGTCAAGTTCGTCTGAATTACTTAAATCTGCTTTATTTACAATATCTGTCAGCGTGGCTACGTTATTGATTTGAAGCGTATCTATCCGCTTGGATAGATCTTCACGTACTCTACTAACATTTATGTTTGAACTTAATTCTATGGCCTTAATATCATTAGATAATTTATGATGGATTTCAGATACAATTTTAGTGGTGACTGTTACGACCTCCTCCTTCATGTCCGTAACAGCCTTTACAATAGAGGCATTTATGTCAACATTAATGCCATCTTCAATCAATTTCCTTTGACCTTCCAACTTGACCAGTAATTCACCAACAGTATCATTTAGACTGTCAAGTTGCTCCTTGAGTCTGTTCTGGGCCCCTGAAATGTGTACATGGTGTGTAGTGTTTTCTTCCTTAATGGAGCTAATACTAGCCTGTAATTTTTCCTCTAGCTCTATTATGTGGTTACTGTTAGCTAATTTCACTTCTAATACTTTGTCTATCATGTCGGATCTTAAAATTCCTACTTCTGTTTTAGTAAGACTAATGTCCTGTTTGACTTGGTCAAATGAGGTTTTTAATTCTTCCTGTGCATTTCCTGCTCTTTCTAAAATTTTCTGAGCCTTTTCCTGATTTTTCCTAACCTCATCATGAATTTTCCTGGCTTCTTCCTGCGCTTTTTCCTGATTTTTCCTAACCTAATCATAAATTTTCCTGGCTTCTTCTTGCGCTGCTCTTATTTCGGCTTGGATTTTTCTATCTTCTAATCTAGGCTGTTCCTGACTCAATCGGTCCTCTTCGCGAGCTTTTTCTTGAGCTAATCTCATCTCCGCTCTTATCCTTTTAGCCTCTTCTTCTACCTTTCTGTCTTCCTCTCGTGCTTTTTCTAATGTTAGCCTAATTTCCTCCTGTGCCTTCTCTTGAGCTAACCTGATTACCTCCCATTCCTTTTCTCTAGCTAACCTAGTTTCTTCCCTTTCCTTTTCTCTAGCCAGTCTATCTTCCTTTCTGGCCTTTTCTAAAGCTAACTTGGCTTCCTCCTGTGCTAACGTTATACTAGCCTTGGTAAGCGTTTGAGCAACCGAAAACTCGGCCTTGACTTCGGATTTCACAGTAGCTACAGATTTCTTATTTCTCGGCTTTCATTCGTTTAGTGTTAGAGTGTGTTAATTGGTGGAGGGCTTCAATGTCTTTGGTCAATACACTTTGACCTTCTTTCATATTCTCCAACATCGTTCTTATGAACGTCATGTCTTTCGCTGACATAATTTCTTCTTTCTTGAGACTAAGGGAAGTATCAACTACAAAAACTACAAGTGGATATCCAGAATTGACCAACGTATATATTTTATACAAGTGATGGAATGCATTGAACATCTTAATACTACTTACGTCTATTTAAATCGCGAGATATTACGTATATTTTATTGTCCCATTTTACTGAACCGACATCATTACATTTTATCATCCGACTTAACTTATGTTTAACAACGTAAATTTACTTTTTAATTTAATATTACATGACCAATTGTCGTTAGCTGGTTCTAGAAATCTGCCTCACAACTGTAATATACTCCACTAATCCGCTGATGTTGCGTTAACCTCAACAATCATTAAATTTGGGATCGGCATTTCTTTTATCTCAAAACGTATATGGCCTCACTCTCGAGTGCTTCCAAATGCCTCTCTCGAGTACCTCTTTCGATCGAGCCCCACTGATGGGCCGGTCATTTAAATCTACTATCTATATGCGCCCGAATTCACCAATCAGTACCTATATCCGCTGCACTGTAAAGGATTGCAGACACGTAACTTCCCCAGCTCACAAACTTGCCATTGTCTGCTAAGTAAAAATTGGGAATTCCAGGAACACACAGGGTAGATCTATAAAAGAAAATAGTACTACCAGCGTAGGTACAAATTTCTACTATCATTTACATTTGAGCAAATCGAGAAACTCCAATCTCGAGGGGTGATAAGGTCTGTCTATAGTGAGCGCCTGTATCTTTCCTAGCAGTACTATTTTCGGCGATGACAAAATGAAAACGATGTCAGCTAAGATAAAAATTGGCTGATTCGCTAAGGAGCGCCAGCCGTTTATTGTTCTAAGAAAAAATACAGACATATATTGACTGCCTGTCTATCAATAGTGTCTACCTGACACTGCAATAAATAAACTCAAAATAAACTAAAACGTGGCACTAATATAACATGTCCTGAAATTAAAGATTGGAGAATTCGGTACTCCATTTAAATATGAGAAAAATTATGAAACGGCGTGATTTCAAACATTACCCTATATTATACATTCCGTTTCATATTTGAACCGTAGTTCCACACCTAAATATGTAAAATAAAAATTTACTCAGTATTAAATATATTCATATATACAATAATTCGTGGTTCGCACAAATATACACTTAATTGTGTTGAAGTGATTAAATTACTTATAATACAAATGAGTCTTTACCACTCAACTTCCGTAACAAACACCGTAACTCTATCGGTTGAAAGTATAAATACTAGTCTGAATCAATAGAACATAGGTAACAAACATTTAAGTTAAGCACTGTTCTTACTTTGTCTTCTCCCATTTGATCATTAAATCTAGAAAAATTCCTGAAATTTTTGCTTGGCTTACATTTTCTTTGATGAACGTGAATACTCGAAGTGCATGGCATTTGACCTTCATTATACACTTCTCTTCCAAAATTATACAACAATCACATTATTTCCTAAACACCCTGTACAGAACTTTCCTTGAATACACTTAAACAATGTCACATTCGCTGTGATCAAAAGAAGAAAAACGAGACTCCTCAGTCTCCTTTCGTGAAAATACGTAACTCATTTACGTCTACGTCTACTATTCCTTTCTTCCAAATCTAAACTCCCATTTCAGTGCATTTTCTTACTCAATGCAAAGAAAATTAGTAACTTTATTAAATATCCACGTCCATTGTGAATATTGTTCAAGAAACAAACTTTAACAATCTCCTCTATCCTTATACAAATTTTCCTCGTGCCTATAACTTCACTTCTGTAATCACTTCTGTACAGTTACTTTTATATCACCCTGTGATTTAACTTTCTTAACTCCTTTTTCACGTATTTAAATTCAGTTTTACATTATTTCAACTTTCAAAGAATTATCAGCAAGAATTCATATTTAACAAATGATATAAGTGTGTCTTCCTTTCGTGAAAATATTTAAGCCTTAACTATCTTCGTGGAATATTTGTTTTAACAAATTTATCTAGGCTTTTTAATGCTCTAAATGTTTTATTGGACATATATATATAAAGGTTCTTGAAATACCTTTGTTACTAGGAAATATGGTTTATCACGTTACAGCATAGTTCTACATATCTATCTGTTTCATTACAGTGAATTTGGTATTCATTGGTTTAATTATCTATCAAGTATTTGGACTATCTTTTATCAGATTTTGTGTCGTGTAACAATTCAATTTTGTTCACAATTGGTTTAAAATAAATTTCTGACACTCGAATCAACATCATGAGTTGTCGAAATATTTGACACTTCGTGACATAGCTTTTTGAATATACGGTACTTAAATTGTTCAATATACGTTCCATCGCTGCGCATAAAACAGATTTATTTAATTTAACGCAAGTATCTATAATTATAAACGATTTTATATTAAAATGATTTTAACGTTAACAACTGCGATACGCAAATAAAATTTCGTCCAAGTGACGGAAATTTTCAATGAAAAATGACTCCTAAGAAAAAACGAAAAATACGAAACGTTTCTCTCACTCCTCGTGGCGTGACGCACTCTTACAATGTAGGCCTCCCTACATTCAAATAATAAATATACAACCATATTTAAATCGTTCCTTCTTGCCTTCCGTAATTGTTTAATTATAAATGATGCATAGTATTTCACTATTTCAACTCAGGTTTTCCATATATCACGAATTTTGAGGAATAAAATATTTTAATTCGTTCTTTTATTTTTCTTGGGTCCCAGTTCATATCCCGTCTGGATCTTTGGTATTGGCCTTAAATAAATTCGGGCGCAGTACCTAACCGAGGGTGCCAGGATTGATGAATCCGTAATTGTAAGAGTGAGACACAGGGTGTCTAATAATGATGAAGTATTGGTGGAGACACAGGGTGTCTAGTAAATTATTATGTTATTATGCATCAGTTGGATACACACGTTACCTGAGTACACTGAACGCTATTTAAAGGTCCATAAACTGAATAACTATACTGTGAGGAATAAATAATTGTGTGAAGCTTTAATAATCAAAGATAGGATTTTGTAAAACTAAACAAATCTCATAATTCCCCCCGAGCCTAAATAAAGATAATAAATATTAAAAGTAAAATAATTTCTGGACCAAATGTTGACACTTAGTTATTGTTAAGTTATTTTAGATACATTTTGATACATTTTCACATGAATAGTCGACAACCAATTGGTGATGTGATAACTGTAGCACACACATCAGATTGGTAGCAATATGAGTCGATGTAATTGTTTAATTACCATCGCATATGCAGGCTTTCTATTCTGAATTATTGTGTGGATTTGTGTTGTATTAGCCTAGCTCTTTTTTTATTCAGCAATATTGTGCACATAGCTTGATCTTCTTTGTAATAAACGCGTCTCGTTTATTAATTAATGATATTTAGGACTAGCTAAACACTTAAATCTAAAGATAAATGTTAGAGATGGCACCATCATAGCATAGGACAAATTTTCCCCTTGCTACTAAATGTAAATGTTTCTAGTATTTGTAAACAAGTAAATGTCTTGCTTTGCTGTATATTCTTTTGATGTTTGATCCTCCCGTAGTCATTTCAATGTAATTGCTTAGGGCTGATCTTACGTGCCATTCTCTTAGCTTGTTCGTTCTTAGTCGAATTTTGTATTAGGTCCATGAGTGTAATTTAGTACTTGATTAGGACTTTTTTATATTTTCTTTCAGGGCAGAATAGTATCGGACTAGCCGTTTGCACCTCTCATGCTAGGCTAGGGATCTATTCTGAATAAAATTTATTCGCGATTTTAACATAAGACTGACCTCTCTTTCCTTGTTTAGCTTTCTTATCGATGCATTCCTCTGAGCTGGTTAAAGATCGAACCTCACTAATTCCCGATATCCCCGAGTGCAGACTTTGTGCTACACCGGCCTATGAATGTGTCGTCCCCCATACTTGCGTGTTAAATGGAAGAGGGTCTCGGAGGGGTCATTATAAACCGGTGGCTCCCCGAAACCTTCGGCCAGCGGGCACATATAGTAAGTTGGCGCCGAACGTGGTTGCATCGAATTTTGTGTTCGATCTCCATGATTCGTTTGTTTGTGAGGGTTTTATTTTGTTAGCAAATCCAACAGATTAGTGACGAATTGAGATTTCGTACTGGTGTTTTAGAAGGCTACAGGGCATTCTTATCCCAGATTTAAGACCATGAGGCTAGGGAACATTTATTAATGATAATAAGTTGAGGATTTGATTTGCAGTTATCCTAGTCTTGAGTAAATGGAAGTTTGTTTGTTGTCTTGATGTCATTCAATTTTTACCAGAGGTTCAGCTGTTATCATCGAGTAAATTTATGAAGGAATGGATTTTCTACTGTATTCCAACTCAAACCATTGTTATGGCATGTGAATTTGTTAGTTCCCCGTATTTCTCCTATTGATAATATTATGTCTGCGCAAGAGACGACCGAGTTGTTGGCAAACTTGCCTGCCCTATTACACAATCTGCAGGTGTCGATGGACAACTTGACACGGAATAATAATGATTAAAGGCCCGATATAAACAATGTTAGAACAGATATGGCTCAGAATAATGAAGACTTAAGGGCCGATATAAACAATGTAACAGAAAATATAAACACTGTCAGGGCCGATATAAACAATGTGACAGAAAATGTAAACACTGTCAGGGCAGATATAAACAATGTTACTGACAATGTAAACGCTGTTAGGGCAGACATGAATGAGAACAGTAACACTGCTACAGCTACTCTGTTACAAACTAGTAACAACATTACTACTAATATTAGGGCTGACATGGCACAGTTAAACACTAATATTAGGGCTGATATGGCACAGTTAAACACTACCATTAGGGCAGATATGGCACAGAATGTAGTAGAAGTGCGAGAAGACATTGCCAATGTTAAAGCTGAAATTACTGTTACTATCTATAAGGTTAGTAATGACTTGCGTGCAGAGATGGAAACTTATCGCACAGAGTATCAAGCGCATTTAGAAGGAGTGAAGAAAGAAATACGCACAAATAGGTCAGAAATCAACCAAAAACTCGAAGACGTTCAGGCGGAGATGAACGACAACATTGAGTCAGTTAGAAACGATGTCGCTAACGCTAGAGATATGGTTAGTACACGAATTGATAATGTAGAACAGCGGATGGAAGAAGTCAAGACGTACGTTGGAGTTTTAAAGGCTGATGTCTCAATAGTTAACACTGGATTAAGATTAACGCGAGGCATAGCAGTCGCCATACACTTGAACACTAAACGTGTAGCGAGCAAGGTAGAGAAGGTGAAAGAGGAAGTCACTGCGAACACGACGGCGATCAGTGAAATAAAAGATGACTTAGCTAAATAAATCGAAGCAATTCGTGAGGAAACTCGTGAAAACAACCATAGATCAAACCAATATGTAGGAAAAACAATAGATGGATACCTTGAGGAACAAGACGAAAAACAGAAGGAATTTGATAGTTGCATCCGAGGTAAAATCGAGTGAATGGAATTGCAGATTAATGCTATAACTAACAAACAACCTGAGAAAGTTTTAGAATACGCCGAACTTGATGAACGCATCAATCGTCTATTAAAACCTAATGGAGAGGGTGTATACCATCTACAAACATTACAACCAACATTGAAAAGCCGAATGTTCCAATGGAAAATCAAAATTATAATCCATTTAGAACAACATCCCAGTTTGTGACACCGACTGCTAACATAACGCCGAATTATGGGCTGACACCTAATTTTAATGTCACGCCGAATAATGGTCAAACTCAGTACTCAAACATAGTGTATTTGAGAAGCCATGAAGATTGACCGGCTAAGTTCAATAATTCAAATTCTGTTACACCGATTGATTTTCTGCGAAACCTGGAATCTTATATGAGAGAAACCATGGTAACAGCTGATAGGGAGTTACGGACTGTTGAAAAATATCAAGAGAACAGCCCGTTAAATTGGTTTAAAGCATTCAGATATTCATTCCATAACTATACGGAATTTAAAGAAGCATTCCTTAAGACTTATTGGTCTATGGAACGGCAACAAAATATAAGGGCGGAAATGTACAATAAGAGGTACGCTAGTACCCAAACTACCAAGTATGCTACCTACTTCGCAAGTCAACTTTCGAAACTACAATGTTTAGAACCCCCTTTGTCAGAGTTAGAACTTGTCCAAACCATTAGAAGGCAATACCCTATGGAAGTACAAAGGCTACTCATAGCGTCAGATGCAAATACATTCATGAAATGCGACGAAGTCCTAAGGAAGCTGGATAGCAGCCACGAACAATTTGCACCTACACCTAGGCAGAGAAGCACACATGATGTAAACATAACTTCAGTTGACAGGACTAGCCAGACTGTACAACCTACGGAAAATAGTCGAATGAACAATCGTCAAAATCAAGAGGGATCGGATAGAAGGAGAGATTTCCGTGATTATCGCAAAGACAATACACCTTATGGAAGGAATCGTCGATTTGACACGATCAAAAAAATTACCAGAATAGGTATCAGAACAGAGCAAACGATTACAACAATCGTCGCAACAATAACTACAACCGTGGTTATAGAGGACAACAACGTGATCGTGATGATCGTAATAACCGATACACTGATAATCCCAGGAGAGACTATAGATACAGTGGTGGTTACAAGAAAAAAAATGATCCTCAAGTCCAATATGACAATGATTGACGAGGTAAAGTATAAGAAAGTCGACAGTTTCTTCAGGAACGGAGAAGAAGAAATGGAGAAGATGAAGAATCTAACAGAAGAGAGGGAAGTAACCAACGTCGTAAGAATGACAGGAAAGTTACGACAGCTAATGTTCACAACATTGAAATTAAACCAGCAGGTGAAGACAATCGTCTGAGTGACGAAGAATATAATAGAATAACTGACAGAATGGATCGTGCGAGGAGAAAAACCAAGGATTGGTAATTGGATGTAATAAAAATTGACTTCCACACTTTTTATTTACTTGACGTGGAGATGTATGCGCCTTTTGACGCATGTTGACGCATGGTTGACGCATGTTTGCACAGCTAACAAAGACCAAGATCCATGCTGAAAAGTAACTGAACATTCCCTGCGAGCGGCGGGAAGAAGTCGAAGCAATATAGCTTATAATTACTTTTTTATGCACTTTAGACATTCCATAAATCAACGATAATTTAATCGACGTAATTCTGCTTATTTAAAATACGGTATACAACGCTTATGAGCGAAACCGTCAACTTACGCGGCTAACTCATGTCCAGAGTGAACGCCATATTTTGTGAAGCCAGTACTTAATCATCGTTTGCTGAAGCAACATCTATTGAATGTGAAGCACAAATAAGGACACGTTCCGTGAAGGGAATCCATGTGCTATGGAGAAATCCGAGTATATTTGTCAAATGGACAGCCATCAGGGCATAAGCTGATAATCGAATAATTGTGTACAATTAATAACATTTAATCTGAGAAATATATTGATTCACGAAGTGAAAATTATGGAAGCGTGCAACGCAAACTCTAAGACCACATGGTCGCATCCAAGTGTATTATAAACTGTGAATTGATTAACTGTGTAATTCTACAGGAATATTTTTATGTTTTGCCAGATGGGCGGTGGTTATGATTTTTATTTTGTGTAAATAATTCATGAAAGTAACGAGTGAGCATCGCACAAGCGATAACTTAACGCCAGTGGCGGAGCGAATATGGGCAATTTATTACCGCACCTTAGCATCAGTGAGTGCAAGCTTTCTTTAAACATGTGTAATATTATCACCAACGGCAACATTATGATCCTACTGAAACGTCAAATCTTGGAATATAACCCCTACCACGCAATGCAGATGGATAGCTAAATCATGCGTGGGGAATTGGCAGCGGAAGGTGACCGCAAACAACGAGGAAATGATTAAAAACCGTAGAGGAGACCGCTTACAACATCTCATGGCGGGTCTCGAACCGACGGTCGCTGCATCTGTAAGTCAGATCTTGTATCAGTGGCGTTATTGTAATGAATTGTAAACAGTAGATTTAATTTTAGTTTGGTTTCATTTTTCAGTGCACAATGGAGGTAGCTATTATAATATTACGTGTGGAAAGTTACAATTTTGTAAAAAAATTATAAATGCCAGGAAGGCAGTATTATCAATGTCCATTTCGTATCGTTTCAAAACAGTTATTAACAACTTTTCTTTTGTCAAGCTGATGAAAAAGAAACTAGTTTTGGCAGGTGTTAGAACAAGGCCAAGGTTACATGTATAAGCCAAACCACTACACAGCACACTCGATTTTAGGCAGTGCATCATTATTTATTTAGAAGGCTGTGAAATTCTTAGCATTATTATAAGCCGAATGCAGAGTTCCGTTAGTCACATTTGTTGGCCAGATCAATACTTGAAAACAAGTTTATTTCTTTACGAGAAGCCAGACAAGCAATGAATGCAACAGTATTTTGTAACCAGAGAACATAGGTTCGACCTTATTCAGGGATGAGGCAATTTAATAAATGCACAATCTCACAGTTTAGTTTGTATCAGAAGCCTTCATGTTAATTCATAGCGTTGTTAGAATGTGTTTTTCTGCACACATAATCTTTATGACCAGTATTTAAAACGTGTATAACATTGGAATCCACACTTATTGTAATTAACATTATTAGTGTATTATTGATATGAGTCGTGATGGTGGATCAATACTTCCGACATGTTATTGTGGTTATACCGGTGGTAACGAACTACTGCAGTCGTACCTAACCGAGGGCGCCAGGATTGATGAATCCGTAATTGTAAGAGTGAGACACAGAGTGTCTAATAATGATGAAGTATTGGTGGAGACACAGGGTGTCTAGAAAATTATTATGTTATTATGCATCAGTTGGATACACACGTTACCTGAGTACACTGAACGCTATTTAAAGGTCCATAAACTGAATAACTATACTGTGAGGAATAAATAATTGTGTGAAGCTTTAATAATCAAAGATAGGATTTTGTAAAACTAAACAAATCTCATAATTCCCCCCGAGCCTAAATAAAGATAATAAATATTAAAAGTAAAATAATTTCTGGACCAAATGTTGACACTTAGTTATTGTTAAGTTATTTTAGATACATTTTGATACATTTTCACATGAATAGTCGACAACCAATTGGTGATGTGATAACTGTAGCACACACATAGATTGGTAGCAATATGAGTCGATGTAATTGTTTAATTACCATCGCATTTGCAGGCTTTCCTATTCTTCTACTTTCCTAACACTTTGAACCTGTGACCGTTTGTTACAAACAGTAACAAATCGGAGTACGCAGGCAGTGCCAATTGCACAACCATAGGACTGCTGAATTATTGTATGCATTTGTGCTGTATTAGCATAGCTTTTTTTTATTCAGCAATATTGTGCACATAGCTTGATCTTCTTTGTAATAAACGCGTCTCGTTTATTAATTAATGATATTTAGGACTAGCTAAACACTTAAATCTAAAGATAAATGTTAGAGATGGCACCATCATAGCACAGGACAAATTTTCCCCTTGCTACTAAATGTAAATGTTTCTAGTATTTGTAAACAAGTAAATGTCTTGCTTTGCTGTATATTCTTTTGATGTTTGATCCTCCCGTAGTCATTTCGATGTAATTGCTTAGGGCTGATCTTACGTGCCATTCTCTTAGCTTGTTCGTTCTTAGTCGAATTTTGTATTAGGACCATGGGTGTAATTTAGAACTTGATTAGGACTTTTTTATATTTTCTTTCAGGGCAGAATAGTATCGGACTAGCCGTTTGCAACTCTTATGCTAGGCTAGGGATCTATTCTGAATAAAATTTATTCGCGATTTTAACATAAGACTGACCTCTCTTTTCTTGTTTAGCTTTGTTATCGATGCATTCCTCTGAGCTGGTTAAAGATCGAACTTCACTAATTCCCGATGCCCCCGAGTGCAGACTTTGTGCTACACCAGCCTATGAATGTGTCGTCCCCCATACTTGTGTGTTAACTGGAAGAGGGTCTCGGAGGGGTCATTTTAAACCGGTGGCTCCCCGAAACCTTCGGCCAGCGGGCACAATAGGTCTAAGCATCTGTGGTATTTAACCCAAAATGGAAAACTGCTTTCTGGAACCCTACTCACTGGTCAATAACAGGCAAAGTCGCAAAAGTGATCCCCGGTAGCTAACTCATGTCTGGTTAGCCAATTCTTATTGCAAGGCCGGTCAAAACCTAAAAATTAGTCTTAACGTATAGTGTAATCATCTGTCTACCTATATCACTGTGTGTAATAAATATTAAATAATTAATTAATTAAATAAATCCATAAATAATTTAAAAATCCATTAATAGCCATATTAAATCTCTTGCTAATGCTATCCTGTTGCAGTCAGTCAGATATCATGTTACATATCTTTGTGTAAATCTATTCTTGCTCTTAAACAAGTATAATTTTTTTTGAATATTTATAAAACTTAAATTTCTAGTTATGTCGTCAAGCCCAAAGTAAAAAAAATACTTGCCTTAACAATAAAAGGGTTTGCGCTTTTTTAATTCATGCTAATGTATAACATTATCAAATTATTGATTTTGGAAAACTTAAGTCAATAAAGGTATAGTCATGTTGAAACGAAATGTGTTTGTTTTAATTCATACTGCACTGTTGACCAAAAAACGATACAGGCTAGCTTGTGGTTCTCTGGCTGCTGGTTCGATGTTTATAATAAATAAAATTTAAGTATTTGCTCACAAAATCTTTAGTCAATCACCTAGTATTAATTAGTTGCCAAAAATGTCGAGTGAGTAACCTTTAAGTTTTGGTCTTTTTGCTAAATGTAAAATTTAAAATCTAAATTCTAAAATCTAAAAATTGATAGTAGAGAAAACGTAATTCCAAGTAATAAGTGATAATTAGTTATCAAAAATTTCAAGTCATGACATTATGGTTCGGTCTTTTCACAAAATCTAAAATCTAAAATCAAAAATATAAAATCTAAAATCAAAAATCAAAGCAAAATGTCACACGTTTTGTTTTGATTACTTTATTCTAGTTTTCATGTGAATTTAGACCAGAGAGACTGCAAGTCGTTCATTACTGATTGTCCACTCCTGACCTATTAAAAGGTTCGTGGGCATTTGATTGAAATAACCTAATTTAGAATATACATTCCAAAGTCCATAAATATCAGATAAATGGGTCCCAGCTCAGGTATCTCTCAGAATCTCCAAATGCGAAAATGTTTATATGCAATTCCTTATGGGAAAAGTTGTAAGTCCACTGGGTAAAAAGCATTAAAGAAAAAAAAGATTATACTTTAACGTGACCGTCCACCTTGTGTTTATGAGTCACAGAAACTCCTTTTTACATGGAATCCGAACCACAGGACATGGCATTTCACTTCGAAAATCTCACATGCATTAACCGGGAAACGAACCCCGTCCGCCTTTATATTTGTAATCCAAGTAATAATTTGAAAAATAGGCAAGTGTGGTCAGTCTTAAACATTATCCCTGCTTTTTTGTATTTTTATGACACGCGTATTAACCGTAAATCGAATCTTGGTCTACCTTAGTGAAAAGCTAACAACTTAACCACTGCGCCACCATGCCCTTCTTTCTTAGCTTGGTTCCTTCTAGTCCTCAGAACTGTGAATCGAGTTGAGACCTCCAGTGCGAGAGCAGAGAGTGCTCGCCACTGCAGCACGAAATGGTCAATCTTGATTAGCTGGTAACATTAGACAACCAGAGAGGATTGTGTTTCTGTTAGCGATGCATTTCTCTCGCCTGCCTACTGTCTGAGCACTGCCGGCAACACAGTTTAGTGTAGTTTGTTGCGAGTGCATGTTTCTTGTTAATCACAACACCCGTGCAGCTTAGTGTGCCAGGTGTACTTAGGTGTGTGCATTAGCCCCATGCACTAGCTTTATCTCACCCGCTATAGGTAGAGCGTCTTCTCTTTCCTTTTCACATCGCCAATGGCAGCATCCACCATACTTAGGCCCTTGGCTTGTCCTCGATTAGGTTTGGTTAGATTGGGTTAGCTTAGGTTCAGTGATGCTATAGCCACCATCTTGTTTTTTTCGGCTACCCTCTTTAACCAATCAATTAAAGATAATCTGCTCGGCTACCCTCCAATAATCACTACTTTTCAAATCCATTTATTGCGGGGAAAAATCAAAAAATATAAACCAGTCATTCATATAAAAAGGGTTTCAAGCCATGTCCTTTCACACCACACACATCCAAATCCCATAATTCGTTCTTAAATATCACCATCACAGCATAAATACTTTTTAATCAATCCTCGTAAGTCGAATTTCTTAAACGCTCCTACTCATCCATGTCAATGGTATATAAAAAGTTATATAAATAATAGATTAAATATTTAATAAAATTAAAAAGTCAATAAATCTAAATTTTCTAAATGTATAGTTAGGCCCTTGGTCAAAAAGAGAGTGTCACCCCGTGTAATTTAATATCACACACATACAAATCCAATCATGGGTTCTGAAAATATCACCAAAAGTGTACTTAGGCCACTTTGGACAAAAATAAAAATATATGGTAAATAAAAATCATATAAATAATACATTAAATATTAAATAAAACTAAAAGGTCAATAATCAAAATTTTCAAATGTGTAGTTAGGCCCTTTGTCAACATTTGAAAAATAAATAACAAATTCAAAAAGAGGACGTCACCCCGAGTCCTACAACATATCACACATCTGAATCCAATCATGGGTTCAGGAAATATCAACAAAAGTGTAGTTAGGCCCTTTTGACAAAATAAAATTGGTAAATAAAAAATTATATAAATAATAGTTTAAATATTAAATAAAATTAAAAAGTAAAAAATCAAAATGTTTAAAATGTATTACTAGACCCTTTGTCAAAATTTAAACAATAAATTCAAAGGAGGGCGTCACCCCGAGTCCTACGACACCTCCTATGTACAAATCCAATAATTGGTTTATAAAATCTCAGGTCGATGACCTTGCCGTTTTGGGTGATTTGGATAAATTCATGTGTTATAAAAAAGGGGGTTTCGCAGTGCGTAAAAGGACACCTGACATGCTCGTGTACGATTATCGGTTTACGACCTATCAAGGGAAACAAAAGTGATGACCTGGCCATTTTGGGTTATTTCAGTACATGAGTTCGCCATATGAAAGATGAGAAAATGTACCCTTAAAACGAACCGTCGCTTGACCCTCTGTGACCAATAGTTCGTGAGATATCGATTATTCGATTGGGCACGGCCACAGTGGCTGGCGACATGCTCGTTTAAACACAGCCGGTACTGTCTCTCTCTACTACAAATATTAAAATAAAATTAAAAGGTCAAGGAATCAAAATTTTCAATATGTGTAGTTAGGCCCTTTCTCAGAATTTGGAAAATAATAAATTCAAAAGGGGGGCGTCATGTCGTATAATTTAATACCACGCACGTCCACATCGGACCATTGGTTCGTGAGATAACAGCGAAAAACCGTACGACAGGTAGTTATAGTTATTGTTGTTTTAAGGGGCGGGACAACCAGATCATCTGGCCCTCAACGACAGGTACAGTCGCTTTCAAAAAAAAGGTGGGTCTAAATTCCTAGCTCTCCTCTACTGCTACGTTTTTGTACTTGGGACATGGGACTTGTTTTGGGGGCTAGAATGGGTAAAGACCTTTGGTTTAAGTCAAACGCGGTACTTTTAAAATTCTTAGTTTCGGTAATTTAGTCTCCTTTCCAAATTAAACATTTTTTTGAAAAATGTAAAAATATCATGTTTTGTTCAAATGATAAAGGTTATAAAGACCTTTCGTTTGAGACATTGTGCAACGTTCTATGATTATTAGTTTTGAAAATATAGCCTACTTTGCAAGAATTATATTTTTCAAACATTTTAAAAAATATAACGAGTCAGTCATAGAAAGGGAGGCGTCAACCCGAGTCTTATGATACATTGTACAAGTCTCTAGCATTATTGGTTCGCGATATATTGATAAACGCAGCGCGGATACTAACGTTTTGAGCACCCGGTGCGTTAGGACCCCCATTACCTCACTACTTATCTACTAGGCATTTGCTCCATGGCTGCTGGTCCTTTTGCCTTGCCTGAAAGCGTGTGAGATGTGATACTGCTTTCCGCTTCGAAGGTTCATTCACGATTTTTATCTGTAAGCCACCGTACCCAGCGTTAATTTCGTATCCTACTGAAACCATATAATCGGCATGTTCTTTGTACATGCCCGTATGACAGTTTGATGCATTGAATAATTACTTTTCGCACACATGTCTTTCTAAAGGTCTTGCTTCCATGTAGTCATAAATCTTGTAAAGTCGTTTAGGGCCATTGTGGCTTGGCTATGGACGGGGAACTGTCGACAATGCTGGCATCAGACGTTGGAAGTGTGGCCGAACACTAAAAAATAAAGGGCGGAAGACTCACTCGGTATAAGTTCCAACTTCGTTTTGTCCAATGGCTATTAACTTCAAATAGTTATCTAAATTCGTTTGACGAAAGTAATATTTGTTAATAATGGTTAAACTCGGTACTTAATTTCCGATTTATTTAACTTCTACTCCAGGCAACTGCCGGGATGATTCCTAACTTAATGCTACGGCCGCCTCCTTCCCAATCCTAATCTGAATTACAAAGGCACACGCTAATACAGCCATCACAATAACACATGTTATCAGACAAATTAAACACACAAATGCATGGGGCTACCTGACTATGATGTCGCAAAGCCCTTAAATCAATCAACAACTATCGATGTATTTCAGCTTGAGATTAGTCAGTTTGAACTATACCATTAGCTTAGTAACTATCGTATTGCTATCATTTCCGAACAGAAGTGTAAAGCGAGCATTTTGTTGTACGCGCGTTGAGAAGGTTAGTCTGCTTGCTCGGCCAGGCCCGTGCAGTGAGGTGGGCTACTACGGTGGGCTTTGTGAGTGCTATGGGCCAGAACGCGGCCGTGTTAGATGAGAACGACACTGGATGGGCTGGGTAGAGCCGAGCAAATTTGCTCTAACTCCGATTGGTATCATAAGTTGCCGCATGGCCAGTATCGTCCCCCACCAAGCGCACTCAAGGCCAGGTTTCTCCGCTGAATAAGAATCTCTCTCTCTCTCTCTCTTTCTCTTCTTCAATTCCCTTATGCCTTCAAGCGTCGGAGTAGCCTCCTTTGAGCCATTTCTGCACATTCTCTTCATCTCCACTTGTTTTGCCCCCCTTTTTTTTGTCCCAATCCCTCAATCCTCTTCTCCCATGTAATGCGGGATCTATCTCGTCCAGCTCCTCCCTCAACTTGCATTTCATGTATATGTTTTACTTTCTTTTCTTCTTCCATTCTCGAAACATGTCCGTACCATCTCAACTGACGTTCCTCAACCACCTCACCCATTGCTTTTAATCCTAATTCCTCTCTAATTCTCTCATTTCGAACTCGATCTCTTCTTTTCTTTCCTACTGCTCTCCACAGAAACTTCATATCTGTGGCAGTAATCCTACTTAGATGTACATCTTGTAATGCCCAACTCTCCATACCATACAGCGTAAACGGTGCCATGATTGCCTTATAGATCTGCTTTTTGGTCTTAAGACTTTTCTCCTTCTTCCCTACTATTGTGGCATTCATCTGATAAAAGCTGATACTGTTTTCTTAGTTCTACTGTATTTAGTACCTCTGGTTCATTTTTTCCATCATTACTTAATATGGTTCCTAGATATTCAAAAGTTTCTACATTCTCAAGAGGCTTTCCATTACAGAGGATATTGAGCTCTTCTTCCGGTTTATTCTGTTCTGAGACCCTCATTACTTTACTTTTCTCTTCATTCATTATCATTCCCTTCCTTTTCAATTCCACCACTGCTTGCTGAAGTCTTTCTGGTGTGTCAGCTACCAATACTATACCATCTGCATAGAGCAGTACTTGCATATAAACCGGTCGTAATCTCCACATTCTAAGCTTTGATCTGTATGTTCTTCTCTTACATATTTTAGGTATTTTGAATAAGAATCTCAAGTCTCGATAATACCCGTACTGAGTGGGAACCTTTAGGACCGTATTACACGACACTCGCTGGCAAGGAAACTGTCATGATCACTGATACAAAATATTTTATGATTCTGTTCATCCTCATCATCACACCTGTTTTTATGATCGAAGTATATCACACGCTAGCATATCGTGCGCCAAGTTGTAAGTAATAAAACATGGAGGAGGGTTGTCGTTTTAGGGTAATATTTGCAATTGATTCGCATTATTAACTCGAAGCGGTCGTGAAACTTGCTGTAAGTACATTTGACAACATGCCAGGTAGTGAATGAATGCATTCCAATCATTAAGATGAAACTGTAATAATTGGATATTTATCTATGCGCGTTAAGAAGTGCCACAAAGAGCTCCAGAATCCGTCGGAAGTGTGTGCGAGTGGCATCGCGCCCGCTTGCTGTTTTGAAGATCCCGGGTTCAAGGCTATCCAACGGCGGAAAATTCTACTTCTTTTTTTTTTATCGAGGTTGGTGGAACCCACGGACCCATCGAGGGAACTCACCACTACCACCTCTACGGGCAGTGCCCTAGAGCTGGGAACATCTGGTCGGAGTGGATACAACTGAGGAGGTGGGATCAGCACCTCGCCCCGGCGGCCTCACCTGCAAAGCGTACAGGGGCCATATGAGGGATGGGAAGGGAGGGGAAGATTGGGATGGATAGGCAAGGAAGCGGGAAGGGGGCGGCCATGGCCTTACAGTAGGTACTCTACCCGAAAATACCTACCCTTTACCTGTTGGAATCCCTCGATGATAGCTGGATCGTAGAACCTGAAAATCCCCGGCTAGAAAAACCCCCAGATCCTACCAATAAGTGAAAGGAGTATTAGGGTGCAAGTAATTCCTAACAGAGGTGGCATTGAGTAAAACCAAAGGATCACAGGAAACTGCTCATAGAACACGAGAATCATGAAAATAATCATCTCAGGAGCGTGGTGAATTTTAGAAATACCTAACTATGGCCCTATTAATGCAACCTTTTAATACCTCTATAAATCATCACTCCGCACGATTTAAAAAAATTAACAAATGTATTCAAGAAATAGTCTGACTAAAGATCAGTCAAAAACGTCCGTGAATGGACACAAAAATAAATATCCTCGTCTAAATTCATATGAAATATATGCAACAAAATGCAGCAATAAGTCCCCATGGGCTGGACTGCATTAAACCCTATTCTGACAACAAGATTAAATTATTTACACTTGATGATCCAACAACAACAAAAGTATAACTCTAAAGGATCACCATCATGGTCCTGGTCATGCATCTGATGCATGTTACTTTTTATACATTTATACAACAAATTATTACACTCTCAAGTGCAAACGCCACTGATTTCGTATTTCTGCACCCACCATGTGTGCATTGCCATAATTTATTTATTGCATTAGCAAACCAAGTATTATCTGGTTCATCAACCAAGCAATTAAGCTGAGAAGACGTATAATTGTTAATCCAATATTCCAAAAAATTCAATAGTTACTCAGTATTACTTTTATTTTTATAATCATTCTGTATTATTTCTGTCTATAAATTATCACTACTTAAACTTGTTTAAATACTCTTAATTGGACACAATCACAGGAATAATTAGATGGGGAAGACAAGAGCAAATTTTGAGGCTTTCCTAATATTTATCCATGACTGGAATTAACAATTCAATAACAAATCAAAAGTAATGAATACATTGAGAATTATGTTCTGCCCTGAACATCTTTAATCTATCATAATTCAACTGAGATACTGTAATAATATTATAGTCATACATGACATCGACGATTGCTTAATAACAGTGGCTAATACCACCAACTCCACGAAGAATATTCCTTATAACCCGTTTTATATACTTTGCTCACATTGGCATCACAAAAACTAATATACTTCACTAAGTACTTCAATATATATTTCTTTTTACGTTCAAAGACGTTTATTACCCCCATATCACCCTTCATTCATTTACTAGTATTGTACCCATGTGAGTAATCTCGATGGAAAATATGCTTCTGCCTCCAGCTAGCGTCAGCACTCAGGCGTGTACCGTTCCCCCATTGAGCAGTTGCATATTTTGGATTTGAGGCTAAAAGGTATCAACTCTACAATGATAAGGCACAACTCTACTCTAAAGACTTTAATTCAGTAAAACTCATGGCTTCAAACAAATAATGAGAACACAAATCCCATAAATAATACACAAACAAAGAAAGTTACTCCCACAATCCACTAATTATTCACATGGTTGAACAAATTAAATCCATATCACTATTCAATCTTTTACCATTATGTGGACTTTAAACTTTACTCAAGTGCACTGATGCATATGTAATGTTTCACAAAAACTGAACTATTACATTCATGTCACCTAATGTGACTTCTTTATATTCACAAAGTTACTTGTATCATACAATACATCTTAATTTACATCATGTGTACTATCTGTGTTACATCTCTCTCTCCCACCAAATGCTTTCATGCATTAGCCAACTCATGGTTTGCACTAAAATCTACCTGCAACACCACAATTACGTAAGTCTACCCCTCCACTCCCCTCTTTTTATAGCTACACTGCATGTCATTGTGATTTCATTAAATAACTCCTGTTATCGTTGTGTCGGATAGTATACTATTATGCTACCCTTGCGAGCGTAGCCTGTGGCATCGAGTAACCAACTTCATCAACTAGGTGTCAGTGACAGTAACAAATACAACTTCTAACCATTCGTTAGATTGCTAAATTTTTATATCATCAGGGTAATCTATGATTAGCAATGTGTTTTTAAACCACACACATTCATTACACTTTATAACAATTCTTCCTTTCAATACAAGCAAGGTCTTAAATCTGTCCGCTCAAAACGCGAACCTTCACAGTTTGTTTAGCAACCCCAGCCCCTTGTAGCTGCCTGCATACAATGGAACAGAGTAGGGTCGTTCACGGCTGTAAATCGTCCCTTGTCTCCCCGATTCCTGGACTGTACCTCCCCAAGCAGTGTTACGACTTTGAATACAACATTGTGGTCACAATGATCCACGTGATCCTATATGACCTGAACTGAATATTATGCAATGGTTCTGGATGAGCTTGAATATTTAATCCTATCCTTAGGACATTAATAACCGCCTCAACAGGTCCGTATCAAAATATGAAGGCACGAGATTCATAGAACACAGGTCTAGTGGTTAGCCGGTATCTTAAATAAAATATTACGGTCAGTCAACAGCTGCCGCCAATGAATTCGCTTCACAAGCCGAATCATTCCATCACAAATTCTCGGGCAATCAGGTATAGTGTCGAGGTGTCCAATGTTCTCCCCGCACTTACCACAGGATTCGAACCCGGAACATTTCATATCCAACATCGGAGATAGGGTACACACTAAATACGCTCCGGCATAAATTATTATCTCTGTACGCCCATGCTGTACGAGATTTCACACGTCGATTAGATTACCTGGCCCCTTACCTGTCTACGATCTCGTCCTATAATAAAGAGAACTCTAACTGTTACTCTACAAGCTTAATCAAGCCACAAATCCAATTCACTGTCAAGCTCCTACATTCCCTTGCATAATTATATTTCCATTAATACAATATTCAACATTAACTCTTTTCTCTTCCCTTAATGCAATCTACTGCTTGGCTAGATAAATAATCCAGTTAGCGTAAATATTTCTTGCTTAAAACCTTTCATCCTGATGTATTCAATTTTACCGTTTATCATTATTATAATTATTATTATTATTATTACTGACATACATTATTCTTCCGACACAACGTAACTGCTTCAATGATCGAACATTCGCGTTCGTCACGTTAAGTTTCACATAACTGAATTGCCATTTTATTAGTAGCATTAATAGTGGTAACGATTAATCCACTCTCTGATGTATTCAACATCTTAACTTTACTGAAATCAAACAATAAACATATGAGGGTATGCCTCTTAATACTGATTCTTACTGGCCTATTTTATACTTCCTAAATCACATTACATGCAGTGGCTATCCTTCTATAATAACATGATTTGTGGGGTACTTACGTCGGCTTATCCAGGTGGCTCCAACCACCACATTCCAGTGTCACCTGCCATCGGCTTACTTAGTGACACATTGCCATCTTGCAAATACACATATTATATGACATCTGATTTATAAACACACGACACTTTTCCATTTTTACAATGAAGCTAATGCTTCCAAAACACATGACACTTTTTCATTTAAATAATGAAGCTAATGCTTCCAAAACACATAACACTATATAACACTGGTTATATTATTACGTTAAGATATATTTTACATAACATCGCTACACAAACACACGTTACACTTTATTCCTGATTGGTTGACATTCCCTAGCATGTATCGAAAGTGCAGGTGTGGACGGCCCTTTCTTCGGTCCTACCCCCTCCTGATTGAACCTCTCGAACATCTGCTCACGGATTCACCAACAGTCTCTCGATCATCCCTTGATAATCTTCCTACTGTTGCAGCGATATGCTTACATATCGTCATGAACGCTACTTACTGGTATACTCCAGATATGTATAACCAATCACTATACTTTACTGCGCTCAACATTGTACATTATATTTACATGAATTATTACTTTCACCAGTCCTGCCTAGTATATCACACGGCACTTAATAAACATTATATAACAGTCTTACTGCACGGCTTCCCACATTGAAGTCCGAGCATCCTCTCCTAACTTCGGTAATATACATTTCGCATAATCAAGTTTGTTGATTACCGACTTCATTCTTAGTTCATGACCATGCATGAATATATTCCCACAGGTGTGTTACATTGCACAGCTAACATGCTGATTACCAGTGAAATGTTGAAGTCTTTGTGTGCGCGCCTGGGCGCTCCGTGTCCTTTTCAACTGTGTCAAACTGCGACTGCTTCAAAACAACTCTCCCTCTGACAGGGTCCAAAACTGTAAAATTGTACGCTTCGACTGGGTCAACCCTCTTATATCTGTTTCACACAAAAAGTAGGGCAAGAATTCCCGCGATAAATCAGCTCCTCTCCTAGGGTGATTCTGAACTTAGAATAATATCCATATTGTTCCTTTTTCTTCGCTGGTCACAAAAATGTATGTATGTTCGAGGATCGATCGGCCACTTAATTAATATTAATTATCTTATCCATGGCGTGGGGACGCTTTTTCTGTGGGAATCCCTGTCGACCTCCTCAATTCCAGCCGCGAACATCCATAGTCCTGTATCATTACGCACTGCATTAAACATGCCTTGATTTCGCCGTTTAATGGCTCTAAAATTAGCCTCCTGGCTAAAGATTCACCTGTGTGCAGCTCTCATGTCATTGCATTGCTCCAATCATGAGTAATCAATGATTTTCCTTGGGATCTTCCCATTCCATTCTCAAATCTATTCTCAAACGGGGAAAAACCTGGTCATTATTCAACCTCCCGACCCCTTGCAGACGACTTAACTGGGTCAGCAAGATTGACGTGGCGCCAAGGGTCTCCTCCCACAATTCTGGGGCTATTTGCAAAACGTCAAACTCTGAAACTCCTGTGTTTCAAGTCCAGCATAGCCTACTTCATGTAGTCCAAATAATGCTATCTTCCACTATTTTCCTGCATTATTTCACTAAATAATGTCAGTAACAACTGATATCCCACCAGTAATTAAATATAAAATTTCTTCTAGGGGTTCTTACAACGAAACACCCTCCACAGATCTCGGGTTCGTTCTCTGGTGGAACCTTCATTCTGAGATCACAATCTCCGAGATCCACGTTCGATACCAGTCAGCATGACCCCCTCGGTTTCATATTCCTCTTGCAAAACTTATAAAAGTCAATTACAAGTGACTTTCTGTAAGTAACCAGCTGACTGTCCGACTGTCTGTGTTTACATTCGAGGTCTTTCACCTCGTCTGGCTGTGAGTAGGTTTGTCTGGCTCCCCATTTCCACTCTGCGCTCAGACCTAAGCTGTTCATTCTCTAAGCGGAGGGTCGCATTTATGGTCTCAACCTCTCTTGCTACTTCAACCATTTCTTTGTAAAGTTCTAGCAGGCACTGGCACTCTTGTTGTTCGCTTCTTTCACTGGACAAGCTGTCTGCTTTTCGTTCCGTCCCGCTGCGCGAACCTTCAGGTCTGACTTCCTGGCTGACTTTGCCGTCCACGTTCAGTTGGGTGTGCGCTGCTAATACTTCTTCTTGTTCGTCAAATTTTTCTGGCGGATGGTAAACTTTTAAATTGGCTGCATTCATAACGACCTCATTTCCTGTTTCTAAATGCCTTATCCTGTATGCATTGTTCTGTAGGTCTCTGATAACTTCGAACGGGCCGTGATATCCAAAAATGAACTTCTTATATTTCCTTGCTCCTGGATCTGAACTGGCTGGCCTCCTGACTAAAACTTTCTCACCGACGAGAAGCGGTCTGTGATACCTCTTCGCACGATTCCTCCTCTGACGTCTCTCTGCTTGTGCCTGGAGATATTCGAAGTTTCGTTGGATCCTCAATTCTCGTCCTGGCTGTGCGTCTACTGGTAATGGAATAACACCATTCCACGGTCTCTCCGGCCTCTGATCCAAATGTAGAGTCACGGGAACCTGACCTGTCGCCTCATGTACAGTATTATTTATACAGTATTCAATTACTTCTAGGAATTCAATCCAACGCCAATTCTCTTCAGAGCAGTAGATCTTCATGTATTTCTGGATCTCTCTCATTACTCTTTCAACTGGACTTGCCTCAGGATGGCGAATGGTAGATAAAATCTGCCTAATTCCCAGAGTTTCCAGTTCTCGACGAAATTCCGCGCTTGTGAAGCAACTTCCATGGTCCGAGAGGATGTTATCCGGCTTCCCAAGAATCGGAATAACTCTCTCTTTCAGGCGTTTCAATACCTGCTTTGAACTTGTCTTCAGTATGGGGCATAATACCACCATTTTTGAAAATACATCCATGGCTACAAAAATGTTTCTATTGCCTCTACGTGCTCTAGGCAGTGGCCCAAAGTTATCTATGCTTAATAGCTGCCTTGGCTTCTCCGGTAACAACGGAATCGGTCGTTGTCTCATTAAAAATGGATTTGGCTTTACCCTTTGGCACAAATCGCATGTCTTAATACATTTCTCACAGTTTCTCTCAACTTTGGCCAAGTAAATGCTTCTTTCAACAGAGCGGTAATTTTGTCTATTCCGGGGTGTCCAAAAGCTCTGTGTGCTAGCCACACCAATCTCCTCTGCAAAGATGCAGGAATGACAACTCTTTGTCGGGTATGATCCACATCATCCCACTTGTGTAGTATCTGATTATACCATACATAATCTGTTGATAATGCCTCTACCTCTCTGTATATTGCAGTTCCCCTTGCTAATCGTCCTTCGAAGTAATCGATCATCATCTTCAACCACGGGTCTTCGCGTTGTAGGTTGGTAAGATTCCTCAAATCATCCAAAGTCTTCTGATCTCGATTCTCAATCTGGACAGCGAGAGTTTCCTCTTCTCTAGGGTAACGGCTTAATATGTCCGGTATTACATTTTCTTTCCCTGGACAGTATTCTATTTCCACATTGAATTGTTGAATATACAGGGACCATCTTGTCAACCGCTGGCTCGACAAGTCCGTTTTTAACAGAAATGTTAAAGCTTTATGGTCTGTTCTGAGGACTATTTGAAAGCCATACACGAGTTTATGCCATGTTTGCAACGCGTATAAAATTGCGAGCAACTCTATCTCTGTAATCGTGTAGTTTTTCTCATGGGCTTTCAGCCTCCTACTTATAAAGGCAATAAAAACTTTCCTTTCAGGCTTATCAACATTTTCCTGGAATAGCATCGCTCCTACACCAATAAGTGATGCATCCGTCTGTATGATGAATTTCTGGGTATAATCCGGGTATCCCAGCTTCACATATTCCAAAAGCATTTGCTTTGACCTCACGAATGCTTCTTGACATTGCTCCGTCCAATTCCATCTGCCGCCTTTCTTCAATAAATCCTGCAAGGGTGCTACTGTCGTAGTATAATTTGGGCAGTGGTTCGAAAAGAATCCAATTACTCCCAAATACTGTCGGACATGCTTAACTTTCGTGGGTCGAGGGAAATTCCGAATTACCTCCAATTTATCTGGGTTTGGCTTAACTCCATTTGCATCAATAACATGCCCTAGGAATTTAACTTACCTCTGACAGAAGTGCGATTTCTTGATATTAACCTTAAAGTTAGCTTCACGAAGGTTATCTAGCAACTTCTTCAGGTCTCTCATGTGCTCCTCCAGAGATTCTGATGTGAGTAGAATGTCGTCTACATATCTGATGGTCCTTCACATCATCGGATAGATTGCATTCTAACGCTCTTATCAGGGCTGAACCAGCTGTTTTCAAACCAAAAGGTAGCCTTAAAAACGTGTATGTGTGTTGATCAAACATAAATCCTGTCAACAGACTAGTTTTCTTCTCCAATTCAAGATGGTGGAAACTGGAAGTGATGTCCAAGTTTGCGAATACGGTTTTCCCTTCGAATCTCCTGAGGATTTCCTTAACAGGTGGCATTTGGTCAAACTCCGGAATAACCTTCAAATTTAAATGTCTCAGGTCCAGACATACTCTGACAGTCCCGTCTGTCTTAGGTACAATTACCAATGGACTTACGTAAGGCGTAGGTGTTTTCTCAATAACACCGGCCTCCAACATCTCCTGAATTGCCTCTTTCACTTTAGCATAGTGCTTTTCGGCTATAGGGTAGGGTTTCTGCCTAAATGGTGTCCAATCACTGACTTGGAAAGCATAAGTGAAGTTCTTTATACGACCCGGTCTCGAATCAAAGACTTCCTTCTGTTCCAGTAATAATTGCTTTAAATTTTCTTTTTCCTTTGGTCCAATTTTTGCTTCTTCAAGTTTTTCCGAAATATGTTCTTCCAGTTCAGGTTCCAGATCTTTTTCTAAGTCTGCGGCTAATGTTTTCAGTTCTTCTTCTAACTGTTCAATAGCTAACACTTCTTCCTCAGCCACATCTCTGTATGTATGCCATACTTGTTCATCTGACCCTGGTTCATTCTGATTGAGTGCGACCTCTAAGCCTTCGGCTTCCTCATTCACACGGAACATAACCCTGTCCTGTGCTAGGTCGATTATCACTCCGTATTCCCTTATAAACTGTGCCCCTATAATCAGGTTAAAAGGCAGTTGGTTTACTAATAGAAAACTCTGTGAGAACGTAGAGCCTCCTATCTGTAACTCTAGGAATACTTGATATTTGCATACCATCGTTCTGTCTGGAATTACACCTTTTATTTTGACACTTGAGATAGGTATTTTCAAAACATTTTCTCTCTGCGCTATCTCATTATGCAAAGCTTGTGTCATAAGGCACACTGTTGAACCCGTATCTAATAAACTTCTTATTGTCAACCTTGCCACTCTTATCAAAATAATGGGCAATTCTCGTTTGACCATGACCTGTGATTCTCCCGTATCCTCAATTAACTCTTCGGGTTTGGCTATCCAATTGATGACGTTGACTGACTTCCATCCATCATTTCCAAATTCTTCTAATTTTGGCGGTTTTTTTTCTAATAGCGCCCGTCCCCTTAGAGTTTCTTCTCTCCTGTTCGCTGCGCTGTAGCTCCAAACTCTTAGCTCCGTCTCCATATCTATCTGGCGACGTCCTGTTCTGCATAACGTCTTGCCATTGGACTTGTTGCTTCTGGGGCTCATCTCCCCTTTCATTGAGGTATTGCAATGAAGCGTGGTATCGTTCCTCTACCTCATCATTGAAGTTACGTCTTCTTTCCTGGGGTCTCCAATTTCTATTGTTGCCTTCTTGGCCATTGTTACATCCATTGTTTTGGTATGGCCTATCCCTGGTATTCTGATTATTCCAAGAATTTCGGCCTCTTCCTCTGCCAGCATTACCTTTATACTTCGGCTGCCATCTTCTGGGTTCCTGTTCCCATTGACGTCCGTTGGAATCTAACGTATCTGTGCTAGTAGCTTTGTTGTTCTTTGGAGCTTGATACTGGTCAGTCTGCGTGTTGGTCACATGTACCTGTTCCGCGGTTCGATTCTGACGCATCGTATTTGCTGTTGTGAGGTCCAGTTGTCTAAGAACTGTCTCCATTTCCATAGCAGTTTTTGCATTAGCCGAGATTAGCAGTCTTTGGATCTCGTATGGAAGCTGCTTGGCGATAGCAATACATAATTCCAGCTCGCTAGGCTTTTGATCAAGTTCTTTGAACCGACACATCTGTGATATGAAGAATTCTGCATACTTCGTTGGACTGGTAGTGCTGTATCTTTTTGAATATAAATCCAACCGTAAATTCTGTTGGGTCGCTGGATCCCAGTACCGTTTCAAAAATGCCTCTCGAAACTCCTCAACAGTATCGAAAGTGTAGCGGAAACTGCGAAACCATATTGCACACTCCCCCTCTGTTAATTTCTCTATAGCTCGTAGCCTGCGCTCTTGCGGTATTCGCGCATCATTCAAATATTCAGACACTTCTTTTAGCCAATATTTCGGTGTCATACTACAGTGGCTACCTGAGAATTTCCTTGGTTTCTCTTCACTTGCTCTGATAACATTTATCACTTGTGTGTGCATAGCATTTTCGTGTGGCGTCGATGCTGCAACTGGTGCACCTGGCGTCATATAAGGACTTTCGCCTGGGCCTCTAGCACTCCTTATTATAGGTGGGTTTCCAAATCTGCCCACCTAGTTCTCCTCATATCGTCCATGCTGCCTTCGCTAGACTTAGGATCTTTCATGAGGGTTTCCTCTTGCGCAATTATCCTAGTCTCCATTTGATTGTGGCGCATCTCTGCTCTTTCCAGACGAGTAATTACCTCTTTCTCTATTCTGGTAAGCCTATCTCGATTTTCCTCGGCTACTTGAAATATTTTTTGCTTGTCTTCCTTCAGACTTTGCTTAATATGGGATATTTCATCCTCTACATCTTCCTTTATCTGAGCAAGGGTCTTGTCGTTTGCCTCTGTCTTTTGGCCTTCTCTCACCTCGAGTTCTTCCCTCAATCCTTTGATTTCCTCTCGAATGTGTCCATTGACCTTTGACATTTCATTCTGGACCTTAATGATTTCACCTCTATACTCCTCTTGCCTTTTGTTAACTACGACAATGTCACTTTGAACTTGGTCCAGTTCTTGATGAACTTTGCTCATCTGACCCTTCATATTTCCTACCAGCTCTTTACTCTCGTTAACGACGGCCTTGATCTCACCTATTTCCTGACATTGACCTAATATATTCTGATCCTGTTTCTTTAGATCACCATTAATTGCTCTAGCATAGCTTTTCAATTTCGTATCCCATTTGTTGTCGTTTTCTTCCAACCTTTGATCTACCGTACGAGTAAATTCTGCGAACTGTTTCGCTTGGCGTTCGAGATTCGCCTCATTTTGGATTTGAATATCCTTAATGTCGTTAGATAACGCGTCTAACCTACTGTTGGTTTCATCTTGCGCATGCTTACACGCTTGTAAGTTACTCTCAAGTTTGGCTTCTATAGCCTCGAAACGTTTATCTGTCTTAACCTGCATTTCCGATACAATGCTTACAAGAGTTTCTGTAACTTCAGTCTTAATTACCTCTTGCATCTGACCTAACTTATCGTTTAACTCAACCTTATTTGCCTCCAATCGGTTGTTTATTGCAACCTGATTATCCTCTAACCGATTGCTCAATTCAACCTGGTTACGATTAATTGCCTCCTGATTGGCATCTAACCGATTATTCAATTCACTCTGATTATCATCTAACCGAGCGTTTATTCCCTCCTGGAAAGCCTTAGCTTCCAGCTTATTTTGCTCGTTAACAGCATCAAAATGCAGTCTTAACCCTGCAATCACCTGCAAAATCTCCTCTGTGCCAGACATTCTTACAATAATACACTTTGAGATGCAGGCAGGCTTCCTGGAAATATGTGTGGATACGTTTTGGAGAGAGACACAAAACACTGTACACATGCTGTAAGATTGTATAAACTTTGAATTTATGGATTAATTATGGATTGGGTGTGTAGCGCTCATACCCTTGGGTAATCCTCTTCTCAATAGAGAGATTCTGCGTTACGTCAAAAGCCTACTGAACTCAAAAATCACTCAAACCCAGTTTGAGGCAAAAATATAATTACTATGGTTTTCCCCATGAAATACCATAAAAAATCTATGGGTTTTCCCTAAATCCCATAAACTCCACAAACTTGGGCGCCATGATAATGAAATGCATCATGGGAGGTGGTCCACGTTATGACATCGCAGCAACCATCCAAGGTCTCGGTTGTACTGTCGAATGCCCCACTTTGGTCTCGCCATGATAATGAAATACACCTCTGCGCCTATGGTGACCTGTATTTCAAACCGGCCCACATACCAGCGCCATGATAAATAAGTGAGTCATGATAATAGAAGGTGTTTATCAAAATTTATATTGTTTGTATCGGAGCTTACCTAAGGTTAGGCGCGGTCATCCCCTAATTCATGTTAGTCATTACTTTAATAGAGTTGTGTGCACAAGATCTAGACCGACATTAGTTGTACCTATAGCTCAAATCACTGCACAGGACATCAATTTCCATGTACCCATGTGAGTAATCTCGATGGAAAATATGCTTCTGCCTCCAGCTAGCGTCAGCACTCAGGCATGTACCGTTCCCCCATTGAGCAGTTGCATATTTTGGATTTGAGGCTAAAAGGTATCAACTCTACAATGATAAGGCACAACTCTACTCTAAAGACTTTAATTCAGTAAAACTCATGGCTTCAAACAAATAATGAGAACACAAATCCCATAAATAATACACAAACAAACAAAGTTACTCCCACAATCCACTAATTATTCACTTGGTTGAACAAATTAAATCCATATCACTATTCAATCTTTTACCATTATGTGGACTTTAAACTTTACTCAAGTGCACTGATGCATATGTAATGTTTCACAAAAACTGAACTATTACATTCATGTCACCTAATGTGACTTCTTTATATTCACAAAGTTACTTGTATCATACAATACATCTTAATTTACATCATGTGTACTATCTGTGTTACATCTCTCTCTCCCACCAAATGCTTTCATGCATTAGCCAACTCATGGTTTGCACTAAAATCTACCTGCAACACCACAATTACGTAAGTCTACCCCTCCACTCCCCTCTTTTTATAGCTACACTGCATGTCATTGTGATTTCATTAAATAACTCCTGTTATCGTTGTGTCGGATAGTATACTATTACGCTACCCTTGCGAGCGTAGCCTGTGGCATCGAGTAACCAACTTCATCAACTAGGTGTCAGTGACAGTAACAAATACAACTTCTAACCATTCGTTAGATTGCTAAATTTTTATATCATCAGGGTAATCTATGATTAGCAATGTGTTTTTAAACCACACACATTCATTACACTTTATAACAATTCTTCCTTTCAATACAAGCAAGGTCTTAAATCTGTCCGCTCAAAACGCGAACCTTCACAGTTTGTTTAGCTACCCCAGCCCCTTGGAGCTGCCTGCATACAATGGAACAGAGTAGGATCGTTCACGGCTGTAAATCGTCCCTTGTCTCCCCGATTCCTGGACTGTACCTCCCCAAGCAGTGTTACGACTTTGAATACAACATTGTGGTCACAATGATCCACGTGATCCTATATGACCTGAACTAAATATTATGCAATGGTTCTGGATGAGCTTGAATATTTAATCCTATCCTTAGGACATTAATAACCGCCTCAACAGGTCCGTATCAAAATATGAAGGCACGAGATTCATAGAACACAGGTCTAGTGGTTAGCCGGTATCTTAAATAAAATATTACGGTCAGTCAACAGCTGCCGCCAATGAATTCGCTTCACAAGCCGAATCATTCCATCACAAATTCTCGGGCAATCAGGTATAGTGTCGAGGTGTCCAATGTTCTCCCCGCACTTACCACAGGATTCGAACCCGGAACATTTCATATCCAACATCGGAGATAGGGTACACACTAAATACGCTCCGGCATAAATTATTATCTCTGTACGCCCATGCTGTACGAGATTTCACACGTCGATTAGATTACCTGGCCCCTTACCTGTCTACGATCTCGTCCTATAATAAAGAGAACTCTAACTGTTACTCTACAAGCTTAATCAAGCCACAAATCCAATTCACTGTCAAGCTCCTACATTCCCTTGCATAATTATATTTCCATTAATACAATATTCAACATTAACTCTTTTCTCTTCCCTTAATGCAATCTACTGCTTGGCTAGATAAATAATCCAGTTAGCGTAAATATTTCTTGCTTAAAACCTTTCATCCTGATGTATTCAATTTTACCGTTTATCATTATTATAATTATTATTATTATTATTACTGACATACATTATTCTTCCGACACAACGTAACTGCTTCAATGATCGAACATTCGCGTTCGTCACGTTAAGTTTCACATAACTGAATTGCCATTTTATTAGTAGCATTAATAGTGGTAACGATTAATCCACTCTCTGATGTATTCAACACCTTAACTTTACTGAAATCAAACAATAAACATATGAGGGTATGCCTCTTAATATTGATTCTTACTGGCATATTTTATACTTCCGAAATCACATTACATGCAGTGGCTATCCTTCTATAATAACATGATTTGTGGGGTACTTACGTCGGCTTATCCAGGTGGCTCCAACCACCACATTCCAGTGTCACCTGCCATCGGCTTACTTAGTGACACATTGCCATCTTGCAAATACACATATTATATGACATCTGATTTATAAACACACGACACTTTTCCATTTTTACAATGAAGCTAATGCTTCCAAAACACATGACAATTTTCCATTTTAATAATGAATCTAATGCTTCCAAAACACATAACACTATATAACACTGGTTATATTATTACTTTAAGAGATATTTTACATAACATCGCTGCACAAACACACGTTACACTTTATTCCTGATTGGTTGACATTTCCTAGCATGTATCGAAAGTGCAGGTGTGGACGGCCCTTTCTTCGGTCCTACCCCCTCCTGATTGAACCTCTCGAACATCTGCTCACGGATTCACCAACAGTCTCTCGATCATCCCTTGATAATCTTCCTACTGTTGCAGCGATATGCTTACATATCGTCATGAACGCTACTTACTGGTATACTCCAGATATGTATAACCAATCACTATACTTTACTGCGCTCAACATTGTACATTATATTTACATGAATTATTACTTTCACCAGTCCTGCCTAGTATATCACACGGCACTTAATAAACATTATATAACAGTCTTACTGCACGGCTTCCCACATTGAAGTCCGAGCATCCTCTCCTAACTTCGGTAATATGCATTTCGCATAATCAAGATTGTTGATTACCGACTTCATTCTTAGTTCATGACCATTCATGAATATATTCTCACAGGTGTGTTACATTGCACAGCAAACATGCTGATAACCAGTGAAATGTTGAAGTCTTTGTGTGCGCGCCTGGGCGCTCCGTGTCCTTTTCAACTGTGTCAAACTGCGACTGCTTCAAAACAACTCTCCCTCTGACTGGGTCCAAAACTGTAAAACTGTACGCTTCGACTGGGTCCACCCTCTTATATCTGTTTCACACAAAAAGTAGGGCAAGAATTCCCGAGATAAATCAGCACCTCTCCTAGGGTGATTCTGGACTTAGAATAATATCCATATTGTTCCTTTTTCTTCGCTGGTCACAAAAATGTATGTGTGTTCGAGGATCGATCGGCCCCTTAATTAATATTAATTATCTTATCCATGGCGTGGGGACGCTGTTTCTGTGGGAATCCCTGTCGACCTCCTCAAATCCAGCCGCGAACATCCATAGCCCTGTATCATTACGCATTGCATTAAACATGCCTTGATTTCGCCGTTTAATGGCTCTAAAATTAGCCTCCTGGCTAAAGATTCACCTGTGTGCAACTCTCATGTCATTGCATTGCTCGAATCATGAGTAATCAATGATTTTCCTTGGGATCTTCCCATTCCATTCTCAAATCTATTCTCAAACGGGGAAAAACCTGGTCATTATTCAACCTCCCGACCCCTTGCAAACGACTTAACTGGGTCAGCAAGATTGACGTGGCGCCAAGGGTCTCCTCCCACAATTCTGGGGCTATTTGCAAAACGTCAAACTCTGAAACTCCTGTGTTTCAAGTCCAGCATAGCCTACTTCATGTAGTCCAAATAATGCTATCTTCCACTATTTTCCTGCATTATTTCACTAAATAATGTCAGTAACAACTGATGTCCCACCAGTAATTAAATATAAAGTTTCTTCTAGGGGTTCTTACAACGAAACACCCTCCACAGATCTCGGGTTCGTTCCCTGGTGGAACCTTCATTCTGAGATCACAATCTCCGAGATCCACGTTCGATACCAGTCAGCATGATCCCCTCGGGTTCAGTATCTAGTTGTATTCAGTTGTGTATAACGAAAATATTTCGTTGTATAACATCAATGCATTATAATCAATGCCCGAAAAGGAAGTGGAAAACCACGGAAAACCACTTCGAGGATGGCTGAGGTGGGAATCGAAACCCCTCTACTCATTTGGGCCACCCGAGGCTGTGTAGACCCCGTTCCAGTCCTCATACCACTTTTCAAATTTCGTGGCAGAGCCGGGAATCGAACCATGCTGACGGCTACGCTACGGAGGAGACTCTACTTCTGTTTAATTATTTTATTATATCCTCCCTACCTCGTACAGCAAGATTTCAACTTACTTTTATTCACATGGCCTACTAGGACGATAGGGAAAGTAGTTCAACTCTCTCATTTAAATTTCTATTTTCTCTACATACTGCTTAAAACCTTGGATGGATGCTATTCGTGATAGGCCTAACTAAGCTATTAGAATTTTAATAGCTCAGTAATCACCGTAGAATAATAATAACAATAATATTATAATATAACACGTTCTGTATTTACTGTATATAGCAAGCGCTTTTCGCACAGACGCCCTTTAAAGAAATATAGTTTCATTCTGATGTATTTACACGTTCTAATTTCGTAGTTAACCCTCCAGGTAGTCTTTTCCCACGGACTCAGTGAAGGATCCCATCTATACCCCCTCTACGGGCAGTGCCCTCGAGCTTGACATTGGGAGGGGATACAACTGGGGAGGCGGGACTAGCGCCACGCCCAGGCAGCCTCACCTGCAAAGTGAACAGGGGGCCTCATGAGGAATGGGAATAATGGGAGGGATAGACAAGGAATAGGGAATGAGGCGGCCGTGGCCTGACGGTAGGTACTGTACCCGTTTATCACTTACCAATACCTGTTGAATTCCTCGAACATCACTGGATCGTAGAATCTGAAAATGCCCGGCTAAAAAAACAGATCCTGCCAACAGGTGAAGGAAGTATAAAGGGTGCATTAACAAACAAGATTGCGTGGAAACAGACCAAGTGTATACGTAAAAGAAACTAGCTCAAATCAAAAAGAAAGATACACGAGACACAAATGAGATGAAAAAAACTATCCCATAGGAGTGATACAAGTTAAAAAAAACACGCACGTTGGTATTCTCGACACAACCTTACATGATTATTATGAATTATTTCTCTCGGATCAAATTACTATAAAATAAAATTTAGACAAAATGACAAATAGACAAAATGGCGAAAAATATGAAAAGAGTACTAAAGTGTCAAACGATGCATCTATTCTTGTTCAACTTAGCACGAACTAGTGCTCACATGATTCAGTAATCCATACTGATATTCCGTCGAAATAACGATCCCTTAATCGTTAGTAAATGTGAATTCTTTTCACCATTTAATACACATTAAATTCACCCTTAGTTACATTATATACATCAGACAAAATATATACACGATTTTCAAATTGTTTCGTCCTGAAACACGATTTCACAGATATCTTCAACATCCAAACGACTCATTAATAGATCAATTCAATGTATTCATTCCACTTCCGATATATTTTAATCAAGTGACTAAGCTCAATTAAATTTAGTATTCCAAATTGTGGTATAAAGTAATAAAAATGATTCAGCAAATAACTTGAATGGATTTGGTCTCACGAAATTCCTGTTAACAAACAATGATCTCCTTAAACTTAATCAGTTATGAATTGGAAATAAACTGTCACCACAGCAAATATATATTACCTCAAATTACTCGAAAAATCACTCATTATACGACGACGTTGTCTTACAAGACATTACTATGTAGTCCACGTACTTCCAAATACTTCACACAAGTATTTTAATTCACCATGAAAAATCCTCCATACTTCAGCTATACTCAATTCAAAACTTGTACAACACACTGTACTTCATTCAAATACACATTAAACCTGCTTAGTAGCTATCACTCTCATAGTGATCATAAATCGTACTGAAGCTTTCAAATTATCGAAATAAATGCATAGACAAAAAGGATGTAAAATATCCAAGAATACATTCAAAAGAAAATATTCGTCAAACAAACGAAAAATAATCGAATCTGTCATCAAGAACGACAAGAAATTATCAGACTTAAATCCCTTCATCAATTATGCTAATCAAAAAATGGCAACTGGAAACAACAGAATATTAATGCTCTACTTCTACTGAAAAGTGGTCGACTTCTACCTTGTGTAGATTCTCTATGGTGGTGGCATTACTCGGTATAAATGCCCAAGTCTAGTTTCCATAATATACTGGGAAAGAGTATACATGATCCTTCATCCTGGCCTTGAACCTGCAACATTCCTTCTCACTGTTCCTTCCTGCCTGGGGACTGTACACCAAATCCGGTACAGCTGGTAGCTCGTACAATACGATTGTAAACACCATCTCTCTTGTAAGGCGATCTCATTAAAGTAGAAGTAGCGTGCTTCTGAAGTGTTGTAGTGGTTCACTCACGTCTCCTCCATGATGTCGAATGAATAACATTTCATGTTGAACGTTGTCAAAAATCGTTCTGGAAATATTTTCGACGTAAATGGCTATCACCGTTACTTCACGTAGTCATCGCTCTACTCTGCATATTATGTTCCTGTATTCATGTTTAAGCCTGCATGGTTATAGATTCAGGAAAACAGTTTTTTTAGCGTATGGCTTTTAGTGCCGGGAGTGTCCAAGGACATGTTCGGCTCGCCAGTTTTGTAGCTGCTTCGAGACGGACACCCAATGGGTGAGCTACAAGTACCGTTGGGGAGGAAAGTTGGAAGCGAAGGGCGAGGAGTTGGAAGGTAGCGGCTGTGGCCTATAGTTAGGGACCAACCCCGGCATTTGCCTGGAAGGAAGATGGGAAACCACAGAAGACCATCTTCAAGGTTGCCGGTGGGGGGATTCGAACCTCCTCGCCTCCCGGATGTGAGTCATGCCGTAACGACCACGGCTAACTCACCCGGTTCAGCAAACAGTAAGGATGTTCCTCCCGACTACAATTTGTAATACATCTTGATGTAGAAAGAATACTCAAATAACATTCAGATATCAAAGTTCACTTCCAGTTATCTGTTCAGCACAGAATACATACAATGCCCACGTATATGTTCACTGTACCACGTAGGAAAACTACGTAAATCTAAGTAAGCACACTAAACAAGCCTTTACTGACGCTTGAAATAATATTCAATGTTCCATTCACGCTATCGTGAAATAACTCATTCCACTGAAATTTTACAAGTCCACTGAACACGCGGCTGCAGAGAAAAAATCTATGTCCGCACAGTATGACATATGACTGTTCACATCACGAAAATCACGCGACACGATTCTGCTTCAACTCCCGTACTTCCCGCACGGCTTCTGAAATCAGAGTGTGTCCAGATTGCAATCCGCTCTCCTCCTACCCTCTGTTAGTAAACTGTTATTTCTCCATATGACGTCATATGGCCTTGACCGTAGATCTGAGTGTTGCTCGGCGCATCACGGGAAGTTCGACTGTTAATTGTCATAGTTCCAGCCGTTTGAAACAAAACACGATCGTCTAGAAATTACGATCTCCGCTGCTGTGTGAGCTGGCTCTTAAAATACGTAAATCCCAGATACAAAATACTGCCACAGCACCATCCCGGCATTTGCCTGAAGACGAAGTGGGAAACCACGGAAAACCACTTCGAGGATTGCTGAGGTGGGAATCGAACCCCATCTACTCATTTGGACCACCCGAGGCTGAGTAGACCCCGTTCCAGCCCTCATACCACTTTTCAAATTTCGTGGCAGAGCCTGGAATCGAATCTCGGACCTCCGGGGTGGCAGCTAAGCACGCTGACCAGTACACCACGGAGGCGACTGATGTTTTCATTCGTAGGGTAATCTGTGGGCCTACCCACATAACAAATCCATTTGTTTATGTTGCCGCTAGGATCTCTACTAGAACAAGTTAGCAAGTTAATTATTGTTGTTTTAAGGGGCGGAACTACGAGGTCATCTGCCCCTTACTAGAACGAGAAAAGCAATCTGATTGGTTGTTATACTCACACTTCCATACAAACTGACGGGAAAAATGCCCCCGTTCAAATTCGAGAGTTGCAAGGAAGTTATTATGGAAGGCAGAACCTAGCATAGAAGGTACAAATCACACGGTAATAGGTGCGTCTATACCAGCGTGTATACCCGTCAGGGCCGTGCAATGGGTGAGGCGAAGCAGTGCTAGCGAGAAATTTACTCATGCCGGCGATGCACAGCCCTACCCTGTCCATTTCTGAGCAGTGCAGCACGACAGCACACAAGCACTGTCCATTTGACCGAGTACGGTTAATGCTGAGCGCAGAGCCTGGACACTAGGCGCACAAGAGCCAACACTTTGTCATATGCGACAATGCGTGTGGTCTGCCGTGTCCATGACGTCTTTTGTGCAGAGGGAGGACATAAATAGCATAGTGGGCGGGTCACGCATTAAAGAAACCGAAGCCGTATAAAACATGATATTTGGATGTATATGAACCAGATCTGCAAAAAGGGTTCAGGAATGTGGATACTTTTTGGGTGATGCAGCAGGTGCAGCGAGATAAAATAATCCTAAAATTGAATCAGTCATGTTGGTAATCATGCATGCGACAGTAACAGGGACTGGTATCAAATCAGGAGAGTTAAAATACATTTTTTGATGTGTTGACATGTCACCAACCAGCCAAGGTTGCTACACACGTTAACATGCATGGCAAGACTACTCCAAAATCGATAAACCACATCACTGATAGATCCAATATCTAACAGCATGTAACGTCCATACTATCCATTGGACTTCAATCAAAATGAGTATGTGTATTCTGTATTTTAAGAGATGGAACTAACAATAATATTCAGTCACCAGGGCTGCCAAATGTAATGCTCTATTAGGCTACACTATTTCAGGTATATTTCAAACTAATTAGAAATGTTAGTATAACTTCTCTTCGTCATTATTCTAGTTAGGTCTACATAGATTATTCGTTGGCATGAAACTTAATTTTTAAGAAAAGTAGGCTCTTTAAGGTCATCACGGAACTACTTGTTTTCATTGTTTATATTATTATTATATATTGTGGAGTGAACATATTATTGTGCTATCAAAATTATAATACTTTCACGAATAGTACAGATATTCATGGTTTTGAATAGGGATGTGGAGAAAATACATATTGTAATGTGAGAATAGAATAATTTTCCCTTCCATTATTCGTTATTAAAATCGCCCCCGTAGATCATGTGAATAAAACGAAGTTGAAACCTTACAGCACAGAGTAGTGTGGATACAACAAAATAATTCAAAAAGAATAAACAATTTGGCCTTTAGAGCGTCTTGAACCCAGGACCCATTAGATATCAGGTTACAGCGTTACCGCTCACACACATTTCCACTTAATACACAGGCTCACAGCTACGTAACTGAATCCGTGTGGCTAAATGTCGAATGATTTCAGTTAAATCTTAATACTGACAGGGATGCTTTCAATCAGTGAGTGTCTGCCATGTTTTCAACGTAACATATCTTAATGATTGATTTGCATTAATAATGCCAATCAACTGCAAATATTACTCTCAATCCACAACTTCCCTCCATGTTTGATTCCTTACAGCTGACCCTGCTGAGCCAATCGAAACACGTCGTACAGGTACGAATAACGTTATTCATGCCTGTACCGGAATTGTCGCTATATACAAGCTTTATCGTTACAATCTCTACCATCTCTATTGTGACGGCCAATGCCGTACCTACCATAAGCAGAGGGTACTGAACAGTACAGTATCGAAGCACCTAAGGTTGGATTTTATAGCTATCGTATGTTCTACGTCCTCTTTCTACCCGACCTTTCACATTTTGTACAAATGAGAAAAAAGTAGACTTATGAGATCGATCCGTCTGTCTGTCCCTATCAACTCCTAAACGGCTACTGGCAGTGCTTTCTTTTTCAGGGGGAACGCGGGGGTACGCGTACCCCTTAAACATATGAAGACTGTTTAAGAAAATATATTGTTACATTTGTATATAGTCCGGCAAATATAACTTCCGACTTGATAGTTCATCGATCAGTTGGCGTCAACGCGCTGTTCACAACAGCTGGAGGAGATTTCGAGTATTCCTCGATTTAAATCGATCTATCGAATCAGTTTCTTTTGGTCGGCAACTCGGCACTCCGTTCTTATAAGCACGCAGGCTAGTGTTTGGAGGCGGGTTGGTAGTTATTTTGCGCGAGTGGTTAGTTTTGAAGGAAGGAAAAAATAAAGAACAATTTTATATCCATCCAGGCATCAAAAAAGCTGAAAGTTAGTGATTCGAATACAGACAATGACCGGATTTTGCAAATTGACGAAAACTGCAAGATCGTGAGGTTTTGTCGACTATAACTGAGAGTACCCCTTAAATCTTTTTTTTAAGCACTGGCTGCAGTTATCGAAACCAAATTTGGTTTAAGTAAAGATCTATACCTTAATATCTCTGGGGCATATTTGAAAATGACGTCTGTGCTACCAACTGCTGAAAATTACAGTTAAAATTTGAGCTTTATGTTGGATATCTCAGACGTTATACATGCAAACTGTTCCAAAATCGGCACACACATAGATAATAAAAAAGACTAAACTACAAGGTCACAGACCTAACTTTTTATCTTTATTTTTTTCTTACTTATAAAATTTGTTTTTTAACTTATACCTTTTTATTTATTTAATGTTTAATTTATTTTTTGAGCACAGGGCTAATGCACAAAATGGTCACTACACGCAACCACTTACACATATGGCATGCTAACCTAACTTCACTTTACCTAACGTAACCTAACCTCAGACCTCACCGAACATAACTTCATCTAACATAACATCACCTAACCTGTAAATCTAAGCCAGAGGCCAATGCACATACCCAAAGTATATAAGGGCACACGAAACTATACTTATGCTATACCAGACCCACAACAACTGTGAAAATGAGGTAGGAGCCAGAATACCTCGCTCACTCGTGCCAGCCAATAGCAGAGCGCGGCGTTGCCTAGATAACTCAGCCTGCTGGGCTCGCTGCGCCGTACGAAATAGTTATTTCTCTCCGCGCACGAAAATAATTAATTCTTCAATTATTTGAATGACCCTAAGTTACAGAGCTAAAATTTTGAAGCTGACTGTTCAAACCCCGTTACGCTACGACCAGCCGTTCGGGAGATAACATCTGCCCTTGAACTGAAGGGATCATTAGAGAGAGAATGATTTAGGTGTTGAAATATTTAGGTTCGCTAGGGAAGATACCGAAGAGTGACTGCATTGCTGAATTAATTCAGTAGTGGAGCTTTAACAAGTGCTGTGAGCTGAAGTTTTGAACTCATATAACAATGTCACTAAGCAAGCCGAGTGGCAGCCGAACAGTTTTACACAGCCAGGTAAGAAATATTATTTTCAGGGTATATGGCCTTTAAAAGAAGTTTTCGAATACAGAAGTACGTGAAAACAAAGAATCTGATAACCTATGTTATTGTGGTGTCAGTAATTATGTTTTTGTTGTAGTAATTGAGTCGAATAAAACTCACCACATCACAGTTTTACCTCACGAGGCATAGCGTACCCAGTTCTAACCCTGAGACCAGAACTAAATGTCTTGATTGAGCCGTTAATCGAATCCGGACCTCACGGGTTGTTGTTGTTGTTGTTGTTGTTGTTGAAGATGATGATCGTTTTAGGGGCTTTGCGAAATCGTGGTCATGGAGCCCCGTGGATTTGGGTGTGTGTGGAATTTGTCAGATAACCTGTGTCACTGTAATGTCTGTACTAGTGTGTGTATTTGTAAGTCAGGTTGGATTTGGGTAGAAAGCGGCCGTGGAACATTAGGTACTGTGCCCGTTTATTCGAATAGGGACCTGTCGGAATATCCAAAGCTGGGCTGGATTGCAAAATTCTGAAAGCAATAGGCTAAATTTACCATCAAAATCCGCTCCAGAAAATGTTTCGAGAATATACGCAGACGACTGCTATGATACAGTATTATGGATATGCACAAAATCACTCGGAACTCAGGTGAACACTTACCTTATATCTCCCGGGGTTTAAATGGGTATCAGCTTCACACCTGAAAAGGGGCTCCACAATATAATTTCTTTATATCTAAAATAAGTCAGTCGAAAAGACGACGTAGAAAATGAACTAAATAAATGTATTAACATTATGTAAACTATAATCTAAAAACAATAAAAATTCCCTAACTTAAAATTAATTAATAAATTATGTACACACACTCAGACCTCTTCATATACACGCTCCTGAAGTCGTTATGCCTTCAGTATTACAAAAATCCAATTTTGAAAACTCTCTTCCTTCTACAAGTGTTAAAACAATTAACCATAATTCCTTACGTGTCTCGCATTCTTTAAGAAGCTATTAGCGTTATTGAGTGCGCGCCACAAGCGTGCCTCTGGTCATGTGATACGGTTATATAATCATACAGATTCTTGCCAGCCGTGAACCTGTTTCATTTATATTGGCTGCGGCGATAACAAATCTCCCCATTCTTATAAAACTGACCTTGAATTTATAACGGAAATAACTCTTCTCATTTCCACACACTTTAGTTCGCACTGCTGGGCGAATGCAACTGGGCGCTCCAAATATAAACGTTTCAACTGATCATTCACTCTGAACAAAACTTACTATAACTCATTCATTCCTTTAACAAATGCCTTGAAACTTCCACACAACATTCCTAGCATTCCCTTCTGCCATTCATGACTGACGAAGTTGTCCTCATACGTACTCAACAATATAAAACATTCATTCCAAAAATATTAACTCGTATAAACAGTACAAGTCAAAAACATATGATCAAATTATTATTCCTAACATCTCATACCCTAGATCAAATAATTGTGAAACACTATTTGAATCGACACATGCTAAAAGGGCCTCAGTCACAAAAAAACGGCAAACTGAGTTAAGCATGGAAATCGCATGTTATAGTATAGCTTCAACTATCTATGCTAAAAGGGATTGAGTCACACGTGCGGGTTAGCTAATATTAGCTAGGGAAATTCTTAACGTACGCTAGAAGGTTCTCAGTCCGTGACTGAGGTCCTTCTAGCATACACTAGTGGCAACACTGCCTGGCTGTTTCGCGCGCTTGATCAGCAGTCATACCTGTTTGGTGTTGTTGTTTCTAACCTAACCTTACTTAGAAAGCCTGCATTGCGTGTATTGTGTTAAAAAGAGAATTAAACGTTTGTTTTACTGTAGTTTTATGAAACAGTTCAGTTCGTCGTACTTAAGAATATCAATGGAAGATTTAGTATAGAAGAGTGAAGAGTCAGTTGGTAAGCGTAAAGGCAAAAAAGACTTAAGCCTATAACTACTTAGATGCAAGGTTGAAAAAGAAACTATTGTGCACTCTGTACAATGAAAATCCACAGCCTGCTTCCAGTCTCGGACCGGGTCAGGAATGGAATGAATGAAGCCCCCATCTAGCGGCAAGGATATGGACTGTGCCGGCTGCCAAGGCCTGACGCACTTCTCTGGGGCAATGATTAAATGAATGACAAATGAAATGGTAGTGGAGAGTGTTGCAGGGAAAACCGGAGTATCCGGAGAGAAACCTGTCTGCCTCCGTTTTGTCCAGCACAGATCTCACATTGAGTGACCGGGATTTGAACCACGGACCCAGCGGTGAGAGGCCGGCGTGCTGCCGCCTAAGCCGCGGAGGCTTCACTCTGTACAATGAAAATTATAACTTGCACTTTGGATTACCACAGATTGAATGTTGTTGCAGTTGTGAAGTACTGATACTCAAGTTAAAAAGCCCCCACCTCAATGAGGCAGCTAAAAGAGAAGTGCCTCTATGTATTATTTTCGTTTGAAAAGGGAAGTAGAAACCAAAGACGAACCACATGTGCTCACTATCTGCTTTGATTTCATGCAGAATGTCCAACTACCTCAAATGCCTGTTCAAGAAAGCTTTTACCTACGTCACCTGACTACCAGCGTGTTTTGGACACACGGCATGAAAAAAAAAGTGAGGCAGTTATTTATCTTTATCATGAAGGTGTAGCGAGAAAAGGGCCCAATGAAGTATGCTCACTTGTGCAAGACTTTTTGAATAGTGTCCCCCACAAAACACAGAGCTGCATGTGTATTTAGACAACTGTTGGAGGGGGGCAAAATAAAAACATGCCCTATCTAGATTCCCTATTGACTGACACAAAGCGTTTTGAAACAATTGAAAAAAAAATTTCCTGTCCGAGGACATTCTTTTCTACCATGTGATAGGGATTTCGCCATAACAAAAAAGCACTGAAAAACACACGACAGAATTTATGGCATCCATGAACTGACAAACATTATCATCCAGTCAAGTAAAACTCACAAGTTCATAGTATAAGAAGTTCAATCTGAAGAAATTGTAGAGTTCAAACAATGATGGCCACGCTACTATAAAGGGAACTGTATCTCAGAAGAAACTAAGCCTACGACTGTTCCTAGAGACGAAAAATTTAATTTTATGATCAGTACATGCATGCACATTACCTACGACTCCAGGTTTAAATTCCAGATTTCCGCAAGATACTTCATTGATTCATTGATAACCCACACATTTCGCTTTCAACAACCCGGAGTTCAAGAAGTTAAGCTTCTAGATGAAGTAGCTTACTAACTGAACGAGTCCCTTTGAAACCTGCCAAAGTAAATGGCATTAAAAAAGTTAATGCCATATATTTCTCATGACTTTATGGAGTTCTATGCTGAAATTCTAGCCTGGCCTACTTCTGAAAGCAGCAATGGTGATCGAGATGATGACTAAGTTCAACTTAAATGATATTTTATACTGTTACATTGAGTATTTGTTACCTTTATATAAATATGGTACTTGGAATCTTTAATTGTTAGTGAACAGATTGAAAAAAGCAAAGATGTTCTATTTTTATTATGTGAATACCCTGCAGTATGTTAAAAGGGCCTCAGCCCACAGCTTTTAAACCTAGTTTGAACAGTAACTAAACATAAAAGAATGTTAAAGTAGTAAAAAAGGGTAACATATAGGTAAGTAGAACCTTCCAGTAAAGTTAATTAGTTGAAAAAATAGGGTTGCTTAGACATAGTTTTTTTCGTTTTTCTCAAAACTAGGTTGCTTGGACTGCGGTCCTTTTAGCATGTGCCGATTCATTTACAGTGTCGGTTTGCGTTATAATTAACGTCCGCTATAATAACGATACACTCGTTATGTTTATATATGAGCCTTAGCTCTGATCATGTTAAATTCTTCTGAACATTCTAAATGTCAGATTACTTCAGAGAACTCCTTCTCCTCACAAAATACTACTGCACAATGTCATAACTGGGTTTGTAGTCTTAATAAGTCTGATGCATTCGATCATCAAAGATCAAACACACGTATTTATTCAGATCCGTGTTTAATAAAAAGATTAATAATTAGTATCAAATAACAGCAGTTGACAACACTTTTCCCATAATAATTTCCGCTCATAATCGCTCTTGTCAACACATATAAGTCGTGTACATACATATCGGAGTTCTAAACAACTCGATTCCATTGCCATAATGCAAAATTCTTACCAAATATAGTCTTGCCCTGCAACGACTTTTATTAATGCGGAAAACACCTCGCAATTACAAACATTTCTTTAAAGGCCTCGTATACCCTTGTATACGGAATTACAATCTCCTTTACTGCTTATTGAACAATTCTATTATATAGAATAATTGTTACCATCATCTCTTCCACAAAACTAGCATTTTCTTACTGGCATCTATCTCAGCGTTACAAACAATTAATCGCTGTCATCTTAAACAGTTACATCTGTTATTAAACGTTACCTTGGTTTATAGAAAACTACCTTAGACACAACGTGAATGACCTTCATGAGTTTACTTAAGAAATGTTACTCGGATATTGACTAAACTGTTACATATACATTTAATAAAGATACAATAATGTTCCACCGTACTCATCTGGTCTCAAAGTTACACGGTTTGCAATATTACGTCCACAATATGACGTGACATTACACATTGTGTATACTTAACCACAAACTAAACTTTTACATATACATTTAATAAAGATACATTAATGTTCCACCGTACTCATCTGGTCTCAAAGTTACACGGTTTGCAATATTACGTCCACAATATGACGTGACATTACACATTGTGTATACATAACCACAAATGTTACTTAAATGTCTGATTAAAATTAATCTCGACTGGGATAGACTAGCTTTGAATTCCCTAACGTCGGATGAAAGTATCTTCCATGAAGATGTCACTAATAATGTTTAAATTGACTAAAGATCTTAGCTTTCTCTATAAAAATAAGGATTGTCAATTTCGGAATGTGTCTCCTTTCTATGCAAAGAATGTCTATGATTATATGACTTCCTATCGAAATCATGACGAATGTTTTCTTGTCAGATCGACGTAAAGTTCATAATAGTTGTGATATTACAACAATAACTTATATCACACGTTGTTTCCTTCTTCTCTTGAGGTTTCTTCTCAACAATTAAGATGCCCAAATTAAATTACTAAAAGAATGTAATTGGCATTCTAGACAAAAGGTCTGAATCCTTAATTCAAAATGAATTGAAAAACGTTGAACATTGAAGTTACTGATCTTCAATAAACATTATTGGAATACTGATTCCTTAAACAAATTTAAATATCTCAGTTCAGAAACCGAATCGTACAATCTCAATGTGAAAATGACGAAAAACGATCACCTCACATGATCTTGTAGAATAAAAATGTTGTTACATACATGAAGTACAAATATATATCGAAATATGGTCAAAGGTTTTGCTCTGAATATCACTATAATGCTCCAACTACCTAAAAAATATGCACTGCTACCTTGACAGAAGATTTCTCGATGTTCTGGATAAGTATTATAAAAATACTTAGATGTTTCCTCCTTCAAGAAACTAAGTTGGGCCCCAGTCCGCTCCCCCGAACCAACGCCCTCGGACAAGGAAGGAATTCCTCTCCGGTAAACATCAAGCTCCTTCTGGGATCGAACTGCAACCTCCCATTCATCGATCTTCATTGTTGCCGGTGCAACCCCTGGCATCTGTAGAGTAATCTTCTTTCTCCGTCTTCATAGAGTTCCATGTCCTTGTCGAGTAATGTTGTAGGTTCAGGTTCATAGTTACATTAAAATTCGTAATAGAAGTATTGGACCTCACTCGTTGATAAAATATTCATACAGATGTTCTATGAAATATTTATGTAGCTCGAAGATGTTATGTTCAAGTTCATGAATAATGTTAATGTACGAGATGTAGGTGTACATAACGTTTCATGTATACTTGATTCGTAATCATTCAAGAGTAATCTCATTATCGAAGCTCCATGTAGTATCTATTACTCTGTTTCAAATATATCCCTAACGCATATATGTCCTTAGTTCATGATCTCAAACATATTATGTATAATGAATAATGTTTCCACATGCTGAATATAAATAGTCATAATTCTGTAGCAACAATATACTGTTTCAATGTTAAAGTCTATCACTGTAACCCAAGTGACTTCATAAAATGAATCGGCGTTCGCTGTAGTCTTGTCGAAACAAAAATGCTTTCCCGCTATTGAGTCCGTCACTTTTTTTCTTCACTTGTAAAATGGCTATAACTGTGAAAATTTTCCTTCGTTGACGTTGAACTTTCGTAATGTACTGCAATGCGTTCTGGACTATAATGTGTACCAAATAGCTTTATTCTATCTTCAACTAATAGACAGTTATTGCGGTTTTAAAACTCTTCGCAACTTCACATAAAATGAAAGCACGGGCGATCTCCACTATCGACCCACTTCCGTCGCTATCTCCACAAGTGGTTAAAACACCTCACTCGGCTGAAACTTTCGGGAATACACTCTCCCGGAGTAAACGCTTCGAACTTTGCAGGAATAAGAACCCTGTTGCTTGGCATCTCCCCTCCAAGTCAATAATTTTAGCCGCCATTGAGTCAGTCACTTTTTTTTTTTCACTTTTAAAATGGCTATAACTGAAAAAAAATCCTTCGTTGACGCTGAGCTTTCGTAATATACTGAAATGCGTTCTGGACTATAATGTGTACTAAATAGCTTTATTCTATCTTCAACTAATAGACAGTTATTGCGGTTTTAAAACTCTTCGCAACTTCACATAAAATGAAAGCACGGGCGATCTCCACTATCGACCCTCTTTCGTCGCTATCTCCACGAGTGGTTAAAACACCGCACTCGGCTGAAATATTCGGGAATACACTCTCCCGGAATAAACGTCTGCACGCTTCGAACTTTGCAGGAATAAGAACCCTGTTGCTTGGCTTCTCCCTCCAAGTCAATAATTTTAGCCGCCATTTCTGATTCCTCCCAGAAATTTAGCGCGCATATGATAAATGCTTATTGCGGCGTAATTCGTCCCTTTGTCGCCTTTCAAAGTATCTGTAATATTTTCTCATAACTTTCTTCTTATTACCAATGAATAAAATAACTTTCTTCGGGCCTAAATGTAATAATTCTCCATATAATTTAATTGAAGGTAATCCCGTCTTCAATAAGACCTCTTTTTATTGGATGTGAGCCAATATCCAATTATATATTTTGCAACAATATTCTGTCATCATCCATAGCAATTCCGCTGTTGCTAGGTTATTTTCAAGCTTCTAGAATATTCTATTGCGCAACATATAGGGTGATGGGATCTCCCTCCTCGCTCAACTCAGTAACACGACTGGTCTGTGTCAAGTTCCAGGATTTATATAGCCATGTTAAATTTTATCATGGGCTTCAAAAATATTCTCATTTTCATCCCAAGTAATTTATTTTTCGGGGGCAGTACCATCCCGGCATTTGCCTGGAGTAGAGGTGGGAATCCGAGGTAGGAATCCAACCCACATCCTCCCAGTTTTGCATCACGAGGCTGAGTGTACCCTGTTCCAGCCCTCAGACCAGAATTACATTCCTTGGGAATCGAACCCGGGCTTCCGCGGTGACAGCCAAGAATGGACAGCAAGTGTGCTAGCCAGTACACCACAAGATGGTCTCCAATAAACAAAAACTGTTCCTAATAAATTGTTTTCTGTATTTCTATTACCTTATAAAGAGTCCACAAGCAATGTTAATCAGAATGACTTGGGGTGTAGATAACGTCATGTGAAATAATAACGTTGTTGTTTTTGTTTCATTTGAGGGGCTAGGACATCTTCGTACTTTAGCCCCGTATACTTGTCTGAAAATCTGAGTTATTGTGGTGTCTGTATTAGAGTGTGTGTATTTGTATGCTTGTGAGGATTGGGAAGGAGGCGACCGTGGCCTTAGGTTAGGAACCATCCTGGTATTTGCCTGGAGTATAAATGAGAAGCCACTTCCAGGATGGCTGAGGTAGGAATCCAACCCACATCTTCCCAGTTTTACCTCACGAGGCTGAGTGTACCCCGTTCTAGCCCTCAGACTAGAATTAAATTCCTTGGCAGAGCCAGGAATCGAACCCGGACCTCCTTGGCCACAGCCAAGAATGCTGGCCGCCACACCAGGAGTGCACAAATAACGTTTGTGTGATATCTTATATCTGCCTCATATCACAATTTCCAAAATGTGCGCATTCCGTTGTGAGCATAGATTTTCGTAGGATTATGCCCCCCCCCCCCCCCCCCCCCCCCCCCCCGCTCGTACCTGTTCTTACATTCGGAGCACCTTGTGTTCACGGAGAAGGTCGTGCGTATACTGCGAGTGAAGAGCTGTGTCATCTCCGCCAGTCTCACTGTGGCAACAGCGCTCAACTGGACGCACGCTACTGGGCGAGTCCATGTTCACAGTTGTTATGGGTCTGTTATAGTCTTATAAAGGGTACTGTAAAGCTAACACCTGCACTGTGCCTACTGTGCAGGATGTTCGCTACGCGCAACCAGCATAGGATTACAAAGTCAGTTAAGTTTAAAAAAGTATAAGCTTATAATCGGTTTTTTTCTTTCCCTGGGCTTAACACTAGCACTAGGGCATAACCCTAGCATATAGGTAATAAATGGGTTATACTATACTTTTGGCTACCTAGTTTTAGCTAACTAAGGGCAAATTCTTAAGATTGCTAGAGGTTAACAGTTGGATTATGAGTAGTAATTAAAATGTACAAACAGTGTCCATTGTTGGCTTTTGTGTTGGCTTTTGTATTGGCTTTTATGTTGGCTCATATGTTGGCTTTTGTATTGGCTTCTTGTTGGCTTTTTATTGGCTCATATGTTGGCTTATGTATTGGCTTTTATGTTTTGCTTTAAGTTGGCTTTTATGTTGGCTTATGTATTGGCTCATATGTTAGCTTTTGTGTTTGCTTTTATGTATTGGCTTTTGTATTGACTCATATGTTGCCTTTTATGTAGGCTTTTGTATTGGTTTGTGTGTTGGCTTTTGTATCAGCTTTTATGCTGGCTTTTTGTATTGGATTGTATATTGGCTTTCGTGTAGGCTTTTATGTTGGCCTTTTTATGTTGGCTTATGTATTGACTTTTGGGTTGGCTTATGTATTGGCTTTTGGGTTGGCTTATATGTTGGCTTTTATGATTTGCATTGTGTGGTATTGGCTTATATGTTGGCATTTGTGTTGGCTTTTGTATTGGTTTGTCTGTTGGCTTTTGTGTTGGCCTAAATATTGGCTTTTGTGATGGCTTTTAAGTTGGCTTTTGTACTGGCTTTTATGTTAGCTTTTATGTTGGCTTATATATTGGCTTTTGTGTTGGCTTTTGTATACGCTTTTATGTTGGCTTTTATATTGGCTTTTGTGTCGGCTTTTATGTTGACTTATATGTTGGCTTTTGTGTTGGATTTTGTGTTAGATTTTGTGTTGGCTTATGTGTTGGTTTATATATTGGCTTTTGTATCGGTTTATGTGTTTGCTTTTATGTTGGCCTTTGTATTGGCTATTATGTTTTTTATGTTGGCTTATGTATTGGTTTTTGTCGGCTTTTATTGGCTTTTGTATTGGCTTATATGTTGGCTTTTATGTATAGGCTTTTATGTATAGGCTTTTGTGTATAGGCTTTTGTGTTGGCTTTTATATTGGCTTTTATACTGGCTTTTGTGTTTGCTTGTAAGTTGGCTCTTGTGTTGGCTTATTTGACAAGTTATTTTTGTCAATGTATTTAGTGAATTGTTCTCTTTGACTTGGAAAGTATCTCACCCTTTTTATGGCAGCATAATGCTTACCGCCATATTTGTAAGCAACAACAACAAACTAAAATTCCAAAAATCCAAAGTACTCTAAGGTTAATGATTGACTATCAACTCTTACATTTACCTCCATCCCAACGCCTAGTCAAAAATATTATTGTATTTTTCTATTTTTTCCTAAAAAGTTGAATTGGGAAAGTAGGCTACATGTTTAAACTATAATAATATCGTATGGCCTCGGATGCCGGGTGCAAGCATTGTTAATTGACACCCAGAGGCCAGATTGCGTGTCGAATTTAATGCTCGTTGGAGCGCCATGGATGTCAGGGAGGTTAGATATCTAAGCTCCTTGACGCTATACCGCTTTCTAGTAGAGAAATGAGGAACTTTGTGTTGGCGGAAAATCCCGAGATTAATTTTGCCATTATGAACTCGGCCTACTGAATTCAAATGGGTTATTTAACATGCCAACGACGTATGGCATGAGTATCGTGATTCTTGTCGCCTTTCAAAAATCACTTACGATGGCCAGGAGCGAACCTGCAAGCTTGGGGTTGGTAGTCCGACACTTTAACCACACACCCACCATGGCAAGCATGTTTAAACTAAAAATCATATAAAGTTAAACTCCTACACCTACCTCTATCCCACTCGCAGTCAAAAATAATATTGTATCTTCAAATTTTTCTAAAAAATATTTTGAAAATGGGTTTATTTCCAAAATTAGGAATGTTACAAAAAAGTTTGTTTAACATAAATGAATGGTCCTTACCCCTTCTACCCGCAAACCAAGTTTCAAGTCCCTAGGACAAAAACCAAAGAAGTTCAATTTTGAAAGTAGGCGATATTTTTAGAACCAAGCATTTTGAAAAGTGTTGTATAGGCTTAAAATAATGGATTAAACGAGTGACACTAGCCGCTTGGCTACACAGACCCCACCCCACTGCCCCCCCCCCTACTGTAATTTTTGTCCTAGACTTGAAACTTATTTTAAGGTATAGGGGGTATAGACCTTTCATTTACGTCAAACAAACTTTTTGTGAAATTCTTACGTTTCCAAATTTTAGCCAATTTCAAAATTGGAATTGAGAAGTTCTGGAGGTAGTTTGAGATTTCCAAGTTCCACTAGTTTCAGATTTGCTGCCTGGAACGTTTTAGCGTTGTCTGTGTATATCGTGTGGGGTAGGCCACGTCTTCCAGCGAATCGCTGAAGTGCCATAAGGAACTTATCCTGTTCAAAGTACAAAGTGCACTGCTCGCGTGGTAGCACACGTGAAGAGACCAATATATGCCGTGTTCATATCTCTCCCCACCTTGATATACAGGGGACCAGCAAAATCTATCTCCGTAACGGCGAATGTCTTGGAAGGCTGTACTCGTTCAAGCGGCAGTGGTGCTTCCATCTGTCGTCCTCGTGGATTCTTCAAGATTTTACAAGCGAGGCAAGTGTGTCAAATATTTATGATGGTCTGACGAGCTCTGAGGATCCAAAACTCGGTTCGGAGCTCGGATAATATGATGCGAACGCCGAAGTAATGGAGGCGGGTGTGTATTTGTAGAATAAGTAGTTGTGTGAAGCGATGTGAACAGTCAAGGAGCAATGGATTTATTTGTTCCCTATTCCGGTCAGCAAACTGCAGTCGACCTCCTAAACGTACGAGTCCATCTTCCAAGAAAGGGTTATAACGTGCAATTTTTGATCCTTTTGGCAGTGGCAAGTTATTTTGAAGTGCTGGCAGTTATCCCGGGAAAGCATCTCTCTGTACCATTCGTATCCAATACATACGTGATGCTGTTAATTCAGTGGCAGTTGATTCTCCGGATGATTTTTTCGAGAACGGGTGTTGATTGCGAAACGTAGTATCCATGCAGTAGTACGAACGAGCCTCCAGTATGAACTGAATTTGGAAGCGTCGATGAGGCCAGTAGGTGTAGTCACGGACAAATTTTGGTGTGTGTTTTTGATCACCTTTTCCTCCGGAAGCAATTGGTTGATTGCTGGAGTATGCACCGCCCTATTAAAATAAACATATTCTTGGCGTGCCTCCCAGCTGCATCACTGGAACCAACTAGAAAAGAAAGGAGTACGCAGTGGAAATGGATGTTAATTTCTGACCCGTGCTGGGCCCGTACTTGCAGGCCAGATGTGCCGAGCGACTCCAGACTCCGTGAAGGTGGTCCCACGACGAGTGATAGGAATACCCTCCTGGTGCTAGACAGCTAGAATAAGTTAGGCCTAGGTTTGAAGAGAGAGAGAGAGAGAGCGAGCAGCCCGATCGCCAAACACTACTAAATGAGACACATGGGTAAAGAAATGGAAATTTAATGAATTGAAACCGAACACACAAAGAAACCCAGCCAGAATAACACACACAAAAAAGAATACCCTTCGCCTAGGGGTCAAATAAAGTCACTTTCAAACGGGGAAGATAAATATAAATAACAATAAATAACTTACGATAGTAAATAACGTTAACAAATTAAATTCATACCTGTGCTCACTTCGGTGAAAACGATGTAAAAAGGGAGGAAGTAAAAGATCAAGAGGCAATCGAGCCGGTCGCTGGTCAACAACAATCACTTCTCTGCCTAGAGATGGATGGTTGTCATGACGACCACAAATAACAAGCATAGCAAAGATAAAACAAGAGGCTGTGTGCGTGTCGCAGAGGCTGTGGCGAGCAATGGGGATGCGATCGAGCTGGCAGTCCCCAGAGAAAAGAAATGCAAAAACCAAAGATACTACAAGGAGAAACAAATGACGTCAAGTGTCCGTGAAATATATCATGATACATACACGCAATCAAATACACAAAATGCCAGCCGTCGATGCAGTAATAAAACACAAAGCAACTCGTGCTTGTAGGTAGTCTAGCAAAACATGCTAAACCTATATGGTCCCCAACTTACGTTCCGAGTTCGAGCTGAATACGGTAAGGCCTACTTAAAGTTACCGCCGTGATTCAGTTGCACGAAGCATGGAATGAAGGGAATACATAAGGGCTAAAATATATGGTGTCATGCCTCGTGTTGGGAGAATGGTCGAAACGCCAACGTCCACAAACAACGGGAGACCCATTCGAAGATATGCCCAATCAAAACAGCATCAATGCACCTGGCAGCAAGAAAAACATACACTCACAAAATCACTCGCAGATATATTTCACGGCACAAATAAAAGGTTAAACAAAGACTCAAACAAAATAAAACAGGAGACCGCCATTACGATTGGTTCCACAGCAAATCCAAGCACACGACGAAGATCAAAAAGAAAGGTTAAATTTAGGAAATGAGCATAGTGGACACAAGGTTAGATGTATTACTTACATGAGTAAATGGAAGGCTTCGGCATAATAACAATGTTAAATAAAAAGGAAAAACATTACATTTTAAATAATAAGGCGGAGAGCCTCAAGGCACGTCCGGACAGAACGTATCTCACATGGCGACTGAGTCTACCGGGACGGCCGCCAAAGAAAATAAAGAAATGAGAGATGTTAAACATGGCTCAGGATCCACATCACCCCCCAAACGAAAAATTATTTATAATAATAAAAGATTTTTCTTTTTACATCACTAAGCACCACCGCTTTGAAATCAATCATGTCCCAAGTGTTCCAAAATACACAACATCCTTATCACACAGGTGGTTTGTCAACAACTATAACAGTACACAAAATATGAGGGGGGAGGGTGATCGATATAACAGTCACTTAAGCAATTGAGCCATATCAGAAAGAATACAGTTATAAAATGAAGTAATATATAAAAATAATCAGATCGCTTCGGCGATCGCAATATCAGGACAAAACTCCTTCGGGGTCCCCAAAGGCGCGCGTTCCTTTGACGATCCCTGGGCTTGTCATAATGGTATTACGGTTCGCCTGCGCGTTACAATGACAAGAAAAGTAGATAGAGACACGGACGAAAATCATAAACAAAAGACTTTCGCCCTTTGACGCCGAAGTCTGCCATTTTCCTTATACCCATCATGAAAGTGACGTAATAAAATAACAAAGAAGCGATATAATGTGTCCATTATTTATAGAATATAAATTCTCTACTGGCCGAATTCGCAAAAATACATATTTTTACAATAAAAATTAAGTTACACAGAGTATGTAGGCCTATTTCTTCTTGTATTATTTTCTTTCTTGAGCTCGTAAATTTGTACTTGACTCTGCCTCGGTCAAAATTGGTTCAATAATAGGCAGGTTAAGGAGACGCCATATGAATACTAGCTTCCTTGGATAACATAAGCAAATTATGATTGGCTAACCTACGCAGAAAAAGGACAACATTAATCACAGCAAATAAGAAGGTTACACAATAAATGGTTTCAATTGAGATATGTGAGCTCTGGATACATCGGTGGGATTCTCCTTGGAGATCAATTCAACAGTGACAGGTGTTAAAAATCTAGTGATAGTTTTGGGCGTGCTCCAGCGAAGCATTAGCTTAGCTGACTCCTTATTCTTGGCCGAACTCTGTGGGTGCAGCCGCACTAGCACGTCGTCATTCACCTGAAAACAAACAGGTTGCCAACCCTTGTTATAGCGAGACGCCACGCGATCTCGTGCCCTTTTCAGATGCCGTACAGCAACTTCCCATTTTTCTTTGACTGAGGTACGGCGGGATGGCGCAGCCAGATAATCTATTTTCCACTGAAGCTGAAGTGGATCAACAATACGCCTTCCTAAAACAATTCCGAAGGGGTAGAATTCGTCGATTCATGAAGAGCAGTGTTAAATCCTAAGGAGAAAAACTGAAGATTTGCGTCCCAACGTGACTGATCTGCGTTGTGGAACGCACTCAAGCAAGCCTTCAAGTTACGATGAAACCTTTCAACGTGATTTGGCTGAGGGTGGTAGGGTGCCAAAAAGACATGATCAATTCCCCAAGAAAAACACATTGATCTAAAAGACTTGGACCGGAAAACGCTCGCGTTATCGGACACTAAAAACTTTGGAGGACCAAAAACACCAAAAATATGATTGGTCAAAAGCCTAACAGTGGTACGTGTCGTGATTTCCCTGACAGGAAATAACCATACAAATTTTGAAAATCCATCAACGACAGTAAGTATAGCTTGATGACCAGAAGATGACCTAACTAGGGGACCAAAATAATCTATAAACAGGCGCTCATTAGGATATGACATCGTGTCAGCGTGGTGAAGTCCAATGCGAGAATTCTTTGCTGGCTTAGAACGTTGACACGTAACACATTTTCGGACGAAAGCAAAAGCATCCGAAAAAAAAATGAGGCCAGAAGAATTCCTGAGAGATTTTATGGAAAGTCTTCGTCATACCTAAATGTAATCCAAAACAGGATTCATGGAAATACGCCAAGAGCATACTTCGTATATTCTCTGGCACGAAAATCCTACATTTCGAAGATCGAGGAGCGGTATGCACTATAACATCATTGCGCAATGAAAACTCAGATACACCAGGATCTTTCCCGAGAATTTTTTCACGCAATGTGACACAAAATGGGTCATCTGCTTGGTACGTACGGATGTCAGTAAAAGACCATGGAATGTGTTGGAGAAGATTCACTGGCTCGGGGATCTCAACAATGGGAGGAGGTTCCTCAAACATGCGTGACAAACAATCCGCTACAACATTTTCACTGCCTCTGACGTGAATGATGTCAAAGCTGAAAGAGGATAGACGAAGAATCCAACGATTTATACGTCCCAATTTTTTGACATGCGAGCGCATCCAGGACAGAGCTTCATTGTCGGTATACACTATGAAATGCCGATGTTCTAGAAAAGATCTGAAACGTTCACAGCCGAATACGACAGCCAGACTTTCTTTCTCGAAAGTGGAATACCGGCGTTCGCAATCATTAAGCATCCGACTGGCAAAAGCGATGGGTGCCAAATTACCATTCACCTGCTGACTAAGCACACAAGAAACTGCGACATCACTCGCATCACAATGTAACATAAAATGTTTCCCAAAATCCGGAGTTCGAAGGACGGGAGCAGAAGAAAGACATTCTTTCAATTTCTCAAAGGCGAGACACTGGTCGGGGCCCCACACGAATCGTACATTCTTCTTCTTCAAATAATTCAGGGGCGCTGAAATGTCCGAAAAGCCCTTAATGAACCTACTGTAAAAGCCTGCCATTCCCAAAAAACGTCGGACTGCTTTCACATTCGTGGGAGTAGGGAACTCTTGGATACATTGGACACGCTCAGGGTTCACTTCTATGCCCACATCCGAAAGAATGTGACCTAAAAATTTGATTTGCTTAGAAGCCAAAGAGATTTTGTCCGGGTTAACAGTGAGTCCAGGTCTCCGAAGACGACATAGGACTTCACGTAAATGGATCAGGTGATCCTCAAAAGACTGACTGTAAATCACGAGGTCATCAAGATAGTTAAACACAGATGAATACTTTAAATCTCCAAATAACTCGTCCAAAACCCTACTCAAAACTTGTCCGCCGATAGAAATGCCCATGGGTAACTTATTGAACTCAAAAAGGCCGAACGGAGTGGAGAACGCAGTTACCTTACGGCTCTCGGGATCGAGAGGAATTTGATAGTGTGCACAATTCAAATCTAGGACGGAATAGTACTTCGCCCCGTGAAAATGCTGAAAAGCGCTCTCCAGAGTTGGAAGGGGAAAGTTGTCGAACACCACCTTAGAATTGAGTCGACGATAATCAACTACTAAACGAAAAGTACCCTCTTTCTTAGGCACCAGGAATGCTGGACTACCATAAGAAGACTTAGAAGGACTCACAACACCGCGTGCCTTAAGATCATCAATATATTCTCTCATGGCAATGAGTTTGGGTGGAGAGCACGAAAATGGCGCCGACCTAACTGGAACCTCATCAGTTAAATCAATATGACACTCGTAGCCGATAGCGGAACCCAGTTCCGACGTGAGAACATCTGGAAATTCATTCACCAAATCAGATAAAGCGTCACGTTGACTCGTGAATAAAGTAGGAGGGATTAGAACAGCAGAGATACCAGAAAAATTACAAGGAACACTCGCTTCACAAGTATTAAAATGAAACCGCTCCTTGGATTTAAACAAAAAACTGAAGGAATGATCCGAAAAATCAAGCCTCAACCCTGCTTTGTGCATAAAATCAGAACCTAAGATCATAGGCGTAGATAAGTCATCCACCACATGGAAGTTCCAATCCCAAGAATAACCACATATCTTAATATGACATGTTACAACGCTAGAAACAGAAATAGATGACTTCACCGCAGAATAAAATTTCAAACCCCCATCTTGTGGACAAATCTGAGTAACAGGAAGCTGTTCCGCGATGGAGCGCTGAATAAATGAACGTGAAGCACCAGAATCCAGTAAAGCGGGTATCGACAATTTCTTAACACTTACAGGGACCCAAGGACAGAAGTTTCCAGTCGTGGAAATGTTCATTTCCCGGCGAACTTCATTGCATGGCCACTCCGGCGGGTCTAAACCGGGGACCCATGCTCGTTTCCCTGACGCGAAGCACATCTAGGACAGGCTATGTGCGTCACGTCACGAAGACCACATGTGTGACAAAACACACGAGAGGGCGCACGGCAGGAATTAAAATGATGCCCCAAACGATCACAATTCCAACATTTTATACGTTATACATGTTCGGGTTTCGAGGTAACTGTTGATCCTGAGGAGCGGGATTCGCAGAAGAAGTAGCATTGGGAATACTCCCGACAATATGCGAGTGGGGACGGTTAACTGCCCGGTCCTCCTGACGAGATATTGAAGATGGGTTCGCAGTCCTCTGAATCTGGGATTGCGCGCATGCAGTCTCTGGAAACAAACTGTCAGCGGGGAGGGGTGGGGGTACATATGACTTGCGCAGGCGCCGATTGAACTCGCATTCACGTCCTTGATCAACAACGTCAGCCACACTATACACACTGGACCGGCGTATGAAAGACTTGTACTCAGGTGCTAGATTTCTATACACAATATCAACAGTTTCAATAAGGGGAAGGGGCTGCGACAACCTACTTATTAAAGTCATTAGCCCAGTAACAAAATCGTCTACAGGCTCTTCCAAACCCTGGGTACGGCGATGAATTTCAGCCTTCAAGTCATGTTCAAAATCATAAGTCGTAAACCGCTCCTTTATTGACTTACAGAAATCAACCCACGAGATGAAAGATCTGTTGGTAAGTCGATACCATTTTAAAGCTAAACCACTCAACAATAACGGTAGGCAGACAACAATGTCGTCTGGTTCGAGGTCATAACAATGGCAGAGTTCACTGACCCTGTCTAAGAACTCAAATACAGACGAAACTCCCAGTTCACCAGAAAATGAAATTCCCCACTTGGACACTATATTGGCTACGCCTCCCTTGCGATGGCCTTTCACCTCAGTCAATGGATTAGTGTCTATCCCACAGACACTTTCAAACGATAGCAGATCATCGTCAGACTGGATGAGCTCCTTCCTCACGTTACAACCTGGGAGAGAATACATGGCTAAACTACAGAAGTACTGCTAGCTACAATTCAAAACAATAACTACAAATGTCTTGCCTCCGTCTGCGCCTGAAATGAGTACGAAACAAGAAGTAGGGTTGTTTAGTACATTACCAATGCTGGGGTTCGTTGATAGGGTCCAACTCATTGCACTCTCCTTACAGTTTGTTATTTTTATGGTCCATACTCCTTGGAAGTTCACATTGACTCTTAATATTTGTTTGCATAGTATGCAATAAGGAACATGAAACAAAATAAAAACAACATTGAAAACTATGCAGCGAAATATTAAAATCCAATGGATATGGCTAAGCGACCAGGAGACTTAACCTCGCAACTGATACCATCTGCACCGCCCTATTAAAATAAACATATTCTTGGCGTGCCTCCTAGCTGCATCACTGGAACCAACTAGAAAAGAAAGGAGTACGCAGTGGAAATGGATGTTAATTTCTGACCCGTGCTGGGCCCGTACTTGCAGGCCAGATGTGCCGAGCGACTCCAGACTCCGTGAAGGTGGTCCCACGACGAGTGGTAGGAATACCCTCCTGGTGCTAGACAGCTAGAATAAGTTAGGCCTAGGTTTGAAGAGAGAGAGAGAGAGAGAGAGAGAGAGCGAGCAGCCCGATCGCCAAACACTACTAAATGAGACACATGGGTAAAGAAATGGAAATTTAATGAATTGAAACCGAACACACAAAGAAACCCGGCCAGAATAACACACACAAAAAAGAATACCCTTCACCTAGGGGTCAAATAAAGTCACTTTCAAACGGGGAAGATAAATATAAATAACAATAAATAACTTACGATAGTAAATAACGTTAACAAATTAAATTCATACCTGTGCTCACTTCGGTGAAAACGATGTAAAAAGGGAGGAAGTAAAAGATCAAGAGGCAATCGAGCCGGTCGCTGGTCAACAACAATCACTTCTCTGCCTAGAGATGGATGGTTGTCATGACGACCACAAATAACAAGCATAGCAAAGATAAAACAAGAGGCTGTGTGCGTGTCGCAGAGGCTGTGGCGAGCAATGGGGATGCGATCGAGCTGGCAGTCCCCAGAGAAAAGAAATGCAAAAACCAAAGATACTACAAGGAGAAACAAATGACGTCAAGTGTCCGTGAAATATATCATGATACATACACGCAATCAAACACACAAAATGCCAGCCGTCGATGCAGTAATAAAACACAAAGCAACTCGTGCTTGTAGGTAGTCTAGCAAAACATGCTAAACCTATATGGTCCCCAACTTACGTTCCGAGTTCGAGCTGAATACGGTAAGGCCTACTTAAAGTTACCGCCGTGATTCAGTTGCACGAAGCATGGAATGAAGGGAATACATAAGGGCTAAAATATATGGTGTCATGCCTCGTGTTGGGAGAATGGTCGAAACGCCAACGTCCACAAACAACGGGAGACCCATTCGAAGATATGCCCAATCAAAACAGCATCAATGCACCTGGCAGCAAGAAAAACATACACTCACAAAATCACTCGCAGATATATTTCACGGCACAAATAAAAGGTTAAACAAAGACTCAAACAAAATAAAACAGGAGACCGCCATTACGATTGGTTCCACAGCAAATCCAAGCACACGACGAAGATCAAAAAGAAAGGTTAAATTTAGGAAATGAGCATAGTGGACACAAGGTTAGATGTATTACTTACATGAGTAAATGGAAGGCTTCGGCATAATAACAATGTTAAATAAAAAGGAAAAACATTACATTTTAAATAATAAGGCGGAGAGCCTCAAGGCACGTCCGGACAGAACGTATCTCACATGGCGACTGAGTCTTCCGGGACGGCCGCCAAAGAAAATAAAGAAATGAGAGATGTTAAACATGGCTCAAGTACCAGATGGCAGGGTGAGTAAGCCATGACGGTCCATGCGACCACATTTTCAGGGAATGTATTTTATCTGCAATGAACCATCGTGAGAGGTGATCAGCTGGAATATGATGTCCTGGGCAGTCCCTCCGTTGTGTGCGAGTCGTGTAGGTTTGTATTTTCGTGACACGATTACAGACAAAGGTCTTCCATTTGTTTGGATTACTGCGTATCCAACCTAAAGCCACAGTAGCTTCTGTCCACAGTACTGCCTGAGTGATGTCGAAACCTGTTGATTTGCAGAAGTAATGCAGTAGTCGTGTTCCTGCCAGTGCAGCTAGAAGCTCTAATTGTGGTAAGGTTACCCTTTTGACGGGTGCTAGTCTGATCTTGCTGCAGCCTAACCGGATCACTATCCCATCTTCTAACGATTAACGAACATACAAGGCCGTTCCATATACCTTCTCCGAAGCATCGCAAAAGACGTGAACTTGACAGTCATTTTCTCTTGACGTAGCGAGCCATCGAGGAACTTGTACTTGTGACAATGAAGGCAAACTGGACACCCATTCATACCACTGTGATCCCAGGTCAGGAGGCAGAGTTCGTCCCAACCAATGCCTCTGCACCACGTCTCTTGAAATAACAGTTTCCCCACAACAGAAACCGGTGAAAATAGTCCTAGTGGTTCATAGAGCATGGAAGTGGCTTGTAGGAGCTCTCTCTTCGTAGTCGGTTCATCTTGAACCCTTTTTGAAAGCTCTTCCAGGCATACGAGGAAGCAGTCTGTGTCTGGTTTCCAAACTACACCTAGAACTTGCGTGCATGCTTCAATCACCTGGCCTTCGGCTTTTCAGATCAGCCTCAGTTCATCGGTGTTAGAGCCCCATTTTGCTAAAGGAAAGCTAAGCAACTTCATCAAAGCAGTGAGCTCATAGTAGAGGGCAATGACGTGATTGTCAGTCTCACCGCCTGCGGCAAAATCGTCCATGAACGTGTTATCGTCAATAAGTGGCGCGGCCATGGGGAATTTCATCTTGCGCCTGTCAGCGTGTTCCCTCAGTGCAGCGGACAATAAAAAGGGGCTGCAGGTGAGGCCGAATGGTAGTCGAGTGAAGCGGTAAGTGGTAACTTCGGGTCCCGTGAAGTAGTTTCCTTTGCCATCGTCGATAATGTTGTACCAGAGGAACCTAGTCAAGTCTCTGTCCATTTCATCTAGAATCAACTGCAGGAACGCTTCTCTACAGTCACTGACGATCGCGATGAGATGCAATCTGAACCGCAGCACAATCGCTAAGATCTCTGGCAGCAGGTTGGGTCCCATTTCTAATGCCTCATTGAGAGAAGGTGCATTAGGTTCATGGGACAACGCGTCGAACACAATCCTCCACTTAGTTTTTCCAAGCTTCTCCTTCTTTACCACCTGGTGAGGTAGATAAAACATTGCGTCGGACGAATTTGTAACAGAAGGAACTTCTACGTGCCATTTCTTCATAAAGTCTAAAATCTGACTATAGTACATCAAATGATCATCACGTTCAAGTCTTCTCTCAAGGTTGCTCAGTTGTATCTCTGCGTTTCTTAGGTTGTTTGGAAGAGCTACACCTTTCTTCTTAGGAAGAGACACTACTCTTCCTTGCTTTTCCACGCAAAATGACGTATGAAATTCTTCCAGTATCACCAAATCCTTGGTGTTCAGTGACTGACTCGGATTGTCGGTTATTTCCATGATCTCTTAAGTCCCACTAGTGCCTGATCTCCGAGTTCAGAGGTACTGATGATCCATCGGTATTGGTGAAATTAACAGCCGCTGAGTTCACAGATAGTCCTGATCGACTGCCTCTGAGAATCCATCCGAAGATGGAAGGGATCAACACCGCAGATGACGAAGTTCGTATCGGCGAGTTGTCCTTCACAATCTTCTAGTATAAGTCGCCGTCTATCATGATCTCGATGGGAAGGTCTTCCCTCAAATCGGTCTTTGGGTCCGCCAGCTGCAATTTCCGGGTCTGAGCCAGTGCCTTAATATCTTGTGGGATAGCTGGTTGGGGAGATAACGTGCGAGAGCATTCAAACGCGCGGACATGTACCGTGGAATTCGTCCAGGCTCCCCTCATGTTGAACCTAATAAGCCTACGTTTGGTAGAAATATTGGACTGAGACTCGAAAGGGCAAACAGTAAGCTCTTGTTGGTCAATGACATCTAGTTTCAACTCGTCCACGAGGGTTCCAGCGATGACTCTCGACTGACTCCCACTGTCCATTACACGGCGAGTAAGCTTACTCAGTCCCGTGGGTCCTATTATCTTCACTTGGGCAGTTTGCAGATATGTGAATCCTGGCAACAGAGGTAGGGTTGTTCTGTTCTGTCTTTCTTTTGCCGTCGTCGCAGACAAGACCTGTGATGTTTCTTCTTACAGTTGGCACATTGCGCCTTTCCGCTCATTCCGCAACTTGAATCAGTATGCCCACGTTTCAGCCACAGAAAGCATCTATTCGTTTTCTTGAGACCGTTTCTCCGCTCGGTGACGCCTAATATTTCCTTACAGTTCTGAGCCCAGAGGCCGTGAGACTCACAGAACACACAAAATGGTTGAGTAGGTCGGGTAGCTTTTACAGGTTTCGTTCTAGACTTGGAATTTATGTGGAGTGCTGCTGCAGTTGATGGGAGATCAGACAAGGATGAATGATCACCGCGGACCTTCTGTGTAGTGAGCGCAGCGTCAACTTCTGCGCCCAGGAATGCCATCAGTTTTAGTATGTTCCCTTTGGAGAGTCCTTCCTGTTTTACATGGATGATCCGTCAACTGGGAACGTGCGGAGTATCTTCGGAGCAAGAACTCTGCCATACCCGTTGATATCTTCTCCAAGTGCTTGAAGTATACGGTAAGTCAATAAAAGTTTAATTTAGAGCCTAAGGGTTAGGATATTGGATCGGCGTCTAGAGAATAGAGAATTATCCGGTTCTTGTCGCCGTATCGAGCCTAAAGCATTATTTTGGTACCTTCGTACGTGCCCGCTATTAAGGCAATGCCCTCGATTAGGTGCTCAGGTTCTCCTTCCAGGTAACCGCGTAAGAAGATATGTTTATGTATGATTGACAATGAATGGTCCCTGTCTATCGACTGCTCGAACTGCTCCCAGAAGCATGTCCAGGTTTCTATGTCTCCTGTGAAGTGTTCAAACTTAATCGGGGGAAGTCTCAACATGGCTGATGGGACGGCTGCTGTGGTGCTTGGGTCAATGGTCTTGACGTTGGCCGTGGATATAGTCATTCTATTTTCAATTATATTTGAAAGATTTATAATTGCCCGTTCAGAAGGATCTATATATTCCTCACACTTCTGCTTCATAGTCACCGTCATGAAGTTGTTCGTGTACCTCATCATCGAGAATGATTAGTCAAACCAAGGTCTCTTGGAGTCTCTCCCTGCAGTATTGAAAGTCTTCGAGGGGTGAATCGTCCCGTTAGTTTTCCTATGGAAGCAAGGAACCGTGTAATATTCCCTCTCTCCCGGGTCCGTCTTCGCTTAAGAGTGGCTAGCTGTTTCTTACAATTCTCGTCCGTCATTGTTGTCTTGTGAGGCGGGTCGTAATACTTCGTTGTATCCCCAAGTCACTCTTCGAGTGCGTATTGGAAGGTTGACTTGGTTCTTCGAACCGCTATGATCACTGCAAGTGAGTGTAAGAAGAATGGCTTAAGTTCCTTGAACGTCCACTAGGATCCCTGCACGTGCGTGTAAGAAGAATGGCGTTAGTTTCTCAAACGTTCGCTAGGATCTCTGCACGTGCGTGGTCTCGATAGCTTTTGAATAAAAATCCAAAACGGCGTGCAGAATATCAGATCAAGTGACCAATTAATACTTCCATGCATGAATCGTTCAGGATGAATGGAATCTCATTTTAAGTCTACCGCCACTACAAATATGTATATCAGTCATGCATACGAGTAATAGCAATCCAGTATCCTCAGTAAAACTGTACATCTGACCACTTAGCTGTAGCATCTTCTTCCCACCGTGTCGTATTGCTGCATCCAGTCAAACTTCCCTCTATTCTTTACGTGCTGATTCTTGCGTGATAATACCTCAAATCAACACCTGCGTAACATCAGTTGTTGCTGTTACAGTTGTTTCTCCAGTAATCCCGGTGAGTTTCGGCATCAAATGTTACGTCATGAATAAAGACGAAACGGCACTTTCACACTATCTTTAATACCAGCTAACTGACACAGAGTTAACAAAACAAAACAAGGATAATGCATATACAGATAGCGCTATAAAGTCATGGATTCCTCACAGTCTTATATGTGTGGAAATGTCACTATACCGGACACAGTAAAAGTATTATATCACTCTATGTACAAACAAATTCAATTGTAATAAAAATAAAATACATCAAATAATGTTTAACAGAGGCGATTTATTGGTACCAATTTCTATGTAAATTTAAATGAAAACACATCTCACCCAGAATCAAAAGCTAATATAGCAAACGAAACACAAGGGCGCTTAGTGACATTATTATACCAGGTACCGGCACAGTTGGCCAATCAATACGAAGTTGTTCAAGACACATATTGTCGATTTAAATATTCATTTTTCTGTCATTTAAGGCAGTTGAAAAAGTAACTAAAACCCAACAAACTGCAGAGAAATTATATAATTAGTCATCGAATGGAATGATCTTTAGAGTTAGCAATATCTAACATCAAAATCTGTACAATGAAGACACAGGTAACGGGCCTTACCGTATGCCTTTAGCGACCGCGAGTAGGCATAATCGGTGGGGGTTCGTATCACAATTTTTCAGCGAGCGCAAGTTAATGCCTCTAGTAGATATCGTTATGTCCAGTGACCGTGCTTAAAAGCGAGATGAGGACCCGCAAGGTTTCGGCGAACGCGAGCAATTAGCGAGACTATGTATCGAGATATAGTGAGTGATCAATAGGAGGAAGAATCGCGATGTTTTGGCGAGTGGGAGTAATCAATGGGAGGTATCACGATGTTCAGGTGAGCACGAGAAATCGGCGAATAGTACTCGCAGGTATTGTAATGTTTCGTCGACCGCAAATCATCGCGAGAGTAGGACCCACGATGTTTTGTCGACTGCGAGATTAGATATAGCGATGTTTCAGAGAAAGTGAGTAATCACCAAGCGAAGGTATCGCGATATTTCACGATACTTCGGCGACCATGGATATAGCAAAGGTTCAGCAACCGTGAGTAATCGGCGGGAGTAATTCGCGAGTTTTTGCCAACTGAGAGTTATCAGCGAAAGTGAGTTCAGTAAGTATCGCGATGTTTCCACAACCGCGAGTAGATATCTCGATGTTTCAGCCATGGGCATATATCTCGATATTTCACCAAGAGCATATATCTCGATGTTTCAGCGAGTGTGAGTTATAATATACGGCGAGAGCATTTATCTTGATGTTTCAGCGAAAGTGAGTTATGATGATGAGGATAATTGCTGTTTTAAGGGCCCTAACATCTAAGTTATGGGCCCCTAATGGTCTGGGTGATAGCGAAAATGACAATGAAATGGAAACCAGAAAGAAAATTAAGTGAGAAAATACTTAAAAAGGAACTCAGATTCAAACTACTCACAAAATGGAGAGCGGTAATATAAGGTGCGTTCAAAGAGTAACGAACCGGAGGCTGTAATGCGCAAACCGGTGACGACATCGGCTAATGGTGGCGTGTGTAACGAGGTGTGGTTCCGACCAGAGCATGGAAAGTCACATCCTGTCGCTAGAGGGCACGCGTGCACATCACGTGACGATACAAAGCGAGCAGCAGCATGCATCAATCGTCCAACCCAGCCAGTCGCATTGCAAACAGTGTTATGGAGGCGTCAAACGAAGGGCAAAGCGGTGTTGTTCGATTTCTGACAGCGGAAGGAGTAGAGGGAACGGGCATTCATCGCCGAATGTCACAAGTGTACGGTGAACACTGCATGTCCCTTGCAAGGGTCAAGGCATTGCACAAGCGCTTCAGGGAAGGACGGGTGTCGTTAGCCGATGATGCCTGGTCTTGGGCACCCCCCTGGATTACCGATGACAACGTCCAGCTGGATGATGCACTCATTACCCAGGACCGCCGAGTGACAGTGAACGCCATAGCCGCCGTGGTCGGATTGAGCGTCGGAAGTGTGCACACCATCATGAAGAAACGACTTCACTTGCGCAAAGTGTGCCCAATGGGTACCCCACAGTCTTCAATCACACCAGGAAGCATGTCGAATGGCATAGTGTCTTGGTCTTGGTTGGACGATTGATGCATGCTGCTGCTCGCTTTGTATCGTCACGTGACGTGTACGCGTGCCCTCTATCGACGGGCTGTGACCTTCCTCGCTCTGGTCGGAACTACACCTCGGTACACACGCCACGATTAGCCGATGTCGTCACCAGTTTGCGCATTCCAGCCTCCGGTTCGTTACTTTTTGAAAGCACCTTATACTTACAAAAGGGAATTTAGAACGAAAATACTCACAAAAGGAATAGATTGATAAATACGCACAAAATGTAGGGTAGGTTCAAAATACGAACTAAATGAAATGTAGAGTCGAAATACCTACAAAATGCAATTGAAATTCAAAATAATTACAAAATGCAAATGAGATTGAAAATACGTTCAAAATGCAATTGAAGTTCAAAATACTTACAAAATGCAATTGAAATTGAAAATACACAGTGCAATTTAGATTGAAAAACGCCCATTTCAGTTTCTAAATACACGCAAAGTGCAAATGAAATTCAAAATACGTACTAAATGCAATTGAAATTGAAAATGCTTACAAAATGTACGGTACATTCAAACTACTCATATGGATTGACAATATTTACAAAATGCAATTTAGATTCAAAATACTTACAAAATGTAATTTAGAATCAAAACACCCACAAAATGCAATTGACAATCAAAATACCTGCAAAATGCCCACCATACAAAATGCAATTTAGATATACAATTCTTGCGAAATACGGTTTAGGTTGAAAATACTTACAAACTGCTATTGAAATTCAAAATACTCACAAATGTCCCTGCCCATATATTGAAAGACTTACTAAAAAGCAATTTAGATTGACAATCTTTACAAAATGCAATTGAGATTGAAAACACTCGCAAATGCAATTTAGATCGAAAAAAATTACAAAATGTAATGTAGATTAAAAATACCTACAAAATGTACTGCAAAAAAACGCTAAAGGGAATATAAATACACGGGGAGCCAATTAACAAAAACAGTGTGGGAATCATAAAGAGAAAAGGAAATATAATGAAAATAAAACAAGAGGTCTGACCCCTCGAAGAAGGAGGGATCAGGAAAGATGAGACAAGGGCCAATTAAGGCGGGAAAGTGAAAGACTCCCTAGGCCTCGGATACCCTAATACCGTCGGGGTTGGAAAAGAACTAGAGTTGACCAAGGGAGGTCGACAGGAAAGAAGACTGAGAGGAGCCCGGCACAAGTAAGGTGAAGCAATACCGGACTCAACTGGGGTTCCGTGGTCGCCAACCCACGTCCCACTAGATGTGAGCCCCTGGGGGGGGGGGGGGGGGGGCAGAGTGACTTATAATGTACGGTGGGAGTAGATATCTCGATGTTTCAGCGAGGGTGAGTTATAATGTACGGTGGGAGTAGATATCTCGATGTTTCAGCGAGAGTGAGTTATAATGTACGGTGGGAGTAGATATCGCGATGTTTCAGCGAGAGTGAGTTATAATATACGGTGGGAGTAGAAATCTCGATGTTTCAGCGAGAGTGAGTTATAATGTACGGTGGGAGTAGATATCGCGATGTTTCAGCGAGAGTGAGTTATAATGTACGGTGGGAGTAGATATCTCGATGTTTCAGCGAGAGTGAGTTATAATATACGGTGGGAGTAGAAATCTCGATGTTTCAGCGAGAGTGAGTTATAATGTACGGTGGGAGTAGATATCTCGATGTTTCAGCGAGAGTGAGTTATAATATACGGTGGGAGTAGAAATCTCGATGTTTCAGCGAGAGTGAGTTATAATGTACGGTGGGAGTAGATATCGCGATGTTTCAGCGAGAGTGAGTTATAATGTACGGTGGGAGTAGATATCTCGATGTTTCAGCGAGAGTGAGTTATAATATACGGTGGGAGTAGAAAACTCGATGTGTCAGCGAGAGTGAGTTATAATATACGGTGGGAGTAGATATCGCGATGTTTCAGCGAGAGTGAGTTATAATGTACGGTGGGAGTAGAAATCTCGATGTTTCAGCGAGAGTGAGTTATAATATACGGTGGGAGTAGAAATCTCGATGTTTCAGCGAGAGTGAGTTATAATATACGGTGGGAGTAGAAATCGCGATGTTTCAGCGAGAGTGAGTTATAATATACGGTGGGAGTAGAAATCTCGATGTTTCAGCGAGAGTGAGTTATAATATACGGTGGGAGTAGAAATCTCGATGTTTCAGCGAGAGTGAGTTATAATATACGGTGGGAGTAGATATCGCGATGTTTCAGCGAGAGTGAGTTATAATGTACGGTGGGAGTAGAAATCTCGATGTTTCAGCGAGAGTGAGTTATAATATACGGTGGGAGTAGATATCGCGATGTTTCAGCGAGAGTGAGTTATAATGTACGGTGGGAGTAGAAATCTCGATGTTTCAGCGAGAGTGTGTTATAATGTACGTAGGGAGTAGAAATCTCGATGTTTCAGCGAGAGTGAGTTATAATATACGGTGGGAGTAGATATCGCGATGTTTCAGCGAGAGTGAGTTATAATATACGGTGGGAGTAGATATCTCGATGTTTCAGCGAGAGTGAGTTATAATGTACGGTGGGAGTAGATATCTCGATGTTTCAGCGAGAGTGAGTTATAATATACGGTGGGAGTAGAAATCTCGATGTTTCAGCGAGAGTGAGCTATAATATACGGTGGGAGTAGATATCGCGATGTTTCAGCGAGAGTGAGTTATAATATACGGTGGGAGTAGATATCTCGATGTTCAACGAGAGTGAGCTATAATGTACGGTGGGAGTAGAAATCTCGATGTTTCAGCGAGAGTGAGTTATAATATACGGTGGGAGTAGATATCGCGATGTTTCAGCGAGAGTGAGTTATAATGTACGGTGGGAGTAGAAATCTCGATGTTTCAGCGAGAGTGTGTTATAATGTACGTAGGGAGTAGAAATCTCGATGTTTCAGCGAGAGTGAGTTATAATATACGGTGGGAGTAGATATCGCGATGTTTCAGCGAGAGTGAGTTATAATGTACGGTGGGAGTAGAAATCTCGATGTTTCAGCGAGAGTGAGTTATAATATACGGTGGGAGTAGATATCGCGATGTTTCAGCGAGAGTGAGTTATAATGTACGGTGGGAGTAGAAATCTCGATGTTTCAGCGAGAGTGTGTTATAATGTACGTAGGGAGTAGAAATCTCGATGTTTCAGCGAGAGTGAGTTATAATATACGGTGGGAGTAGATATCGCGATGTTTCAGCGAGAGTGAGTTATAATATACGGTGGGAGTAGATATCTCGATGTTTCAGCGAGAGTGAGTTATAATGTACGGTGGGAGTAGATATCTCGATGTTTCAGCGAGAGTGAGTTATAATATACGGTGGGAGTAGAAATCTCGATGTTTCAGCGAGAGTGAGCTATAATATACGGTGGGAGTAGATATCGCGATGTTTCAGCGAGAGTGAGTTATAATATACGGTGGGAGTAGATATCTCGATGTTCAACGAGAGTGAGCTATAATGTACGGTGGGAGTAGAAATATCGATGTTTCAGCGAGAGTGACTTATAACGTACGGTGGGTGTAGATATCTCGATGTTCAACGAGAGTGAGTTATAACGTACGGTGGGAATAGATATCTCGATGTTTCAGCGAGAGTGAGTTATAATGTACGGTGGGAGTAGAAATCTCGATGTTTCAGCGAGAGTGAGTTATAACGTACGGTGGGAGTAGATATCTCGATGTTCAACGAGAGTGAGTTATAATGTACGGTGGGAATAGATATCTCGATGTTTCAGCGAGAGTGAGTTATAATGTACGGTGGGAATAGATATCTCGATGTTTCAGCGAGAGTGAGTTATAATGTACGGTGGGAATAGATATCTCGATGTTTCAGCGAGAGTGAGTTATAATGTAAAAGGAAGGAAGGAAGATTGTAGTTCTACGTGACCGTGAATCTTGTGATTATGAGCCACGGGACCTCCTTTTTACGTGGAATCCGAACCACAGGACATGGCATTTCACTTCGAAAATCTCACATGCATTGGTGAGAGGCATACAGCTAGACCGCTAAGCCACCACGCCCCAAAGAGAGAGAGTGTTAATGTACGGTGGGAGTAGATATCTCGATGTTTCAGCGAGAGTGAGTTATAACGTACTGCACTCGAAATTATGAGTAGCCATAAGAAAGGAACCAACAGAGATTCGAACGGAGAGGCTGAGAAAAAGATCTGTATAAAATAAATCGTGATCTGAGTTATTTTTACGCACAGGAAGGTTGATAATGTGCAAGGAAGAGATTTATGCAATTTAAGCCTGAAGAAAGATAGTTATTTAGAGAAGAAATGAAAATTTAGTAGTCTGGATTATTTTAACCAAGGGAGAATGATTGGAACAGCGATCAGGAAAGTGCACAGTTTTGAGAAGTTCCGGGAGAGAAACCAGATTTGGTTAGCGGGTCGACGCGGAAAGGATACTTGACGGTCGGACACGCGCCAGAAAACCCAAGGTGGGGATAGCTCAAGAACATCAGATTTGATAACATGCAAGATTAATGGAAGATTACGAGGGATTATATAATTATTAAAATCATTATTTTAATATTATAACGGATTGGAGTACATCAAAAATACAAGCAAGGGAGAAGAAATGTAATTGGCAAAACAGAAATTAAATTAGATGGCTATGAGAGAAGGTATGAGCAAATAAGTGAGTTTATGAACTAGTGAGAGGCTAGCGCGGCAAATTTGGGAGTGAAACTGAACTCAGGAGGCTAGCAGCAGAGAAGGAACGAGGTTCTTATCATTCGAATATTACAAGAGGTAACACGTATTGAAATTCGCTCTACAAATAGTATGCAATGGCAGCTAAGAAAAGTATAATATTACAACCTTGTTAGCAGGAAACTACACGAGATTTATTGAATGAATATTGGAAACAAGAAGAAAATTGGAAGAGATTTATGATATATATATGCAGAATATTATACCGTCGAGTTAGAGAAAATATACTTGGAGAGATACTCCACAAATATTCACTGTTATTTAAGTGCAACTTCAGCACGATATACCAGAACACAGAAGAAAGTCTTATCGCTACGCTGCAATATTTTAAAACTTCTACAAGACACTTATTAAGATGTGTTCAAAATTAAGTCGATGGGGAGAGACTATAGCTAACGACTTTTGTGAACTGTTTTAACTTCACTAAGGAGGGAGGTTAAATCGACACTAACTAAGCGAAGTCCAGCGATGATCAAAGCGATACAACAATGGAACTTCACTGCATTACAAACAGCAGTAAGCTTGGAAACCAGGAACAAACTACTACAGCGAGAAGAGATTCACATGTTGATGCATATCACTATCTACACACTTACATCAGGAACTTCGAGAGAGCAGCCGAATGAAGAAGTATTGTAAAAGAACCGAGAGCAGAATCCAGGTCGTAGATCTAGAAGACAGAAGATGAAGGCGCGAGCGAGTGTCATTGACAGGCAGCGAGGGAGAGAGAAGGCTGGAACCTATCAGCTGGAAACCAGTCGAGGACGGCAGCCCAGTCTCACCTGCGAGCAGAACGGCAGGCACTCCGATAATGCAGCCACGCGTTTACTGGTATGTGTGCGTGCTCCCAGCGCACGCGGCCGAATTCCTTATCTGTTTAAGTCCACAGATTCTGTATCAAGCGTTCCAGACACAAGGTAGACCAGTGATCTTTAACAACTATGTAGCTAGTATTTGTTTATGGGTTATTCCAGTGTTTGACCAAAATCGGACTATTTTATTCCTAGTTCATGTTATTGTTGTTGCTATAAATTTTGATTTTTTTTCTTTGAGTCAACGGATATCGTTTGTGACGTATTTTCCAACGTTTATTGTTAGTATTTTCACATTAACTATTTTTCACTCGTGTAAGCTAATTTCTTTAGAACTTTTCATTTACCTAATTTACACCGGAGAGTGAAGTAATTTCGTTAGTGTGTTGTAACATGCGAAGCTTTGTCATGAGAGAAATTAGAGAAAGAGAAGGGATATTGTTATCCGAAATAAAGTAAGTTCGGTAGATGAACGAAATATAAATGTTAACAGAAACGTTAACCATTGTCAGGAGTGATCGACAATTGCGTTTGAGACACTCAGGTATAGACAAAGAGAATATTGCGAAACCCAGAATGTTATCACTAAAATATAAACAGTATGCGTATTTTGAAGCATAGCTGATGAATAGGAGAGGTATGATATTACAGATCAACCTATTGTCATAGAGAAGTCTTGAGAGACCACAGTAAAGATATTTCATATCGGATGAAATTAAGAAAGTGAGGTAAAGTATATTTTTATTTAGTATCGAACACGAGCAGACTTAATTCAGAAATAAACTACAAGTTGTAACGGAGGTAAATAATAAAAGCATTAGGAGGAAGTATAACATATTTGTGTGAGAAAGAATATAAATATGTAGTAAGAATGTATTGTTTGGTGAAACGAATAAGTGAAGAATAGCACGGAGTTGTATAATCGACAGAATTGATGTACGCGGAGGAAGTTGTTTCTTGAAGGTATTACAGTAGTAATATTCAGTGGGGTTACTGATTCTCTTACATTGTTGAATATATTTGAGATGATGTAGAATTTTGTGAACGTGCTAAATGAGAAAATGTATGGGAAGATTTATTGTTTAAAGAAGTGTATAGGAGACACGTAAAAGTTATTCACAGAGTGTGAAGGTTAACGGAGATTACAGCGAGAAATATGGAAGTACAGTCAACAAAGCAATTGGAAAGTTTGAATTTGTACAAGAAGGAAGTGTGAGTAGTGAGGATTAAATGGCACGCACATACAGGGTGAACGTAAAATGCCGCACTTGGAGGTCGGCATGCGGTTCCTCGTCGAAATTCACGACAAAAGTTTATGTTGCAAAAGCTAGTCCTGCCAATAGGTTTAACAGAAATGCGTGTTAAGAAACGAGGCTCTGGCATCGCTGTAACTGCATGCAGCGTGGCCAAAAACTGATCGCAGGAACTCGGCACTCTGCCGGAGCTGTCTCATTAGCTCAGTGAGACGAGGTAATGCCATAAATGCCGGTTGTGAGGACGCGCCGATGTTCGAGTCGCGTTCGTGCCATATTTTTTTCAGGTAATGTATCAAACTGCATCCAATGTACACCTCCACTATGCAATACACTATGTCTTACCGTTCCAGTTACCTGAATTTAATCATTCAAGCGTAACACGAACTTCTTACAGAGTTAAACGACCCCTTGTTTCGTCCATGGCACAAATAAAGCCAATAGAACATAATAGTGGATACAGTAACATCGTCTCTATCCAATGCGGTACAAAGAAGCACAATACTCTAGGTAGCCTACACTAGATTGCCCATTATGCTACGCACCATAATTCCATAGTGTACGTTTGACTCCAGTCTTATCTTCACAGAGCCGGTACGTACACTTACCAGCAATGCCTTCACATCTCCGCGGATGTTCAAAGCGACCTCCTTGCATTTGCAATTACTTCGCCACTCGTTGGAGCATACTTTGCTGGGCCCTATGCAACACACCTGCATCCACCATTACCGATGCAGTATGCACGCGAGCTATTAGGTCTTGTACATCTATGGGTGGAGTACTATAAACTTGTTCCATTAAGTGTCCCCACAAATAAAAATCTACTGGATTAAGGTCCGTGGAACGTGGCGGCCAGAACATTGGACCTCCACGACCAATCCATTTCCCTGAACACGCTTCATTTAAACAGTTACGCACAGACATTCCAAAGTGTGGCGGTGCAACATCATGCTGAAACCATAGCTGTCGCCGAACACCAAGTGGAACGTACGATAGAGGGGGGTAATAAACTTGTCTGGCAATAGGTAAGGGCCTAAAAGCACTCCTCCCACGATTCCAACCCACAGGCTTATGCCAAAGCGTGCCTGAATGCCACGTTCACGGGTGACATGTGGGTTGTGGTCAGACTAATAATGACTGTTGTGATGGTTGAAATTACCTTCCCGAGTGAAGCTACATTCGTCACTCCATAGCACATTCTTGATAAAATATTCGTTATCTTTAACTTATTGCAAATGCAATTCACAGAACTGTACTCCGATGATTGTGGTCTTCTGGCCGCTGGTGTTGAGTTAACGTGTAAAGATATGGATTCAGTTCTTCGTCGTGCAACACGTCAACAACCAGTGTTGGAGATGCCTGGAACTGCCTTGCAATATCACGGGTACTTAGCCGAGGTGATTGGTGAACGGTTTCCAGAATTGCGTCCTCCGTTTGTGGAGTAGGCTACGTCTACTCCTTGGACGACCTCTGTCCACTACTTGTGGGCGAAGATTACCGGTTTCCCACAGGCATTGCTCAAAGCGACGAAAATCATTCTTATCGGGATGGCGCCTTTGAGGGTACCGTGCCGCATACTCACGAGCAGCACCCAACACTAAAAGCATATCGACGTATTCACCTTTTGTGAACTCCATCATGAAGCCACCCTACATGAACTTGACAGCACCAGTTATGGTTGTGCAATGCGTGGTTAGTCGATTCATGCATGCCGTTTAATGGACCACACTGTTCGTTCTTTTATCCGTTAACGTTTTACGGACTAAGCGAGAATCCCACCATTACTGCCACTGAGGGCAGTGTCCTGGAGTTTGGGACTATAAGTCGGGGATACAACTGGGGAGTGTTACTAGCACTTTGCCGAGGCGGCCGTGGCCTTACGGTAGGTACCATCCTGGCATTTGCCCGAAGACGAAGTGGGAAACCACGGAAACCCACTTCGAGGATGGCTGAGGTGGGAATAAAGCCCCCTCAATTCATTTGGACCACCCGAGGCTGAGTAGACCCCGTACCAGTCCTCAGTCCACTTTTCAAATTTCGTGGCAGAGTCAGGAATCGAACCGCGGACCTCCGGGGTGGGAGCTAATCACGCTGACCACTACGCAACGGAGGTGACTCACACTATCATGTGACAAAATGATGTGATGTCATGCTTATAAACGCAGGTAAACGACGGGAACTGACTTAACACGCAAAAAAACTGACGTAGATTCGAACCGTAGCTCGATGGTGCATGTGGGTTTGATAACTCAACAGTCTACTCAGTGAGCTGCGACGAATAGCACGGTATTGCGGACTGATACACATTTCTCTGTACATTCCGATGCGCTTCAGTATGTGACAGTGTTGCCAGCTCCTCGCTTTCATACTTGTGGTTTTCAACAGCATCCGATCCGATTTTGCTATAGAAACTTTTGTCTTGCAATTGGATGAGGAATCGTATGCCTACCTCCAAGTGCGGCATTTTACGTTCACCCTGTATATAGAGTTGTATATAGTAATCTGAAAGTCTTGCATCGTAGTTCGAAAATATTATTACAGAATTAAAAACCGAAAATGTAAAATGGAATAGTAATGAATTTAGTTGTTTGATACACATATTCACATGGATGTAACTATATAATTTCATTAACAAACAGAAGTATTGTGTGAACTAACGAGAAGTGAGGGAAATGAACTTAATATAAGTAAAGCAGGAGGAGAAAATCGTGCAGGTCGCGATGGTTTATATAATAGACATTCATGTAAATAATAATAACAATAATTTCATGAATATTACTAGAAATAATAAGTAGAATTGGAGCAACAATGCGAATTATAATAATACCGATGTATTATGTAGGGAGATTTTTGTGAAAGGAAGTAGAATTGGAAGTGGATTAATTTGAAGATAAACACACGGTGTTTAGTAAGTGTATTTTAGTTGGTTAACTCTTTCTAAGAAAGACCACTTAAAATTAACAAATGTTTTGGTGTAGGAAGACTTAAGGAAGTCGTAGTTATGTCCAGTGGAGACATAATGTTCAGTTTTAGTGGTTATTTGATTTTTATTTCGATTTTTTTCTGATTAGGGACATGTGTGTATTGTCCTAGCCTAATAAATTTCCAGGCACTTTTTAGTTTGCTTGCTCAGTTTTTTATAAGACCTGTTTTTCATTCAATGCTGAATTACGATATAACGATACTACTAGTTCGATGCAGGCAGATTTTTCGACATAACTATAACTTATTACCCCCCGAGAGCCGAGTTGCTCAATGTGCTTTATTTTGTTTTTAGGCTGTTCCGTGTGCAACTAGTTAGTAGTATGGTTAGATATGAGTTATGTGAGTCACGGGTTCCCTAGTCATCAGTCCGGTAGGGAAATGTTGATTTCTTAGCCGGGTATTAACATCCCTACGATCCTTTTTCCATTCGTGTGGATTCTGAACGTTCACTTTGAGGAATTCGGGCGCAGTACGTTGGGAGTAGATATCTCGATGTTTCAGCAAGAGCGAATTATAATGTACGGTGGGAGTAGATATCTCGATGTTTCAGCGAGAGTGAGTTATAATGTACGGTGGGAGTAGATATCTCGATGTTTCAGCGAGAGTGTGTTATAATGTACGGTGGGAGTAGATATCTCGATGTTTCAGCGAGAGTGAGTTATAATATACGGTGGGAGTAGATATCTCGATGTTTCAGCGAGAGTTGAGTTATAATGTACGGTGGGACTAGATATCTCGATGTTTCAGCGAGAGTGAGTTATAATGTACGGTGGGAGTAGATATCTCGATGTTTCAGCGAGAGTGAGTTATAATGTACGGTGGGAGTAGATATCTCGATGTTTCAGCGAGAGTGTGTTATAATGTACGGTGGGAGTAGATATCTCGATGTTTCAGCGAGAGTTGAGTTATAATGTACGGTGGGAGTAGATATCTCGATATTTCAGCGAGAGTTATAATGTACGGTGGGAGTAGATATCTCGATGTTTCAGCGAGAGTGAGTTATAACGTACGGTGGGAGTAGATATCTCGATATTTCAGAGAGAGTGATTATAATGTTCGGTGGGAGTAGATATCTCGATGTTTCAGCGAGAGTGAGTTATAACGTACGTTGGGAGTAGATATCTCGATGTTTCAGCGAGAGTGAGCTATAATGTACGGTGGGAGTAAATATCTCGATGTTTCAGCGAGAGTAAGTTTTAATGTACGGTGGGAGTAGATATCTCGATGTTTCAGCGAGAGTGAGTTATAAGGTTCGGATATTAAGGAAAAGTCCTATTTTTTCCTGGGACTATTTTACCCGAAATCTGAAAAAATAAGTGTGAATGACGGGTCCCTGACCACGTTTAAAGCAATTTGATGTTGCCTATAAAAACATATTTCGGCCATTTTTGTTGTTTTGGTCATATTTGGTCATATTTTAGTGATATAAGGTCATATTTGGTTATAATTTCAGCATTTTTTTAAATTGAGGCGTCGTTAACAAGGTACGTGTTATCTGCGTCGAGTTTCAAACACAAGATTTCCGAATAGTGTAGTAGATATATTTTTCTTTCTTTTCACGGAACAGGCATATAGCAGGTTTAGAAGACCTAATTCCAAGAAGGCGCTCCTCTACGGACGCCTGTTAGCACATCTTTCAGGACTAGTTAGATTGCGACACTGTACGCATGAGGTCACGGAACATGACGATAGTTTGATTCCGCCTTTCAATAGGATATCACTCCAGTAGATATATTTAGCTCAGAAGCAATTAGCAAACAACGAAATGCCATGTTATATCTCGCCCAGTTCTTCCTTGCAGGGCCAAGTGAACCCTGCTCTTTCACTACCAACGGATTTCAACAGATTGGTCACACTTGTAGTACTGCAGTGAACCCCATCATGCCAAAAGTGAAGTGTAGTGAAGCTGTAAAGTTCAGAAAGTATGTGAAAGAGTTCGGTGAAGAGACGTTCAGTACTGACGAAACAATTCTTTTTTGTTCAGAAAGTATGTGAAAGAGTTCGTTGAAGAGACGTTCAGTACTGACGGAACAATTCTTTTTTGTAAAGCGTGTGAAGTTAAGGTAGCGGCGATTTAATGTGCAACAGCACTGCGCTACGGCAAGCATAAAAGCTGCGCGAATCGAAAGTCTTCTGAACAGAGCAGGCAGGCTCTCTTGGTTGATACAGCGAAATCTTCGTCAACCAAACTTTCCGATTTCTCAAAAGACCTGTGCGAAATGTTGGTATCTACCAATATTCCGCTTAACAAAGTGAACAAAGAACACTTCCGAAAATTCTTAACTAAATACACAACACAGTCGAGGCAACATTGCGAAAAAGTTATTTGCCCACCTGTTATGAAGACGCACTTCTAAAAATTAGAATTAGTGTAGGCAAAAATAGGGTCTGGGTATCCGTTGATGAACCTACGGATGTTTGTGATAGGTATGTTGCGAATGTTATAATTGACAAGCTTCTCGTGGATCGTCCGGGCGATGTATATTTACTTCATTCGGAGGTTCTACATGCAGCTAACCATTCCACAATTGCAATACTTTTTGACACTGCCAAGAAGCTTTTGTAGGTTGGTGAAGTTAAGCGAGAACGAATCTTGCTGTTACTAACCGATGCTGCACCATACATGGTAAAAGTAGCCAGGGGACTTGAGGTACTTTACCCAAAAATGGTCCATTCAACATGTCTTGCACACAGATTGCACAGAGTGGCTGAAGAAATACGGCAGAATTTTCCTGATGTTGACCGGTTAATATCAAACGTCAAGAAAATATTTGTGAAGGCTCCACTGAGGGTGGCAAAATTCAAAGTTCACGCACCTTCACTTCCTCTTCCTCCTCGGCCAGTGCTCACCCGATGGGGAACGTGGCTTAACGCGGTAAAGTACTACTGTGAACACTACGAAACTGTGCAAGAAATTGTTTGTACTTTTGACATTAGTGAGGCATCGTCAATAAAAATTGCAGAGGAACTGTTTTCCAATGATTTGTCGGGACAATTAGTATATATTTCTTCAAATTATAGAGATCTATCGAAAACTATCTCTCGACTAGAAACTGCTGGTTTAGAATTATGTGAGAGTTTGGGAATAGTCAAGGACATGGTATCCAAAGTGGAACAAGCAAGAGGTACAGTGTCAGTTGCAGTGAAGAACGAACTTAGTAAGGTGCTGGGTGCAAATGAAGGATACGCAACAATTGGTGCCATTATAGAGGATAATGGATCTGGTTTAGGCAAAAACGACACGGAGCTAATCAGCAGTGAACTGACTATGTTTAAATACGTTCCTGTGACATCATGCGACGTAAAAAGGAGCTTCTCCCTGTACAATTTTTTTAATGCACTGTAGTTCTCTGTAAGTTTGTATGATTAAATGTGTCTGGTGTATAATCACTGATCACGTTTTGTCACTTAAGACGTTTACTGTATGCTAGTGATACTCTACCTATCCCAAAATTTCATGTCATATTTCATAGATTTTTAGATCATATTTTATAGTTTTTAGGTCATATTTAGCTAGTTTTTAGGGCATATTTGCTTGCATATTTTGTACTTCTTAAGGTCTTAAACTTCCGAACCCTAGTGAGAAATAATGTACGGTGGGAGTAGATATCTCGATGTTTCAGCGAGAGTGAGTTATAATATACGGTGGGAGTAGATATCTCGATGTTTCAGCGAGAGTGAGTTATAACGTACGGTGGGAGTAGATATCTCAATGTTTCAGCGAGAGTGAGTTATAACGTACGGTGGGAGTACTGTAGATATCTCGAAGTTTCAGCGAGAGTGAGTTATAATGTACGGTGGGACTAGATACCTCGATGTTTCAGCGAGAGTGAGTTATAACGTACTGTACTCGAAATTATGAGTATCCATAAGAAAGGAACCGACAGAGATTCGAACGGAGAGGCAGAGGAAAATATGTGTATAAAATAAATCGTGATCTGAGTTATTTTTACGCACAGGAAGGTTGGTAATGTGCAAGAAAGAGATTTACAAAATTTTAGCCTGAAGAATGATTGTTATTTAGAAAAGAAATGAAAATTCTGTATTATGAATTATTTTAACCAAGGGAGAATTATTGGAATAGTGACCAGGAAAGTGCACAGTTTTGCGAAGTTTTGGGAGAGAAACCAGTTTTGGTAAGCGAGACGACGCGACAAGGAGACTTGAAGGTCGGACACGCGCCAGAAAACCCGAGGAGGGGATAGCTCAAAAACATCAGATTTGATAACATGGAAGTGACCAATAAGATTAATGGAAGATTACGAGAGACTATATAATTATTAAAATTATTTTCTTAATATTATAACGGATTGGAGTATATTAAAAATGCAAGCAAGGGAGAAGAAATTTAATTGGCAAACCAGAAATTGAATTAGATGTCTACGATAGAATATATGAGCAAATAAGTGAGTTTATGAACGAGGGAAACAGAACTTAGGAGGCTAGCAGCAGAGGAAGAACGGGGTTCTTATCATTCGAGTATTACAAGAGGCAACACGTATTGAAAATCGCTCTATAAAAATAGGATACAATGGCAACCAAGAAAAGTATAAAATTATAACAGGAGGAGATACCTTGTTAGCAGTCAACTACCAGAGATTTCGTGAATGTATATTGGAAACAAGAAGATTGGAAAAGATTTATGAAATATATAAGCAGAATATTATAACGTCCAGTTAGAGAAAGTATACTTGAAGAGATACTCTCCAAATATTCACTGTCATATAAGTGAAACTTCAGCACGATATATGACAACGCAGAGAAAGTATTATCACTACACTACAGTATTTTAAAACATCTACAAGACACTTATTAAGATGTGTTCAAGATTAAGTCGAAGGGGAGAAACTACAGCCAACGACTTTTGTGAACTGAGAATGATGTTCTAACTTCACTATGGAGGGAGGTTAAACTACACTAACTAAGCGAGGTCCAGCGATGGTCAAAACTATGCAACAATGGAACCTCACTGCAGTACACACAGCAGTAAGCTTGGAAACCAAGAACAAACTACTACATGGAGAAGAGATTCACATATTGATGTGGAATTCTCACCGTAAACATATCACTATCTACAAACGACCATCAGGAACTTCGAGAGAGCAGCCGAATTGAAGTATTGTATTGTATTGTATTGTAGAAGTATTGTAAAAGAAGCGAGAGCAGAATCCAGGTCATAGATCGAGAAGACAGAAGATGCAGGCGCGAGCGAGGGTCATTGACAGGCAGCGAGGGAGAGAGAAGGCTGGAACTTATCAGCTGGAAACCGGTCGAGGACGGCAGCCCAGTCTCACCTGCGAGCAGAGCGGCAGGCATTCCGAGAATGCAGTCACGCGTTTACTGGAATGTGGGCGCGCTCCCAGCGCACGCGGCCGAATTCCTCATCTGTTAAAGTCCACAGATTCTGTATCAAGCGTTCCAGACACAAGGTAGACCAGTGATCTTTAACAACTACGTAGCTAGTATTTGTTTATGGGTTATTCCAGTGTTTAACCAACATCTGACTATTTTATTCCTAGTTCATGTTATTGTTGCTATAAAATTTTGAAATTTTCTTTTGAGTCAACGAATATCGTTTGTGATGTATTTTTCCAACGTTTATAGTTAGTATTTTCACATTAACTATTTTTCACTCGTGTAAGCTGATCTTTTTGAACTTCTCATTTATCTAATTTACACCAGAGAGTGGAGTAATTTCGTTAGTGTGTTGTAACAAGTGAAGCTATTGTCATGAAAGAAATTAGAGAAACAGAGGGGATATTGTTATCCGAAATAAAATAATTTCGTTAGATGAACGAAATACATATGTAAGCAGAAACGTTAACTATTGTCAGGAGTGTTCGACAATTGCGTTTGAGACACTCCAGTATAGACAAATCGAATATTGTGAAACCCAGAATTTTATCACTCAAGTATAAACAGTATGCGTATTTTGAAGCATAACTTATGAACAGAAGGAGAGGTGTGATAATACAAATCAACCTATTAAGGGGAGTACGTACCTCAATTTTGGCAAAAATTGCGAAATTCGTTTTAAAGTATTTTGGTGTTCTTTGGCATGTGTACGACATGAAAACAATTTTTATTTCGGTGAAATCGCATTACAAGTACCCATAAATCGTATATTTCTTGGCCTCTGTCATTTAAAAGTGCCACACCCCCTTCTGCACGCATGACTTTAATATTTGATAACTTTCGAAAAAGTTTAGGTGTATTTATGAACATAACCTCGTTTTGAAGGCAATTCGTTGCTAAGCGATTGGTGCTACTGTCAACAAAGTGTGATGCCACTGTGATTGTTTATGTTTGATTAGTTTGGTGCATGTTGTGAGATGTTGTTACGGTTAGGCCTATTCCAAGTGTTTATTTTCAATATGCTCAGGATAAAGAAGTTCGGCAGAAGTAAGTGCCGTGGGAATCAATTTAGAAACAAGAAAAAATTCTTGCAGACAGAGAAGGTTGACGCTTTTGCTGTTACGAGCAGTGAGCATTTTCCCGCCACTCCCATAACCTCAAACAACAGTGAGGAAGGTTCAATTAGTTCTCCTATAAGTTCGTGTCATAAAAAGCTGGCAGCTTCTGAAAATGTGTAGGTATGTAAGGAGTATGATTCAGGTAGCGCCTTTACTGGTGCAAATAGTGGGAAAATATCAGTAGGATACAAGGTTATAGACGTTTAGCTCTTGTGTGCTGCTGTGAAATCGTTTCAGCAGTGCAAATTTTGTAAAAATATTGATTGTGTGACAGTTTCTGAAAAGACAGTATTTCGTAAGGGCCTAGCTTGTATCATAGTTCTTTCATGTGAAACTTGTGGAAAAGAAACCGAATTTTTCACCTAAAAATATGTGAACCGTGGACATGAGGTGAATCATCGATTTGTGTATGGCCTCAGGTCAATTGGTAAGGGGAAGGCAGGGGTGACATGCTATGTGCTATAATGAATTTGCCTACTTCTCCTACTAGATTTCATAGGTTCACAGACATTATTAGTGAGGCAGTAGAGGAAGTCAGGGAACCCAGCATGAAGGTATCCACTCAGGAGGCTATAACTGAAAATGAGGAGGTTCTAACCTACATCTCAAGTAAGATTCTTATGAGTTAATCTAAAATGTTAATTTTCACAGATTTTTCTTTTTTTATATTTAGGTACGCTCAGTTAAAAAACTATATGAGATAGAAATCTGAAATAAATGTCAGTGATACATCTATACCTGACCTCTTAAAACCAGCTACTTATTTTTGATATGTTAATATATGGGGACAGGAAAAAAATTTATTCCCAAAAATTTTCATGTAATTTTTGAAGTTTGGAAAAATATCTCCCAAAAAATAACTATGCATTTAATCCAAAATCAAAAGCCAACAATGAATAGCAGAAGCTCTGTACATCAATACTACAAAGTTTCAAATATGTAGGACAAAGGGTTTTCAAGCTGAACGTACCTAAAAATGAGAAAAATAGCATTGGCAGCATAGGCAGTACGTACTCCCCTTAAGCCTTGAAAGACCACAGTAAAGATATTTCATATCAGATGTAATTAAGAACGTGAGGTAATGTGTATTTTTATTGAATAACGAACACGAGCAGACTTAATTCAGAAAGAAACTACAAATTGTGTAACAGAGGCGAATGATAAAAGTATTAGGAGGAAGTATAACATATTTGTGTGAGAAAGAATATAAAGATGTACTAAGAAAGTATCGTTTGATTGAACGAATAAGTAAAGAATAGCACGGAGTTGTATAATTGACAGAATTGATGTACGCGGAGGAATTGTTTCTTGAAGATATTACAGCAGTAATAATCAGTAGGTTACTGATTCTCTTACATTGTTGAATGTATTTGAGATGGTGTAGAATTTTGTGAACGTGCTAAAAGAGAAAATGTATGCGAAGATTTATTGTTTAAAGGAGTGTATAGGAGACACGTAAAAGTTATTCACATACTGTGAAAGTTAACTGAAATTACAGCGAGAAAATATGGAAGTACAGTATGTCAATAAAGTAATTTGGAAGTTTGAATTTGCACAAGAAGGAAGTGTGAGTAGTGAGGATTAAATGCCACGCACATATATAGATTTGGATATAGTAATCTGAAAGTCTTGCATCGTAGTTCAAAATATTATTGCAGCATTATTAAACCGAAAATCTAAAATGGAATAGTAATGAACTTAATTGTTTGATACATATATTCACATGGATGTAACTATAAAATTTCATTAACAAACAGAAGTATTGTGTGAACTAAAGAGAAGTGAGGTGAAATGAACTTTATATAAGTAAAGTAGGAGTAGAAAATCGTGCAGGTCGCAATGATGTGAATAATAGACATTTGTGTAAATAATAATAATAATAATTTCATGAGTATTACTATAAATAATATGTAGATTTGGGGCAACAACGCGATTAATAATAATACCGATGTATTATGTAGGGAGGTTTTTGTGAAAGAAAGTATATTTGGAAGTGGATTAATTTGGAAGAAAAACACACGGTGTTTAGAAAGTGTATTTTATTTGGTTAAATATTTGAAAGAAAGATCACTTATAAATAGCACAAATTTTAGAGTATGAAGACTTAAGGAAGTCGGATTTATGTCCAGTAGAGACATAATTTTGAGTTTTAGTATTTATTTTAATTTTTATTTCGATTTTTATATGATTAGGGACATGTGTGTATTGTCCTAGCCTAATAAATTTGCAGGCACTTGCTCCGGTTTTTATAAGATCTGTTTTTCATTCGATGCTGAATTGCGATATAACGATACTACTAGTTCGATGCAGGCAGTTTTTTTTGACATAACTATACCTTATCAACCCCGAGAGCCGAGTTGCTCAATGTGCTTTATTTTGTTTTAGACTGTTCTGCGTGCATTTAGTTTAAGTAGTATGGCTAGATATGTGTTATGTTAGTCAAGGGTTCCCTAGTCATCAGTCCGGTAGGAACATGTTGATTTCTTAGCCGGGTATTGACATCCCTAGGAACCTTTTTCCATCTGTGTGGATTCTGGACGCTGACTTCAAGGAATTCGGGCGCAGTACGGTGGGAGTAGATATCTCGATGTTTCAGCGAGTGGGTCTATGTATGGCGAAAGCATATATCTCGAAGATTCAGCGAGAGGGAGTCATAAATCATAATCAGGAAGTCTACCAAAACAAACGAAAAGATTTCCCTGACAATTCGCTGATTTTTTCAGGATAAATCAGAAAATTCCCTGAATAACAGCAGCCACCATAATAAATATGTAAAACAGAGTTCGAGCTTAACTTGCATTTCAAAAAGTTCTTGATTTTAAAGGTTAGCATGACAAAAAAAACAGAAATATATATTTTCCTATATTTTGCCAATTTCTAAATTTTTCATCCTGAAAAACTATTTTACTTGCGAGTATTGAAAGTAGCTTGTCAATAGTAATGCTCTCGAAAATCATACAGTTATACATTCATATGCAAATACACCGTCTACACTTGTAATTGGTGTCCTCTATCTTGCAAGAAATGAGAGCTTACTGATTTAACGTCAGTACGAACATACAACAATCATCACCAGAATATACTTTTCGCCCATAAAAGTTTAAATGCTTAATTTCCTATTATTCAAGGGTGGACCTTGTAAAACTAAAATTCCCTGAGTGTCATTAAAATACGCAGATAATTCCCTGAGTTTTCCAGGATTTAAAAATTCCATGAATATTCCCTGTTTTCCAGAGTAGTAGACACCCTGAATTAATGTACGGCGAGAGTATATATCTCGATGTTTCAGCAAGAGCGAGTTATGATTCGAGACCCTGATTTGTGGTAATATAAAAGGCTCCAAGCGGTGAAATGAAATATTTCGCGGTGAAATTTAAAGAGAACAAAGTGAGGCATAAGTGTGAGTGCGTCTGGTGCACGGATACTCTCCATGACAACCCGAGTCTTTTTCTCAAAAACTCGTTAAACTTATGTTATCCTCGAAGTTTAAGCAAAGCAGTGGATCCATGATTTCAGGACGTAGAATTGTACGCCTATGTGAGTAGGCAGAAAAGCCTCTTCGCGGTCTTATCAAACATTTATATTTAAGATTTTATTATTTTCTAACAACCGACAGATAGTGGAACTATGTCAATTAATTTTTAAGTAAATATTTAAAACAAAACTGTATTACCAGTATTTAGCTTTTTAGGGTGAAAGTAACTCATTTCGCAAAATTTACTTTTTTCGAGGTATTTCGAGACTTCGATATCGAAATAAATGGCATATTTGGGGTAAATATATAATTGTGATATTTAATGTGGTTGCTGAAAAAATTCGCGGATATCGTTAAAACCAAAAATCCGGGACTCTAGTTATGATGTACTGCGAGAGTAATTTCGTAGGTATTTGGGTGAACGCGAGTTACCTGCGAGTGTAGGAACCGCGATGATGTTATGTATTTGACGAGGGGAAAGAAAAGTTTGCGCTGGATTAAATACATGCCGGTACCGTAGCATTAATGAAATGAGAATTAGGAAAACTGGTGATATTTCAGGAATAGGACGAATTTCTCGTTATAGTCAAATTTCGCCTTAAATCACGATTTAAAATAAGTTTTGAAGGCGTATACTACTTCGCAGACATTAAGTAGCCTAAAAAAATAGGTACTTCTATGACGAATCAACAAAAACAAATATTTCTATATATGGTCCAAAATCCTGTCATCAAAGAACTTCTATCCAAAACACTTTCCAAGTCCTTTCTTAGGTCCTCCTGGTGACGTTCAAGTTATTTAAAGAGCGGCACGTGATGTTTAATTCGCACCAAACCATTGTTAGGCTGTAGCTAGTAGGCCTATCACCAGCACTAAATTATAGTCTTCTTGCAGAATTTGATCTTTCTGGGCATAATAACTTTGTCATTCCCGTCCCCGAAAATATCACTACCTGACCTAACCTTTTCACTATTTTTCTCTAAATATTATACCAGCCGTAAGATTGAATGCATTCCCAGGGTGTCTACTGTAAGCATGAAGTAAAAATTAGTTACGGTACTTTTTAGCTACCTTTTAGTTAATTTTAGTTACCTTTTAATTCAAGATACGTCTGCGGTCGGCAAGCATAGAAGCTCATCACGCGGTGAAGAAACAACAATGAACTGTGTTTAATCCAGTGAATAAAATTCACTTACGGTGTTATAAAAATTTAAAAGATAAAAATAAATAATGGATATTAAATATCAAATGAGTTTTTCAGCTAACATGCCGTCTTGTGTACAAGAAGTTATGATTACCAAGAAGTTGCTCTGATGTTGGCCGTTTGAGGAGATTTCCTTTGCCCCGCGGTAGATCACGAAGAAATATATGCGACGTTACGTGATCGTCACCGAATTATGTCTTCGCAGTCAAGTACGGAGAAATATCGAGACGTTACACGATCGGCGCTGGTCTGAGCCATTTGACGCGGTTCGTAGTTTTCACGATAGAACTCGGAGAAAAATCGCGGTTTCACTTGTAGTCGTTCTACGAGATTTCTTTTGACCTTGAGGTCAGGCACGGAAAAATATATTATTATTACGCAATCGGCGCCACTTGCTGTCCGTTTGGCATGAATCCAGTTGTATTCATCATCGAATGCGGAGAAATATCGCGATGTATCGCAATCGTTGCCGCTCTCGGTCGTTTTACGAGATTCACGTTGTCCTCGCGGTTGGACACTGAAAACGCGATATTATGCAATCGGCACCGCATCCGGCCGTCCAACGATTGCTTGCCTGTCTATCTGCCCTGGAAGAATGGCGGAGGTAAGCTCCAGGTTGGGCATGGTTAAAATGCACAAGCAGTTATGGACGTGTTGTATGGTCGGCGCCGTGATTCCCGCTGTCCCTAAGCTGTGGTTGGAATTCCACGGTGGATCACGAGAAAAAATGAGTATCGCGATGCTACGTAGTTTGTCATTTCTAAGTGGGTTGATGCACTTCTCGATTCCCGTACACTTTTAAGTATACGGTCATGGGAAAAGTGGCGAGTTGGGTTCAGTATGTTTTGTGATGGGTGCCCATCTACCTTTGACAGGATTCCCGCAGTCCTCGTGGACACATGTTCGCGACCGGGCACGGGTTTTATGATTTTACGCAACTGGCGTCGATCTCGGTCCGTTTGACGAGATTCCAGCAGGCAAGTCGTGTGGTCAGCCGGCCATCTTGAGGATATGATTTAGGAGGATAAACGTTCTAAGTACGTATCGGATATTACGAATTATTCAGAAAGGATTGCACGAATAATACGACAAGATGGCACATTTTCTTTCGAATTCAAATTACAAAAGTTTTCGAGATAAACGGTTGGATTACATATCCAATGAAACCAAAGTACGAAGGAAAAATATACGTATAACGGAGTTTCGAATCAACCATACTGGATGTCGTAAATTTACGAGACGGATAGATTTTTAAAATATAGTCTACTGTATGTATTTCGAAGCATTTTTGCGATTCTTTTCCGAAACGGTATTATTTCGCAAGATGGCAACAATAAATTATTTCGAGTTATTTCTGGACTTCAATTTGAGATATCCAACTTTAGAGGTCAATATCAGAAATGAGAGGTTTCTGTTGAGTTTCGGAAGTCAGGTTTCCGAATAATACAGAAAAATATTTCACTCAAAACTTAACTCTCTTCTTGATGCCGAAAATATACTTTGAACCGATGTATACAGTACCACTGAAGGTATCCTCAGTATGCATTTCCTTGAGGTCGTGTACGGGGAAATATAGCTTACGCAATCTGCGCCGCTAGCGTGAAATTCGCTTCATCGCAATCTGTGAGACTGGCGGCGCGGGTTTAAATGATTTAAACCGACCTCGGCGAATTTTCGTTACCTCAAACTACTCAAGACATAAAAGTTAGCTACATTTCGTTACCAGTTTGTAAAATTAGCTACTTTTTCGTTACTTTCGTTACTTTTCGTTACAGGTAGACACCCTGATTCTATGCAATTCTCACTGCACATACTGTACATCTCGGGACTATCCCAAAGTACAGTTAGTTTGATTTTCCAACACCAGACTCCACACCACGTAGTTTTATAACATATCCGCAGAAGACATGTCTTAACGAACTCCGAAATAAATAATTTGACAGTCGATAGATCACACGTGGTGGTTATCACCAGAGCGAGTAGACAATTATAGCAACAATTATTTAACATCTCCATAAATGATTCATAAATTCAGAATTTGTAGATTGAAACAAAGTGATTCTTCAAAATTGACACCCAAGAGATAATGTGATTTAAAGATTGATGCACGCTGGTAGTTAACATCACGTCTAACCATCCATTCAATGAGACAGCGCTGGAAGTGTATGTAACTTTGAAACGGCCTGAGGGGTTAAGAAGATGGTGTTTCTCCCATTTAGAGAGCAAAGTTAAAGGCAGTAAACAATTGAATAAAAATGTTACAAAAGAACTAACATAGTTCTAAAACTGTTACGCGTTGTAGGACACAACATCTGAGAGTATTATGGAACCATTCTTTAGTGAAATCATTATGTTAGAAAATTAAATGTATTTGTCCCAACTTCCTGTATATGGTGTTTAGGTATATATACTGTAATTGAATCTGATGAACTAGCTTCCCTCACTTGTCCCTCTATGTTCTTGAACTTGCAGATAGATCAGTGAATGATGTTCACCCTGTGTTTACGCTGTACTAAGCTACCAAAGGCATATGTAATTTTAATTATTCTTTTGTTGCAGTGCATACATCCTGCTGGCTTTGGTGATGGCCATTCATGGATATCATCGATGTGTTCACAATAAACTGATGTTTTACGTGAAACAGAACTGTTCGGATAAAAACTACACATATTTTGCTGTTGGGCTTAACACCACTTACCTTGATATGCGGGGAAATCTTATACAACGGCTTGAGGAAGAATTCATAAAGAATGAACAAGTTATGGTGTTGCGCCTCCAAAACAATGAAATCGTTTTCGTTCACAGTGGCGCTTTTCGATCGCTGAGTAATCTTCTGGTATTACAACTTGCTAACAACAAAATTACTGAATTTCATACAGATACATTTGTATCAAATAAACGCTTAGACTGGCTTGATCTAAGCAATAATCAAATAGTGTTTACGAGCCCATTCCCCATTTCTCTCCACCGGCTTGACCTAAATTCGAACAAACTGAATCATATACCGGATAGTGCTTTTGAACTACTTGTTAAGCTGAAATATTTAGCACTTTCAGACAACGAGCTACAAACCGTATCCGAAAAAGCAGTCATGGTTTTGAAGAATGTAGCAAATCTCTCTCTGAAGGGAAATCGTCTCCAGTGTGACTGTCAGCTCGTAGGAGCATGGCAGTGGGGTCATGGAAAAATACTCGAAGATGAACAAATTTTGTGCGAGTTGCCGCGCAAAATGACAGGCAAGTCTTGGGACAGAGTGAGCTCTCTAGAATGCAAAAATGAGCCCATAGAGCAAAGTACTTACTTGCTATTTGGAATTACAAGTATCTTGCTTATCATCTCTGTGCTTATTGGTGTGGTAGTAGTATGGCTTCTGAGGCGCCGAAGGGAAAAGAGAAGATCCTCTGCAATAATAACATGGAAACCACCACCCTTACCCATAGGAGAATACATTGAAATTATTCCCGACAAAGAGTCGCAACAACACGAATACGAAACCGTGAATCCAAACCAGGAGGCACGCTACGTAGCTGAAATGGGTCGTGGTTCATACTTGATACCTATAGAGAAGCACTGTGAAAATGAACCTATCTATGTGAATCTACGGGGTCCACCGCTCCCTCTGAGACCACAGGAGACAAAGGACAAAAACATATCACCTTCTGCAACAGCTGCCCCACCTACACCACTACGACGATGTTCCATCCCCCTTTTGGATGGCTGCGACTTCCTTGAAGTTGTAGATTAATGTTAAGAATATCTTCCAAAATCCATGGCAGTCTCTATCGCATGTGTTGTGTCAGAAAAATTGTGTCTATTAATGCAATGCAGCCACAGACAGGCTAAGACATAAGATAAGCCCCCTCAATTTTCCATTAATGAGATGCTCCATACAAAAATAACTGGATTGTGTTAGCATCAATACACCAAGCGAGAAAGTTATTTTCTAGATTCTCTTGTGACTGAAATTAACTATTGTTCTTTGTTTCTAGATCTCCCATTTTGTATGTAAAACTTCATTTTGGATCATCCAGAAAGAGAGCATTTGGTTTTTGGTCAATTGATACATAACACAATCCAGCTAAAATCTAATATTTGACATGTTCCAGCCAGTAAAGATGTTTGTATGTTTGATTGCTCTTCCCAATGTGCGACGATGTGTAGGTGGAATATCTGGTGGAGATTCACACAGTAAATTTCTTCCCAACAATGTGAGGTTTGAAGCCATTTTTCAGTGTTGCCTAAGTAAACAAAAGTTTGGTGCTTTTCAGTCGGTCAACACGAATGTACCCAAATAGAGCTGGGTTATGCCCTGATCCTGAAATAAATTACATAAGATTAATAAATACACTAGGATGACCAGTTTCGATCGTCAAGCGATCATCATCAGATCCATTACACTTAGGCTATAACCTCTATGTTTGAGAATACAGGTGAACAATATATACAATATGTACAATTAATTAGTTGCAGTGTTGGTAATGCAACAGTCGGTGTATGTTAAATGTGGTATATCTAATGTTAGGTAAACTTCTAAAATAGTGATGAAAATCCGGAATTTGTCTGTTAGGGGTGATTATATGGTTTTACAAAATCAACTATGGTTATACTGAAATAATGCAAGCTTATACTTATCGAGTAGTCTCTTTAACTGGAACTTGAAGCAGTTGACGTGTTGCCATAGACACCAGTTGTAGTCGACTAACCCCGAGTGTTCGCTGGGTGGAACTGGTTTTCCCCTTCCTCCCCCTTTAGTTCCTATGTTCTTCCAGAGGTCAGTGCCATGTATATTTGTGTGACTTTGCCAAATCTAGATAAAAGTGTATGCTATTGAATGCAGGAGTCTGCAACTACTGAAGACCGTGGAACTATCTTCGCCACGCATGGGCTAAAAAGCCATCGATACTGAGCGGTACACGGTCTATTGAAGACGTCCCAGCACCTTTAATACTGCCGCGCATATCGGCCTAGGTTTATTGCAGAAAAATGTACATAGTACACCTGATCCAATTAACATTTACCTATAAACACCGCTATTTTCCCCTCTTTTTATCTAGCTTGGCTGTATCGCTAAGTTGTGTCTTGTTTTCGACAGGGTGTGTTTTTTAGTAGGGCGAAAAGGGGTGAACTCTCCATAAAAGTGTGTTCATTTAGATTGTTGGGATTGTTTTGTTTGGCTAGGTGAATCTCAATTGCTTCTTTTATGTCGAGAGCTCTGCCTTTCGATTCGTGATGAATTATTTTTAGATCAGTCTCGATTTTAGTGAAGCTGTGCCCCGTGTCACACATATGTTCGCATACGGCTGAATGTGTTCCGTATCTTATCGCATTCCTATGTTCATTATAACGTGTATCTACTCGTCTTCCGCTCTGTCCAATGTAATTAGCTTGACAACCAATGTCTTGGCATGTAATAGAATATACCCTGCTAGGTTTGATTTCACCAAATATAATTAAATTACGAGTGAATTTATACCCTGTACTTACTGGACTATATTTTTGCATTTTGATGATGATCTATAACATTAAAGTACATAGATATAATGGAGAAATAGGTTAATAGCTAAAGCAAAGTTTTAATAACAGATCAATAATAAATCAACTGCATTTTGCAAAACGGGGCATATCACGTTGGGATCAAATTACTCCCAGGAATTTTAATCAATTACAAGGAAAAATTAATTTTCAACGAAGTTATGCATACAGTTGCAATTGCAAATACAATTGAATCGCTCGTTGTTGAAAGGCACCAAGTCCAATTTTTTAAGTTTTGAGATAAACATTAAAATCTGTTTTTCCGCTCTTGTACTGAAATATGAGATGTAGTCTTTTGTATGTAGAAAGTGCACACCCACAGGCGGATATAATAAAACCAAAATAGCATTATTCCATATTTTACTAACACTTTTATTGATAAAATACGTAACTGGACTCAGTCCATTTCAACATGGAACGAGCAGAACCTTTGAGCGAGGAATATCATTCACATTCTTAGTTTATATCCTTTATTTCTAAATGAACATATGTATACGAAAGCCTGAGGAAAAAAGGTAACATGAATGTAATACATGGTGTCCACAGAATTTTCAATGTCAATTTTCCTGACTTTTCCTGACCGTTCCTGGTCATTTTTCAACAAAATTCCTGACTCGCGAAGTCATCGTACCATCGGAAAAAAAGTTCATTGAGAAAATATATTGTGCCCGTATCTCCAATGGGACAGGCGATCACCCGGCCAACATCCCGGCCCCATCAGAAGAAACAGCCAAGGGAGTGGGTAAAAAAAATTAGGGCGTGAATCTTGGTTCATACAGACAAGACTAAAAGAAATGCTCCAGCGAGCCAGAGACAAAGGGTCTCGGGTCGTTTACGGGTTGGGATGGCAAATTGACTGAACCAGGATTCAAAAGCAAACTCCCTAACTTGAATTAACAAACAGAGAAGAAAGTAAAAGCCCTCGTAAAATCACATCTGTTCCTTAATTGGCCAAAGGATAAATAAATATGCAACCTGCCTACCACGCACGAGTATAGAGTTAGGGTGGGACAAAGTCCGAAAAAATAAAGTTAATAGTCCCTAAACAATCAAAAAAATTATACTTATTCAAACTCGTGGGTGTCCTCTCTTAAAGTTCCGACAAGGAGATCGCCTTTCAAAAAGCTAAATTAACCTTAATTTATCGGTGCACACGCATGTAAACATCACTAGCCACTTATCACAAAGTTCACCTGCGGCAAAAACTCTAAGAAAATATCGAATATCTACGTATATTACAACTGTCTACCCTTATACAGCAATGGACGGATCTCCTCTATCGAACTGCAAATTAATAACTAAAGAGCATCATATTACATCAAATAGCACTCAAACATCAACTCAGCTTCACATAATATGGCATTTCAACAATTAATTATAACTTATCATAAATTATTTACACACCCAGATTGTGCTTACATATTTACACTACTAATTCTTTTTATTATTACTGATTTATATTCGCCTTTCCCACAACCTTGATCCACACTGTCATATTTGTTATTGTAATTAAATTATAGCCTTGTCTAATGTTTATGAAAGGTTAAGAACCTCGTAACAAGGCACCCTAGCGTATTTCATTCTCACAACGAACATTTAATCGCAACCGTTCCGTCGAACACTCTGTGTGAGGATCCGAACAATCTGACTGTCGAGCGCACTATCAATTACACCCCTGCGCTATTCAATATACAACTCATCGATAAACGTAACACGTTCGTCCAGAGGACCCTGTCCTCACAAATTCAATTCAACGGACATACGTCGCCCCGTGAATAACCTCGTTATATATGACGGAATAATACCATATCTAATTATCACATTAACTTTACACAACATCATTACAAAAAATCATGCATTATTAGCATGTCTCAAGAACCCACACTAACAGAGCGTATCAACTTTATCGGGACCACGAGGTCGTATGATAATATGGCATCCTATCCAAGGAACCTTATTCGACAATCTCCAACCATATTCATTTTGCTATTAAAATCTATGCAATCCATGACAAACCTTTCAGAATAAATTCGTATAATGACCTCGGAAATCGAGATGCTAGAATCTCCCAGCAAAATGGGCATCTCATATTATCGTTACCCAATTTCAACTTATCATTATTATTATTATGTCTCAGAGAATAAATGTATGTCTTACTCCTACCATTGATACTGTTAATTTATGTAAGTCAAAACGACCCGAAAAGAAAGGACAAAAAATCTGTACAACCCTATGAGAAAATGTTGCTCTTTTTCAATCTGGAATAAATAATTATAAATGGCGTTAAGTTACACGATCTCAGGTTATCTCATGGCACGGCTATCCGAGGTAGAAGTTCTCTTCTTCCTGATGAACAAGGATGGAAATGAAACGTCTTACTTTATATCCGGTGTCCTCGGAAACCCCTGGCGTCGGTGTCGTCTGCGGCATTAGGGCGGCGTTGTTCCTCCAGTTTCTCCGCGATGTGGTCTCCCAGCGTACTGGTAGAGGTATACGCCCCCGGCACCTCTCGATATCCTGGCGACGCCCATGTCCGCCCACTGGTTGCCCCCGGTCACCTTCATCGGCGGCGTCTCCTGACGTCCCAACCATGGTCCACTCGTCCATCTTGTTGCGACCGTTCACCCCATTATGGCCCCTTTAGAGGTTCAGTGCAGCATAATTTGCGTATTAATATGCATGTTGATTCCCAGAATATTTGAGTCCATGGTTATTAAGTTCATGCCCCCGTGTGGCAATATTACATTTCACTATATCAGAGCACTTTCACGCCCACGCACTATAGCGTCTAGTTCCTGGTTCACTTGAATTATATGTATTCACTTTCCTCAACCAGTGACACACTTCCTTCCACGAGGAGCTATTTCGACCTGGCCTTGACCGACATATCAAGTTGCCTGCGGCCTGCAGTCTTCCAACACAAGCTTAAAGTAGGTGTAGCCTTCCCTGTTGCATTCTCACTGCGTCTCTTAAAATGCCGCACTGCTATGCTATTTTCAAATGGATGTCTGTTACAATATAGGGCCTCGCGATAATGCTTCGCCTCGACTATCGTTATTATTGGTCTTTCCCTGATACTCGTAATGTTAAACACCTCCTGGTATTCATCTTTCATTAACATAAATTGTCGGCATGAACGTACTAGCGAGTCCGATATCGTCTTGAAATTCACACTGTTCGACAAACAAACTGACATACTTCACTGTAAACAACTCACTGGCACTACATGCACGCTAGCTTCATGCTTCATGGACTGCTGATCACTCACGAAAACCATTCAAATTCCCGATGCAAATTACTGTCTACGTGACATGGGCTACTCGTCCGTGCTCCGCTGGATAACATACTCGTCCACGCACTATTGACTCACTGACCATTCCGGAACTGCGTCCTCCTTCGAGAAAAAAAAGTGGAAGGGGTTGGAACATTCTGGAGCATTCCCCTACTCTCGCGGTTGCCTCGCCGCGTCATGCCATGACGTCATACTGACCCTCCGGTCTCCTCTCAATCTTCTGTCATCCGGGGCCGGTAATTGACCCTGACTGGATCGGTCACAATATATATCTTTTTTATTTGCAGCCTCCACCATCCCCATAGCTGCCCCAATGATCGCCTCTTTATTCATTTAAAATAGAAAATAAAGTAAACTATAATGCAATAACACATAAATCAAAGTACTTAATAACCTAAACTATAGTGATGGGGTGGCCACATCCATACGCCAACGCCAGAAAAGCGTACAAAAATAGGTAAAAGAGGTTTTTACTATGATGTACTCTAAGAATGGAAACTAACCATAATGTCCAGTGAGTTATTGCTTTTTATCTTCAGAGATTAGTTGAACTAGTAACATCAAAATATGGTTGTAAAACACAAATTACTCTATGGTTAATATAAAATTCCTGACTTTCTAATACTTTTCGCCATTTTTTCCTGACTCACGCCATTTTTTCACACTTTTTCCTGACTTTTCCTGACAAAAACAAAATTCCTGACTTTTCCTGACATTTCCTGCCAGTGGACACCATGTAATAACTGTTATTTTCTTCAAAAACACACAGAATTGGTTCATTATTTTTGTATGCTACACTATAGTCACAGATATAGAACAACACTATACTGTGCCCTTGACCTACGTCTTAGGCCAAGGACACATTACGTCACTGGAGTACTTATATAGGGCAATGTCATGATGTTAAATACTGTGGCATGAGAATGAAATCATCATTGTGTAATGATGATAATAATAACTAGGATCTTTCTGCCGTGTTGAGACCACATATACTGTAGATGGCTTGGCAGTTTTGACAGGGAGATATTTATGGTTTTCGCACAATGGACCGAGCAGGTGCGTCATTAGTCGCTTGCCTGCAAGTTTCAGAGCAGGAGCACTCCAGCGAATTCTGAGAATCTTGCCAAAACGCAGTAACCATCTCAAGTTAACACGCAGTAGATGCTTGACTCCGCCCTCAAAGAGTACGCCTCAGCTGGTTACAAGAGATCAAGACATTACAGGAATGATCTGAAACGCCCATGATGAATCTAATTATTATCAAGAATTTTGGGAATGCGGAAACGGATTAAATATCTCTGTGTTCATCGATTAGAAGTAGTCCTCTGCGCAAGGAAATTTGACAACGTCGAGTGTGTGAGAGAGAGGACATAGCGTCCTTCAGCAAGAAATTAGTTCTACCCAAGCGCTGATGATATTAATTTAGCCTATGATCGAGTTCCATCGTGAGCCATATGATTAGCAAGGCCATATTTTTGTGTATAAATTAAGGTACCTGATTACTGTAGCCTATGATTGTGAAAGTAGCATTTGGTGTCGTATGTGCAAAACTGTGAATTGGCAACCATTTTGTCATATATGCGGGTGAAGTCTGTGACAGCGCGCATTGTTCATCATTCAGCCAACGTCAGTGGATGCTGGTCTTTGTAGCACCACGCCAAGCATTAGCGCACGAAACGCACAGTCCATTGTTCGGTTGATGCGAAATAATATTAAAAATGAATACTAAGCTGTGAATGTGTATAACAGAAAGGAAAGATGTGAAATTATATGTAATTCAAGTGAAAAATATATAACAAAAATCTGTCCACGATAAGTTCGGTAATAGTGCGAGAATTTGTCAATCTATGGCACAAGTGTGTAGCCCACTAATGTGTAATTTTTAAAGTGGTGCATAGTTTAATTAAATATGTGTGTGTATGCATTTTAAAAGGGTGCTGGCTTATAGTAACCTAGTGATATGGAGGATTGCAGTGATATTAGCGAGTGGTTTTACATCATCGTGATTGGAATCGGAACGACCATGGAGGTCACGTGCTAAGTCATATCGGTGCGGGCCTCTGGTCTAACTCTTGCAAATGATGAAGGAAGCCTTCAATGTGATAAGTACCTTTTGATTATATTTTAAATTGTCAATAATTCATGGATTTCATCGCCGTAATGTTAGCATGTTATTTGTTTTCTTTTGATTTGTATTATCTTGTGTGTACAATAACTGGGTCAATGGCGACCATAGTTGTGCATCTGACGGAGCTGGGTACGCTGATAATGATTAATGATCACAATAATTATTTTAATGAATTAAAAGTGCCTAATTTAACGTAAGGATGTTGCTAGGCAATCGTATCCGTACATAAAACACATGGTAGAATTTCCTATTTTATTTATAAATGTGTGTTAGAATTATCCCCTGTGTTTTCACCCGAATAGAACGAACGAAGCATGGTATTTCGATAGATGCCCTTTCCAGGCAAAATCTCATTATTTCGAGTAAATGACCAGAGATAGTAATTTATGTATTTACATACCGGATGAATTAATAGCCGAGGAATTTTTTGTTACGATATTTAAAGGACCATGGTGTATTGTGATGGATAATGATGGGGTATTATGGTGTAGCAATGAGTAGAGTTTAGAGGACAGTTTACAATGGCGTGAATTATTTAAGAAGTGACGGCTGATCCAGCCTCACTAATTGTAATATTAGTTTTTATAGAACGCGTGTGATATTTAAGGCCATACAGGTAAGATGTTGTAAAGAGGAATCTACGATGAAATAAGATAAAATTGATAATGATACCAGGTAAATAAGACCTGACGGACAGATGTCAGATGAAAGTAAGTATGATAAGTTTAAATGATATGAGTGAATTGTACGTGCAAGGTAGTGGCCAATAAGCGCAGGTAAAATAATGCTATAATTAATCGATATTTGATTGAAATCATAGCGCACAGAGGGATGAAGGTGAAAAATTCACATTGCAATAATATTTCACGGGTAAGAGAACGGTTTGAGTCATAACGAGATGACTGTAATAATTAAGTTATATTCAAGAGTACTAAGATCTGGTCCGAACAGCTGGTAAGGATACAGTCATATGTTAGCCCGGGGGAGGGGTGAAGACTTGCATCGCCACCTTTTCACGGTCAAGGTTAGCTAGCAGGCGCGGCCAGCCTATTGTCATCTTCCACAAAGAGGGGAGCCCACCCAGGACTCGGGTGCTTTGTCGCAGCGATTCTCATAATTTTTGTTGTGTTTGGTCCCAAGTTTAATATTTACGTAAGGGTACGTTAAGTCACTACCCTGATGCCTCCAGTCGATGGTGTTTTTCTTCACTGATCATTTTGATATAAGGGACGGTTTTGTCTGTTGTCCATACAGTCCCGGGTTCGATATCCTCTTGTTGTGCCTGGTCCAGAAACTATTTTAAACGGGTGCTAGATAGGCAATAACCTTGCAGTCCCGTGTTCGAAATCCTCTTGTTTATGCCTGGTCGATCAGTCTTTTTAAATGGGTACTAGCTAGACAGTGACCTTAGAGTCCTGTGTTCATAAATAATTATTTTCGGTCCTGGAAAATAATTATTATTAGATTTTTTTGGGTAGTTAATATTGATTCAAAATTATCTTGAGATTTGTTTTTCTCGATAATTGTTGAACAGACCATGCTTTGTTCTATTGTAACCTCGTTCTGCAAGATAGGGGCACCCAAGGTAAGAAGTGTATAGGTAGCGAATACCCCTAAATACATATTGACCCTATTGAATATGCCGCTTAGAACATGTTTGTGTCATGTCTATCTTTTTCAGGGGTCGCGGCTTCAAATACATTCACCGTCGTTTAACATAACACTGATACAAGATATTTCTTTTGTGTCATGTCCATTTTTTCTAGGGGCCGCGGCTTCAAATACATTCACCGTTGCCTAACGTGACTCTGACACGATACGATTATTTTAATAATGTTTGGTTGGAATTATTAATTGTTTCTCATGTTTATCCAACCCAAGTTTGATAGGCGGATGATTAGTCATCATTTTTTATGATGTTATTTTTTGTTTGTTTTTAAGGCACTTTTCTTATTTTGTTTATTGAATATCCATGAATTATTTGACAAGGCATCGAGTGTTTGGTTCGAGAGTGTATCACCTGGAACGCAAGGGCCGAAGCCAAGCTTATCATATCGCTAATATGCTAATGTAATGTGTGACAATTTGTAAGTGTGTTTCAAGGCTAAGGAAACTAAATGGCTTCATTGATTCAGCTAATTTGTTTTAAAAGCTAAGACGTCCAAAGTAATGTCGGGATTGGACATTAATATTTCGTACGGAAAAGGCTTCCATAATTAATTTACAAGACTATGTAAATAAGATGCATAAATCATGTTCATGTTTGCAGATAGAAATACATAATTAATGCCATGAAGGTTAAGATTTGATTTGAGGGTAAACTTTTATTTAACGGAGGGATCTCAGTAAATGTTAATTAAACGCCATTAATAATTAAATAAGCCAATGGCTAGGCTATAATGTATACTTCGGAATGGCCATGGATGTCTCTGATATTGACCATACCATGTATCTGAAATGTAATTGGATGATATTAGGCTCAATGATCATTATGTTTACTCAGATTAATGATTGATTAATTTCGCAAAATTGGATTTCTTTTTCTTAACCCATACTGTTGTTGCAGTTGACCGGACCCTCTTGATCCCTCGTCTCTTAATAACTTAACTTTCTGATGAGATCTTATCATTGTAATTAATAAATTTGATTATGGCAATTAAGGTTAATTGGTGTTAACCAGATTTCATTTCCATTCATTTACTTTATTTTGCCATATGATTGTTTTTTTATTTGTTAATAATTTGATTGTAATCATACATCATGACTATTATGATAAGTGTTAATCGATGCTGATTAGCATTTAATTGGTGGTTATTGGACATTAATTAGTCCATTGTTTATATTTTTGATTCTGACTTAATTTCATTTGATTCCGTAATTGATTTATTTTACCTTTGAGTTATTATTATTATTATTATTTTAAATTTCATTTCTACTATTTTGGTTTTATTTCATTTATTTGTTTTTGCTGTACTGGTGTTTGGTGCATTAAATTTGTTTATTTTCATTCAGAATCTGTGTATGATGAATTTTATTCAGCCCTAGTGATCTTCCTATAATATCCAGAACAGTTTCATATTCAAGCTAGTGTACCGTTCATGCCCCGACGACAGAGTCCTGTTCTGAAGGCCTTGTGCAAGGGTACAATACCTTATTCCATATAAGTTGAGAGTCAAATGACAACACACCAGAGCCGCGAAGAAGAGCTCTTGTCTCTTACTGACGTGAGTTAAAGCCATTATGGGGTTTGAAGCCATTTTTCAGTGTTGTCTTAGTAAACAAAAGTTTGGTGCTTTTCAGTCGGTCAACACAAATGTACCCAAAAGAGTTGGGTTATACCCTAATCCTGAAAAAAATATTACATGAGATGTATTTATTAATCTCATGTAATTGGTTACACGAGATGTATTTAATCGCATGTTATTTTTTCAGGATTAGGGTATAACCCAACTCTTTTGGGTACATTCGTGTTGACCGACAGAAAAGCACCAAACGTGCTTTGTAATTTAAAGCAAGTTTTCAATTGATACGGTGTCTGTAATATTTCAATCGAAGGTAGTGAGCTCGTATAGGTAAGAGCTCTTCTTCGTGGCTCTGGCGTGTTGTAATTGACTCAACTTATATGGAATAAGGTACATATTAGTAAAACAAGTCACACTGTTAGAAAAGATAGGTAATGCGTTTTTACTGACACGGCCATTGTAGTACTTCATCAAGAATGCTTTACTCGCCTCAGAAGTTGTGACATAACGATGAACCTTCTTGAGATCATCCTGTTTTGCTAATTTGATTGGTAATCGTCCATCTTCATACGCCTTCCCCAACTGATTCATAAGAGGATCATTTCTTGGCCCAAGCTGAGACAATGATGGACTATGCTCCCAATAAAGGGACAAACAACCACTCTGCCAGGATGATCTACAGAATACTGAAACTCGGAGAACAACGAAGGAACAAACGCCACCTTTGTGCTTCTAGGAACGTTCTTCCCTGTTGATTCATCACTTTAGAGTTGTTTTCCGATAATGCCTAGGCCACCACGCATCCACACCAACGATGTCAGTTCCTTCAACCATTTTTATTGTAACATCCTTTTTTGCATTGGCAATGATTGTACAATATTCTTTTGGAGTGTAGACTCTGTCGCAGCACTTAATTTGTCTCTTGAAGGCACCAAAATCCCTATCGCAAGGTAGAAAGGAATGGCCTCTAATAGGGAAGCGGTGAATAATTTCCTCGAATCGTTTCTCTTCGACCGAACCCATGCAGAAACAAACAAAGGATTCCTATTTTGGCCTGGGCACGCATCCGATTACAAGTGAAGTTACTTCGTGCCAGGTTTATTCTAGTTGGTAAGATAGTCCAATATGATTGTGCACACTTCATTGGCCCCTTTCTTGGCCTGCCCCTCATGACAAATGTACAGTTTGGAACTATTGTCTTGGAGGTTGTGTATGGTAAATACATGTACCCATAGCTGCCTTAGGTAGAATGTTTCCCGAATAGGTATGAGGAAGAGGTAAATTTTGCATATAGTAGAAGGCAACACAGACTACAGTATATCATCAGATTGGCAGGTTTCTGAGCATGATTTCATACATGAATAAAATTTGTGACTTCTGCGCTTGTGAATACTTAGCTCACTGGCTGCTGCTAATTTAATGTTTTGTGATAAGTGCGCAGATTTCATTTTCACTTGAAGTTCTTCGCAGATACTGTACACATCTATTTGGGGTCTACCGAATCTGTAGCCGAAGTTCTTATTGAAATAATCAACATAAAATGTATATTTTACTTAAGATTAGGATGTTCCTCGCAAAATAAATCATGCATTTTCTTAAGGTTCAGACTTGCATCCAAGTAAGTTACTTCTTTACCCCATAACGAGATGTTTTGACAGGAAACTTGAGAATGTGGTTCCGAATTTCAGCACAGATTTCACGTGATATAGCATGTGTCTTCTTATTGAATCTTCTCTTGTCCACTAGCCTTTCGCCTTTTGACAACAGCTTAGCAATCCTGAATAGCTTCTGTGTAACTCCATGTAAACTAATGAATGCAGACGCTCCTAATTTCTGAGTTCAAAATATGTATATGCTGATTCACGTTCCACTTTCGATCATTCTCCGTCTTCATTAACAGTCCTAGGTCTCCGCCGTTTAATGTGATGCCATTCAAACAGTCTCTGTAAGTGGATATCCTGTTCATTTTTTGTTTCATAATCATAAAAGGCACTAAATATCTGCAGCCTCTCTTCTTCTTTCAATATATTGAAGCAGTGACGATTGCATCTGAAACGAACACAGAAGTTACCTAGGTAAAATCTTTGTCAGACATCAAGTAATCGTAGCTTCAGACTCGTTAATCATTCAAATCCCCTTTACGGAAGTGAAATGGTTGAACAGATAATATCTAGGTAAAAGCGATAATTTCCATCATACCTGCAGGGAGGTCCAATACTTTTCTGAGGGACTGCCTTTCCTGCATAACTTGTATATGCAATAACCTTTACCATTGATCGCTTTACTACATTCCTGGCGTAATTTTCTTCTTTGCGTTTATGTTTCTTTCCTACCATAACTTCCTTGTCCATGATGAAAATATGTTTAACACAGCAAGAAAGAGATTAATATTATGCACAGAACAACAACCACACAGGATATATGGTCAACGACAATCACTCAACAGCTATGTAAACAAAAGAAAGAAGCACGCCAATCATTACATCCGAAACATCGCAGCGCTCTCTGCAGAGGTTAGTTGGCGCTGATAGACATTCCGTGTTGAAACACGCTAACTGCTGGACTAAGTTCCTATCAACACGAATTAACTAATTTGATGGCTGTAGTAATAGCACAAGAGCTGCCAGGACATGGTTCCATTGAACACCAAAACATGCATCTTGCTTCCTAGGATGCAAAATCGTGGAAAAATGATATGTCAAAAATCCCACCTCAGCCATCCAAGAAGTAGTTTTCTGTGATTTCCCACTTTTTCAAGGCTAATGCCAGGATGGGTACCTAATTGAAGGCCACCTCCTACACAATCCTACCTCTAGTTACAAATACACTCACTGCAGTGGCATATTCTACGAGCCAGCAATGTAGTCAATGGCATAACGAATCCACGAGCCCGTCAAGAAAATTAAAATACGGGCCCATCCTCCACCCCTTCAACAACGAGGGATTCAATTATTCTATGAACAACCATTAAGTGTTCTTATTTTACAACAATCCCATTTAAGCAACGGACAATTTTAAATAAGGTTTGGAATCATTCAATTTGTTTTACTGATCTGCTGAATGGCAAAGCAGATTTTAATACAGGTGTTAATTTAACACAAAACCATGACGAATAGAAATAAACATTGTCATCACTCCGCTCCTTAAGCATTGTAGTTCATGGTCCAGCCAGTGTGTGGCGCGCCGAACCTTAAGCACGTGTGACAAGTATCCCACGAGGTTAGTACTGTAAATAATATCCTGTGCTGGAGAAGTCATATTATGCGAGGGAATTTATTTCTTTGTATAGTTTACGAATGTCTGTTCAGTGCTTTGTGTGGGCAAACTACTAAATTTTCTGTTGTTCCGGGAAAATGTCTTACTGTTTCGTTCCTGGATGTAAATCGGGTTACGGAAGAAAAGCTGATGGTAGACATTTCTTCACACCACCAAAAGAAACAAATCTGTTTGCGAAATGGGCGAGAGTTATTCCGCGGAAAGATAAGCAATTGTCGATCAAAAGTAGAATCTGTGACGTGCATTTTTCGGAAGATTTAATTATTATAAGGGCGGTCTATATCGGAGTGAACTGTGAGAACGTGGTACTTCCTCGCGTGAAGTGGAAATGAAAACCAGGGTCAGTTCCTCACATTTTTCAAAATTTACCGAAATACATGGGTTGTTTTTTTAGTTTTGGCACCTTAGTTATAACTGGATTAATAACTCACTTAGATGGTTCCAAGTTTCACAGGCCCTTGATGTAGTTCCCACCGTTGCGTAAAACGTGTTCCCAGCGATGCGAAAGTCGTTGGATCCCGTTGGCACTGCCCAATCTATTGATGGTACGAAGAGAGCGCTCGGCAGCCTGCTTAACGTCATATACTGAACCCATGTACCATTGGCTCAAAGGGGTCGAATCCATGTATTTTTGTAAAAGGAAGGAAGGAAACATACAGTCTTCAGAGGAACATAGAAAGATTTCATGCAAGAAGACTAGCGTAACGTTGTGTAAGAAGCTGGACCCAGGTGGCCAGGAAATGAGATCATGCCTGACTCATTGATAAGGAGCCAGTCACGAATATAAATAGAAGGAGTGGAAATTTCCAGGCGTGTGACAGAGAGCGCGTTTCGGAATTCGCCCTTACCTTGCAGTAAAACGGCAACAGCGCAGCTGTGCCAGAAGAAGAATAATTAAATTTAACCCATTTGCAAGAATAAAACTAATTAAATAAATACAGCATTGTGAATCATTTCGGAATAGAGATTTTTGTGTGGAGAAAAAGCTTTTAATAATTGCTTAGAAAAGAAGTGCAAATGCAGCATGACGTAATTAAAAGTTCCCCGAGACCCGAGGAGTGGGGAATTAAAAATCAACTGTAACACCCACACAGCTGAAGACTAAAAATTATTTAATATCTCAGAACTGCACGATCGATTTTCATGTGCAAAGAAGTCACTTTACGTTTAGGAAATGAGCTTTCTAGAGATATAATTTTTATAAGTGTGCGACAATTATTTCAAAAGTTGGTCACGAAAAAGACAAGGATTTTATCTTTTTTTAGCTAAATAGTATAAAAGTCCAGGCAGAGCCAGACCAATCATGCAGTTCACGACAGACTCCTTGAGGGGAGACGCTACATCACCGAATGCAGTCTACGAGCATCCCTTGAGGGGAAACGCTGTATCACACCGTATAGACAGTATCCGACAGCCCGAGGGCGTCACTGTATCGACAACCAACGTGCACCCGTAAGGGGTGGCCGATAAGTATTATTATAGTATCGCCGTATGGAGAAGTAGGAAAATCCTAAATACAGGATCTAGTTCCGCCAGTATCAATTTTACAGTGAAAAGTTCAGTAATTACAGTCAAAGCAGGCTGCGAACTTAGAGCACAGGCGATAGGTCTTCAAAATATAGTTAAATTAAACGACCGAAAGTATCGTAACGTTTTTGGAAGTACCATAACAGCGAGATAAACATTCTAGCCACTTTAAAGAACCCAATTAGGGTCGGACAGAATAAGGCTCGCATAGTATTCCGAAAAGAGAGGAATTCGAGAACAAAATAATCAGAAAGGAAAAGTAAATTCTAGACATTGTTTCAAGGAAACAAACGAACTATAAAAAGCACTAAGTTACGAGGAGTATTAGATGCTAGAAATAATAGGTCACCGATGGATTATCTGGGGTACCGTGGACAAGACAGACTTTCGCTAGACCAACCAATAGGGTCTAGAAAGAAGCAGTTCGAGCTAATAATAATAATAGCTGATCGTCAGGAAGCCGGATTTGAAGGAGTACTATTCCAGGGAGGAGGTAGATGGTTCGAGACTTTCACATCCTGATCAGATAGGAAGCCGACATTTACTAGTTTCACCCTTGGAGACGGGAAGTCAAGAAATCACGTGTGAAAGGTTTAATAAAAGCCTTAGTGATTAGAATCTGTGAAGTGTAAATATATAAAATTTGTGTTAAAGAGTAATATTTTCAGTGATTTTAGTGTGTATTATAGAAGAATACACCAGTGTATTTTAAAATGTTACCAGTGTATAATGTATATGAGTTATATGTGTGTCAAGATATGTCAGTATATGAAATGAATTTGTGCAAGATGGTGTAATCACAAATAGTGGGCAAAAATAAAACATCGTTGGAAAGCACGGTATTGGACCGTCTGAGCATGTAAGTAACTATTTTCATTATGTTTTGTGTTGGGGAAGTGTTTGTGTACAATCCACCGGAGTTGGAGAAATAGGGATGTTTTTGAATAACGAATAACAGAATAAGAGCGCGGTCTGAACAAATAGAATTGAGAAATTATAAAATAATTATGTGAAATGAATAATCCTTTAGAGGAAATGTATGAGATAAAATATCAGCGTATTTGATAAATGTTATAAAAGCAAGCGTAATAATAATAATAAAAAATTATATAAATGAAAATTAAGTTGAATTATATGAAAGTAATAGCTTTGGAGCTCTAGTAAAAGTATAAAGACATGGTATGAATACATGTTCTTAAAGTATAGCGATTATTGTCAGGGGAGAGGATTAATATAAAAATGGAGATATAGATCAATTGTTGATGTTGAATTTATCAGTTCTTTGGAAGACGCTTGGCCTTAAAGTAATGTATAGCGCAATGCAGCGCATTAAAGTAAATTGTCACGCTAGGAAGGCGTTGAATCTAAATGTACTTGGTAAATTAATTGTGAGGGACAGTTGATTGCGGTAATTGAGCTATGATAAGTCCTTCATTTGTGATGTGGATCACGAGGCCTTGTATAAAGGGCGTGAATTTATTGTATTGATGAGCGCAGGTAAGACCGAGGTCTCCCTAAGCCGCTAATTTGTTTTAAAGTCCTCCAGTATGGGATGTAGTTCCCGAGGCAGTGGAAGAATCGAACCAAGTTTCGTTTGTGTGAAGCCCTAAATATTGTTGTTGTATTGAATTATTCTTACCCATCAATGATGACACTTCATAATTAATAAATGCCAAGGTTACGAAAGTGGTTTAAGAACCTAAATAATGTTGTTAAAATGAATGAAAGAAACGCCAGGTCTGTCCGGAGAACTGTGTGTAAGAAATAGCTGTTTTAAAAGCATGAATGTAGCTGTCACGCGTGGGCAAGGCTGGAGACCTCCCCTCTAGGCAATAAATTGCTCCAAGTGGTTACGGTCCGACCCCTCGTCTTTGTAAGTGTGGTAGGTCGGAGAAGACCGTCTGAGAGAAGTAATAATACACCGTGAGTGTTTAGAAGTTGTTAATGACCCGGGAGTTGAACCGAGGTCCTTATAGATGAAAGTACCGCTTGCCAGTTCAGATCGTAGCTTTCTTATGTGATAATGGTCTTTTAAGACAAATAAATAAAAATCCCTAATGTAATGTTGTTTGGATGTAGGATTTCACGAGTTCAATGAGGACAATTAGATTCCGGGAGTAATCATAATTTTTGACTTTTTTCAAGTAGTCTTCGGTAACTCTGGAGTACACAAGTATTTTCTCGATCACTGTAGTGAATTTGTTATCTTGAGAGAGGTGGTAACGTTGAGAACATTGTGAGATGCCCAAAAATTTAAGTAAAGGAATAACAATTAATTTGAATAAGATTATATATTGTTTTGATTATAACACTCATAAAATAGACATTGAGGTGTGTAAAAGAATAACACAATTTATAGTGGAAAGTATTGAGCCATTGGAGCTCGTGATTGTAGTAAAATTTAAAAGGGACGCTTTATGGAAGTGAAAAGAATTATAATGTTTGTTGGTTTGAAGGAAACCATGTGTTTTAATATGATATTTGTTAGATTGTATGTGTTCCTTGTTCACTTTGAACAAGTTTAGAAGGATTGGTCAATAGCTGATTTGTTTAATTTGTTTGTAGCGCCATAATTTTGGTTAATTAAATGTTTTATAATAGGAGTTGATTTTGTTTTTATTTTTGGAAGTGTATCCTCTATTTAATCCAAAATGTGTAAGTCACAGAGTGGGAGAACGTACCAAAACCCCGAAAATCCCGATTTGAGCATTGCTGGCATACTGTGATTTGCATATTTCTTACTAAAAGGGCACAGGGGAGCATAGAAGTACTGTGCTTGGATTAATGATTAGAGGAACACTTAAGACGGTCATATCAAGTAAAAGTAAAGATAATGATAGGAGTAGCTACAACATATAATGTTAACTGACCGCATGGGTCCCTAGAAACTCACACCGAGCAGCCCTGATAATAAAACCCCCCTAAAAACAATGATTTTGGCGCCCAGTACGCAGGGATGAATTTTCCTAGGGAAAACCCGAGTTTTCTCGAAAAATCAAAATGTTCATTTTTTTTTTTTGAAAAGTGGTTTTTCGAAATTTTGAATTTTTAAATACTTCCATAAAGGTTTTGACATTGAATGAGTATATCAAAAGGGTACGTTTTAGTAAACATCCATATCAAGGTAAAATTTTGAAAAATTGGGACACAAGAGTTCGTGGTACCATCTCTCAAGCATGTTCCAGCGATGTGGCATAGTAGCCCACTGTATTCTTATATTGTGAATAAGATGTTGACGATGATGGAGCTAAAGGAGTGTTTGGATGAGCATTTCCAAAAGAATAGGGAGGAGATGGTAAAAATAAGTAAGGAAAGTAATAAAGTTTCAGAAGCCAATAATGAGGTTTTGAAGGCGGAAAGCAGGGAACAATTAGAAGCCATAAATGAGAATTTAAAAGCTCTTAAAACTGACAGTGTTAAGATAGAGAATACATTGGGCCTCCAACAGGATGAAAATAACAAAAAGTTAGAATCCATAAATCAAAAGTTAGGATCTATCCAAGCCGATTGTATCAAAATGAATAGTACATTGAAGGCTGAGATAGAAAGTAAGTTGGATAGTATAAAAACAGAGAATTCAGATCATTTTTCAGCACAATCCAGGGTTTTGGAGGATAAACTAGGAGTAATGGAAGTGAAACTTGAAAATAAATTACATTCGTTTCAGGAGAATATGATAGCTGATAATTCTCTGAAAAGTCAAGCCATGAACACCAAACTAGAGGTCATGGAGACTAAAATACAAAGTAATATAAATGAGAAATTAGAAGAGACAATGAATAACAAATTTCAATGGTTTGACCCTGAGTTTGGGAGTAAGTTAAGAGAGTTCAAAGGGGAAATCACAAGTGAAATTAAAAAGGAAAATAATGTATTTAATTCAGGATTGCAAGTCCAAATACAGGCCTTGAATGAAAGTATGGTAGATTCCCAAACTAAATGTCAAGAAAATTTTAAAAATTTAGAAACTAAATTAATTAATATGGAAGAAAAGGGTGATGATTGTGAAAAGAAACTTGTAACCCAGATCCAAGGTGTGCAGGCAAAGTTAGAAGCTCAGATACAATCTAACAGTATGATTTGTGAAACATCCCGGGATGAGATAAAAGAAAGTGTAAATGAACTAGGAAACCGACTTGAAAGGGTTGAGGAAAACGTAGGAAACCTCGAGGGAAAGGTCGAGAAAGTTCAGGCAGAGATAAATAACGTTAAGAAGCAAGGTGAGGTCGATGCAAAAAGAAGAGAATTGCAATTTAACAACTTCACGGGACAGGTAGATGAGAACTTAAGGAGACACGAGGAGGGAATAAATAAAAAATTAGGTACATACGAAGAGCATCTCCAGAGAGAAAGAGAGCAACGAAAGAAAGAAAATCAGGAAAATACCCAGAAGATAGATGAAATAAGCAAGGGTATCAATGGGGTTCAGGAAACCGTAAGTGGATTAACAAAGCAGATGGGAGATACAAAGGGGGATATAAATAAGGTCATGACTGACATAACAATTATATTTGAGGAACAAGGAATGGCCCGAGATGATATGAACAAAATTCAGGATAATGTCTACAAAGGACAAAAGGAGATGGAGGAAAAGATAAAGGAGATACGAGAAGACCTAGATTCCAAAGGTGACGTTAAGCCAGAAATTATAAAAGAACAGGTCATGGTTATCAAGAAAGAGGTAGAAGATCAATTAGCTGAAATCAGGGATAGTTTCAGGGATGAGAAGTTCCAACTCAAAAAGGATCAAGAAAGAATTCAGAATGAATTAGGATCCCGGTTGGAAAGGACTGAACATAAGAACAGTCAAATGGAAATTCAACTCATGGCTAATGAAGAAAGTGCCCGAAGAGAAAGGAAGTTAGAATTTGAGAGTCAGGATGAGTTTCCAAAGACAGGATGGGTAAATCCCCATGAACGAGGCACAGATCAAGATAGGGACTTAGGAGGGGAGAGCCCTCATAAGAACCCAGGATATCCGATGGCGATGTCTACCCCTTATATGAACCAAACAAATGGTCAAATAATAAATATCATCAAGTCAATTGAGGACAGACCGGTGAAGTTTACGGGTAATAACATGTCAATTACTCCTAAATACTGGTTAAAGGAGGTCGCAGAGTACTTGAATGAAATGAAAGTTCCTCAGGATCGGAGACTGAGAGCAATTGAGAAGCTGTTGGCATGTGATTGTCTCACCTGGTTCAGGAGTTTTAGGTACACATTCGACACGGTGGAAGGTTTTAGAGAAGCATTTCTGAAACGATATTGGGCAGCAGATGTCCAAGAGAATCTGAGGCTAGATCTGTACTCTAGGAAGTATAGCACAAATGCCCCAACTAAGTACTAAGAATTTTTCACCGCTCAGCTGTGTAAATTCCGGGAACTTGACATTGCTCCTGCTGAGAACGATCTGTGTGCCGCCATTGCAAGACAACTTCCATATGAGATCCAGAGGTTGTTAATCTCATCAAAAGCCAGAAGCGCTGTGGAAGTGGAGAGCGTGTTACGTCAATTAGACATGACGACTTCACACGTTACTCCCAGGCATCCAAGACAGACTGAACAGGTACATATGGCCAGCAGTCAAGAAAACAGAGAGAAACCATCGACCAGAAATCAGTCCACTAGTACTGATACTCAGGGACTGGGTCGAGAGTATGGACATCAAGAGCCTAGGGGAATACAGCCATACTATAGAGGAGGATATCGAGGAAGGAATCCTAGGAATACGGGTTATAGGCAACAAGAGAACCGACCCTATAACAATAACAATCAGAGGCAAGATAACCGAAAGAGATGGGAAAATTATCCCAGAAGGAACGTAAGGCCAGAGGATAGGGATGATGAATATCAGGCCGAATTAGAAGAGAGATATCAGGAAAGTCTTCGTTACATGAATGAACGACCAGACGAACCTGAAAGGCAAAAAGTCCGTTGGAGTGAGGCAATAAAGAACCGAAAATCACCCGACCGACTAGAAGGAGCTCAAAGCTTGGAGCTACAAGCTCAATTGAAGAATGAGGGGAAAGGAAGCCCTCAGGATAAAAAAAAACTTCAAAATTAAATCATCAAAAGTGGAAACATACCAGGAGCTGGGAGGAGGTAGAGATTGTGAATTGGATAGCAAGACCAGATGAGCTAATTAACGAGGATGTGGAAGGAATCCCACCTATTAGAAGAGAATTACCTATCATCATGCTAAGGATAGAAGGATTACTGGTCAGGGCATTAATTGATACTGGATCGACCATAAGTTTAATTACGCAAACCCTCTTAAATGAACTGGAAACAAGAGGCCGCGTATTGAAAATTCCCACATCAAGTGTGAAGATTAAGGGAATTATTCCTGAAAAATCTTTAACATGTAAATTTCAGGTATACATTGATTTGATCATGGGTAACACTGAAATTTCGCAATGCTATTTGCTGGTAAATCAATTGCCATATAATGTCATATTAGGTATTGAGTTTATCCGTGAGAACAAGGTCATCATAGACCTAGCGCAAACTTGCATTCGGATTCAAAGAGAGGATGTGGATGAACAAAACATTAACCTACAGGAATAGGATGAGAAAATAGGAGAACAGGTATGGCATGTGGAAGAAGTAACGGAAGAAGGTTGTAAGGACATAGAAAAGATATTTGTAGTCCTAAATATAGAACTTGAAGATAGTTCGGAAACTGAGTTCGAAACCAACCTGTCAGGAAAAATAGAGGAAGCTAAAGTTAACCTCGAAAATAAGGAACAATTAAAGTAATTTCTATTAAATTTCAGGGACGTATTTGATTCCAAGCCAGGGAAGATTGAAAATTTTAAATACGCGTTCCAAGTAAATGATTGGGCACCGTTCAGACAAAAACCATACCCGGTTGCAGAAAAACATTACCCACAAACGAAGAAAACACTGCAGAAGATGATGAATGCAGGTGTTATAGAAAAGATGGCGACACCATATGTTAGTCCATTAGTAATTGTGAGTAAACCGGATGGCTCAGTAAGGGTGTGTTTAGATGCCAGGAATTTGAATGCAAAAATCATACCAGAAAATGATTCGGCACCACCCATAAAAGAAATACTGAGGAAATTCAAAGGCAAGAAGATTTTCACAAATATTGACATGACTTCTTCGTATCATCATCTCGAACTGGAAGAGAAAACCAGTCTTTTAACTGGATTTCAGTTCGACCAACAAACATACTGCTTCAGGAGATGTCCGTTTGGCTTGAAGACCGCGGGATCTGCCTTAATAAGAGCGCTTGATCGAAACCTGTCAGAGGAAGTGAAAGATTGCACTATCCGTTATGTGGATGACATTTTGCTTACCTCGGAAAACACTGAGGAACATTTGGAAAAGTTAAAGAAATTATTGGAAGATTTAAGAAGGGCTAACTTTAAGATTAATTTGAAGAAATCAAATTTTTGTCAGAGACAAGTAACATTTTTGGGGCATGTGATTGATAAGGATGGTGTTAAACCAAATCCATGCAAATTAGAATCGATAAGAGATTTTCCCAGGCCTTTGAAGGTGAAAAACGTTCGCCAGTTTTTGGGATTGATTGGATTTTTCTCAGGACATTGTCCGTCATACACCAAAACTGTTGTACCACTACAGGACCTTCTGAAGAAGGGGGGCAAGTGGAAATGGACGGAGGAAACAGAAAAAGCATTTATAGAGGCCAAGGAAATGCTCTTAAACTATGTGAAGCTAGGATATCCTGATTTTAATCAGAGATTTATTATACAAACAGATGCATCCCAGATTGGAATAGGGGCAATGCTATATCAGGAAAACCCGGATAACCCTGAGAAGAAGAATTATCTAGCTTTCACAAGTCGGAGACTGAAACCACACGAGAAAAATTATACAATCAGCGAGATCGAGCTGTTAGCGATACTGCACGCGTTGCAATATTGGCGAAAGATCGTATATGGGTTTCAAGTCACATTAAGGACGGATCATAAAGCCGTAACCTTTTTGATGAAGACTGATTTATCCAGTCAAAGGTTGATGCGTTGGGCTTTATACATTCAACAGTTTGACGTACATATAGAGTATTGCCCAGGGAAAGAAAATGTAGTTCCAGATTATTTAAGTAGACAGCCAGAGTCCACAGAAGAGGAAGTAATGGCTATTGATTTGGAAGACAGGGATCAGCGTACTCTGAATGAGTTAAGAAGCATTGGTCAACGACAACGTGAGGATCCATGGATGAACATGCTCATATCCTTCCTTGAAGGGAGTTTGATAAGGGGAACGCCGGCGTACACGGAAGCTAATAAGATAGCTCAAGATTACACATTCTATAATGGATTGTTATATAAGTTTGTGGACTCTGACCATACACGATTGAGGATCGTTGTACCTGCGATTTTGCAGAGAAAAATGGTATGGTTAGCCCATAGATCGTTTGGACATATGGGAGTCGACAAACCAGTCTCGATGCTGAAAGAAGCATTTGTATGGCCGAGACTGAGAGAGACTGTAAGGGATACGCTAAAGACATGTGATCTATGTCAAAGGATTAAACCAAATGCGTTTTTGATGAGACAAAAGCCTATACCATTGTTGCCCGAGAGGCCAGGTCAAATAATTTCTATTGACAATTTCGGACCTTTGCCAAAGGCTAGGAGAGGAAATCAACACATAAGGGTGGCTATGGATGTTTTCACAAAAATGGTTGTCCTTGCTCCCATACAGAAGACTAGTACCAAACAGGTGTTAAACGACTCAAAGAAAAAGCGATACCTATTCTGGGAAAACCCGAGAATTTGTTGTCGGATCACGGTAGTTGTTTTACAAGTGTAGAGTTCAGACAGGAACTAGAAAGACTTGGAATACGTCAGATTTTGTCTAGCATTCGCCATCCTGAGGCAAATCCTGTGGAAATAGTGATGAGAGAGACGGCCAAGTATTGTAGGATATACTGTGCCGAAGAAAATTGGAAATGGATAGATATCCTGGATATTATCCAATTTTGTATAAACAACACAATCCATGAATCTACGGGAGAGATACCAATAACGTTACATCGGAATGAGCAACCAGAGACACCTTGGAGTCTGGTAATTCCTAGGCCAGCAGACGCTCAGCCTGGAAGAGATGTACGTATTAGAAGAGACATTGAGCATCTAAAAGCTCAAGCTGATAGAAGGCAAAGAAGAAACAGGCACAAGAGGTATCATCGACCACTATTAGCAGGAGAAATGGTGTTAGTGAAAAGACTAGCCATTTCGGATCCAGGGAACCGCGTGTACAAGAAGTTCCAGAAAATGTACCACGGAGCGTATCAAATAATAAGAGACTTAAGAAATAATGCCTATAGAATTCGGCACTGTGAAACGAAAAAGAAAGTGACCATGAACTCCGCGAATTTAAAAATATATTACCCTTCCGAAGACTTCGATGAAGCAAATGAACAAGCCCTGGTTATGGAACAATTTAGAGATGATGAATCCACTTTTGATAGAAACGAGAGTAAGGTAGAAAAAGGAAACAGAGCTCAACCATTCGAGTGCGAATGCGAATTAGAGAAACTGTATTGTGAGATAAGAGAAGTAATTGATTTTATTGAAAAGGAAAATCTCAATTTAAGAAAAGAGAATGATGAAATAAAGAAACGGGTAGGGAGAGACCACACCCGTAACGAAAAATTATGTTCTGGAAACTTGTAGTCCAGACAAATAAGAAAGAAAGAAAGAAAGAAAGAAAGAAAGAGTAGGGACAGAGCGTACCCAACCTACAATATTACCGGATATGACTTAAAAGGTGGAAAACCCTAAATTATCGTGGGATTTTAAAGGAATAAAGATCAGAAGGTACGGATAAACGTTATGATGGCTTCGACAATGAAGAAGAATAAGATTTTATGAATAATTGAAATAAATTTCCTCAAAATTTTTCGAAAATTTATTTACCTAAAGAGGGGAGAGATGAACCCATGTACCATTGGCTCAAAGGGGTCGAATCCATGTATTTTTGTAAAAGGAAGGAAGGAAATATACAATCTTCAGAGGAACATAGAAAGATTTCATGCAAGAAGACTAGCATAACGTTGTGTAAGAAGCTGGACCCAGGTGGCCAGGAAATGAGATCATGCCTGACTCATTGATAAGGAGCCAGTCACGAATATAAATAGAAGGCGTGGAAATTTCCAGGCGTGTGACAGAGAGCGCGTTTCAGAATTCGCCCTTACCTTGCAGTAAAACGGCAACAGCGCAGCTGTGCCAGAAGAAGAATAATTAAATTTAACCCATTTGCAAGAATAAAACTGATTAAATAAATACCGCACTGTGAATCATTTCGGAATAGAGATTTTTGTGTGGAGAAAAAGCTTTTAATAATTGCTTAGAAAAGAAGTGCAAAGGCAGCATGACGTAATTAAAAGTTCCCCGAGACCCGAGGAATGGGGAATTAAAAATCAACTGTAACACCCACACAGCTGAAGACTAAAAATTATTTAATATCTCAGAACTGCACGATCGATTTTCATGTGCAAAGAAGTCACTTTACGTTTAGGAAATGAGCTTTCTAGAGATATAATTTTTATAAGTGTGCGACAATTATTTCAAAAGTTGGTCACGAAAAAGGCAAGGATTTTATCTTTTTTTAGCTAAATAGTATAAAAGTCCAGGCAGAGCCAGACCAATCATGCAGTTCACGACAGACTCCTTGAGGGGAGACGCTACATCACCGAATGCAGTCTACGAGCATCCCTTGAGGGGAAACGCTGTATCACACCGTATAGACAGTATCCGACAGCCCGAGGGTGTCGCTGTATCGACAACCAACGTGCACCCGTAAGGGGTGGCCGATAAGTATTATTATAGTATCGCCGTATGGAGAAGTAGGAAAATCCTAAATACAGGATCTAGTTCCGCCAGTATCAATTTTACAGTGAAAAGTTCAGTAATTACAGTCAAAGCAGGCTGCGAACTTAGAGCACAGGCGATAGGTCTTCAAAATATAGTTAAATTAAACGACCGAAAGTATCGTAACGTTTTTGGAAGTACCATAACAGCGAGATAAACATTCTAGCCACTTTAAAGAACCCAATTAGGGTCGGACAGAATAAGGCTCGCATAGTATTCCGAAAAGAGAGGAATTCGAGAACAAAATAATCAGAAAGGAAAAGTAAATTCTAGACATTGTTTCAAGGAAACAAACGAACTATAAAAAGCACTAAGTTACGAGAAGTATTAGATGCTAGAAATAATAGGTCACCGATAGATTATCTGGGGTACCGTGGACAAGACAGACTTTCGCTAGACCAACCAATAGGGTCTAGAAAGAAGCAGTTCGAGCTAATAATAATAATAGCTGATCGTCAGGAAGCCGGATTGGAAGGAGTACTATTCCAGGGAGGAGGTAGATGGTTCGAGACTTTCACATCCTGATCAGATAGGAAGCCGACATTTACTAGTTTCACCCTTGGAGACGGGAAGTCAAGAAATCAGGTGTGAAAGGTTTAATAAAAGCCTTAGTGATTAGAAACTGTGAAGTGTAAATATATAAAATTTGTGTTAAAGAGTAATATTTTCAGTGATTTTAGTGTGTATTATAGAAGAATACACCAGTGTATTTTAAAATGTTACCAGTGTTTAATGTATATGAGTTATATGTGTGTCAAGATATGTCAGTATATGAAATGAATTTGTGCAAGATGGTGTAATCACAAATAGTGGGCAAAAATGAAACATCGTTGGAAAGCACGGTATTGGACCGTCTGAGCATGTAAGTAACTATTTTCATTATGTTTTGTGTTGGGGAAGTGTTTGTGTACAATCCACCGGAGTTGGAGAAATAGGGATGTTTTTGAATAACGAATAACAGAATAAGAGCGCGGTCTGAACAAATAGAATTGAGAAATTATAAAATAATTATGTGAAATGAATAATCCTTTAGAGGAAATGTATGAGATAAAATATCAGCGTATTTGATAAATGTTATAAAAGCAAGCGTAATAATAATAATAAAAAATTATATAAATGAAAATTAAGTTGAATTAATTGAAAGTAATAGCTTTGGAGCTCTAGTAAAAGTATAAAGACATGGTATGAATACATGTTCTTAAAGTATAGCGATTATTGTCAGGGGAGAGGATTAATATAAAAATGGAGATATAGATCAATTGTTGATGTTGAATTTATCAGTTCTTTGGAAGACGCTTGGCCTTAAAGTAATGTATAGCGCAATGCAGCGCATTAAAGTAAATTGTCACGCTAGGAAGGCGTTGAATCTAAATGCACTTGGTAAATTAATTGTGAGGGACTGTTGATTGCGGTAATTGAGCTATGATAAGTCCTTCATTTGTGATGTGGATCACGAGGCATTGTATAAAGGGCGTGAATTTATTGTATTGATGAGCGCAGGTAAGACCGAGGTCTCCCTAAGCCGCTAATTTGTTTTAAAGCCCTCCAGTATGGGATGTAGTTCCCGAGGCAGTGGAAGAATCGAACCAAGGTTCGTTTGTGTGAAGCCCTAAATATTGTTGTTGTATTGAATTATTCTTACCCATCAATGATGACACTTCATAATTAATAAATGCCAAGGTTACGAAAGTGGTTTAAGAACCTAAATAATGTTGTTAAAAATGAATGAAAGAAACGCCAGGTCTGTCCGGAGAACTGTGTGTAAGAAATAGCTGTTTTAAAAGCATGAATGTAGCTGTCACGCGTGGGCAAGGCTGGAGACCTCCCCTCTAGGCAATAAATTGCTCCAAGTGGTTACGGTCCGACCCCTCGTCTTTGTAAGTGTGGTAGGTCGGAGAAGACCGTCTGAGAGAAGTAATAATACACCGTGAGTGTTTAGAAGTTGTTAATGACCCGGGAGTTGAACCGAGGTCCTTATAGATGAAAGTACCGCTTGCCAGTTCAGATCGTAGCTTTCTAATGTGATAATGGTCTTTTGAGACAAATAAATAAAAATCCCTAATGTAATGTTGTATGGATGTTGGATTTCACGAGTTCAATGAGGACAATTAGATTCCAGGAGTAATCATAATTTTTGACTTTTTTCAAGTAGTCTTCGGTGACTCTGGAGTACACAAGTATTTTCCCGATCACTGTAGTGAATTTGTTATCTTGAGAGAGGTGGTAACGTTGAGAACATTGTGAGATGCCCAAAAATTTAAGTAAAGGAATAACAATTAATTTGAATAAGATTATATATTGTTTTGATTATAACACACATAAAATAGACATTGAGGTGTGTAAAAGAATAACACAATTTATAGTGGAAAGTATTGAGCCATTGGAGCTCGTGATTGTAGTAAAATTTAAAAGGGACGCTTTATGGAAGTGAAAAGAATTATAATTTTTGTTGGTTTGAAGGAAACCATGTGTTTTAATATGATATTTGTTTGATTTTATGTGTTCCTTGTTCACTTTGAACAAGTTTAGAAGGATTGGTCAATAGTTGATTTGTTTAATTTGTTTGTAGCGCCATAATTTTGGTTAATTAAATGTTTTATAATAGGAGTTGATTTTGTTTTTATTTTTGGAAGTGTATCCTCTATTTAATCCAAAATGTGTAAGTCACAGAGTGGGAGAACGTACCAAAACCCCGAAAATCCCGATTTGAGCATTGCTGGCATACTGTGATTCTTACTAAAAGGGCACAATACATGGGTTGGTTTTTTAGTTTTGGCACCAATGCTTCAGTGCCAAGTTGCAACATTGTTGGGCGCTGCCACTTTTAACGACGGTTGCTGCCCTGCATCCCCTCCCTCAGAGCACATGACCTCGCCCGTCCTCACAACCGCTCGTGGTCATCTTCATCTTCGGGATGAGATCATAGTCGTAGCGACTGATGTCGGGAGAATATGGGGGGGTCATAGAGGACCTCCCAGCCCCAGCGATGCCACAATGCCGACACAACGCCTGCTGTGTGTGCCCTAGCATTGTCATGCAGAATGATGGGCGGTGTAACCATGTGGTGGCGCCGTTTCCTTCTCAGAGCTCCTCGGAGATGGTCTTGCAGAAACGAACAATAGTACGCCGCATTAACGGTTTGCCCTCGGGGAACAGTATGGTGAATGATCACACCATCCTGATCATAGGCAAGAATCAACATTACCTTCACATTGGTGGGGGTTGGTCGAAATGTTTGTTTCCGTGGTGCCGCCACTCGTTCGATTGGCGTTCTAACTGTGGCTCATAAGATCTGGCCCACGTCTCGTCAATGGTTATGATACGCCGTAAGAAGGCCTCTCCTTTGCGCTCATAACGCTGCGAGTGCATACGACAAACGTCATATCGCAGCCATTTGTGCATGTCGGTTAAGTCATGCGGAACCCATTTGGACGCAATCTTCCTCATTTTCAGTAAGTCCTTCAGGATGTGGAGGACAGTTGAATGTGCCAGTCCGGTATCTTGCTCTAATTGACGAATCGATACGTTCCGATCCACCTCTACTAACGCGGACACAATCTGTACATTGTCATCACTTACTGGTGGGTGACCAGATCGAGGCATGTGCTCCACACGTTCGCGCCCATCTCGAAAGGCTGCAACCCATCTTGCTACCGTTCTGAACGGTAACGCGGCTGCACCGCACGCTTTCTGCAATCCTCGGCGACACTGTTTAGCACTGCGACCCGTAGCACACTGAATTTTTATCCACGTTCTCTGCTCCTGCTTGGAAAACATTGCGACTGTTTTTCGCAAGCGCCGGTCTCACACCACTCATTTAACAGTCGCGACTGCGCACGAGCGGTGGTGAGGACGGGCGAGGTCATGTGCTCTGAGGGAGGGGATGCAGGGCAGCAACCGTCGGTAAAAGTGGCAGCGCCCAACATTGTTGCAACTTGGCACTGAAGCATTGGTGCCAAAACTAAAAAACCAACTCATGTATCTATCCACTGAGGTAAAATCACGAAAGTCTCCAAGTAGGATACGGAATGAAGGCAGTCTTCCATGGTTACTTGTTCTACTTCGCGCCATCCTTACCTAATACGAAAAAATATATAATCCGTCTTAATAATAATAGGCCTAAAATAATAATACAGTAGAACCCGTCTCATCCGGCCTCGGCTGGTCCGCCACTCCGGTTGATCCGACCGTGCTGGGGAGGGGATGAGTACTGAATAACGGGCGGGAAAGGGGGGCGGGAAGGGTTGGCGCCCGCCCGCACGGCGTCATGTGGGAATCACAGAGCGCCATCCCAACCTTTTGTCTCAGTTGAACTGTAACTATTGCTGTTATCACTTGTGCTCCGTCATCTGTCTTGGTTGTTGTGTGTTTTTCATCATGTCAGGAGTGAAACGTAAACACATTACTCGTACATTAAATGACAAATTAGCTGTGCTTCAAAGACTGGACAAAGGGGAATCACTAAAAAAAATTGCCAAGGAACTCGATGTAGGCGTTACGACAATAAAAGATTGGCGAAAAAACAGGAAAGATATTGAATCATATACAGTGTCGATAGATGGTGACAACGCACTTAAAAATCGCAAAACATTAAAAAAGCCTAAACTTGAAGTGCTTGACAACGTGTTGTGGATGTGGTTCTGCCAAGAGAGAAGAAAAGGAACCCCGATATCTGGGTCCATTATAAAAGAAAAAATAATAAACTAGAAAATAATAATAAACTAGAAACCGGAAGTGAGTTCGCAGCTAGTGAAGGCTGGATTGACCGCTGGAAAACCCGTCATGGTGTCCGGTTTGTGTCAATTTCTGGTGAAAAACTATCTGCTGATGCCGAGGCAGCAAAAGAGTATTCTTTAAAGTTTAAACAAATTGTCGAAGAAAGAGAACTTTTACCCTGCCAACTTTATAACACAGATGAGACAGGGCTAAACTATAAAATGCTGCCAAACAAAACGCTCGCTGCATCAAATGAAACCGTGTCAGGAACAAAACTTAAAAAAGATAGGCTAACCTGTGCTCCTTGCAGCAACGCTGATGGCACACACATGCTTCCCCTGTTTATTATTGGTAAATCTAAGAAGCCGAGGGCATTCAAAAACATAAACCTATCTTCCTTGCCCGTTTATTAACGGAATAAAAAATCTGCTTGGATGGACTGCAATCTTTTTAAATCTTGGTTTTTCGACGAGTTCGTTCCATCTGTTGAAAAATACTTGGAAGAAAAAAGCTCCCGGTCCGTGCTCTATTGCTGTTGGATAACGCACCAACATATCCATCTGAGGAGGATTTAGTGAAAGGGGACATACGAGCCAGGTTCCTTCCCCCAAATGTCACATCACTTATCCAACCAATGGATCAGGGAGTGATAGAATGGTTAAAAAGGCGATATCGCAGAAAGTATATGAGCTCAATATTAGAGAAGTCTGAAGATGGTTGTAACTTATTTGAAGCTATGAAATCCCTCAACATAAAAGATGCTATCTATATGATAGCTGAGTCATGGCAGGAACTGAAACCTGACACACTGCAAAAATCTTGGCGTAAGCTTTGGCCGGAAGTTATGACCGAAATTAACCAGATGGAAGATGAGCAAAAAAATGACACACAGGAAATCGTGAAAGATCTACAAATTGTACAACCGAATGTCGATAAAATTGAAGTTGAGGAGTGGATTGCCCAATGTGACAAAGACTGTGAAACCAGTGAAGTGCTCGATGACAAACAAATTATTGCCGCTGTTTTGAAAAATAATGACGAAGAAACTGAGAACGGGGACTCGGACGGTGATGATGACGAACCTCCTACTCGGATTTCACACACCGACGCCAAGAACGCTTTTGATGTTGCCCTTCAGTACATCGAGCAGAACTCAACCTCAACACCTATGGACATTTTGTGGATCAAGAAATGGAGGAACACAGCAGCTAAGTCTAGAATTTCAACTGCTAACCAAAAATCTCTGACTTTTTTTTTCAAATAACTTTGTACTACATACATATAGGATACATACCTTCAATTTTTACGTATGTACATAAATATTTATTATTATATGTATTGCACTTTTTGAATATGTAATAATAATAGCTTTTATTTAATTTATTGCAATGTCTTTACTATGGAGAACAATACAGTAATTTTTTAGGTCAGAGGTTGTTAATTTTACTGTAAATCCGTATTTTTCTGAATTTCCTTTTAATCCGACCTTTTTTGCGATCCGACAATACCCCTAGTCCCAAAGGTGATGGATTAGAGGGGTTCTACTGTAGTTGTAAATTCTTTAGGGACTTTGTGACATTGTGGTCACGTAACCCCGTGTGCTTGGGTGTATGTAGAATTTGTCTGACAACCTGTGTCATTGTGATATCTGTAGTAGTGTGTGTATTTGGAATTGAGGTAGGATTCGGGTAGGAAGCAGCTGTGGCCTTCAGTTAGGTACCATCCCGGTATTTGCCTGAGTAGCAGTGGGAAACCAAGGAAAACCACTTCCAGGAGAGCTGAGGTAGGAATCGAACGCGCCTCTTATCAGTTTTGCCTCACGAGGCTGAGTGAACATCGTTCCAGCCCTCAGACCAGAATTAAATTTCTTGGCAGAGCTGGGAATCGAACCCGGTCCTCCGCGGTGATCGCCAAGAATATAATATTAATAATAATGACCAACCTGCCAATAAAATAAACGGCCATCCTATTATTCGCTTCCGTTACCGTCCTCCTGATCAATATCATGGTCAGTATCGGAGTCTTCGGATCTTGTTTCAACTCTGTCTTCAATATCAGTCACAAATTTCTTTCAAATTACTGAATCATGAACTAGCGATTCGTTATCTTTCAGCAGAAGGCGACGCACTTCATCTACATCCTTAGGTTTTCGTAAGGCGTAATCTCTTTACTAATATTCACTAAGACAACGTACTAAGCCAAATAATCGGTGTAACAGCACACCTGCAACTAACTGACAGAATGTTACAACATTGGGCGCGCTGGTACTATCAATCCCACGCCGACAAAATGTTACACGTATAGAGTTATCTTTAGGCTCGTCATTTCACAACTCCAAGAAAATGCTTACTAAATTGTGGTGTAAGATGTCCCGAGACGATGACTGTTGGCTTGATATTAAAACTAAAACGAACCATGGAGCTGTCAGACCAATGTGCGACTAACGGAAGGTTTTAAGAGATAGTTCTACATGGGTTTGTGAATATTAATAATAACTTTTACATAGTATTATTCAGAAGTCTAAAAAACAATTTGTTGTAATCAGCGTAACCTCAGTTTTTGTAAAGAGGTTTTCGTAGCCCAGCGCGTATCCCATTTTTGAACAGCTGACTGTGTAGCCTGCTCCGCTAGCGCTAGCCAACAGCGGGGCGCGCTTGAACTCTGTCAGTGATAACACTATGTATTCTATTAGTCATGAAAAAACTAATGACCAAAATGTCCCTACTCTCTAAAAGGAGGAAGCAACTACACACCTCATTATGAGAAGATAGCAATTAGAAACTAGAAATGGAAAACGCTGAATGTTGACCATACCATGGTGTACAGGCTAGCATTCTTGACTGTCGACCCCGAGTTCCAGATTTCAATCCCGGTTAAGCCAAGTAATTTAATTCTGGCCTCGGTGCTGAAATGGAGTACAGTCAATATCGTGTGAGAGAACTGAGAAAAGGTGTGTTTGATCCCTCCTCAGCCATCCAAGAAGAAGTTTTCTGTGATTTCCCATTTTTTTCAAGCTAATGCCAGGATGGGTACCTATTTGAAGGCCACCTCCTACACAATCCTATCTCCAGTTACAAATACACTCACTGCAGTGGCATATTCAACGAGCTAGCAAGGTAGTCAATGAAGTAACGAATCTATGAGCCCGCCAAGAAAATAAAAATATGGGCCCATCCTCCACCCCTTCAAAGATAATTCAAAACTTATTACTAACTAATTGCAACAAAAATACAACTTTAATGCAATGATTGCAATTCAATACCAATGATTCTATATGCTGCTTCTTGTAGTTATTGACACTGAACTCTAGTGGAACTGGGCCATTTGGCATGCTTACCGAGATGCAAAGGTACTGACATCAATTCTTCTAGCCCTTTCACACTCGATACCGAGCAGGCTGAGTTAACTATGTCTGTCTTGTGTCATACCATTTCGCAGAGAGTTCTTTGCAAGTTTCAGCTTCGATAATGATTGCTTGGCCAAAGAAACAGCAACTGGGAGAGAGTTCATAACAGGTAAAACAGTGCTTATATCTGCAACGCCATCAGCTAGTGTTGTTAAGTCAGCAACAGAGGCGAGGCCATTTCCTATTTCAGAGCGCTTCTGAAACCTACTACTTGGTCTGGAAATTCATATGTTCTCATATTCATTTTCAAGAATCACTGCTGCATGATGAATCACTTCAGCTGAATGAAGAATTTGGAAATTTGGCAGAAATTATTTTTAAGAAATAGTTAACATCATCCATACCTTCAAATCTACTTTTTAACTAACCTACACTATTGTATAGTTCTTGCACTTTTCTTTTTAACGTGCAGCTCACCTTTGAAATCTAGCTGGGCGGATATGTTAACATTCCATGGCTGTCGGGAGCTAAGGCTTTCCTAGTGCGAGGCACAGCGCTGTCAACTTTCCACCGTACCCACAAAGAGCAAGCAGCGAGACTGGACAGAACTACGTGCAGATGTGCAACACTGGACACCTGATACCTGCGTGAGACAAGAGCTGGCCACCAGGGCGGGACTTCAGAGTCCACGTGGAGTGATAGAGGATGTAGAGATTTGAAGCCATTCTTTTTAAGTGTTGCCTATTCAAATTGTCTTTTGTAGCTTTTCAGTCGGTCAACACGATTGTGCCCAATGAATGGGCGGGGTACAAGATACAAATATGTAAATACACTCCTGGAAAAAAATTACATGTGTTAGTTTATTATCACAATTAAATGGGGCAATTTAGGATCACTTGTTTCGACCCTCAAGTGGCTATCATCAGATCCTGATCACTGTGTAAACGTTACATTTTTCACTAATGTAAATTCACTACTGTAATCCAATAGTGAAGCCTCCGTGGCTTAGGCGGCAGCACGCCGGCCTCTCACCGCTGGGTCCGTGGTTCAAATCCCGGTCACTCCATGTGAGATCTGTGCTGGACAAAACGGAGGCAGACAGGTTTTTCTCCGGGTACTCCGGTTTTCCCTGTCAAAAATTTCATTCCAGCAACACTCTCCACTATCCTTTCATTTCATCTGTCATTCATTTATCATTGCCCCAGAGGAGTGCGTCAGGCCTCGGCAGCCGGCACAGTTCATATCCTCGCCGCTAGATGGGGGCTTCATTCATTCCATTCCTGACCCGGTCGGAGACTGGAAGCAGGCTGTGGATTTTCATTTCAATCCAATAGTGCTTCGTTATGTGATTGTAATTTGATTCGCAATTTAAGTCTCGTTATACATTAGATTTGTTTCGTGTTCAAGGTTTTGTGAATTACGTGTGTTACAGTGTATATGCACGTGTATACAAATTTAGAACAACACACTGTAAAAACAATAAATCAATTAACAAATTTTAGCATGCACTAGAAAAATCTAATTATAATCTACGATACACTTAACTTGGTGTTGTTCTCCTCACGGCGATGTTGACCGATCGTCCTTCACACCGGTACTGACGCAGTGAACGCTTAGCCTAGCTCGCTTGTCATCCTGCGCTCCATCTGATATCGGAAGTTTTATCCGAAGTATTGAATGAATTATATCATTGTACCTGAACCAACTGAATGAGGTTGAAATGACTTCCGAAAAATGTGTGTTATGGACTCAGGAACTGTTTCCATTACTATCGTGGGCCATTGAAGCCGTCTTGCCACAACTTAGACATCTGTCGATTTGTTGCCACCCGGTCTATTAGATTGTATAGGACCCTACAAAACTACCTATATACAGGCCTTGGTTAGTTGAAAATGGACACAATGTGCATCCTCATCCTATAACATATTTCCCAATTTATAGAAAGATCACCACTATTCGCACTGCTAAAATAAAATAAAACACACCAATAAAATGAGGCAAGAAATGCAAATGGGAAGCGATTACTTGGGAAGTATGTTATAGGATGAGGATGCACATTGTGTCTATTTTCAATGAACCATGACCTGTATATAGATATTTCTGTAGGGTCCTATAGCGTCTAATACAGTATTCCGCAACCTATTTTTTTTTACTCAGGGCACACCCCAGACAGGTCTAGACTCAACACGCACACCAGAATGTCTGGTCCCTCAAAATCATATGAATCTGAATATAATCACGAAATATTACGTCATTTTGTATTTATTATTATAATTATTATGAACTCATGTATTTATTAACAAATTAATAACTTTATTAACTTCAATTTACTGTAGAAAATACGCATTTATAATACGAAATTTAAAGTAAATAACTCTACTCATACCTTCAATGTGATACTTGAGCCTGCTTAGCTGCACACAGACGGCTGATTCGTGGTGGAATAGTTGATAAAGCAAGCCTCATTTTTTCGTCAACGGATTTAAGTTTTTCTCTCTTTGATGTTTTAATGTTTTAATTTCAGTCAACGTTGAGAAGCCCAGTTCACACAAATATGTACGGTAGTTGAAAATGGTAACAACACATCAACTGCCATCTAGGAGATACCCGGGTATTCACTGCTTATTGACAACCAAAATGTGTCCAAGGCATTTCTAAAAAATTTAATTTCAATGTTCTGTCTGCTTTGAAATTTGCCAGTTCCTCTCGTAAGCCTATATTCGGGAGATGTTTCAAATCCATGACTGGATCACGAACCCAGTCAAAATCTTCAACATGCTCTCCAAAATATTTTTTTGAAATTCTGTTCTTTAATTAAGTCCATCAACACATTATTATCGTCAGCAAGGGACCATGTAGTTGGGAACATCTCACACAATCCATTTTCAATTGTCTGTATCCACAAATTTAACTTATTAATAAATCTTTGAATTTTATCCATACTAGACTGAATATTTTCATTTCTACCTTGCATCTTTCTGTTTAGTTCATTCAACTGTACGAAAACATCGGAAAGACATGCCAACTTAGATACCCATTCATCATTTACAAGTCATTGCCGTGCGGAGAACAACACCAAGGTAAGTGTACTTTATACTGTAGAATGTCGTTTATCCGGACGTCAAACAACCGGAACGTCAATAATTTGGACGAACCAAAAAAAACGAAAACGGAGCAGTGCGCGCTTACTGTTGTTATGCGGAGGTGCGCGCTGTCTACAAATAGTGAGTAGGTTCTCGTTTTCAATTCTTGTCTCTGTTGTCTCCTACAGTTCGCTTACTCTATAATGTTTCAACGTGTTACAGTACAGTGAGTGTGCGTACTGTACTTTATTACGTTGTGAAAATGGCTTCTACCAGTGGCAAAAAGGAAAAACGAAATCGGAATGTTTTATCAATTGAGAAGACGATGGAGATCATTAATAAACTGGATACGGGTAAGAGTGTGCAGTCTCTAATAAAAACTTACTGTGTATGAAAATCCACAATTTATGATTTGAAGAACCGAAAAGGTGAAATTCTGAATTATGCATCGCAGTTAGATAGTGAAGAAAGGTCTAGAAAGAGAAGAACCACGAGATCAGCTACGGATGAAAAATTGGACGAAGTGGCGTACTTATGGTTTATTCATACAAGAAGTAAGGGGGATCCCATTTCTGGACCTTTGTTATACGAGAAAGCGTTGCAGCTAAATTAGAAGCTTGGTGGTTCTCCTCATTTAAAGCTAGCACAGGTTGGTTGAAGAATTTCAAATCTCGCCATGGAATTCGTGAGTTGGAGATTCAAGGAGAACATTTATCTAGTTCAACAACTGCTGCTGAGGAATTCAAGAATCACTTCTTAGAACTTCTGATTAAAGAAGATTATTCTTTAGATGATGTGTACAATGCTGATGAAACAGGTTTGAATTAAGGTCACTACCGCGCAAATCGCTCGCGTCAAAGTGAGAAATGACTGCTTCTAGCTTCAAAGTCGGTAAAGAACGAGTAATAATATACTGCTCAAAAAAATTAAAGCACCACTTTTTTCAAAGGCCACCAAATTTGGAATGTTGACTGCACAAGGTCGAAATCTCAGTATGACGTTGGCCCCGACGCCTACCAAGCACATGCTTCAGCACAACTCCCCAACTTGTGTAGTTTCGGGATAGCGCCCCCAAAACCAGCCCATTTTTGCAAACCGTAAATTGAAGTTTGCGAAAAACGCTGTAGGACTTGTCGCAGGTTGCCAAAGCAGTCGAAAATGAATGAGTCTTGCTCTTAAGGTTCCACGAACACGTTGAAATCGTTACATTTGACGTTTGGGCATTTTCAACCCCCTTCATCATCCCCTAAACATGGACTACCATTGGGGGCGCCTGAGAAGGTACCGGATGTGTTTAACCACCTGAAAACCTGCACACCGTCCTCAGTTGCTGATTGCAGTAAGTTCTTAAGGCCTCCGGCAATGTTCACCCCTCCTAACACCCTCAACTGGCAAGGGGCCAAACCACCCCGTCTTGATTCACCCCTAAGGAAGGTTTAAATCGAGATTTTTATCAGTGCTGCTAATGGGGGGGGGTCTTCCCCTAACGTTTCAAAAGAGGACCTGCGCCTGTGTCACCACCCCTTCCCTTGCTACCCCCTTTTGTATGATTTTTCGAATCAGTCCCTTTTTATGGGCTGAAATGAGGTCTTAATCGCTGAAAGGGCTGTAAAGGTCCTTAGAAGTAGTGGTGACACGAAATCAACCCCTTCCGATGTTTGATTGACATTCCATCCCCCAAAGTTGACATTTTTGCACCCTCAACCCTCCCTGTCTGGACGCGTAACGCGTCATGGCAGAGTTTTCAGAGTTGGATCAAAATGAAGCTTATGGCCTGAAATGGAGCCCAAAACAGCAGGTTGGATGGAAATTCATCGGTAGGGTGGGAAACGGGACCAAAAAGTTTTCAAAAAAGTTAACAGCCTCTAGTAAGTACACCAATGCATAGGCAACCCTCATCACGTCATTTTTCTCCCATTGCCAAACTTTGTAACCTATTGCCGATCATAGGCAACCCACACGCACGGACGTGATGTGGGTTGCCTATGCATGGGCGTACTTACTGTAGGCTGTACACTTTTTTGAAAAATTTTGGTCCCGTTTCCCAACCTACCGATGAATTTCTATCCAGCCTGCTGTTTTGGGCTCCATTGCAGGCCATAAGCTTCATTTTCATCCAACTCTGAAAACTCTGCCATGACGCATTACGCGTCCAGTCAGGGAGGGTTGGGGGTGCAATAATTTCGAATTTGGGGGACGGAATGTCAGTCATCGATCGGAAGGGGTTGATTTCGTGTCACCACTACTTCTAAGGACCTTTACAGCCCTTTCAGCGATTAAGACGTCGTTTCAGCCCTTAAAAAGGGCCTGATTCGAAAAATCATACAAACGGGGGTTGCAGGGGAAGGGGTGGTGACAAAGGCACAGTTCCTTTTTTGAAACGTTAGGGGAAGAACCCCCCATTAGCAGCACTGATAAACATCTCGATTAAAACCTTCCTTAGGGGTGAATCGAGAAGGGTTGGTTTGGTCCCATGCCAGTTGAGGGTGTTAGGGGATGTGGACATTGCCGGAGGCCTTAAGAACTTACTGCAATCAGCAACTGAGGACGGTGTACAGGTTTTCAGGTGGTTAAACACACCCGGTACCTTCTCAGACGCCCCCAATGGTAGTCCATGTTTAGGGGATGATGAAGGGGGTTGAAAATGCCCAAACGTCAAATGTAACGATTTCAACGTGTTTGTGGAACCTTTAAGAGCAAGACTCATTCATTTTTTGACTGCTTTGGCAACCTGCGACAAGTCCTGCAGCGTTTTTCGCAAACTTCAATTTGCGGTTTTCGAAAATGGGCTGGTTTTTGGGGTGCTACCCCGAAACTACTCAAGTTGGGGAGTTGTGCTGAAGCATATGCTTGGTAGGCGTCAGGACAAACGTCATACTGAGATTTCGAGCTTGTAGGTCAACTTTTCAAAATTTGGTGGCCTTTGAAAAAAGTGGTGCTTTAATTTTTTTGAGCAGTATATTATGGTGGGCGCAAATGCTAGTGGTATTCATCGTCTACCTCTCCTCGTGATAGGCAAATCAGAAAAACCGCGTTGCTTTAAGAATGTAAAATGCTACAAGGCCCAAAGAAGTGCGTGGATGAATGCTGAGTTATTTTATGACTGGTATAAAAATGAATTTATCCCAGATCTGAGGAGATTCAAAGAGAAAAAAAAACAAAAAACTGGCAAAGTGCTCCTTTTACTTGATAATGCGCCATCTCATCCATATGTTGATTAGTTGAATCCGATAGATGAGGATTTTGAAGCGAGATATTTGCCCCCTAATGTCACAGCTCTTATACAGCCAAAGGATCAATGGGTGATAGAAAAGCTTAAGCGATGTACAAGAAGGAAGTATTACGTTGTTTACTGTCGACAGAATGCCGGCTCTGCGGTGTTGGGGTAGCGCGCCTGCCTCTCAACCGGAGGCCCCGGGTTCGATCCCAGCTCCATCAGGGATTTTAAAACGGATGTGAGGGTTGGAACGGGGTGCACTCAGCCTCATGAGGACAATTGAGTAGCTGTCTGACAGTGAGGCAGCGCCCCGATCACGAAAACCAAGATTAACGGCCGAGGGGAACCGATGCGCTGATCACGCGTCACCCCAATATCTGCAGGCCAAATGGCTGGGCAGCGGTCGCTTGGTCGGCCAAGGCCCTTCATGGGCTGTATAGTGCCAGGGGTTGTTTGACTGTTGGCAGAAGAGGAGAGTGTGATATCTTTTTCAAAAAAACTTTCTCTTAAGGACTGTTGTTACATGATAGCATATGCATGGAACACAACAACACCACAGAATCTTCAAAATGCATGGAATAAATTGGTAGGAGAAGAAGAAACCGTTAAGACCACAGACACTGTTGATGAAGATTTGGATGAAGTGACAAATGAGTTATTCCCCCAAATTGATGGATTTTCCGACTGTGATAGAGAAGACACACAAGCTTGGTTGGAAAGTGACAGTGACCCAGGTTGTCAAATCTTAGATGATGATGAAATTGTTTCTCTGGTGCAAGAAGCAAATGGAGATGACGAAAAGGATGAAAGCCTAGATGAGGAAGATGAAGAAGGACCAAGTCATGGAGAAGCTTTTACAGCATTAGAAACTGCGCTATTGTGGTATGAAAAACAGGAAGAAAGTAGCTCAACTGAACTTCTTTTATTGAAGAGAATGCATGATTTAGCTGCAAAGAAAAGACAAGGAAATCTTGCACAAAAAACAAATTTCAGATTATTCTTCCAGTACTTTTGAGTAGACCCTTCTGTATGTTCCATAAATGTATTTTGTTACAGTTATTCATTCAATAAATAAGAATTTAAAATCAATATATCTACCGTATTTTACAGTATATGTATCACCATAATGCACTGTGCATGTTTCTTTCCCTATGAAATTAATGCATGTTCGATTATCCAGAAAAATCGTTATACAGAACACTTTCGGGCCCAATCAGTATGGATAAACAACGTTCTACTGTAATTAGATTTTTCTAGTGCATGTTAAAATTTGTTAATTGATTTATTATTATTACAGTGTGTTATTCTAAATTTGTATACATGTGCATATACACCGTTACTCACATCATTCACAAAACCTTGAACACAAAACAAACGTAACGTATAACGAGATTCAAATTGGGAATTAAAAAAGTGATGATCACCTATCGACGTGCTATTGAATTACAGTAGTGAATTTACATCACTGAAAAATTTAACTTGAACACCGTGATCAGGATCTGATGATGCCAACTTGCGAGTCGAAAGGCATAATCCCATTTAATTGTGATATGTAACTAATACATGTATTTTTTTCAGGAGTGTATTTACATATTTATATCTTCTACCCCAACCATTCATTGCACACAATCGTGTTGACCGACTGAAAAGCTACAAAAGACGAGTGATAGAGGAAACATTCTATTGGTCAACAACCGTCAGCTATTGGTCAGTAGCGAACAATGGTAATTGTTGGCGCGTGCTACTGCTTACGATTGAGTCGCCGCTCGTTAACCAGGAAAGTGAGGGAACAATACAAAAACAGTGATTCTGAAATAGAATAGATTGGTATCTCTAAGATAAGCTTTTATAAGGTATGTGATGATCCCACAAGTTCCCATCCTTTAAGGGGGGATGTAACCGAAAATGCATAGCTGGCATTAAAAGTGCACAGAGATCACAATATAAAACATAGAGCATTGAAACTTTGTACAGTTGTCTAATGGTGTTTGATCTATTACATGGCAAGCAACCGCTATCTTTGTTGGCAAAATGGCACCAGTACAGTCTCTGCAAAAAGTTTGTTTCATCGTCTTATTTAGGTACACTATATAACATAACTAAAAAGATCCTGGCCTGAGCATTTAACTAGTTTGAATATATGTCAATATCTCTAACTTTAATTATCAAAATACCATGAAAATATTTTTATTTATGGTCATTTCAATTTTGGATTCTATTAACCTCAGTGAAAATATGAATGTAAATGCATGCAAATTCTATAAATGGTTAAATATAACCATAATTCTACATACACATATGTATAATTACTCAATAAACAATCCCTGAAAATTTCAGTTATGTAGCATTTAGGGTTTCAGAAAAAAATGTACCTATGTGCTGGAAAAAAATGATATTGAGAAAACAACATTTGAAAGTTGGATATGTAATTTTACTCACATTTAAGTAACCTTGTCTATAGGCATGCAGCATCAGATATAAATTTATTTAAAAAATACTTCCAATTGAGTTATGAGCTTGAAATGTTTACACAAAGTATAAGAGAATATATACAAAATTCACATATTTTAAAATTTTAATATTTTGACCCCTCATCGGTTACTTCCCTCCTTAATATTCTGACTGAAGAAAAGATACAACATTGACACAATTCATCGAAATACTTTTATACTTTTCAAATTCTCTTATGTTCAAATTGTACTGGAATGCTCTAATTCTTTGGCAAAAATATAGCTGCTGATATTGCTTCTTCAAAATTATCTCAGTAGCAAGGTAAGTTATCAACTGCATTCTGAATAATAGAACATGCTATATTTTGTGATTTTATGATATTTGATGATGTGCATCCCAGAATATTTATTAACAACACTATCTGAAAAAATAAATCAAATTGCCCTAATTTGGTTTTCAAATGAACAGCTTGTTCTTTTCCTTCCCTTTTTTTAGATGTCAATATAATTTTTAATGGAGCTTCAAGTACATCGACAAAACCATAACGAAGGTTTTTAATTGATTGGTATCTGTTTGGCAGAGCATTTATAAGGTATGGAAAGATAACGAAAATTCCCATCTTTTAAGTTGTTGTTTCATTTGAGGAGCTTGGACAAAATGGTGTGTGAGTATGTGTGTGTAATTTTGTCTGATAACCTGTATTATTGTGATGGCTGTGTTAGTGTGCACATTTGTAATTCATGTGAGGATTGTGAAGGAGGCGACTGTGGCCTCAAGTTAGGAACATTCGTGGCATTTGCCTGGAGTAGAAATGGGAAACCGTCAAAAACCACTTCCGGAATGCCTGAGGTGGGAATCGAACCCATCCCTTCTGTTTTGCCTCATGAGGCTGTGTGTAGCCGGTTTCAGCCCTCGGACCAGAATTAAATTTCTTGGTAGAGCCGAGAATCGAATCCGGTCTTCCGGGGCAACAGCCGAGGATGCTAGCCACTACACCACAAGCTGGTCACCCATCTTTTAATACTCTGACTGAAGAAAACATATTACATTTGTTGTAGTTTCATTTGAGGGGCTTAGACATCATGGTCATTTAGCCCAGTGTACTTGGGTTTGTGTAGAATTTGTCTGATAAGCCTGTGTCTGCAATAGTGTGTGTGTTTGTAATTCAGGAGAGGATTGGGTAGAGGTGGTCATAGCCTTAAATTAGGAACCATTTCGGTATTTGCTTGGAGTAGAAGTGGGGAAGCCATGGAAAACAACTTCCAGGATTGCCGAGGAGGGAATCAAACCCAACTCTTCTCAGTTTTGCCTCACAAGACAGAGTGTACCCTGTACCCTTGGCAGAGCCGGGAATCAGAACTGGACCTCCGGGGTGACAGTCAAGAATGCTAGCCTCTACAACACGAGGTGGTTGATATAATATTTCTACTGTGTCATAAACTTCTTGAAATCCACAGGCAACATCTTTAAGTACTAGATATATACAGGGTGTCTCTTATTAATGTTTAAAACTCTCTATAGCGACGTTGATGACATTGAGACAAGTAATTTGATATAGGACACTTAGGGTCGCAAGTGTCCGGAAATACCTTAAAAGTGAACCACAACCGTTAAACATACGTCATCAGGAGACGGCTCAGCTCGAGCGGTCAGGCCCGTGCACTCTTACGCACACCAAAGCATCCAAAGCAAACGTTGAATGTCATAATACTCTGGCTCCGAGTGCGTGAGGTTCGAGGTTCAAATTCGGGGCCAATCTATCAGCTTTCTTTGTTCTCTCTCTTTTCCTTTCAAGTGGAAGCAGATAGTTTGTTGACATTAAGACACGGAACCAGAGTGATATGATATTCAACGTTTGCTTTGGTGTGCGTAAGAGAGCACGGGCCTGACCGCTCGAGCTGAGCTGTTACTTGATGACGTCATATGTTTAACAGTTGTGGTTCACTTTTAAGGTATTTCCGGACACTTGCGACCCTAAGTGTCCTATACCAAATTACTTGTCTCAATGCCATCTACGTCGCTATAGAGTGTTTTAATCGTTAATAAGAAACACCCTGTATATAGTGCACAGAACAGTTCATAAATTATGTAGTTCTTTGGTCTTGTTGAATTCTCGCCTGACATACGGGCACAATCATCATACCCCTGACCACAGCACTTAGTTGATAACAGTCCCTTTACTTTTATTGTAACGCGTATTTCCTTCTCTATTGTTAAAGCAAAATCCTAAGAAACTTTCACTGAATTTCATGTCACTAGGTTTTCCTAATACATCATGTGAAACTATAATGTTTCTAAATATTTCAGTCAGATGATTATTCTTTTGTTATGTCCTGTGTTGTATTTGTAATAGAAAAGATAAAGGCCACTTTATATCATTAATGATTTCTTTTTCAACTGCATGGGGTAGAATATTTATCAATTCATTTTAAATTGATGGGCATAGGTACTTTTGTGTATATTTTGGTTTGATAGCACCACACATAATCATACTTTGCGAGAAGTTCGATTATTGCTAAAAAGCTTCTTCTGCTTAATTTTCCATGATCTTCCATATCTCCCCAAAAAGCTAAATTATTGGATGCCAGTGTTAACGTGACATTCACAATACTCTCAAGGACCTGTTTCCATAAGTTCTCATTTTACGTAAGATCTGAATCCGGTAAAATTAACCTTTGAAAATGTCTTTAACTCAGAGTGGAAAACTTGGTTGTTGGTCGTGATGTTATGTTCCATTTTCTTAACATTGCCTGAATGACTTCATTGTTCTAATTTTTAACCAGAGTGGACTATTATTTTATTTGGAGGGTAAAATGCCAAACTTCTATTGTCTGTTGCGTGTTGAAAAGTGCCTCTTTTGAGCTTTGATAAGTTAACTTACTAGTTGCTTCAAATTGAAATTCGTACAATCGGATGTTCAGTTGTGCTTTTGTCTCAAAAAAGAACTTTATTACGTGGTGAAGTCATAATCTGTTGGAAATTTAATTATGTCCTTTATCCGGGAGCTATCCAGACATTTTAAAGTACCATTTTATATTTTTTTTAAAATAGCACCTACGGCCTAATATTTATTTTCAATGTATCGAACAAAACCTTGTATCAAGGTAGAAAGAGACAGAATAAAATAGTCTTCTTGAATAATCTATTTCCTCCTTGAAAACTTGAAAATTTTATGAGCACCAACGATATGAGTAGTTGCAGTATGTCCACTGTTGTCTGCACAGCACGTAAACTAGGCAATGCTGCGAGGCGGAGCAGGTACCACTCTGGCAAATGTCTTTCTTGAAGCTCTGCCTTTTATTCCTTTAAACTCCTTGCTTCCTTATGACAAACACACTACAGAACAGAAGCATCTTGGAACATGATTGGATAATAGATAATCAAACCACAAGTTGGGATTGGCATCACTCAGGATTGAACATAGGACATTGAACTCTTGCAAATAAAAATCTTGAATTATGAAAAAATTAAATATTTATCAGAAATATTTGACTGGAACTTGCAAAGAATTACAATATTCACTGGCATTATATTCTGAACATGTCTCCAGATCTCACTATGCCATACATATATCTTAATTGATTTCCAGGTACAAGTATTTGACACAGCCTAATGTATGGCTACAGTCTTACGACACCAGACTAGGGGCTTTAAACTGAACCCATCAACTTCACTTACAAAATTCACCTAGGAATTGCCAAAGACATTTTATTGTATAGAACAGTATCTAAAATGCCTTTCCATATACTGCTCAAATTTTTGGCCATCCTTTATATTAGCATTCATTCAAAAATCTCATTTTATAGTAACTCACACGCGTCAAACATTCTCACTAAGTCTAAAACTTCTGTGTTCCCCAGCGAATCTGAAAAAAGAAAGGAAACAAAAAGAAAACATTACAATGTTAGTCGAGTATACTTTAATGCTTGATGGCCAATGGAGCTATAAAAGTGAAGGTACAACACAGTGTCATATATACTAACTGCTTGCAGCATGCGGACTACAGCTTTTCATTGTAAAACTTCTATAGAATACAGAAACACCTTGAACATTTGAAACCAGTTAACTCAAAGGAATTCCTCGAAAGTCATGCTAGTAGGATTTCAAAATATGGATAAATCGTTATATGAAATCCTGCGATTAAATTCTAAGTTTTAACTCTAAATTCTCCAATTTCTTTTCTTCATGAAATTTGATGTGCAGAGCTTTTTGAGTGCTAGGTATGCATCATCCAATGAGCAACAAACAAACATTCTAGTGATCAAAAGCACATTTTAAATTATCGACTGCTTTGAACTACCAATTATTGGTCAAAACTGTAGATTAATTTCATTCAATTTATTAAGTCATTGCTTGTTGTTCTCATATCCATGATTCTCTTCTGCAAATTTGGTTACAACCACAAAAAATGATTGTTTGAAGAAAATCTTTTCCAGTTTCATTTGGTTGTGCAAATAAAAACAACTTTCTAAACATTCTGATTCTTCTTCAACTTGACTGTGGTAAATGTATACATTTCGGAAAGTATATGAATAAGTCCGAGTTTATTTTGTGTTCACAGATTTCCCCTCATATTTGAATATACTGTATTTAATATGTGAAGAAAGTAGGCTATTTTCCTCAATGTGAGAGAAGAGATTACATTGCACATCATCTACTGATTTTCTCCTCGTATTTGAATATTAGACAGTAACTGTTGGATACATTTCAATGGTAAGCTACATTTCACAAAAGTTACATAAAGGAATAAAAAATACCGCATCTTTTTATGGGCTGTAATATGGTGGAAGGGGAGATGGTGGTAACAGTTAATTCGAATTCTTGTGATTCAAACGCCTATTTTTCTATCCCATCACTTTGAATCATCAAGGTTTTATTATAATATGGAGTACAGTACAATGTAAATATAAGAGGTCCACTCTCAGAAATAAAGAATTAATTTTAGTAGCCATACAAATCCTTCATGGTGATGGATAATTTGTTTACTTGTCAAGCCTCAAATAGTTAATTTCTTACTTCAGTGGGAAGAAAGCTAAACACACTGGAAAAATAACCATCCAAGAAAGAATGTTACATATTTTCTGCCTTTATATCAAGCTCCAGTACTCATGACTTTACGATACCACTTATTTCCCTACATCCATCACTGATTAGATCAAAACTATGGGACTGTTTATTCTTTTGCATATATTTTATGAAAATGATGCAGAATAAAAAACAATGATACGTAGCGCAGTGGTATGGTCCTCGCCTACCGAGTCCAAGGTTTCAGGGTCTAATTCATGTGCACCTCGCTGGCATTTGAGGATGTGGAAATGTGAGAGGTTCATATTTACTGGCACATTAAAGATCCCAAGATCCCCTACAGGGCAAAATTCCAGCACCCCAAGGGATATAAAACCTATAACTTAATTATTACAGTAGAGTCCCGCAAAGTTTACCTAGTGTAGACAGAGAGGGTGTCGAATTTCCGTGTAATGTCAAGGTGTACGGAATAAGGGGTAGGTCATTCACAACTCATAATATATTATTGTATATTACTCTAATGAAGTTCTAGTACATTACAGGTCACAAATGTATAACATACCCTAAAATAATTATTAAAAATTAAAAAGAAACTTACATACAAAACTTCTGAGAATCATTTGCATTTTTTTAATGAAAATTTTGTTGTAGATTCATTTAGAGGATTTGCGACATCGTGGTCATGTAGCCCCATATACTTGGATGTGTGTGGAATTTGTCTGGTAACCCGTGTTTATGAAAATGATGAGGATAGGAATACAGACATGAAATGATTAAAGTAAAACACTGCTGTAATGAACACCAGGATAACAAAATTTTCAGAATAGCGAAATTATAGTTTTCTTACTGTGTGTTAAAACATTTCATTTAAACTAATTTCTAACTTTCAGTATAACGAATAAAATTTTGCCTTCCTTTTCCCAAATGTAATTTTTTTTTTCGAATTATAAATGAAATTCATCCTGCATTATGATATAAATATGTTTCTTGTTTCATTATTCAGACAATATGATCGCCATTTACCATACACGTACCGTACACGATTGGACGAGCAGGATATTGATTTGTGTAGCCAATAGACTTCACCCAACATCCAATATAAAAGATCACACTATTGGTAGAGTAGGAGCACCAAGTTTACAACCCGCCAATGAACGTTAAGGTTTCTATATCTGTAACTTGTATAATCTGATTTGCTGCATTCTTTTGTTTTGTATTCTTTGTATTGACTTCGAAGTGGTATTTGTGGGATTGTATTATTTGTGGCTGTCTTCATTTGATTTTGTTTCAGTTTTAACACATTTCATTTGTTGCAAGAACCATCAGCGTTTGTGTGACCCATTATTGGCATATCAACTATTCGTAATGAGAATAATACGTGCCCGGGTGTGTTTACAACCGTTAGTGAGATGTGATAATTCAGCATCATCACTTGTTTCCTACTTACTATAATGTGTTCTCTCTCCCTGTGATCAAATAAAAATAAAGTTTGCTTCATCGTCATCTTCTCCTCCTCCTCCTCCTCCTCTCGAATTGGCCTATTTAGGACCACATTTATTCAACTGGAGGGTCTTGATCTTTGCCCAGTATTCTATTTCATTAATATAAGATTTATGCTTAGCAAGGTGGGGGTAGTTAAAGTCATTAGAGAATAGGGAATAGTTGTGGATAAGTGAGGTTATTGCACTGGTATTGCGTGTTGTGTTAATTTTTAAAACCACCAGGAAGGAAGCTTGCAGTTTAACATGACCGTTAATCGCGCGATCATGAGCCACGGGACCTCCTTTTAACGTGGAATCCAAACCACAGGACATGGCATTTCACTTCGAAAATCTCACATGCATTGACAAGGAACCAAACCCAGTCCACCTTGGTGAGAGGCAGACAGCTTGACCGCTTAACTACCACGACCCCCCTTAAAACCAGTAAGTATGTGTAAAGTAGAGCCTGGCAAAAAGCTTGAGTTCTGATCGGTCTCGTTGAGTGAGAATGAAGAACTGAAATGCTGGTTCCGGAACTGGTATAACCGGTAATGTGGGCTCGATAACGATAATTCTCGACATTGTCGCTTGGGCAATATGGCACTGCCTGAAGGCACTGAGGCCTGTTTTGTAAGGATTCAATGGAAATTGTTCATTCCGTTGACTGGAGTCTGCGAATTGGAAGAATCCACTCAATATCAATGGTATCATATTAACAGACTATATTGAGCATTTCATCATAATAACATATCGAAGGAGATTTTGATTGTCAGTGCTTGCATCGCTTCTTATGATATCCCTCTGTATTATTTGGTCATTAAATTTCAACAAAAGAAAATTCTATTTGACATGTACGTATTACAACTTTTTTGTGTAATGCCACATTCAAGCAGTATGTAACTTTCATGGAATCGAACCTAAAATTTCATGCACTCGCTATATTACTAGTGCCCCCGTGATGCAACTGTCTTCTGTCTTATCTATTTTGTAGTAAGATATTGTTAAAGCGGTCGGCACATACTATAACACACAACGATAACAAATTCTAAAATACTTCCCCAACCAAGTATCGAACCCCAATCCTTTCATTAATGAGTCCAAGGCATAATCAATTCAGCAACGGAGATTCTCTTACCAGGTTGGAAAATGTCACAAAGATACTTAGTGACAATTTTTGCGTTGGATACTTGACTTTCTTTCTCTGAAACGCTCCTACCGGTTCGAATACTATTCTCTAATCGTGGGCATGTGAAAAAATAATGTTCACAGTTAAGAATAAGGTTGATTTTTTTCTTTTGTTATTATGGCTTTGAAATAAGCTTGAGCCACCGCCATTTCAATTGCATCTCTAGGCACGTGTTCACACGTTGCATCATGGGTAGCGATATAAACATTACCTTGTGAACCGAAGAGAATATCAAACGAGACTGTGGAGTATCGGACCAAGTGATATTCCCATGGTAATGAGCAGTTCTCAGTGCAACTATCGTCGCACTCTTGTCACTCAAACAGTCATATCTTTGGCAGTCATAGATGAATCAGTGAAGTGTTTGCACTGCCATGATTATTATACCGCATGTCACAAACTGGTATTGCTTTCAAACACAAAATCAAGAGTTTTTAGAAGATGAAATCAGCTGAAACTTTTTAGGCAAAATATTGCAAGTGTTTTCGCCACCGTAGCCAATTTTTGGACTATAGTTGCCTCGAAAAACAACCAGTTACAAGGTGGATAAGAAGGTTAAAAGTATTCTTTAAAGCAAATTCCTAGTCAGCAGGGTATTTGAGCTTTTTTTTTTTTTTTTTTTGGCTTTAGGGACTACTCGTTATAAAAAAGTTTATGAAAGGAATACAAAAATAACTAGACGAAAACATAAACTACTCACAACTGCAAGTGGCAAGTATCATTATATAGGTCGTTGATCATTTCAAAATATACCTACAGTATATGGCCTTCACACTGTGGTGGTTGGTTGGTTCTTAAGTTTAGGGGCTGCGACAACGCGGTCATGTAGCCCCGTGTACTTTGGGTGTGTGTAGAATCTGTCTGATAACCGGTGTTAATTGTGATGACTGTATTAGTGCGTGTTATCTGTTTTTTTTTAATTTAAGTACTGCAACTTAGAATTTTTCAAATAGTTCCTACTTTTGCCGCCAAGCGCCACCGTCAACGATTACTAGGCCAAGTTCAGAACTTAGCTACTAGACACCACCGCAGTCGGCTCTTGGCAACGAACATAGAACTGTGGATACAGAGAATAATTTGATTCCCTATATGACTACGACATCCACAATAACCTCATTTATTATTATTACAAATAATAATAATTTTATGGGACAGGCCTAGATTCAGATCGTTGGTGAACAAACATCATTTTGCTGCAAATCCCGGGATGAGAGCCACCACAGTATGGAGAGCAGAAAGGAAGAAAAATCATAGTGAGAGAATGAAGAGATTTTGGGAAGAGAAGAAAGCTAATTGAAATTAATCTGTAAAATAGGTTCAATCGCACTCCTTATTTGGGCATAACGTCGTAAAATAATAATAATAAGAAGAATGATAATTATAAGACTCCTGAGCCGTAGTGAAAGCAACCTGTCTAGGAGATGGAAATCTCCAAAATTAAACCTACAATGGTAGCGTCTGACCCGCAAGGGCGGCTGCCAACAGCGTCTGTATCCCATGTTAGGGACGGCTGATAACAAAACTGGCTGTAGGTATAAAAAGCAAACCCATCTAATGCAAGATGGAGAAATTAACGAGTATTGCCTCGGATGAAATGCCGCTGCCTGGAAAGCGCCAGGGCATGTCTGGAGCCGGTGCTGGATGTGACAGTATGCGAATCGCCTGTGGTAGAGGGCTGTACAGGCGGGCCCCTACCGGGCAAGATCCCGAAAACACTACAGCCGACAAGTGTTTGCAAGATGAGCCTGAGCAATGAAGTGAATCATTATCTAGTACTTCACCTGCTGAAGGTGCTGCACAGGTAACTCAACCTGTGCTCACCCAGGCAGGACTGCCACGACAGCGTATTAAATGGACAAATGTCATGAATGAAACCATAATACGCACTTATTTTAGGGTTACTGACGTCGGGCAGAATTAATTTGGTTATAGGCAACGCTTACATTCTGATTTTCAGTTGCATTATCCTGAACTAACTGTGACCGAACAGCGAGTATCTGATCAATACAGGGCTATTCTCCGGAATAATCTTATCCCTGAAGCCAGAATGAACACCATTAAAAAAGAGGTACGACGTGAAAAGGAGGACGTGCCTGGAGATACCCAGAACAGTTTTGCTGAAGAACTGGAGTCGGCACAAGCGGATAGCCAGAACCTTCAAGAAGTAGATTCAGTTTCCATGCAAATTATCGATCATCACCAGATTGGAAAGTTGAAGAATGAAAAGATGACAACAGTCAGAGTTGCATGGAACTGATGCAAATTGCAGGCCGAAAATAACAAAAGTCAACGGTTCAAGTGAGCTGACAGAGATACCGAGAATCATGAATCAGGATGTTTTGCCAGAACATGTAGAAGCTTCTGCAAATCTGGAGTCCCTTCACACTATTATTTACTGTGGCACAGTAACTGATGTGAGATCTATGGGTATTGAACAACGTGAACGAAGAAAGCAAATGCCATCGATGCCAAACTGGGAAAGAAGACTTGTTGGAAGGATTGAACAGCTCAGGGCAGATATTGCAAGAATTACACAATATGTTCGTGGTACAAGAACAGTGCTTAGGAAAGCTGAGTATTGTACCCGATACCTAGTTGAGGCTATCGGCTACGCCAGCAGACATTAAGCCGTAGTTGAGGTTTTGGGAAGAGTTAAGTAAGGATAGCGCTCAGATCGAGTCAAGAGGAATGTCAGGATGACGTAGTAGGTCTAGGATTTAGAAGGCGCTGACCGCAGTCAAGCAGATGGAATTATGGATGGAATTATGAAGCTTTATTAAGATCTATATGGAACATGGTATTTAAACATCTTAGAAGAGGAGATATAACATGCATTATATGTGGTAATAATTTAAAGGAAGTCAGATAACCCTTAAGTTATTTTATAACTTAATAGCCGAGATGATGGGGGTTCGAGATTATATTTGTGACGCAAGACCACGGTGGTGGGGAGGACGTCACGTGACCGCACCAGGCAGGTAAGGGTCGAGGCAGTGCAGACACTGTCAGTGGAGCTCTGTGAGCCAAGCAAGAGAGTCGAGCTGTGTAGCACACGCCAAGCTTGGTACAAGGTCGCGCAGCGAACAGAAACTGTCACGGAAAGTGAAAGCGACAGTTTCAACTTCTCCGAGCAGCGAACGACAAGTAGGTCAGTGGGCCGGGCGGACATCCGCAGCAAACAAGCATAGGAGGCCGGGGTTTTTTAAAACAGCATTGCGAGTAGTTGGAGAACTTTATTCCAAGCTGCATTTCAACGCAGAACGGCATAGTAGAGCGACATGGCGAGACCAGCTTTAGGCGGAGATGATTATAGCATTGCAGTAAAACCGAGCTGGTTATTTCCCATTATATACGCAAGCATTATGACAGAAGCTGAACTTCTTTACTACATTGAGTTGGAACGTTTATTCAGCATTTGAATTATAAAGACAAATAGTTACGTGATACTGCAACTGTGAACTTCAACTGAACATAGTTTTTCAATGACATTACGACTATGCATTTCATAACGCATTCCAAGTAACATTAACAATTTTAAGCAAACGGAATGTTGTAAGCATATGCACTTCTGAACATTAGCACGTGCATTAATGCAATTATTTCTTATGAAGTGTTATGAATTACCGAGTATGAACACAGCTACAGGGTGTTTCATAAACATAGACACTCTGATAAAACAATTTTATTTTCTACAAGTAAAACTTAACCGCTGTGGAAATTGAACTTTCAACACTCAAACTGAACATTGTATAGAACAGTGGCGTAACGTAGAAGAGGAATAGGGGGTCCGCTGTTTCTATGAACTTTTTCGTGAGGATTTGGACAATATCCGCTATGGATAACCAGAAGTTCATCATGTCGGAGTAAACGCAGACAGAGACGCGATGGCACCACAGAGCGATGGATTCGATTCCTGACGAGAAGGAGGTCCACCAGCTGATTCACTTGGGAATTGGAAGGCAATCGTCATTGCATGGATGGAATGATATTCACGCCGATCTTTCGAGAATTCATTACATAGGGAAAATCGACGATCTTTGAAATTTAATAACAGCTGATTATGAGAAGGTACTGTAAGAGTTATAACTTTCTGATACGATTATTTTCATGAATACTGGGCACACATGTATATTTTTCTAATAGGAGTGATACGATTATATAAACATGGTTTGACTTTATATGCTTCAGAATTTTGCTAGAATATGGCGTGACCATATGATATGGCAGGCATCATTATACGAAATTCTCACCATTGGTTGGCTTTATTAAGCAGATGTTTGGTCTTTTAGACATTTTTCCAGCAAGGATAGTTTTCATGAATATTTTTTTTGTGTGACGAGTATTTCGAACTCGTGATCTGCAATTGATTATCTAAATTACTTCGTCAGTTCATTGCATACTAGCGAGTGTGTATTATTCATCAGTAGGGATTTTTTCCATTGGATTGTTTGGAGATATTAAGATGTTATTCACGTTAGTGAATGAATATCGCTTTTATATGACAACTAGAGACTTGTTGATTCCTATCTGGTACATTCACTCATATAGTCTTCGAGATGGGGTCTTTCGTATTTATACGATTGTATGGTGGTTACTCATCCTACCCATCGCTCAGGGCACTATCATGTTAGTCGACGAGGCGAGGTCTTTCGTATTTATACGATTGTACGGTGGTTACTCATCTTACTTGCCATTGAGGGACTCATTTTTATCATCCGAGTGTACATGAGATTGTAAGTGAATCAAACAAGGAACTACTAGTCACATATCAGTCGAACTTTTGTTAAATAAAGTAAAGATAAATGTCAACAGGGTTACATTTGTAATTCTTGTTTGCCAATCCAATATTTTGTTGCTATACTCTTTTGAGAGTAATTTCAGTTTAACAGCTGTTACAGCTGATGCTTTTGATGATTTTTATAATTGTGTTTGATACCTTTGAGAAGGTCTTAAAATAATTGAATCTTGTAAGATGAATCATTAATGGTCAGATTTATTTTAAGGCAGATCAGTATTGCAGATTTTGATATGAGAGATTATAGCACATTGGTGTTTTTCTGTGATGTGAATTATGAGAATTGTAAGAGAATTTATGCTATTTGAAAGCAAATCTTGAATTACTAAGGTAATATTTTTCCAATTGTTTAAGAGGTTGTCTAGATGTGATCAGATTAATTACAGTTATTGGAGATTGTGTGCGTTGATAATTTGAAGCCAGTTATATATTTTTTGTAGATCATGCAACATGGTTAAGTGAAGTTTGTGATAGGCATTTTGTAGAAGTTGCCAAGTGATAGTTGCAATGTTGCTAAGGTATTTTGAAGCAGACATGAGGTTGTCGAACCCAGTCTAGCGTAATTGTTGAGATTCATGCTGTAAGTGCTGAATATTTAAGGAGTTTTTTGGAATAATTGTGGTATTCAAATGTGATATTTGAAGAATTGAGGATATATAATGTCGTTGTGGATAGTCAGATCCAACGTGATGTCGTGAAGGCAATAATATTTTTTGGCATGAAAAATTAAATACGAGATATAACTTGGAAGTGATAAAACTGTAAGACAACGTTCTATAACCCATATTAAACAATTTGTTAGGAAATTAAACAAATAAATAAAGTTGATAATACAAGATTTTCTGAGAATAATAATTAATGAAATAATAATCTGAAAATTAAGCATATTAATGATCTGACCTAATTAAATAAAAATCAGAATGACTAGAAGAAATAATGAAAATCTAAATAACCAGAAGAGTAAAATTTAAATAAATTGATAAATTAAATTTTGGAATAAATCAATGAATTAAATAAATGGATGAATTAAAGATTGAATAAATAAACTGATTTAAATAAATTAATAGATGATTGGATAGGTGATGAATAACTGAATTAGAAGGTGATAATTAATTAAAGAAGCTGATGATTAATGAATTTATATGGAATTAAAATAAATTTAATTGAGATATAATTTGAGGAATTGCTACTTGAGTTGAGGAATTAAACAATTTGTATTGATGATTTAAGATGATTTAATCTGAAGTAGATGATAAAATAAGAGTGTGTGAATAATTATAAAGTATAATGAAGTAATGATAATAATTTTCATTTAAATGATTTAATGGTGATGAGTTAATGATTCTGACAGGAATATGTTGAATTTTGAAATGAGAATTAATGTGAGAAATATTTAATTTTGATGATGATGATGATAATGATGACCAATGAGCCGTGAATTTTCTGTAATTCACAAACAAGTAATTATGATTGACAATGTAAATAGTGTAAATTAATTATTCGATGTTTAGGAGCATTTTACTAACATGTTCAACATTTAAATTATGCCATGCAAGCCATTAATTGCGTGATATTTAAAATATGTGATTATAATACGTGTATGTTTAGACAGATTAATAACTTTTTCAAATCCACATTCATTATGTTAAATTAAAGAGAAATTAGGTCTCAAGTATCACAAATGTCAGTGACGAAAGACATAGTGCTACAGTGATCCTGAGAACCCAAGAGAACTTTAGAGATTTTTCTTGTTCTATGTGGATGAAATATTTTTGATTAGAAAAGAGATGGTTCGATTTTTGGACAATGACAATTTAACGTTGGCATTCGACCATACTCTCAGGTAGGAGGAATATTTAAAATGTCTGTCTGACTATCAAAGTGAAATAAATTTGTTTTTATCTTAGTGGTGATCTGATGATGGTGTGATTTTCCTTTTTCTTTCCTTGTCTTGAGTAAGGCTTAACCAGGAAAGGAGGTGGTTTGCTAGGAATTCAGTTGATGGCGCCCATTTATATTTGCATTTTTTTATTAAACCTAAGCCCGTAACGACCCTAGAGATACTTTGTCTCGTGTTACCCACTGCTTTTTCGATAACTCAGCTGAATTTCCGACACATTCCTTATTTGACTAGAGGTTCATTTAACTCCGCTCTGTCCTGGAACTCCAGGAATGCGATGTAATAGCAGATGGGTCATCGCATCCCCAGGACGAACGGGTACAGTATATAATGATACAAAACACACACCACACCCAGCGAGATGTACCGAATTCAACACCTGAACACCTAGATACCTTGAAACAAAGGCTGTCACTTTTATCAGCCAGACTTGCAAAGTATAGGGAGAGTATGAAGAGGAAGAATGATAACTTCCTTTTCGCCAGCACAGAGAGAAGATTTTATCAGACTCTGGGTAAGATACAGGATTCTGCAGACAAAAACTATTCGACTAGAGAAGAAATTCAAGAATTTTGGGGCAAATGACTCTTTACACCCTCTCTTCATGACACTGAATCAAGTTGGGTAAGAGAAGAACAGCAAGCTTCCCAATAATTTGAGCAAATGCAGCACAAGAAATTCACCACAAATGATATGAAGGGGAGACTCTACCGCAAAACTTCAATTTTTTTTCAAAGAATTTTTATTGGCTATTTCAGACCCTTGGAGTGTTTTCTCTTACATCCCAGAAAGATTTGGTTCTATTCGAATTATATATAAGTCTAAATAATATTGATATATGGACTGCATTGTGGGAGGTGTGGCATATTGACTGCTGTCAAAGGTAGTAATTAATGTTATCACCATCAAACACGACCCGGACCCTCTTCTCACCGAACAAATAATTTTTGTCCCAAAGTTGGCTCTTTCATTTTCCTATGATTTTCCTACAAATGTAGTGATTCCTGGTGATAAAAAGCTGAACTAGTGATGTCAACAAACATTTTGTTGAGAGGGAAATTTTTATAAGTTTGATTTCTATTCACGTTAGAGCATGTGAGTTGTGTTATGTGTGACTGCCAATATAATTCGTGTCACCCATACTGGTTATAGTTGTGAATATTATAGTAGTGAACACGGAAAATGTGCCTTTTATTATTTTCGTAGTGGACACAGAAGAATTGCCTACCAGAGAGTAGCAGCAACACGTTCGATATTATAAATAGGCAAATTCATTGAGCTAGTGTAAAAAGTGTGGAAGTGTTCAGTCATGCCCACTGCGAAACTGATTTACTTACACGCTGTCAACAAAGTGGATTGGACTAGACTAGTGACTAATGGATCAGCTCAGATTCAGCTGCTCACTTTGGCGCGGCAAGCAAACCACGCGCTCAGCCAGCCAAGCTCCTCCCAGCACTACCGAAACTACGTTCAACCTAAGCACTTGGAGCACTGGCTTAGAACGCAGTCGGAGTGCTAGCACTCTGGGAGCGCTGTCTGGATGGCTATGCTCTAGATGCAACGAGTATCAGTCTAAGCCAGCAAATAAGGTCGAGACTAGGAAGATATCGAAGGTAGAAATCTGAATTACCTATATCAGTTTTCAAATTTCACCACATTCGTTCAGTAATCGTTTCCTTTTTCATTAGCCTATTATTATCATTAAGGGCAAATGACCTAGATGTTACGCCGCGGTTGTTAAAAGGAACGTAAAACCAATAACATTATTATTATCCTCCCTTCTATCTGTCATTAATTGGCTTTGCAACGCATGCCGGGTATAGCTAGTGTTCTATAAGTATCTACTGTGTGTAATGAAAAAATCCACAGCCTGCTTCCAGTCTCCGACCGGGTCAGGAATGGAATGAATGGAGCCCCTAACTAGCGGCGAGGATATTAACTGTGCCGGCTGCCGAGGCCTGACGCACTCCTCTGGGGCAATGATTAAATGAATGACAGATGAAATGAAATGATAGTGGAGAGTGTTGCTGGAATGAAATTTTGACAGGGAAAACCGGAGTACCCGGAGAAAAACCTGTCTGCCTCCGTTTTGTTACTGTGTGTAATAAATTAGCATATTCATTAGCCTCTCCTTTGTGCTAAATGTTTTTATTTTGTATCTGTAGAGAGAGCTTGTCCTCATCATTTGTGGGCAGCAACAACTACATTGGACTAGTTAAACTAGTGGGTGTTAAATAATTTGTTGGCACTAGTAGTTTTGGAAGCTATTTTGAAAATGTTTCTTATTGTAACTGAAGGTTATTTTTATTGCATATTTTTATCTTTTGATAAAAAAAATGGTGTTGGGTTTGTTTTTTATGTTGTTGATTATGTTTGTGATGTAATTTTGAGTGTAAACATTGTTGAAGGCTATTTGATGGATAAAATGTAATTCTTCCTTTTAACTACAGGGAGAAAATGGTACACTGCATGCTCTGTGAATGAGACCATAAACTAAGAACCATACAAAATTAAAGCCTCCTAATTAATACAAAAATTCTTAAAAACAAAATACTGTAATCATAAATTGTTCTCCACCAAATCTTTTAAGAATACTGTACTATAGATTTCTGCAATAAAACCAAAATATTTGAGCTACATCCCTCCTATATCTTACACACTTGCAACAACAAGAACGTGTATTCCAACATCCCTAATGCTGAAACACAAAATCCCATACTAAAGAATTCAAAAAAAAAAATAGTGAACTACGCAACGTCGGAATAGAAGAGTTTACGATCATCCTGAATATTGTCTTAGAAAATATATGTTTTATTTTTTTTATTTTGCCAATTCCATAGATAAACAATCCAATATCCAACCATTGGGAACCTTCTAGAAATCTAGCTGACATAATATACTGTACATAGACCACCTAGCAACCTCCAAAATTATCAATATGCAGAGGGGTCAATAAAATGTACTCATTATTTGTAATTCAATAATTTTCAAACAAAGAGACTTACACTTACTAATTTCATGCAGAAGTGTAGTGTAACTATTAACTTATTCATGACTAGTTGGGGATGACAATTTGCACTGCCCATTCACAGATGGTGGGGGACCAGAACACCAGTACACCGGAAGATAGTAGAGTAGGAACAATGGCTGAGGTAAGGTTATCATTTGTGGAACACGAGGCTGTGTTGAAGTGGTAATGGAAGTACGAAACCATTCACAAGATACAACGGCAGTAGCAGAAAGAGTTTGGAACACAGCCACCAACACGTCCAACAATTGCCCGTATCCGTGATAACTGCGAAGCCGACGCAACTGTTAATGATGTGCACCAGGTAAGATTCGGCCGACCACATACAACTGCAAGTCCGGCGTCCACTGGTTTGATTTTGCAACATTTCACCCGATCACCGCAAAAATCAGTGAACCAGGAAGCAAGTGAAAGTGGACGATGTTAATTGTTGTTTTAAGGGGCTAACATCTATGCTATAGGCCCTCGCGAAAGTGTTGTGAACCGGTGAAGTGCAAGACGTATTCTGAAGGCTGCACAGTGGAAAATTGTACATTCCAAGTTTGTTACACACGATGAACGAGGATGACTCGTATCGAAGGATTGGGTCACCCCGCAATCTGTAAGCCAAATGGCTGAGCAACAGACGCTTGGTAGGCCAAGGCCCTTAATGGGTTGCAGTGCCATGCAGCAGATTAGATTTCACGGGCATGAGTAACAGCCCATGCATAAGGAGCAGTGGTGAAGGCGCTAAGACAGCGCTTCACTTAACCAGCTAATCGACATCAGCAGCAGAGAGCCCTACAGTTGTGGATATCAATATACAGAGTGGCCACAGTGGGCCGGGGAATAAATTACTTTTCAAAGGGAATATCTACTACCATTTTCTTCTGAAGGAGTTTGGAGACCTGACCCACACCCTTATCCCACATGTCTTGACTGCAGCTTGCTTCCGCTTGGCATAATCTGATGGCCATCCCAAGTATCCTGAGCAACGGACGCTTGGTAGGCCAAGGCCCTTAATGGGCTGCAGTGCCATGGCGTGGTTCGCTGCTACTGCTGCTGCTGCTGCTGCAGTAAGGATATATAAAGGCAAGTAAAACCCCAATATACGAGTTGTCACATTCTTGCATACCAACAGGGAAACAGTATCACCAGATTAAGCATCTGAACAATGACAATTCAGGATCACTACTGTGTCCTTATGAAGTCTGGCAACATGTTGTGGTTGAAAAGAGAACGACACAGTAGCACACTGACTCCACGTGAGCTACGTCACGCCTGAGACCCATTGGTAGGGAACAGCGCAAAGCCTCAGCCAACCAGAGAGGCAGCATTTAAAAATTTGCGGAAAGCCAGATAGCATGATAAAATAAGGAACATGGAATGTTCAAGATCTAGAAGACATCATGGTTAAGCTCTGTTAAAGAAAATTACTAATTTCTATTGCATGTTTAAATAGATATACAATTATTGAATTTAGACCAATCTTCGGTAGGATAACGTTGACCCTGAAACAGAATATAAGCCAAATCCGAGCACTGCTAGGATACAGTACAGTACACAGCAACAGTATTCCAACAGTTTAGTACAGGAAAAATATGGTACATCAGATAAGTACAATAGTATGCTAAATAGTGTTATTACGCCTGAAAGTTATGCCGAAAATAAGTCCAAGTTGCTGTGCGGTCGTATTTGAGTTTGTGAACAATAGTTACGATGGAAGGTTAAATGGAGTGCCAGGGACTACATTTTTGTGAAATGTTATGAAGCAATGTGTAATGTCAAACGCAACACTGTAGAAACCATGCATATGCAGAAGTATTTACGGATAGAGACGAGCTGACATTCAGCATGTGTGTTTTTACGAAAGTTCAGTATAGCCGAAGCTCGAATATTCATAAATCAGTGCACCATTCAGAGCGAGTTTAGTGAAATTAATCACAAACCGTGTAGGCTTATGTGCTACCATGACTGTGCATTTGAGAAACTTTTCCATATTCTGCCATATTTTATGAGTTACACCAAATGTTTTGTTAAAACCACCCATGAGGTATTACTTCTTTGGTGTGATTGAAGTTAAAATGTGTTTGTGTCTAATGAGCTGTGCCATTGTAATGAAAAGAAAGTGATGCCTTGGCCACCATACACCGGTATATTTAATTTCTTAAATTCAGATGGGTAGAATGACACCTTTAAATGTTAAGTATGCACAGACGAAAAATAAAAAACCCAGAGCAGTCGCACTTTCGTAGCAAAGTTAAAGGAGCATTTGCAGTTAAGTCAACGGTAATTCCATAGACTTATATTAATATTATTATTGTTGTTATGCTTACAAAATATTTTATAGTTTAAGTGTTTATTATTCACTTCCCATGAAATTAAATTTCTTTACAGCATGACATATGCTACCACACGACAAGTGCCCAGTTGTTGTAGCATTGTAATAATAGTTTTGTTTTGAGATAGTTCACTTTGCTTTTCCATATTACTGTAATCCACTATTCCGTTCGAATCAAGTAAATAATTGTAGAGGGGGAAATGTTATGAAGCAACTGCAGTATATTTTAGACAAAGGTAAGGAAAAAGTAACGATTTGTTACTTTGACAATTGTAACTGTAATGTTGTTAATGTTTTTTACAAATTAACTGTAACTCCATTACTATTTTTGAAAAATAACTTACCTAACCCTGCAAAAATGAAATTACAACTCTTAGCGTAGTATTGTAAGACACACTAGAGGATAATTACTAAATGGTACGTGGATTATACCAATATTAATATCTAACTAAAAAATCTGTCATCGCTTTCTGTTTCTTAGATCGTTCAGTTTTTCTAATTTCGGAACGTCTAGTTCTCAAGAAAACAATATCAGAGAATGAAATTTCATCTCGATTTTGTATATAAGAGATAAGTGTGTCTATAGATATTAGGGTAATTCCAAAAGTAAGGTCCGATTCGCCGTAAGTATTTGAAAGCGGCGCCAAGGGCAAAACACGCATGCGCGCCGGCTCCTGGCATGCCTTGCGCGGCAAAAGCTGCCAGTAGCGTTGTTACTGTTGCTGTGCGCTGTTGATAGTGTCAGTTGACAATGTTTAAGACAATTGATCAGCCCGCAGATTGTGAAGTAAGGGCAGTGATACGGTTTCTGTCTGCAAGAAACATTTCTGCGGTAGAAATTCATCGGCAGATTACTGAAGTGTACGGTCCTAACATAATGAGTGACTGTAAAGTGCACAAGCGGGTGCGAGCCTTTAATGAAGGACAGGAAAATGTGCACGATGAACCCCACTCCGACAGACCATCAGTGATTTCAGACGAGTTGGTTCATGCGGTTGACGACAAAATTCGTGAAGATCGACGATTTACTATTTCAGGAACAACGATCAATAAAGCCGCCTACTGCGCTACCCTGACTAAACTTCGACGTGCAATCCAGAATAAACGGAACATTTATTTATTTGAACCAAATCTTCTTGTTAATTGTCACTTTAACTCAGAGAGTCATATCGTGACATACAGACAATAAACACATAGATAACATAAATTTACAGTATGGCGTTAGATAATTAAACCAAATGTTCATTCGGCATTTCATAGCTTCCTCGTTATTTCAAAACTTAATAATGCTTTGCAGTAGTTATCTTCATTCACAATATCACTGGGCAACTTTTCTGATGGAGACTGCACAAAGTTCTTTCTTAATCGTAAATGTGGACACAGTGTTCTTCATTTTTAGACAGTTCTCCATGGGAGACACATCACAGAAAGAATTACTTTTATTTCCCTATCGAGCCCTTACTGACTGTAAGAGTCTGATAAGTTTTGTAGTAAGGAAAAAAAAAACATCAAACTCACAGGAAAAATCTACAGACAGCAATATGTGGCTGTACTGTAGTAATCGTATAGGCTACCTAGTTAATACAGATAGGCTCTCCTAGGCTTTAACGAGATTTATAGCTTAGGAAGCCGTCTCCTGTACTTGAATGCTTAATTTACATGCATCTTTGTTCTGAATCTCGTCCGACGCTTTCTTATTCCACATTGTCCTGATGGTATTAAAATATTTTTCTAATTGACCTGCTTTCCCCCAATCCCTTTTTAGTAATTTAATTAAAGTGTGATACTCATTTTCATTTTCTATTCTGTTTAGATCTGCTTTGTCTACAAACTTTGCTCTTATCATTTTAATTTCCTTGCATTCCCTGATCAGGTGCGCTGCACCCATAACCTTCCCACAAAACAGGCAAATGTCCTCTTTTCCTACTTCTCTCAACGCTTTGTTCTTATACAACCCCATTAACCACCAAATTATCCCTCTCATTTCTCTTTTCATTAGGCATTGAGGCTTTATGCTCATAAAGTTCCTTATTTCGCAGAACTCCGTTAAGGTTCTCCTACTGGTGCACTCTTCTCTTAGCACCTGCAACTCTACGTCATTAACCCTTCTACACACTTTTTTGCACACCCTACCTTCCTCTCTTTGTAAGTCCCAATCCCATAGATAACCCATTCCTAATCTTTCCAGTACACTTTTTACCCCGTCCACCCAGTAGCCCTCTTGCTGATGCTTCATTTGGTGCAGGTAGGTTACCTTAAGCATTTCCCCCCCCCCTCCACCTGCTTTTAAACGAATCCAAGACTTTATGACCATTTTTATGATATGTTGTCTAATGCTTACATCCTCACACAACATTCTCGCTCCACAATTCGCCGTGCAACTAGGTAGCCCCAAAATTATCTTGGCAAACCTACTTACAATACTGTCCAGGGTTTTCGTTCCTTCCTCTAAACCCCATACTTCCACTCCATAGAGTGCTCTTGAAACGATGAGTGCGTTGAACACATTCTTACACACTTTGTAGTCAAGATTCGGTAACCTACGCTCTAACACTTTAACATTCGCCAATGCCGCTAGCCCTTTCGATTTTGCCCTTTTAATTTGTTCGGTCCATTTACCATTACTCGCCATTATCGTCCCTAGATACTCAAGTTTTTTCACCGTCTCTAACTGCGACCCATACATGACCCACTTTTCGTTCTTAGCCAGTTTAACTCCCTTTTTGCAGACCATAACTTTGGTCTTACTCGGGTTAATTTTTAAGTTCCAGTCCTCACAGTATCTCACAATATCGTCAATACTATATTGCATATTATAGGGTGTTAGAGCAAGCAGAAGGATGTCATCAGCAAAAGCTAGGCCCGGGATATCATAATTGTCCAAGCAAGGGTTTGACCGTTGCTCAAAGCCCTTTGAATCGAAAATATCGTTGATAAATAGCAAAAAAGGCACCGGGGATAATTTTCATCCCTGTTTTAATCCTATATTTGACGTTATCTTTACTACAATTACATCATCTTTAGTTTTAATTGCACATTTCGCTTCGGAATACACATTCTCAATTGCTCGTATCATTTTATGTGACACCCCGATTTTTCCCAGCTTAGCCATGACAGCTCCCCTGCTCACTGAATCAAACGCCTTCTCCAAATCAATAGCTGTGATATACAGCTTACCTCTTTTCCTTCTTATGTACTTGTCCATCACCGTTTTAACCACCATTATATTGTCACTGGTTCTCATCCCTTTTCTGAACCCTGTCTGGAGTCTCGAGAACACCGAACAGCCCTCTGCCCATGCTATTAAACGCTTGGATAAGACCCCGGTGTACATTTTGCTCAAATTATCAAGCAAAGTTATGCCTCTATAGTTGCCTGGGTCTAGTTTGTCCCCACGCTTCTTATATATTGGACAAATTATCCCCTCCTGCCACGCCCTCGGAAATCTACCTCCTTCAAAGATTTTGTTGAAGATTTTTACCAAGCTGTCCATCATGAACCTATTGTTACTCAACTCTTGCCAAAATTCATTTGTTATCCCCGAAATAGCACCTGACTTCCCTCCTTTACTCTTTGCTATTACTCCCTTAATTTCCTCTATCGATATGACTTGGTCCAGCATAGGCAGAGCGGCCTCCAGCCCCCTTGGGACGCCAAACTCATCCCTCTTCCTCCAATTATCTTCAGCATTTAACAGATTCTCATAATATGCAATCCATACTTCATCACTAATAGAGGTCCACCCACCACTTCTGCTCCCCCTACAGTAAGAATTTATCCTGCTCCACACTTTGCTACAGTCGTTAGCTTTAGAATCCTTATTTAGTGCTGTAGCTTCCTTACCCTGCCATTCATCTTTCATTTTGCTGAACAGTTCCCTATATTCTTTCCTTAGACGACAAAATTCTACTCTCACCGTATCATCCCCTCCTCTCTTGTATAACTTCAGTGCCCTAATAACTTCGATTTTCTTCCTTCTACAAGATTCATCGTACCATCCTTTAATTCTCCCTAATTTTCCTCTAGCCTTCACGCGCATTTTCCGCCCGGCCATCATAATTGCATTCTCAATCATACGTATTACCCCTTCAATTTCATCATTACTGATCATTAAACTTATCCCTACCTTTATCCGCTCAAAATTTTCTCCCTGAAAGTAGTTCTGGAACTCTCTGCAGTTTTCCTCCCTCCATCTGAATCTGTTTACTTTTCTCTCTATAGCTTTAACTTGTGGGTTCCCTTTTGATTTTGATTTTGTCACCGCTCCCTGCATGTTGACGACAATTGGTAGGTGGTGTGATTCCCCCCATTCTTCAACAGTGAACCTCTTAATTAGGGCTAGTGCTCCTCTGGAACATATTGCTAAATCTATTACACTTCCTCCAATCTCTGTTATATACGTCAGGTTACCTTCTTCATCCCCCACACAGACACCATTTAATATATATAGCTCTTCTACACCACATAGTTCCAAAATCTTTTCTCCGTTCTTATTACATTCCTTGTCTTTGCTGTGCCTATCCCCACATACGGCCTCGGCAACCCCCTTGCTGTAAAGGGGCTTTCTGTCTGCAACCCTCGCATTGAAGTCCCCTAAAAGCACAATCTCTGCCTCTTCGTATATATTTTGAATTCTGTTTATTTCAATAGCTAACTCATCGAAAAAGCTTTCTCTTGCATACGGGGAATTCTCCGGAGGGTTGTAGACAAAGCCGAAACATACCGTTCCTTTCCCCCTCCCCCTAATATCTGCTTTTACCCACACTACTTCTTCCAGTTCTGAACTAATAAATTCTGATAATTCCCTCACCTCTTCTTTAATTAAAACAACAATTCCCCCCGGGAACCTACCTGTACGAGCTTTCCTAATCTTAGGTTTTGTATATATATTGAAGCCATCTATTTTAACCTCGCAACCTACAGGGAGCCAACTCTCAACAAATCCTACAATCTGCATATCTTCTATTAGGGTCAAAACTACATCGTTCCCTCTCTTATTTAAAAAACCCTCTATATTTACGCTAGCAATATTCCAGTTTAGTTATTTTTTACCCCTACCCTCTTCGCTGGCGGTAGCTTTACTTCTAGTAACTCTAGCTTTCTCTAGCTCTAGTATACTGCCACCTGGAGAAGAAATGACCTCCTTCTCCACATTAAACTGCTCTGTCAAGGTTTTCTTGCCCCATAGTTCTTTTAGACTAGTAACTCGTTGTTTGACAGTCTCACCTTTCTGCAAACCACGCACTTGTCCGGTGTTCCTGGCGCTGACGTTAGTCGTTCCTGCTCGCGCCACTTCCGTGTTGGACTTGGAGGTCGATGCTCTCTGTTGAATCATCACCACACTTCCATCAGAACCGACAGCTGCTTCCACTTGGTTGCTAGGTCTGACTGTCTCCTGTTGTTGTTGCTTCTCCATATCCTGGAGTTGTGCCACTGTCCAAATCCGATCCCAGTTGTTGCCGCTAACCGCCAGTCTATTGCCTTTTACATAAGCCTTGAGACCAGAGCTCCTTGCCTTCCTTAAATGAAACTGCAAGGTCCGTTGCTCGCTTGCCTCTTCTTTACTCATTTCTCTCCTTGCCCATATCCTCTCCCCTTTCAGGTTCTTTGTGTTCGCCAGAATTCTGTGAGCCATCAGCGAAGAAACTAATGACACTTTCACGGGCCTCGTGCCCCTTCCCCGGCCTATCCTGGTCACATTGTCAATCTCTGAGTCTCCAATGCTTATCCGCATGCCTTCACTAATCACTCGGAGCACCTTGGATGTTAGATCCTCGGTGTTTTCCTTGGCATCTTCCTTTATTCCGTAAATGAAGACGTTTTTCTTTCTCTCATCCAGCTTGGCCTTCCTTAATTCATTTACCTCCACCTCTAATATCTTCACCTTTTCTCTTAGGTCTTTTATCTCTCTACTATTCTCGGTCAGCCTTTCTGTCACTATTCCCATCTCTTCTCTTATACATGTCTTCATCTCCTTGAATTCCTTACATTGCTCACGAAGAATGTCCCGGATCTGGTCATTTTGTGACACTTCCTTTACAATTTCCCTTATTTTTTCCATTTCTTGCCATCCCAGCTGACCAGGCCCTGGGTTTGACTCCACTCCTCCAATTAATAGTAGCGTCGCCACAACCAGCGCTACCATCCCCATCGCCAAAATCCCCATCTGTTCAGTGACGTTGCCCGCTATCACCTTCCCGACACCGAAATCGTACTTCACTCTAGCCTGCCAGCGGCCGATGACCGCCCGGTACTGCTGAATAGCGATTCCCATTCTTCCTTACACTTCACTGCACGTCTATTCACCTTGCTTGCTTGGTTGAAATCCAGAATAAGCGACGTGGTCTTTTGTCGTCTGGAGTGTTGTTGTTGCATGACAATGCCAGACCCCATACTGCGAATGACACGCAAACTCTAATCAAGAAATTTGAATGGGAGCAGATGGACCTCTCACCGTACAGTCCGGACTTGGCACCAAGTGATTTTCACCTGTTCCGCTACCTAAAGGAGTTTCTTGGCGGCAAGCGCTTCGACACAGATTATGAAGTGAAAGAAGCTGTTAAAGACTGGTTAGCTTTGCAGGCGGCCGAGTTCTACGACTTAGGCATTCAAAAGCTTGTGGAACGATGTGACAAATGTGTAAATAAGTATGGAAATTATGTAGAAAAATAGAGAAAGACGTAAGGAATGTCAATAAAACAATTGTTTTGGGAACAATTTTGATTTTGGATGATTTTTTTAACCGTACACTAGCTTGGCTGTGGAAAATCTCACGATTTCCGTTGTTTCACTCCCGCACACAATATCATCTGATCTCCATCTTGCTCACCAACAGTCAAATTCTGTACAATATCCCCCTCACTTTCATGTCTGAATCCCTAATCGTCTTTGCCGTCATCTAACCATACAATTATGTCTGCTTCTTTTGCATCTTAGCATTCATCCAGATTTTTCAGTAATGATGTCATCATGCAAAACTACCTTGCCCATTAGAAATATCGTCAATGAAGCTGGCAAACGCTCTCCACAATACACTACTGTCCGCGCATCTACCCTACACAACTCGCCCTGGAGTATGGCTGTTGGGAAAGGGAGGGTAGGTTCCTCTTGTCTCGGCTTTGAAGAGAAAGGAAATCTGTGCTAAACTACCCGCGGCACCATGCTCGTATCTTTCCAAGTTTGTAGCATTCTGGCAGCAGGGTGAAAGTAGGCCGACTGTTACATCTCTGAGAAATGAAGTCTTATCTTATCAAATCTCAACGAATGTGTCTCCAAACATCGTATCTCATTAAGAATTCTTTTAAAATGATGCAGAGATTATTTTACTTAGTGTGATGATTCAGTGCTGAAAGAATTGCTCCTTTAAAATGAATACCGTATATACCCGAATGTAAGACGACCCAGAATCTAAGACGAGGCCTAGTTATCAACTGTCTCTTACAGAATTTTTTTCTTGAGAAAGAACTTGCGAACTCATAACTTGCACAATATATGCCCTTTAGGTTGTGCTTTCATTTTTATAGCATCTCGTGTTATAGGAAATCCCTCTGCCCGCTTTTCCAAGACATACTCTATAATTTCTTTGTCCAAGTCAGGGAAGTGTCCTTTCCTAGGTCCACGAAAAGTATCTCTTGTTGTATGCGCACTTTTAAGTTTGTCCTTAGTTTGCTGCCATGTACGCACATTGCACTCGCTCACTCCGTACTTTCGTCCTGCTTTAACATTTGATGTTGTTTCAGCATAACAAATCACTATCAACTTGAAGTTTGCATCGTAACTCTTCCTTTCACCCGTAGGAACTTGAATTTTCTTCGTTCCACGAATTTCTGTCATCACAATGAATACCGTATTTGCTCGCATATATCTCGTCACCGCGGATATTTCGCACCCTATTTTTAAATTGGAAATTTCAGGAAAAAGTATATCTCGCATTATTTTCTGACGCCGTCATAAAGATGATCGTAGTAATTTTAAAACACGTCTTGCCCGCAACGTTATTGTTCGTCTTTGCGGCGATGCTTTCCTTTCTTCCACAGTGCTTGTTGTCCGTCTGCTGAATTGTCCATAAGTATTGTCTTCACGATCCGTTTTTGTTTATCAGTTAATTGTGATTGTTTTCTTGTGGAAATCGATCTTTTAGTTAAAAACGCGGAAGTTACACGGCTGGATTTAAACTCAAAGTGATGAAATACGCGGACGACGATTAGAGCTGCCGGTTGAGAATTCATTGTGAATGAATTTTGATATTCGCTACTGCCATCAACAGAAAGACGCTCTAGGAACCAATAATCAAACACGCAAGGTGTTTCCAAATGTGGCGACGCAGTAAAACAGCAATACGGGGTGTGATCGTCAGCTGTTTAGTTGGCGCTCCACTTGCTAAATAAGAAATTGTTAGGTTAGAACACGTATCTGGTAATGTTAGTAACGATAAGCTGACGACAGAAGACAAAGTAAAGAAGGCCGTCAGTTGAACTCTTGCATGATTGGAGATAGGGGTATGGGGTAGCTTCTTGAAGACTAGAATCGCAAATGCATTGGACGGAAGTTAGTATGATGATGCACGCGAGATAGCTTGGAGATTGGCAGCGGCGACGGCAGTTAACAATTCCAGTCGTCTTGTTTCAATCATGCAAATTTTACGTTTTTTCGGGAATAAGGTATCCCCGCATATATCTCGCACTGAAGATTTTCACACTTATTTTCGGTCAGAAATGTGTGAGTTATATGCACGCAAATGCCGGTAATCTACCAGTAGATGCAAATTCAACCAGCATGGACCGAAGCAACATGAAACAAGCGAACAGCGGCAACGCGGCAAGCAGTCACGAATGCCAACCCACTGTAACAAAGTACAGTGATTCATGGAGGAAAGAATAAGAGGAGATGCCCTGAGCCCGTTTGAATGAAACCAAGCGCTGCACTCAAAGTGGGCGTAACTTTATCCTGTATTCGGTGTTCCGTAACTTGTATGAGGCATTGTGCACTGTGTTTTCTGAGTTATCCTTGCAGGATATCTTTCCAGCCTTTTCTCACCTTACCTCATGCTGGAGCAGTAGTGATAAGTTATTATATAAAACTCTTCAATTCTAATCTCAGCATGTTTACCCTACATACCAAAAAAAAAGCCATTTCTCTGCACATCCCAAATTATCAAACAGATGTTGGTCAATAATTACGGTAGGCCTACGTAATGAATCAATTCGAGGCTAATAGCCAAGTTTCTACCCCCACAAACAAAATACCGTACGGTACCAAAAAGTATAGGCTATACCATATTTTTGTGCACATATGAGTCTTTTTCTAAGTGTTCTGTTTATTAATTTTAAAGTTCGTATTCTTGAATATCAAAATGTGTACGAACAATGAGTGAAAGTGGCTGTGCTCGAGATTAGGCCTAAAAACCGATGAATGCCAATAAGAACGTAAAAAATCAAATTTGGTGTAAATAACGTAATTAGTTCGGCATCATTAGTTCCCAAGATGTTTCTTCTTTGGTATAACTCCCACCTTCAGACACCTGTATTCAATTTAATCAGTGTTTCAGCGTATTATTAAGTTTTGCCGCGTCTTTCTTACAAAACTAGCGTTGCAAAGGTGCTCTCATATTTCTAATTAAATTGGCTTTTAAAACGATAACGCAACTTAATTGTGCCAAGTACCGTGATGTACAGAGTGTATTCTGCCTATCCAAGAAAAAATCTTGACTTGTCATTGCAGTTTTATGTCACTAAAATCCAAGACTAGTTGGAGTGGTTTACGGCTTTAAGCATAGGAACAGCCATTTTCTTGCTCCCCAAAGTGGGCGTGCCGTTTGGCTTCTGCAGCTTGCACTAGGCAGCGCAGCGAAGGCATCTCCTTTCGTTCTTTCCTCCATGCAGTGATTTTCTGTGTACCAACTGCGGAAGGAAGAATTACAAACTCTGTGCTCTACTCAAGACGACGAAGGATCGTAATTTTCTATTAATGAACTTGTCATAACCTGTATCTTAGATCTACAATTTCACGACACAGAAAACAAGAATTCGTTACGTTTCTGGTGTACCGTAACATTTTTTACAAGACGTATGATACGCTCATACCGGCTTCAGCAAAAAAGGGTGTATTTAGTATTTAAATTACGACACGACCTTCGGATGTCCGGAATCAACTTAGAAAGAGCGCTGACGTTGTTAAATTAAGATACGTTGATCACTCAATTACTGCTCGTAAAACTTTGACGGGTTTTGTTCCTGTAAAGATTGTTTAAAAAAAACGTATGCTTTCAAACGTATAATTTATCCGATTAAAGTGACGTGTAACCGTAAATCCTAACCTCAAAATGTACGCTATTCGTAAGTGCATGATAATTAAACATAACCAACCCTATTTGAATCTTCATTAACGCATTAATTCGTTGCGAGTTAGAAGATGCTGCCGCCACATACTACTTTGCGAATAATAATAATAATAATAATAATAATAATAATAATAATAATAATAATAATAATAATAATAATAATAATAATAATTTTTAAAAACCTTGATCAAAAATTTTTTCTACCCTTTTTTTTCTACAAAAAGTGGGAAAAAAACCTCGTCTTACATTTGGGTATATACGGTACATTTTGAGATTCAAAAATTAACCGCAAAGCGAATTATCCACACGTGAATTATCGGGAGTACACTGTATCATGATGCAAGTCAAGAAAGTGCCTCAGTTAGGCCTACACTTAAAACTTCAATCACTTACTCACTTAATTCCTGTCGCTCCTTCCGGAGCATAGGGCCTTGGCGAAATTTCTCCACGCAGTTCGGTTCCTGGCCATTCTCTTCACTTGACCCCAGTTCTTGTCCACCTCTGCAATTTCATTTTCGATCGTCCTCTTCCAGGTCTTCTTAGGTCGACCTCGCTTCCTGGCGCCGTGAGGATTCCAGTCTAGTGCCGCCCTCTCAACAGTTCCGTCCGGCTTCCTTAGTGTGTGACCAATGCAGTGCCATTTCCTCTCCTTGATCTGGATACTAATCGGTTGTTGATTGGTGATGGTCCAAAGATCTTCATTTGAGATTATGTCCGGCCACCTCACATTCATGATGAGACGCAGACATCTGTTAAGTAACACCTGTAGCTGGTTGTTGATCGGTTTTTTGACTTTCCTTGTTTCACAGCCGTAGAGAGAATCAACTTTACGTTGCTATTGAAAAGGCGGAGCTTGGTCTTCCTGGAAATGTTTCTATTTCTCCAGGTGGGGTAGAGCTGGACAAACGCACCATTTGCCTTCCAGATACGGCTTCGAACATCTTCCTCTGCTCCCCCATCATTTGTGACTACACTTCAAAGGTAGAGGAAGGACTCAACTCGCTCCATTTCCTTTCCGTTGACTGTCAAGCTAGTCGTGACGTCAGAATTTATCCTCATCTCTTTGGTCTTGTTGGTGTTGGATCATCAGTCCTGCACGTTCTGCTTCTCTCTGCAACCACCCCAGCTTATCTTCCATGTCTCGTTACCGTTGTACCTCGTAGTTCCGCCCCTTAAAACAACAATAAGTAACTAACCGTTGTGCCACAAGACAAATGTCGTCTGCCAAATCCAGATCTTCAAGCCTGTCATTCATACCCATACCTGCCAACTTTCAAAAATAGAAATCCAGAAGATCCCAAAGCGCAAAAATTTAACGAGTACATGCGTCGCAAGGTCTTAAAAATAGCGAGAAAAGACCACAGGGAAAGTGATTACAAACTCTTGGTGATGTGAGACTATCTAATTCATTGTGCCAGTTTCCAAAAATTCTGAAGACTGATGATATCGTTTCTTACTTGAATTCATCACGAAGACACTAAATCACACAAAACTTTGTCACACAATTGAACGAATACCAGAACTACAGTTCTATGGACTTTCATCGTAATGTCAAACACAAGGAATTAATGACAAAAGCGCATCGATAATCTGAGAAATGGGATTATCGATAAACTTTACAGGGTGTCTACTGTAAGGATGAAGTAAAAATTAGTTACTTTTTAGCTACCTTTTATTTAATTTTATAGTCACCTTTTAATTCAAGATACGTCTGCGGTTGGCAACCATTGAAGCTCATCGCGCATGAAGGAAAACAACAATGAACTGTGTTTAAAGCAGTGAATAAGATTCACCTATGGTGTCATAAAAATGTAGATAAAAATAAATAATGGATATTTAATATCAAATGAGTTGATTCAGCAAATATGCCGTCTTGTGTACAAGAAGTTATGATTACCAAGAAGTTGCTCTGATCTTGGCCGTTTGAGGAGATTTCCTTTGTCCCCGCGGTAGACCACGAAGAAATATATGCGACGTAACGTGATCGTCACCGAATTATGTCTTCGCAGTCAGGTACGGAGAAATATCGAGACGTTACACGATCGGCGCTGGTCTCAGCCGTTTGACGCGATTCGTAGTTTTTTAGATAGAACACGGAGAAAAATCGCGATTACATAATCGTTGTCACTTTTAGTCGTTCGACGAGATTTCTATTGTCCTTGAGGTCAGGCACGGAAAAATATGGTAAGTTATTATTACGCAATCGGCACCGCTTTCTGTCCATTTGACAAGATTCCAGTTGCACTCGTCATCGAATGCGGAGAAATATCGCGAAGTATCGCAATCGCTACCGCTCTCAGTCGTTTTACGAGATTCACGTTGTCCTCGCGATTGCACAATAAGAAAGCGATATTATGCAATCGGCACCGCATCCGGCCGTTCAACGACTGTCTGCCTGACTATCTGTCTTGGCAGAATGGCGGAGGTGAACTCGAGGTTGGGCATGGTTAAAATTCACGAGCAGTTATGGACATTTTGTATGATCGGCGCCGTGAATTCCGCAGTCCTCGAGGACACAAGTTCGCGGCCGGGCACGGGTTTTATAATTTTACGCAACTGGCGTCGATCGTGGTCCGTTTGACGAGATTCCCACAGGCAAGTCGTGCTGACAGGATGAACGCTCGAAGTAGGTATCGGTTATTATGAATTATTCAGAGAGGATTGAACGAATAATCCGACAAGAGGGCACATTTTCTTTCGAATTCAAATTGTACAAGTTTTCGAGATAACCGGTTAGATTATATATCCAATGGAACCATAGTTCGAAGGAAAAATGGACGTACTGTATAACGGAGTTTCGAATTAACCACACTTGATATCGCAAATTCACTAGACGGATAGATTTTTAAAATTTAGTCTATGTATTTCGAAGCATTTTTGCGATTTGAAACGGTATCATTTCGCAAGATTGCGACTATAAATTATTTCGCGTTATTTCTAGACTTCAATTGGTGATACACAAATTTAGAGGCCAATAACAGAAATGAGTGTTTTCTGTTGAGTTTCGGATGTTATCGCGAATAAACGTCTCGAAAAAGTCAGGTTTCCGATTAATACAGAAAAATATTTCACACAAAACTAAACTCTTCTTGATGCCGAAAATAAACGTTGAACCGATGTATACAGTACCACTGAAGGTGTCCTCAGTATGCATTTCCTTGAGGTCGTGCACGGGGAAATATAGCTCACGCAATCGGCGCCGCTTGCGTGAAACTCGCTTCATCGCATCTGCGAGCCTAGCGGCGCGGGTTTAAATGATTTTAACAGACCTCGGCGAATTTTCGTTACCTCCAACTATCCAGACATACGGATTAGCTACTTTTCGTTACCTTTATAAAATTAGCTACTTTTTCGTTACTTTTCGTTACCGGTAGACACCCTGAGTCTTATCAGTCGATTTTCGTCGAATTTAAACACTCGCATCTCGGAATAGGAGCTATTATCGAAAATCAAAACTGAAATGCGATTTAGAAGCAGAGAACGGAAAAAAGCTAGGGAGTTGAAAATCCGGAAAAAAAATTGTTAATCCGGACAACCGGAAAACACCCCCAAAATCCGGAAACCTTCCGGGAAAACCGGGAAACTTGGCAGGTATGCATACCCCATTGAATACCCCTCTTCCGTCCTCCCATTACTTTCTTCATCACACTATCCAGGACCAACAGGCACAGGGTGGGGGAAAGGACACACCCCTGTCTCACTCCGGAACTGACATTTATCTTTTCTGTTAATTTGCCTTCGTGAAGAACCTGGCACTCATACCCTTCGTACATCTCTTCCACGATTATGATGATATTTGTAGGAATTTTATATTCCTCGAGGGTCTTCCACACGATTCTTTGATCTACGGAGTCGAAGGCTTTCTCGAAGTCAACAGATGTGCGGTAAAGGGTATTCCGCCACTCCACACTCTGCTCCAGGATGATTCGGAGGGTGTTGATGAGATCCATACAGCTGCGATGTTGTCAAAATCCAGCCTGTTCCTTTTTAAAGCCTTTTTTCTACGCAGTTTTTTATACGATTGAGGATGACTCTCGCCAGCACTTTGCTTGGAATGGACAGCAAGGTGATACCCCTCCAGTTGTTACAGTTTGTTGTTTCCCCTTTCTTCGGTAACTTGACTATCAACCCCTTCTTCCAGTCGGTTAGTATTTTCTCCTCCTTCCAGATCTTCTCCAACTGCGGGTGCAGCAGATTGATCGTAATATCCAGGTCTGCATTCAGTACTTCCGCTGGGATATTATCCAGACCTGCTGCCTTCCCGCACTTCATCTGCTTCAACTGTCCGTATTTCGCCCCGAGTTGGGGAGTCAAGGCTGATGCCTGGGTCACTTTCTGCTTCCTCTTCATCTTCTCCTCGTTGCTTAATTTCTGGTCTTCTATCTCTATTAAGAGCCTCCGCAAAGTGTTCTCTCCATCTACTCAGCTGCTGTTCACACGTCGTGAGGATCTCGCCCGTCTTGCTCTTCACAGGCCTAGTTTTATTAAAGCCATTTGCTTGTGTGTGAGCCTTCTGCTGCCTAGTCATGCAGGTGTTGAGCTTGGCCTTAATCTCCTTCCTATAATTTATCTTGTCCCAGGTCTGATCGGATATCCATTCTTTCCACAGGTAGTTCTTGTACCCGAGCTGCTTCTCACTGGTTTCAACGAAGATCTTCTTTACCTCGCTCCACACAGTCTCTTCATCCTTCTCTGTCTCGGAGTCCAACACCTGAAATTTATTTCTGAGCTCCAGTTTAAATTGGTCCAATCCCTGCTGGTTCTTTAGCTTGCCCACATCAATCTTGTTGTGCCGAGTATTAAACTTTCGGCGGACTGCCACGATCTTCGTGTGGAAGTTGGCAACCACAAGATGATGGTCACTACCAACGTCCGCTCCTCTCTTGTTCCTAACATCTTCCAAGCTTCTTCTGAACCTCCTGCTCACCGCGATGTGATCAATTTGATTTTCTGTGACTCGATCAGGAGACACCCAGGTGACCTTGTGGCACCGCCTAAGAGGAAACACCGTGCCACCCAGCACCAAATCCTGACTGGCGCAATATTCCGTACATTTCTCCCCATTGTCATTCATCTCACCAAGGCCATGTTCACCCATGATCTGCTCCAACCCCTCATTGTTTGAGCCCACCTTCCCGTTGAAGTCTCCCATAACAATGAGAATGTCCTCACTTGTTTGTCTTGTGACATCTCGCAGCATTTGGTAGAATTCTTTCTTCTTCTCTGGCTCCGATTGTTCTGTAGGCTCATAGCATTGGATGATGATCACATTCCTGATCTTTGTCTTGAACCTAGCAATCATGAGCCTTTTAGAAATTGGCTTCCACTCCATAAGGCTTCTCTTTGCATTTCTGTTGAGCAGCAACCCCACTCCATTCCTGTGTTCTTCACCATCGCCCCCAGAATAGAGAAATGTAATTCCATCTGTTGTCTGTATTTCACCGAATCCTGGCCACCTCACCTCACCCAATCTTAGGATATCCAGTCCATAGTTCTTCATCTCCTCTGTCCCTCGTCTCAGTCTGGTTTTCTCCATCAAAGTCCTCATATTCCAGAAACAGATTTTCGTAGTCCTCTTCATGCCAAAAGTCGTCATCAGGTTATCCGTCCGGTTTTGTAATTTCGCTTCAGTTTCCGTAATCAGTTTATTTAGGAGGAGCGAGTGATTAACCCACTACCCCCGAGTGCCTTGGAGGGGCTGGCACCTTAAGCCTGAGGCACCAGGCTGATTTTCTGTCAGAGTTTCTTCCCTTAGCCTTTGAAGGACTAACTCCAAACTACAAGGCAGCAGTTGTTTCACCAGAGCCCCGTTAGCCGTAATTTCTTTTCAGGGTTCCTGTAGGGCCTTCACAGCTACCGTAGCGGTTTTGAGGCACACAAAGTCCCCACTGTACTTCACCCCTACAGGCAATCCCCTACTTCATTACGTTGCCCATCTCCCATGACGAGGACGAGGGGTTGGATTTGTGGGAAACTTAAAACTTCAATGGCAGAGAACAAAACACTGCCAACCCTTAACGAATGAGATCAAGGAGTAAGTTTGTGACGGAAGAATATAGTTGTGTCGTGCACAAGCACACAAAGTAATTTCGCTATGCTTATAACAAGTCTAGCGGAAGCCTGGCAAAACTTCCTCTGTGCACATAACTTAGCAAACATTCCTATGAGAGGAAGATATCAGCTGATCAATACAAAGCTCTAGTTAGGTAGGCAGAAACTACTACTTGTTCAGTGAACGTAGTCAGCCATATCTGTATAATCATGTGGACATCATATTATTTCAGGCATCGACTTGTGATCTGTGCACAGTAATCAAAGTGCGGCTATGTGACTGGTTATGACAACATTCTAGGACCTACACTCTGAGCTCACAGTCGTCCACGGTAAAAATTCATCACCAGGAAAACAATGTACTTACATCCTGGACACGAGCTTTGAGTTTCCTCTCAATTAGGTTCTGCAATGCTTCAGAACGCACAGAACGTGAATCTATCTTCTCAACCAGCTGCTGGTATGGTGAAAGTGTTTGCGCTCCCATCACGACATGACCCAATTTTGAGTCAATCTTAGCATCTAACTGTGCATTACGAATTAGATTAACAATCCAGCATTCTGCCTCATCAGCATTCATGTTCAGTTTCTCAGCCAACATGCTGAAATTTAAAAACAAATTTGTTCTCATTTGCACAAGATGCTTACATATGAAAAGTATTTAAAAGCATTTCCTTGTGTATGTTACGTATAACTGATAAGCTATAACTCAACATAATTTCACCAGATTTAGGCCTTGTATCCTAAAAGCATACTGTCATACAGTAGTTGCATACAGGAATTGCAAGAATTCTTCTACATGTAAGTACAGGCACAGGGAGCATAATAAAAACATATAGAATCTATAATGTAACTTATTAAGAAAAGTTATTAAAAATATTACAAATATTTTAATGCAGGAAAATATAATTTTAGAACTCATTATAAATAAGCCCAGTGGCGGATCCAGAGGTTCACTTCAGAGGGGGTACTCGAGGATTTCAGAGTAGCTAGAGAAAATATGTAATAAAATTACTTCGCCCGGTATCTTTAGCGGTTTACCCAGCGTAAGCTTGGAAGGCTTATGGACGGCAGGTCCCAGACAGAATTCAGAAAAACCGAGGTGAACAGCGAAACTCCAAATATATATACTCTTCTCTGTAATCTTAACTCGACACGACTCGAAAGTTGATGCTGGCCGAAGCTGGGGTGATAGACTCTCTCACTACCTCGTAAACCGCAAAATGGGGTGAATAGGGACAATGGGGTGAATAGGGAAAGAGAAAAGGAAAAAATAGTCAATATTCTTTAACCTGACATCTAAAAATATTTATTTCATTTAAGGGACATTTCAGTTTATTATATACCTTTACGTTTGTACTAAGTCAAAGAGTTTATATTAACGGTCTAGCTGTATGCCTCTCACCAAGGAGGTCCGGGTTCGATTCCCGGTCAATGCATGTGAGATTTTCGAAGTGAAATGCCATGTCCTGTGGTTCGGATTCCACGTAAAAAGGAGGTCCCGTGGCTCATGATCTCGCGATTAACGGTCACGTTAAACTACAAGCTTCCTTTTTTCAGTTTATATTAAAAGTGACATTTGTGGGGTTGGCCAGCCTGTAAGATAGACTTCGGTTTGGCGCCATTTTCACTGTTGAGATAAACGTAGTGTGGTGAGAAAATTGTACTGGCTGAAAATGTGTGTTACGTATATAATTTCTATTATTTGTGTCCATTGAACTATTTCTCAAGTTTATAGAAATATATGTGACTAAACTGCGGAGTATTTAATTTTAATTTAGGGACTTGCACCACATAACCTAAAAGTGGGGTGAATAAGGACAATGGGAAGAACATATTAAAGCGATCCTCATTCAAAGACTCATCTACCAGTGGATGCTGAGATAGTGAAAAGGCAGTGTTAACAGTTAGAAGTGGTATGTCAATACGATCAGCAGCAGAGAAATTCAAAATTTCAAAATCAGCGTTGCAAAGGTATGTAGTCAACACAGATGGAGATATGGTATCGATAAAGAAGAAAGGTGGCCAAACAAGTTTGTCACACGAATTTGAGGAGGAACTGATAGAGTGTATTTTGACATGTTGTGATTGGGGTTACCCAATGAGTACTTTTGATATCCGATGTTTTGTAAAATATCACTTAGACAGACAAGGTTAAAGAATGAATCAATTCAGAGACAATATGCCAGGGATCGATTGGGCCTTTTCGTTTATGTCTTGACATAAAACTCGCATTTCCCAGAGATTGTGTCAGAATGTGAAACATAGCAGAGCAAAGGTATCCCCAGCAGACATTAGGAAGTATTTTGACGAACTCGAAAGGACTCTAGAAGGTGTACCTCCTGAGGCAATTATCAATTATGACGAGACCAGTCTTGCTGATGATCCCGGTCGGCGCAAACTGATCTTCAAGAGAGGCTGCAAATATCCTGAACGAGTGATGAACGAAAGAAAGTCAAATACAACCGTGATGTTTGCAGCAACTGCTGACGGGACTCTTTTACCACCTTATGTTATCTATAAGGCTCAGCACCTATATGACTTATGGACAGAAGGAGGGCCACATGGAGCTCAATACAACCGCAGCAAATCTGGATGGATAGATGGATGCTGTTTTCTTGATTGGTTCGAGAAGATAATTATTCCATACTGTCGGTGCTTAGTTGGGAAGAAGGTCTCATTTGTCTCCTGCTGTTGTAAAATTGTGCAAAGAGAATGGCATTTGTTTAGTGTTCCTGCCTTCAAATTCAACGCATTTGACGCAGCCTCTAGATTTGGCACTCTTCAGGCCGTTGAAAATTACTTGGCGTCAGGTAATGGAGTCATGGAAACTGAAAGGAGGAGGGAACAAACCGTTTGAAAAGAAGATGTTTCCAAGATTGCTGAAGCAGACTCTCAAAAGTATAGAAGATAATTTGCAAATGAACATTATATCTGGTTTCAAGAAAGCTGGAATAATTCCATTAAACAGGAACAGTGTTTTGGAGAGACTTCCAGACTGTGAAGAAGTAGAAGATATGTCTAACACCACGAATGTTAATGACAGTCTGACACGTTTTCTCAAGGATATGCGTCAGTGGCGATGAAGTCAATAGTGGTGCACGTGCCCGGAAGAGGAGACTGAAAGTATTGCCTGGGGAAAGTGTTTCGGCAGAAGATGTTACTTCTGAAGAAGAGAACAGCTCTTCGTTGCCTGATGAACAACATGGAAGTGTGTCAAACAACATAGAACAAGGAATAGAGGAAGGCAGCTGGGTGAAAGTGAAGTTTACATATGATCTAGGTGAGGAAAAAGTCTTTGTAGGAAAGGTGCTGAAGGTAATAAACCCGGGACGAAACTACTTAGGAACATTCCTCAGACAGTCTGCGAAGGTGTCCAGTATTTATCTATTCCCAAATGTTGCTGATGAGTTTGAGTTCAAGCAAACACAGGTGATAACTATCCTGCAGCCACCAGTTGTGAGAAGGGGAAGACATCAATTCAATGAACTGTGAGATTTCTGGTTTGTTTCTGTGTCGAACATGTAAATATGACCCCAAAATAAACAAATTTCATATTAAAAGCTGTTAAGAAACATAAATTGTGTCCTAATTGACCTACGCACCAGTTAGAATGGGGATATCCACTTAAATTATCGAGTGTCCCTATTGACCCCATCACTGGGGTGAATAGGGACAGGGATTTAGAACGTTATATTAAAATTTTCAACTGCAGGAGAGTGTGTGTATAAAATATATCAGTTCCCTTTCAACAATAAAATTTACTCCACTAAAATATAATGAACCCTTGCAAAGAAGCTTATGAGACTCAGTTTCGGGGGGTGTAACAGTCCATATCGTAAGTTGTTGTTAAAGCGCTTCATTAACATGAAGGGTAACATATAACAAAATAACATGCAGGAAAAAGTGAAGCCAGGGTTAAAACAAATGAATTTAATAACAAATCACCTAATTATACAAAGAATTAACTAAACAAACTCCCAAAAGACTCCCACTGAATAGAATAAAATATGCCAAAACTAGGCCAAAATCTCAGGAGAGATTAATATACGGACCAAGTGTCCCAAAGAAAAATCAACAAAAGTGACAATGTATGCGCGTGTGCCGTTCTGCATGCTTCACGATGTGTACAATCGAATGCATGATTCGTCATCATCCAGAATAAACATTCAGACAACGAATCCACATTGCTTAGAGCTAGACAGACGCGGGGAACAACTATACAACACTTAAAACTAAACCGACACTTCCTATACTTAAAATATACAACACAATAATTTCCGCATGAAATTGGAATCAAACTGCCGTAGCAAAAACATTACTGCCTAAAAACTTAGGACTTCTCACACAAATCAACACAAGTAAGTTAACACGTGACCAATAAAAGAAATACACATATGACCGCCGTCAAATTTACAAGTACACTACCTCTACACCACACAGGTGTGACATACTAATATTACATGAATTGAGTCATAAACAAAATCACTAGGCTCAAAGCCAACATTTGCATTATTAACACAAGATTCTATCCATACAACATGCAATAATCCGTCACACACATGGCGAACTCCCCAATTAATGATGGTTCAAAAATAACCATCACAATGAACAGGTTTGCTACTTGAAAGCTTAAAGGGGCCAGTCGGACAACAGGACTGCCTATCAAAATAAGTCACCAGGCGAGACGGGCGATTTGTGGAAATCTGCATATCTGTCAACCCACGTGTCACGATGACCTCGACCTCCAAGGCCGGGATCGAATCTCGAAGAAGCGTGCCCCAATGCACAAAAATACGTGTGTGTGTGTCAGAACAAAATATCCCGGCATTTCCACTAGGAAATCCAAGAATCAGCATAATGGACAAGGAACAGCGGTCTCCCTAGAGCACCCTGCCTTTCCATCAAAAATACAACAACAACAAAAATACGAGGGCGGTAGGACCTCTACCCCTCTTCACGTAGAATCAACACACACACCTGACGCAATAACACACACAGAATCACACGTATGGGTTTGACAGACCCTGAAATAAAAATACATAAATATTTTCCACTTGCTGGCGCCACCGTTCTACGCCGTGACTAATTAACCTGAAAAGGACTCAAAAAAATCTATCAAAAATTAGAACGAAGGTGTTCTACAATTACATCTTAATTCGTTGCGCTCGGCAACCCTAATATGAATAATAACCTGTTCAGCAAACATCGTACAGTAATTACCTCCCTTTCCTATCACAAATATGAACTTTAATAAAGCACCACTTATCGAATGTAACGGGTTTCGCATTTGCATGGACAAAAATCACGTACACGCGCCGTGCACATTACATATGACTCCAAAGAAAAACAAATATACAACAAACACTTTGGCCACGTGCCAGCGTACATTTAAAACGATTAGTGCCGGTACAAGAAAAACACTCTAAAACAAGAAAAGAAAAATGAACTATTTACAAAAGTTCCCCCGCCAATCTAACTACATAATTGAATAATCAATTGTTGTACATCACCGTCTCAGCTTGCAGAACATTATGACATCCATCTCAGCCCATTTCCCTATGGGAAAAACTAGCACTCCATAGTCGTCTTCGTTGAAGCGTCGGACATCATCCCAACTCCTGACCACATGTTGGACATCTTGATGTAGTCTCCTTGGAAGAAAAGTTCAATGATATTATAATTTGACCTGGCTATAATCGCTTGTGGGTTACTAAATTCGCCCACAATTAGTCCTATGAGATTAATTACGAAGACTTTCCCTAAATATCGCTCACACACGCGCAATACACACATGAAAAATACACTTAAAAATATACATGAAATACACACTTCGAGTCCATCGCCACTGGCTCGACAATACAAGTTTTAAAGTCTGACTGACTCACAGTCGCTATCACGCTCGGTAATCTCTACACTGCTCTGCCTGACCTTCGCTCGGGTGAGCGCTAATTAGAACGTTTACAAGTCTTGCCCCTAAGAGCTGAAAATAGTTGTCTTTAAGAATATACACGTTTCAAATCACCACGCACGCTGGCGTGAATTTAGCTCACAAAGCTCACAAAGTATTATACTTCAAATAATTAAGAGCGTTAAAAATTGCTACGCAATCTAGCGTGAATTTAGCTCATCAGAGCTCACAAATAAAATAACTTCGAATAATGTTAGAGCATTAAAATCACGATGCAAACGGGCGTGAAGTTAGCTCACAGAGCTCACGAACAGAAAAACGTCGAACAGCGGCTCGTCGAACAATTTATTAGAAACTGACAGGGTACGGAAGAGTGGGGTAGATTTAGAAAAATTTTCCAGAGTTTTCATCTCACACAGATGGGACTAGTGTCAATCTTCTTCAAATAATTCGAACGTCTCATCGCACTCGTGCGGAGATAATTCCGATCGGCGGTTCCTTAGATAATCAATTCCGCGCGCTTTTTACCACTGACGCCTTCCATCGCGTGATATTGGCGTGGTCTCTCCTGATTGGGTGATTCAATCGTAGGTCGGTTGTAAGTAACTCGTGACCATCCCTTTATAATTCCAATTCGGGTGCAAGTTGTTACACAATTTGGCCTTGAACTCAGCTTACCAGGCCGTTCTTCAAGAATAGCTACAAGCTCAACTTATGTGGCAATCATTGCGACACGCTACCCTGCCTTTATCCTCGTCAACTTCCACAAGTACTGTCTGGGCTGCAGTAATAATAATAATAAATTATGAATACTTATTTATCGCAGAACAATAAGGGTGCAATAAGAAACCCTTCAAAAGTTATTAAATAAAAACTGAAAAAACTGTCACTATTCACCCCATTTTACGGAACTCGTTCCAAAGCTAGTAATTTATATTTCAACTGAATGGTAATTGTTGGAAGAAATGAAAACGTAAAATCATTTATAGTGGGCGATGTGTTAAAGATAGAGATATGCTGTCGCGAGCTTTTTTGAAGAACTTTTCATGTTGGCCAATTCTTACACTCATAGTAGGCCTATAGTCTATAGATATTTTTAATGGTTTATCCAGCGTAAGCTTAAATGGCGTACGGACGGCAGGTTTTTCTTCGACTTGATGTACTGAAATAGTTACTGCTCGGCTTCTTGTGGTAACAAATGATTGCTTTTCTACAGAAACCTTCCTCGAGAAATCCTTAACAGAATGGTGAAAACCGCATCAAAATCCATCCAGTGGTTCTCGAGATCACCCGTTACATCTAAGAATCGGGGACTCTGTTTTATACTGCAGTATGTTGAGATGCCCGCGACTATCATTGAAACTAATACATGAATTTATAACTAGTATGGGCTATTAAATCTACGTAAGACTCTTTAAATACGTCATACAACTGTTCCTAGGGATACTCGTAGAGGACTGAACTAATAAAAACAGAGCATTCATTGAATGTTAATGAATTAAAAGTGAACAGTATAATCAACATTGTGATTTAACAAGACTTATGTTTACAAAGGAAATAATCGCTCAGGTGAGTTAAAATTCATAAAACTCCTACAAAAGTGAAATCATCAGTCCCGCAAATAACGCGCTCAAGGCAGTTGCCAGCTTGCTAGCCGCCGCGAGCGCTAGTGTCGCTTCATCTACCAAGGATACAATTTCGTAACGCAGCGAGCTTCGTGACTGTGTATACAACTGGTAATACAACTCCGTCCTCCCAGGTTTGCCAATCTAACTCTTCCCCCGCGAAATATAGCTTATTTCAAACTGAGGCTAGCACCAAATAATTTAGAATCCCACCTAGCTGGACAATATTAGCTTGCTTTCTTTTCTTAGCGGGAGAGAACTTATATGTAAATTAATCTACTTTTAATTCAAAATAACTCGTTTTAACAAGGACTTCGAAAATTCTATGGGTACATTAACACTATTAGTGGGATCGCTATTAACTTCTTGAGCATTAGATCACCGTCAGCCGAGTTGCTAAAATATGTCCAACAATTCCCCGAGTTACGATTATCTCCCAGTTACGAATGAGTGAAATTTGTCGCATGTGTAGTGTAAGCAAATAGACCTTTTTCCGGCTGCATGTAGCATTTGTAAGGTAAAAAGGACTTAGTAGGTGACAAAAATCTTCGAAAATGATATTTTAGGCAATATAAAGCACAGGATCTTGTTGACAAAATTGTATAAACATAAAACTGAGAAGCCTATTGTAGAACTCATAAATCAACATGATACATCGTGAGAGGACATGCCCACTTTTGCTGACACTTCTGTAAATGTATTCTCTTGTTGAGAGATACGCAATCTTCATGTTGGTAGCACATATAGATTCGAGTTTATTTTGTTCCTGTCAGGGGAACAGGAATGTTATAGATTTATCATTTCAGTAAAAAATTAACTTCATTTTTTACAGAACTGTATTTTGTGTTGTCTTTCGTGCATATTGTACTATTCGAAAACGTCTGGACCAAAAACACGAAACTTTTCTTGTGTAATAATTGAGAAATGGAAATACTTGTAGAGTTGTTGCTAATAATTCATTTGAAGGGCTTGAGACATCTTGGTCATCAGCCCCGTATAGTTGGGTGTGTGCTGCAGTTGTCTGGCAACCTATATTGCTGTGATGACTGTAGTAATTTGTGTAAATATATCAGGGTCAGGGATGGGGTAGACGCTCCGGGACTTGTAGTAAGATACTCTCCCGGCAATTTCCTGCAGGGAGTATGGAAAAACTCGGGGGGAAAACCACACTCAGGATAACCGCTGTCAGCATCGGGATTCAAACCTACGATATTCGTACTTACCGCAAGTACCCTCGCGGCCATGGTGCAGGTTTGACGAGCGAGGCTATGCCGCGGGACGAAATGCTTGTAGAATTTGGATTCGAGTAACTATAACCCCCCGCCCCATTGGTAGATTCTGGCTACGCTACTGCTTCTACCTGTCCTAAACATTAAAAAAATGTATGTCGATGTAGCGATTACATTAACAGTGTTGCCATTACATACTATATGATAACAAACATTGACCACATTCATGAATGCAGGCAATACAGCAAAGATTTTACTTGCAGTGCAGTTTGCAGAAACAATCATTTTTATCGGCAATATCAATGTGGCAGACAACTGGTTTTTCGGGGGGGGGGCTGGTATCCCCCCCCTGGATCCGCCACTGATTAAGCCTGTCCTACTTTGGGCCTCTTATGCAATTATATTCTAAAGACATATCTTACAGTAATTAATATCTCTACTTAGTATAAAACAAAGTCCCCGATTCTTGGATGTTACGGGGAAACTCGAGAACCACTGGATAGATTTTGATGCGGTTTTCACCATTCTGTAAAAGATATCTCTAGGATGATTTCTGTAGAAAATAATTTATTTATGATAAAAGGAAGCCAAGCAGTAACGATTTCAGTGGAAAAGTAAAAAAAACTGGCGACCAAGCGCTTTGAAAGCTTACGCAGGACAAACCGTAAAAAATATCTAAATACTATGAGTGTCAGAATTGTCCAGCATGAAATGTTCTACAATAAAAAGTCCGGGAGAGCATATGTCTATCTTCAATACATCGCCCTCTGTAAGTGTTTTTACGTTTTAATTTCTTCCAACCATGTCCATTCAACTACTGAGGCGACAGTTTACTAGCTAGCTAAGGACGAGTCAATCATCCCTGTTACAGCCTAGCAAGCGGGCGAACCTATTGTTCCAGATACAACCAGCAGCAAACCGTCGAGTCGTGTTGAGTTAAGACTTCTGAGAAGGGTGGTTGTGTTTGGAGTTTCCCTGGAAGTGCAACTCGGGTTTTCTTCATTTCGCCTGTGAAACACAGTCACGTTAAGATTGGACGAAAGGGGGATTTGAGTTTCATTCACCTCGACATTCCCTGGAAGTGCAACTCTCATTTCGCCTGTGAACTGTTCGTTCCGCAAAATTCACAGTCAATTTAAGATTGGACGGGAGGGGGATTATATTATATTAAATTATACTGATTGGCGTATAATATCTACTTAGTATAAAACAAAGTCCCCGATTCTTGGATGTCACGGGTAATCTCGAGAACCACTGCATGGATTTTGATGCGGTTTTCACCATTCTGTAAAAGATATCTCTAGGATGATTTCTGTAGAAAATAATTTATTTATGATCAAAGGAAGCCAAGCAGTAACGATTTCAGAGAAAAAGTCGAAAAAAAATCCTGGCGTCCGTGCGCTTTTTAAGCTTGCTCTGGGCAAACCGTTAAAAATATCAATATACAATGAGTGTAAGAATTGTTCAGCATGAAAAGTTCTACAAAAACGTACGCGAGAGCACATCTCTATATTCAATAATTATATCGTCCACTATAAGTGTTTTAGATTGGACGGAAGGGGGATTTATGTTTCATGCACCTCGCCATTCTTAAATTACGCCTGACAAGAATATGTTGCACATGCAGCTCCATGATAATATAGTTAATAGTCCAGTCAGTGATTTTAACCCATCATGACGAGACGTAAAACGGATATAGATCGTAGTTCATTGACATCGTAAAGAAGCACTATCACGTAATGCATTCACAACTGTTCCAGGGCAAAGCCGGGCCGGGTTGCTAGTATAATATAATAATATCCCCTGGCACTACAGCCCATGAAGGGCCCAGGACTACCAAGCGACCGCTGCCCAGCCATTTGGCCTGCAGATATTGGGGTGACACATGATCAGCGCATCGGGTCCCTTCGGCCGTTAATCTTGGTTTTCGTGATCGGGGCGCTGCCTGACTGTCAGACAGCTACTCAATTGTCCTCACGAGGCTTAGTGCACCCCGTTCCAGCCCTCACGTCAGTGTCTAAAATCCCCGACGGAGCCGGGAATCGAACCCGGGGCCTCCAGGCGAGAGGCAGGCGCGCTATCCCAACACCACGGGGCCGGCACTTACAGTAATTGTTCACACATATTCTTGATTTAATACCTACCTGGGCCCAAGTTCCAGATTTTAAACAAAATCTTTCTTTGAATGGCATGCTATGAAGTTGTCAGCCATTTTCTGATGAAAGTACACTATATTGTTAAGGTTGAACCTAATTCTTGTCATCGCAAACCAGATTCAGGAATCACCGCCGTCATAATTACCTAATTATTCAATAGCACATTTATTCAATCAAGATGACAATGCAGTCATAATGTAAAAAATTTCACCAGCTAGATTTTATTTACCTACAATACTCTAGTAAGCTAATTTACACCAAACCTAACACAGAAACTGCTACTCTAATGACTTACTGGCTATTCTACCAAAAATAAGAGCACCAAAAATTACTACTATTATCACGACTCAATCTCGGCTAACCTGGTTTCAGGAACATAAACAAACCTTATTTTCAAGTCAAACAAATGAGAAACATGGAGCAAACTCTGTGAATAAATGAAGATCAAAGTACGAGACCTCATCCAGCCAGCGAAGGACACACTCCAGCACCACAGAGAAGGAGTACACAAAATTCCATGTAACTGTGGCTAGGTCTACATTGGGGAGACGGGCCGAACCATTGCCACCAGATCGTCAGAACACATTTGATACATAAGTCTCAACTAGCCTTATAATCAGCAATTGCAGAGCATTCGCTAATTCACTCCACCTTCTCCGATGAAACTACTCCTAGCCCCCGACAGCTACATCCATCACAGAAAAATCCGAGAAGCATAGAGGTATCCAAGCATCTCAAAAATTACAACTGTGGCCAGAGCATAATCTCATGTTTGGAAATTGGCATTAAATTGCCTTCCAGAAACACAGGCAACAAGAGGTTCCCTACATGGTCAAACACTACTGAACAAATACGAGGGAGAGACCGATAGCCATTCTGCTATGACGAAGTCCACTGTAATGATGGTGAAATATCGGCAACGAAGCAATTTCAGATGCAGCAAAACAATCTGAGACACTACAATTAACAGCATTAGCTAAAGCCACGAAAGTTTACAAAACGAAAAGAAACATTCTGACGAAGTAATTGTAGTTCTTTTCCTCAAAATTAGAAAGGACGAGAAGCCTCTTCTAATAATGTCCTATTCGCCAATGTGTTTTGTCTCCACAAGACGTTCTTGCTCATTTCCAGTCTGATAGAATTATGTATTTCAGAAGGTTAACAAATACTTTTTAATTTATCAAGAGATTTAAGTTATGTTGAATTTAAATAAACCCAAAAAATAAACAAACATGGTTCGCTTTATGTCCTTATATTGAGTTTATGTTTTCTGAGAATACTTGGTTGATGTAATGCTCATACCTGCTAACTCTCAAAAAGGGCTTAAGTAAAACTCACACATGCCAAAAAATCTAACGAATTTCTACATACCCCAGCTTGAAACAATAATCCTCCTGGGCTACAAAATACAGTAATTCATGTTTTAAACAGGATATTTCAATGAAATCTTACCTACTTACATCATACACCAATTATTTGTCGACTAGCATGACCCTCAAGAAGCAGGTGTGGTGAATTTCGGTTTGGAGCATAGCTATAACGGGACTTCCTTGAAATAATATGCCTAGGTAATGCACTTATGGAGATTATGGAGATTACTTGCACTTTTAAATTCATAGCTGTGGCTTTTTTTTAGCTTCCTGAAAAAAGTCTGGAGAAAAGAAGCTGGCATAACAGGGACCAGAATTCCTGGTCTTCAAAATAGAAATAGACTCCAGAGATTAATTTCATAAGACAAAATTCATGAATTTTCTTCACTTCGGGAAGATTGCGAGTTCAACAGCATTAATAAAAAACACTACAGTAACCGATGACATAATAAGGGTCTGATTTAAGAGCTAAAGTTGTGGCTTGCTTTGCTTTCTCCAGAAAGTCAATAGAATATGTATTTGTATAACATGCTTCAGTACTTCTGGTCTTCAAAATAGAAATGCCTTCCAGAGTTCCATTGGGCTGTGATGACCTGAACTGTGTCCTTTTCTTAATCAAGCTAATAATTCGTCCACAGTCTGTCATCGCAGTCAAGTACAGAGAAAAATAGAGATGTCACACGATTGGCGCTGGCCTCAGCCGTTTGACGAGATTCCAGCAGTTTTCACAAGAGAGAAAAGGAAGATTGTAGTTTTACATGACCGTGAATCTTGTGATTATGAGCCACGGGATCTCTTTTTACCAGGAATCCGAACCACAGGACATGGCATTTCACTTCGAAAATCTCTCATGCATTGATCGGGAATCGAACCCAGTCCACCTTGGTGAGAGGCTAACAGCTTGACCACTGCGCCACCACGCCCTTCGCGATAGAGAAAAATCGCAATTTACATAATCGGTGTCACTTTTAGGCTTTCGATGAGATTTCCATTGTCCTTGAGATCGGGCACGGGAAAATGTAGCATTATTACGCAATCAGCGCCACTTGCTCTCCGTTTGACAAGAATCCAAGTGTCTTCGTCATCGAATGCGGAGAAATATCGCGATGTATCGCAATCGCTGCCGCTCTTGACCGTTTTACGAGATTCATGTTGCCCTCTCGGTTGGAAACTGAGAACGCGATAATATGCAATCGGCGCCACACCCGGCCGTTCAACGATTGTCTGCCTGTCTATCTGTCCTGGTAGAATGGCAGAGGCAAGCTCGAGGTTGGGCATGGTTAAAATTCACGAGCAGTTATGGACATGTTGTATGGTCGGTGCCGTGATTCCTGCTGTCCCTATGCTGTAGTTGGGAGTTCACAGTGGATCACGAGGAGAAATGAGTATCGTGATGCAACGTAGTCATTTTTAAGTGGATTGATGCACTTCTCGCTCTCCGTACTCTTCAAAGTATACGGTCATGGGAAAAGTGGAGAGTAGATTTCGGAATGTTTTGTGATGGGTGCCCAGTCACCTTTGACAGGATTCCCGCAGTTCTCATGATCGCATACACACGTTCGCAATCGGGCACGTGTTTTATGATTTTACGCAACTGGTCCGTTTGACGAGATTCTCGCAAGCAAGTAGTGCGGCCAGCCAGCCGTCTTGAGGATGGATTCTGGAGGATGAACGTTCGAAGAAGGTATCGAATTTCACGAATTTTTCTGAGAGGATTGCACGAATAATACAAGAGGGCAAATTTTCCTTTGAATTGGAATCAAGAATTATACAAGTTTTCGAGGTAACCGATTAGATTATAATCCGATGGAACCAAGGTTCGAAGGAAAAATCGACATACAGTATAACAGAATATCAAATTAGCCATACTGGATGTCGCAAATTTACGATACGGGTAGATTTTTAAAATGTATTTCACAGCTTTTTCGTCATTTTATTTCGAAAGGATATCAAGTCGCAAGATTGTGAGATTAAATTATTTCACGTTATTTCTGGACTTATATTTGAGATAGTCTCCAAATTTAGAGGTCAATAACCGAAATGAGAGGTTTCTGTTGAGTTTCGAACGTTTTGGCGAATAAACGTGTCTCGAAAAGTGAGGTTGCCTAATAATACAGAAAAATATTTCACACTAAACTAAAAACTCTTGTTGATCCGATGTATACCACTTGTTCGCATTTGCGAATAATTAATTTGTTAATTTTTTCAAGTTTCTCAAAGTGCTAAAGTCAGACCAGAATTTAATTTTTCATAACCTCATCTTCGTCACCATGTGCTCGTGACAGTTCATTTTGTATTTTGCTTCCTCGTTTAAACCAAGCATGTTTAAAATGATTTAATTACTTACTTGTTAGGTTATAGCCATAGCTCGCCTCTAAGACATTTTTCGAAGTGTTAAAAGGTTGTTCTACACTCTTTGAAACCTCGTGGCGAACTGGAATTCATAAACTACGCGCTCATTGGCCGCCGCCATGACGTGGCCTCGTTCCAGCCAATCACCGCGCTTCTTCTTCACAACGTGGTCTGGATTCTCCAATCTCCAGCCATCGAAGCTACGAGAACAACAGCTGATCAACTATATAAGGGGCTTGCTTTGCCATCCCCTGTGTGCTTTCATCGTCAGCGATCATGCTGATCACCCGTCTTGCTACCGGACAATGAACTTCAACTATTCAACTTCTCATCTTTAATTTCTGCCAAAGAAGTGTTCATAAAACCTTCGCCAAGTCTTCAAGACATCTTCAAAATGATCTAACCTAGAACACATATTGCATGTTCCTGCAACATGTCAACGAAATGTACATCGAGATGTAAACCTTACATCTCTAGTGCCAAGGAAAACTATTCCGTGTGCATCTACCACTACGTAAATAGGTCATTACCTATTTAGGTCTTCAAAGGCTTACTATAAGCTCTACGTTTGTGAACTCAACCACAACTTAACATAACCTTTGTCATCTTCTTCTTACTCAAGGATTCTACGAACATATGGGTTGCTACCCACACTTCGCCATTAAGCTAAGTATTTTTTACCATGTATTGTGTAATGTACTTTCTGCTTTATCATGTTAGTTTCTTACAAGCCTACCTCAGAAGCCTCCTCAATTTTAATATATCGGCTGGCTCCTCCCATTTGGTATAACATATCAGCTTGCTTTAGCTATTTTTTCCTTTGGGAATAATCTCTTTAATTCTTAAGCATACATACGTCGGCCATTGCACTTTTTCTTGTGTACTTTTCTTGTTAGAACATTTCAGGTTTCACTTTCAAGTAATAGGCCTACTTGCCTACCTGCTTCTGCCATCTCAATTTCATTGGAAATCTTTCATGGTCAACATTCATGCAGTTCACTTTTACCTGTGTCTGCCATTGCATTTTCTTCGGAAATATTTAGTTGCATCTTGGCAACTCCTCATGTATTTTTTCTTCATAGGGTACCGAAGGATTAAGCCCCTGTCAGCCATTAGCTCCCTTCATAGGCTATGTCTTTCTTGGTAACTTCTATAGTTTCCCCTACTTTCTTTCCTAAGGTATGGCAGGATTTGCTCCCTGCCAGCCATCAGCTACATTCATCAGCTGCATTACTAATTTTTCTCCTTCAAGAGACAATTTAATTAAGTTGTGCTCAAAGGCACTTACCTTGTCTTAATGTTCAAAGACGGATGCAATTATTATTTTGTTAAGAAAACATTGTTCTTTCAAATTATGTTAACCTGTAAAATTATTGAAATGAATGTACATATTTCTTGAATATATATGTTAAAGTTACCTTCTCTCTCTATTCTCTTTTCTAGTGATATATTCTCTAGCCCATGGTCTGTAATGCTCAAACTTTTTTTCTATTTTGAACTCACTCAAAATACGTCTGATAATGGAGGCTTTTAATTGGACTATCCAATGGTTAGTGATAATTTATCACACCACCACTCTAGGTATCCTCAGTATGCATTTCTTTGAGGGCGGGCACGGGAAAATATAGCTTACGCAATCGGCGTCGGTTGCGTGAAACTTGCTCCATCGCAATCTGTGAGCCTAGCAGCGCAATTTTAAATGATTTAAACTGACCCCAGCGAATTTTCGTTACCTACAAATATCCAAACAAAATTAGCTACTTTCAGTTACTTTTGGAACCGGTCGACACCCTGATAATTCACATGTTATTCCGTAACTGCAACACGACCTACGCTTTGTAATTTGTGGTGAAGAAGAAAAGAACTATTTTTTTTTTACAGAACGGTAAAGGTTATTGAACTAATCCACGCATTAAAGAACAAGCAAACGGTTATCCCAGATCTTTCATTCAACACAAATCGATATCGATCGATTGGATTCAGGCAAATCAGGATGCATCCCATATTCCCACTCGGAGACTGTAACGATCTGGTGAATATAGTTCAGAGCCATGTATCAAATGTGCGCTGGTCACACAACATGTAATGGCGGCATGCGAAAGCTTGTTCTGACGTGAATTTTAAAGCGAAGATCTTGATACGTAAATCCGTAAAATATTATAGTTCCTCCGTACACACTGCCTTTCCGTAAATTCTACGGAAAAAACGTAAAAGTTGGCAGGTATGAATGCTATATAAAATGGACCCTTTGTGCTACACAACTAAACTACCATATTGGCCAAAAAATAAGCCGCCCCCGCATATAAGCCGCACCCTTAATATTCGAAGAGGAAAAAGGAAAAAAGTTTATGCCCGAAAATAAACCGCATCTGAATTAAGGGAAGACACGTTTATTTTCTTGTACTTACCAACATGTAAACATATTTTCTGACATCTGGAGTTTCTTCCAGCCTCTCTGTTGGTTGTGCTTTTGCATAACGCACATGTGCAAGTTTGAAAGCTGCATCATATGCATGCTGAATTCCTTTGCTTGATGAAGTGTTTCGCTCTAACGGTAAATGATCGCTCATTTTTGCGTTAAACAGGCTTTCTTACAGATTTTACTGAGACAGAGCTACTGTAGATTATTCAAGCTTACGAAACAATACCTTGTTACCGAATAACAGTGTCATCGTCAAAACAAAAGTTCTCATTGCTGTCATCAAATTCCGCTAATTTCTCTTAGAGACTGTGTTGTGGCTTTGTTGCTGTGTTCTTGCTAATGAGCATTTCATTTTAAACAGTGCATGGCATATAAAAGTGTAGGTAGCGAATATAAGCTGCACCCAGATTTAGTACCTGTTCACATTTGCGAAGGCTACTAAAGCCTGTAAATTATTCATTTTAGCTTTACGTAATTTTCTAGAGAAAAAGAAAGTAAAATGTCAGCTGCTGCTTAACCTATAATTTGACAGGTGCATACACGTTGTGCCCAATACCCCAGCCTCGAATTGGACGGCCCGGCTCATCACCTCAACCCGTGACAAGAGTCCGGTACAACGATAAAATAAATGAACAAAAATCCTGAACGATATAAACAATTCAGTTTCAAAAAGAAAAATGCTCCGGGCGGATGAGATTCTAACAATCCCAGGGCGTGATATAGGATAGGGTTCATGGGTATCACCAACACGAAGTTATCTTGACAATAGTTCAGGCCTCAGTATGAAGATTAAATGAAAGTTGCCTTTAAAAAAGGAATATCCTGCATTTATTCTTAAAATAATGCACATGGTACAAAAATAACGACAATGCCTACCCTACACGTAGAGATCCTCGAAAATTAAGTCTTGAAGTGCAATGAAGTTAAAAAAAAAAACTTATGAAAAATCAAAATAGCATTTCGACACAATGAACTTACGGAAATCCAAATATTCCCTAACCTGGATTTTATATTTAACCACATTTATCTCAACCGTCTCTTATCATATTGTCCATTTGTGAGATGCATTTGAAAATGAAGAAAAACAAAGAACAAATTATTCCTTGCACTGGATTTCCTTCTAAATAAATGCCTATATCATATTTACACTATGGATGTGCACTCATGGTACAACTATATTCACATTTTATATACACGATATTAATACTGTTTTTGTTTCTGATAACTATTTTACAATAAATTCAAGCTTTCCACATCCAGTTACATGTGGCGTATATTACATATTTGAATTTGTTCAAGTCTAATTTACTTTAGCATGTCCTTCACTCATGTTGGTTTAGCACAATATTGTTGTAACTCATTTCATTCATCAGATATGGATGTTAACATTAAATTTTTATGACACTAAAGTTGGATTGTTTCTCAACACATGATGTTTATCACACAGATATCTCATTAAATTATGCCTTCATTCTCAATAATTAACACACTTCGTGATTACCTTCAGTACAACTTAATATTTTATGATTTTACTTTATGGACTTTTAATCCTATTAAATCATCATTCAACATTATTAACGATATTCCAATTTCATTCAATATTAGAACACATTATCATGGGCAAGATCGTATAGATCGAACCGTCATTATTCAATACCACATTAATTTCAATATTCATCTCCCATAAGCCCAACCCCTCGACCACGCCGTCGTAGACGGGCAACGGCACAAAGTAGGGGATTGCCTGTAGGGGCGAAGTACAGTGGGGACTTCGTGTGCCCCGGGACCGTTACGGTAGCTGTGAAGGTCCTACAGGAACCCTGAAAAGTGACGGCTAACGGGACTCCGGTGAAGCTACGATAGGCCCAGCAAGCCAGTAGTGGATGAAACCAAATGCTTTCGAGAATGGAACGAGCCTCGGACAGGATGGATATAATAGACGACGACACGGCTGTACACACGGACTAAGATTTGGAACTTTGAACATAAGAACGCTGCCGGGGAAGGTCGAGGAGATAGTGGATATGATGGAAAGAAGGAAGTTGGATTTATTGGGATTGGCAGAAACAAAGTGGAAAGGGGAAGAAAGGAGAGAACTGAGAAAAGGCTATAGACTGTACTGGAGTGGGAATAAAGAGGGAAAGAGGAATGGAGTGGGAGTAGTAGTACGAGATGGTTTAAAAGAAGAAGTGAGGAGAATAAGTGATAGGATCATGAAAGTGAAAGTAGCACTGAGGGGAGAGACCGTAGAAATAGTGCAAGTGTATGCTCCACAAGTAGGCTGCGCCTCTGAAGAGAAGGAGGAGTTTTAAGAGGAATTGCAGAAGCAGCTGGTAGGAAGAAATATGATTGTTATGGGGGATCTGAATGCCCATGTAGGAAGAGAAAGACAAGGTTATGCGAGTGTTCTAGGACCAGAGGGTTGGGGCGGAAGAAATGAGGAAGGAAAGAGACTGTTGGACTTCTGCCAGAGGAATAGCCTGCTAGTTGGGAACTCCTGGTTCAAGAAAAGAGAGAGCCACACAATCACATGGTACAGTGATGACTTGACCAGGAAGTCGGTGGTCGACTATATACTGTATGAGAAAGAACTAAATAAGAACATCACGGACATCAAGGTTATACCATCGGAGAACCTGGATACCGACCATCGATTGCTGGTAATGAATCTGAGAGGGAGTAAGGAGAAGAAAGGGACCGAGAACCAGGAAAGACGTATAAGGATATGGAAACTGAAAGAAGGGGGTAGAAGGGTCGAGTACCTCAAAATGGTAAAGGAAGGAATTCCAACAGATGAAGAAAGAGGGGTGGAAGAGGAATGGGCTAGATTTAAGAAGACACTAGTAGGTGCAGCAGAAGCAGTATGTGGGAGGACAAGTAGTAAGAAGAGGTGGAAGGAAACACCATGGTGGAATGAGAAGACAAAAGATATAGTAAGGGAAAAGAATAGAGCCTTTAGGAGGTGGTATCAAAATAGGACGGTAGAGACAAGGGAAGGGTACCAGGAAAGAAAGAAGGAGGCGAAGAGAGTAGTGGCTGAGGAGAGAATAAAGTGGATGGAAGAGTGGACAAAGATCATGAAGGAGGATAGTGAAGGTACAAAAAAGGTCCTGTATGGGATGGTAAAAAATAAGAGGCGGAAGGATCCTACGGATTATGTTAGAATGGTGAACAAAAGGGGACAAGAGATAGAAAGTAGGGAAGAACTGAAGAAACTGTGGAAAGAATATTTTGAAGAACTTCTGAACCCAAATGGAAACCACGGCGAGGAGGAAGAAATCGGGGAAGAGGAAGATGAACTGCAAACAGAAAAGGACTTAACATGGAAAGAAGTGGAAGATGCAGTGAACAAGATGAAAGGAGGGAAGGCACCGGGTGTGGATGAGTTGAGTGTGGAGATGGTGAGAGCAGCAGGAGAGGTGGGGATACAATGGTTGTACCGAGTGCTGAGGACAGCATGGAAGGAAAGGAAGAACCCAGAGGACTGGAAAAAAGGAATAATTGTCCCGATCTTCAAGAAAGGTAGTAGAACAGAATGCAAAAACTACCGGGGAATAACACTGATGAGTCATTGTGCAAAGATCTTTGAGAAAGTTTTGGAAAGGAGGATTAGGACAAGGATAGAAGGAGGGATGAGGGAAGAGCAACATGGCTTCAGAGCAGGAAGGTCCACAGTGGATTTGATTTTTGCTGTAAGGCAGTTACAAGAACAGCACTATGAGTATGGAACAGATCTACTGATGGCCTTCCTGGACATTGAGAAAGCATATGACAGTGTATGCAGAAACAAAGTATGGAAGTCCCAGGAGGATAGAGGAGTAGAGAAATGGACTATAAAGAGGATAAAGGAGATGTACAAGGGAAGTGTGAGCTGTGTGAAAGTGGGAGGAGAGAGATCGGACTGGTTGGAACAGAGAAACGGCCTGAAACAAGGAAGTGCACTGTCACCGTTACTTTTCATTGTGGTGATGGATGACATAATGTCCCGAGTGGCACAAGTAATTGGGGAAGGAAAGATGAAAGCAATGGTGTTTGCAGATGATTTGATGATTTGGGGAAACAAGGAGGAGGAGGTACAGGAACAGTTGGACGTGTGGGAAGGAATAATACAAGGATATGGGATGAAATTTAGCATAAATAAGAGTGAGATGGTGATCACAACAAGGAAGAAGGAAAGAACCACAACGGGAATAACAATTGGTGGGGAACAGCTGAAGAAAGTGGAGAGTTTCAAGTATCTGGGAAGCCTGATACAAGATAATGGAAGAAACGATAGAGAAATAAATGAGCGGGAGAGACAGGCAGAAGCATTCCGGGGAGTGTGAGAAGCATGTTATGGAGCAAGGATGTCCCTCAGAACAGCAAAAAGATCATTTATCGGACGTACTATGTCCCTATCCTGACGTATGCCTCGGAGACCTGGATTATGAAAGGAAGGGAGAAGAGCAAAATACAGGCCAGTGAGATGAGGTTCTTGAGAAGCAGTATTGGAGCTACAAAGATGGACAAAATAAGAAATGAGAGGACCAGAGGATTAATGATGGAGGAACCATTACAGGATGATATAGAGAAATCTATACTTAGATGGTATGGATATGTAAAACGAATGGAGGAGAAGAAGATACCCAGGAGGGTACACGAGACGAAGTGGGAAGGAAAGAGACCGAGAGACAGGTGGCTGAAGGGGGTGAAAGAAGGCGTGAAGAAGAGAGGAGAAGACTGGACAAGGGTGGAGGCTGAGAGATGGTGGGAAGACAGAAGACGTTGGAGAGGCTTGTGTTCCAAACAGACCCGGCCAGTGGCTGGAAACTGTGCAAGATGATGATGATGATTATCATCATCATTTGCCATACTTCAATTATTATTATTATTATAATACCACGAATTTCTTAATCACATTCATTCATTTTACCCTTTACAATGTACTAGCTTCAGTGTCAATTAGGTTTATATATATTACACAACTCATATCTGTAAGTTTAGCAAGTATAATGTGTAACCTGATCTCAGTAAATGGTTTGTGCTTAAGTAGGGTGACCAGATTCAGATAATGAAGAAAAGGGACACTCAGGCATGTCGCGTCAATTATTGTCTGTCGAGAAAGCGGATCCTATAATTGGGCATTTGTGCAATATTTATGATATTTAATTTCAAAACAAATATTTTATTCACTAAAATATGATATAGTATATTGCATTTCTTAAATCACGTCTATATAGTCACTCTCAAACATATTTTAAAAATTATACAACCTAACAGATAAATTTAAAAAAAATATCACTTATAGGCTATGTTGGCAACTCTGGCACTGTACATACTCTAATGACAGTTGGTCCCCCTGCTGGAGGGTTGTTGACCCATTAAGAGGAAGGGTCGTTTTCTTACCTGCGTCAAGCAGGACTCACTTGCAAGCAGGTAGCAGTGGCTACCGGACATGGTGTCATAGCACGCATGTAATATCTACTGTACTTGTTCAGTGTTTAATCATGTACATACAGTGTAAAATATATTTCTTTATACAGTCCACCACATCGTATTCTATGTATTCGACATAAGTTTTGGTCCTCCGGGCACGATTAGATGGCAAGGAAAACAGTGAAAATTGAACTCTGTGATCCCAAGACAGCATGGCTTCGCACGAATGGCGTGGGTTGTTGGCGGCATGGCGACTACTGGACAACAGAATTCATCATCCTGGTAAGTCACCGATCATCCTTAATTATTCCTTGTGACTCATATGCATTCCTTTGTTTCTCCATTCAAAACTGTTCGTTTGTACTTGCAATGTATTGGTATTGCTAGTGATCACACATGATTTCGCCCGTAAAACTGTATGTTATTTGTACGCAGTTTTCCCGCAACTCTTTGAAACAAAACCAGGAGTTCATCTTTGTATTATGTAAATATGTTAGGTATTTGTCTTTTCGTTTTGTCATTCTTTTACGTATAGGCATTTGGTCTACTGTGATTTTATATCATTCAGCAGTTTATTGGGAATTGCTAGTGAAAAATGGAACAAAAGATAAAATCACTGTGTAGCAAAAGGGGTAGGTTAAAGGCTAGCTTATCTCGCATACAAGGCTTCGTAGAGAAATTAGATTCTCAATCTAAGGACGTAGATCAGTTGGAAGATCGACGGGCTCACTTATCAAAAATCTGGGAAGAATATGAAACAGTTCAATCACAAACAGAGGATTTGAAAGAGGATGAATCATTTCAAGCAGAACAAGAATCTTATCGCTCCGACTTTGAGGAGCAATACTTCAAAACATCTGGTCTTATAAGATCCATAAACAGTGCAATTTCCAAGTCAGCAACTTCGCTAAGTGATTCTATTGGTGAATCAACTTCCAGTTCGCAAACACGTTCAGTTAAACTGCCTCAAATAAGTTTACCTACATTCGCAGGTGATTATTTAGAATGGCCCAATTTTGCCGATACCTTTAAGAATCTCATTCATGAAGATGCAAATTTGTCAAAAATACAGAAATTTCATTACCTAAAATCAGTGGTATCAGGCAGGGCGGCAGACGTGTTACAGTCTCTAGAAATATCTGCAGCGAATTACGACATAGCGTGGAACCTGTTAAATGAAAGGTTCAATAACCGGCGAGCAATTGTTTCCTCCCACATTAATTCGGTCCTTCAGATTAACAAAATAGAAGTAGAATCTTCCAAGGCATTAAGAGACTTGTATGACGGCTTCAGAAGGCACATACAGTCGCTATCAGCGCTTGGTCTGTCTTGTGAAGAACAATTAGATGCCATTTTGATACATTTAATAACAAACAGATTTGACGCTGAAACATTAAAAAAATGGGAGACCTCGTTACCAACCTTTGATCTTCCATCGTATCAGACACTGGACAAATTTCTACTCGAAACATGTAATGCATTGGAATCGATCGAAACTAAGAATTGTGATCGCACAAAACAGCTGAAGCAGGTAGGCGTTTCATCTAAAACGAATGCATCTGGTTTCAAACCGAGGCCATTCACGAACCCAGGAAAAAATTGTTTCCTTTCACAGAAAAATCAGAAATGCCCGCTTTGCACGGAAGAACATCCCATATTTAGATGCAAAACATTCACTTCTATGTGTGTTTATGACAGATGGCGGGAGATCAAGAAGCATAAGCTCTGTGTTAATTGCCTGTCTGGAAATCACTTCGCTAACGAGTGCACTCGTTCATGTTGTAAGCTGTGCAAGGATAAACACAACACCTTGCTTCACAGGGACCAAGGGTCACCGAACCACAATAATAGTCAAACTTCAAACAAGAGTATTGTGTCCAATAATACTTCATTGTCTCCCCTTAATGAGCAACATAGTAGTAATGCTGTTTCATTACACAATCACAACAATGATGTTTCCTCTCATGTATTGTTGTCGACAGCAGTAGTGAATGTCAACAATTCAGAGGGAAAAACCCGTCATGCTCGGGTTGTGTTAGACAGCGGCTCGCAACTCAACTTCATAACCAGGGAATTAGCTCATCAATTACGATTGTTAAAGACAATGACTAATATTCCGATACATGGGTTGCATAACACTACCATCAAGGTGGGGTCGGTGGTAAGAACAAAGATTTATTCGCGGTTCGGTTCCTTTGAACGAATCATGACATTTCACGTAATACCTTCAATTACTGGTCAGTGCTTACCCACTAAAAATATCAACATCACAGATTGGAGTATTCCAGAGTTTATATTAGAAAACCTTGCGGATCCTCAATTTAATGTGTCATCATCCATAGACATTCTCATTGGAGCAGAATTCTTTTACGATCTTATCGGCGCAGAACAATTTCAGCTCGACAGTTTCTCAAACAAACTACCGTTGTTTCGCAACACGGCTCTTGGCTGGGTAGCAGCAGGTAGTGTTGGTTTGTCTGAAAAGCACGCAGATAACAGTTCTTCCTGCCTCTTTGTGTCAGGTAAGATATTCAATGAGCCGGGGAAAGCACTGCTTGGCCAAGGACATTCTGAGCAAGAGATTAGTGAGAGGCTATTTACTGACGGTCACAGAAGGAATCCACAGGGTAGGTTCATAGTCCCACTACTCCTTAAAGAGGACCCGAGTCAGCTAGGTAGCAATGTTAATGAGGCAATTAGACGGTTTCACAGCCTAGAGAAGCGTTTTGAAAGGCAGCCCCAAGTCAAGTCGGAGTACGTACAGTTTATGAGAGAGTACACTGACCTGGATCATATGGAGGAAATTCCAAGTAATGAGATTAACAAACCATTACAGTACTACCTTCCGCATCATTGTGTATTTAAGGGTAATTCATTGACAACGCGCACTCGCGTGGTATTTGATGGCAGCTCGAAGGGCGATTCTGTATTATCCCTCAATGATTTGTTATTAGTAGGACCGATCGTTCAAGATGATTTATTTTCAATATTGGCTAGATTTCGCATGCATCGCTATGTATTGACCGCTGACATAGAAAAAATGTATCGACAGGTCCTCATAGAACCTGCACATACTGACTTTCAGCGTATCGTGTGGAGGGAGTCCCCTAAGGACGAGCTTAAACATTATCGTCTCAAAACAGTCACATATGGCACGTCATGTGCACCCTTCCTGGCCACAAGATGCCTCTCTCAATTGGCGAATGACACTAAGGAGGAATTTCCTGAAGCTTCGAATGTAATAAGGCGGGATTTTTATGTTGACGATTTAATGACAGGTTGTGAATCAACTGACGGCTTAAGAATCACTCACAAGTGTGTTTCAGATATTTTATCCAGTGCGGGTTTTACCTTAAGAAAATGGTGTTCGAATGAGCCCAATGTACTATCGAGCATTTCTAACCACGAAACAGATCCCAAGTACATTATTAAGGTAGATGAAGCTGAAGACTTGAAGTTGTTGGGGCTATCTTGGAAACCCATCACAGACACTTTTCAGTTTGAGTTGAGAAGTGATTTCAGTTCGACACAGATAAACAAAAGAATAATTCTATCAGACCTGGCTAAAATATTTGACCCCTTAGGGCTTTTGGCCCCAGTATTGATTAAGGGTAAGATTTTCGTCCAGCAACTGTGGCAAATGAACTTAAATTGGGACGACGTTCTCACAATAGAACTTCAAATTAAATGGATTCGTTATATGCAGGATATTGCTAAATTGAAGGAGTTCAAAGTGCCTCGTCATGTTAGGGCAGTAGAATTTGTGGAGTATGAAATTCATGGATTTTGTGACGCGTCTCAGATTGCTTACGGCGCTTGTGTTTATGTAAGATCTCAGACAGGAGATGGTAAAATAACAGTTCACTTATTGTGTTCCAAGTCTCGCGTTGCGTCATTAGGCTCAGTAACTTTACCAAGATTAGAACTATGCAGTGCTGTATTACTTGCTCAGTTGGTCGAAAGAGTCATGAGATCCATAAACGTAACTAAAGACAAGTGTTTTTGTTGGACTGACTCCACAATAGCATTAGCATGGATTTCGGGCCATCCACACCAGTGGAAAACATACGTCGCTAATCGAGTGTCGCAAATTCAACAGTTGACAAATATTGAATGTTGGCAGCACGTCTCTACTCATCATAACCCAGCAGATATGATCTCGAGAGGAGTTACCGCGGAGAAGCTGTTAAATTCATCATTTTGGTTATCGGGACCATCTTGGCTTTCAGATAATAAAGACGAATGGCCTTCACAGCAGAGGTATAGCTCTCAAGAATTACCTGAAGTTAGGAAAACTAAAATCGTTCTAGTGTCATCTACAGAATCCCTTGGATCGAATCTGATTAACAGATACTCTTCCTGGAGCAAGCTGATTAGAATAACAGCTCTCGTGCTCAGATTTATCAAAAATCTTAAAACTAACACAGACAGACAAACAGGTGCTCTTAATCCGGTAGAACTAGAGCAGGCTAAGTATTTATGGTGTAAAATTGCGCAAGGTTCTGAATTTTCACAAGACATAAAGGCTCTCAAACAAAATTTGCCACTACCCAAGGGAAGCAAATTACATGGATTAGCACCGTATTTGGATGAGCAGGGTCTGTTACGGGTAGGAGGCCGTCTGCAAAATACTAAACTATCGGTCAACAGAAGACATCCTATTTTAATACCTGGCAATCATCGCATTACAATAATGTTATTTGATCATTTTCATTTTGTTTTTCTTCATGCTGGAGCTCAGACTTTATTGACAATGATGCGACAGCAATACTGGCCTCTATGTGGGAGGAACGGTGCTCGAAAAGCAGTGTATCGATGTAAGACGTGTTTTCAATTCTCGTCTCGGCCGTATCAACCGATAATGGGATCGCTACCTGAAAGGAGAGTAGTTCCCAGTCGACCATTTGCATCTTCAGGAATAGATTTCTGTGGCCCAGTATATTTACGGCCTTCCTCCAGGAAGGGCGCTCGGATTAAGGCATATATAGCTATGTTTGTTTGTTTTGCCACAAAGGCTGTACATATTGAACTTGTAAGCGATCTGTCTACAGCTGCTTTTTTAGCATCACTGAAAAGATTCATGGCTAGACGAGGAACTTGCACCCACATATTCACTGACAACGCAACTAATTTCGTAGGTGCATCACGTGAGCTAAAGAAATTTTTTAATGATATGAATACCAAGCAGTCACTCATAAGCTTTGCTACTGAGAAGGGGATTCAGTGGCATTTTAGTCCTCCTGGTTCACCTCACTTCGGAGGGTTGTGGGAGGCTGCAGTTAAATCAGCTAAGTATCACCTTAAGAGAATAGTAGGAAATGCTGCATTGTCGTTTGAAGAAATGACTACAGTGCTTGTACAGATAGAGGCAGTTTTGAATTCGCGCCCCCTCTGCCCACTATCCTCTGATCCCAATGATCCGGAAGTATTAACCCCATCCCACTTCCTGATCGGTGGCTCATTTCTACTTCCTGTGGAAGAAGATGTGTCTCAGACTCCCTTGAATAGACTGAAGCGCTGGCAACTGCTTCAGGCTATGTTCCAACAATTTTGGCGTCGATGGTCCAAGGAATATCTCGGACAACTCCAACAGCGTTCTAAATGGCGGTCGCCCGGACAATCCCCACAAATCGACACTCTGGTTGTTCTGAAGGAAGAGGGCGTGCCTCCACTTCATTGGAAACTGGGCCGTGTCGCAGCAGTGCATCCAGGAACCGACGGAGTTACGAGGGTTGTTACCATCAAAACACCCAGCGGAGCTCTTTTGAAAAGAGCAGTGTCAAGACTTTGCCCATTGTTGAGTGAAGAGAAGTGAATTGTTTAAATGTTTGTGTACATAGTGTTTATTTCAACTCTTATTCCAGTTAATAGAACAAAGTGACAGTATTTAATTGTTGTTTGAAATATTTGCTATTTCAAGGGGGGGAGTATGTTGGCAACTCTGGCACTGTACATACTCTAATGACAGTTGGTCCCCCTGCTGGAGGGTTGTTGACCCATTAAGAGGAAGGGTCGTTTTCTTACCTGCGTCAAGCAGGACTCACTTGCAAGCAGGTAGCAGTGGCTACCGGACATGGTGTCATAGCACGCATGTAATATCTACTGTACTTGTTCAGTGTTTAATCATGTACATACAGTGTAAAATATATTTCTTTATACAGTCCACCACATCGTATTCTATGTATTCGACAGGCTATATTGAATCCTTGACCAAGAAACCCGATTCACATCCAATATCTGGGTCAGTCATTTCTTTTTCGGATTAGGTGAAAGGAATGATCGAGGAAGCAGGCTGATGGAATTCTGCACCGAGCATGAGTTGGTCATAGCTAACACCTTATTCAATAACCACAATAGAAGAATATACACATGGATGAGACCAGGAGATACAGGGCGTTACCAAATCGACTTCATTAAGGTCAAGCAGAGGTTTCGAAACCAGATTTTGGATTGTAAAACATATCCTGGTGCTGACATAAACTCTGACCACAATCTGGTTGTAATGAAATGCAGATTAAAGTTGAAGAAACTGAAGAAAAGTCAAAAGCCAAAAAGGTGGGCAATAGACAGACTGAAAGTAAAGGATGTAAACGAAAGATTCAAGAAGAGTACAAAGGAAGGACTAATGAAAAACCCTAAACAAACTTCAATTCCAGACGAATGGGCACTTTTGAAGAATGAAATAACAAAATCCTCAGAAGAAAATATTGGTAGGAAAGAAAGAATAGGTAGAAAACCGTGGATCACTCAGGATATACTAGAATTGATGGATGAAAGGCGGAAATACAAGAATGTAAGAGATGAAAAGGGGAAAGCAGAATACAGACGTCTGAGAAATGAGATCAACAAGAAGTGCAAGGAAGCGAAAGAAGAATGGTTGAAAGAGAAATGTGCAGGTATAGAAAATTGTCTGAAATTAGGAAAAGTAGACACAGCTTATCGAAGGATTAAGAATACTTTTGGAAAAAAGAAGACTAAGTGCTGTAATATTAAGGACACAAATGGAAAGCCTGTAACAGGTAGGGAAGAAAAGGTTGAGAGATGGAAATCTTACATAGAGTGTTTGAATAAGAGAAAGGAGATTGAGAATCGTGTAATGGAAAGGGAGGAGGAAATTGATGAGGATGCAAAAGGAGATTTAATATTGAGATCAGAATTTGATGGAGCATTGGAAGACTTAAGCAGGAACAAAGCACCAGGCATAGATGATATACCGATTGAGTTGCTACGTTGCATAGGAGATGAAGGTCTGGTCAGGTTATTTCACTTGGTGTGTAGGATTTATGAGACAGGTGAGGTACCCCCTGATTTCAAGAAGAATGTTATCATCCCTATACCAAAGGAAGTGGGAGCTGACATATGTGAAGGTTACCGTACAATCAGCTTGGTTACTCATGCTTCAAAGATCCTGTCTAGAATAATTTACAAGAGGACTGAAAGCCAGATAGAATCGGAGTTGGGTGAAGAGCAGTTTGCTTTCAGGAGAAATGTCGGAACAAAGGAAGCTGTACTAAGTCTTAGGCTGATTTTGGAAGGTAGAATAAGGAAAGATAAGAGATCGTTCATGGCATTTGTAGACTAAGAAAAGGCTTTTGATAACGTTGATTGGACTAAATTGTTTGACATTTTGAAATCTATTGGAATAAAGTACAGGGATAGGAGGGTGGTATACAATCTATACAGAAACCAGACGGCAGTCATTCGAGCTGAAGGACATGAGAGAGAAGCTGGTATTCAGAAAGGTGTAAGGCAAGGCTGCATCTTATCACCCATACTTTTCAATCTTTACATTGAACAAGCAATGAAGGAAATTGGAGAAAAATTTAAAGTGGGAGTGAAGATTCAAGGAGAAATAATTTCAACTCTGAGATTTGCTGATAACATCGTCACCTTGGCCGATAAGCCTGAGGATTTGAATGAGTTTTTGACTGGTATGGACTCCGTCTTACGGAAATAATTCATGATGAAAATTAATAAATGTAAAACAAAAATACTGGAATGCAGCCGAAATAAATCAGAAACCTCTATGGAGATCAAATTGGCAGGTGAAAAGCTGAAGGAAGCAGGAGACTTATGTTACTTAGGAAGCAGAATAACCAGTGATGGACAAAGCAAAGAGGATATAAAAAGTTGGTTGGCTCAGGCAAGGAAAGCATTTCTACAAAAAAGGGAACCTGTTGACATCGAATATAGATTTAGGTATTAGGAAGTCATTTCTGAAAGCCTTTGTCTGGAGTGTGGCGCTATATGGAAGTGAAACTTGGACTATTGGTGCAGCAGAAAAGAGGAGAATTGAAGCATTTGAAATGTGGTGTTACAGGAGAATGATGAAGATCAGATGGGTAGATAGGGTTACAAACGAAGAGGTATTAAGACGAGTGGGAGAGGAGAGATGTTTCTGGCGACTGCTAACGAAGAGAAGAGATAGGTTAGCAGGACACATACTAAGACACCCAGGAATAGCAAGCTTAGTTATGGAAGGAAGGGTCGAGGGCAAGAACTGTAGGGGTAGACCAAGGATAGAATATGTTAAACAGATTGCCTCGGATGTAGGGTGTGGTAGCTATGTAGAGATGAAGCGATTAGCTCAGGACAGGGAGGCTTGGAGAGCTGCATCAAACCAGTCAAAAGACTGAAGACTCAATCATCATCATACTTTAAAGAGTTATGAATTTCCTTCAAAAGGTTTAAGTGTTCTAACAAAAATTTATAGAAACTTGACCAAGATACATCACGAAAATGTGTCTTGGTCAATATCATTGCCGTAACAGTTTCAAAATTGAGCCAGTTCTTTTCATCTGACCACATACAATTGATAATTGAAAACACTCTCTCTAAGGCTGCATTAGTTCCTGGAATCGTCAAAGCAAAGGTCACAAGAAACGCAATACATTTGTATTCAATGTTTTCCCTGTCCACAACACTAAATATCTCAACCCACTTATCTTCAGTTGCTGTACCATTTATCTTCCAGGTTTCACTTTTTGCTTCAAAAATGTTTTGGACATGTCTTACTTCATCAAATAGTTCATCTTCATCAATTACTTTTTCTGAATGACTGTCAATTTCTGCAATCCACTGCACACACTGCTGAACCTCATTCCACAATGGAGGACTATTCAGCTGAACCCACTGAAGTTCTTTCAGTTTATCGAAGGGTAGTGTCCAGTTCTCCATGTATTGAAGGAAAGTGACATCAAAACTGTTCGCAGACTCCATAAATTTATGATCATTGATCAAACCACCATCTTCTAATTGCTTTAGTAAAGAGATCATTATGGACGTTCGAAAATTCTGGTCCTTCCTGCACGCAAGCTTATTTTTCAAGGCATGTAATTCATTAGCAACTTCACTGCCACATATATTGTCTTTCTCAATTTTCTTTATTGTGTTTGCACACACCTTGAGTTGTGAATTAATAAAATGAAGCCAAAGTAAGGATTGTGGATTACTGAAAAAGTCTTTTAGCACTCTAGGACACTTTTCTTTTGAAAGAAAATAAGACTTGAGACTGTCAAACATATCAATAAGTCTGTTTACAGCTAGTTGTAAAGAAAGCCATCTTGTTTTTACACTTCCCAATATCTGCTTGTACTCAACATTCACAAACTCACGGAAGCTCTTCAATTCAGCCACTCGAACAGCATAAATGTGAAAATACTGGAACACTTTATTAACAATTGTGTCAACATCAGTATGTAAAATGTCTGCACTTGTCTGCTCTGCATAGCATTGTGAACAATGTGGGCAGCACAACCTATTCCAAAAATGTTTTCATTTATCCCCTATCTTAACTTTAAAAAAAAAACGTTGTTGGTGCCTTTTCTTCCAACCCCACCGAAGTTGGTGTTGCAGTTATCACCACAGAAAGCAATAGCTTTGTCAGTTAACTTGTATTATTCCAAGATGTGAAGAATGTGGTTTGTTAGCATCTCTGCTGTTTCCCCGGAAAGTGCTTGAAACTCAAGAAATTTGATTTGAACGCCTTTATTTGGTACGAAATACCTTACAAGTACTGGAACTAATTTCAAGTTGTTGTGGTTTGAAGTATCAACCATAACTGATACTTATCTGGCATTTTGCAAGTCACTGGTGATTTCGCTTAACGCAAAATGAGATAAGACATTAACTACGATGGCCTCACACTTGGTTCTCCCACATGTAAACTTCCTTTCAAATAAAGTACGGTATGCACAAGAGTTGATGTGCAATCCATCGATCTGAAGGAGTGGTTATGTTTAACTGTATGAAAAGTAAACACACCTTCTAAAGCAGCAAGACGTTTCCCTTCTTCATCCTCTTTCCCTTGTGTTGTCAAGAAGGAGATTAATTTATGGCTTGAACTCTTAGCAGCTTCTGCCACTTAATGCGTCTTCTTTTGTATATGTTGGAAAATGTCCGATCGACCGCCATGTTCGATAGAAAACGCACCTTTACATAAAATACACACTATTTTGTCTTGATCTTCCTTAAGAAAAGGAAATTCTTCCTTTAATACATCCGTGAAAATACACTTTCGTTTCGGCATTCTCAACTATTGATAAAATATTGCGGAACAACTCGTCATGATTAGTAACTATAGAGTACTGAAAGATGCGTGCTTGTAAACATTATAAGACGTTAAACGTGAAGTTTTATGTATCAAGCACCATTACTTACAATAAAGCAAAGTTTCCCTCGCACGCAACGACGGTGTTATGTTACAAATTTGTTATTCAGCATGCATCGGCATGTATGCCAACCACAGCCTACAAAATTAACCCAATGAAAGAGAATTATTTGCGAAATTACCCTAGGAAAGAGAATTATAGTGTTGGTTGATTGGCGATACTTTCTACCAAGTATCTCTCTGATAATATTTGAATCTTGGGATACAGAAAAACACACGTGGCGATGCCTCGTAATATCTACAGATGTGCTGCGTTAATATCCGATATCTAAAGTTCTCGCAACACTTTTACATATTTTGCAAAGTTTGCATGACATTGCACGTTATTAAGTGCGGTCTCAAATCGAGTCCTGTACAACTCCAAACTATGGTTGCACTGTTATAATTGTTATCACATTCTTCCACGCATGCAGCCCATGCCGGATAATACTCTAATAAAAAACGCACTAAACTCCATTTTGAATTCGATTGTTCCGCACTGAGTTATATTCTAGACTGGTATAGTGGTCCAACTGTTCCACGAAAGTAAGACAGGTAAAGTGAACGACTTCAGGTTCTTGACCTACCCTTGTTGCCTCCGAGGTATGCAATCAGAGCGCCCTATAACCTCCCAGCTGAACTATTGTACTCCATCAGTTCCAGTCCTGTGACGTCATCCTTCTTCATGCACATTCTGGTACCTTCTCGAGCCTCTGCCTACGTCATATCGGTGACGTGTTTGATGTTTTCTTGTTTCTGTCTTAATCGACTGTTTTGTTAAATTATTTATAATATTCTATACTTATACTTGTTCTGTATTTAAGTATGCAAGGTTGTAAGACATTTCTCTTAGGCCTGTTGCAGTGAAATTGGCACTACTGAACTTCATAAGTGTTTAATTCAAAGTGACAGCCATCTTGCCATCATACGCTGCTTCTTCATTTCAACGCTTCTCATTGGTCGCCTGCTTCTGCCGACCAATCACAGTTCCCAGCTCATCGAATGTTCCGGAACACTTCTGCTTGCTGCTATATATACCACTTGCAGTTATGACTTCTTCACATATTGTCATCTTGTCAACTAGTCAACACGTCGTCATACTTCTGAACATGACCACACGTCTCTACAAGTGTTAGCGAGGCAACATTCGCCTCTTCATATCTTATTCGAAGAAGAATCCATTGCAGGTTCCGTGTTGACGTTTAGAATTGAGTATAACAAATTTCAAAGTTTCCGCCTAATCAGCACACATTTATTATTTTAGTTAGCGTATTCTGGGTACATGTTTCGGAATTTGTGTCAATTCCTTCTTCAGCCTTTCATAATTAATATTAGGAACATCATTACATAGACCAAAATGACCTCGTCCATGTAGAAACATATCACACTAATATTAAAACACTATAAAAACTATTAACAATTTAAAACATGACAAGCTTATGGACAATACAACAATAAAACATTCCTGCTGTTATCAGCCACTTAATTATATAATCACTATTATGCACATTCTTGTTAGGTGCGCGATGGTCAAATTGCGCAGTCGTTGATCACTTTTGTGTCAAGAAAACAAAGAGCATATTTAGTTAGTGTCCATGACCCAAATAACTTGCTGTACTGGTGGGTAAATGTTGACATAAGTGAAAACATTGGTTCCAGCACTTTCTTTGAAAGTGCGCTGACCCAGCACCATATCATGACATAGGCGCTTTGCTTTTCAAATCGTTCCTACGTCCGTGGAGCTCTCAGCACAAGATAACACATCCACTTAATGTGCAAATTCCAAGTCAAGTAGTCGAATGAGTTTTCCACGATTTCTTATCTATAAACACATGTCAGCGCACTTTCAAAGAAAGTGCCGGAACCAAAGTTTCCACTTATGTCAACATTTACCCACCAGTACAGCAGGTTATTTGGGTCATGGGCACTAACTAAATATGCTCTTTGTTTTCTTGACACAAAAGTGATCAACGACTGCGCAATTTGACCATCGCACGCCTAACAAGAATGTGCATAATAGTGATTATATAATTAAGTGGCTGATAACAGCAGGAATGTTTTATTGTTTTATTGTCCATAAGCTTGTCATGTTTTAAATTGTTAATAGTTTTATAGTGTTTTAATATTAGTGTGATATGTTTCTACATGGACGAGGTCATTTTGGTCTATGTAATGATGTTCCTAATATTAATTATGAAGGGCTGAAGAAGGAATTGACACAAATTCCGAAACATGTACCCAGAATACGCTAACTAAAATAATAAATATATGTTGATTAGGCGGAAACTTTGAAATTTGTTATACTCAATTCTTCATGTCTTGACACATCAAGTCGTGTCACTCTCGTGGTCACTTGTTTTCACACTTAGTCTACAGGACATTGCTGTCATGTCGCAACATTCGACAACCCAGCTAACTTCACTACGTCCACGCACTTGAAGATTTAACCTGGTCCTCATTTGGACTTGAGTTTTTCTTTCGAGGAAATTACGTCTTGCTATGGAACTTGAGCAATCTTTAATTTTGCTTCAAGCTCAACTGACATACTGTCAGATTTTATGTGCTTTTAAATAGTCTACAAATAATTCTCTTTTTTCAACAAATCTAGTCGATGTGTAAAGTGTGTTTCTCATGCGACATTCAACGATGGCTTTGCTGTGCTGCAACTTGTACTCCTCCTGGTGAGGTAGCTTGATTAGAGACCACCTAGGTCTTTAAGATTTCAATGTTTTTCCTACTCGTGATCACATTAACATGAGTAACCTTTGCTTCAAGAAACAAAACCCAGATAAGTAAAATGTTCCATTGAACTTTCTCTGAACTGATCATCAAGATCATCAAATAAAACTTATTTACGATGTTATCTTCAGGGCTCCGTTTTCAGGCCGCTCAATTTTGCATTGGAGCTTACAGCTCTCTAGTCTTTGTTTAAAATGTTCTTTCTTGAAGGCTTTGAATTTGCCTTTTTCATGTTTATAGATGACAAGATCACTGGTCAGTTATGCATTAAGTAACCAGTTCTTGTCATTTATTCGGCTTTGCTTGCTTGTCTGCATTTTTAGGTCTAACCTGTAATACACACCAGTTTCACCGAGTTCTTTCTTCAATTCCTATTCACATATCGACTGGTTTTTGCTATCTTCCGACTTTTATACAAAGTTGCCCTTCTTATTCACTGTGGATTTAATGGTGTTTCCAGATTTGGCCCTCGAACTCAATAAAGACATCTCAACCTTATTTAGGGTTAAAATTGCATGTTGGGTTGAAGGGTGTTTTTGAAATTGGGTCCCCATGCACCTTGCAACTTTGCTATTTAGTATCATGCTTGCTTCCTAGCTTTACAGGGTGTCGAGCGATCACCTTTCTTCAAATTCCCGTATAATTCCCATATTTCCCGTATGAAAATCCACCAAATTCCCGTATATTTTTGAACCCTCTAAGACTAGAGTTCGCATGCTGAATGGCTGAAAACTGAATCTCAAAGCGCGAATCAAGATTTTCTGGCGTAAGTGTAACTGCATTTTTGGAGACACTTCCGCACTTGGTGATGGCGAGATTTATGACTAATCCGTAGCGTGAGCAAAGAGCGCGCGCATGAGTGAACACTCACACAGATGGGATGAGATGCTACGAACACAAATGAAATACCGTTTACCTGAGAAGAGCTGATATAAATGACTGTTTTACTGAGGAGGGTTGAGAGAGTAGAGAATAGGAGTGTCGCATAATACATATTTACTGGAAGTGACTGAATTGTATGGTACCGTAACTGTGTAGAGCTTCCACGAGATGAAATGGCACCGAAGCTTATGCATAGCGAAATTCCGGTCCGCGACTCTCCATTTGATTTTCATTGGCAGTGAATCGTTCATTCGTGATTGTCTACTTTATTATTTCGGATTGTGGTTTTGTTTTTTATGCGTTCAACTCATGAAATAAGAACTAGAGGGTTGGCCTTTCATGAATATTCCAAAGACAAGTGTCTCCTGAAAGAGTAATTAGTAAAACTTAGCATCAGAGACGATCATAACAAACAACTTGCTTACCAAGTGTGCGATTTGCACATTTCAAACGGAATTGGTTTAACATATCTTAGACTACAATAACTAAGTTGGTGCAAATTAAATTTGTTATATGTGAGAATATTATTATAATTTTCTATCCGGTTGTCATATGCATTAACATGACCCGTTTAAATGCTAAATTGTGACGGATGCTAGGAGTTATAGGCTATTCGCCATACCGGTAGGCCTAATATTTACTAACATCGCATCGTTTCTTCTTTAATATTTATTTAATCATTATAATTATAATAGCCTATCTATTAACCCTTATTTAACCAATAATCATTTTATAATTCTATACATAATTCAGGTATTGCAAGAAAGCGATATTTGATAGCACATGCGGTTCCACCATAAAATCCAACCTGCCCAGTTTTCAGTACCTATGGAAAATATTACCGTAAGTTAATAAACCAAACAACTGGCGACAATTTATTTTTAATGCTCATTTACATCTTCACCAGTCTGCGTAAAGTACCGTACGGTAATCACTGAAAAGATAGGGGGGTTATTACCTCGATTTCACAAACGAACGAACCTCATTTTGCATGAATTATGGAACCCGAATCCTGATGGAGGTATGGATTGTCTGCATTTGGAAATATGTTAGTCAATAATTTAAAACAAGATGCCAGAAAACTAAATACAAAAAGCTGCGTGCCTACTACGCTGTAAAGTTGCTCCGCGAAAAAAATACACCTCGCCAAGATTATACAACGTGCATACAGTTAAACAATCATCCAATTAGAGAAACACTTTCTTTGTCACGATCTTATAAGCAATTCAAACATAAACTGATGTAATTTACGGGAAAATGTGCAACATTTAGAGACTACGAATGTTGTATGTGGCACAACGTTAGCTGACATTTCGCATCATTAATACTTAAGGAATGAACACATGAAGAGCTTTCTCACTGCACACAGCTGAAGATCGTATAATTCTTGATGCATTTTACGTTCTCTTAACAACAATAATTTGCTTAATTACATGCAAGGAAAATTGTAGTACACAGTTCCCATTGCTTCCATTATCTGACTACTAAACCAGAAGCTGGCCATGCATAACCATACGCAGGTGGCGCGTCCTATGGCAAATGAAAGATCGAAAGAAAATGTAAGCTCTATAGGAGCCCGGAACAAGGCGATACAATTTTCTACACTACTGGAAATAGTCAAAATGCCCTTTGTAATAATGAATAATAATGTTGTGGGTTATGTAGTAATAGATGTTACCCACCCACTATCCCTTTTTATATCACGACTTTTATAGTAAAATTGGAGGTATGTCCGCTAGTACACGCGTAAATTATGGGACAAATACAGTATTGCCCACCCCGCGCATTCGGTACAGACAGCCTTCCTCTCACTTTGCCTCGCTTTTCCTCTCCGCAACCCACGGTCGCCACATAACAAGATCCTACGTCCAACCGCCACACGGCAAGAATTCTGAGCATGCTTCTCACCTACACCCTGTATTTCGAAGGAAACAACGCGAAGGATATGTCGGGAGCTTGGAACAGCTAGCTGTGTTGCTAAGTTTTTTGTGTTGTAAATCAACTGATTCGAATAATACACAGCGCTACACTTCAGACATTACTTCGGTACAATTATATGTAGTATATTTTAAAAGACGATCTTGAGTCAACGCCGGGGACATTCAAACAGAGAAAGACGATACTTTTAGATAAATAAATAAATTACACACCGAAGCTATGATACCTTTATCATAGGTATTCAATTCAATAAATACGACAAAGAGGGCAAACACTCTACAGCTAATGAATATAGAAAAACTCACCATGCAATGATTATCCTTTAACATGAAACAGGAGTCTGAGTGGAGGTCGCTCACAGCTTACTACAGTAGTTGACAGATAACACCATGCACGTTCACTAAATCGCGACTCTCTACGGTTAATATTAGCTTTCGTGATAATACAAAAGTAAAGTTAAGGTAAAGTCATATTTAGCACTGAGCACTCAAACAAGCCCCTCTGTGGCGATATTATTTCCGTGGTTCAACAGTATATTGTCGAATTGTAGGCTATTGAATGACGGACGGTATTTTGAACACTATGACGGGAAACAATAGCCTGTGCTCTATTATCGATTGATGCAAGCGAATTGACACCAATAAATAAATTATCCTCAGTCACTTGACACCCTCCTTCCCTTCACTGTCCCTATCATCATCACCACCATCATTGTCTTCGTCAGAGCTTGATGAATTGCCAAGATTAATAATCATTTCATCCACCGCGATATCCTGACCGCCTTCAGTATTTCTTTCTGCACATGCTGTACGGGATGTGTCCAGTCCTCGGGTCGAACTTCGGCGAAGTAAAAGTAACGAAACAATGGCAATAAACGGAAATCCGACACAGACAGTGGTTAACAAGCGACTGAAGCGATGCCTGCCCATACGAGAAGAATTCTGTCACTTGTGTGGTGTATTTTGTAGCCACATGTTGGTGACGGGTGTTCGATAGTAAAATGTCGAGAGCTGTGATATGTTGTTTGTAGTTTTTGAAATTTATGCTTGTGTGACGCATTTGCATTGAACGTTTGAACGAACTTTCAAACAATTTGGTATGTGCATCTCCCCTGCAAAAGAAGACCATGGAAAGGCTAAAAACTGTAAAATTCCACACGCGACACGCCGCGATTACTTTTTAATTTAGATTTATTTTATCAAAGTAGATAATAGAAAATAAAATAATGCAAAACGAAATTAAATAAGTCACTTTGACAAATACAAGATTGTTACTAGGAACTTCAGTTATACACAGCACAAAATTAAGTTCTTTTGACAGTACTTTTTTTTTCCAAATTCCTGGAGATCATTTGTGGCTTTTCTTTCCACTGCCACCTTAGCCATCGCTTCGCACCTGTTTTGCTTCCTAGAACACGGCGTAGGAGTTTTGTGCAGTATGGACTCTTGCTCATGGTTATCTTTTCTACTTCACCAGCTGCCATCACAGCGTCCTGAACAGTATGCATGCCAATCAGACTTGCTTCTTTGTGATTGACTATCATGCACTTCTTGTTCAGGGAGAAACCTCTGTCGAGAGCTGCATTGTTGTGATACAAAGTCAGTATCATTTTAACAAAGTTTGTGAAATCGTTTTTGGCAGGACCTAAGGAAGGTGCTGAAGCCACTAATTCAGACCACAATCTTTTCCGTCAAACTGCTTCAAACGCGCAGTGACAGAGGGCAGTCTCAGAAGTGCGGAGTAGCCGCTCTTGATGCGGTCAGCTATTGCGCCAGAATGCAAATTCTTCTGATCACAAAGAATTTCCAGGGCAATGACGACCCTAACTTCTTCCAACTTGGGAGTCTCCGCGACCCCTATAGGGTCTAGGCAGGAAATAGCACGGGTCCCTTGTGAGCAAGAGTTGACCTCTCTTTGATATTTTTGGCCATAGGATACAAATGTACAATTCTCAGCAGTTGGTGCGAAATTGCAGCACATCCGCGTCTGGAATTTTCTGAGATCTTGAGCTGTTAGCTTCTTTAAGGGCTGCTCTTGTCGAGAAACACAGGTCTCCTCTGTGAATAACAATGCGGACTGATTCCTGTATGTCATTGTCAGCAATGAGCGTGGCGCGTGCAGCCCCGCGCGGAGAGGGTACGGCCGGCGGTCGGCCAGGCAAAGCATGTATTCGACGTTGGCTGGGTTCTCATAAAGCTTAGCGCTCTATCGGTGGCGCAATTTGCGGGTGGCACGGTGGTCTGCAGGCGAAATAGAAGACTGAGCAGGAGGACTCGACCGAGCGTTCGGGTCTAAGAAGTCAGGCATTATGTGACATTTTAAGATTTCCCGTATCAAGTGTGAATTTTCCGTATAATTCCCGTATTTTTCCCGGGTCACTAAAATTCCCGCATAATTCCTGTATTTCCCGTATCGCTCGACATCCTGCTTTAGGTTGTTAAACCTATTTTTCATAATTTTTCTAACATTTTGGGATTGAGTCCCCTAATGTTTGAAGATGGACTACATAGTTTTTCTAGCATCTTGGGCTAGGCCCCCAAGTGTTAGACTTTATATTGCAGCATTGTTTGCTGATACCAGTTGATATGTTATTTACATTATTTGCAATTTCGCTTCTTTTCATTGTTAACGAAACTGTAAATTGTTAAACTCGTGTTCAAATTATTATTGGGCTTGTCCCTGTATTGAATATTCCTTGTTGTTAATAAATTTACCAATATTTAAGCAACTTGTTCTCTCTTTACATTTTTTTTGTTCTTAATGCTTAAACCTATTTTGTTGTAACGCTCAACTTAAATTAAACTCAAAAGAGTCTCTTCGATTTTTCTCCGACACGGGAGGTCTTAAATCGACCGATCCTTACCAGTACCCAAATAATTTTAATTAAAAATGCGGCTTATCTTCAGGCCAATACAGAAAAGCCTTTGTCTCAAAAAGCTAGCACATTGTGACAAATATACCACATCACTTGCTTCTTGTGAAGATATGCATTTGAAAACAGGAGACTATAAACAAGTGTACTTAACACATCTATGATGACATACTATATTGCCGCTTCATGGATAGTAGGCAGTTTTGATACTAACCCTATTTTGATGCACTGGTGAATACGACAATATGTCTCAATGATCATAAGACGGGCATTTTCAACAAATTCTTCAAGGCAGGCAATGAGGAAAAAGTCATTGAAGAGGACAGTTTGGCATTCGTGCAGCTTCTGCCTGGCTCCATCAAAATCAAAATTGACATATAAGTGTTCCAGGAATTCCGTAATAGGATCCCGATATGCATATGACTCCTGAATAAACAGAACAAAGTAAACAGAATAATAAATAACTAAATATTTTCATGATTATAGAGTTAAGAACACATCATAGCAATACAAGGTAAATTCTTCCAGAAAAATAAACAACTTAAAACATTACTGAAAAATTATACTCTATAGGGAAATATGAGATAAGGAAAGCATAGTATTGATTCACAAGCAATATTAACATGCAATATTTTAATGAAGATGAGCAGTACAATCTAGATATTGCTCGTTTCAAAGTAACCTCCTCTTCAAATCTCTAAGGGGCACAGTGGCTTAGATGCTTGTCTCCTACCAAGGTGGACCAGGTTCAATTCCCAGGAGAAGCCAGAATGCCAAAATCTTCAAGATTTTCCAACAATCATTTTTTGCCTATTTTAATCTATGGACCCTTTGGCTTTCTAACGGTACCTTTATTTCATTCACAGTTTATTCCTAAGGCTAACAAATTACAATTGATAATGGCATTTGAGGGAACATGCCAAAACTACATGTTTTCTGTGGACGATGTCGGCTACAATGTGATGTATAAGACTCGTACATGCAATTATTTCTTTTTTGTTTGTTACCATCTGCTCTTCATCAATGTCTGTGGAAAAGTTTCGCTGTATACTTGTTTCCGTGGAAACACGCGAGAAACTCCTACTAACCTCAAAAGTGACTCACCACAAACAAGTAAAGTTAGAGCAATTGAAACATCAAGAACAAGTACAAACTCAAGTCATCAGAAATTAAGTATTAAAAAATTTTCAATGAATCAGATGGAAATATCAACGAAATATTTGAGTTGGGGATTCACAGTAATATATTTGCCACCAGTGTTCAGTGTTGTCTGTTAGCAATGCAAACAGAGTGGCCTCTCTCTATCCGTAAAAATCATGTTGGCCTCACAGCATAAATTGCATTGTTATGCAACAACTGTCAGTATACTGTGGAGTTTGGCTGGTCCTCTAGTACAGATATTGACACTGTAGGAGGGAGAAGCAAGACAACCGAAGTGGTTGCCAATAATATCAGAGCTCGCGTCAGCTGGGAAGGCGGCCGGCTATCTGGGGGTTGCGCAGAGAGAGACAGAGATACATGTCCACTGTTGCAACAGGTCCATCAGTTCCGAGGCGGCATAATAGTGAATGGAGAATGATAGATTAATTGTTAGCCATTCTTAATTTTGTAATACATTCTTCAAAACACGAATCCCCATAGTTATTTTATTTTAAATATTAAACATAACATTTATGAATACTATTATTACTATTAATCAATTATTGATAATGAATGAATAATCAAAAGGCATCCTACAATACGAATGTAGTATTTTAGTGGAATAAAATCTTAAGACAAAAGATGTAACGACACAGGGAAACAGTGTAGGCTAATGCAGGCCAGCTCCAGATTTCACACAAAGTACATTAACATACACGACAGAACATGTCTTAAAACTTACTGTTTGATCATAAATTCCTCAGTCACTTTCCGTGTCGGATTCATCGGACTCAGGACCTGAATCTTGGAACGGCTCCATGATAGTGTCTCTGGGAAGTTCTCTTTCAAAATCTTCTTCCTGCAACTTTTCTGCGTGTCTGACTGGTGCATTCTTGGAATACACGGTACCAGAGATTATAATTTTCAATGCTTTTGCATGTTCTTTCCTTCCTCTTTGTCAAACACCAACAGTGATCTTTTGTTTTCTCTTAGGGGTTCAGGTCGCTTATATTTTGTATGAGTCTGTTCCAGATATATATTCTATGACCCACCTAGCGTCATATAACATCGAATCTCTGAAGCTCTTCAACTCTTCCTCGCGCAAGAGGAATTCCTTCTCCATCTGGCTACCAGATTTTACTGCCATCGCCAGCTATTTTCTCCTTGAGCAAGAGGACTACGTCTACTTCTTTACTCACCATGCTGCGCTAGTATCATCTGTTGTCAACTCTTTGAAGACCGGCTCAGCAAGAGATCAATTTTTTGTTTTAAAGTTGGCAATGCTTATATGTTCTCCTTTTGTCTCCTACCCCCCACTCTTTTCCCCTTCCTTGGTCTCTCCGTGCTCCGTTGAGCAGGTCTCACTTCTCAGTCTGCAGTTGACTCGGTCAGTCAAAGCTCCGCTCGAGATTGCCTCCTCAAACCAAGAGGCTCACCCTCTTCTACGCCATGTTGGCTAAGTAGTCATCAACGGAAACTTCGACTTCAACATGAAATCAAGATAAGTACCACTTTAAAAGTTTTAACCTCATCTTCATGGTTTTAACTTCCACGTGCTTTTAATTATAATTTATAGACAGTGTGAAATTATTTACTTTGGGGCAAAAATCATTCTTCGTGGGATTTGCCATGTTGAGCTTTTGCTTGTATAAGCCAACCTTACTAAAAAAGAGCTTTTCTTAAGCTATTCAAACGAGAAATCCTCTCGCTACGTGGGATATTATCTAACACCCGCTGTCTATAATTATAAAGCTAGTTCCTCCGTTGGATTTTCTCAACCCCATTTTTCTGCTAAGGTCGTTCTGGAACCTTCGAGATCTTGTACTCTATCTGCGAGTCTTGCCGTCAAGTATTGTTCACGCACTTGTGAAAATGCTAGTTAAAATGAGGAATCTTCCTTAAATTACTGCAATAGCGAACTTTCTTCCCCCGTTGGAACATTCTATGGCGCATTTAATTGTAAATCCCAACTTTTTCAAGAAATAGACTCTCACCTATATAGTGCAATCAGTTATTTCCATAATTGCAATAACTTTCTTTTTCATAAACTTCAGTGTTTCTATAGTGAACTTTGCATCCATCTTTATAGACTACAGTGATAATCAGTGCTTGCTCCACGTTTCTACCGCGTCGCGATCGTCCGGTTATATTAAATACGGCCATGAACATTGATCCTAAATCCCAAATCTACTTCCTTCTCTTAATCATCTTCCCTTGGTGGGTGGGTTATTCCTCAGCCAATAAACTACCCAAAGATTGGTACCAGAAACCCGGGAGAGCCCATTTTTTCTTTTTTCTTTAAAAAAAAGTGTCATTTGACAATACTTGGCAAATTATTAATATCTGCTTTGGATCTTTCAGCTATATCTACGTCATGCAAAGCCTGTGAACGGGAAAGAGGCCGCTCCCGTCTCCTTTGGTGTGTCCTGTTCTTGCTACCCATTCGCTGCTGCAAACTTGACAGCATTTCCAAGGTTCTACAGTTTCGTGAGTTGTATTTCAATTTATTCTTTTTGTCATGGCCCCTACTGAAAAAGATGAAACTCTCATTGCCAGACGTTCTTCCTATAAAGGGCAACTCACTAGATTCAGAAATTTCATCAGCAAATTAAATCCCGCAGAGTGTGATTTAGACATGTTGACACATCGCCTTAAGTTGTACGAACGGTCTTATGATTATTATGACCAAATTCAAACCGAGATTGAATCCGCTTGCCCAGAACTTCAATCGGATCGGGACGAGGTCGAACCCTTGTACTTTGAAGGGATTGCAAAGGCCCACCAATTGATTCGCAATATCTCAGAACCGGACACTAGGGTCATCAATCCGGCCCAGTTCGCACCCGCTTCAGTTCACGAGAACAAACCGAAACCGTTACTTCCCAAGATAAGCCTACCGCACTTCTCAGGCAAGGAAGGTGAATGGTATTTTTTTACGAACTTTATTGCTCCCTAATTCATGAAAATATCGAGATCCCAGACATACATAAATTTTATTTCCTTCGCACGTCTTTGGAAAGTGAGGCCTTAGCCTTGGTGGAGTCACTGCCTTTAAGCGCAGACAACTACCACATCGCCTTTAATCTCCTTAAAGAGAGATATGGCAATTTACGTTTGAGTGTAGCTCGTCACATACGCTGTCTTTTTAACTTGCCAGCCGTCAAACCTAATGACGTCACCTCTTTAAGAGACCTCTTAGATTCTATACAGTTGAATGTCAGAGCATTATACCAACTCAATCAACCTGTCCAAACATGGGACACCATACTCATTCATCTGGCTACATCAAGATTCGATTTTTCAACTTTAAAGGCTTGGGAGATCGAACTCGCTCGCAAGGAAGAATTTTCCTTCGAACACTTAATCTCGTTTCTTAACAGCCGATGCCAAGTCCTTACAGCACTCGCATTTCAGTGCGAAAAGGTCGAAACGAATCCTCAGTGTCAAATTTTTGAAAAAAAACTTGCTCCTTCAAAGGGACATCAGCCCCCATCTGTCGAGAACAAGCAAACCCGTTCTCCTTTCAATCATGCCAGAGAACATATCAGGCCGCTTAACAAATCGTTAAAATGCACGCTCAGTAAAAAGCTTCACACATTGTATTCGTGCAAATCCTTTAAAGAATTGTCTGTCGAAGATCGAAGGAAGTTTGTCTTAAATAGCAAACATTGTTTCAATTGCTTGTCACCTAAGCATTCTTCTTCGAACTGTACGTCATCAAATCTCTGTTTCCATTGTAAAAAACCGCATCATTCTTTATTGCACGTTCACGATAAATCGAGGTCATCAGTACCTGCCTCTTCAAGCTCCATGCAGAGCAGCTCCGAACAAACTAATGCTTCTTCCTGCATTTCTAATGCCGAAACTTCTTACAGTGCGCAAACCCTTTTGACTACTGTACAATTCGAAATCCAAGATAAATTTGGAAATTGGTTTAGAACCCGTGGTCTTCTCGATTCCGCTTCAACTCATAATTTTGTTTCGCAATCGTTGATTAAAAAACTAGGTCTTTCGTCATCGCCTACCTCTATCAATGTGACCGGCATTGACAATTTGAAAACTCAAGTTTTGCAGTCTTCAAAATTGAAAATCAGAGACGTTTGCCAAAGAAACACCAATCTTAATTTAAACTGTCTCATTCTTACCAGTATTGGCAAGGACACTCCAAGTCACTCTATTAATACCTCCGGATTAAATAGTCCTTCGCACTTAAGGTTAGCTGATCCTCAGTTTAATGCTCAAGGTCCCATTGATGTACTTTTCAGTGCCAATATATTTTGGAATTGCATTCGCAAACAAACACGCAAGTTATCTTCAACCGTGGTCGCCAGAGACACCGATTTTGGTTGGGTTATTACTGGTGAAATCAAACAACCCAGTCTTCAAACTAAAGCGCAATGTCATTTCGTTACAGCTGACAGAAATCCCATTTCTGAAAAAGAGAACGCTCATGTTTCAGATCTCAATATTTTTGAAAAACACTTGTCGAAACGATGTCTTATCGTGAACAACTACACTACCTCTGTAAGTTGTTTAAATGGTTTTTCCTTCTTCCCGCACAAGATAGCAATTCAAGTTCGCCTTGCTTTGTGTTACTTCGTCTACCTTCTTATGTCATTTTTTATAGCAGTTAATTGCTTAAACTCTTTCTCGAAAACTATCTTCCCCTTGTGTAAAACCATGGCTATCAGTCTCCATCACTTTGCTGTACGCTATGTTTCACTTCTTTCGCTATGTAGAAGGATGGCCACGGTCGGCTCCTCCCTCCTTCCTCACAATTGGAAGTCGCTTTTGAAACCGCTTGAAAATCTGAATTCTCTAACATCAAGAATAACTATTCTTATGCATAACCTTCTTCTCAATGTCCCGGCTTCACTTCCTATTTCGGAAGAATTAAGCTTCTTTTTGTTGAAAATTGTCCGATTTCGTGATCCTCAAAATTATGCGAAATTGATTTCTTACTTTATTTCACGTCCAAGTTACGATTGACTGCATGTCGTTCAACCTGAATATCTGCTTTAAGTTACAGCTGATTCAACAAGTGTTTGTTTATTCCGAACTGCTCTGCTGCATGAGAGTTCCACCAATTGGTCTAGCTCAATATTGCATTGTTTATTAGTTATAGTTCATTGTTTCAGTAGACTGTGATGTGTGAGGGTGCATGTGAGTGTGCCTGTTGACAGACTGTTTTAGTGGTAGTATTTGTTGTTGGTGGAACTTAAGTTTTTTGTTAGTAGAGTTTTGGTATTTAATTGTTAGTACGGTAGAAGGTTAGTATTTTTGTTAGTAGAATTGCTCTTTACTTATTCTGAAAGGGAGTAGCAGCCTTTCAGAATAAATCAATTCTTTACTAGTCTTATAGACGGTTAAGATATTGATAATATAAGCCAATAATGGCTACACTGCGTCCTGCTGCACGGCTGAAAGCAACGGGAAACTACAGCCGTATGCTATTCCCGAGGATATGCACCTCTCTATGCATAATTACATGTGATGATGGCCTCCTCCCTTGTAAAATTTCAATCCGGAGGTAAACTAGTCCCCCGTTCGGATCTCCGGGTGGGGACTACTCGAGAGGGGGTTAACATCACAGAAGTGACAAAGAGGAAATCTGACATTCTACGGATCGGAGCGTGGAATGTTAGAAGTCTGCTAGGAAGTGGAAGGATAGAAAACTTAGAAAGGGAAATGGATAGGTTGAGGTTGGATTTGGTTGGGATTAGTGAAATGCGCTGGCAGGAAGAACAGGACTTTTGGTCAGGAGACTATAGGGTCATTAGCACTAAATCAAACAATGGCCAAGCAGGGGTTGGCCTCATATTGAGTAGGAAACTTGGACAGCGGGTGGAATATTATGAGCAATATAGTGAACGGATTATTGTAGCAAAAATCAATACAAAACCTACCTGCACTACAGTGGTACAAGTCTATATGCCTACCAGTCAAGCTGATGATGAGGATGTTGAAAAGGTCTACGAAGAAATAGACGAAATTCTGAGGTATATCAAGGGTGATGAAAATGTTATAGTAATGGGAGATTGGAATGCTGTGGTAGGAAAAGGGAGAGAAGGGAAGATAGTAGGTGATTTCGGATTAGGTGAAAGGAATGATCGAGGAAGCAGGCTGGTAGAATTCTGCACCGAGCATGAATTCGTCATAGCTAACACCTTATTCAATAACCATAATAGAAGAATATACACATGGATGAGACCAGGAGATACAGGGCGTTACCAAATCGACTTCATTATGGTCAAGCAGAGGTTCCGAAACCAGATTTTGGATTGTAAAACATATCCTGGTGCTGACATAAACTCTGATCACAATCTGGTTGTAATGAAATGCAGATTAAAGTTGAAGAAACTGAAGAAAAGTCAAAATCCAAAAAGGTGGGCAATAGACAGACTGAAAGAGAAGGATGTAAACGAAAGATTCAAGAAGAGTATAAAGGAAGGACTAATGAAAAGCCCTAAACAAACTTCAATTGCAGACGAATGGGCACTTTTGAAGAATGAAATAACAAAATCCGCAGAAGAAAACATTGGTAGGAAAGAAAGAATAGGTAGAAAACCGTGGATCACTCAGGATATACTAGAATTGATGGATGAAAGGCGGAAACACAAGAATCTAAGAGATGAAAAGGGGAAAGCAGAATACAGACGTCTGAGAAATGAGGTTAACAAGAAGTGCAAGGAAGCGAAAGAAGAATGGTTGAAAGAGAAATGTGCAGGTATAGAAAATTGTCTGAAATTAGGAAAAGTAGACACAGCTTATCGAAGGATTAAGAATACTTTTGGGGAAAAGAAGACTAAGTGCTGTAATATTAAGGACACAAATGGAAAGCCTCTAACAGATAGGGAAGAAAAGGTTGACAGATGGAAAGCTTACATAGAGAGTTTGTATAAGGGAAAGGAGATTGAGAATCATGTAATGGAAAGGGAGGAGGAAATTGATGAGGATGCGAAAGGAGATTTAATATTGAGATCAGAATTTGATAGAGCTTTGGAAGACTTAAGCAGGAACAAAGCACCAGGCATAGATGATATACCGATTGAGTTGCTACGCTGCATAGGAGATGAAGGTCTGATCAGGTTATTTCACTTGGTGTGTAGGATTTATGAGACAGGTGAGGTACCCCCTGATTTCAAGAAGAATGAAATCATCCCTATACCAAAGAAAGTGGGAGCTGACAGATGTGAAGATTACCGTACAATCAGCTTGATTACTCATGCTTCAAAGATCCTGTCTAGAATAATTTACAAGAGGATTGAAAGCCAGATAGAAACGGAGTTGGGTGAAGACCAGTTTGGTTTCAGGAGAAATGTAGGAACAAGGGAAGCTGTACTAAGTCTTAGGCTGATTTTAGAAGGTAGAATAAGGAAAGATAAGAGAACGTTCATGGCTTTTGTAGACTTAGAAAAGGCTTTTGATAACGTTGATTGGACTAAATTGTTTGACATTTTGAAATCAATTGGAATAAAGTACAGGGATAGGAGGGTGATATACAATCTGTACAGAAACCAGACAGCAGTCATTCGAGTTGAAGGACATGAGAGAGAAGCTGGTATTCAGAAAGGTGTAAGGCAAGGCTGCAACTTATCACCCATACTTTTCAATCTTTACATTGAACAAGCAATGAAGGAAATTAGAGAAAAATTTAAAGTGGGAGTGAAGATTCAAGGAGAAATAATTTCAACTCTGAGATTTTCTGATGACATCGTCATCTTGGCCGACAAGCCTGAGGATTTGAATGAGTTTTTGAATGGTATGGACTCCGTCTTACGGAAAGAATTCATGATGAAAATAAATAAATGTAAAACAAAAATACTGGAATGCAGCCGAAATAAATCAGAAACCTCTATGGAGATCAAATTGGCAGGTGAAAAGCTGAAGGAAGTAGGAGACTTCTGTTACTTAGGAAGCAGAATAACCAGTGATGGACGAAGCAAAGAGGATATTAAAAGTAGGTTGGCTCAGGCAAAGAAAGCATTTCTACAAAAAAGGAATCTGCTGACATCGAATATAGATTTAGGTATTAGGAAGTCATTTTTGAAAGCCTTTGTCTGGAGCGTGGCGCTCTATGGAAGTGAAACTTGGACTATTGGTGCAGCAGAAAAGAGGAGAATTGAAGCATTTGAAATGTGGTGTTACAGGAGAATGATGAAGATCAGATGGGTAGATAGGGTTACAAACAAAGAGGTATTAAGACGAGTGGGAGAGGAGAGATGTTTCTGGCGACTGCTAATGAAGAGAAGAGATAGGTTGGTAGGACACATACTAAGACACCCAGGAATAGCAAGCTTAGTTATGGAAGGAAGGGTCGAGGACAAAAACTGTAGGGGTCGACCAAGGTTAGAATATGTTAAACAGATTGCCTCCGATGTAGGGTGTCGGAGCTATGTAGAGATGAAACGATTAGCTCAGGACAGGGAGGCATGGAGAGCTGCATCAAACCAGTCAAAAGACTGAAGACTCAAACAACAACTTGTTTTTCAAACTTGTTTGTATACAAGCCTCGATAACGCCAAGTTGTTGTTTATTTCCTGTACGATTGCCAAAGGTCAAAGCAAGTTTCTCTTATCTCAACTCTGGCTGATTGCCAACCATTGTCTGGCGAGCCGCTACCGTAATCACAGAAGCCGTTCACCTACTTCCCAAAATAAACTTGTTCCGTTTAAGGACTCTTTCAGCTATTTATATGCCTTATCTCGTTGTACTATGTGTGTCAAGGCCGTGCTTGTTTACGTCTCTCACTTATTCTCCAACTGCTTCGATCCTTGTTTCAAAACTTCGTTGCGTATTTCTCACGCGCTCATGTATTTCACTTTGCTTACATATTTTGCGATCTTATTGTTCATTAATGAACAAACTGGTTTTTTCTCGTCGTCACATTCGATGTGTTTTTGCATTTATACTTGTCATGTCACGTTTCTCGCTGACTTAAGTATTTTTCTGAGTAACCCCTTTGATATTTATTATGACTTAAGGTCATTGTTTATGGCTACTAGGTTGTTACCTATGGCGTTCTTGCTTTCTACTCGCATAGTTTCTTTGTTTATTTGGTATATTCTTGTCCTGAATAGATGTACTTGTTTCTATACGCTTTGTTTAAACTTGTTAATTCTCCTTTTGCATTGTATCGCAATCTTTACTAGTGCTTCGTTTCCCTCAGCTTCTAGTTATTTTGTGATGGAAGATGTTGATAATTCTCGCCTTTTTACTCCGCTTTCTAATGACCCTGATGACCTCCTTCCACTCACACCTGGTCGCTGTCTTACACGCACTTCTCTCTCTGCCCCTCCTCCCCTTCCTAATTCTTTCAGGGATTCTGATTTACCTATTGTTTGGCGTAAACTTGAAGCCCTCCGTAATTCTTTTTGGAAAAGGTGGAACTTGGAATATTTAACTTCCTTACAACGGAGACAGAAGTGGTTTCTTTCCAGTCCCGACATTAAGGTGGGGGACTTGGTCTTAGTTAGGGATGTTTCTCCCCCCCCCCTAGTCTGGCCTTTTGGAACAGTGACCGAGTGTTACCCTGGAGGAGATAGGAGAGTCAGGGTAGTCAGAGTCTTAACTATTAATGGTCCGATCACAAGACCTCTGTCTTTGATCTCTCCATTACCTTCAAATGTTTACTTGTTTTTCTTTTGTTCCCTGTTGGTGTTCACCCCTCCCAGTATGGTGCATTCTTGGAATACACGGTACCAGAGATTATAATTTTCAATGCTTTTGCATGTTCTTTCCTTCCTCTTTGTCAAACACCAACAGTGATCTTTTGTTTTCTCTTAGGGGTTCAGGTCGCTTATATTTTGTATGAGTCTGTTCCAGATATATATTCTATGACCCACCTAGCGTCATATAACAGCGAATCTCTGAAGCTCTTCAACTCTTCCTCGCGCAAGAGGAATTCCTTCTCCATCTGGCTACCAGATTTTACTGCCATCGCCAGCTATTTTCTCCTTGAGCAAGAGGACTACGTCTACTTCTTTACTCACCATGCTGCGCTAGTATCATCTGTTGTCAACTCTTTGAAGACCGGCTCAGCAAGAGATCAATTTTTTGTTTTAAAGTTGGCAATGCTTATATGTTCTCCTTTTGTCTCCTACCCCCCACTCTTTTCCCCTTCCTTGGTCTCTCCGTGCTCCGTTGAGCAGGTCTCACTTCTCAGTCTGCAGTTGACTCGGTCAGTCAAAGCTCCGCTCGAGATTGCCTCCTCAAACCAAGAGGCTCACCCTCTTCTACGCCATGTTGGCTAAGTAGTCATCAACGGAAACTTCGACTTCAACATGAAATCAAGATAAGTACCACTTTAAAAGTTTTAACCTCATCTTCATGGTTTTAACTTCCACGTGCTTTTAATTATAATTTATAGACAGTGTGAAATTATTTACTTTGGGGCAAAAATCATTCTTCGTGGGATTTGCCATGTTGAGCTTTTGCTTGTATAAGCCAACCTTACTAAAAAAGAGCTTTTCTTAAGCTATTCAAACGAGAAATCCTCTCGCTACGTGGGATATTATCTAACACCCGCTGTCTATAATTATAAAGCTAGTTCCTCCGTTGGATTTTCTCAACCCCATTTTTCTGCTAAGGTCGTTCTGGAACCTTCGAGATCTTGTACTCTATCTGCGAGTCTTGCCGTCAAGTATTGTTCACGCACTTGTGAAAATGCTAGTTAAAATGAGGAATCTTCCTTAAATTACTGCAATAGCGAACTTTCTTCCCCCGTTGGAACATTCTATGGCGCATTTAATTGTAAATCCCAACTTTTTCAAGAAATAGACTCTCACCTATATAGTGCAATCAGTTATTTCCATAATTGCAATAACTTTCTTTTTCATAAACTTCAGTGTTTCTATAGTGAACTTTGCATCCATCTTTATAGACTACAGTGATAATCAGTGCTTGCTCCACGTTTCTACCGCGTCGCGATCGTCCGGTTATATTAAATACGGCCATGAACATTGATCCTAAATCCCAAATCTACTTCCTTCTCTTAATCATCTTCCCTTGGTGGGTGGGTTATTCCTCAGCCAATAAACTACCCACTGACACAGTCGCTCCACGCCTCTGTTGAAATGCTGTAGACGGCTGCGTGCGTGAGCTTTTCCACGTCGGCTATCTTGAATGTATTGTTTTTCTCTGCCACGTGTGCTTTTACCTGCGCCCAAACAAGTTCAATAGGGTTGTACTGGCAATGGTAAGGAGAAAGACGGACAACTCTGTGACCTTTTCCAGCGGCAATGCAATCCAACTCGTACTTTAAGGACCGGGGTTTGTGCATTCTAACTAACTGTAAAAGTTGATCTCGGGTTTGCAAATTTGTATACGTGATGTTGTTCTTCGTCAGCCAAGTTACTATATCTGCTTTACGTGTGCTACTGTTCGGTACTTTATCTAACTGAACAGAATGGATGCTTGCATTGTCCATCACAATTACGGAATTTGGAGGGATGTTAGGGAGTAACTGTTCCGTAAACCACCTTTTAAAAAGCGTGAAATTCATGTCCGAGTGATAATCTGTGGAACTGTTTTTTGACTTGGAGCGAAACAGTAATTTGCACTGCGGAATGAAACCAGTGGACGCCGAATCTGCATGACAGAGAATAAGTCTAGCCCCTTTCCCCACCGGAACTCTAAGTCCACCAGTCCCGTCATTCATCACCCAGCATGCCTTTCTTGTGTGATTTTGATTTATGAAAGTTTCGTCCAAATAAAATATCGTAGATTTACCCTCCTGTCGTATGTCGTGCATGGTCCTGAGAAACACGTCTCTAGCTGCAACAATATCACTGCGTTCCATTAACAGTTTTCACCCATCATGACATTGTTTGTACTTAAAGCCCATACTCCTTAAAATTCGCAGAAGTGATGACTTACTACCTTTGAAACCTACCGCATCTCTCATTTTCTTGACAAGTTTTATTGCTGTTGGAAATTGCCCATTAGCGTACATATCAAAAATAATACGCCGCAACAAGTTCCGGTCAAAATTGTCTAGGTCGGTTATTGGTTTCTGGCGGCGAGGATTCTTTCCTGGCGAGCGGAAAGACAAGGTCCCTTTGGCTGTAAGGGAAGATTTTGCCTCGCTTACAATTCTTTGTATTGTCCGAGTTCCCACACCGCATGCTGCTGCCGTGAGTTCTTGCGGTGTGGCAACACCGTCGACTACCTCATGGAGCCCGTCCCTTTCACGCTGCTTTAGACTTTTAACGTATTCGTGCACTTTATAAACTATTTCTCGGCCTTGCCTATGCAAAATCTGTCGTTTACTTCCCTCTGCTTCCATAGCACTCGAAATGTACACAATCACTTGCACTGGATCTTTAAATATTACGATATAATCACTTCGCTTTTCTCACTACACATTAGCTCAGATTCTCAAGACAAACTGACTGTGATTAGTGGGATGGGAGTGAGGCATGACGTAATGGTAGCGTTGTGTTCTGCGCACCGCCTTCCGGGCTGACTCGTTCTAGGCTGGTATATGGACTGCGGTGAGCGGCAGGTGAAGTGCTCTGTGGTGTTATGAATTTGTCAACATCACCAAGTAAGTTTGGGAAGTTTGTAAGAGGTGATGGTAATAAAGGTAGACAAGAGGACGCGGGTAGAGAAAATTATAGGAATGAGAATCAGGGGAACAGGGAAAACTATCAGCCATGGAACAGGCCAAGTGAGGTAAAAGTAGAAAATAGGAGGCATGGGGAGGAAAGATTACAGAGGCCAGAAGAAAGGAATAGCACACCAGGAGGTTTAAACTCCAACAGGACTCACTAAGTACGGCAGGGAGGGAGTCCTTGACTAGCATACCTGTTCATATTAAGGTGAAGTATGATTTAGTTGTGATGGAAGACTTATTACATGAGCAATCAGGTGAAACTTGTGAGCCCATGTTAATTCATCACCCTGTTATTTAAGTTCAGATATGGGGCCAGGAAGTTACTGCACTGTAAGATTCTGGTAGTATGTGTAGTTGAGTTAATAGCAAATTCTACGAGATGAAATTGAAGGATATTGTTAGGGGTTGGAATTTATTTAGTTCCCTAACTGTGTGTTGCTTATGGGGGTAAGTACCGCCCTCGATAGTTGGAATTTACTCGACGGCTTAATCAATTGTTGGGGTTAAAAGGGGTCCTAGCCACTAATTGTTAATTAACCTAATTCCCTAAATAAGTGTGGGAGCTAATGAATGGGAAGTGAAAGAGCTGGCTAGTCAGTGGAGTGCTGACTAAGTAACCTTGCTGGTGTGAGTGAGAACGGCTCTGCAGCGTCGCTATGCTAGCAAGCGAGCTGTCGATAAAGTTGACTCAGCAGACTTCGAGTCGTGTTTATTAACAACCGGCAAGTTGGGGTAAGCTTTTAATAGAAGTAAAGAGAGAGCCAATTGTAATAAAATGGAAGGTTTAATGGTAAGATTGTAATGATGTGAGCAAGCTTCACTAGTTGTACATAGTGAAGTGCGGTTTATAATAAATGGTGAAGATGATTACAAAGTTAAAGGTTTGAAGGGGAGAGGAAAGTATGCAAATACCCTTGTACATTTACTTGGATCAGCTGGTCGATGCCTATAGCCTTCGGCCTGCTCGTGGGCTGGTGGTTTTGCAGACAGACCCCCTCCTTTGGGGTAAAGGACTATTTATAAGAATTGTTATTGCTGAGTAAGAGAGTTGACACATTCGTGTCCTAGTTAGTACTTGCTGTCTATGTTTTGGGTAGTGTCGTAATGATTGTTACATTTGTGTAGCCAGCCTGCTAGGTCTGTATGGAAATGCTGCAATTAGATAGTTGTAGTTGTTGCTTTCCTCATGGCTTTAGGTGTGAGATGGGGGTGAGGTGTGCTGAGTAGGGGGTTGATAAGGGGTAGTTGTAGTCGTAGTTGTACCCTGAGGGGATCTCAGGGTATAACAATATTATCATGGAAGATAACCCAATCTAATGTGCATATTGTGTCTGCAGTAGGAACTAAGTCACAAGAGGATTAAAACTCAAGTTTGTGTGCGTATCCAGGTTAACGGTGAGGGTAAAATTCATGTTCTGTTAGTTGTGCCTAATTTAGTACATACTGTCATTTTAGGATCTGATAGTTAGGAGACCATAACTGTAAGTTGGACTGCGGCGAAGTTAAATTTAAGTGGGGTGAGCAACAGGATTGGGTGAGCTTAGGTTATCAGGTTGATAGTAGGAAATTTTCTAGCATAGCTGGATGTAATCAGGTTATTGAGTAGGAAGAAGTTGAGGAAGTTAGTATCGACATGGTAGGACTATCCAGTGTTTTTCCTGTGTGTTATTTGGTCATTAGGGATGACCATGTGGCTAGTTATGTGTATCACAGTGATTTTGAGTTTGGAAAGGTTGTGATGGATACCATGTTGGACGAGTCAGAAGTCTGAGATGTTGGACGTTCTGAGGGAATATAGGGAGGTGTTCTCAGAGAAACCAGGGTGTACTCATGTGTATGAGTATAGTTTCAATATTACAGATAGATCTAGCTTCAACGGCTGTTGAAGTGATTAATCAGATGTTGAGTGATGTAATTTTTAAGGATGGTCAGTTAGCAGGTATGATTCAAGTTCAAGTGGCTGAACCACATGGTGGCCATGAAATGTCATGGTGATGTGTGGTGTGTGTGTTCCTCCTGCGTTTGTGGAGGACATCACATTGTGCACACAAGGAGCTTGGGCACTTTGGTGCAGAGATGGTGTTGGCTGCTCTGAAGTGACATTATTATTGGAAGGACATACTGCACCCTTCAATAAAGCATGGTTTTCTCAAGATTCATCTACGGGGTCGTGTTCAGTCCTGACTGCGTTACGCAGCAAAGTTCGCTTAAAACAACATGCTCTAATGAATAGAAATGTTCATGACAGAGGCTATACTAGAAATAAAATTAATAACAAGTAGAATAAAAGAAATGTAATGACTGAAAATTATGTGCATAATAATAATAATAAATAAAAGAATTCTTCCCTGACTTTTACCCCCTTAATAAATAATAATATTACTGAGCGTCACAACAAAACAATGTGAATACAGCTTCACTCAAAATGATAAATCATAACATAAACTTGAGCTGTAAGAACTCACTCGTCACAACATTTTTTTTTTCTGGTCAAGAAGTTATATAATGTGTGGAGTACTGCTCGTTAATAAGAAACTGAGTACTGATGCGAGTCCGTTTACAACTGAAACAGTCATGTTACTCACGGAGTTGCATCTTTTAAATCACACTATGGCTATGGGACCCACCCTTAATTAATACACTAATTACTACTGACACATGCAAGATTTAATACTACAAAAATATGAAGAATCTCCCTGAGATTCTACTGGTGCCAGAGCACATAAATGAACAAAAAGAGCATGCCAGAAATAGGCCAAAACGCTCTCATCACTACTTGGGAACATAGCCTCGCGCACCCTAAGTTGACACGGGTCAATGAACGCGTAAAATAAACACACAAAAATTGAACCAACAACAACAAAATACAAGCCTAACGGCTGAAAAACTATGTTTACATTTTTATAAAACGCCAGACAAACAGGAGTCTCGGAAGCTACCTTACAACTATGGACAGCACCCATTTAATCAATCGATACTCATTATAACCGATCAGGTTTTGTGAATTTAAACAACGTCTAAAATTGACGTACAGGATCCAAGCCTGTTACTAATGACAAGTCACGTTATCTGATTTGAGCGCGCCCCTCTTGTATGAGTCAACACTGCCTCAATTATCTCTCTCAGTCGCTCAAGCCAGGTGCAGTTTCCCTCTGGAAACGCCAACTATCTCACTCATCCCCTTGGATGGCAAGAAAACACAAATATATACCACAAGTCCAGCCTCGCGAGGTCATGAACTGGGCTAATGTGGAGCAAGTCAGAATAATCATCATGATATATTCTCGCTAGCACATCATAAAAATCACACAACGCACCAAAAGCTTGGACTGACTCTCATACTCTTACCACCGGGTCGGCTCAAAACAGATCAACAATATTGCGTCCAATTACACATTTTTTTTTAAATACACAACAAAAACTCGGGTGCAGAGTGCCATCCCGTTCATCTCTGCTGAAAAAGCAACTATCAAAATAATCCTGATCCGTCATAAAATTCTACTCACAAATAATCTTTACCCTCCAAATTCTATTTTTAATCTCAAAATTAATTCAGTTCCATTTTTGTTATAAGGCATTCCTCCGAATAATAATGCTTGACCGCGATTTACGCAAGCGGACGCGAGCACGAGCTGCGCGCCGCCCCGTATAGTTGAACAAAACACAAATCACAATATTTACAAATTACACAACGCTCGGCTTGTCCCATATTTAATGTGTCAGTAAAACAAGAACTAATAATCTACATTACCAAACAAGCAAACAAATATCTACAAAATATGTCCCATAATACCATAGCTGATTTAATAAATAAATACATTCATTTGTACTCATTCTTTAAAACAGCGTCAAGGAAACGTCTGCAGCCATCTCCTTTAAGATGTTTATCTCGTCATCGACATCTTCTGGCAAATGTCCTGCTGGTTCCAAGATCCGGTCTCGTTCTTAGACGTCATCTCGTGCTGAATTAAATAAAGTTTTGTCAGATACACACACAATATTTTTCCTACTACATTCACCTATCAAGTACTAAATTCCTTGACAGTCTATTTGGTGAATTATTTCGATGAACTAGTCCTACTGGTAGTGCTGGGACTACAAATAAATCACTGAAGTTATACTTATAACTTGACGAAACTCTTCCATGTTCAAATAAAAATCAACGTCACGTCCTCAGACGCACAAATGAAGAGTGTGAACGTTGCGTCCTCAGACGCACAAAAATAAGTGTATGACGTTACGTCCTCAGACGCACGAAAATAAGTGAGTGAACGTTACGTCCTCAGACGCATGAAAATAAGTGAGTGAACGTTACGTCCTCAGACGCACAAAAATAAGTGTATGACGTTACGTCCTCAGACGCACGAAAATAAGTGAGTGAACGTTACGTCCTCATACGCACGAAAATAAGTGTGCTCTCGAAGCATTTTGGATCCTTATAAATGAAACTGACTAGGGTAGGTGTGGAAGGGGATTTATGAGAAAATATTCCATAATAATTATCAGACTAGCATGCGATCGGTATCATTGAGTTCGTAGCAGTGTGGAGGTTGCGATTATGCTGTAGCCGGCTCGAATTGATCGTGGAATTAATCTGTAGATAACTCCCGCGTTAATCTACCAGGGTGCGTTATCAAGCCGAGTTGCCGCTAAAACAAGGCGTCTTGATATTATTGGCCCAGACTCTTGTATGTCTTTGCGCGCTTTTACATGTATTTCTGCGACAAGGAGTGGTTAACATGATGAGTGACCAATTGCCTCGTAGCATTCGATTTTCTTCTTAGCTCCAACCTTCATAGCAACAGGCCATAATGTGCGTGCCCAAGCCGTCTTCCGCGCTAAAAGTTGCACCTGTCCTATGTCTCAAGAATATTTATGCTTCTTCCTAAAAATACCACAGGAGCTTAAACCATTGTGTCCTCTCGGCCACTGATTTCTCAATATTTCCCAACACCGTCTGGCTCTCATATCTGCTGTCTGTAGAAATGTATCAAAAGATGATGAATAATTATTAGAATCCTTTATACAGCCTGTGGATAAAGGGTTCAATACAGCGCATGGTTAGGAAGATTCTGTCTACATGTGAGCTTTGCCAGAAATGCAAACACCCTACACGCTACTTGGAGGGACCCAGGTAGGCTGTGTTGACACAGGGGCTGGGGGATCCGGTCAATGTCTACCTGTATATTGCCCTAGTGAGCTCAACGTATAGCTTCCAGTTGTGTTTGTGGTGGTGGACACTTTTTCAAAGTATGTCAAGCTTTATCCACTCACGAAGGCTACCGCCAGAGCTTGTGTGAATTGTATTGTACTGAAGTACATACCAGAGTTTGGTAGACCACTTCAGATTCTCACAGACCACGGGACTCAATTCACGGCTAAGACCTGGAGTACCAAGCCTAGTGAAGATGGCAGCCAATGCATATACCGTATTTACTCGGCTATAGGACTCCCTCGTCTATAGTACCCTCCTTAATTTTTGAGTGCCAAAATAAAAAATTCTTGGAAATCGCTTGTAGTACCCTCTCCCTTTAATTATTGAGAGTCATTGTCTACTAACGAGCGCGGGTGGGGTAAAGCCGACGGTTGGTCAGGCAAAACAATCGCAGAGGTGTTTGGCAATATTCATGAACAATATAAGTTACCGTACTTTTCTTTGTTTACCAGATGTTGGACCATAGCATTTACGTCCGGTCTTTATCTGAGATACGTTCTGTGAAGATTTGTGAAATGAGTACCGGTAATCGCAGAATGAGTTTTAGGGTCTAATTTAAATTAAGTGCTGTCGGGGTTGCATTGAAAAACGGCGTAAAAATGGCATCTCGTGAATTCAACTTGCAGCCTAAAAGAATTCGTTATTGGTGCAATCAGAAGGACCAACTAACGTTAGTGGAAAAGGACTCTAAATCTTTCCGTTGCACACGGAAAGGAAAGTACCAAGAAGTTGATGTAAAAGTGTTACAGTGGATCATTGAAATAAGAAACAATGGTCACGCCGTGACGCATGAAATGCAACAGTTCAAAGCGCGTGAAATTGCGAAAAGTCAAGGAATCTCAGCTTCACAAGTTAAGGCGAGCCGAGGATGGACTGTACGATTTAAGCGACGGAACAATTTAAGTTTGAGGAGGACAACTTCACTGTGCCAATGTCTTCCAGCAGACTACACTGATAAAGTGATAGAATTTCGTTTTGTGATAGGACTCCGAAAAGAACATCAATTTCTTCTATAGTCAAATGTTCTCGAAAGAGAATCAAAATGAATATTGTCCGTTGAGCCATTAAAATTAACACATAATGTGATAAAAAAAAATGTCCTGCATAACTCAAAAAATTGCTAGCGTTTCGCCCCAGTGTGCCAATTGGGCTCTTTACCAACTGAAGAGTCCAATTGGCACACTGGGGCGAAACGATAGCAATTTGTTGAGTTATGCAGGACATTTTTATCACTTTATGTGTTAATTATAATGACTCAACCGACAATATTCATTTTGATTCTCTTTCGAGAACATTTGATTATAGTCAATGCCAAAGCAAAGTTTATTCTTTTGGAGTGGAGTTTTTAACTCCCGTGGTACACTGGCATGCTCGTGACGTGGTTAAATATGTAGCAAAGCGTCTTGCACGGCCTTCTCAGTGTGTGCCTACTACGCGTCTTGGTAAGTGTGCCTTTACCAAATGAAGAGCCCAATTGGCACACTGAGGCGAAACGCTTGCAATTTGTTGAGTTAAGCAGGACATTTTTATCACTTTATGTGTTAATTAAAGTTCTTCTATCGCAAATTGGAAACGCTGATCAGACTCCTGTTTACTTTGACATGCCAACAAGCACAACGATTGACACAGCAGGTGCGTCTAGTGTGTTAGTGAAAACATCTGGCGCTGAGAAGCTACGATGTAGAGTAATGCTAGCTGTGACTGCAGACGGAAGGAAACTCCCGCCGTATTGTATTTTCAAGCGAAAAACTCTGCCTAAAGGAGATTTCCAGAAAGGAATTCACATCCGTTCACAGGAGAAAGGGAGGATGGAGGCAGATCTGGTAAGAGACTGTCTAAAACTTGCATGGGAACGACGTCCAGGAGCCCTACTAAATAAAAAGTCCATGCTTGTTCTGGATAGCTTTCGCGGCCACTTAGTTGACGGAGTAAAAAAACTAATGGCAAATCCAGCGATTATCCCGAGAGGACTCACATCAATTTTGCAGCCATTAGACGTCTCCATAAGTAAGTCTTTTAAGGACCATATGAGAATATTTTACACCAACTGGATGGTGAACAAGGTGCATGAGACAACAAAAGGTGGGAAAATCAAGCGGCCTTCGCTACAATTTATTTGCGAGTGGATCGTGCGTGCATGGGGATTGATCACTCATGATATAGTTGAAAGAGAATTAAGAAGACTGGCATATCATGTGCATTAGATGGCTCTGAAGATGACTTTCTATGGAAGGATCGCAAAGAGAATGAAGACCCAGGCTCGAGCAACGATGATGGCAGTGAAGACAGCGATGAGGGTAGCTTGTGATTCCCACTGCAAAAAAGGTAGGCTTAATTTTTATACAGGGTTATATTTATATGTAAGCACCGTCGCGCGTCCACTCGGCTGTTGCCCGTGTATCGGCCGACCACGGATGACTTAATTCCCCGTGTTATTTCTATGCTCAATCAGCTGAGGTGTGCCGTTACTCGGTCAACAGCCGAGTGGAACCGCCCGGTGCTGATATTACCGGCATTATTTTCCCTAAATATTTTTGTGAAGCAATAACATACACGAATATTAAAAATAATAATCTTCGTGTTACAGGTAGGGATTTTGTATTCAGCCCGCATGTTCTACTGGCCACGCCCACCTTCGGTCTTTGCGGAACTCGCTGCGCGGATGTTGTGGTGTATTATTGCCAAAGAGCTTTAAAGATACTAAAGAGAGGCTAAGGCACCGTTCACCGCGCTCTTAGCGGAAGATATTGGTAAGAACGTCCGCCATGTTTTCCGGAGTCATCGAGTCAAAGCATTCAGTCAGCCCGTCAGCTGATTGCGAGGGATGCAACGAGCTTAAACATTACTCGTTGGAGGGAAGAGTTCAGTGAAGGGACAAAGGGACAAAATTCACATATCAGGAGGTCAAATAAAGGTGTGACATGTCAGAATATAGTTAAATGTATAGTCTATTTAAAAGATCTGAAACGTACTGATGGTACATCTTTACACAACTCTTCTAAAAGAATTGCTGTTACTGGATTGATCTTCGACCTTTTGAGCGTTAAGGGCCTTGCAGAAACTTATGTTTGGGAATCAGGTTCAATTCTAAAATATATTCTTACTCGTAAGTTAAGTCAAGACCATTCAGAATTGTTCTTTTCTTGTTTGAGAAGTAGGGGTGGAAACAGGAACAATCCCAATGCCTTAGAATTCAAAGCTGCATATAGGAAATGCTTAATTGCTCAAATTGATCCTTCCCCTAAAGCTAATGTGAAGACAGATGATAGTATAATCCTAAGTCCTCCCATTATGCAGCCTATTGTAATTAATGTTGATGTAGGCCTAAGTGAACTTGACTATGTAGAGTGTTTTGAAACCCTTTCCATTTTCAGTGATCAAGTGGTAGAATATGTTGCAGGTAGTGTTGTAAGAAATGTGTCGAAGAAATCAAATGTGTGGAATGCTTAGATGTTCTACTGACAATGAGTAGGCCTAATGACGCAAAGTGTGGTCTCATAAAATGCAAAGATGTGGGCAACTCATTGTATAATCCATCCGATGACTTTAAAATTTGTGTAAGACAGCAGAATGTGTTTTCAGGAGTAATGTTCATATCTTGGATAAAAACTGCAAAAATATCTTGCTCAAACTAGAGACAAAGGTATTTACAATGTTAAACTGTTGTTTGTTCTCTTCCTTTGAACACCTATTCACTGCAGTAGAATGTGAAGAATCGCATTATGTGAAGCTGATAAGGCATATACTGAAGTATTACTTAACTTGCAGAGTGTATCATGCACTCAGAGAAAAGTCCTCTCAAATCAGAGGCAAGTGAGACAAGTTTTAACAAAGCTGATTCTATTTAAGGGACAGTAATTACAATTGTACAGTGTAAATAGCCTACAGCACTATTGTTATAACCTGAAACTATTCTGAATGTTTAAGAAGTGATTGGACTTCATAATTTGTCGTAAATATGTTTCTTATTAATGTTCCAACATGCCCTGCCCTGATACTTCAAAATATGGCATAGCTCCTCCCCCTTTCCTATGACTCCAGAGATAATGGCGGACACCGTTCCAAGTAGCTTCAGTCTGGCGGCTCTCCTGCCTCTCTATAGTAATATTTAAGCTCGTTGATTATTGCTGATGAAAGAAGTAAACTTAGTTTATTTTGATTAAATATATCGTACTATGTAGCAGCAAAATAAAATAGCTTATTTTTACTCTGTCCCATTCCCAAAATAATGGATTTTTGCTTTGTTTGAGTCTATAGAACCCCCTCCATTTCAGAACTGAAAATTTAGGGAAAAAGGGGGATCCTATAGCCGAGTAAATACAGTATTCCTCAATTAGGTATCCACAAGGGAATATGTCCGAGAGAACAATAAGGGAAATTGGGCAGATGTTCAGGACCTATGTGAATGAGCATCATAATGCCTGGTTTTTAATGCTTGGTGACATCGAGTGGTGGATCAATGTGCTGGCATGCACTTCCATAGAAGTCCTGTTGGGAAGGAAGCCTACCAGTGAACTTGGTAGGATTTTGAGGTCGTCTACAGGGGAAGCTGTACCCAAGGATGTAACTATTTGTTTAGTGAGGGAAATCTTATAGCTGCAGGCAAGAGACGTTGGAAACTACAGGTACGGTTGGGGGATCAATTTAAAGTAGATAATCTGGTATTGATGCGCGTTCCAAATCTTTTATCTGTGGAGCAGAAGTGTATGCGTACATTTTTCAATTATATGCCGGTCCTCATGTAGTGGATGGCGCTTGTGCCAACAGTCTGACGACTGAAGATGACAAGATCCTACGTAGGCCTACATATAACATGGCTAACCCCAAGCAGTATGACACCTCGAGATCTTGATCACAAGAACAGACAGAAGAGGAGTACTCAGTGTATTTGTGTGAGGGTCTTGGAATAAATCTATGACCTTGCAGTTAGAGATTTATCCACTAGGGGGCGTTTGCGACAGAATTTATTCAATTACGCCTTCGAACAGTTTATGTACTCTATATGATATACCTATTTAATTCTATCGAGTTAAAGTCTGGAGGTTGTGTGTGATGATATATTTATTAAGCCTGTATTTATGATGTGCAGAATCATTTCTCATATTCTCGCCAGTAGATTCCACGTCTTATTAATTATCGTTTTTGGATAATTTATATTATAGTTAAGGGGATATTTAGAGAATAATTACGCTTTGGGAACAGGATAATAATATTTGTATTATTATCCGATTACAATCATTATTTCATTTTGTAAAGTTTTGATCTGTGTATGCAATATACAGGCGTGTAAAACAGAAGTGGCCATACTGTAGGATTACGAAGCACACAGGCAATTGAAATGGAACACACGTTTAATGTACTTGACATTTACTAGAACAGAACTGAACGAACAAGGTGATACAACTTTCTTTTGTACACACCAAAACAAAAACAAAAGAGAAACATATCTCTATGGAGCAGGTTTACTGATTAACAGTGTGACCAACACAAACCATGGTCACATATTCCAACACACCTCCTTAAACCTGTGGGAGTAGAGGACATGATTCAAGACCCAAGTCTTTACAAACATAAATATGCTTAGGCTTAGGAAGAGGCTTTGTTAGGATGTCTGCAGTCATTTTTGAAGTCTCCTCATATTTGATGTATATGACTTTAGAATCCAAAGCATCTCTAACATAGTGATATTTAGTGTCAATATGTTTGGTCCTATTATGGTGGACTGGATTTTTTGCCAGTTTTTGAGCTGATTGACTATCACTCAATAATATGATGGGTGACTTGAAATCTATAAAGTTAGACAAAACATGTTTGAACTAAACAGCTTCTCTTACACCTTCACGCAGTGCAACATATTCTGCTTCAGTAGATGATAAGGAAATGCATTTTTGCTTTTGAGCCCCCCATGATACAGCACCACCTGACATTTTCAACACAAAACCACTGTATGATTTTCGGTCAGTGCTATCATTAGCCCAGTCAGCATTAACAAATCCCATGAATTGACCTCCATTCCTGACATACTTAAGAGGGGGCGAAACTTGAATCGTGAATCGCCTTTTAATTCCAGAAGTGGCCACCTCAAAGGCGAGCACTATTGTCCCGTATTCTGCATTACCGATCGTGCTACAGAGAAGAGCGCGTACGGTGGCAGGTGTGAGTGAGAGAGTTTTGCACATGAGACAGAGACACTCACTGCGATGTCGCCAGACTGCTCTTCCCGCAGTGTTGCTATGAAACAAGTCAGTGAGCATTCATGCTCCACTCAGCCGAGTTCTCAGTTTTCTGCAGGACTTACGCAACCTGCCCAAGCGGATGTTGTGATGCTGTCAATTGTCGCCTCGTCCGTAATCCTCTCAACGTCTGCTATTCGGAACGTATTGGTTTTTCTTTTTCCTGCAACATATTTCACATGCGCCCACACGCCAATTGGGTTGTACCAAAACTACATTATGTCCACGAAGGGCCGTGACCGTAGAGAGCGATCATGGGCCCCACGGTAATGACTGCCGGGACACATTTGAGTTCTATCCGTGAAATCCTAATATTCATGTTTTTTCTTAAAATAAATTAAAATTTCGATATTTGCTGGGACATAATCTCAATTTATATTCATTCGTGAATTTTGTATAACTTTCGTAGCGTGGTTACATTTTCCAAATTGCCTTCAGCATTGTAACGCTTGAAATTTGACCTGCTGCCAATTGACTATGTACTTAGGTAAATAACAGTTCTTTAGAAATAACTGAAATTGGACGCAAATTTTTTCGCTTTACAACGGCTCAAGAACCACCAATGTTTTAATTAATATTATTTTCAAGTTTACTCACTTCACTTTCGCTTGGCGAGAATTCAAACGTATTTTTTCGAAATTCAGTCAAATTCGTATTTCAATATTATGCAATATTTTTCTTTGGACTTATTTAAAAGACTGATATAACAATTAAAAACCGTGATTGTCTCTTTCAAGCCCTTCAGTACGCTCGGTCCCCAAGGCTGTAGCCCCATTTGCCCCTCCTTCTCGTCGGATCTGTGTCCGCGTTGTCTTGCTATTTCATCAGTGTTGTAGGTAGGCCTACAATGCACGGATTTGTGAAGTAATAATATTCGACTCTGGTTTGTAATGGGTTGTGGGAAATACCATTAGAAGACAACCACTCGATAATGTCAGCCTTCCTGTTATTCGAGGTCGGAGCTTTGTTAATTTGCACTGAGAGAATGTTCGTATTCTCGATAATAACTGAATGTGGACGAAGGTCTTGCAGTAATTGTTCAGTAGACCATTGTTTAAAACAAGCGTGTCATTTCTGAATGGCTATCGTCAGATTTCTCAGAGTTCGAATTCCGAGAATATTTCGATTGTTCATTGTCACACCAGTTTATTTCATTAATTGAAGTTACTGATAGTTAACTGATTTAGATTTAGGGATAATTCCTCAGTTTTATTTAACTTAGTAATTTGGGATTATTTGAAAATATCTCCAGTTATTTATAAAATCGGCGAATTGGATTAACAATACCATTTTAATGAACTGCTTGATTTTTATTTTACTTTTTATTAAGAAATGAACGTTTTGACGATGATTCACAAAGAAACTCCTCCAATTCATGGCATAAAGATATGTATCCAACGGTTTTAGAGCAGCCAAGTAATGAATAACACGAAGTAAATAAGAAATGAAAAGGAATTGCGGGGGGATGTAAGTATCAGCATCACCTAGTGACAGGTAGGTAAAGAAATGAAAAATATAACTTGCACCTCCCCCCACGGAGAGAAATCCTGGGAGCACCCATGCTTGAACTGCGCGGGTTTACTTGTATAGGTATAGCATTGTATAGAATTGGGAAACTGAATATATTATTAAGGATGACTTAATTGTAGAAAAATACTCATCTGTTCGCAAATATATATCATGTTTTTACTCAATACGGGAAACTGCCAAATTTCTTTCAAAAGTTAAAATTCGATACGTTTTTCATGTTGTGTCAAAATATTTGGTATTTCATGTGTTTGTCATGGAGGAAAGAAAGTGAGGAGTTGTCCAGAGCTTGTTTCAGTGAAGCCAAGCGCCGAGTCCAAAGTGGGCGTAACTTGTATTTGGTGTTCAGTGACTCGTATGCGGCAGAGTATTGAGCATGGTTATTTCGGAGTTTGTTTCGATATTGGCGTGTAGTGCATATGGTGGCACGAATCGACTAAACAGAACATACCAGAAAGCATAAAATTATAGCAGGCTTATTTTTTTTTAGCATATGGCTTTTAGTGCCGAGAGTGTCCGAGGACATGTTCGGCTCGCCAGTGTTGTAGCTGCTTCAAGACGGACACCCAATGGGTGAGCTACAAGTACCGTTGGGGAGGAAAGTTGGAATAGAAGGTCGAGGAGTTGGAAGGTAGCGGCTGTGGCCTATAGTAAGGGACCAACACCGGCATTGCCTGGAAGGAAGATGGAACACCACAGAAGACCATCTTAAAGGTTGCCGGCGGGGGGATTCGAACCTCCTTCCCGGATGTCTGCGACTGCCAGCAGTCATGCCGTAACGACTACGGCTAACTCACCAGTAGGCTTATTATTTACCATACTTGAAAGTTACAATATCATTTGAAGCTGAACCGTTGCAAGTTGCATCCATGCAATTCTGTTGCAGGTTGAGATTATTAATATTACAGTACGGTATATTATATTGCACTAGCCAGTGCAGCGAAGTCATGTCCTTCCGGTTCTTTCCACTATAGTATTTGTCTATGATGAGTATATTTGTCATACTCCATCCTTCTTATAAAATCGAAAATCAAAATTTCAAAACAAAAAATTACTAATAAAATACCGATTAAAAATGACCTACGATTGTAATCCACGCGACTACTGACGTTACACTTTAAAGCCGTCTGTTCATACCAATGGGAACTTTCAGTCCTCCGGAACCATCGCTTATTTTCCAGCACATTGACCTTGTATAGTTTTGACTTACATTACGTATGTCTCTGATTCATCAATCTCGTACAATACGGTACCGGTACCCTTAAAAATACAGTTCTCGCCACTATGATGCCTCTCCTTTCCAGGAGCATTTTTTGCTCGTCATGCGTTTTCTAATATTTTTAGTGCTACGCTTATCTTATACTGTAGGTTCAGAATTAATTAAAATATATGAAACTACCAGAGTATTATTGTAGGACAATAATGTTAAATCATAATAGATCTGTTTTTATACAGGGTCCTTTTTTCGGTCTAGCGTCATAGCAGCGCAGCGGCAAAATGCATGCGTAGCCGCGTGACTCAGTGCCGAGAGATATAGTGCTGCTATGTTGCTAGATGGACAGGAAAAGATGACCACTTAGTTCCGCCCCTTAAAAAGCAACAATAACAAACTTGCTAGATAGATAGAAAAGAAGAACCCAGTATTTTTAATTAATAAGTGTATGATAAAAAAAAAGTTTCACAATAAGTTATACTTTAACTCGTTGAATTAATAACACTGTATACAGAAGATGAACCTACCAACAGTTCGTTGAAAAAACGGAAGTATACACAGTAAAATCCTATTCAACGAAAACAATACATCAACTGTTAGTATCTTCTCAGTGCTCGAAATAACTCGTCACTCTGCCTTACCGACCCATTACGCCTGCGCTCTTGCGGCTAAGTAGCGAACTTCTACGGCAGCGGCATTACGACTGAAAGTGTAGGGCATTAAAAACTGCTTCTTTTATAGAAACACGCAGGAGAAAAGCAATATTCATCTCTATGGAAGCATTCTTAAACAAATACCCTTTACAACCATGTAACGTTTCATCACTTTTGGCATTCACGTTGATTTTTAATTTCTGAAGTAAAATCGGTGAAAAAAAGGGCTTGCTTTATGGGAAAATTGCTTCTCAGTTTCAATGATACAAAATGTTATTTTCAATGAAATCTCATTTGAAAAGTTTAATAAGTGCTATTGAAGGTATTTACGTGATTTGAAAGTGAAGTTTTGTTTAATTTCAGCCACTGACCTATTTAAAACGTAGATTTTAACTCTCTCTCAATGCTATAAGCAGAGCCTGCCACGAGCGGCCGGCCGGCTGACTTTAGCGCCCTCTTAAGTGACAAGTCTTTTGTGCAATTTAAATAACGCAGCACTCGCTTTGCAGCAGACCAGTGAGATTCATTGTAACAATGATTAAATTGACTGAGATATGATATCGCATAGCTTATATCTGTACCCGTGCAAACACTTAAATACATGAGTGAACCTATGAGTTCTCTATAAGGAAGATCACTAGTTTCTGTATCAGAAGCACCAGATTTGGTTTGGTTTCCAAAGGAGTACCAATGGGACGTGCATCGTGCATACCATATTTCTTTGCAATCTCACTGATGTACTGCTCTTGGCTAAGATTCATTGTACCATTCTTCTCATCTTGCCTTACTTTAATACCTAAAATATAAGAAATTGGTCCAAGATCTCGTACCTTAAATTCATTATCAATACAGGTATTCAATGACTTGATCTCATACTCATCATTATAAGCCACAATGAAATCATCCACATATAACGCAATAATTACCATACCTTGGGCTTGTTTCTTAAAGTACACACAGGGTTCATCAGCACAATGTTTGTAACCCAATTTGACAAGAACAGAGTGAGCTCTCTAATTCCACAAACGAGAAGATTGTTTTAAGACATAAATAGATATTTTAACATGCAAACTTTATGCTCTGAACCTTTCTTGAAAAAACTTTCTGGCTGATACATGTAGATCTCTTCATCTAACTTTCCTTCGAGGAAAGCAGATTCAGCATTCCAATGTACCACCTTCAGGTCTGTTTGGACAGCCAAGGCAAGCAGCATCCTTAACGTGCTGTGTCGAACAACAGGAGATAAAGTTTTTGTAAAATCTACTTCGTACCTTTGGGTGAAACCCCTGGCCACAAGTCTGGATTTATACCTTTGAATGTTACCATTAGAGTCTCTTTTTACTTTGGAAACCCACTTACTACTGACAACATTCTTGCCCTGGGGTTTATCAACTAGATCCCAGGTGTCATTTAACTGAAGTATCTCCATTTCTCTTTTCATAACTTGCTCCCTCTTAACCCTATCATGCATGGACAGTGCTTCCTTAACTGTACTAGATTCAGAGTCATCAGTGCGAGTAAAGTATGTCACATAGTCAGACATGTCTACAGGCTTTTGTTGGCGCCTAGGATACCTTTGATTACCTTCGGCATCCCCCTCCATTGGCTCGTTGACGATGGAAGCAGAGCCCTCAGAATTACTGCAAGCTGAATCTGTTCCACTAGGGACATAGCTTAAATCAGCCGAGTCAACAGTCTCAGCCACACCAGCACTGCTAATGGATGATACGCTTTCAAGTTCCGAAATGCACTCTGCCCCATTCTCTGAGTTGTCGGGTTCTGCCCCACTGTCAGTGGGAACTGAGATCTGCAACATTGCAGGGTCATTAATCTGCAAGGATGGGCCAACATTACCTGGAGACACATCAGACACCTCCTGGAACACATCTTCAAAGAAATGTGCATCCCTGGACTTAACAATTTGATGAGTAACAGGATGCATGAATCTATAGGTTTTACTGTCCTCACAATAACCACAGAAAACGGGGTTTTCACGTTTAGGATCGAACTTGTTTCTCCTTTGATCAGGGACATGAACTTGTGCTACACAACCAAAAATTCTTAGATGATCCATATTGACCTTGTTACCAGTCCAGATCTCCTCTGGAACTTTACCTGGAATTTTTCTGGTTGGGGGCCTGTTTACAAGATAGGCTGCTGTATTTATTGCTTCAGCCCACATGCGTTTATCTACTTTAGACTCGCTCATCATGGCTCTACATTTATCAAGTAATGTTCTATTCATGCGTTCAGCTACACCATTCTGCTGTGGAGAATAGCCAGTTGTAGTTTGATGCTGAATACCTTCTGATTGAAGTAGCCTCTCAAAAGCTTTGCTACAAAATTCACCACCATTATCAGTGCGTAGGACCTTAATAGATCTTTCACACTGATTGTCGACCTGTGCCTTGAAATCAATAAAGCAATCAAAAACATCACTTTTCTTAGCAAGGAAATACACAAAAACCTTTCTAGAATGATCATCAATGAAGGTCAAGAAATAGCGAGCATTGCTCCAAGATGGAACTGGCATAGGCCCACATAAGTCTGAATGAATAAGATCTGGCTTATTTTTACATACAGTTTTACTCTTACTTGACTTAAATGGTTATCTAGCTTGTTTACCTTCAGCACATGAATATCAGTTTTTAAAGCCATTATCTGAGAAATTAATTCCATGAGTGAGACCATCTCTTAACACCTTCATGCTGTGGTTGTTAAGATAGCCTAGTCGTTTATGCCATCAATATTCTGAGTCCTCTGTACAAATATTACCTTGAGCACTGAGAGCATTGACTTGGTAAACACCCCCCACATTACTCGCAGTCAGTGCTACATTACCTGTAGCAACAAAGTTTTCACTATCATAAACTTCACAAGTATCGTCGTTGAATACCACAACAATACCCTTTTGAGTAGCAGCAGACAGAGATAAAAGATTAGCAGTGAGACCAGGAACATATCCTACAATGGACAAGGTTTGTGAAATACCATTTTCTAATTGAACAGTTGCATTACCAGATCCTTGGCCATACAATTTTTGATTGTTTGCTGTACTGATCTCCAGCAGTGAAGTTCGCCATCGCAGTCTTGCTTGAACTCATATGCTTAGTAGCACCAGAGTCAACGAACCAGGCCCCTGTAGAGGCCCTTGTACTTAATGCCTGTCCATCGGTTGCCAGCATCATATTGTCTTTCATCGACTTCTGTTGAGTTGAGCTCTGCATCTCCTCTTTCCTGCAATCCCGCTTCCAGTGTCCTGGCTTCTTGCATTTCCAGCAGAAGGGCTTTTCATCGTCTTGTCTTCTCGTGAAAACAGAACAGAATCCTCGGATGGCTTGGAAGTACTTTTCCCACTCCAAGTAGTATCGTGTAGCAACTTGGTTCGGACTGTGTCTGCAGTAAGGTCTGTTCCGGAACTTTCCAGAGCCATAATCATAGGCTGAATCTCATCTGGTAGACCTTTCAGCATAAGAGCTGCCACAAACTCGTCGTCCAGTGCCTTATTCATAGACGCAAGTTGCTGAGCAAGTCCCATAACCTCACTAACATACTCACCCATCGTCTTGTAGTGCTTTAATTTAACTTTGCACAATTTCTTCAAGATGACGATCCGCCGATTCACTCCTTTATCTGAGTAGGCCTTTTCAAGAGCTTCCCAGACTTCCTTCGCTGTCTTACAAGGCATGACGACTGGGAAAATTGATTTATCCACCATGAGGTTAAGTCTGGCCCTAGCCCGACTTTCGTCTTTCGCTTTCTTCGCGGATGTTGTAGTATCTCCATCCGGGTAGTTAACTATACAGCTCCACAGATCTTCGAGTCTTAGGACGTTTTCCATCTCGAATCGCCAATCCACATAATTTAGACTACCTCGCAGCTTATCTATAGCTAAAGCCCTGCGCGGATGCGGATATCCGCGGATATCCGCAACATTTTTCGCCGTGCGAATATAGTTTTCATGGCTTTGCGGATAGCGGATAATGTTTGGAGTAAATTTGCGGATAGTTTTTAGAATACAATCCGAACTTGTTGATTATCATGGGGAAAGTTGGATAATTGTGTGCACCTATGTTTTTCGAGTTGGTAGTACAACTAGCAACTCAGTTCCCTGCTACCCTTAAACTGTCATCGTACCTATCAGATAGGGACAGTCAGCATGATGCCAGTTGCTATGTGTTAGCCGTGAGGCTTGGATGAAAAAACTTCACACGTTGCATGTTCTGTAGCCAGCAAATAAGAAGATAAGCCTACAGTTGTGATTCAATTATTTAAAATTAAATTTTGTTTTCAATGCCAGTTTTTACAGTGTTTATGCATGTGTTTATTTTTCAATAGATTAGTTTACCGGGACTCATTGAGTTACGTTTTAAAAGCAGAGTGGGGTAATGGTGCGCAGAACATAATGATACAAGTAAATACAACGCGAAATTAATGGCAAAATATTTCGTGTTTGTTCTCCAGATGCCCAGCAGAAAATATGCAGAAATCTCTACGTGCAATTGGGAATGATGGGAGGAAAATGAGGGAAGTAGGGAGACGTTTCAACATTTCCGAGTCAACCGTACGAAAGCAGTTGCTGCAAAATAGGCTTGTTCTACCTCGTCTAGGCCGTAAACCTGTTTTTACCAACGAAATGGAGTCACAATTATCCGAATACGTTTTGACATTGGGAAAATTATTTTACGGCTTAACGCCCACCAAGCTTGTCAGACGGTTTGCGTTCAAGTTTGCAGAGGAGAATAAGATTCTCCATAATTTCAATAAAGTTAAAGATCTAGCAGGCAAAGATTGGTTGTATGGGTTCTTGAAAAGAAATCCTACATTAACGTTGAGACAACCTGAAAAAACAACCCTAAATTGGATTGCCTCCTTTAATACTGACGAAACGAAGATATTTTATTCTAATATCCAAAACTGCAGAATTTTAGTATCATTGCATTGTTATGCTATTGTAAAAAGCATTGGAATATTCCAATGTTATGCACAATGCACGTTTCAGCCAATTCACATTGTATTATTATGGCTTTCCAACATTCATCCCATGCGCACAATTCCCCAACCCATGCACATGATTACCCTGCAGGGTGGGTAATGGTGCGCAAGTGCGTATTTGCGAGTTTTTGAATTATAGTCCACCTAATGTATTTTTGAATTAAATTTGTTTCTGCACATCGAATATAGAGTTACTAAGGCTCCCTTATTCATAACTGTAGCTGTGTTTTCTATTATGAGACAATCACAAGACCGATTCTTGCTTAAGTGCGCACAATTCCCCCTCCCCCCCCCCCCCCAACTATCCCTTAATAGGGCCCGGATGTTCATGACTTTTTTTCGTTATGTTTTTTCTTGACAAATGTAAGATGATGATTTGCGCTAATTCCATTCAAATTATGTCATTAAGGATAATCAACACTCCGAACTAAAAAGGGTTGCAATTCTGGCAATGTAACATTCATTTTAAACATAGCACATGACATACATAGCCTAGGGGAACCACTTTCTGCTCAAATGTCTAAAAGATAAAGTATACTGTAAAGCAACACATTGAAAATATTATTGTAATGCCAGTAGATTCGGATAACAAACATGTGGATAACAGTCGTGCGGATGCGGGGCGGATGCGGATAACAGTCGTGCGGATGCGGATAACAGCCGTGCGGATGCGGATAACGTTTTGTTTATCCGTGCAGGGCTCTATCTATAGCCGGTAACGAGGTGCTGGTTGCAGACATGTTGATTTCGATACGTAGCGAAATTCACAGTTCATATAACGAACAGTCTATCATACGCACATTATATTTGCACGGTGGATTCGTGGTCGGGCCCATAACCTGTAGGATTACGAAGCACACAGGCAATTGAAATGGAACACACGTTTAATGTACTTGACATTTACTAGAACAGAACGAACAAGGTGATACAACATTCTTTTATACACACCATAACAAAAACAAAAGAGAAACATATCTCTATGGAGCAGGTTTACTGATTAACAATGTGACCAACACAAACCATGGTCACATATTCCAACACATACAGCACACCGGGCGCACTGGCATGCTGGCTGTACACCGACGTCCTTCTGGCACATACGGCCTTACAGCGATAGTGGAGAAAGACTACCGTATTTCCTCGCATAATTTAGCCTATCGTTCGTGGAAAAAAGTAGGATGCGACGATTATACAAAGAATATTTAAGATCAAAGAAGAAAACCACAATTTTTAAATATATACTGTATCATTATTTGCAGAACGCTTGTGCACTTTCTTAATATTATAATTATTTGTTTATTAAGTAATTCCGTGTATTTCCCTGTCATCAAGATCACCTTATAATTCTTGTATTTTCTCATTGTGGACAACACGTGCGTAACATCAAGCACGGGTCTCTGTTGCGATGTTTCCACGGAAGTGGCTGATGCTAGACAGACACGGGGTGTCCCTTGCGTAAGAGTGCGCCAATAGCAGTCGGGCCTGTTTTAATGTCGGCGAACAGGGGCTAGCAGCGCTTCGTACGGCGGCTTATTGAATCTCGTCATTCCGAGGCCAACTCACGGAAGCGACAGATCCACACAAGTTTCACTCCCTTGGAGTGACATTGAACACGATCGCTGTTTAGCGTGCCGTGGACCAGCAGTTCATAGCCTGCAGTCCGAGAGACAGGCTTCTTTCTTCTGACAAGGCCACGCCAGATTATAATCTTGGGAATATTAAATGCCATTTTTGGTCCGTATTGACAAATATGATTTAATTCATTGAACAACCTCCGTCAAATCAATACAAAGTATGTGCGTTATAACGCGCTAAGTGTGGTACATGTTTCGAACCATAGGATAGCGGTTCTTCTTCAGCCACATTATATGACATAATTATATAACATTACACACAAAAACATTGAGCAAGATAAAAAAACAACATCATGCATATACACAGTCACTCATAAAAACACATAAAAAATTTGATCAACTTAGACACATTAAAAATTTTAAAAAACTTTTGAAAAGTGATATTGTCCATTATCTTCTTGTCCAAACATTCTTCAGTTGTTCGGACTTATTGTCATATCCTGTCCATTCAACTGTCCTTTTCTTAGCTCAGTTATGTTGGGAAAGTTGTTCATTATACCAAGGTGGTGCCTTGCTTATATAGGGACGAAAAATCGAGAAAATATTCCCAGTGAGCGGCCCAAAATAAACAGAAAACTGAGAATTAATTTAATTTGTATAATTGAAAATTGAAAATGGGTAAATAACTTTAAAATAACTTACTCAAAAAATAAATCTTTGATAATTCCGGGTGGCAAAAGATTAGTCCTCTGTTGACAAAAGAAATAAGCTAGATAACACCGCAAAATAGATCAACGAGAAATTTGTCGCGAGAAAACAATGGAGAGTATCTTACCTTGTAATGCCTGCATGTGGCCTGCTGGCTGGAGCCGGCCGTTGCAACTGAGGAGCTAGGCCACGGTGAGGCAAGGTCAACAGAGGAATGGAGGGGTGGAGACCCGCTGCTGGGGGAAGAAATACTAGGGGTGTAGGGTAGAGGATATGACCAATAGTACGCATACATCTACGGGGGCTTTTTTATACGTTTAATGTTCATGACGTAATTTGTCAATGTTTCATATTGAACCCTTATGATACATGCTGTATAATAATGCTTCATGTTAATTTTATTAATCCTATTAGGAAGACATATTTGGTGCAGTTGAGAAGGCTAGTGGACCTGGATATGTTGCAAGATATTCGGAGCGAAGAAGCAGTTGAGGCAAGGTAGGTATTAATAGCCAGTTCCTGGAAGTAAGGTGCTTGAACTTAACGCGTGGCTTGCAGTCTTTGTCAGGACGGATCAGGAGAGAGAAGGGAAACTCGGAAGGATGAGAGATGGAGATACTCTGTGGCGTCAAGAAGGCGTGGCGAGGTGGTTGTATCTAACGTGGGGAGCTTGAATTTAGCGAATCACAGAGAGATGCCAGGCTGTGGCGCAAAATTGTGCGTGGGTTGAGAAAGCGCGCGAACTGTGTTCTGATTAATCGGCCGATCGATTTGAGATCTGCTGGGCAGGAATGTGACCTGCGTGAGAAATGATGAAGAATGATACCTTACCCGAGCCAGTAGCTCATCTGCTTCGATTTATAATATTTGTGTTGTCCCCTCCACCGAAGTTACGCCAGTTTCGTATAAATGTGTCCTTGATGCTAGTTGGAAATACACTATATTGAGGTCTCTGAGGAGACGAAGTGCTTCCCGATGACACACTATCTTGAAGTTTCTGAGGAAACGAAGTGTTGCCCAACGAGACACTTATTTGAAGTAATTAGAGACGGAGTAATGTCTGTTCGAGTCTCAGTGGAGGCTAAGTTGTGGAGTCTTGTGGAATTATATATTTCGAGTTAGACCGTGGGTCTAATCTCCATTAACTGTGTAACTATTTTTCATACTGTAAATATGAAGAGTGCGTGTGTAAATGCGTGTGTAAATAGGGTTTTATTGTAATTAGGGACAGTCGACGGTATAAATTGTAAACGGACTGTGAGTGAAGCTAGTCGCTCATGTTACAAGTTTAGCAGGTTATTCAGCATATATTTGTATTTGAACATTTCATTTTCAAGAAGGCCAAGATGTTGACGACGTGGACCTGCATTGGGATGGTAACCATGGAATCATCTGTCCAGATGGTTATGGAGGAGTAGAGAGGCCCTGTTGGACCATGTCGTGTGACGTGAGCTGAATCGAGTTGCAGAAGGAATAAGTACCGAATTGAATTATTTCAATCGTGTAGTTAGATTTTGGACTGGGAAATGTAAATAGTTTAATTTATATTTTGTTCGCGTTTGTTTCGATTCTTCTGTTGATAGGGTTTGTACCGACACTCATATTTTAAAATGTAGAATGTTGCGTGACTATTGTTTGATTTTTATTGTGTAAATATTCAGTGTAACGTTAATCAAGTGCCGCGTGTACTTGAGTGTATAATTTGTTTTTACGAACATGAGTTACGGGTCGTGTGACAAGTAAGACTTTTATAGATCTGATTTAAGAATAGAATGGGAGGAATCTTGATATTTTCGCTAGCCGTTTGGATTAAACAGGCGTATTTTTATTTGATTTAATCTTATGTTTGCCTTTGCAATCAATTTGAAGGGAACCGTCTGTTCTCTTGTCTTGTTAAGTACATTAATTTTCAGATATTTTTTTTCTTCGGTCGAATCTAAATTCTGATGCGCTGCGTGTGGATGGAATTTATGATGTATTTTTTTTATCAGGGAATGTCAAACCCTGGTGGTGCGTTGTGTGTTAATGTGTCATGTGTCAAATTGTGTGATTTTATGCGCGGAGGAATTTGCTATGGCTTTCCTTGTCTGCTGCTGTATGGGCGTCAAATGGTGCTCATTGTGAGACTCTGATCGACCCCGACGAGGTTCTTCAATTCCGTGGGAATTAATGGAACTGATTGGTATTTTTTGTGACACACGTGGTATTGCTTCGATTCTTGGCGCTATGCGACAGGCACACACATATTATTTTACTGATGTTCAGTAAAGAATCTACGTTCCTGGTGCATGCCTCAGCACTGCATTGGGATATTTTTGTTTACGCACTGGGTTATTGACACTGGCCGGCGAGACATCCACCAGCCGCAGATCTAGATAAGACACGCTAATTAGCTGAGGGGACTGGGTTTCTCGTGACCTAGTTATTGAGTGTGCCTGTTTAGTTGAAACTTTGATAATTTAAAGGGATATTGTTCACGCACGGAAGGTAATCTCACGTTTTCGTTTAAAATAAATTATAGTGTTGGTGTGTATAATTGCCACTGGGCAATGTGATTGTGTTTGATTTTCCTTGTAATATATTTGATTTGTTTGACACCATGTTGTGTGTCCTTGTAAGGTGACAACGGTCATCGGGTGATGTGAGTCGAGTATAGTCACGCGCGTTCGTACTTGTTTTTGATTTATGTGAAGTCCTGATTAGGCATTGTTCGTGTCTTTGACACTTGATAAAGATTCCGAGCGGGATTCTCAGTTTTAATTTCGTAAGGCTAGCGAGTGTCTGGTATTTATAAATATATGTTTAGTTATAGTTTTATCCCCAGTACCATGTCTACCTTCTCTTATACGGACCCGCAGCTTGTCGAGCTGTTGCCTATGGTCGCGGGTCGCGTACAAAAATAACTTATTCTTTTCTGTGTCCTCGTCACATCGCCACACATGATTTGAAGTGAGAGCAGGACCATTGACGGACTGAAAACTTGTATAATCTCGTCAGAGAGATGTTGTATGATTTATTAATTAATTAATTTGTGGGTGTAATTATGGGAGTTGTTTGTTTATTGTTTTTATCTGAAATTAAATTCATATAATAAAATCTTGGCTTAAATTTTCTTTCTTTTGTGATATATTTACCTATATTCCTTGTCATGATAAGCAAATATTTTTAGCAACAACGGTATGGACCGAAACATTTCCCTGAAAAAGAGTCTCATTATGCTTCTTTACATGGGTGCAATATAAAATATTATTGTCAAAGTTAATTTCATTTAAGTTGTGTGACGGATTAATTCTTAAAGCCTGGTCTATTTCAAGTTGTTCCAAAATGTTTAGCATGTCTCCTTTGCTACAATAATGCAGGATTTCCAGATCGTTTTCAATTTTAGAAAAACTGTGGTTATACTCTACCATATGATTGTTAATGGCCGAGAATTTTTTATGCCTTGCCGCGTTAAAATGCTCGTAGTATCTTACATTAAAACTACGTCCCGTTTGACCTACGTAGTCCACAAGACAATCTTTACATTTAATTCAATCTGTTTGTTGACAGATCCAGAATTGAATAAATAATTCATTGTAGTGTTAGCTGTTCTGTATGCAATTTTTATCTCATGTTCCCTGAATACATTAGTGATGTTGTGCGTCAGTTGGTTAGTGTACGTGAACGTAGCGTAAGACATGTCTTTTTCACAGGTTGCAATTTCATGACGGGTTTATTTTTAATTTTGCACAACACAGAATCGACATATTGCCTGCTGAAACCATGGGCCCTCGCTATCTCATGTATAGTGGAAAGCTCATTATTCCAATCATGTTCAGATAGAGGTACATTAAGGGCTCTATTAATGTAGGCTCTGAACGCGGCTCTTTTGTGACTAGCTGGATAGTTGGAGTCTTTCCTAATGGTGGAATGCGTTTGAGACGGTTTCCTGTAAATTTTATATCGCAGTCCCGTAGTGTCTCTGATAAGAGTCAGATCAAGAAAATTTTTGGCCTGCTTAATTTCGGATGTTGTAGTGAATTTAATGCTATTGTCAATTTGGTTGAGCTCTACTGTAATGTTAATATTGTGGACTTCATTATCTATTATTAGAACACGTCGTCTACGTATCTCACCCAATAGCTTATGCCCTTTATTTTACTAATACTATTGTTTTCCAGATGGTCAATGTAAATATTGGCCAATATTCCGGAAAGTGGGGATCCCATAGCCAAACCTTCTAATTGTTTGAAAATTTTCTGATTAAACGTAAAGTAATTGTTTTGCACGGTATAGTTTAGTAAATTCATGAATTCTTTGATCTCTTCTTGAGAGAGCCTACTGTGAGTTTTTAAATTATTTTCTATTAAGTTCAAGGTAGGACCCACCGGGATATTATGCGATCTTTTGCCACCCGGAATTGTCAAAGATTCATTTTTGAGTAAGTTATTTTAAAGTTAATTACCCATTTTTCAATTTTCAATTATACAAATTAAATTAATTCTCAGTTTTCTGTTTATTTTAGGCGGCTCATTGGGAATATTTTCTCGATTTTTCGTCCCTATATAAGAAAGGCACCACCTTGGTATAATGAACAACTTTCCCAACATAACTGAGCTAAGAAAAGGACAGTTGAATGGACAGGATATGACAATAAGTCCGAACAACTGAAGAATGTTTGGACAAGAAGATAATGGACAATATCACTTCTCAAATGTTTTTAAATTTTTTTTTATGTGTCTAAGTTGATCAAATTTTTAATGTGTTTTATGAGTGACTGTATATGCATGATGTTTTTTATCTTGCTCAATGTTATTGTGTGTAATGTTATTTAATTATGTCGTAATGTGGCTGAAGAAGAACCGCTATCCTATGGTTCGAAACATGTACCACACTTAGCGCGTTATAACGCACATACTTCGTATTGATTTGACGGAGGTTGTTTAATAAATTAAGATTATAATCTCGTGGAATGTGCTAAGTGACGATACTGGCTGCTCGCGTCGCGGTTCATAGCCCGTAGGCATGAAGATAAGATTACTTTCTTTTGACAAGGTCACGCCAGGTTTAAAAGTCGCGGAATGTGATAAGTGACAAAATGCTGGCCGCTTGCGTCGCGGTTCATAGCCCGCAGGCATAAAGACGAGATGACTTTCTTCTGATAAGGTCACGCTAGGTTATAAAGTCGCAGTAGCATGAGGAACCGATCAGCGCGCAAATACGAACGTGCTAAGTGACGATGCTGTGAGCACGTCACGTGGTCATAGCCCACAGGCACCGAGGCAGGGACTTGTTTCTTCAGACAAAGTCACGCCAGGTTATTAGCTCGCGGCAGTGTGTGCAACTGACGGGCGCACAAATACGAATATGGTATGCGACGATTATGCGATGAAATTTTATAAACCTATTTTAGTGTTTGAAAAGTGGGGTGCGCCGATTATGTGAGGAAATACGGTTTATGTCTGTATCTCTCGCTCGCTTTCCAGTCTCACTCCCTCCCGTACTGCCTTCACTGTGTCAAAGGTCAAATGGTCGCAGTGCGGCGTCCCTTATCTTGCTACCTGTAGTGTCACTTGACATTATTTGATCGTGGGGATATGTAGTGTAACGTTTGACTATGGTTGTTTGTTTAGTTGTTTTCTAGCAGATTTCAAGAATTTACATAACTTTCATCTGCTTTTTATTTGTTCGTCAAGCCATTTACTATGTAGCACTAGACTTAAGGATATTTTTAAATCGATGAAAAATCTGCCGAATTCTATTCAAACTGTTAGCCTCGTGGCTAGCACTCTTGGCTGTCACCATGGAGGCCCGGATTCGACTCCCGGCTCAGCCAAGAAATTTAAATCTTGTCTGAGGGACGGAGCGCGGTGTACTCAGCCTCATGAGGCAAAAGTGAGAAGAGGCGGGTTCGAATCCTACCTCGGCCATTTTGGAGGTGGTTTTCCGTGGTTTCTCACTTCTATTCCAGGCGAATGCCAAGATGGTTCCTAACTTAAGACCATGGCCATCTCCTTCCCGATCCTCATTTGAATTACAAATACAAATACTAATATAGCCATCACAATAACAGAATAACACATAAAAATGTCACACACAAATACACACACAAGTACACGGGACTACATGACCATGGTTGTTATATTGTTTTTGATTTAAGGGGTGGAACAGCAAGGCCATATGCCCCCCCCCCCCCCCGCCCCCCGAGACCACGGTGTCGCAAAGCCCCTAAATGAATCAAAAACATATATTTAAGATTACCGCAGCAAGAATATCCGAAATTGCACGGACAGGCCATACAAGTATTATCTATGTTTGGAGCAACATATGTCTCCGAAATGTTTTTCTCTGCATTGAAACTTACAAAATCACGGCATCGCACTGTGATGTCTGACAATTACCTGCGAAACAGCCTCCGGTTGATTGTTTCTCAAACAATTGAGCATATTTTAAATATGTAAACAAGTTGAAGAAAATTCATAACAGAAATAAATAAAATGTGACCGAAATTGCAATGTCTCAATGACTCCCATGATACATTATCAGTATTTCTGACTGTATTAATGCTAAGGACGCAATCTTCAAGTACCGGTACGGGAAAGAACGCGTGAAACACAATGTACATGTGTCGGACAACCAACACATAGGACGAACTGTTTATTTACATTACGTCCGGTGTGCTAGCGATTCCAGGTTGACTCGGTCAGACTCGCTGGCAGTCAGGGCAGGCAACCCTGCCAAGAGAGGCAGAAGCCAGCCTGGCGGCATGCAGCACAGCATAGCTGGCACGCCGAGCGTTGAAAGGCTGGCCGCCCCGGGTGTAGAAGTTGGAAGGCTAGATTTGTACACATGAGGGAAATTATGGAGGTAATTTGGAAAGTACTTTGGGCTCTGGAAATTACCAGACTATAAATAAACGAATGGAAAAACACTGGGAAGCTCTCGGGCCGGCTCGGCCAGGTTCGGCAACGATCGGACATTTACGTCTGTCAACTGCCTTCGAGTTATACATGATCGCCGCTAGGAATGCTTGGGTAGCAAATAATCCTGGCTACATTACCTATTGATTTGCGGAGGAAAATCACTTCGCAGGCGGTGTATAAAATGGCTGCACAATAGTATACAAACATCCATAAGCACATTATGGTGTTTGAAGCCATATTTCAGTGTTGCCTTAGTAAACAAAAGTTTGATGCTTTTCAGTCGGTCAACACGACTGACCCAATTGAGATGGGTTATTCCCAAATCCTGAAAAAATTACAAGATATTAATAAATACACTTGGATGACCGGTCTCGATCGTCAAGCGATCATCATCAGATCTATTACACTTAGGCATTTCAAGTAATTTTTTCAGGATTTGGGAATAACCCCTCTCATTTGGGTACAATCGTGTTAACGGACTGAAAAGCATCAAACTTTTGTCATCCATAAGCACATTTAAACTCATTGTGGTAGGACATGTGGCTCACATAATTAAGCTCAGTTCGTAATTGTTACCATTGAGTTCACGCTACTGGTTACCAACATTGTTACACTTAGTGTCTGTCCACCACACTAGCCAGACACCATAGTGCTCGGCAAAGGACTTTGTATATTTTCCTGATGTGTCTGAACCATTGGGTTATTGGCAATAAGGATGAGAACTGTTAGTTTCATAGGTCATCAGATTTCCATGCTGAGGAAACTTTTCGCTGCTTGAAAATGAAAGCAAATTTTGTACCAGTTGTGCATTTTTGTACATCCAGTGAATTAGTTCAAATCACCTGCATATTGTCATTCGTGTAGTTAGGTATAACCATTCCTGCCTGTTCTGCCATTCCAGATAGTATGGTAAGACTCTGGTACATATCAGCTAAACATGCTCAATGTTCCACGCCTTGAGAACCAGTAGATCTCGTTGCCGGGGAATTTTATTTAATTATTTTATTCGGCGTGGATCCATTTGATCTACGCCTAGCACCCATTCTTGACGGGATTGTTTTATAAGGGGATTTTATGTTCGACGATGTCGAAATGTAAATATTAGACTATATGTCAGAAAACTGTATCATAATGAGGGTCAATATAGTACTATTTTTCATTATGAAACAGTTCCTCTAGTCAATCAGAGCTCATTCATTGACTAATTAGATAAGGATAGCTTCACGCATGCGCTCAAAATCCAACATGTCGGACATGAATTACACGATTTTAAAGTTCAAATTGGACATCGGATCAACCATTGTAGCTACAATCCCAAACACAAAGACAAAATCAGCACGAAACTTTACGGTAACAAGAAAATACTATGACATATGCAAGAAATTTAAGAATTCACGTCCAGAAGTTAGCAACACATAAATTACCGACATGGAAAGTGCACCGTCCCATATGTTCGCGTAAATAAACTGGCGAATATGAGACAAGAAATAGCACTGTACCTTAATATCCCCAACTCCAATTTCCACACTCCGCATCGCTTTCAAACGACTTCGGTGACAATATTAGTGAATGCTAGGGCTGATCGGCACTAGACATCATGCAGGCTGTAAACAATAGCATTGCCAAGCAAAGTAAATGGTCTCTGCTTTCGAAATCCTTTGACCAATCATGCGCTCTGTTCAGTCAGCAAACCACCCAGCGCACTCTGTTCACTAACTGAAGTTACTGAATCCCACAGATATTTGTGAATATTTATGTTAAAACATATAATAAAGTTATAATTATCGTCGAACATAAACAGTCGTATGCACTATGTACTATTATGTACTTTTGGCCTGGACGTAAAGGCAGTAGACTCAGGTTAGCTTGCAATTGGCAGCACTCATCTGGTAGCACAGTAGGAAGTAAAATTACAAATGGCGACACAGCGTGCCGTGAATTTAAAAGAATCAGTACTAGCATTATTAGTTTCATTTCTGACACTTTTATTTCAATGTATTAGTGTCGTAATTAAATGACGGAAAGTACCAAGTAGTGGCATCATTCCTCCTCTCCAGCACAGAAACATCCTCAGGACTAGACATGTTCTATTGTATACTTAATCGGTGAGGACTGTTGTCAAACAAGCTTTCCGTGGTGATCCTTCCCTCACCTCTGGTAGAAAGTCTTCCCTCACCTTACCATCACTTCCAACCTTTGATTTCGACACCTAGTTCAAGTTCAATGCCAGCCCCAGGACTTCTAACATACAGGTATAGACATTCTGGTCAGACAGTTGAATGCTTCTCTTGTGATTATGTGAAATAAAATTTTCAGAAAATAAAGCTACTGCATTAGTGCAACAATAGTGTTAACACCCATAATATGCATTTACATCCCCTAACATATGTCAATGCCTTTTATTTCACGAGGTTCTAGAAGCACAAGATTTGGTTGATAGCTGTGTAAAATCATGTATCTGCAATTGCACTAAATTCTCAGCTGTACTTATGGCTGATCTCATCCCTCTATCATACAGTATGTAGATTTAATAATATTTCAATGCCGTGTTCCACAGAGGCCTAGAACAGTCTTTCAAGTTACCACCCATGGGTGGCCTGTGAATTGTAATCGGCATGAAACTATGAACAGTAAGAGTTGGTATCCAGTCATAGGTAAGAGACTGAAACAGTACCGGGGCAAAAGGGAATTTTGTCTCCAGGTTTCTTAAATTCGTCTTTGCACCTTGTGCACATCAATGAAAATTTTAATTTTGGATGTTCTTAAACCTATGAAAATCGAGATTCATACTCAAGTAATCCACCAGTACTTAATTTTGAAAACATTTTAAATAACCCAATGAAACAAGTTCAAAAGCAACATGGCACAACGAAAGTGACACAAATTAAAAAGGAAATCTTTATTACATGTCTCTACTACAGGTTCAACCAAATGTAGCGATATTACCCTAGAAAGGGATTTTTAATGTGTCAGTAAATCTACCGACACAGGTCTCTCCCTTTTAAGCAGCCTCAAATTCAAACAAATCTGCTGGGATTTGGTCTCGCAAACTTCGATACAGTAGAAGAACCCTACCGAATATGCCAAAGAGTCAGCCCAGTACCAACAGAAGTTCTGATAACATTTAAAAGTTTTGTTCCATACACGTGAAATTAGCTAGCTGGAGTATGATGGTGACAATCTCAAAACCATTCAGGCAGAATACGATTACAGATGCATACAATCACCAAAATACATGGTGAATGATGCAGATGGAAAAAGAAAAAGAGATTTACAACGCCAAAATTGTTAAAACTCATCCTTCGTCCAACACAAAATTCGTGGTCTCCATGTAACATTTCTAATGTCAAGGTTTATTCCAGGTTTTGGACAGGTATAAATATAGTCAAACTTTTCTCCAGCACCTTCAGGTTGTCCAGGTTGGTTTGCTATCCTGAGCACAACAGCATAACATTGGAGGTTTCACTTATCAGACAGCAATATAATTCATTATGTCAGGACAACCCGATTCAGAATTGTTTCCATCCACCCACTTCTCTCTCTCTTTCCTTTCTTTCTTTTCCTTTTCATTTTTCTTCTAGACCAACCAGCCCCCTAGACAGGTCAGCCCTGAGGATAACTCCACAATGGTGAGTCTGCCACAGCCTTCACAATGTTTAATTTTCACAAACAGTAGTGTAATTATGAAGTTAAAATATGAAAGAAATAGAGACAGCTTTGTCTTATGGTTGAAAACGAGTAACTAGCATTCCGTTACAAATATTATTAATGTTATTGATTTTATGTCCCTTTTAACTACAGCAGCTTTTCGAGACAGGAATTTGAGGATCCTTAATGTGCCAGTAATTATATTGGCACGGCTCCTTCGCATTTGCACACCCTCAAATGCTAACTGGCTGCACCAGGATTCGATCCTGCAACCTTAGCACAGCAGGCGAGAAAATTACCGCTGAGTCACACAGCCAGTCGCTTTTCGTATCATCAATTTCCGTTTTCCAGCCTAGACCGGGTCGGAGCAAATATGACACCCCTCCGCTTTACTCCGTCTGTCCACCATCCTTCTGCAACCACTGAACTCCACTTCACATTTCATTCTCTCACACTGTCCTTCACCAAATCCATCCACCGTACTCTAGGTCTACCTCGTCCTCTCTTTCCCGTCATCCGTCTCTCCATCACTTGTTTCGGCATTCTTTTATCATTCATCTTTTTCACATGTCCATACCTTTTCAATCTGTTCTGCTCTAGCTTATCATTCAGCTTCAGTACATTCACTTCCTTTCAAATGTCTTCATTTCTGTCGCGGGTCCGAACCCGAGACCTCTGTCCCAACACTGTAGATAGTTATATGAAATATGGTATTCATATCAAAGCTAAAAATTACAGCTAGAGTGCGAAGGGTATCAATCTAATTTATGAGTGGATTCATGTATGTAAATGGATTGATGTAAGAACTATACGGAATAGTCATAATTTAGGCTTAAGAAATATTAAACGATGGTCAGCATGAATCAATTGATAAGATAACCCTTGTATTAGTTATTCACGAGATGTACTATCATGCGATTAGTCAGGGTCCAAGCGACCAGGCTTGACTCACAGGGAGTCACGAGGTTGACCTCCGAACTATGACTGTGGTGGAGCAAATCTCAGGTCCGCTACCCCGAGCAGCACTATTCAGGGCTCTAAGAGCTCGGCGCCAAATGCCCCTTGTATCGAAGCGTTCACAGCCGACTTACCCCTGGGTAGTGGCGTTTCAAAGTCCGATTCCCAAAGAATGGGAATCTGTGCATAAATGACCTGTCGTCAGGTCATACTAGGTGAATCATAGCAGGTCAATCATTCGAGGTCGATCAGAAGAGATCGGTCACGGTCATACAGTGAGGCTAGTCCTCGATCTCAAGTAACGGATCTATTGTGATCTAGCAGTCGGTCATTCAGACAATGACAGGGAATCTACAAGAGCTGTAGCAAACAGCATATTAGGGACAACGGTCCAGTATCTCCAGACAGTCATCACTTCGATCCCAGGGCAGGTCAAGACTTGAATTAATTAGTCTACGAGAGTACCAAGTCAAAGGGTACGCCAGCTGACCATGCACATTCAAGTAACCATTCAACCTTGTACTGTATATACAGGGTGATTCTTATTAACGTTTAAAACTCTCTGTAGCGACTTAGATGGCATTGAGCCAAGTAATTTGATATAGGACACTTAGGGTCGCAAGTGTCCGGAAATACCTTAAAAGTGAACCACAACTGTTAAACATATGAAGTCATCAGGTGGCGGCTCAGCTCGAGCGGTCAGGTCCGTGCACTCTTACGCACACCAAAGCATCCAAAGCAAACGTTGAATATCATATCACTCTGGCTCCGTGTCTGCGTGTGCGACTCGGGCGCGTGGGGTTCGAGGTTTGAATACGGGGCCTACCCATTATTTTATTTTTCTCTCTCTTCTCCTTTCAAGTAGAAGCAGATTGTTAGTTGACATTATGAACGCTTTGTATTACGAATGTGATCGGAATCGTTCGGGAATTTTACACTGGATTCGGTAGGATGGGGCAAAATTAGTAATTCGACAAGAACTGCTGTACTAGATAACAACGGTTTGAGAGTTCTCAACCACACCGTTCAATACAGTACATCAAACAAGAGTTGAAAATGAACCGATTTTCAATCCATGAGTTTGCAGACATGCACCTTTGTTATGGTGTTGCAAATTCGAACGCACTTGCTGCAAGGCGGCTGTACCAACAACGATTTCCCCAGCGCGTTCTGCCTCGTCACGTGACCTTCGAATTCGTGAAACGGGAGCTGTGCGCGTAAGTAAGCAATGTATCCTAAGTGACTTTTGGAGCTCACTCTAACATGTTTTGTAACTGGGTTGTTGCCTAAAACCCCATCAGTTTACCGCATTCTTGATTTCTGATACAGTCATCGTACGTATGGGTTGTTAGCATTGAATTGCTCCTTTCAGGTTAACGGCCGTGCAGGGGATGTTGGGCCTCGTGCGAGAGTAAGGAACCAAATGGAAGAAAATTTATTGGCGCATGTTCAGCAGCATCCCAAAACAAGTACACGCCGAGCCGCAGGCCAACTTGGTGTTTCCCAGTCAATGGTATGGCGTGTGTGGAATCAAAGCGGGCTCAAAGTCTATCACAAAACGAAGGTTCAAAAGTTAAACGAAAGGGACTATGCGTGTATAAAATAACTTAAATGTTAGTCTGGTAGCGTTAATAACTACAATAGAGTGTACACTGATTCTACCGGATGCTATCGTTAGGTTTATTGCACTTAAATTGCATAACAATACCGGTAACAAACATAACACGAATGGAATACTTAAAAAGCGACTCAACTTAAAACCGTCGCCATGATGGCCTGTCCTACATACGTTCATTTGTTTATGCTGCCAACATTAAGAACCAACACTTCCTAAATCCTGTCCACCTTGATCTGACAAGATCATCTATTTTTCCGTAGGAAGAGGCACCAATTAGCTTAGAGGACGCTGTAACATCCCCTAGATGTTTTTACGTCCAATGTCCTCACCAGTTCATCCTTCCCAGGATAAGGCCTTACCACACCGCCATCTTTCACTGGAGAGGTGGAATGTTCTCATCCTTCACGAGCACAACAGTGCCGACAGGAACATTAGGTTGCACTGTTTTCCACTTCAGCCGCTGCTGGAGACCACTCAAGTAGCTAGTGAACCATCTCTTCCACAGATACTGCAAGAAATGCTGCAATCTCTCCCATCTTCTTAACTGAGACATTGGGACATCACTCAAATCGGGTTCAGGAAAGGATACTAGTGGAGAACCCATCAAGAAATGGCCAGGTGTAAGGGGAAGAGGATCGTCAGGGTCATTACTTAACACAGTTAAAGGCCTTGCATTCAGACACGCTTCTATTTGATACAGCAAGATACATAACTCTTCATAGGTGAGTAAATTTCATCCAATGCGTCTGTGATGATACTTGAAACATTTTATATTTGCTTCCCAAAGACCGCCAAGTATGGGAAGCCAGGTGGTATGAAATGCCATCGGAACTGTTCACTGGCTGCAAAGTTTTCCAAATCTTTCCTGGAAGATGGAGACGAAAAGAGACCTTGACTTCTGCAATTCCTTATTAGCCTTGACAAAATTAGTTCCATTATCGGAGTACATATTTAAACATTTGCCTCTACGGGTTGTGAATCGTTTCATGGCTGCTATGAAAGCACTGGATGATAGACTGGAGACCAACTCGGTATGTATCGCCTTAGTGCACATACATACAAACAGAGCAATATAGCATTTTGGGCCGATTTACTTCTAACAGATCCAACCTTCATCATAAGAGGCTCGGCAAAGTCGACGCCCACATTTGTAAATGGACGAGAAACTTGGACACGAACATCGGGAAGCTGTCCCATCAACTGTGTTCTTACCGCTCCCTTCAGTTTGACACACTGCAGACATTTGTGAAGAATAGGTCTGATTACCTGCCGAATTCTTGGGATCCAATATCGCTGACGTAAGCTGGAGATAATCAGTTCTGCTCCGGCATGAAATAAGCGGTAATGTTCTGCTCCCACGATGAGGGTTGTCAGATGATGTTCTGGAGGTAAGATCGCTCGATGCTTGGTTTCATGTGGCAGAAACGATGTATTCCATCTTCCCCCTACTCTTAATACCTCTTCTTTGTCGAGAAATGGATTTAGGTTAAGAAGACGGCTGCTCCTCGATATCGGTTCTTTCTTCTTTAGAGCATCAATCTCCTCCTTAAAAGCAGAACGTTGTGCCATCTTGATACAGATCTTCAAGGATGCCTTCAACTCATCGCCACTCAAAGTTCCAGTCATTTTGTCAAAATGCCTGACGTTGTATATGAATCTTCGACAGTAGGTACAACCCTAATAAGTTTACTAAGACTTGAAAACCGTTCAATAAAATTGTCAGAGTCTGTCAACGATATTAAGGTTTTAGAGGTAGAATTTCTTTCTTCTGGCCACTCATCCTTATGAATTGTCTGGACTTGTTTGGGCCAACAGGACTGTGACTGTTTCAATCAGGCTGCACATTGCCACCATAAAGACGATTGTCGAAGATTCTTGACCTTAAGACCTCGTGAAATTAAATTCGCTGGATTATCTCATGATGATACATGTCCCGAACAACTATTCTCAGTCAATCGTTGGATTTGCGATACACGGTTTCCAACAAACGTCTTACAACGTGACGCTGGAGAAGACAACCATCCTACAACGACCATCGAATCTGACCAATAAAAAGTGTGAGAAATGTTAAGTCTCAAGATGGGAGTGGTTTTCTGTACATGTTTGGCTATGAGTGCAGCTGCACACAATTCTAGTCTGGGAAGAGTGGTTTTCTTTAAGGGAGCCACTCGAGACTTGGCACACAGCAATTTAACATATATGTCACCTCCTTTACTGACGCTTCTAAGATAAATACAGCATCCGTACGCCTTCTCACTCGCATCACAAAATGCATGCATCTGTATTTCCTTCGAAACTGGAGAACTTAAAACAAATCGATCAATCTGAATATATTTGACATCACATAGCTGAGAACTTAACGCACACTAGGTACCTCTCAACGATATTGGCAAGGGTTCGCCCCATTGCAAATTATGCGACCACAATTGTTGCATAAACATTTTAAGACCAATAACGTAAGGACCAACGAGACCAATTGAGTCAAACACTGAAGCAATTATTGACATCACTTGTCGTTTCGTGGGAACATTCTCCTTAACAGTCGACTTGAGGTCCTTAGCTGCAATAAGAAACATGTCTGATATTGGGTGCCACAATATTCCCAATGTCTTAACACCTGATTTCTTATCCAATGAAACTGGCAATTGAGTTTCCCTGCAGTCCAGCTTCAATCAAGGCAGGAAGATTGGAGGAAAATTCTCTTAATGGAAATCCAGCATTCAACAGAATATGAATTAACACTTGCTGTAATTGTACTGCCTCACGGACATTCTCAGCTCCAGTAAGTATATCATCCATGTAAAAGTCTTCCATCAACACTAGAGATACAAAGGGATTTCTCGTTTCTTCTTCGCAAGCCAATTGTAGCAAACACCTCTTTGCTAGGAAAGAACTTGGTACTATTCCATACGTCAACGTTCTTAATTCGTAAATACGAACGGGTTCCTTGGGATTGGATCTCCAGAGGATGTGCTGGAAACGCCTTTGATCTGGACATATTAGTATATTTCTGTACATTTTTTCAATGTCGTCCGTGAACACCACTGGATGAGTTCTGAATCTTAGTACTATTGAATACAAATCTTGTTGAAGTGTGGTGCCAGATAATAGTAAGTCATTCAGAGAGCACCCGCTAGACGTTTTGCTTGAACAATAAAAGACTACTCTTAACTTAGATGTCGTGCTTGATTCCTTAAAGACAGCATGGTGAAGAATGTAATAGATGTCCTTCAGATCCACGTCTTGAGTCTCCTTAACTTCTTTTATGTGATTTAGCTCGTCATACTCAGTCATGAAATTTTTGTATGCTTCAGCCAGAACAGGTTGTCTTGCAAAATGCCTCTCCAGAAGATAAAAATGACTTAATGCATTCTGATGAGACTCTCCAAGATTACTTGAATCCTTCTTACTTCTTAAATGGGAAGCTTACAACAAATCGTCCATCTGCGTCACGTACTGTGGTTTTCTGAAAATGCCTCTCAAAGACATCAGTTCCCTTCAAGTTGCTCGGAACATCCTCTAATTCCCAGAACCTTGTTAATTGCTGATCCAGTGCTTCGTTAAAAAGGAAGAAATTTTGAGAAGACCCACGAACATGAGAAGTTGACTGAAATCTGCCAGATATAAAGTAACCCATCTGCGTATCTTGTAAGACTGGCCAGTCACCTTGTCTGGACCTGCGATCATGCTTCATAATGTCGAAAAACACTTCTGCTCCTAACAAAATGTCGATATTTCCGGGAATGTGAAATTCAGGATCGGCTAGCTGGATATCCTTAGGGAGGTTCCATTTTCATATTTCTATGTGTCTGGCAGGTAGGGAATTAGTTACTTGACTTACGGCAATACCAGACAATGAACACCAGCATTAAACTCGGAAATCCTTGACATAATTGACAACTTAATACAGTATTTCGATAGATGTCTAATTCCACTTATTCCTTCAAATGGGACATGATTTCTCGATCTTGTTAAATTCAACCATTGAACTAATCGTTCCGTCATGTAACTAGATTGGCTACAAGAATCAAGAAGGCAACGTGCCTTATGCATTACTCCTTTCGTGTCCAAACCGTGTAAGATAGCTGTTGCCAACAATACATTAACATTCTCTTGGCCTTCAAATGAACAATAGCTTCCGGCTTTGATCTCCGTTGACCTGACATTTGCTTCATTTCCGGGAGTGAGTTGGGATTGGGTTTCGTGAATAACATGCATTTCCTTAACATTACCATTTACAGCATGGAGTAACGAGTGGTGTTTCCTCTTACACGTACAACAAGAGCTACTCTTGCACTGTGACGACTTGTGATCATTGCAAGAAGGCAGTTGAAACACAGATTCTTAGACTTAACAAATTCCAACCTCTGTGAGATAGACAAGTCCTTAAACGTGTCACAATGATATACAACATGTGACTGATTACAGTATCTGCATTGCTCGTCTGTGCAAACATAAGATTGGGAAACCCTGTGGAACCCCCTGTCTTGAACTTATTTGATTTAACCTTAAAGTTGTTAGTTGACTGTCAGTTTACGCTCACTACTTCTAATGCCTGACACCTTATTTCCAAAAATTCATTTAAATCCCTCCAGTCACAACCCTTTTTAGATGCTGAAATCATTTCAAATTCCTTCTTGGTCTTACTATCAACGTTGTTCAGCATAATTTGGATAAGAACCAGTTCAAACAAGGAGACATCTAATTGAAGTGCTTCTAATGCAATCTTATTACAGGCCATGTGATTTATCAATCGCCTGAGTTCAACTGCGGAGTCTTCACTAACAGATGGAGGAGACAGCAATTCATGAACATGTTGTACTGCAATTAATCTAGGGTTATCATATCTACAGTTTATCAACTCCCATGCAACAGTAAAATTATCATTTGAGACGGGAATATTCAATACAAGTTGCATGGCTTCACCCTTCAATGCTGAAAACAAATAATGTAGCCTTTGAACACCAATAAGAGAAAGGTAATATCCTACCAAGCTTTCAAATGTATCCTTGAAGCTAACCCATTCCTTGAAATCGCCAGAAAACTGAGGAATTGATATTTTAGGTAAATGCACATTGTTCACTGCTATACCGTTTGAAATTTTATTTCCAGATGTGCTGACATTTTGAGAAGATTGTGTGGATTTAGCCAAGGCCTCTAACTTTCCTAATACTGTATAGTAGACATCTTCAAAATTCACTCTAGCAGTTGAATGATCTTGAGCTTCCATCAATTAATTCTAGATCTAATTGTACTCTTTCGAAATTTTCTGTTAAACTTGGTAAATCCCTTAATCTTCCTTCTACTTTAATAGCATCTCCTTGTGTATCATAATTAGTTACAAATGTCTGCCTGCATGTTAAAGATGCGATATATATTCCCCTTTGCTTTACAAGGCCCTTAATTGTAGTACAATCCATTGTGAATCTAAGGTTAAGGAATAGACAATAGCAGATGACTTATCTTATTGCTGAACATCAATAACCTTTACGTAGAGTGACAGCTGATTCCACTGGTTCTCAGTTGTCCACGAGATGGCAGCGCCGCGCCGCATCAACCCGGTTTGAACATCACACATATCGTTATTCACTCCATATTTATTTCGGTACTCCAGTGTGTATGGGAAATAATCACACCATCGTTCTAACCAGTGCACAGACCACAGAACATTCGTTGCACTTTAAAAGTTCTACGAGATTAAATTATCAGTAACAGTCCCTCCTTAACAATCCCAGTTGTGAAACGCAACAGGCATCCAGCACAAAGAAAGATAGTAGTGTGGAAAGTGGGGAAGCTGCTTCCAAAAGCTAGTTGTGAGCCCCTGCGACCTTGGAATGGCGAGTAGTGGGGTAGTGTTGGTTTTCTCAAGTCGCGCTCGTGCTTGAATATGTATGCCTATGTTGGGAAAGGGTTAGGTGGTGGGGGAGGAGTAGGGTCGAGTGAGGGGTCGTTTAGATGGTATTTTTTCCGCCCTATGTGATGGTGAGGTTATATTTTAAAATGGGTGGAATTTGGAAACGCCATTTGGGGTAAACATGTTGTTTTGCCATTTTGGCGATGAGAGGTTTTGTAAGAGAGCGGGCTTTTTTTAATGATTATTTATAAATGAGTGTTTTTAATATGTATTTAAATAAACCCAAAATAATTTAGTCATCGGCTTTTTACTATCTCCCTAACCAATAATCGGATTTAAACATATGAGGTGTCGTAGGACTCGTGGTGAACTCCCCTTTTCTATGGGCGGGGTATATCCACCCCAAAATAAAAACTACCCTTACCCGGGGGATGAAATAGTATTTTTTGTATGCCTACGAACTTGGCGGTTTTTGTAAGAGAGCGGGCTTTTTAAATGATTATTTATAGATGAGTTTTTTATTATTTATTTAAATAAACCCCCAAAAAACTAATAGGTCATTGGCTTATTACTATCTCGCTAACCAATAATCGGATTTAAACATATGAGGTGTCGTAGGACTCGTGGTGAACTCCCCTTTTCTATGGACGGGGTATATCCACCCCAAAATAAAAACTATCCTTACCCGGGGGTGAAAGAGTATTTGTTTTGTATGTGCGCACACGGACGGCTTTTGTCAAAAGGACCTAACTACACGTTTGTTAATATTTTCTGAACCCCTGATGGGATTTTGCCATAGGCAGTATCCTAGCCCTGGGGGGTACGCCCCGTTTTTTAATGTATGATTCGTTTTTTGTCAAAAGGGCTTAACTACACTTTTGTTCATATCTCGCGAACCAATCATGCTAGGGACTTGTATGAGTGGTCCTAGCACTTGGGGCGACGTCCCCCTTTGGGGGGTGAAACTACCTCCCAAAATTGAAAAATCCATATCTTAGAAACTAAGAATCCTAAAATTATGTGTGATAGCTTAAAAATAGGGGATGATATGGGCTTTTACCTCGATTGGTCATTTCACTCCTAAAACAGTAAATAGTGATTTTACGAGAAAATAACCTGTTAACCCCTCAAGCCGGTTGGCCGTACACTGTACGTCCGCTGGATTCTACTCGTCCAGCCGGTTCGACGTACCACAAACGGCCGGTGCAGGCGGAAGTTAGAATGCCTATTACACATGAACCACTGCTGCTTCGCGGGATCTTTTTGCACGTTATGAACCGAGACGTTGTGTACTTTCATGCCATCTCTGTTTCATAATTAGAACTAATACGAAGTTGACCGATATCCGTTGCTTTTTACGACTCATATCGATCAGCGAAAGAACATGAAACGCGCTCTATTGAGTTTCAAATTAGTTGCTTAAAAGGTATCACGGTCTCTCCTGCCATCTCGAGAATGTTTTGTGAACTATGTCTAACTTGACAATTTATGCCACTTATGAAGGGGAAGCACCGAAAGCAAATACTAGGTAGTTATTTTTTTTGCTTCGTAGGCTTGAGGCTACTCAGTCGCAGATAAATAATTGCCGGGCTGTCTCATTATATTACGGGTGCAGAGATTATTCGTTTGATAGACAGTATTGGAAGTGATGTATAGGGAAGCGATATTTTCGGTAGTGATACGGACTATGCACACATAGCATGATGTTATTGGGGAAGTGGCAGAAAGCGGTGATGAAGAAGAAAAGCTTACGCTGTAATAACAACGACCGCTGTTCAGTGTTTGTGGCGAGAGATTCACGGGTATGCCGGGAAAAGGAAAGCATTTCACGTCTGTTTTAGATTCTATTTTGCTATTTTTTCGACGACAAATTGATTGAACTAATTGTTTGAGAAACAAATATGTACGCGACAGAATTTATATTTGGCACGCCCTTGAAACCAAGGTCGCGCGCCAGGAAGTGAGAGTCAGTGACAGGGGGCAACATTTATGTGTTTTAGGGGCTTGTAACGTCGATGGGGAAAATGCAGAAACCTACCCTAAAGAGGTATTTCACCAGGGATTAATTTTCAGAAACCCCTAGCCTATATTCCCTCAAACAATGCCAAGCGACAGGCTTGAACTAATATTGCGATATTTACATTTTGTTGACAATTCTACACGGGATACATATACGAGGCCTAAAAACTTTTCAAAATTCAGCATTTCCTGAAAATTATACCCGAAAATTATGTAGATTGAGCATTATCATATCTTGTTTTCATTGTAAATATACCTGAAACAAATACCAAAAGTGGAACTTATCGAATTGTTATATTTTTGTAAATATTGCGTGTGATCATGGACAACCCTGAAAAGCAGTCGTTACATATATTACTGAGAAACATTGGACATGTTATCGGTAAGTATTCCTAAAATTTTCATTACGTTATATTTCGTAGATTTTGCATTATTAATTTGTTACCTTGTTGGTGTCTATACCTCTGCTGAGCTTCAATTTAAATACCGCCGGTAGCTTAAAAATAGGGGATGATATGGGCTTTTACCTCGATTGGTCATTTCACTCCTAAAACAGTAAATAGTGATTTACGAGGAAATAACCTGTTAAACACTTAAAAATTATAAATGAACCGATCTTTTGTTTTTGTTGAAAAATAGCAGGGGGGTGAAAACAACCCCCATATTGAAAAATCAATATCTTGGAAACGAAGAACCCTAAAATTAGGTGTGATAGCTTAAAAACTAGGCCATGACATACGCTTTTACCTGGATAGGTCATTTCACCCCTAAAAAGTAAATAGTGATTTTTCAGGGGGTAAAAAGTTGTTAAACGGGTAAAAATGATGATTGAACCTAGATGTTTGGCCCCTTAAAACAACAATTATCATCATCATTATTATAAGACCTTTTTTTTATGAAAAATAGAAGGGGGTGAAAACTACCCCCAAATTGAAAAATCGCTACCTTGGAAAGGAAGAACCCTAAAAATAGGTGTGATAGCTTAAAAATATGCCATGACATACGCTTTTACCTGGATAGGTCATTTCACCACTAAAGCAGTAAACAGTGATTTTAAAAGGGGTAAAAAGGTGTTAAACAGGTAAAAATGATAATTGAACCTAAGATCTTTTGTTTTTGATGAAAAATAGCAAGGGGGTGAAAACTACCCCCAGATTGAAAAATCGATACCTTGGAAACTAAGAACCCTAAAATTAGGTGTGATGGCTTAAAAAATATGCCATGACATACGCTTTTACCTGGATAGGTCATTTCACCCCTAAAACAGTAAATAGTGATTCTACAGGGGGTAAAAGGGTGTTAAGCGGGTAAAAATGATAATTGAACCTAAGATCTTTTATTTTTGATGAAATATAGTAGGGGAGTGTAAACTACCCCCAAATTGAAAAAAATCGATATCTTGCAAACGAAGGACCCTAAAATTGGGTGTGATCGTTGTAAAATAGGTGATGACATTCGCTTTTACCTCGATAGATTATTTCACTCTTAAAACAGGGAATAGAAATGTTACGGGAAAAAGGTATTAAACATCTAAGAGCATAAGCGTTTTGTGAAACCATGCTTTAATGGACATGTGTATGGAGGATTATCATTTTTATTATTATTATTATTATTACTATTAGGTAATTATGGATTAATGTGTGTATAGATAACTAACCAGTGGGGAGCGTGATGGCGCAGGTGCTTAGCTGCTCGTCTTTATTCGGACGGCTGGGGTTCATATTCCGGTGACAGCGGGGTGGAATTTTCACCTGAAAAATCACGTGGCATCAGGAAGGGCATTCGGCCTTAAATCTCCGGCCAAAACCAAAATGAGCCTGGTTGGCTCCGGCGACTCAAAATAATTGGGTAAAGCCGAAAAAATAAAATAAAAAGGCAACTAAACATTAATAGTAAGACGACACAAGCGTCTTTGGGGTGTCGTCTTTTGAGTGTCGTCGTAAATCCTTACACGTATCACAATGTATAAAATAGGATTTAAGACGACACGGGAAACACGTTTCATATTCATTAAGTCCGTTATTATTAGGAACCATTTTCTGCCAACAGGTGCTTACTGCATATGACAAGGCTTTACACTCATGGTTAGTCAGTCTTTCTTGCTAAGGATCCTCTATATACCCTAGACAAGGCTATACATGTTAGTTCTGAACACTTAGTGTTAATTGTGTATTAAAATTATATGCACAGCTTATACAAGCACGTTTTGCATGCAGTCAAACTTTGTAAGACAGTTACATACAACACGCAAAGTATGTTTCCGCTACCTAGCGGTGGATATGAGTACTCACTGGTGATATCCGAGGTTAACTGATTTGCTCACACATTTGCTCTCATATTTGCTCCCATATTGGCTCCCATATTTGCTCCCACTTTTGCTCCCATCTTGGTTCCCATATTTGCTCCCACTTTTGCTCCCTAATTGGCTCCCACTTTTGCTCCCATATTGGCTCCCACATTTGCTCCCATGTTGGCTCACACATTTGCTCCCACTTTATTTGCTCCCCATAATAATGCCAACTCTTATAACTATAAGCAGCAGCAAAATGTAAATGGAATAATATTTCTGATAATGTTCAAAACAAAAGTCCTGAGGTCTTGGGTTTGAATTCCCAACTATGGTTGTCAACCAATGAGTTACACTACAGAAAACTTTTATTTTTATGTTGTGTTGCATGATAATTTGCCCATCTCGCGGTGTAGTGACAAGTATACTTGGGTGTTATCCCTGAAGTCTTGGGTTCCAACTTAACTATGCCCAGAATTTAATTTTGATCTGGGAGTTGAAAGGTTAGGTTAGGTGAAGATAGGTTTGGTTAGGTAAAGTTGGGTCAAGATAGGTTAGGTTCAGATAGGTTAGGTCAAGTTAGGTTAGGTTAGGTCAAGTTGGGTTAGGTTAGGTTAGGTGAAGTTAGGTTAGGTGAAGTTAGGTTAGGTTAGGTGAAGTTAGGTTAGGTGAGGTAAGGTTAGGTTGGGTTTGGTTTGGTTAGGTTACGTTGTTAGGTTATCACTAAGTTTGTTATGTCTACTTGTTTTAAAAATAACACCACTTTTGCTCTCATATTTGCTTCCATATTTTCTTTGCACTTAAAACTATCTTGACTTGTGTATTTACTGTTGCTGGCATATTTGTTGAAATATTTGTTAGCATATTTGCTCCCTCTTTTTATATTTGCTTTGCTCCCACATCTGATCCCATATTTGCTCCCACTTTTTGGTTACAGTTTTTGCTCCCACATTTGCTCCCACTTTTGCTGACACATTTTACCCCCAACTTTGCTCCCACTTTTTGCATGTATATATGCTCCCACATTAAACTATTGTTGTTATTACCAATTTGTCTTTACTAGAGATTAGTTTATGCTTGACAGTTGATATGGAAGTATCAGTGACTAGGTATGGTAAGCCTTATGCATACTATAAAGGATATGCATATATTGTGAAACGAAGCAATAAAAATGGAACTGTTATTTGGCGCTGTTCAAAGCAACGATCGAAACAGTGTCGAGTTATGCTTAAGACAAAACAATTGGACATACTTTCTTCAAACAATCAAGATTGTAAACTTAATAATCATGCTAGTCTAAATGTAAGGAAAACTCAAACCAAAGCAAAAAACCAAGTCCAAGAAAAATATAGTGCTGCTAAAGATAATATTAACCTCAAGTTTAATACAGAACAAGGCACTCATGCTGCTAGAGAGTTGTTTAATGAGAAACCTTTAACACCACCTGTAAAACCCATGTTGAGACACACACCCACATCTCAAAAGCCCTCAACCCTATCAGAGACAATATACCCCATCAAAAAGTTGGTGGGGGAAGGTGATGGTGATAATAATAACATAACAATGTTAAAGCACTCTAGCACATCTAAAAAGAAGCTTTCAACACTATCAAAGGCAACTCAAACCATTGAACAGACTGTGGACACAGGTGGAAATTATGATGGTAAAGATGACGATGATGATGATCATCATTATGAAGATGATTATAAAGATGAGGATGATAATCATGATGATGGTGATAATGATGAACTGATTCCCGAGTTTTTGAAACCATTCATAAAAAATAGCAAATGGAACGATCCTCATATATTAGTCGAACGTCTACAGCTCTTGCATGCCTGTAAATAGGTTGGTCATATTGGTTATGAGGAAGAGCTATTAAATATAGAAGATGAACTTCGTAAAGCTGCTATTATTGTGTGATGGGTCAACGTAGCAACTCCCCCCATCCCCTAAAAATAATTTTCAACAAGTGTTATGTTTACAAGAAATGATAAACAAAAAAGAGCTGTATTCTGTGTGTCTATCTCTTGTAATAAAATATTTTGATTAAATTAATAAACATAGTTTGTGTATATTCCTTGTTTTCTTGTATGTTCAAGCAATAGTTATAGGGGTTCGAACCCTTGCTTCCTTATATATTTGGAAATTTGATCTTAAGTCAAACGCCTTAAACACTCGGCCACCTGGACAGTTACTGATTTAATTAGTCTTGTTGGACATCAGTGTTTACAAAACTATTCTTTTCCCCAGTATATATATTTGCTCAACCACTTTTTGATTTTTCAATGCAGATTTTTGTTTTGTTTCATTTTTTCCGTAACATTGCAGTTATCAGTATTATAAACTAAGTGTTTAATATAGGGTTAAAGGCATTAAATAAATCACACGCCTTACAGTAGTTGCATATGATGTATAACATCTTACATGTTATCCTACATTCCACCTAGGGCTCTACCTTCTTAATAGTGAACTCTGGTGGTCATTAAAATAGCTACTTGTAAAATAATTCCAGTGGTAAATCCTGTTAGCAAATATCATATATTAAATATTTTCACGCCATAGAACGACAACTTGAAAATCATTTATTGTAGGAATACCTTTAATAGAATCACCAAACCTTCAAGTATGCAATATATATTCCTGATAGTGTCGTATTATGGTCGATAGTGCCTCGAGTGCTTACATTAAATAAGAATACAGCAAACGTATAAACATTTAATAAATCATAATTGTTTTCATTAAATATCATATAATACATATTTTCACACCAAAGAATGATCATTTCAAGATCATTTATTGTAGGAATATCTTTAATGGGATCTCCAAACCTTAAAGTAAACCATATGTGATAAACATTCCACATAGCTACATAACCGACAGTACGTCATATTATCAATCTGAGTCACCGCGCGCGCTCATTGTTCGTTTGTGTTGCATTTCATTTCTTGAGAATCATCCCCACGCCGAAAAATATATACAGCAAGCGAGAGGAAACATGTTACGCATCAATAATTTTAGAAGAGTTCTCTCAGGTATTGTATGATGACTTTTTTTAGTACTGCATAACTGTTTGTTGACTAGCATTTACTGTTACACAACATTATTTTTGGTAAGTTCTACATAAGCATCCTCATTGTCTGTGGTATAATGTCATGTTTAACAAACATGGTCACACGGTTTTTCTATAGGTTTAAGCCTCTGTTGTATACGATTTCAAAAAATAATAAACAGCTTTCTACAACTGTACTCACTGGTCAATAACCAACATTGTGGGCTAAAATGTTTCCCTCATAGGTAACTCATGTTTGGTTAGTCAATTCTTATTGCAAGGCCAGTCAAGACCTAAAAAATTAGTCTTAACGTATATAACAATCATCAACACCATTATCATTAAACAAATCAAACCATCTTAAGGAATTTATTAAGTTTAATTGCATTTTAGGAATCTTGCAATCATCTTGCAACCTTAAAGAGGAAAGTATAGACAGGAATTGTGAAAAGGAAACCGTTCAATCATTCAATGTCGTTAGTGTAAGGAACCTCAACGTAAGAGGTTATGAAAGTCTATGTGAGGGTGTGGTTTTTACAGCTGAATGCCTTTTCCTGACACCCACCTCAGAGACAAGTTTATGGGAAATGAAACTCAGCTATCATGTTAAATGTGGAGCTCCTAGTCTAGGAGAAAGTCATGTTGAGGTATTTGTCTGCAGGGAATGTGGTAAATGAAACAACAACAAAAAAGCATACATGTAAAGGGAATATTATGGAATTTTCGAGTACATGTAGTCAATTTTAATTTTAAAAAATTGGTTAAATCTCATGGTTTGTACACCACTTGGCTAAATTCGGTAATTTTTAATGAATTTTCATCTATATTCGTCTAATTTTATATGAATTTGAGGTAGTTTGAACCATTCTTAGGTAAATCAATGGAATTTCAATAAATCTGGTAGTCATTTTTTGAATTTTGCTGGAATTTTGTGTTATTTGGTCAATTTGCAGAAAATTTAGTGGATTTTAGGAAAATTCAAGGTAAATCTGGGGATATTTAAGTATTTAACAGGTAACGAGTCACTATTATGGTTGTATTAGAGTGTACCTTTCACCACCAAGGAGTAGGATTGGAGAGAGGAGACCGTCATGACCTGAAGTGCATAGCCATTTATATTGACTTTAAGAATGGCTGTTGTGGGGGATCGAACACTCCTCTTGTTGGTTTTGGGGAAGTGTACTCCATTCCAGTCCATTTTTAAAAGCCACTAATCAGGTCCTAGCATTGGACAGTTGCAAACCATTTGAATATTCTTAACATCAAATGTGCATTTGCCTGGAGTAGAAGTGGGAAACCACATCAGTTTGGTGTATAGAAAACTCACCTCACCTCATCCCAACTCATTGGAAAACGAAAATAATTTGTTTTTTTCGTACTTACGGGCTTGGAAAATCATGCCCATCAGTCCCATGTACTTAACTTGGTAAAATAATCATGGTCATGCACACTATTATTAGCTGAGTATCTAATACAATTTTGCATACCCTAGGACCAGTATCGCATTATAAGGCATGCCATGTGTTACCGTCCTTAAAAGCCAGTGATATAAAACAAAATAGGTCTTTAATTCCACTCCTGGGCGTCATATCTAGTGCCATGTAAGTTGACGATCATGGAGTCCCAGCTGAGTCCGTCATTGCTTCCACTAACTTGTGCCAGGCTCCTCTCTGTCTTCTTTCCTGTCAACCACACTTGCTCAACTCTTGTTCTCTACCGACCCCGACATGATTAGGGTATCCGAGGCCTAGGGAGTCTCTTCCTTTTGCAACTTAATTGGCCCTTGTTTATTTATTTTTTCTGATATCCTACTTGTGTGAGGAGGTAGCCTTCTTTTTATTTTCATGATATTTACTGTCTTTTGCTCAAGCCCCCTCAAGAAGGTAGGGTGTATATAGCCCCACCACTTGTGGTGCACTCTGCATATGGCTACACCCTCAAGGGGCTTACGGCTGATCAGTTTGGAAGTTGGCGACCCCAAGGGATTCCTCAGCTGAGTCCAGTTTTCCTCCTTTCTATCCATTACCTCTGGGGAAGAGCCTCTCCTATTTTACTTTTCTATCTGCCTTTCATGGCTCTCCTTTCTTCCAACTCCCTCAATCCACATGCTTGAGGTTTGAGGGTCACTTTTTAGTCCTTCTGTCCTTTATTTGGTCTATTGTCCTTTTGTTTTCCATTTCTTCTTTTCGTATATAAGTGTGTAGTTAGTTTTAGTTATAGCTTGGATTTAATTTTCATCTTTACGATGACCCAAACCATTGGGGGGGGGGGGGGGTCGATAGGACAGCTTGGTGGTTAAGTTTATAGAACGCTTCTCTTTTTGTTCAAAGGACAGCATGTTGAATTCCTCACTGGCTCATGAATTTTATACTTTGTTCACTTATTTCTCATGGCTTTGAAACTGTCTGTCCGTAACTGGATCATTATTCATTTTAACTTCAGTGTACGGTGTAGGATTGGAAAGGAGGCGGCCATGGCTTCTGAATTACAACTATGTTAGCGTTTGTCTAAAGTATAAATAAAAAAAAGAGTTTGAACATCATGTAGGACATAAACTATTCTTAAATTCAGATTTGTGTTTCACAGTAAGCACTATTATTCTCCGTTGAAAACAAGCCATCCATTTCCTTTTCTAACATGTTAGCTTATAGGTGGGCATTGCTATAGCTTTCATGTAGGGTCATCAGGTAAGGATTCAATTTCCAGTACCTAATCCTCTCATGGTATGGCTCTTAGCCAATTCGTTAACTATAGAATACGTTTCTATATGTTCTGTTACATTATCATTTGACCATCTCACCGTGTATTGGTTAACATACTTGGTTGTCAACCCTAAGGTCTTGGCTTCCAACCCCGACTATAGCAAGAAAGTCATTTCAAGGTTGCAATAACGTTCACTAAGCCTTTGTCAACCTTACCTAACAATTATCTAGTCATGTACTGTATGCTAACACGGTGCAGAGCACGTCCACTATCAAGCAGACGAGTAATATGAAACTTGCTGACAAGATCGCCGTGCTGTTATTACCAAGGCTCACTACACAAACCGAAGCCAGTGTCTCTGTGCAGATTCAACCCAGCGATAGTATGCAAGCGTATGTTTGTTTAAAAAGCATCTTTAATATAACTCCACTGTCACCACAGAGGTCCCGGGTACGATTTTTTTCTAAAGGCTGCAACAGGGTACACTGAGTCTTGACAGGTAAAACTTTTGGGGTCCATTCGTGAACCATGGCAAAGGGTTGGCCATCCTGACTTCTTCAAAACCTTAAACAAATGTTTACTATTAATTGTTAGTTGCCTTTTTTTCTTTTTTCTTTTTCGGCTTTTCCCAATTATTTTGAGTCGCCGGAGCCAACCAGGCTCATTTTGGTTTTGGCCGGATATTTAAGGCCGAATGCCCTTCCTGATGCCACGTGATTTTTCAGGTGAAAATTCCACCCCGCTATCACGGGGATATGAACCCCAGCCGTCCGGGTAAAGACGAACAGCTAAGCACGGGCGCCATCACGCTCCCCACTGGTTACTTATCTATACACACATTAATCCATAATTACCTAATAGTAATAATAATAATAATAATAATAATAATAATAATAATAAAAATGATAATCCTCCATACACATGTCCATTAAAGCATGGTTTCACAAAACGCTTATGCTTTTAGATGTTTAATACCTTTTTCCTGTAACATTACTATTCCCTGTTTTAACAGCGAAATAATCTATCGAGGTAAAAGCGAATGTCATCACCTATTTTTCAACGATCACACCCAATTTTAGGGTTCATCGTTTGCAAGATATCGATTTTTTTCAATTTGGGGGTAGTTTACACTACCCTACTATATTTCATCAAAAACAAAAGATCTTAGGTTCAATTATCATTTTTACCCGTTTAACACCCTTTTTTCCCCTGTAGAATCACTATTTACTGTTTTAGGGGTGAAATGACCTATTCAGGTAAAAGCGTATGTCATGGCATATTTTTTAAGCCATCACACCTATTTTTAGGGTTCTTCGTTTCCAAGGTATCGATTTTTCAATTTGGGGGTAGTTTTCACCCCCTACTATTTTTCATCAAAAAAAAGGTCTTATAATAATGATGATGATAATTGTTGTTTTAAGGGACCAAACATCTAGGTTCAATCATCATATTTACCCGTTTAAACCTTTTTACCCCCTGTAAAATCACTATTTACTTTTTAGGGGTGAAATGACCTATTCAGGTAAAATCGTATGCCATGGCCTATTTTTTAAGCTATCACACCTAATGTTAGGGTTCTTCGTTTCCAAGATATTGATTTTTCAATTTGGGGGTTGTTTTCACCCCCCTGCTATTTTTCAACAAAAACAAAAGATCTTAGGTTCATTTATCATTTTTAAGTGAATTAATCTATCGAGGTAAAAGCGAATGTCAGGTTATTTTCTCGTAAAATCACTATTTACTGTTTTAGGAGTGAAATGACCAATCGAGGTAAAAGCCCATATCATCCCCTATTTTAAGCTACCGGCGGTATTTAAATTGAAGCTCAGCAGAGGTGTAGACACCAACAAGGTAACAAATTAATAATGCAAAATCTACGAAATATAACGTAATGAAAATCTTAGGAATACTTACCGATAACATGTCCAATGTTTCTCAGTAATATATGTAACGACTGCTTTTCAGGGTTGTCCATGATCACACGCAATATTTACAAAAATATAACAATTCGATAAGTTCCACTTTTGGTATTTGTTTCAGGTATATTTACAATGAAAACAAGATATGATAATGCTCAATCTACATAATTTTCGGGTATAATTTTCAGGAAAAGCTGAATTTTGAAAAGTTTTTAGGCCCCGTATATGTATCCCGTGTAGAATTGTCAACAAAATGTAAATATCGCAATATTAGTTCAAACCTGTCGCTTGGCATTGTTTGAGGGAATATAGGCTAGGGGTTTCTGAAAATTAATCCCTTGTGAAATACCTCTTTAGGGTAGGTTTCTGCATTTTCCCCATCAACATTACAAGCCCCTAAAACACATAAATGTTGCCCCCTGTCACTGACTCTCACTTCCTGGCGCGCGACCTTGGTTTCAAGGGCGCGCCAAATATACATTCTGTCGCGTACATATTTGTTTCTCAAACAATTAGTTCAATCAATTTTCGTCGAAAAACAGCAAAATAGAATCTAAAACAGACGTGAAATGCTTTCCCGTTCCCGGCATACCCGTGAATCTCTCGCCACAAACACTGAACAGCGGTCGTTGTTATTACAGCTGAAGCTATTTCTTCTTCATCACCGCTTTCTGCCACTTCCCCAATAACATCATGCTATGTGTGCATAGTCCGTATCACTACCGAAAATATCGCTTCCCTATACATCACTTCCAATACTGTCTATCAAACGAATAATCTCTGCACCCGTAAGATAATGAGACAGCCCGGCAATTATTTATCTGCGACTGAGTAGCCTCAAGCCTACGAAGCAAAAAATTAACTACATAGTATTTGCTTTCGGTACTTCCCCTTCATAAGTGGCATAAATTGTCAAGTTAGACATAGGTCACAAAACATTCTCGAGATGGCAGGAGAGACCGTGATACCTTTTAAGCAACTAATTTGAAACTCAATAGAGCGCGTTTCATGTTCTTTCGCTGATCGATATGAGTCGTAAAAAGCAACGGTTATCGATCAACTTCGTATTAGTTCTAATTATGAAACAGAGATGGCATGAAAGTACACAACGTCTCGGTTCATAACGTGCAAAAAGATCCCGCGAAGCAGCAGTGGTTCATGTGTAATAGGCATTCTAACTTCCGCCTGCACCGGCCGTTTGTGGTACGTCGAACCGGCTGGACGAGTAGAATCCAGCGGACGTACAGTGTACGGCCAACCGGCTTGAGGGGTTAACAGGTTATTTTCTCGTAAAATCACTATTTACTGTTTTAGGAGTGAAATGACCAATCGAGGCAAAAGCCCATATCATCCCCTATTTTTAAGCTATCACACATAATTTTAGGATTCTTAGTTTCCAAGATATGGATTTTTCAATTTTGGGGGGTAGTTTCACCCCCCAAAGGGGGACGTCGCCCCAAGTGCTAGGACCACTCATACAAGTCCCTAGCATGATTGGTTCGCGAGATATGAACAAAAGTGTAGTTAGGCCCTTTTGACAAAAAACGAATCATACATTAAAAAACGGGGCGTATCCCCCAGGGCTAGGATACTGCCTATGGCAAAATCCCATCAGGGGTTCAGAAAATATTAACAAACGTGTAGTTAGGTCCTTTTGACAAAAGCCACCCGTGTGCGCACATACAAAAAAATACTCTTTCACCCCCGGGTAAGGATAGTTTTTATTTTGGGGTGGATATACCCCGTCCATAGAAAAGGGGAGTTCACCACGAGTCCTACGACACCTCATATGTTTAAATCCGATTATTGGTTAGCGAGATAGTAAAAAGCCGATGACCTATTAGTTTTTTTTTGGGTTTATTTAAATAAATAATAAAAAACTCATCTATAAATAATCATTTAAAAAGCCAGCTCTCTTACAAAAACCGCCAAGTTCGTAGGCATACAAAAAATACTATTTCACCACCCGGGTAAGGGTAGTTTTTATTTTGGGGTGGATATACCCCATCCATAGAAAAGGGGAGTTTACCACGAGTCCTATGACACCTCATATGTTTAAATCCGATTATTGGTTAGCGAGATAGTAAAAAGCCGATGACTTAATTTTTTTGGGTTTATTTAAATACATATTAAAAAACACTCATTTATAAATAATCATTAAAAAAGCCCGCTCTCTTACAAAATCTCTCATCGCCAAAATGGCATAACAACATGTTTACCCCAAATGGCATTTCCAAATTCCACCCATTTAAAAAATAACCTCACCATCACATAGGGCGGAAAAAATACCATCTAAAAGACCCCTCACTCGACCCTACTCCTCCCCCACCACCTAACCCTTTCCCAACATAGGCATACATATTCAAGCACGAGCGCGACTTGAGAAAACCAACACTACACCACTACTCGTCGTTCCAAGGTCGCAGGGGCTCACAACTTGCTTTTGGAAGCAGCTTCCCCACTACCACTCTACTAAAGATAAACTTAAAATCTTACCGGCTTTTAGTATGCCTACGGTACCGTATTCACTAGCACAATGTATATAACACTCACAAATCTGTGGGATGTTTATATTAACTTAAAACCATAGCACTAAAGAGATCACCATACTTCGGCTTCGATTACGCCTCTTAATAACATCCGATCAAGGAGGACCAATTTTAATGCATTAAATAACTTAAATGTTAGTCTGGTAGCGTTAAGAACTACAATAGAGTGTACACTGATTCTAACGGATGCTATCATTAGGTTTATTGCACTTAAATTGCATTACAATACCGGTAACAAACATAACACGAATGGAATACTAAAAAGCGACTCAACTTAAAACCGTCGCCATGATGGCCTGTCTTACATACGTTCATTTGTTTATGCTGCCAACATTAACAACCAACACTTCCTAAATCCTGTCCAATGCGGCTCGAATGGAATTTTGTGAATGGTGCCGTCAACAAACCCAACAGAATCTCAATTTTTCTCCACTTGTAATGTTTTACGACGAAGCTAAATTTAATCAGGATGGTATATTTAATTCAAAAAATAGCATTTATTGGTCCAATGCTAATCCACATCAAATGTATGAGCAGGGTCGTCAAGAAAAATTTAGCGTGAATGTATGGGCAGGTATTTTGGGCGACCGACTAATAGGGCCTTACATTTCACCCAACCGTCTAGATGGCCGTACCTATGAAATTGTTTTGAGAGAGTCTCTGCCAGAGCTGCTAGATGATGTTCCGTTGGAAGTAAGGGCTAACATGTGGTTGCAACATGTTGCAGCACCACCCCACTACGCCCGCAGTACGCGAATTTCTTAAACCAGGCATATTCAAATAGGTGGATTGGACGGCTAGGACCTATTCACTGGCCTGCAAGATCCCCAGATTTAAGTCCCCTTCATTTTTTTCTACTGGGGCCCAATGAAGTAACTGGTGTACAACACGCCAGTAGAGGATGAAATGGACCTCGTAGCCCGCATTGCCGCAGCTGCTCTAATAATTCAAGAAACGGAAGGTATTTTTGAAACTGTGTGCCAGGGAATGCTTCGGAGATGCGATGCTTGCATTCAAGCAAACGGTGCAAATTTTGAACAACTTTTGTAGACTGTAGCCATTTCTTTTTCGTTGAAGAATAACGAAAAGTATGTTCTTTTGTTATTGTTTTCTTTGCAGAACATCTGTGATATCTGACTGAGTACAGGTATTCTTTTGCGTTACTAAATGCTTGATAATTTCCTTGTGTTTCTGTTTTGAATGCAACCAATGTCATTGATGAAAAAATACAGGGTATTGTCCCCGTCCGTCGACAGTGGATCGGATGGCCCGTCAAAAAACATCGTGATACACGCCGAAAAAACCGGGATCATAGCATACATAAAAACCTGATCGGAGTCTAGGTGCAATTTGATCACATAAAAAAATGCAGGGGGAATGAGACCTCTAGTGATCTCGGTGTGGTTAAAAGGAGAGGCGTACCTGGGAAAATCAATTTCCCCCTAGATCCATATCAATCCTAACACTGAAAAGAAAATACAGATTAGTAAAAATCAGAAGTGCAAAAGCTTTCATAAAATCAAAAAGATTCCATTTATTTTCAGCCCACAAACCAACAAGTAACAACCAATGAAAATAAAATATCCAGTCCTATCCTACCTCAGGGATTCAATCTAATTTATTACTTGCTGTGGTCTGCAAAAAAAAGTATTTAAAACTCATGTCGAGAGAAAAAGAAATTTAATTGAATTGGGCCAATGAATCTCCTCGGTCCTAACCTTAGATATAATGAAATTAGGACATTTGATAAAGTGACTTCTGACTGAAAATACAAATTTAATTCGAGTCCAACTTGACTGTGAGGAACAATCGTACACCCAGAATGTCCATCATATGGTGCTTCAATTAATGAAATGTGAAATTACCTGACCAGATTACGTCATATTTAGGCTAGACAAATTAAGTTAAGAAAATTAACTCGCCTGGAAATAAGTCATGTAGATCTCCATTCTAACCAAAAGAATGACCTTAAATTGCATACATCTAAGTGCAAATCACAATCAAAAATAATTAATTTTATATACTTAAACAAATGCGTCAGTCTCTCTCAGACTTTCAATCAACTTCCTAATATAAATAAATTTACATTTAATTAAATTGTCTATTTTACAACTATCTTTTCCCGATATTTACAATATTCTCATTTAATCTTATTTGTGGTTAATTCATTTCATCTATGCAGAAGAGTTCTCAGATAATTTGTGAGTTAATTGCAATCACCAATGATCATCCATAATTTGTGTAATGATCAATCATTAATGCCTAATTCGCATGTGTTCAAACAATGAACTATTTGTCTGCAAAAAAAAACTGAACTGTTTACAAGATTCCATGCTTTAAATTATTTATTGACAAATTGTTCATGACATAATCGTCCATCAATTCATGGTTTAACTATTCACAAACTCTTTCCTTTTCTTTTACAAATTCATTCTTTATCTATTTAATTATTTATCATTTAATTGTTTCATAAATTCATCAATTCATCCACGTAAATATCCATCAGACCTTTCTATAATTATGACGATGTAGACAAAAATCATTTATAGGTTCAATAAAAAAAATACTTCAAACAAATTACTTCATTCTTCATTTATGAAATAATCACGTGGTCTTATTCGATAATGAAAGTCCTTCTAGTAAGAAGCCTATTCTACTATGACAATTAATACATGTTGAAATTCTTTCATCACCACGATTCGGTACACTGACTAGTTATCATAACAACAAAAAATCAAATAGTAGGTCCTATTTCAATCACTAATGCCTGTAGTCAGTTTATCATATTAATCCATTTTTTATATTGCAATATTACATAATTAATTATTTTAACTGGCTACCACCTAATAATTCTTCACAGAATATGTGATTATAATTCCTATGATTCATTTTTTTTACAGTTGCGACCACTATTGGTATACCTGACTACATTTTTCTTATATCACCTGTGCACGTAAGAAAGCATAACAACAATATTCTTTTTGTGTTTGAATAACAGAGTCAAGCGGAAGAAGCATGTTAAAAAATGAAAAAAATCAAAGTCAGACAGAAATAATGAACGATCCCAGGAAAATAATTGGGATGCTAATCTCCGTCAATTAGAAATGTGTAATAAAATATCGAAAATAGGGTAGCATGGCTCAGATCTTTCGCGTAGAAAAGAAATATTACTCGAAGAACATTCTGGCCTTCCATAATCAGATTTCAAATCCGAAAAGCCACCACTGTGAGTCTGTCCAAAAGCAGAAATATTCGAAGATTTTTTTAAAATACTATCATTTGAGAATATCGAAGGTCTTTACGATGTTAAGCAATTGTAATTATCATCAAAATTATCTAACGACAATGATCATCCACTTAAAGCTTGCGGAAAAATATTGTAAGTGGATTGGACTTGAATACGTTGAAGTCCAATAACAGCATCATGACCACTAATTGCACCACTAAAATTCACCTAAGTGCTGTGAGCATCTGATAATGATAATGAGACTAAAGATTCTGGTTCCAAAATGCATAATTATTAATCTCAAAATGTATAACTTATTCATTAACTACTTAATTAATAAATTAATTAATTAATCACATGACTGGCATAATATCCAACTAAAATGAGTAGATAGCCTACTCATTCTACTAAAATAATGAAATGTGTGGCTCACCGACTAGTAGAAAAAATGGTTCGACAATTGTGGAAACAAGCCTGGCTTAAATTTGGAGTATGGAGGCGAATACCACATAGATGTTTTCCATCTTCCTTCCATTCTCCTTTCTTCTGGCTCCACATTCCAGCAATTCCTATTTCGCCTCTCAAACCCGGGCCCGGAACTCCCCGTACCTTTCCAAACGAGTTCGGATGCGGCTTTCCACGAAGTCCTCATCTTTCCCTTGGTAGTTAAATCATACCATCGAGCCTCCTCGTGACTGTCTAGTTACCCATGTTAATTGAGAAAAAGTTTGGGTTGGAAAAATTCGGCAACAGAATTGCGCAAGTTAGGAAAAGTCCTGACTCCATGACGGATTTCACAAGTCCCTATATGGTGCACAGTTCTTATTTTATTTCAACAGAACTGGTGATATACCACCCCGTGTAATGCAATGAGTTTTTCGCAATTGATAAATATAATGTCCTGCAATGTTCAAGGACTATTAGAAATGCAACCCGCTTAACACATATAATGAGTGCCTCAACAAGTCCGTGTTCACAAGTATCTCCCGTGACCTCGCGGCTACACGAATTCATGTTATACATCAGCCGAGCGACTTTTGCAACAAGTCCACATATGGTCAGAGATGAATGTCTAAGCTAATGTGGCAAGTCACACTGCTATAAGGCCCACTTGTACAACTCCAAAATACCATGAGTTTGGTATTCACAAAGTTCCAGATTCTAGTTCAACATTTCTGGCCGTACACGATACCGAAACTCTTGCATTTCGACACCAGCAAGTCCCTATCGCATGTGTCAAAAAAAATATCCACGTCGCGCGCGAGACTCACATCTCGGACAACAAATTCAGACTGTCTTACGTATGAGTGGTGACAACTCACCGCTGCACGGCGATAGTCACGTGAACTCCAGCGCTGCTCCCTGGCGTTAACCAGCTCAAGTTAATCCACAGCTGTCGCTTGCGTGACGTAATCGCTTGCTTGGGTATGGTACATATAATGTTGCCACATATCCTTACGCGCGTCCATCTAAATAATATAACCTGGACTATTGGTGTAGGGCACAGTATTTAGATAAAGGAGAATTAAAAAGTACTGAGAGGACTGCACTGTGCTCAAATTTTTAAAATAAAGGCTTGATTTTTTTATGTTTTTTCCTTTTGTTCCTTTTTGCTGTGGCTCGTCTTTGTTAGCAGCTTTAGTACGATGAAAATAATTTCCCGCATTACGAAATGCACGGTACATGTTATTCCAGGTTTTTTTTCGCCAACACAACAGGAAAATCCTTTTTTCCATAGAAAAAAGAAGTAAATGAACAGGAAATAAAGGAAGAGAAATTTCGTATTTCTTGTTTTCTCCACAAAATAAAACACTATACGCGAAAATAAAATGTACGTAATGTAACTTAGCGTGAATATACAGAATAAAGCTGTCCAGTTCGTTATCCATAGTTTTTATTTAAAAATAGTTAGCTTTCTAATGAAATCTACCAAAAACAACGACTGAAGTGTTATTTTCCTGTAAGTGTGGGTTGGAACAGAACAGTGTTAGACTGCGCACGATTACAATTCCGCTTTACGGCACAAAACGCACGTTTTCCTTGTTTAATCTTCCTCTTGTCTCTTCATATTTTACAATAAAATAAGATGACGGAAGAAAGTCGTAATTGCTGAATATTGCGAACATCCGCTTAACAGCACGGTGGCAAAAGTGACGATACGTGATTTAATTAGGCAAAATAAGGACAACAAGTGTTTTCCTTTTTCTGCCCACAGTCGTTTGTAAGTTGTAATGTTTGACAGCAAGAAAGTTTGGTGATACTCGCACAAAAATAAAAGCGGTGCTTCCACTTTAAAGGCGAAGAGAGAAAAAAAGCTGCTGGATATGGCCCGGAATCGAACCTCACGCACCCGAGTCGCACACGCTGACATGGAGCCAGAGTGATATTACATTCAAGGTTTACTTTGGATGCTTTGGTGTGCGTAAGAGTGCACGGGCCTGACCGCTCCAGCTGAGCCATCACCTGATGACGTCATATGTTTAACAGTTGCGGTTCACTTTTAAGATATTTCTGGACACTTGCGACCCTAATTGTCCTATATCAAATTACTTGTCTCAATGCCATCTACGTCGCTACAGAGAGTTTTAAACGTTAATAAGAATCACCCTGTATGTACGAATTGTGGCAACTAGTGTCCTGTGTTAATAAACAATATATATATGAGCAACAATCTACAGTGTCTTCAGTTCCGGGGACCAACCACTCCACGTTCCAAGGCCAATCAAAAAAAACGCTGATGGATAGGGGCCGGAATCGAACCCAGAACCCCACGCACCCCACTCCTTGGCAAAGCTACATTGTCATGCCCTAATAACCGGGTCACGCTAATTCTAGCACGAAGCCAGAAGATCCAGGGGAGCCCAGCAGTATCCAGGGCAGCCCAGCAGTATCCAGAGAAGAGCCCAGCAGTATCCAGAAGCCTACTAAGCCAATAGCAACCAGAGGCCTACTAAGCGGAAGAAGCAGAAGTCGTGGGTGAGTAGACGTAAGTACAATGGCTCCCCCAACTAGTTCTGTTCCTCCAAGTTAGTGATGCGCAACCAGATACAGATCAGCTTAGCATGACAGAGCCTTATATCTCAGTATCGGAAGGGTATAAGCTCACAGGTAAAGAATTTGACGGCACGCAGCCGGAAAGATTAAAGGAATTCATTGTGAATGTAGACACAGCTAGGGAATTAAGAAAGGAGGAAGATTTACCACCATTTTTCAAATATACACTAACTAGAATCACAGGACGAGCCAGAGAAAAACTTTTAGTAAGATGAGACATCGACAGCTGGGAACCACCTAAAGCAGCCTTATTGGAATACTATGGTATACAAGGCACATTAGATTTATATGTGTGTCAGTCATTTCGAAACAATCAGGAACAAACAGAGTCGGTAGCATCTTGGGCGCATCGTATTGACAAAATTGCGTCTTCATTCAGAGAAACTATGCTAGAGGGAGAGCCTATTGAGGATAGACAGGCTACTATGCTGTATTTCTAAAGTGTATGTCGCAGAATTCGTGCAAGGTCTTGCCAACCCTAGAATACAAGCGAGAGTGCATTACGTGCTTTCGGATTGAACTTTCAAATTAACCGTCCGTTGAAATGGGTGTTTAATGTTCACGCCCATCTTCTAGGTTAATGATATTTAAGATTAATTTAGCGGAGTATGACTTTGAAGGAGTACAAGCCAGGCAAGCTAAATGCGAATGCCGATGCGCTCTCCAGAAATCCCGTAGAATTAAGGGAGGAGGCGCCCGTAGTCAGCATGACTCGCCAGGCATTGCGGTCACCCGGCCCGGCCCGAACCCAGAATACAGAGAGAACACTGGGGCGATCATACTCCGAGGACGCAATAGCAGAGGAGTATTCGACATCATAGCAGAGGAATCGGAAACGAACCCAAGGCTGAAGCGGAGCCCGCTCCCGAAAGCAGCTCGCCAGGAAAAGACCCGAAATCAGCGAAGCTGAAAAATAGGCCATCCTGTGAGTGTGTCATAACTCTGTAATATCGGGACATCAGAGCTTCGCGCGCACGTACGAGAGGGTGCGTGAACGCATGAGTTGGAAAGGGATGAAGACGGATATCGAGAAATATATCCATTCATGCCCCTCATGTCATAAGAACAAGGCCACTAGACCAGAGGTCAGAGCACCGATGGTGATTACCGACACTCCAGTGACTGTATTTCAAAAAATCAGCCTGGACATAGTAGGGCCTATGCTATTGACTGAAAGCGGAAATCACTTTATCTTGACATGTCAGTGTCACCTGTCGAAGCTATTAGTCACGATCCCGATACCGGATCAAGAGACGAAGACTATAGCACAGGCGCTAGGTAACCATGTTATTAGTGTCTATGGTATTCCAGACCAGATTTTGACAGATCAGGGCAAACATTTTATGAGTGAAATGTTCAAAGCATTATGTAAAATTCTCAGTCCAACTGTAGACTAGAACGCACTCATAAACAACTCGCAGAGTACTTGTGTCGTTACGTGTGTTCTGCACAGAATGACGGGGATAGGTTCATGCCTATGGCCGACTTCGTGTACATTACGAACAAGCACGATGGTACAGGCTACATCCCGTTCGAATTGGTGTTCGGGAAGAAAGTGAATGATGGAACAATTGAGGAACCTTCATGAAATACCGGTAGCAATCAGAAATTTCATTCAGAGTAAGGAACGCGAAAAGGGATTCTACGATAGCCACCTTTAAGGTCACCTTTAAGGTAGGAGACGAGGTGCTGCTCAGGAATGATGCTCTGAGAAGAGAACGTTCAAAGAAGTTAAGCCCACCTTGGGACGGGCCCTTTGAAATCACCAGCGTTTCCGGTGTCAACTGCAAGTTGGCAGTCGGGAAGCGAAAGCAGAGTCTGAAGGTTCACATGAACAGGCTCAAGTTGTATTTGTAAGCCGGAAACTCGTATCAGTCAAGTCAGACAATAACATTGAGGCCAGTAGGACAGCCTGCATACCGATTGTACACTTGACAGCAATATTTAGTAAGCACAGAAGGTCTGCATAGCGTAGGGACACACTGTTATCTGAGTGTGTACATAAACTTAAGCCGGAATCAGTCAGCTGGAAGAGAGAGAGAGCGGGGACTGCTCAGAAATGTCAACAGGCCACGCAATGACCTGTTACCCGTGTGGGGGCGGGGCCCACTGTGGCATTTACAGCCGCACAGTTGGGATTCAGAATACTTCCACGGTAAGTTCTACCTGTCGTAGGAGGCCACTAACAGATCACGGGTCTGACGACCGTGGTATCCACCGGTCAGGCAGACAAGAGACCAGTGCTGTGAATCTCCACACGGATCCTCATTGGAGAGTTCCTCTCCCCAATTTTAGGGAGTGAGGGGATCCCTTCAAGGAGGATAGCCAACTGTAGCGTAGAACCACTAAGAGCATCTGCATTCAGCAGTACAAGTTAGTCGAAATTTTGAGAATTTTATTTTTGTTATCGAAGTTTAGCCGCATACTCTGAGAGATGCGAGGGAGACTCTAAGCAGTAGAACTCGAAGAAATTTAAGATAGATATAATGCAGATTTTAGATGAGGTAGAGACATAGTTAGAAATCTACGAATAGGTACTGCGCTCGAAATCATGTCTAGTTGAGAGAAGAAGACAGGATGAGGTACGAACTGAGGACCACCTCAGAAGAATGGCATATTTTAAAATTTGGAATTATGGATATAATTTGCAGTCTGGATGGAAGATCATGATTAAATAAGCATTTGGAGAAATTTTCGCCTAGAGAAATATTTTTATTTCGAGAAATAATGGAAATTTTATGACATGGTAATTTTTAACCAAGCATAAATGATTGGAGAACAGTCCTGGAAATCTACACTTTAGTCGAGGTTAGCCACGAGAAACCAGTTTTGAGCCGAGGGAGAGGAAGCAAGGTCGACTTGAGGACAGACACACGCCACGGTCTAGAGTGGGGGAACAGACGCGTGTCGGGGGCGCGCCAGAATTTGTTAATGACCAATGAGAGAACAGTTTGAATACTAAGGAATGAATAAATGAGGTGGTCAGTTTCAAAACGGCCTATGTCCACTTTCCTAAATTTGTGGTAAATAACAAAAAACGTTTTCAGACCTGAAATCTCTACCACACCCCCTGGAAATACTTTCTTTATATGCTTTGTACCATCAGTTATATTTTATCTCAATATTGTCTGCACAGACTCATCAGTTTTGCTATAATATGAGAAAATAATTTGGACAAAGGTCATTTTGAAACTAAAGGATGGACAAGAGACAATTTGAAAACAAACACATTGGACAAGAGACTCTTTGTTTCTAAAATGAAGATAGAAACGTAATTGCTCTTAACTATTCTGCATGGTTAGTATGTAATACGATTGCAATAAAAGTAAAAATTGAGTTGATCATTAAATCGAAGGTTATAGTACTGAAAACAGCTATTATTAATAAATATGCATACAAAAGTCAGGTATTTCTGCTTGTATGGTACTTTCAGAATATAGTTCAGGCTAAGTCTAATAATAGTTGTTTAACACATGGGAAGTGTGTTTGCAGTCCTTATAACTCATCAGCATCCTCCATCATACCCCCCTCCAACTCATCCTCTGACACTTCATCATTTGTATCTCGATTGATTACTGCACTGTAGAACTGCAAATCAGGATTTACCTCCCACCGTTCACCAAAATGAAGTTCCAACAGCCTTTTTACATCAGCAATCTTTGATCCCTTTATTGGGACACCAACTGGAATCAATGGTAAAGTTAAACTTGAAACGTCCACACTTGGTTTAAAAACCTTCTTTGACATTCCTATGCCAATTTGATACCAGGGCTCACCTCTAACTAGAATAGGAGCAGATGGAGTCACGCCTCGAGTAATGACGAATCTCTTCGTTGTTGCACATTTGAAATGTCATTGCCCTGGTTTCTTCATGCTTTGTTGTGACACATGATTCCAGTCGTATACAGGCCATCATTTCCCATTCTGGAAACTGTTCCATGGTTACCGAATAACTCCCAATATCTTTCAGGCGTGATAATTGTGTCAATACCACGGAGTTCAAGTTCTATCCGTCCGAAAGCCCTATCTGGCGGTATGTACGAGTGTCCTGGCACAGGGAAAATTACATGCACTTCCTTCATGTAACGTGGAGCACAGTTTGCAAGCCAGTACATGATCATACATATCATTGAGGAATTTTTGTTCTGCCCCCACCCCACATCCATCTAAGAACATCCGAAGTATGGAGGAGCCTTCAAAATTCATGTTATTTAATCTGTGATACACAGCAGATGAAATCTGTGCTGATCCTTTGGCCCCATCTGCCTCAGCCCATGTGTAAACAAAGACCTTGTCTTTATGCTGCGTGTCAGTGGACGTACCCTCACATATTGTAAAAATATAGATGAACATCTGTCTACTGTAGTAGGCAGCCTGATCAGGTACTGCCCCCGTAAATTGAATTATATTGAGACCACGATGGCTATATTGGCAAATATGAATAAAGTTATGGCTGTCATAGTTGTGACCAGGGGCGCACCCAGACTTTTGGTTTGGAGGGGGCTTTCCTCAATAACATGATTTCAGCTATGGAAGGAGAATGTGTCCATTATTATTCTTGTATGTAAATATTGTTACGGCTGTGAGTTTGTTTCATCGCTCGCCGCATGAGTCACAACTGCCCCAGGGCTGGGCTGCTCTGCCTCAGTGTATTGCGTGCGCCTTATGCAACAGGACTACTAGGACAAAGGGATGGTCCAGAATATTCGTGACTCAGCCAGTGAAGGAAACCTCGAGAAGCCGTGAACCCTGGATGGGTCTAGAAGCATTTATTGAGTCACCGGCCTGCTATATAAGAGCGACCTGTCAAGCAGTTGTGGTTGTGTTTTTCGAGCTAGTGCGAGAGTTTATCCTGAGCGACAGAAGTGTGGTGACTTGCGAAACCCCTAGTGAAGCCGATTCTCTTGACAGCGAGGGAGTGAGAAGCATACAGGGGACTGTCTGTGTTTTGAGCGAGTGTGATTTCACTGAGCGACAGACGTATTGTGGCGAAGTGCCGTACGAGTTACGAAATCCAGTGACATTGTTTCCCAGCTTGTGAACAGCGAAGCAGCGTGTAGCAAGTAACTGTAGTTTGTGTACATGAGGAAGAGGTGCAGGTAGTTTCTGTCAAGGCCACCTGACTCATTAGGACGAATTAACTTCTGTGGTTTGTTGACAAGTGAAAGGGGGCAAGAGCTCTCCATAAGGAAGAGACTTGAGGAAACTGGAGTAAGGCTCTAATTGCTTGTATTTGCTGTTGAGTGGTGTATCTTTCTGGCCGCAATAAATTTAATTATTTCATTTAAAGGAACAATCTGTGTTGTGCTTCAACCCACCGTAGTCCAGTTAACAAAAGTGCCACTGGAGGGGGGGGGCACGTAACAACTGGTGTCAGAAGCGGGATTACGAACTCAAACACAAGCACAACACCTGACGGTCCTGGTTTCAAAACCCGAGCAGGTCATTTTTTTATTTTAATTTTCCTGTGAGTGCATGCCCTTTAGAAGACAAACATCTAAAATGGAAGCGCAATTTGCAGCATTGCTAGAAAAGTTAAGTGGCATGGAAGCCAAGATGGAAGACGGCCAGAAGAAGATGGAGGACGGCCAGAAGAAGATGGAGAACGGCCAGAAGAAGATGGAGGACGGCCAGAAGAAATTTGCCAAGGACCTGAAGGATGACCTGAAGAAGCTGGAAGACGGCCAGAAGAAGATGGAGGACGGCCAGAAGAAGTTAGCCGAGGACCTAACTGCCAAACTAGAAAACGGCCAGAAGAAGATGGAAGACGGTCAAAATAAGCTAGCGGAGGATCTGAAGAGGATAGAGGACGGCCAGAAAAAGATGGAAGACGGTCAGAATAAGTTGACACAGGACCTGAAGAAATTAGAACTGGGTCTGCGTGAGGAAGTCACGGCAGTAGAAAAGAAGTTCGACGCCTTACAAGTGGAAGTTGCCGAGCTGCGCCAACGCCCGCTGATGGGGGTGGAGGAGAAATTCAACGCCTTACAAAAGGAAGTTGCCGAGCTGCGCCAACGCCCACTGACAGGGGTGGAAGAGAAATTCAACGCTCTACAAGAGGAAGTTGCCAAGCTGCGCCAACGCCCGCCCACCGTTACACCGGGAATATCAGGAACGGGATATAGCAGAGTGACGCCCCCTACCTTCGACGGAAAGGTCCCGTGGAGCACCTACTTACGTCAGTTCGAGGCGGCCTGTTCCATAAATAACTGGAACAACACAGAAAAGGCTACAGCTCTCATTGTAGCGCTGAGAGGTGACGCCCTTAACGTCCTTCGGGCCATCCCGACTGGATCCCAGGACTACGCTTCACTGATCGCCCATATGGAGTCCCGATATGGAGTTAGCCATCTTCAGCAGGCCTACCAGATGCAGCTCCGGACCCGGGTACAGAAGAACGCGGAAACCCTGCAGAAGTTCGGGATGGACATCGCACGCCACGTAAGGCTCGGCTATCCAACAGCGCCGGCCGACTTTCTGGAACAGATTGCGACGCAGACCTTCACCGACGGACTACGGGACTCGGACACTCAACAGGCGCTGCGACTCGCGCGCAATAAGTCTGTGGCAGATGCGCTGAGCCACGCACTTGAGTTCGAGACGGCAAAACAGGCATCTAGAATGCGCGCGCGGGTGCGTCAGGTGGACATCGACGAACCATCCAAAGCCGACAAGACCAAGCCCCAGGTCGATGAACTGATGGAGGCGCTAGGCCAGTTCTTCAAGGGTCGCAGTACCACCAACAAAAACGAAGCCGAAGGACATCCGGAGAGGCGGCCCGGAAGAGGACTACCGACCTGCTGGACCTGCCGTAAGAGAGGCCACCTGAGCAAGGACTGCGGTGATCAGCGCCGCCAAGGGTTTCCGTCGGGACAGTCGGTCGTAGGGAAACCACGCGGCCCAGAAAAGCAAGTATCAGCCAGCCTTGGGGGGCAAAGGTTTGCTTGTGCCAGTCGTCAAGTTCGTGTGACTGAGTTAAGGAGGGATAATAGCAGTCTGATGGTCGACGGAGTCGTCAACGGAGAGAGCTGGCCCATGCTAATCGACACGGGAGCATCGAGGATCATCATCAGTCCCACCGTGATCCCGAAGTGGAGAGTGCAACCCACACAAAGGAACCTCCAACTAATAACCGCGACCGGAGAGACCGCACCGGTACATGGCGAAGCATCACTGGAGTTCGTCATTGGTCGACAGGCGATAAAGCATCCAGTGCTTGTGGCTGACGTATCAAATGAAGTGATCATCGGACTGGACTTCATGGACCAGAACAACATCATCTTGGATCTGAGTACCAACACTCTGCACTTCGGAGGTGAGGAACTTGCTTTGCAACCAACTCACGAGGCCGTCACCCCACGACGAGTAAGGCTGAGAGAGGACGTCATCGTTCCCACCAGGACGGAGATCAGCGCTGCCGTAATTGTCGACGGAACTGCTGAGGGAGTGGCGGCTGTCATCGAGCCAAAATATGAGGACATCCAGACAAAAGGATTGTTAGTTGCCAAGACCCTCATCAACACGACGTCTCGGCCGTACGTCCGCCTGTCCAACCTGAACGACTACGACATTACGGTTCACCGGGACACCAACCTAGGAGTCTGCGAGCCTGTTACCTGGATTGCCCGCATCACAGATACGACGGACGGACACCTGCAGACGGACGGTTTGGAAGGTTTCTTTATGTTTATATGATGCAATGTTTTTAAAGTGTTCCCAGGTTTTTAGGGGGGGCTTAAGCCCCCAAAGCCCCCCCCCTGGGTGCGCCCCTGGTTGTGACGTGTATATTCATGACGTAGGCACGGATGACGCAGATTTCATGCAAGTAGGCTGGTTGAGCTGAGATTATTGGTGACGTCATGATTTTGTTCGAGAAAGATCTGAGATTTACGACGCAGTCGCAGGAAACAAGGTATCGTGCTAAGGAAGAAGTTACGCTATTGGAGGAGAGACTCGAACCAATGAACGATAGTTTGGAAGGAAGACGGAGATTGCTGAAACTACGATATTTGATTACTTTTGGCATGCAGATTTGTGGAAATCTATTTTCAGTTATGGCATTGATTTGGAATTTTGAAGAAATTAATTTTGAGTTTTTGAAATTTGAAAATCCGTCAAGTATAGCCAAAGTTAAAACTTCTAGCAATGACGGAGCAACAGGCTATGGAAGGGATGGATACGCCCCTTAAGAAGTTGATAAAAGGTCGTGCACAGGAGAGAGGAGCTCTCATATCTCTCATATTCTCTCATATCTCTCATACCGCTCAGATATCTCATATCTGATATTCTGATAACGCATATATATTTCAGATGTCATAGAGTCATTTTCGAGTGAATAAGTGAAGCAAGTTGTCTTTAGCGTGTGGTTAAAGCCCGGCGCATCGAACGAACACGGAGCAGTTCCATTTTACTCTGTTCGAAACTAGGTGAAGTTGTAACGCTCACATTAACGTTTCTACGAGATAAGATATAAAGAGTTAACTTCTGCCTTCATTATAATTCAATTGGGCAGTACAACATTGAGGTGTGTAGAAGATTTGAACAATTTCACAGTTATACTTTGAAAGATATTGACATTTTAAGGCTGCTGACAAAAGTGATTTTCTCGCCACCTGAGAAGCACTTTTAAAATTCTACATTATACACTACGGCTGACACGTGCATCGCAACCGTGATATTGGAAAATACGTTTGGTAATACAACGATACATTCTATTATGGAACATTATAATCTTGCAGTGCTTTCAATGATTATAACAGAAGTTGAGATGGAAGGCTAAGGCTTTAATGCAATTGGGACATATATCGATGGAGTGAAGTAACAGCATGGAACTTCGTTAATCGTCATTCTACAAAAGCGAGCATGTAGTGAACATCCAACTACACTCATGCATCGTGAATCCATCGCTGAATTATATCAGATGACAGTGGAAATATCATCATACTCCACGATTATGAATATTTCTGCGGAAATAACTGCAATAAACTTCATGGCGAATTACGACTGGAACTTCAAGGAACTTTCAAGAGAGGCCAGGGTGGACCCGGCTCATAAAGAAGAGTTTTGCCAGAAGGATGTCTTTCGTATACTTGGAGCAGTGCAATTTCCGGAGGAGGAATCAGTTCGATTCTCCGAGGACGCTGATTCCAGGTTCGAGGTCGGAGCACATCTTCACGCTGGTGAAATGGAACCAACAGCAGTTTCTTTGAAAACTTTCCTCTAGAACTTCAATCAACAGATAAGGTAGTCGTGAACGTTTCTTGTATTATTTGAGTCATGTAGCGATATCTGAGCAACCATTTCCCATATTTTTGTCCTATCTTTTGCCCCATTTTCTTGATTGACATTTCTGTACTCAGTACACTTCGAGGATTTATGCCTTTTTCTACGATTTGGTGAGACATTGTTATGTCATTGGCATAGTTAAATAATTTTGGATCAGTTGAGACTGATAATTTAGATTCTTTCAGTAATTTGCATATTTTTGTAGTCACGATTTGACTGTAAAGTTAATGATTTGCTATGGCAGATTTGAATTCAGACAGCGTGTCATTTTATTAAAGTAATTCTATTCAGTAAATTACTTTGACCAATTTTCTGTCATCCTCAAGAAAGAAGAATGATTAAATGATTTTAGAGCGTTAAAATCTATTACGATATCGACGATCTTTGAAATACTAGTCGTCTTATGAACATGATTGCAACATAGACATTTATCATTGCATTATAGACAATTTTATGAAATATGAACTTTGAATACGATTTATTGAATACACTATAGTAATGAACATTTGATAGGAATTTTTCTCAATTATAGATTGGAACAATAATGTTTGCATTCCACAGTCTAATTGTATTCTATTCGACTATTTATGCAGTTTAGATGAACTTTGATTGAAGATAGTATTTTTATACTGCGACACTTTGAAGATATTAATCTCAATTTTGATAGACCAGTGAGGAGTGTCTAATCGTATTTGCTATTAAATTTATTTGTGATTGGCAAATTTTTACTTCATATCGATTCATGAATGAAACCCACGAAGGTTAAATAATAACAGACATTAATACAATTGATGAATATAAGAATTTTTGAAGAGGAACAATGGATGTATAATCGTTAGTTCAGTGGACCTGTAAAAGTCGCTGATGAGTAATGCCCTTGAATAATGAAGGAGGTTCCCACAGTTATAAATGAAGTTGTTGAATTTATGAGTGGAGGTTTTTGTATGTAATTTGGAAGATTTTGATGCCATATATATGAAGATATATGATGAATTCCGGGCCTATTGTTGAGCAATTTTGTGCGTTTTGAGCGAAGTATTTTTCCGCTGAATGTATTGTCCTGGTTCTTTGAAAGTTATTCATGTGAAGATACTGTTAAAGTTAACAAGAGTGTTAAATAATTTGAGATGAAGATTTTGAATGGAGGTTACCGTCACAAATATTAATTATAATTATTATTAAACCTTATTAAACCTGAATTTGACATTTAAATATAACTAACCTTCATTGGTCGATTATATCAACACAATTTGAGTAATTATCAACCGGATAAACGTGTGGTTTAATGTATTTCTTGTATAAATAATATAAACAATATAAATATTGTAAATAATTTTGTAAATATCTTTGATAACAATTTGTAATGAAAGGGATTAATAGAGGCGTATATAAAATTTTTAATTGTCGTTTGACATTGTTATAAACAATTTATTATTGTTATAAATAATTAATGAATTTGTTATTAACATTAAGAGTTTTGTTTTTATACTCTAAACAACGCTAATTAAACATGTGGATTGAACAATTAAACATGATTTGGGATTGTTGGAGTAATCCACTGGTGTTTGAATGGAGCATTTAAAAGATTTGCGTGATAATATTTCAGTTGAGATGTGGACATTTAACGTGTTTTGAAAGGAGAGCTAAGCTCTGATGTAACTCGCTTATGCTAGGGTTGAACGGAGGGGTGAGTCCACTTTGACGATGCAGGTGCATTGCAGCTGGCCCGGACAACTGTATGATAGAGGCCAAGGACGTTTACATAATAGCCGTGTGGCTATAAATAAAATGTGAAGTATATAAACACGCAAAACAATTGATATATGTGTCTCGTCCCAAATCCCGTTTCCATTCCAAGTGCATTATTATAATTACGTTATTTTGAGCTTGAGAAAGCTGAAACATTGTACGTAGAGTATACAAGTCCGACAGGAGGACATAGTTATGTGGACAATGACTTCTGATTGCCACGTGGATTTTGTTGTTTTATTTTTGTTAAATTCATTCTTTATGTGAAATAAGTTTGTCCCTTTCGGAATAGAAGGATTGGTGAAACTTACGAATGTCTTGCATTGAAAGATAACAACACTTCAGTGATTCTCCAATATGTTTACATTGGGGAAGTCGTGGTAAACATTTGGGGAAATAACGGTTCGTTTTCTCCACAGTTCTTTTCCAAGTACTCTTCTTTCTATGCCTTTTTCGACCTTCACCCCTAGAACATGATATAATCTTGGAACTTCTGACACTGTCTTCATTGGATTGTTCACTTTCCATTCTGTACGCTACCTCTTCTTTATCACTAACCTGGTAGATTAAAGACAAATCAGAAATTGAATTACCTTCACACTACAATCATACATAGATTTGACTGATGAACTAACTGATTCTTGAATAGTCTGCATGCAAAATAAATTTAGAATTTCAACTGTATTGCCTTATACCATACCTTCTATGCACTATCAATCAAAGCTTCCAACAGTTATTGGATTTAAAAGGTTTCTATTTGAAGATCTTTATCGCAAGAAAAGTGCTACTGTTGATCAACATTCAGACACGTGTACAACAATAACCTATCGTTAGAAAGGAAGATATTGCCATTCCAGATGATCATCAGGTCTGCCACTCTGAAACTTTGCCATTATACAAAGAGAAGTCAATGAAATTTATATCGAAATTTGCTCTTTCTCCTTGGTCTCTAGGCAACTTACCAGACGGACAAGAGACATTTTGAAACCTATAAGAGGTTGGACGCCATTAATGTCATTTAGGAAGATGAGCCATTTTGATCTCAAAATGGATGTATTATCAGGCAGACATTTTTCTATGGACAAGAGCCGATTTGATTCCAATAGCTGTATTTAAGCAGCTTTTTAGGTATTTTCTAGGACGTTTTGATGCAAAGAGATGGTAGTATTATGTATAGGGAAGTTTAAGGAATGCACTGAAACAAAAAACTAAATTTCGACCTAAGGTGGAAAAAGGCCATTTTGAAACTGACCACCTCAAATATTAAAATCATTACTTTAATATTTTATGAGAGTGTTACATATTGAATTCACCAGCAGAGGAAAATAAATTTAACTGGCAAGACGGATATTGAATTAAATGGCTGAGAGAGAAGTTATGTATAAATCAGTCAATTTTCATAGCGGTTGGAGGCTAGTTGACCAGATTTGTGGGGGAAATCTGATCGACGAGGCTAGCAGACGACAAGAGACGAGGCTCTTTCTATTTGGACAGTCGAGGAGGCAAGACGTTATAATTTTTACTCTTCGAGAAGTATACAGACAAAGGTCTTTGTGAACCTGAGACTTCAAGATGAAGCAACAAGCTATCGAAATGAAAAAATAAGCATCATTAGTTAACAGTATCAAGAAGAAGAATTTTTACTGCATTTGAAGAAGAGATATACGTCGTGATATGGTATTTGAAAGTTTCAAGTGAAACATCGAACACGTAACTACACAGGAAGGAAGTCAAAAGAAGTGAGACTTTATCTAGTAAGAATTTCATCAATCTACACAAGAATGTATAAAGAAACAGGTCGGAGGGGAGAAACTACGACTTCACATCATTTAGCGGTGAGGAGAATGTTCTAATTTTATTATGTTGGGAACGTAGAGCTATGCTAACTAGCGAAATCCAGAAATGACCAGATAACATAGCAATATGAGCAGCGAGCTGCAGAACACCGCAGTTTCCGCTCACACAACGCTACAAGCTACTACCAGAGAAATTCACACTATGGAGGTGATTTCTTGTGTTGGAAAGAACACTGCAAGCAACCGACTTCAATGAACATCGAGATCTAAGAAGAGAAAAGCGGGATTCGAGATGGAGAAAGCGGAGAATCTGGAGCTGGGGAGCGCCAACCGCCAAGAGCTGCGAGGGGGATGTGTCATCGCCAAGGACGGAGGAAGCAAGCAGGCAGACGAGTTTCCAGCTGGGAACCGGTTTGGAGACAACATCCCAGGGCATTCACCTGCAGCGAAATCCAGACATAGCCGAGATGACATAACGAAACCAGTCCGCGGAGGCGTGCCGCATACCAGAGACACGGGAGAGAAATTCCATGGAGAGAAACATCATCAGGTCTGTCACCAGCGATCTCAGAGTGAAGGTAGACCAGTGCAATTTTACACACATCTGTAGTTAGTTCCTGTACACGTTATTCCAGAATTTTGACCAACATATTTGCATTTATACCCCATGTTATTGCATTGTCTTGAAAGTTTTTAGTAATTTCTATAGTTATTTTCATACGTTACTCTGACGTATTTTGAAGGCTTGTTCGATGATCTTCGACATCGTTAGCATTTTTCAATGTCATTTTAGAACGTTTAGATTTTCCTCACAGTTAATTTCGTTGAGTAGTGTGTTTTGGCCGGTTCTAGCGCCTCCACCTCCACATTCCTCCACACAAGATGGCGGCGGTGCGATATCTCTCGAACGCATGGTCGGATTTTGACAAATAAGGTGTCATTGAACTCGGGCTGATACCTCTTTTCCAATGGACAACATATTTCCACCACAAAATAAAACCTACCCCTAATGGGGGTGAAATTGTATTTTTTTAGAGAATCTCGCTTTTCAAGTGCAACATGTGAGAGTTTGAATGCTATTATGAAATTAAACGTTGTTCCGCAAACCAATAATCAAAGAGGGGCATGTTAGGCCTTGAGGCGAGAGCCCCTGTTATTGTTGACGAGCCCCTGTTGTCGGGCCCCTGTTGATGGGTCGTTGTTGAAGAGTCATTGTTGACGGGTCCTTGTTGACGAGTCCCTGTGGACGGGTTCTTGTTGACGAGTCCTTGTGGACGAGTCCTTGTTGATGAGTCCCTTTTGACTGATCCCTTTGGACCGGTCCCTTTAGACTGGTTCCTACGGACTAGCCCATGAATTTATTTAAATTATGTCAAGGGCCTAACTACATTTTGCGTGTAAAGCAGTGTGTTGAACTGACGTTGTTCACTAATCCCCCACTACTATAATGTGATAACGATATGAAAGGAAAGTGACGAAATATATGTGAACACGTGTGAGATGTCATTATTACCGTCCTCATTGCGAAACAAGTCACATCCTGTTTTGGTTCATACGTGAGAAAATGCAAGTTTATGTGTAATATGACCTAACACACAGGTGTTCACCTGTGCACGTGCACGATAAGAGCTAACAAGTCACAACCTGTTTTGACAGTGGTGGGAGGTGAAGGGGGGGGGGAGGGGGAGAGTTGATGTAAGAGAGAACACAGGTGAAGAGAGAAAGAAATATGTTTTGCTCATAATACATGTGGAGCTGAGGACTGTACACAGGGCTGTAGGTTAAGTACAACATGAGTGAATAAATAAATACAAGGCACACAGGTTCACACAACATATAATTTATTAATCCAAGAATTAAAGGCTGAGCTAAATCCCAACCATTTTACATATAGTTTATTTCCTTTTTGTTTCAACACTTTCTCCACAAGGTAATGTTTAGGAAACGCTGTCCTTTGGAGTTCTTGAAGATAAAACCTGCCTTTTATGGGTTGATGGTTGAGGTCCTCGAGTAAATAGGTGACTGGACTGTTCATGTTGACTTGACGAATTCGAAATAGTTCAGTCCCCCAATTTGGTGTGTAGCCCTTGTCGAAGACGGACTTGAATTTGCTCACACGAACATGGTCCCCAATGTTAAGGCGATGACGTTTAGGGTCTGCTGTTTTTATGGGGTTAAACAGTTTATCCAATCGCTGAATATTTTTGGTCACAAGTCGTGGCTTGGTCCCAATGGTTCTGTGTTTGGTGTCATTGTAACGTGACACTAGCTCAGGTAACAAGTCCAACCAGCGATAAGTGCCCTGAGCGGTAAACGCTTTCCACATATGGGTTTTCAATGTTCGGTTGAACCGCTCGACCACGCTGGCTTTGAGATTGCTGTACGTGGTGTAATGATGAATATCCTTGGATTAGAGAAAACTGGAGAATTCCTTGTTGAAAAATTCTTTTCCCTGATCGGTTTGTAGCAGCTGAGGTTGACGTTTGGATTGTTGAATAATATGTTGAAAGGCCTTGGTGACTAGTGGACCAGACTTGCGACGCACAGGTTCAACAAACGCCATTTTGGAATAAACATCAATGACCGTCAACATATAGCGTACACCATCGTTAACGCTAGCATAGGGAATCATTTCAACCAAGTCTGCTTGCCAAAGTTCATCCACACCCTGTGAAATCACCTTGAGTCGCTGATAGTGACGTCTAGCTGGACGATGCAACTCGTGAGCAATACCCATTTTAATGGGTGAGAGCATAAACAATAATTTTGGCATTTCGAAGTTCTTCCTCAATTTCTTGAATTTCCCAATCGTGACCAGTATGGCCGGATTGACGTGAAGCATGCAACAGCTCTAGTCGCTGGACGAGTTTATTGGGATTGTGCCAGTAGGTAACATTCACAAGGGGTTTTAATGGTTTAAATGTCACCCCTGAAGCGGACACTTTACGACGACCACCTTGACTAGTGGGGAACATTTTTGCAATGATGGTTTTATATTTTTGAGGTATATTGGCATTCACTTGTTGAGTGGGATCATACAGTCTTTTGTGGGCATGGGTGTCCAATAAAATGGATTTATATTTACCAATTTCCTCTGGCGTATAATCTTGGGATGGGGGAGTCCGAGAGAATAGTAGCTTTAACAGCCCTGGTGTTAATTTATAGTTGATCTTTTTAATGACAGCTTTAGTACGACTAAATTTAATCGATGAATCAACAATTTTAAAACTATCATCCTCATAGCGAACGCCATATGTGGTATCTGTGTTTCCAATAAATAGATTGGTGAAATAGGGTTCCAGTGTTGATCCATAATATTTTATTAAAATGTTTTTGTTGAGCTTTATGTTGAGGGGTGGCCAAGAGTTGTGAAAATGGAGACGATCTGGAAGGGCAAGGTGTTTCGACCATGACCAAGGATTTCTTTTTATTAAAAACTCGGCAAGGGGTGATGACTTTTTTGAGGCGTAAACACTTGTTCCTCACTATCCTCAACTTCGCTAACACTAGATAAATCTTCCTGTTCCTCTTCCTCTTCCTCAGGGTCCTCATGGTGCGTTGGAGTGGCTTGTGAAACGGTGGGTAGCGTTTCAGATGGCTTGAAAGGGGGTTTCAACATAGCTTTTAGCGGAGAGGCTAAATGTCGTTGAATAAACAAAGCATGATCTGCACGTGATCGTTTCAATGACGGAACTTTTGGCGAATAGTATTTTGCTCGAATAATATGCTTTTTCAATTGACTCTCTGCTAACGCCATGGTGTCGTGACAAATGACTTGACAGGGAATGATACAGTGCCTTAAATAGCAATAAAATGATCAAACCCTAAGCGATACCGCCCTTGGTTGAGTTCACTTTGTTTGTCAATCACTAAACAGGCATGACGTTGTGTGTTCCAGCACTTGCCACACAATTCTGTAAACATTTGAAAGTTCATATCCGGATTCACATGTTCATTATAAATGTGACGACTGTTCCTCTCGTCCTGGCGAAATAAAACAATGACATTGGCATTGTCACGAATCAACTGTTTGGACATTTTAGAATACGTTTGTCCAAGATAGAAGCAATCGATATGTTTGTGTCGACCCATGCTTAAATAGCTTTGAATGATGCCTTGTCGTTCAGTGGATAAATCATCGAAAATCATGAGTGAATCAGCCTTTACCTCATCCGGTGAAATAACATTTTCTTGCGTGGAAAATGTAAAATACCCCATATTCTCATTTTGTAATCCAGACATGACTTGATCCAGAAACACGTAGAGGGGTTGGTAGAGAGATTTTGCGAAAATATAAATATTTTGAAAACACAGACCATTGGGCGCTGTAATAAGTGTCAGCAAAAGATTGGTCTTTCCACAGCCCGATGGTCCCACAATGATGCAGCGAATGGTAGATGGAAACAGTGAACCATGGCGTTGTTCACGTGATGTGGGACAGAGATGGGAAACCATGTCCCCCACGGGGAATGACTCTTGCTTCTTAATTATCATCATTTCAACTAAGGCTTAGAGAGGCTAGCAGGCTGTCTATATACATCGCACCGAGCCTTGTCATAGAAACAGTAGACTCGTACTACAGGTTGACGATGGATGTCTTTGGACGTGCGTTGATGGTCAAAGCTAGGTCTGTTCCCATACATGATCCTAAACAAGAAACAGATCCTGCTAATAAACACTATGTGGATAGGTCAGTAGTGCCACGCACAAAACAAGGAGATTATGACATTAAAGGAAAGCGGTTAACCCATGTAAAACATCCTCAAGTGTCTACAGACGTTACTACAAAAAGTATGTGGATAACAAGGTGTATGAGTTTTATGATAAAGTGCCTCAGATTACGGTGGATGGCTATAGCGCTAATCATCACCGCATTATTCACGTGGAAGACCCACAAGAAAATGATGATGTCTGTACCAAGCGATACGTGACCTATGAAATGAAAAGGCTTTATAAATTTATCCCATCTGTATTTTTAGTGTATCTGACAAATGTAAAACCTGTGAATGAGAGAAACCGTATACCGCTAGTTCATGACCAGCACTTGACCTATGTGCTTGCTTCTGGTTTAAGCCCCTATCGATTACACTATGATAGAACCATTCACATCAAATATGCCATACCTGATGAGAACCATTTACAAATAGAGATAAATGGTCATAGGATGTTGGTCCATAACCATGAAATGGTCAATGCAGGAGACGAATTATCCTTCCAACTCATGTTGACATGGGATGAAAAGCAAGCTGGAAAAACCATAAACGATTTCCCACTTTATGTAGAATTGGAATATACAGCCATGAAATAACAATCTGACGTTAGTTGTGACTTAAACTTTCTTGTGAAAGGTTGTTGGTCATCATCATCATGGTGAAACAAAGATATGTGGTGAGAAAGACTAAAAATATGACCCTGTCCTTGGCAAAGCCCTTGTGAAAGAAAAAAATAAAAAATAATGTGTTGACCATAAGGAAAGCTCTTCGAGCAGCACAGAGACATGTTATTCCAAAACGCCAGCGACAGGGTTCAAAACAAGGGCGAGTGATTCCCGTCCCCAAACGAGCGGGATTTTTACCTGCATTATTCGCTGGTCTGGCTGCTCTATGTTCACTTTTAGGCGGCGCCAGTGCAGTGGCAAAAACTATTAAAGCCGTGCAACAGGGCAAGCAACAACTCAAAGAAAGTCAGCGACACAATGAAACGATGGAAGCCATTGCTATGGGGGCTAGAAATGTCAATTTGAAGGCAGCCTTTTATCAACAAGGATCTGGAATTTCACCTTTTCGAAATAAAATAAAAAACATATTTAACCTCAGCCATAGCAAGACATGCCCTGACGCATCAACAAGTGGAAAGCTATGCTAAACAACTGAAGCTTTCTCATTTTCGAGGTGTGTTTATGCGAAACCAATTACCCTCACGACCCTGGAAACATGAATGTGCTGTTGTCAATTTGGATGATCACCGAGGACCTGGAACACATTATGTAGCTTATGTCAAAGAGGGATCCACTGTATGGTACTTTGACAGTTTTGGAAATTTGCCCCCGCCCATGGAACTAGTGACCTATTTTGGAAACGGGATCAAGATATATTATAATGCGAAACGTGAGCAAACGTTTAACAGCCAACAGTGTGGGCGTTTGTGTTTATTTTTTTTATATAAGACGCAGCATAAGAAAAAACGTCAACAGTATGTCGGTGGAAAGTAAGACGTTTACACTGCATGGACGTGGACCTGAAGTGAGCCAGGACTTTTACCCACCTATCGAATTGAGCGAAAGGCCTTATGGTTTAGGACTTGTTTCACTTGAAACGTACAATAGAATATACAACATACGTGAAAATGTGAACAACAAGTTTTACTATGATGATTCTGTGCTCACCCTGAACTCTGGTGGATACACGATAGATGACATTTATGAACACATTTATGTGGTGTTGATCAATGAATATGGTTTAAAGTCATTTCTCGATGGAACGCGCATATTTGAACTTGTAGGATATACCAACACTCATCGCTGCAGTATGTTTTCTACATTCAAAATTGACTTTTAAACACACCCCGATTCCATTGGTCCATTACTAGGATTTAAACAACGCGTGTTGGAGCCCAACAAAAAGCATGAATCAGACCATGAAGTGAAATTCATTGAGGACCATCATGTGTCGGTGATGTGTAATATTATTAGCCAAGTGTACACCAATAAAAACCATCGCATTCGCTTTATGACTTTATTGTAACATCGCCCAATGGCTATATTATTCGTGAAAACCCTCCAGTGGTGCTTTTTCATTCTGTGGCTGTCGATGGTATTAGTTATATAACATTAAGACTGATCAATAGAGAGCAACAACTCATTGATCTAGATTCTACCACACCAGTGACTTACAAGTTGGTGCTAAAGCCACTATGAAGTTTGTGTATAAAGCAACAACACCGTCTAGGAATGGTGTTAGTTGTTTACCACGTGAATACACGTTAACATCTCAGGACAAGCCGATTTTACAGCATTTGGGTTACCACGTCAACCCCCGTGATGAATTCTATCCTAGAGGTAGCGAACCACATCGAGGAGCAGCCAGGAGTGGTAAGAATTGATCTCCATTCTTAACAAGCTCAAACACCTGGACTCAATAACAATGATGAAATTCAATTTGTTATCAACAACCAAGATATTTACACTCTACCGCATGAAAGTGTTATTCAGATTGAAGGTCGACTCACCAAAGCCGATGGCTCTACACCCACCACTTCCAAGTTAGCCAACCAGGCTTTCGCCTTTCTGTTTTCTGAAGTGCGTTACGTGATTAACGATATCGTGGTGGATAGCACTCGAAATGTGGGTATTTCCAGTGTCATGAAACTATATCCCTCTTATAGTGAGGAAGAAGCTAAAACGCTTTGCATGGCGGGTTGGTGCACTGACTCGATCAATGACTGGAAGGTACACACCGATGGCACCTTTACTGGATATTTACCTCTTAAACTGATTTTAGGCTTTGCTGAAGATCACCAGCGCATTGTGTTCAACGCAAGGCAAGTGCTTTATCTGGTGAGAGACAGGAGTGATAATAATGCACTCAAGGGAGCCGACAATGCCCCTATTGATTCAAAAATTCAACTACAACGCTTGCTATGGAATGTGCCTCATGTGACCCTTAACGATAGCAAAAAACTGGACATACTCAAGATGGTAAAGAGAGATATAACCTCTACCCATGGAATTTAGAAGCTGGGCACTCCATGAGTACCCGCTATTGCCCACCACCAACACACACAGTTGGTCTAAAGAAACAGCCTGCTATACAGAGAGACCTCTCTACATGATCGTGGGTTTTCAAACGAATCGCAAGTATCAACAAACCAAAGATGCCACGCAATTTGATCACCTGCAATTGAGAAATGCACGTCTTTTCCTCAACGGTGCTGTGTTTCCCTATGAAGGACTGGATTTAGACTTTTCAAAAATAAGTTTGGCCCCCTGTATGACTTGTTTTCTAAATTTAGATGGTCGTATTATCAAAAAGAGAATTGTCCTATGTTGTCACCCCAAGCTTTTAAGACAAGGGCGCCACTGATTGTCTTTGACTGTTCCTACTTGGAAGAGTCTGTCAAACCATGCAATATTGGCATTCGACTAGATTTTGAAATGCATGACAATGTTCCAGCCAATACCACGGCCTACTGCTTGATTATTCATCACAAACAAGTCAACTATTATCCACTGTCCAACCAAGTGACAAGTGTAAAAATAGCAGGTCAACCCACATCAAACCGCTCAGTCATGTCTTGCTTTCAAGCCCCAAGAGAAGTTACATCCATGAATTTTAAATCTGAGGAACAACGTTTCAAGACCTTTGCGACGTGGCCGGTGCCTTTTATAAACCCTCAAGCCTTAGCGGCCGCTGGATTCTACTATTTAAAAACAGGAGATGAAGTGAAATGTGTGTTTTGTCCCATCATCTTAGACCAATGGCAAGAGAGCGATGAACCCATGCAGGAACATCAGCGCTGGTCACCTGCCTGCCCCTACCTGTGCAGAATGGAGGTGGGTAATATACCCTGTCATTCAAGTTACCCCTCACTCGTGCCTCTGAGTGATGAAAAAAGTTATGATACGTGTGGGCTTTATGGTGTCAACACTGCTTCAGTGAGCACCTCACAGTCAAAAACACCCAGTTTAGAGACATTGGGATATCATCGGTGTTATGGACACTATAAACACAAAATACTTTTTTGTTGTATGAGTTGGTACCGCCTCTATCCTAGAATAGAAAAAGAATGTAAAACTTGTTATGCTAATAAAATAATGTAATAAAAAATTGGTTGTTGATGTTATATTATTATTTCGTATGCCCCCCCCCCCTGTCATATCCTAACCTCCATAGTGACTACGCAAAGTTTTTCTTTTCTTTTACTAGAATGGAATTTAAGTAAATGACATGGGTACACCTTACTGAACAATTGTCAGTCTGTGGTCAGTTGGACTTGATCCAGACAAGAGTGAATATGTTGCGTACACTAATCGTCGACTGTCAAGGGTTTAAAATTGGAGATAACAAATTTATATTTAAAGAAGTGGCCATTATCGATTGTTCCACTTTTTGGATATCGCAAGCTACCCATTTGGTGTTTAAATCACCGTATGCGTTTGATTTGTTGTGTGATAAAGACCGTAAACAAACCCAGTGGATTGAAACTCATATGCAACTAGACTGGAATCAAGGAACCATTTCATATAAGCACCCGGACATGTTCATGAAAGCCCACTTGTCTTCTGCCCATGTAGTATTTGTGAAAGGTAGTGAAAAACGTCAATGGCTACAACCATTTTTGGCGTCTTACAGTCAATGTATCGATTTAATGGACATGGGCTGTCCCTCGCTGCAAACACTCATGGACCGCTACCCCTGTGACAACATTACCTATAAAGCCCTGGCACAGGTGTGGCATCTCTTTCATTGGCTAACCACCAATACCTGCTGGGAGTTGTTAAATAAAATTAAAACTGAAGGTTTACCTGTGGATGACACCAGTGAGATTTCTACAAGCGACGGGTTAACATCGATGTGATACCATGGAGAAAGGGGATGCTAACGATAAAGCGATTGGAAAGTTCTTTGTGTGCAAAAAGAAACTAGACAGTTTTACCAAAGAAGAATTATTGGCTCTTCCAAAATCATTCATTTATTATGTTGCAGCAAATGCCGTGAAAGGAATCTGGCAACATGTACCAAAATCATGGACTCAAGACCCTGTGTTAAGTGAATTGCAACCATGTACTGATTTTGAACATCGTAAGCAAGTGGCTATGGCAAAAATACCCTCTATGCGACAGTGTGCTACTTGCCAGCTGGTCAAACTGTATCACGGTCATAAAATTCAGTGTAAAGACTTTGTTTCCTCATACCACGTGTGTGATGGCTAGAAAGAAGCAACAACAACATCGTCTACAGAGGAGGAAGAGAAAAATCAAACTTTTTTCCATCTATGAAAAAGGATATGCCAGACCTGTACTGGCAATGGCGTCATTGACAAAGTAATTCAATACTTAACTTTCGAAATCTACCTACTTGGTTATTATTTGTGTGGTTCTGGAACTTGTCTTGAAGAACCTTTGCAGCGTGGTGATATACCTATTAATCCTTTGGATCAAGCATGCACCTTTCTTATCACCACAGTCATCCTGCATTAAGACGTGTAGCGGATAAAGTATCGTTGAAAAGCTAAACAACGTTTGACATCGTGTGTTGTCTCAGTGGGAGAGAGGTTGGCAGCCCTCATTGTGATTAGTGCTATATAAGGAAAGTTAATGATGAGTGGACATGAACATTGAAAAGGATTGAGGAATTGGTATTTCTTTGTATTCTATTTTTGTAAAGCTCTATTTGTTGTGAAATAAAAACAAGGTATACAAGATCACAATGTCTTTTAATTTTAAAAATGGTGATAGCCATTTCTTCATTTTCATTTTTTCACACATGAATATTTACAATTTCCACCTCCCCTTTTTTACATTCCCCTTGTTTAGTTCACACATTCTGAACATTGTTTTGTTGTGAAATAAAAATAAGGTTCACTAGATCACTATATCTTTTAATTCTAAAAATGGTGATAGCCATTTCTTAATTTTCATTTTTTCACACATGAATAATTACAATTTCCACTTTACATTTTTTTTACATTCCCTTTGTTTAGTTCACACATTCTGTACATTTTTTGTTGTGAAATAAAAATAAGGTTCAACAGATCACTATATCTTTTAATTTTTAAAAATGGTGATGACCATTTCATTTTTTTACACATGGATATTTCCAATTTCCACTTTTCATTTTTTACATTCCCCTTGTTTAGTTTACACATTCTGTACATTTTTGTTGTTGTGAAATAAAAACAAGGTTTACCAGATCACAATGTCTTTTAATTTTAAAATGGTGATAGCCATTTCACTTCTTCACGCATGGATATTTACAATTTCCACTTTACATTTTTACTATCCCCTTGTTTAGTTCACACATTCTGTACATTTTTTAAAATCTTTTTCGTAATATACAAAAGCAAACATTTTACACTAAAATGTATTACTTATCTTATTTTTGCTAAACTACAGTAGCCTAACATTATACATTCTACTTACAGTTTTTACAAAAGATATTACAATATAAAACACACTACAAATATTACAATATAGTGATCATTAGACTTAAGTAAAGTAATAGTCGTCAATGCGACTGTTTCCCCAAGCAGGAGTATCAAATGTGTTGGGTATAATAAATCGCTTGTTGTCTTCATTACTTAAAGCAACTTTGTTCAGCAAATTGGTATGTAGCTGATGATTTTTACTTCTAAATACACACATTTTCTTATATAATACACGTGGGTTACTAACTATACAATTTGTATAATCACTTATATCTAACTCTTTATTAACAACATTCTTTTTCACTCCTTTTATTTTTTTACTACTACATCATCAATTGTCATATAGCTGTATGATTTAGATTTTGTGCCTACAAAGGTGTCTATAATAACACCAGCACATTCATCCTTAAATTTCCCAAGAACCTTTTTGTTTACTAGAGGTAAATGGTAAATATTATCCTCGGGATAGTCACTTGTATCAATCCTATTTAGCTCAGTTTTGATATCCTCATAAAAATCATCAGTTTTAAACTCATAAATAGAAGAATCTGTGTCTGTGTAGAGTAATTTGGCATTATCAAGATAGTTTTTCTTTACATAATCATAGTGAAATTCATACATAAGTGTTTTTGACAATTCCAGAATGGTGTAACCCACATATATGGGTTTGTTGTAAGTTACTTTAAGACGATTCAATTGTATTACAACTAAATCCTCATGAATAATTGAACAGCTATGAAAGTTAGGCTTGCTTATTAAGTTGCTCGCACCATACATTTTACCATCATTCTCCCACATTGTTATCAGCTTTACATCAACTAGTTTATCAACATTCTCCATAGTCTTTCCAAAAACACTATTATTCTTGAGTTTATAAAAATCTTTTTCAAACGCGTTTGTTGACTGTGTTCTTAAATTATTGTTTAGATCAATATACGGTTTGAGCCATGGTGACTGATGAAATTGCAATACGCGATGAATTTTAGTTAATTTCAATCCATGCTGTAGACACTGTTTCAAGTTTTGATAATGTATTACATATTTACATTTATCATTTACATTAGCAATTAACATTTTTGTTCGTGATATGATGTATGGAGATTTCATATTCTCAGGACAAAATGGTAAATCATTATGATCATCATGTAACTCTTTAGGGTACTCAAGATTTACCTCTAAAATATATCCTTTATCATCGTTATCATTAAGAGTGTCAACATGTAAGACATCAATTTCAGGTTGTATCAGCCAGCGAAAATCTTTCAGTGGTAGATATTGACTCATAGCCCAACCATATTGGTTATTTGCATCGAGGTAGACAATATACTTTGACTCTTCACAACGGTTGTAGCTAGGCATGTATTTATTATTCGCTTTAGAGTACCGTCCACTACATTGGCTTAATCCACCTCGAATTGATGATTTTATAAAATTGATTATGTCTACATCAGTCATTAATTCTAAATTTACTTTCGTTTTTTTCAACATTGAACTGAAACTTAACCCAGGAGCAGTGAAATACTGACAAGGATCAAGGTCATAAGTTTTCATACAAACATTCCGAAAATTTTCAAAAACATCTGCTAATAATAACACATCTGTCTTCAAATATATGTCTGAAAATTCTCCTAAAGTTTGAATGTCGAACTGTGTCCATATACGTTGTGCATGTAAATATTCCTGATCACTGATATGACTTGTGTTTAAGGAACTGTAAAATGCATCTTTCGGTGGTAAAGAACACTCCTCAAGACGTTCCACACAGTTAATATATTCATAAGGGAATATACCCTTTTGACGAATCAAATTAAAATCATCTTTTTTAGGAAAAACACGTTGAATTTCATGAAACTGATCTGATTTTAAATAACTAGCCAGCTTATCAAGACTACTCGGCATAAAGCTGAATGAATTTAAAAATCGCAGTTTTATAGTTTTTTATTGATAGATTTGATGTATTTTGTGAAAGATATGTATTGTTCCTTATTATTTGCAATCACATCAATTTTCACATCTGAAGCTCCAAATTCTTTAACAATAAAGTGGTTATCGTATTTGCTACCGTTATGTAGAATGACCGGAATGAATTTACTTGCTCAATAATTTAAATTACATTCTTGGTGAGCAGCACCACGATATTTTCCTGTTAAATGGTCATGATCGCGAACCCTGTCTGTATATATATATATATACATTCACCACATATAAAACAATTAGTTTCAAAATTCATTTGCTCTGATGAAGTTAGTGGCTCCATTGGAATGATCGTATTTAAAATAGAGGATATACGGATGGCATCTTTCTCAAGCCTTTCCATAAAAACTTTAGGTGCATCAGGCCCTCTATAGAGCTCAAACTTATTTAAAGAGTCATCATAACTACATTTAATATAATATGCAAAGCTAAAAGGTTCATGAATGTGAGTAAGGTTGGTGAAAGGTTGGGCTGGATTCGATGAACATGTATTAAATGGTTTTAGCAAAGCCTCGAAGTCAGCATATATAACAAATGGTACTCGAAGCAGTTTCTCATAATTCTTAAATTTTAGAATGTTATTTTTAGGACGCACATGATTACGTCCCCATTTTTGGTGTTGAGTTAGTTGATCCTATTTTCTGAAATATAGTAAACAAACATCACACAACCACTTCTTATGTTCTCTTTTTGTTATCTGACTACCAACAAGTCAACTGAAATATTTTATCCAACAATAGTGGGCATTTTCACCTTTAGTTATGTATAGTAAATTTACATGAGCATTCTTTTCTTCCTGAGTATAATATAGAGGACCTACTATACTCTTATTTTCAATTCCATAAACCTTAATACTTACATTGTTCAGCTCTTCATACGTTGAATGTCTTTTATCGCCATAGGAAATTCTATTTCTTTTAAATCTAACACTGAAGAATAGTGAGGATAAGATTATGTTCTCTCCACATCCCTTACTGCATGCGTCATCATTATTCATAACGTTTACACAAGCATGCTTACGTTTGATCCATCCTGGCAAATCAATGTATGATGATGCTCGAAGGGGATTGTATTTATTCAGGTTGTTTTCTAAATTAAATACTTCAACCAACGCCCAGCCTGACTCCCTTTCCTGGAACTCTTCACTCTTTACAATGGTAGCACTTGAAATATTTTGGTATATATCACTAATATTAGTTGATTCGCTAACAATTATGTTTCTTGTCTTAAAAGATTTGATATCTGTAATTTCACCTTCACTCCCAGTTTTTACATAGAGTCCAAAAAGTTCAAAATTCATTTTAATTGTTTTATGCTCTACTAAAACATTTTCTACCAAGCCAAACACAGTAGGTTGAACATTTTTTTAAAAATGATTCAATACTTTGACTTTTTTCTTTACTATAAAGTCTATAACTAGCAATTCGACTTTTAAATGCACTACCAATTTGTTGAATATTTCCAGAATTTCTTTCATGGCAAGCGTTATTTTTATGATGAATACTGCGTAAATGTCCATGAATGATTGAAGAAGGTATATCAATATTACATACATTACAATGTGTTATCGAAGGTTCACCATTCTTCTTTCTTTTTGTTGCACAACTATTTTCACAATCTTGAGAACGTTTACGCTTTTGAGCATCACATTCATTTAAAGGTTCCGTGCTAGTTGATGGTTTTACAGATTTCAATTCCTGTTGTTCTCCATGCACTTCAACCATGTGGGATTGATATCGCTTTACAGCAGAAAAACCAAGTTCGCAAACTGAACATGAAAAAGGTGCTGAACTAGCATGCTTTAAATTTACATGCCGTCCAAGACTATACTGTCTGTTAAATGTCATAGCACAATGACTGCACACAAACATTTTAATGTCATGTTTAGCAATTGCATGTCGTTGAAGGTTGTCAGGTCTTGAGAACTGTTTCTTACATTCACCACACTTGAACATGATGATCACTTTCGAAATTACCTATAAAAGAAAGAAACCATAAATGTTAATAAATGATGAAACAAAGTAAAATATAAATAGTTTATTTACATTCCAGTCAATGGTTATAGCAGGGTATTTAAATCGATCATCTATGAACTCCTAGCAAGTCTAACTTCATGTAGTTCTAACTATAGTTCTATACCACTGTCACTGACACCTAGCGGTGAACATTGGAACTTGATAGAGTGGTAGAAACCAGTGATCGCCAGTTAAGTGAACTAGGTGTGACGCCATAGCCAGTCTTAAAACAAGTCTAAACTTGTAGAACATGTCACGTGATAGAAACCAGTGATCACCAGTTAAGTGAGCTAAGTGTGACGTCATAGCCAGTCTTAAAACAAGTCTAAACTTGTAGAACATGTCACGTTGTGCCCGTTTAGACCGGAGTCCGCACGACCACATATGCATTTTACCAATAATCAGTCAGCACGAGAGTCAAAATATCCCGGAGCGCCAGATGGGTTAAAGCAAATCGCAAAAACGACATCAAATTTAAAAAATGCTTTGCTGATTTTTGGCTCAATGCAACAATAAGGATAGAAGGAGATTTAATTGGGAGTAACACATCCTGTAAAATTATCTCAGTTTATTTTAAAGTTAAAATCTGACTGCAAGGATGCTCAAAGCAGCATCATCCACGTGTGGCGATCCACACACTTATTTACACACAATATACAGAAATTTTCCAAACACATTTGACAATCTTTTTGAAAACACAAGTCCGATTAATAGTCCTGTAGACTGTGTTCCAAAATTATTAATATTTAATTCCAGTTCAAAGTTAATTGTCTATACTGGAAATATCGTAGATCACTGTTTGACTATTTACATGATATTAACACTCGTAGAATAAATGTTCACAGAATTGTAAACTTTCACTTAGTTTTCCAGTTTCAAAAATATATCGTCGAAAAATATTATCATCATCGAAGCAACACAAATTATTAACACATATTAATAACATCTGAAAAGTATTTGACCATTGAGCATAGCATCGAAGAACTGTGCGAAGCACAACAACAATTAATTGTTCTTCTGACATTAAACATTCGAGAAGTGACTCGATTATGAACTTCAAGTTCCTAACAAAATATATGATTTCTGAATCATCAACTTGATCAATAAATGGTTCAACCATTCAATTATTCAATTTTCCACTTGGAATCATTATTATAAAAATATTTATATTCATGGCCATTTTTAGCAACTTTCACAACTTGCAATTCTTCGACAGAATGCGGAAATAAGAATTGTTGTTTTATAATGAATTCATTTAATTCATGGCACTAGGATTGAAAACATCCTTCAAATTATTCGTGGTTAAAGAATTATTTTTAATTGGCAGTGGCCCATTCTATTATTTGTGTAAGAACACAATATTACAACAACAACGGCAAAGGTCTTCCTCTGAAGAAGAATAAACTACTATCATGACAAATCCGGGTTCTAGCAAAATCAAAGTCTAAATGGAATTCGTAAACAAGGTTGAAATAAGAACTGATGGTTTTAAAGAAATAACCTTCGGGTCATTCATACGACGAAATGTGTAGTTCCAATACTCCTACTATAAACCTGAGCCATCGAACCTGCTATTTGATTGATGCTCGAAAAAACCTCTTCATTCCTGCGACTTAAACATGCGCACCTGGGAATGGCATTTCAACTACTCCACACACATAAATTATCTTCCCAAAATTTATACAATAAATCAAGCCTATGCTTGTTATCAACACTGGAAGATTAATAAACTTACAAGTTTATTTTATTTTACCATTCAGTTCAACCCGTGAATTTACCATACTTATGAAAATCTTTATTTCACTTTCGAGTGTATTTACGTCATGATTTTATATAAATACAAAAATATCCTATTTGATACAAATATCATTTGCTTCCCGTTTCATGCCTCTCCGTGTTATCTGAAAAATATACTTTGCTCAATGCAAATATCAACTGTTCAACCAGAACTGACATGTTGGTTGAATGCGGGCTTGCGTTAACCACTCTCCTTCGGAAAATCTCCTGTTCCAAACTAGAAATGATTAAACTACTTCATAGGCTCTTTCTCAATACATATGATTATTAGAAAATATAATATCCAAGAATTATTTAGAAAATTATAAAATTTATTATTATTATTATTAGTGGATTCTTATTATTATTATTTGTATCATTTTAAATATGTTTAATTATCATCTCATTATGTGAGAATCCACATGTTCGAATCTTCGAATATGGAAAAAATATCCATTCCGCAACAAAAATAAATTATTAACTTTTACAGTTACATCGGCTGATTACCGTGATTTCCCAAAAATATGAAATATTCAAATAAATGCTCGAAATGCTCGGTCATCGATCCTAAACTGTTCTGAGTGCTGAAAATACTCAGAATAACTCTAACAAGTCTTGCGTAAATCATTGCAAGCTTTAAATACGACGAAAAATAAAATGTGTTGGTCATCTGCAGAAAAAATATTTTGTTCCAATTAGCTAGGCATAATATAATTCAAATGTGGCTTACATTTCTTGATGGTCTTGAAGTGTAGTAAACCTGGTCTGTACCAGATTTATCCATAGACATGCCCTATCGGACAAGCACGTATAATCCTTGTATCCGCCGCCATCATATACCCACAATTCGTCTAGTCAGACATAGTGGTAGTATCTTTCGACGTTTGAATAAACTGTGGTTCCATTTTAATATGGGCTTCTATCAAAGCCATAACAGTTTGTTTAAATAGGGTCAGATCTAAGTGATCTCTTCTTAGATATGTCAGTTGTAACATAACTCACGGTAATCTTATCAGTACAAGAAAAACACTGACAGTCTAAGCAATTAACGGCTGTTCTGAAGATCGTTCCCTGGGCATGGTTTATTATATCACCATCTACCATGCGCTAGGCAACTTGTAGTTTCCCTTGCGTAGACTAATGAACGCCACCGTTATAGACTAGTCTTCAGTGTACTGACAGATCGAAGTGGTTAACTAGTAACAAATAATTAAAACTGACTGAAATGGATTTAAACATCCAAGTATTAAGTTATTACTGGACTGTGACAAAATATTATTTCTAGACAAAGTCTAGCATATGTCCTTGTAGAAATATAAATATTTCCACCAATGTCTGTAGAAAAATCAATCACCTCAGTGATTCTCCTCGCCGTAAACTTACTAAGTTCCAACTCGTAGCGCAGCACTTTTCGTGACTATCACGACTTTGAAAAGAACTTCTGCGTAGATCCGGCAACCATGTGCCTTGGCTCAGCGTCGCAGCAACTTGCTTGCCAAGTGCTTGTGTTAGAATGAGCTGACCATGCTTCGACCAGCTGGCTTTTATTCAAAACTGTCAGGGTCACGCGTCATCACCTGATATCTAGAAATCCTCATATCTCTTGAATCCCTGGTCCGATTTACTTGATACTAATTGCATTCTCTTTCATTTGGCCGTGCCAGTAATCTGATCCCAGTCTCAAGTCTCTACTCCATGGTTAACTATTTAATCAATAAATAGCCTCAACCTCTGCTATTACTCGCTACGTCACTTGACATCCAAGTATCGGTAAATTATTTCTAAATGCTTCGAGAAGCAATGTAGCGCGATATTCAAATATCTCAACTTTCAAAAGCGGCTACAGCCTTTCCCTTGATATCTAGGTGTCTGAAACTTGGAATACCCACTCCTAGAGTTGGGCACATCCACCCCACACCTAGCAAAAAATAAAAATTGAAAATTTTTATTTTTCCTATCTACACATTAAATTATCTGGTTCTTGAATAATAAATCTTCAAATTCGATGCATTTTAAGTTCCCACGATGTTACCAGTTCGTGTATTGGCTACTTCATAGCTTCCATTATTGTTTACTTCCACAATACGATAGGGTCCAGCGTAAAGGCTTGCAAATTTCGAGTATACTCGATTTTGCACGTCAGAGGGTGTAGGTCTTTTCACTAAAACCAGAGTTCCTACGCGCAAGGGTCTGCGAAAACGCTTTCCTCTTACTCTGCGCTCTCTCTTCTCAGCTTGACTCCTTAACTTGTCTAAAGCTAGAGTTTCCCTCATCTGACGACTTGGTTCAATCTCAGGTGGAATAGAGATGATTCGATCCCATAATCGTGTTGGTTTAATTCCATGATGAAGCAACATGGGAATCTGTCCAGTACTCTCATGAATCGTAGAGTTGATGGATTCGGATGCTAAAGAAAGAACATCCATCCATTTCCAATGCTCATTTGGACAATAGAGGCGGCAAAATTTTGCTATCTCAGCCATCACGCGTTCCGCTGGATTGCTCTCTGGATGTCTAATAGAACAAAACAATTGTCTAATCCCAAGATTATTCATGATGGTTCGAAACTCTAAAGATGTAAATTGAGGTCCACGATCTGATAAAAGGAATTCCGGTTTACCTGCTTCCGGAATTACGCTGTCTCTAATTCTCTTCGCACAATACTTTGCGTTTGCCTTCTGAATTGGATGTAACATAGTGTATTTGCTGAATACATCCATGGTCACCAGAATATATCGGTTACCTCTTTTAGACTTTGGGAGAGGACCATATAAATCAGTCGCGAAGATTTCGCAAGGCTTAGAAGGAATAATAGGCCTTGGTAATTCTCTCAATAATCTAGAATTATGTTTACTCCTTTGGCATAAATCGCATTCTCGAATAGTGTTCCTGACAGTTTGTCGCATTCGCTCCCACGAAAATTTCTCTTGAATCATGTTGACAGTCTTATCTACTCCAGCATGACCTGCGATTCGATGTGCCATCCAGATAATGGGTTTTTGCATTCGTGGAGGTATCACTACTCTCAGCTTCGTATGGTCGGGATCTGCAAACTTGTAGATTAAACCATCTAACATCATAAAATCTCTGGAAATTCTTTCAGATTCCACAAAATCATCATCATTTGGATCCATGTTTCCCTATAGAAAACGAAAAATGTTTCTGAGACGTCGGTCTCTCCTCTGGGATAAATGCAATAACCTTAACCTTCTCAAGGTATCTTCATCCTCCTGCGTCAGGTTAACTTGAAAAACCTTAGATGTAGACTCCACTGCTCTACTCAACAAATCAGCTCCAACGTTCAACTTTCCAGGAGTGTGTTCAATAACTAGGTTGAATTGCTGAATAAAAAGTGACCATCTAGTTATTCTATCGCTGGCAAAGTTTGTTCTCAAAATAAACTCCAATGCGTGGTGATCAGTCCTCACAATGACTGAATGTCCAATTAACATTTTCTTCCATGACTCCAATGCGAATATTATAGCAAGTGCTTCTAACTCTGTGGTGTAATAATTTCTCTCTGATGGACGAAGTTTCCTGCTAATGAACGCCAGGTAATGTCTCTTGTGGTCTTCATCTTCTTGAAGTAGAATAGCTCCAATCCCTACGGTGGATGCATCAGATTCTATGATGAAATTCTTGGTAAAGTCAGGATACTCCAATTTCACACTGTTTACCAATAACCTCTTGGCATCTTGAAATGATTGTTCACAATCTTTATCCCATTTCCATTTATTTCCTTTCTTTAACAATTCCTGCAATGGCGCAACTGTCTTGGTGAAGTTTGGACAATGCCCTGCAAAGAATTGGCATGTCCCGAGAAAACTGCGGACATTCTTCACTCTAGTAGGTCTAGGGAAATTTGCAATTGCCTGTATCTTCGTCTCATTGGGACGGTATCCTTCTCCATCCAAAATGTGACCCAAAAATTTTATTTCCTTTCGAAAGAACTGACATTTTCGAAGGTTTACTTTGAAGTTCGCTTTTCTCAAATCTGCGAATAACATTTGAAGATGTAACAAATGTTCCTCCTTAGTCTCGGATGCAATTAAGATATCATCAATATAACGAATTGCTATCTCTTTTACTTCAGGACTCAAATTTTGTTCCAGGGCTCTGATCAAAACGGATCCAGATGTTTTGACTCCAAATGGTAAACGGCGGAATACATATGTCTGCTGGTCAAACATAAATCCTGTAAACTTATTAGAATCTTCACTAAGCCTAATATGATGGTAGGACGAAGTGAGATCAATATTTGAGAACCAGACCTTGCCTTGGAATTTCCTTAACAGTTCCCTAATGATTGGTGGTCCGTCATACTCTGGCAGTAATCTTGAATTCAAATTTCGCGCGTCTAAACATAGTCTCAGACTTCCATCTTGCTTAGACACTACGGCTAATGGATTGACATAAGATGTAGTGTACTTTTCAATCACATTGTTGCTTTCCATCTCCTTGATAAGCACTTTTACTCTTTCTCGATGCTTTTCTGCTACTGGATACAATTTAGCATGAAAAGGTGCATCATCATTTACCCGAATATGATATTCAAAATCTTTAATTTCACCAGGTTTAATATCAAAAATATCGTGATACTCCTCCAAAATTTTCCCTAGCTCTGGGGACTCCTTCTCAGTGTAGACTTCTCTTCCTTCAGCTTCATGAAAAATCAGAGACCATTGAGCATCTCCCTCGATGTCTTCCTCTTCTTTTCCCTCGAAGTTAATCTCTTCGGTATTCTTGAATCTGATCGTCTCTGTCTTCATATCTATCACTGCTTGATATTTCTGAATGAAATCTGCTCCCAATATCATGTCAAAAGCCATGTCCTTCATTACAACAAATACATGTCGGAAATCATGTCCTCCTATCGTAATACATAAGTATAATTGTGTTTTACACAGAGATATTTTATTGGGTATTATTCCTTGGATCTTAATTCCTGATACTGGAATTTCCTCTAAATTCTCCTTGAGCTTCCACAGAATATAAAGCTTCTCACTCAACAGACAAAGCATAGCCCCAGTATCGATCAAAGTATCGACAGGCATACCGAATACTTCGCATGATATGATTGGCATTCTAATTCTTGTACCCATTTCTTTTCGTTCGTCATTCTGTTGAATTAAGTCATCATCCTCTGCTTGCCATTTAATAATTCTGGAAGTGAAAGTGTTCAAAATTCTATCTTCTACTGTGAATTCGAAGTTTTTTTTTTCGTTACCATTCCCCCGGTATTGTTGTGTTCCCGATGTACCTGGTTCATTGGGCCTCTGCTCCAAAATTTGCAAGTTATCTTGGTGTCTTGCTTCCAAATTTTTCCTTGTGTCCTTGTTAAACTCTTCATTGGACTGACGAGTATCCACATTCCCTCTGTTATTGTAGTTGTTTCGACCATAATATCTTCTTTCCTTGTACCTTCCTTGACTATCTCGTGGCCTTCTCCATCGAGTATTGTATCGATTACCACCATCCGGTCTCGCATATGGCTTGTAACTGTATCTGTTACTGTACTGGTTCCATCCTCCTTTATTTGGATCTTCCCTCGGCGTTTTCTCTTCTCGCCCTTCTCGAATCTCTCGAGGTGTTTGAGAATAACTATCAGCCATAACAGCATACACAGCGTTGTTATTCTTTACTCCCTTCTGATGGAAGAATTGAGCGTTTGTATGATCCAGCTTCTGTAATACTTCATCAAATTGTTCCATATTATAGATATCAGCAGCGATCAAAGTCCTCTGGACGTCTGCTGGAAATTGACGTATCAATGCAGTAATCAACTCGTTATCTGGCATCGGCGGATCTAAATGTTGAAGTTTAGACAGCTGTCCAGAAAAGTACGTAGAGTATCGAGTAGGTTGTGACGTCGAGAATCTCTTCGAATATAACTCTGCTCTGACTTGCTGTTGGGTTTCCGGGGACCAAAACTTCTTCAATAGCCCACGAGAAAACTCCTCAAAAGTGGTTAGAGTGGATCTAAAAGCTCTAAACCAAAGAAGTGCAGGACCTTCCAAAAACTTCCCTATCACTCGGATCTGTCTTTCTTTAGGGATCTTAGAATCTTTCAGGTAATCCCCTGCTTCTCTCAAAAATTCCACGGGTGTTACAGAATCTCGCCCTGAAAATTTAGAAGGCTTATCTTCTACATTCTTAAATACAGTTATGGGGTTGGATTGAAATACTGTCCTGACCTCATCCTGTCTTTGACTATCCGTGTCTCTAGCTCCTCCTAGATTTATCTGTATCTGTTCCTTTCCCCTTACATTTGGCATTTTCAACAGATGATCAGACTGTTTCTCATCCTTGATTTGAGTTTTCATAGCCTCAAGTTCCTTCTGGTTTTCTTCTGCCATTTTCTTAATTGCTTCAGTTTCTTTACAATTGTCTTTAACATCAGTGGATATCTGGTTCATAACAGCCTCATGACTTTTCAATGACCCTGTCATATCTGATATGCCCTTCTGAGTTGCTTGGATATCTTTGGCAATTACTTCAATATGGGATGACAAAGATTCCCTAATCTCCTTGATTCCCTCTTGGTTCTCCAGCTTGAGTGTGTCTTTAATTTCATTGACAACTGTGGTTTTGATTTCAGTTTGCAATTCATTAATCACACCTTCTCGTATTTCTCCCATGACAAGTTCTTTGAATTGTTCCGTTAAACGTTGAACAACTAGAATTCCCATCTCGTTACTCTCCTTCTTCACTCTGACTTCTAGATCGATCATGTCTTCACCAACTTTCCTAAGACCATGTTCTATCCTATCAGCTAAGCTTTGAGATCGAAGATCGGCATCGCGAAATTTTTCGTCCATTAAACTTGCGTTAGTAGCTAATGAAGTTTCGAGCTCATGTGTTTTTTCGCATAATTTATTCATTTTACTCTCAAGTGACATTTTCAAAATTTCAGAATTCTCTTTATATTTACTTTCCATTGAATTAAATTTACTATTTAAATTTTCTTTCAAATTACCCTTTAAAGAATCAGAACTTTCTTTAAGTTTATCATTCAAATTTTCTCTAAGTTTATTTTCTAAAGAATCAGAATTTTCTTTAAGTTTATTTTCTAAAGAATCAGAATTTTCTTTAAGTTTATCGTTTAAACTTTCTTTAAGTTTATTTTCTAAAGAATCAGAATTTTCTTTAAGTTTCTTTTCCAAAGCCTCTGTATTTTCTTTCATAATGGCTGCTACACGCAGTCCAGCCTCTTTTGAACTCTCCTCCAAACTCCTCATCATCCTCATCATTTCTTCCATAATTTTCAATTATTATTCAAAACTTAGGGGTATACAACAGTGGCAAACACAAGCTTATAACTAGAACAAGAAATATGAATAGCTAATTGGAACACTCTAATAAAATGAGATTTGTCCTAATGTCGACGTGATGGAAAAACAAAATTCTTTACTTTTACGAATTACATTTACCACAATATCACAAGAAAAATATGCAAGTTCTCAAATATCCTCCACCTGGATTCTAATAATGTGTATATCCAGTCATCGAACGTTTACTACTGAATTTATTTGACGCCCTAATGGTTAAGCCATTATCAAAATAATCAAACCCATTCTAATTATTAACCAAGTTAAATTTTAATTTCCCCACTAATTGGGTTTCCTACTAATTTATTCATCCAAACCAGACATCTCTCAACTCCCAAAATATTTCTATAAAAATTATCACTATTTCAAATCGGCATGCGATTGACCATGTCTAAATCGGGACCCACGTTCGAAGCCATTTCTCTCTCTATCTTATTTTATGTGCCCGTTTAGACCGGAGTCCGCACGACCACATATGCATTTTACCAATAATCAGTCAGCACGAGAGTCAAAATATCCCGGAGCGCCAGATGGGTTAAAGCAAATCGCAAAAACGACATCAAATTAAAAAAATGCTTTGCTGATTTTTGGCTCAATGCAACAATAAGGATATAAGGAGATTTAATTGGGAGTAACACATCCTGTAAAATTATCTCAGTTTATTTTGAAGTTAAAATCTGACTGCAAGGATGCTCAAAGCAGCAGCATCCACGTGTGGCGATCCACACACTTATTTACACACAATATACAGAAATTTTCCAAACACATTTGACAATCTTTTTGAAAACACAAGTCCGATTAATAGTCCTGTAGACTGTGTTCCAAAATTATTAATATTTAATTCCAGTTCAAAGTTAATTGTCTATACTGGAAATATCGTAGATCACTGTTTGACTATTTACATGATATTAACACTCGTAGAATAAATGTTCACAGAATTGTAAACTTTCACTTAGTTTTCCAGTTTCAAAAATATATCGTCGAAAAATATTATCATCATCGAAGCAACACAAATTATTAACACATATTAATAACATCTGAAAAGTATTTGACCATTGAGCATAGCATCGAAGAACTGTGCGAAGCACAACAACAATTAATTGTTCTTCTGACATTAAACATTCGAGAAGTGACTCGATTATGAACTTCAAGTTCCTAACAAAATATATGATTTCTGAATCATCAACTTGATCAATAAATGGTTGAACCATTCATTTATTCAATTTTCCACTTGGAATCATTATTATAAAAATATTTATATTCATGGCCATTTTTAGCAACTTTCACAACTTGCAATTCTTCGACAGAATGCGGAAATAAGAATTGTTGTTTTATAATGAATTCATTTAGTTCATGGCACTAGGATTGAAAACATCCTTCAAATTATTCGTGGTTAAAGAATTATTTTTAATTGGCAGTGGCCCATTCTATTATTTGTGTAAGAACACAATATTACAACAACAACGGCAAAGGTCTTCCTCTGAAGAAGAATAAACTACTATCATGACAAATCCGGGTTCTAGCAAAATCAAAGTCTAAATGGAATTCGTAAACAAGGTTGAAATAAGAACTGATGGTTTTAAAGAAATAACCTTCGGGTCATTCATACGACGAAATGTGTAGTTCCAATACTCCTACTATAAACCTGAGCCATCGAACCTGCTATTTGATTGATGCTCGAAAAAACCTCTTCATTCCTGCGACTTAAACATGCGCACCTGGGAATGGCATTTCAACTACTCCACACACATAAATTATCTTCCCAAAATTTATACAATAAATCAAGCCTCTGCTTGTTATCAACACTGGAAGATTAATAAACTTACAAGTTTATTTTATTTTACCATTCAGTTCAACCCGTGAATTTACCATACTTATGAAAATCTTTATTTCACTTTCGAGTGTATTTACGTCATGATTTTATATAAATACAAAAATATCCTATTTGATACAAATATCATTTGCTTCCCGTTTCATGCCTCTCCGTGTTATCTGAAAAATATACTTTGCTCAATGCAAATATCAACTGTTCAACCAGAACTGACATGTTGGTTGAATGCGGGCTTGCGTTAACCACTCTCCTTCGGAAAATCTCCTGTTCCAAACTAGAAATGATTAAACTACTTCATAGGCTCTTTCTCAATACATATGATTATTAGAAAATATAATATCCAAGAATTATTTAGAAAATTATAAAATTTATTATTATTATTATTAGTGGATTCTTATTATTATTATTTGTATCATTTTAAATATGTTTAATTATCATCTCATTATGTGAGAATCCACATGTTCGAATCTTCGAATATGGAAAAAATATCCATTCCGCAACAAAAATAAATTATTAACTTTTACAGTTACATCGGCTGATTACCGTGATTTCCCAAAAATATGAAATATTCAAATAAATGCTCGAAATGCTCGGTCATCGATCCTAAACTGTTCTGAGTGCTGAAAATACTCAGAATAACTCTAACAAGTCTTGCGTAAATCATTGCAAGCTTTAAATACGACGAAAAATAAAATGTGTTGGTCATCTGCAGAAAAAATATTTTGTTCCAATTAGCTAGGCATAATATAATTCAAATGTGGCTTACATTTCTTGATGGTCTTGAAGTGTAGTAAACCTGGTCTGTACCAGATTTATCCATAGACATGCCCTATCGGACAAGCACGTATAATCCTTGTATCCGCCGCCATCATATACCCACAATTCGTCTAGTCAGACATAGTGGTAGTATCTTTCGACGTTTGAATAAACTGTGGTTCCATTTTAATATGGGCTTCTATCAAAGCCATAACAGTTTGTTTAAATAGGGTCAGATCTAAGTGATCTCTTCTTAGATATGTCAGTTGTAACATAACTCACGGTAATCTTATCAGTACAAGAAAAACACTGACAGTCTAAGCAATTAACGGCTGTTCTGAAGATCGTTCCCTGGGCATGGTTTATTATATCACCATCTACCATGCGCTAGGCAACTTGTAGTTTCCCTTGCGTAGACTAATGAACGCCACCGTTATAGACTAGTCTTCAGTGTACTGACAGATCGAAGTGGTTAACTAGTTACAAATAATTAAAACTGACTGAAATGGATTTAAACATCCAAGTATTAAGTTATTACTGGACTGTGACAAAATATTATTTCTAGACAAAGTCTAGCATATGTCCTTGTAGAAATATAAGTATTTCCACCAATGTCTGTAGAAAAATCAATCACCTCAGTGATTCTCCTCGCCGTAAACTTACTAAGTTCCAACTCGTAGCGCAGCACTTTTCGTGACTATCACGACTTTGAAAAGAACTTCTGCGTAGATCCGGCAACCATGTGCCTTGGCTCAGCGTCGCAGCAACTTGCTTGCCAAGTGCTTGTGTTAGAATGAGCTGACCATGCTTCGACCAGCTGGCTTTTATTCAAAACTGTCAGGGTCACGCGTCATCACCTGATATCTAGAAATCCTCATATCTCTTGAATCCCTGGTCCGATTTACTTGATACTAATTGCATTCTCTTTCATTTGGCCGTGCCAGTAATCTGATCCCAGTCTCAAGTCTCTACTCCATGGTTAACTATTTAATCAATAAATAGCCTCAACCTCTGCTATTACTCGCTACGTCACTTGACATCCAAGTATCGGTAAATTATTTCTAAATGCTTCGAGAAGCAATGTAGCGCGATATTCAAATATCTCAACTTTCAAAAGCGGCTACAGCCTTTCCCTTGATATCTAGGTGTCTGAAACTTGGAATACCCACTCCTAGAGTTGGGCACAACGTGATAGAAACCAGCGATCGCCAGTTAAGTGAGCTAAGTGTGACGTCATAGCCAGTCTTAAAACAAGTCTAAACTTGTAGAACATGTCACGTGATAGAAACCAGCAGCCACCAGTTAAGTGAGTTATGTGTGACGTCATAGTCAGTCATAAAGCAAGTCTAAACTTGCAAAACATGTCACGTGACAAGGTTAAGTTAGATAAAGTTAGGTTATGTTAGGTGAACTGAGGTTAAGTCTTTAAATATTCCCTCTGTCACTGACACCTAGCAATGAACATTCAGACTTAATAGAGCGGTAATCAAAATCTAACCTACAAAATTAGCTTTACACACTATGATCAAGTAGTTCCAACTTTTGACTGCCGAATATACCATTTTCACTGACATGTAGTGGTGAACATTGGAAAATATCACTCTAACTGTTTAAAAGTTATTAGAGGAGTACTTACCTTTTTATAATTTATCAACTGCTGTCACTGAATGAACAGATTGTAGGAATCTGATAACCTACAGGTACCCAATTATCTGTAAACAAATCAATCAATCAATCAATAAATACATTCCAATCAATAACTTCAACATCAATTAGTAATAGAAGACTACAATCCATTAATAATAAGTACTTACCTTGCAAAATTGTTTAATGATTTTCTACCAAAAAGGCTTTTTTACAACTCTTGAGCAGTAATAGAGCACTGTTCACTCAAAGCGAGTAATAAAGACTGACAGTAGGGAAATATATGACACCTCTCTTATATAAACTCTCATCACTCGTGTCAGCAGTTTTTTGCAGATCATTGCAATTCCTTTCCCAATACAGCTGAGAGTCCAAAGTACACTAGGAACACCTGTGTGGTATCCAATTACTGCAGACCTTGCATGATCAGCACCCATTGTCTTCATCAACACCTGGGGTTTCAAATTACTGCAGCGTCAGTCATAGCAACAGCAGTGTGCGCTCTCTGCCATGTCAGCAACATGACACTGGAAGGAACACCTGTGTAATATCCAATAACTGCTAACTTTGCATGATCATCCCCCATTGTCTTAATGAACACTTGCGGTTTCAAATTACTGCAGCGTTAGTCATAGCAATAGAACTGTGCTCTCTCTGCCATGTCTGCAATATTACACAGGAAATAGCAAGTAAGTTTACTGCACGTACCATCTCCACAGTTTTAACATCTTAAGAACATGTATTATTCTCTTTCAACTACAAATGACTCGTTAGAACACATCCATCCACCAAGTTTCGCACTTAGGTCCCTTGACCTGCCCTCAAATGGTATGTGCCTCGTGTACTAGGTTGTGTGCATTAGCCTTAACGTTACGTACGAACTAAACAGGTTGTGACTTGTTAGCTCTTATCGTGCACGTGCACAGGTGAACACCTGTGTGTTAGGTCATATTACACATGAACTTGCATTTTCTCACGTATGAACCAAAACAGGATGTGACTAGTTTCACAATGAGGACGGTAATAATGACATCTCACACGTTTTCACATGTATTTCGTCACTTTCCTTTCATATCGTTATCACATTATAGTAGTGGGGGATTAGTGAACAACGTCAGTTCAACACACTGCTTTACACGCAAAATGTAGTTAGGCCCTTTGACATAATTTAAATAAATTCATGGGCTAGTCCGTAGGAACCAGTCCAAAGGGACCGGTCCAAAGGGATCAGTCAAAAGGGACTCGTCCACAAGGACTCGTCCACAAGGACCTGTCAACAAGGACCCGTCCACAGGGACTCGTCAATAAGGACCCGTCAACAATGACTCGTCAACAATGACTCGTCAACAATGACCCATCAACAGGGGCTCGTCAACAATAACAGGGGCTCTCGCCTCAAGGCCTAACATGCCCCTCTTTGATTATTGGTTTGCGGAACAACGTTTAATTTCATATTAGCATTCAAACTCTCACATGTTGCACTTGAAAAGCGAGATTCTCTAAAAAATTACAATTTCACCCCCTATTAGGGGTAGGTTTTATTTTGGGATGGAAATATGTTGTCCATTGGAAAGGGGGTATCAGGCCGAGCTCAATGACACTTCATTTGTCAAAATCCGACCATGCGCTCGAGAGATATCGCACCGCCGCCATCTTGTGTGGAGGAATGTGGAGGTGGAGGCGCTAGAACCGGCCAAAACACACTACTTCGTTGCAATTGCTCACGTATATTCCGTAAATTTGTTTTAACATCGGAGAACGACCATATATGTATTGGAACATGAGAGGAGAAGCGTAGATTTGTTGTAACATCGGAGAACGGCCATATATGTATTGCAACATGAGAGGAGAAGCGTAGATTTGTTGTAACATCGGAGAACGACCATATATGTATTGGAAATGAGAGGAGAAGCGTAAACTTGTGTCAAATGAATAGTGTATCAGAGAAAGAGAACAGTCATGTGTTTGACAAACGTGAATAGTTTATAATGTAATATCAGAGAAAGGAAGGACATGAGAATCCTATAATAAAGAGTTTATTCATCTCAGAAACGAAAATACTATGTATAAAACGAAATTGTTAATAGAAGTATTCAATATTGGCATTGAAAGAACTCCAGTATGAAAGGAAGATAATGACATTGTAAAACACAGAAGCTTTGTTGTACGAAAAAAGGACAGTATGCGATAATTGAAGGCATAACTAAATAGGAAACGCTATTATAGAATGTTATGAATGTATATTTGTTATAAATTATAATGTGAAATGGAAGGAAGGATATTGGCATCTATTGTCAACAGAAAAGGGAGGAAAGGTAATTGTTATTTACATAACAGACGCAAGCAGACTTACAATTCAGAGTTAAGCAAGAAATTGTAACAAGGAAGTATTTGAAGCAGAGAAGAAAGTATGAGATGAGTTATGGTAGTAAGAATTGTGGAGAGAGAGTGCGATAAAATTATGAGATAGAGAATTTAAGTGGAAAGGTTTTAAACATAGTACGGAAATGTATAATCGATAGAGGAATTTGTAGGAGGAGGAGTAGTGAATTCAGGAAAGACATTGCATTTGTGATTTCTAGTAGGAATACAGAATATCATACTTTGATGAAAGTAGTTCATATGGAACCGTAGAAGTTTTGTAAAAGTGCTAAAGAGGAAATATTAATGAGATGCAATTATATTTATGGAGGCGTAACAGAGACGCGATGATATGAAATATGAGACTAAGGATTTAAGTGGAAAGGTATTGAAATATTTTGTGTTGATTAAGAGAAGCCGTATTTTGTATTTTGAGAAGATGAGAGAGTGGGAAGTGAGGGTTAATGCCACACACACTCGATATTTGGTTTGAGAGCATATCTGAATAGTCATGCGTTGCAAGTTTGTATAATTATTAATTTATTGGATACCGGAGTTGTACACTTAAGTGATGAGATATTAACTTTATTGTTTGTGTCTATGATTCACATGGAATTGACGCATAAATACCCATAATGACCAGTTTTATTGTGTGAAATACGGAGAAAGGTTGTGAGATGCGGAGCAAGTTGTGTGAAATACGGAGAAAAGTTGTGAAATACGGAGAAAGGTTGTGGGATACGAAGAAAAGTTGTGAAATGAACTCTAGTAAATTGGAGACAGATACTATGAAATTGTGCGGGTCGCGATCATGTAAATAAATGTAAATACACTGAAGAAAATGGAAATTGCAACACCCAGAAGGAGTGGTGCTACAATGCTGCAATTGAACATGCAGGACGAGTGTTCGGTTTTGATTCGATGATTACACTTTCAGGTCCCTCTGACCGCCAGTTTGGACAACATACAATACAGGATGTGCCCACCACGAGCTGCAATACATTGTTGAATTCGACGAAGCATGGAATCTATAAGGCCCTGGATCGCTTCCTGAGGAATTGTGGCCCATGCTTGCTGCACTGCACGGGTCAGTTGTTCCAGAATTGTGGGTGGCTGAGGACGGTTGGCCAGTTGTCGGCCCATCATGTCCCACACATGCTCAATAGGACTGAGGTCCGGGGATCTGGCGGGCCATTCTAAGGTTGTGATGTCGTGGAGAGCTTCCCTGGAGATGCGTGCAGTGTGAACCCGGGCATTGTCCTGCTGAAACATCCCATTAGCAATGTTCGCCATCATAGGGACAACCACTGGATTGAGTACCCTATCAACGTACTGTCGAGCAGTCATAGTGCCCTCATCAAGCACTAATTGTGATTTCACATTAAAGCCAATAGCTCCCCAGACCATAATGCTTGGTGTTGGCCCTGTGTGCCTCTCGACAATAAGGTCTGGGCGGCCCCTCTCCCCGGTACGTCGGCGCACACGATTCCGGCGATCACTGCGGACAAGAGAGAAGCGCGATTCATCACTAAAGATGACCCTATGCCATTCGTTGACCCACGTCGATCGTTCTCGACACCAGGCCAGCCTTACACGTCGCTGTTGTGGGGTCATTGGAACACCTTATGTAGGGACACGGGATCGTAAGCCAGCTGCACGCAAGCGATTACCAACTGTTTTTGAGTAACGTGAGGTGCCACAGCTGCTCGAATTTGCGCTACTGATGCATGGGGTTCCATCCGGGCCATCCGAATGATGCGGCGATACTCTCTCACAGTTGTCTGTCACGCTGGGCCTGTGCCAGGTCTACGAGTGCAGGTACCTTCATTTGACCACTGCTGCCATACACGTTGTACCGTAGATGCCTGTCGGCCAACACGTGCAGCGACAGTCCTAAGCGATAATCCAGCCTCACACAGTCCAATTATCCGAGCCCTCTCAAACGGCGACAGTTGTTGATAGCGTGCTCTTCTCTGTCATCGAGGCATGTTTGACGGGGAACACTTCACTGCACAGACTGCAAGTCAACTACGCTACACCAGAGTCCGTATACTGGAGTTGATTCCTCCGCGACCAATCACGTGGGGAGACCTGTAGCAACAATCCAATGGGTCTGAAACTTTGATCGTTTACATATATACATGACATCGTTCCATATCTTGAAAATCAACACAAACGACCAATGCCTTCATGGTGTTGCAATTTCCATTTTCTACAGTGTATTTTATTATCATTATTATTAACCATTTTTAATAGCATTTGGAAACTTGACATTATATTTAAAGGGCTTTAACGGATGTATTACGTAGGGAGTATGTCTGTTATTATGGAACGTTAAAGTATAATTTTAGTGAACAGGTAGGACAGATATTAGTGTCCTGAATTTAAATAATGTGTGTTTACAAATATCTTGGAGCAAGATATATTTTTCATATGTGAAATGATGCAGGAGAGACTCTTGTTAAACGCATCAAGCCTAAGTGAGGCGTAGATATTTCATTTTTAAATAGTGATTGTATTTCTATTTTATTATTGGTAAAAGGAAGCTTGTAGTTTAACGTGACCGTTAATCTCGCGATCATAAGCCACGGGACCTCCGTTTTACGTGGAATCCGAACCACAGGACATGGCATTTCACATCGAAAATCTCACATGCATTGACCGGGAATCGAACCTGGTCCGCCTTGGTGAGAGGCCTACAGCTTGACCGCTGAGCCACCACACCCCTTTATTATTGGTGTTGGGGACATTAATTGTTATGTCGTTTCATATTTTGTCAAAAAATGGCAAGCGTAATATTTTATTCTTGCTAAGTTTTATAGAACTGATTCTTGATTCAATGCTTAATTACGCTATAACTATACCGCTAGCTAGATGCAGACAGCCGATCGACACTTTTTATCTTAACGCCCGAGAGCCGAGTTGCTCATTAGTGCTCTATCTTTTATTTTTCTGTTCTGTATGCAACTAGTTAGTAGTATAGTTAGAGGTGTATATGTGTGTTCCTAGAGTTCCCTAGTCATTAGTCCGGTAGGAGTTGTTCAACTCTTAGCCGGGTGTTGAATTTCCTACGATCCTTTTACCATCTGCGCGGATTTGGGACTGTGGTCTAGAGGAATTTCGGGCGCAGTACCAATTAGCATACTATGTTACAGAACGAATCAAGATGGAGCGAACGCTGTATTCGTCTATCAGGGGCACCATGATGATGTTAGTGATCTCATCGGTAGTGAAGAATGAGCTTATGGATATTCAGATTACGCCATAGGATAACACACCAGGTGTTTATTTCGATGATTTAGGCAATGTTCAATTGTATAAGACAGACTGGAAGTTAATAACCTACATAAAACTAAGTAAGATTTCTGAAACCTATTAAATGATTAATAGACATGTTCAAATCACTAATTTATTATGCGTCACTTTAGAGAAGAGTGCTGACTTGTCAGGAAATTAGACTAGTAGATGGTAAGTTACAAGGTATTCATAGGAAGAGAATGATGATAAGACAGAATAACAGCACAGGTTAATGTTCCCAGAAGCCGTAGAAAGAGAGGTTTGATAAATGCCATTGGATCTGTAGCCAAGGCATTGTTTGGTACTTTAAGTCAGGAGGACGCTGACAACTACGAGGCTAAAATCAGCGAATTGGAAAAAAAACAATTAGGAGTTTTACACATAGCCAAGGAACAGATGATAATCACCAGAAGTGCTTTACAAGCCATGAATGATACCTTGTTCGATGTTGCGAGCAACGAGTTAAAGCTAAGTCATAATTTAGAGGAAATACATGTCTATTTGACCAAAAATTCCTTAATTATAGAAGAAAATTATAGAAAAATTTGAGCATTCAGAATTAGAAGTAGCTTTCAATAAGCATGTACTATTAATACAAGGCTATTTTATATCATTAAGTGAACTGTATCAGGTAGCGTTGTCCAGTATAATAAATGCACAGGCAGGGATTGTACCAGCTCAGGAAATTATGCCAGAAGATGTCATGGACTCTTATATAAGTGCACAAGCACAAGGGAACTTCCCCAGAGGTATGAGTGTGCCACTGGACTTAAAGTCTACTTACAGTTACTTAGTGTACAAGATATCAACAGTGGAAGTGTCTTTACAGAACAATTTATTGATATACGTGATCAATGTTCCACTCACAGATGGAGTGAATTTTAGGTTATATCGAGTGATACCATTTCCTACACGAGTGAAGAATAATCTTGGACATTTTGTATTTGTTAACAGTGACAAGGATTTCATTCTTATAGACAATCAAAAACAGTGGTGACTACAGTTTATGACCGTGAAAGAGAATTTTCATCGGATGGATTTTACGCTTTCGACAGAAACAAAAGTATTCTCATGTGCAAATATTGCAATGTACGTATAGAATGGAAACAAAGACACGTGCTTGAAACATATTAATGGTAGCACTTCCCACATAAAGAACAAAGAGAAAGCTCAATTGACAACTGGTGTCAAAAGACAACTTTCTATAACGAGCGTCAGTTCCGCGGCAAAAGCAGCAAAACAAGACAAAGACGAATTTATATTGTCGACTACCCGTACTTTTATGGAGGCCAATATTCCCCTACAAAAATTGGATCATCCCAAAATGAGGGAATGGATGGATCGATATGTTCCAGGTTTGTAAAAATTAAAATAATTTATTATTTTAGGACAGTTTTGAGGTTATGTTGTTGTGCTTATTCTTTTTAATACCATATATTTTAATGTTTTGTAATTCCTTTTAGGCGCTGGAAACCTACCCACGGCTGGCAGGTTGAGTGAAGTTTATGTGCCTCAAATCAAGCAAGAAGAGGGGGGAAAGCTGAGATGAGCTTGTTGCAATTCTTTGTGATGAAACAACGAATAAAATAGGGCAGTGTGTTTTTTTTATTTTTGGTCAAAATATTAAGATGTGGTGATGATACAGTCCAGAAATTATTTGTGGGTGGTGTAAAAGTTATTGAAAATGCAAATGCTACGAAAAGTGTGGAAGAAATCATGTGTGTACTTCAGAAACTCGAAATCCATTATCATAATGTTATGTCGATAACTTCAGATTCAGCGCGTTATATGGGAAAATGTGTCAATGCAGTTAGAGTTCTAGTTTCTGAACAAGTAGTGCATCCGCAAGGTTGGGCTCACAAATTGAATCTGGTAGGCAACGTATGGGCAGTGGAGCTGAAAGATTTGAACCACTTTGTTGTGCAAGTGAAACACATCTTTCTGAATACACGAAGGAGGAAACTGCGTACATTCAGTTCTTGTCACAGAAATTTGAAAAGGAACCCACCAAGATTAAGCATTTCCCTATTCCTGTTATTACTCGGTGGAACTCGTAGTTTAAAAGTGTGGAGTACATTTCGGAATACCTGTATCAAATAGTGGAATTTGTCCAAAACCTTGAAGATGATAGTGTTGCGATGAACTATTTTAAAGCCTTGAGTGCCAGGGAAGTTCAATTACTTCATTGCCAAGCAGTTTTTCTGGTTGAGCACTGTTCTAAATGTTGTCATTTGTTAAGTCATGTTAGAGAGCTCTAAAATGGCATTAATTAATACCATTTATTCCAAACTTGATGACCTTTGTAAAAGTTTTCAGTTGCTGGAGGATGAATTCTTTTTTCAAAAAACCTCAGATCTTCTTTCTCATATACCAAAACAAAGTCAGGCACATTTAACATCTCTCATCAAATCTGTAGGTACAGCTAGTTTCAACAAGTTGAAACATTTAATGAAATCCGACACAGGAAAAGTTGTTTGTTATGCTATGAGGAGACTTTTTGATCCAAGAAACATTGTGAAACATTTAATGAAATCCGACACAGGAAAAGTTGTTTGTTATGCTATGAGGAGACTTTTTGATCCAAGAAACATTGTGAAAAGTAATTTAGGAAATGAGGAGATCTGTCACTTAATGAAAGATATTCCCATTGTTGAAAGTCTGAAAAATTCCCAATATCTTCAGCCATATTGTGTGTTTAGGGATCAAGTAAGAAGTGTTTGTAACACAGGTGAAAACATTGATGTAATATCTATTCTATTGTCCTTGAAATCTGAACATGAACATTTTGTGGATGCTGTCAAGGCGTTGTGGATCCCAGTCAGCAATGTTGACTGCGACCGGTCATTCTCAACCTATTCCAACATTATGTCAGACCGCAGAACGGGACTGACTCTTAGTAACATGGAACTGATGATGCAATTGTCATTTTCACAAATTTCTTGAGAACGTGTTGAGTTGCAGTCAAATATTTATAGAAATTTTATTTTTCCATAGTAGTATGTGAATATGTAAACAACAAATTTGAAAATTTAGCATCCAAATGTGCTGAAACTTATTTTGAGTACAAATTATTACTAAAATAGGCTTACAAAAAATAGCAAAATTGTTGACGAAATGAAACAAAAGTAGCAAAAAATATACCGAAATCATACAAAAATAACGGACGAAATCGGGCAAAAATTTTCACCGAAAACAGGTAACACTAGACATGTATGTGTGAGGACACAGTATCAGATAAGAAACATACAGGGTCAGGGTTAGTCACCCTCAGTCAAAAATGTAGCATTTACAGTCCTCAGGTGAAGATATTAGAAGTAGGAGAGTTAAACACCTCTCGGACAAAAGACATTGTCCCAAACATTGTTTTAGAGTATGATTGTTGTGAAGACGCAGGAAGCAATTTAAAATTAAGTGATGCATCAGTCCTCAAACCAGTTTCTGTAAATACCTTGTTAAGTCATGCAAACGACTTAAGGTTCGCCTCTCATAAGACAGAGGAAGTAGAAAAACTAATCAATGAACAGGAAACGCAACTCCACGAGAACATTAATAAGAGACGTTTCGACATTTTTCAGTATGTCATATACGGCATAATCATAGTAATGTCCGGCTCTGTGGCTAAATGGTTAGCGCGCTAGGCTTTGGCCCGAAGTGCCC